>OZ010790.1:434496373-435980373 GCA_963932465.1 Maratus speciosus | reverse complement strand
ACATGCGAACACCTTTAAAACCGAATAATATTTTCATCATTCTTTAGGAAATGTGTTGATTTATTCGGAAACTTATTTTCAGCGGTGCACCAGGATTTAATTCGAAAATATTTCGTGTTCTATATTAGATATATGAGTTTCCAGGATTTTCTAACAAAGGTTTCGTTGCTGAAACAATATATTCGGTTTTACTTTATTTTACATTTTTAAACTTTCACACAGACGTACACCTTTAAAATCGAATAACTTTTACGTCATTCCTCAGTAAATGTGCATATTTATTAGGGAAGTAATTTTCAGTCGTGCACCAGCATTTAATTCGAAAATATTGCGTGTAGTTTATTCGGTATATCAGTTTTCAGGATTTTATAACAATAGTTTCTTTGTTGAAACAATGCATTCCGTTTTACTTTATTTTACATTTCTAAAAATTCACATTGGCGAACACCTTTAAAACCGAATAATTTTTACATCATACAATATTAAATGCACTTTTTTATTAGGAAATTAATTTTCAGAAGTGCACCGTAATTTAATTCGAAAATATTTCGTGTTTTATATTCGGTATTTCAGTTTCCAGGATATTCTAACAATGGTTTCATTGTTTAAACAATGAATTCGGTTATACTTTATTTGACATTTTTAAAAATTCACGCAGGCGAACACCTTTAAACCCGAATAATTTTTACGTCATTCATTAGGAAATGTGCTTATTTATTAGGAAATTAATTTTCAGCCGTGCACCGGAATTTAATCCGAAAATATTGCGTGTTTTGTATTCGGTATATCAGTTTCCATGATTTTCTAACAATGGTTTAATTGTTGGAATAATATATTCGGTTTTACTTTATTTTACATTTCTATTTAATATTTCGTGTTTTATATTCGGTATATCAGTTTCCAGGATTTTATAACAATAGTTTCATTGTTGAAACAATGCATTCCGTTTTACTTTATTTTACATTTCTAAAAATTCACATAGGTGAACACCTTTTAAAGCGAATAATTTTTACATCATACAATAGGAAATGTGCTTATTTATTAGGAAATTACTTTTCAGCCGTGTTTCAGAACTTAATCCGAAAATATTGCGTGTTTTGTATTCGGTATCTCAGTTTCCATGATTTTCTAACAATGATTTCATTGTTTAAACAATGAATTCGGTTATACTTTATTTGACATTTCTAAACATTCACACATGAGAACACCTTTAAAATAGAATAATTTTTACATCATTCTTTAGGAAATGTGCTGATTTATTAGGAAACTAATTTTCAGCCGTGCAACGGGATTTAATTTTAAAATATTGCGTGTTTTATATTCGATATATCAGTTTCCAGTATTTTAAACAATGGCTTCATTGTTGAAACAATGCATTCCGTTTTACTTTATTTTAAATTTCTAAAAATTCACATAGGCGAACACCTTTAAAACCGAATAGTTTTTACATCATACATTAGGAAATGTGCTGATTTATTAGGAAGCAAATGTTCAGCTGTGCACCGGGATTTAATTAGAAAATATTTCGTGTTTTATATTCGGTATATGAGTTTCCAGGATTTTATAACAATGGTTTCATTGTTGAAACAATGCATTCCGTTTTAATTTGTTTTACATTTCTAAAAATTCACATAGGCGAACACCTTTAAAACCAAATAGTTTTTACATCATTCTTTAGGAAATGTGCATATTTATTAGGAAACTAATTTTCAGCCGTGCACCGGGATTTAATTTTAAAATATTGCGTGTTTTATATTCGATATATCAGTTTCCAGTATTTTAAACAATGGCTTCATTGTTGAAAAAATGTATTCGGTTTTACTTTATTTTACATATCTAAAAATTCACACAGGCGAACACCTTTAAAACCGAATAATTTTTACGTCATTCATTTGGAAATGTGCTTATTTATAAGAAATTAATTTTCAGCCGTGCACCTGAACAGACAAAAAATGCACGCATAAGAATCGCAGATGTTCTGCAACCTATTTCCAAAAAGTAGCTTTATAACTAACGACCCCTGCTAGTTTTCATTGCAAGGAACATATTTATTGCATTATTGTTCAGTAATCCTTTATAAATTCATTGTTTATACCATTTATTACCATAAACAATCATTCATTGTTACCTTTCACTTGTTACCGCATCATTTTCGGCTTGACATTTGATTTTAGTATTTAACAATGAAGCATTTAAAGCCATAATTGAATAGTGTAAAAATCATCAGTTACCTTTAATATTAACAAAATGTTTCATAAAAAAAAAGAGATAGTATGTGTTTAACATTCTATTCAAATGTAAATCATATGCAGTAACACTTTTAAATGAATAGTCGATTGAATAATTTTGTTTTAAATTGTTTTTGCATTTTAAGAAAGTTATATATAAAAATATTTCTAATTATATTAGTTCACTTATATTGTGTGTCACTCTTCGATAGTAAATGCATATATATATTTAACATTATTAGATCTAATTCCGCGATTTCCTTATCTTATTCTAAATTACTACTTTATTTTCACTAAATCCTTATCCTTAAATAATCTCTATCGTTAACTCTGTTTAATTCCCTTTAATTTAATGTCTCACTTGTCTTAATCGCTTAAATATTACGCTTTTAGTATTCTTAAATTAAATGTTCCATTCCCGCGCTTTTTTCTTTCGAGAATATTCTTTTAGCTTCCATTTTTACTTTCCCGCGCATTTCTGATGTTATCCTTTTTTCCTTCAAATTCATCCGCGTGCTCTGTCTGCACTCTTTATATCACGTGACATTCTTAATTATTCATTGGTTGAGAGCGCGACCTTCGTCATATTTGTATTTTTACACGTGAGGAACAAAAAGTTGATACTCGCTGTGTTTCAGCAGATTTTAGCAGATTTGAGTCGTATTTCCAGTTTTCATCCATCCCCTGGTCACCGTCCTGTTATTCGATTATCTGGAAGTTCGTTTAAACCTAATTACTACTACGGAGCGATGGCTAATTATCTTGGTGAAAACTGCACTTTTTGCAATATGTTCTAATAAAGTGCTTAGCTGATATTATGAGTTGTTTCAATTTCTTCTGGGGAAACTTCACGAAACGATGTATTCCATTGTTTTCACTCGACAACTGCATTTCAACAATTTGTTCTACTAATATAACAGATTCGAATTATCTGTTCTGACTACTTCTTTTACGCCATTATCGCTGGATGTGATCCACAACTACTATCGTGACAGCCAGTACGGCATTTTCAACGATAAAGCCAATCCAATGTTGCTAGAATGCAACATATATATATTTTTTATTATTATTTTTTTTTAAATAACTGTAACAGGCGGAAGAAGACAAGATAATCCACGGACAAAATCACTAGTTGAAGGACTTAAGATATTTTTCCATTCATCATTCTCTTTGAAACTTAAAAAAAACGCATTCAGTACTCAAATAATAATATTTATACTTTGGTTTACTCATATATATAAATTTTAAAACTTGTCGGATTTTAACGCGTCTTTTAGCAATCTAATGAATATGCTTCGATTCTGCATTTTGTTTTGAGGAGTTTTAATGCGACAACAATTTCATTTTAACTTTACGTCTGTTGAAACATTCTACTCTGCTTAACTCAAGAACTTTAAAATGGTTTTAGACGATGAAGCCAGAATCTAGAAAATGAATGGACGCTGAATAACTGATGAAACGAAGTCTCATTGCTTCTACAACCTGCTTTCAGTATAACCCAGTATACCCCGCAGAAAACACTGTAACAGGCGGAAGAAGACATGAATCCACGGGCAAAGTGACGAGGAAAGGCCATAACACATTTTTCGATTCATCATTCTCTTTGCAACTTAAAAGGAAAAGCGCATTTAGTACTCAAATAATAATTTCTATACTTTGGTTTACTCACATATATAAATTTTAAAACTTATCGGATTTAACGTATCTTTTAGCAATCTAATGAATGTTTCCACTCTGCATTTTGTTTTGTTTTGTTATTGTGTTCATCAACTGCTGTCAGGTCGACCGATCACAAAGCAGATAGAAAAATATTGATTTCTAAAATGAACTGTAGTAAACAAATGAAAGTTAAATCCGTACCTTCATTGCTGGTCTATAAATTGATTGATAAATTGCCGCTCCACAATTTTACTGCTAACAAAAACCACACACACACAAAACGCACGCATGAGAATCGCAGATTTTCTGCAACCTTCTTCCAAAAAGTAACTTTATAACTAACGTCCTCTGCTAGTTTTCATTGCAAGGAATATATTTTTTAATCGATACTGTGGCCAGTCAACTCAATTTAATCGATACTATAAATTTTTTGATCGATGTTTCTAAAAGTAATGTTATTTTTATTTTCCTTCAGAATTAGAAGGTAAAGTAGTCGGACGTGCTAGTCCCAACACTTTCTTTATCTCATACATGTTAATACTTCAAAATTCGCTATCACAGTGTCAAATTTAAATGATAACCTATGCCCATCATGAGGATTAAAAAAGTATAGGATAGTTGGATTATGTGCAATTCAAAAGAAAGTTAGAAACATTGTATCCAAATAAATCACTGAATTTCGGCCCAAAACCCTCTTAGATGTCTGTAACCAAAATTCCAATTCAAAGAGCATAAAAGCGACACCTGTCGGGCAGTATACTCAAAGTCTAATAAGGATCTACTTATGCGAAAGTGTAACAGAATATGAAGTTTGATTAAATTCCGTGTATTAGATTTTGAGATATAGCTATCGCGAATATCGTGAAAAATACAGTATAGCAGAGAAACCTGTTATACGATTTAATCCAAAACCTAATCATGAACATCTTAGGTCAATGTCTAATAGAATATTAAGTTTGATGAAATTCTGTTCATTAGTTCTTGAGATATTATCACTAAAATCGCGTAAATACTGAAAAACAGTTTTGATTTCAAGAGTTGTCGCGAGGCGGACATTCCCCCGCAACATTAAAATGTCTCCCTCGCAAGATTTGAAATTTTATATTTGTTGAATCTCCTTCGCCGGAAATCTAGAATGTCCCTCCCTGGATCCGCAGAAATCCCTCCCAGAGAAAAATGTCTGAATTCAATACTGCTGAAGAAAAGCATCATAGCAGCACCATCTATCGGGAGATTTACACCGAAATCCTAATAAGCAACAACTTATGCCAACGTCTAACTGAATGTGAAGTTTGATGAAAATCCGTGCATTAGATCTTGAGATAGAGCTATTTCGAAAATCAGAAAAAATGCAGCATACCAGCGTCACCTGTTAGTAGATTTAAATCAACAACGTATGTCAACGTCAAACTGAATGTGAAGTTTGATGAAAATTCGTGCATTTCTTGAGATAGCGATCTAGAGTTTCAATGAGTTCCATGCATTAGTTCTTGATATAGAGCGCCCATAAAAGGCTTGTCATAGACGGACAAATAGACAAGCTGTCAGACAGACAATTTATAATAATAGTCAAATTGTATTCAGAACAGGATCTTTTAAAATTCATAAGTCCGTCGAAAATAGAAAATCGAAATTTTTCATGAATTCAGTACTTTTTTTCGTAAAGACAAAAGTAGGTAATAATAAAAAAAGAAAAGTGCTCAGTTAAACTGATGGCATTGAGCTCATAGGCTATTCACACTAATTGTATATTATACTCGTATTTCAAAGATTAACTCAGCATGAAATACCCATTTAGATAAATTAAGGGTTATTAGCCCCCCGTTCCCCATCCTTTATACGTAACGAAACCCCCGAAAGTAATCAGGGAAGCATCTTATCAGAATGAACCTATATACCAAACTTGAAGCAAATCGAATAATTCTGTATGAAAAAAACTTTTATCTAAATTAAGGGAGAGGGGATTAGCCTCTCGTCCCCTCCCCTTTTTATACTTAACCTATGAACCCCAAAACTAATCAGGAAAATGCCTTATCAGATCGAAACTATATACGAAATTTGAAGAAAATCGGATAATACTTCAATTCAAATCGTATTGTGGTTGATTCTTCGATTCGGGGTGAATTGGTTATACTTATTTCTCCAATTTTACTGTTTTAGTGGTAGAGTTGTTGTAAAATTTTGTGTAAGAGCTTTTTTTATTTAGCTCTTAGGCTAATGTCAGACGGACGTCTTTTTGCACGCTTTTTTACTTACGTATTATCCCTTCACAATGCAAGCGGCATTGTGTAGGGATAATACGTAAGTAAAAAAGCGTGCAAAAAGACGTCCGTCTGACATTGGCCTTGGCTATCAAAGCCTCAGACTCAGAGCTAATGTGCCCGTAGGTTCCGTATGTACGTAACATGATAACTCTTGATTGGAATATCCGATAAGCTTCAAATGTTGTATACAGGTTCATTCTGATAAGGCGCTTCCCTGGTCAATTTGGGGGGTTCATTGGTTAAGAGGTTACTTCAGTAACGCTTCTGAAGTATAATGCCCGAAGAATTTTTTAACTGCGTAAACGTCAAAAGGAAAAATCCTCTTATTCTCAAAACAAAGATGTCATTCGCACACGGCAAGGGCGGGGGGGGGGGGGGGAGAAAGAAAATAATAATAGTCGGCTAGTGTCATTAAAAACGAACAGATATGCGGTAAATAAATTTATTTGTATTTAAATTTTCTATATATTTTTTTCTATAATTTATAAGGTAATTCTTACGGAATTTGTTTCTTTCATAAATATTAAACATTTGTGTTATATAGTAAACTAAAAGATAACTACAGTACAGTTTCATTATTAAATGGAATTACACTAGTTTAAAACTGAGAAATGTGTTTCTCAAACTTTAAAGAAAGATTTGAGTGTTTTACCGAAAATTTCGGCTAATTTACAAACATTTAGCAAATACTTTCCGTTGCGATGAAATCAGCATACACAGATAATATATTTCTGATTAGTGTATATGTTGTTTTTCTTTTCTTTTTTCCCTTCTGAAAGGCAATCGAGTAATTTTTAAGGTTATTCTAAACAATTTGATTAAATAATAAGCATATTTTGTAGCAATTCAAATCAGCAGTGAGTGATGCTAAGAGGCAACTTCAGTCACACGAAAAAACCTGCTCGCTAAAGCTAATCCCATGGAGGAAATTTATAAAGATATCTTGGTTGCATTTCAATATTTTTAAATGATTTTTAGGGTTCCGTACTTAAAAAGTAAAAACGGAACCATTATAAGATCACTCTTGTGTCTGTCTGTCACAGCCATTTTACTCGTAAACTATGGAACATAGAAAGTTCAAATTGGGGGAAGTAATAAAGACCCACATATTTACAGATTACTAAACATTCACAAATATATTTAGTAAAAATGTAGAGCGGTTAATTATGCTACTTGAAAAAATATATATATATTCTTTATACATCGTGTGGGGTATTGTGCGAAAGCTTATTTCGTAACGCTGATCTCAAAAATACATACCTTTTAATTTTAGGTATTATATTTTCAAAGATATCGTCGAAAATGTAGCGCAAAAATATGTTCCCCGAATCTAATTCCGAATCTACTGAAACTAAAATTATGAAAAAATTAGAGGTAGTAGACGTTGATTTAAACCTTGAAGAAAAATTGTAACGATTACCCTAGGTCACATTGTTTTTGAGAAAATCACATTTTTCTGCAACACACAAATTCCGATTTACGGGCATTCAACAAAAGTTTTGAGCAGCGCTGGAAGTACATGTCGTAGCAAAAGTATAAAAACACTGTTGATAATGATTTTTGAAAAAAAATCGTCAGTAATTAGCCGAGGTATTAACCTCTAAAGGTACGGACTGTTTGGACATGCATAATGACGTACTCTATGCCTAGTTAACAACTTTTTACGATATATATGTGTAATGTAATGTCCAGTAGCAGTATAAAAGCAATAAACGTCAAATTGTTAAAAACAGACTAATTTAAGGGGTCTCAGGATGTAGCGCGCTGGTTGAATTTAAATAAACACAAACTCGTCAATAACTCACAACACTTAATAAATAACCAAGTGAACTGTATCACACGTTTAATAATAAACCCTCTTGGTTTCACACTCTTAGAATAGAATATTACATGTCAACAAAAAGGAACGTTGCCATTTGTTGCAAATTAAACTTACACAAAAATGCTCGCACCGAGCCTTGGCACACGATAAATAAATTTCGAACACAGGACTCTTAAAATTGGAAAAAATGGACCATTTTCAACATTTAATGTCTTTAAATGTATATGATTTTAAAACACAATTTTTATTGGAATGAAAGATATAAGCATGTTCTTAATATTAAGTATGTATTTAATAAATTGCAAGATGCAGAATTAGTATTTATAGGGGGCTCGAAACAATTAGACATTTGTCGAGCAGAAAATTGGCGTAACAGCTTACTAGCAGGATTACAAAATAAATATTGCAACTAGAATGAAAATTTTGGTGCCTACTTATACTTCAGGTTGTAATAATTACCCTGAACTTAAATAAATTTGTATTTCAGGCATTTTAATACAAAATTTTGAAAATTTCAACAGTATAATCACCTAAAAAGATATATTTTTTTTAACAATAAAAAGAAAATTGTAGGTTCAGTTTATACAGACTAACATGAAATATATGTTTTGAAAATTTCATGAAAAAATATTCAAAAGTTTTTGAGGTATCCTGCGCGTTATGCCCAAAAACGTCATTTGGAGAAAAATGACTTCATAGTTTCGGAAACGCCGCTTCAGCTATTGAGTATAATTCTAAAAGCCATAGCTTCTGTTCTAATGGGAATTTTAAAGGAAACAATTATATCAAAATGTTCAGAAAAAATAGGAGTTTAACATCTAAAAAAAATAAAATTTCTAAAATTTTGAAGCTTTAAGAGTCCTGCGACCACTTAAATACTATGGGATTCGCGACTAGTTTGCATTGAGTGGATCTCTCAATACGCCTCGAGTGACGAAAGTTAATTAAAACCTATCTGGAAAACCGCCGCACAGACCAAGGCGGCATTGCAACTTCGCGACCTCCTTTCGAAGCGCGTTTAGCACAATGCCAAATTTAAACTTTGAACTAAGATTTTGTTTTAGCTACACTGTAAAAAGAAAGGTTATTACTACGCTGAATTTAGTTTTATGAAAAGCCAAATGAATTTTAAATAAGCACTGCTTTAATTGTCAGTACCGAATTAAGTTCATCATAAACAGATTAAGATAATATTAAAAAATGACTTATACAGTCTAGCTATATTTGATATTATTTAGGTTCCATATCTCTTTGAACTTTCATGATATATCCATTTACACTTTTCTAGTATACACAGTTATACCCAACCCTACGTTGTATAGTTTTTTTTACAAAGACTTAGTATTCTTTTAGGTTTTTTTTAATAATGCAATTACAAATTCATATATTTATTCTACGGAATCCTCTGTGCGCGAGTAATACTCGCACTGAAACGTTTATTTTCGCATTGGATAGCTGAGATCGATCTGCACAAAAGCCGTTTTTTACTTTTTCGATCTTGATTGCAGAATCTATAATGGGGATGCTTTCACTTTCGAAAATGAAAGTGTCCTCACTAAAACTATCTGTAAACAAAATCCAAAAAACGGCCTTTGTACAGATCACAATCTCAGCTATCCAATGCAAAAAAATCATTTAAAAATATTGAAATGCAACCGAAAACAGGCTACTTCAGTCAAGCGAAAAGACCCGTTCGCTAATGCAAATCCTAAGGAAAAAATTTATAAAGATATCTCGGTTGCATTTCCATATTTTTAAATGATTTTTTTTTTTTTTTTTTCATTGGATAGCAGAGATCGATCTGTACAGAGGCCGTTTTTTTTACTTTTTCGATCTTGATTGCAGAATTTTTTATGGGGGTGTTTTCACTTTCGAAACCTGTACCGAAAATAAAAGTGTCCTCACTAAAAATATATCTGTAAACAAACCAATGGAAAAAATTATTTCAAGTGCATTTTAATGATGTTACAGCCTTTCGAACAGAATGAAATTGTGAAATGCACTAAAATATACATTCAGTACAATATGCGGTGCAAAAAATATTTATAAAGCTAGTTATAATACGAACGCACCTCATTTGCCACCTTTGACGTGCAATTTCCAACTTGTTAACATTGAGAATAAGCTTTTTACTCTTGTATTTAACTCAACTTACTTTTCTTTAAGTAAAGATGGAATTTTGCAATCGATTTTTCACACACTTCCTGGTATGCTAGAATTATAAAAATTACTTTCCCAGATGTGCTTCCGATGACAATACAACATTTGAATAGTTTTAGAACTTAACTATAAATTAATATATTAATTTTAAGGCATTTCTCTGTTAGTCCACCACAGGTGATAAATCGCAAAATATTCTCTGTAACTAGTACAATTTTATACTAGTTGAAAAAACAATTGATTTCATTATGCGCCAATAAGATTTTACCATAAATTATAAATAAAACTAGTTGGATGTGCCAATCCCAAAACTTTCTTCTATCTCACATATTTTAATATTTCAAAATGTTGTTACAAATGTCAATATTTAATTTATTAGTTGAATGCTATATAAACTTTGACTTTCATTATAGTGCCCCTTTCGGCGGAATTTTTCCAAATACAGGGAGGATTTTCTTGCCATGGCTAAAGACATACACAAAAAATTTGGTTCAATTCTATGCATAACTTCATACACTTTTCGATGGTACAATATTCAAAATGGCACAAAAATCTATATTTCAGCGCCCCCTTTCGGCGAAATTTTTCCAAATGCAGGGAGGATCTTCTTGCCCTGGCCAAAAACATAGGTTCAGTTCTATGCATAACTTCATACACTTTTCGATGGTACAATATTCATAATCGCACAAAAATTGCTATGACAGCGCCCCCTTCCGGCGGAATTTTTCCAAATTCAGGGAGGACCTTCTTGCCTTGTCCAAAAACATACAAAAAAATTTTGGTTCAATTCTATGCATAACTTCATACATTTTTCATGGTACAGTATTCAAAATCGCTATTACAGCGCCCACTTCCAGCGGAATTTTTCCAAATTCAGGGAGGAACTTGCCATGGCCAAATACACACAAAAAATTTGGTTCAATTCTATGCATAACTTCATACACTTTTCGATGCTACAATATCGATGGCACAAAAATCGCTATTATAGCGCCCCCTTTCGGTGGAATTTTACCAAATGTAGGGAGGACCTTCTTGCCTTGGCCAAAAGTATACACAAAAATTTGGTTCAATTCTATGCATAATTTCATACACTTTTCGATGATATAATATTCAAAATCACACAAAAATCGCTATTACAGCACCCCCTTCCGGAGGATTTTTTCAAAATTAAGGGAGGACCTGCTTGCCATAGCCAAAAACTTTTTAAAAAATTTGGTTCAATTCTATGCATAACTTCATACACTTTTTGATGGTACAATGGCGACAGACACACTGACAGACAGACATTTTCTATAAACATGTTTTTTGGTTTCTCTGACCCCCTAAAATGCGTAAATCCGTCGAAAACCGGAAGTCGAGAAAAATTTCGATTACAATACTTTCTTCTATTTAAGATAGAAGAAAGTAAAAATGAAGAGTGCAATATTAATTATTAGATCTAGATACGGATTGCTTCTAACACGGACAATTACATGTTGCGTGTCCTAGAATCGGCAAACAAGAAAATCTCTATATCTGCACAGACAACAGATCAACAAAAATATAGTATACCCACAAGCACTATGAAATTAAACATGTTTGAAACGTGCGCTTTCTGTTTTTAGCCCCAGATATGCTATTTCTTTCGGCCAGCAATTAAAATGTCGTCTCTAAAAAATAACGTTCCGTTATATATGCCAGCCGTAAAACAAACCAGATGTATCATTGTACGGGATAATCTCTACTGCAATTTTTTTTAATTCTAAGCATCGCACATTTTCAATTTTTATGCCGTCGTATTGAAAAAAGAAAAAAAAAACTTAATACAATTTGTTTGAAAACTGCATCTCAATTTATTTTTGAGATATTAAATTTTGTAGTTTTTAACGAATTTTTTTAATGTTGGCAACTGAGGTACTCCACTTCTTTAGGAAGTAAAGGAAAAATAGTTGGAAAATAGTAGGCTACTTATATCCTTTTGTTGTCCTTTTCCCACAATTAACTGAAAAAAAAAAAGTTAAAATACGAGCTATTTTGAAAAAATATAAAATGAATAATTTCTGATAAAACATTGAGCTATTATAAAGTATATTTAATTTTAAGTATCTATATTAATGTTACAAACAAATGAAGTCATATGAATCATTAGATAGCAGATTTTTTTTTGGTAGAGTTTCTTGAATGACAATATCGCTTTTTGCTGGAGTCGTATATTATTCTGCGATAGTGACGTCCTATGCATAATTTTCTGTAAATGTTGCTTAAGACTGGACTGTAAATGTGGAATTCTTCAGCAGATGCGAATGACATTTTATATAAAATAAAAGCGTGTGTTTTAAATCTTTAAACTGAAATATGTTTTGTAATATCTATATTTATACACATACATTTTTTTTTTTTTTTTATTGGCGATCGACACTAAATTCTGAAAAAGCAGAATTCTTGTTTTCTAGTCTTACTTTTACATTTAATCAGACTGAGCCAGCAATGCGTGCCCAGGTACAGCTAGTTTTAAATAAAAATTTAAAATATTGAAAACATAATTAATTTTAATTGAATTTATCAATTTTGAATGAAAATGTTTAAAGCATGAAAAAAATAAAATGTGAAGCCTTAACCTGTGACTTTACCCAACTTTCCACCTGATTCCAGTTCATGCGTCTGAAATTAGCCACGTCATTAAAAATATTTGAAACACATGCAGGAGTGCTGGCTCCAACACCGCCCAGTAAAAACGTTCTGGCAAATTCTGACTTTTGCATTTTATTATTTGTTAGTTATTTTAATTTAAAATTTTGACAAAGTACGAGTCTACTTTTTCTGGGTTTTATTTTTTTAATAGAGATTTAAGCTGTGGGCCCTAGTAATTTGTACTGGCTCTCACTGTAAAAAAAACTCGGAAACGTTTCTCTACCTGGTGAAGCAGCAATGTGGCCCAACGGTTCTGTTATGTTTCCGCATATTTCGGTCAGATTTTCGTAATGTTTCCGCATATTTCGGTCAGATATTCGCAAAAGGTTTCCGCATATATCGGACAGATATTCGGAAACGTATCCGCGTATTTCAGTAGAATATTCAGAAACGTTTCTGCGTGCTTCTGAAATGTTTCTGGGCATTTCGGAAATTTTAGTGTATATTTCGGATATGATTGTGTATATTTCGAATGCGTTTGTGTGTATTTTGGATATGTTTGTGTATATTTCTTAAATGTTTCTGTGCATTTAGGAAACTTTCCTGAATTATGTCATATTTTTTATTTAAGAAAGTAATACGCTTTTTAAAAAGAATTAATATTATCCAATGGAATCTTATTGGATAATAATTTTAGATTTACTGTTAATCATTTGTTGCACATACAAAGTTAAATAACTCTTTCGAAATATATACTCTTGTTCATGAATCTACAATAGATATTATATATTATATATTTGATTAATGAATAATAATGTAGTTTTAGTATTAGTAAAGTACAAATAGCACTGTTTGTACGTTTTTTCATCTTTTCGGTTTGAACTTATGTTCTAATTCAGAACTTTTGAAATGATGAAATGCATCGTTTATATGACCGAAGAAATTGATAATTTCACTTCTATTAATGCGTTTTATCCTCGTTTATGAATTACATATTTGTAAAAAGATAATAGTAAAAATTTGATTTGTATATCTATAAACAATTCTTTTTTAAAATGCGGACTCGTGACCTCTATCCTGTAAATAAATACTTTATGAAAACGTTTAATTTCACTACATATAAATAGATGGATTCTTTTATACCTTTAAATAGTTATTTTTTCAATTCCTACTATTAGTTCACACTCTCCCAATATTTATATATCTTGTTCAAATTTACAATCGTTAATAAAATACTTATTATGCATCCACTGAAGTTCAAATACATTTTTTTTTAACTTATAGTGGATGACACTTGATGTTAATACAGTTAATTTAAATATTAATTCATTAATTAAATTTAATTGTTTAATTTTATTCAAATTTCCAATCGTTAATAAAATATTTATTATTCATCCACTCAAGTTCAAATACATTTTTTTAAACTTGTAGTGGATGACACTTGATGTTAATACAGTTTTTTTAAATAATTATTCATTAATTAAATTTTTAATTAATTTTACTTTTATATAGGAGAAAAAAAATTCTCTTATTGACCTAAGTAGGAATTGATTTTTTAAAAAAATTACATTACTTGTTTCATATAAAAGATACACTATTTAAAAATGAATAATATATGCGATTAATTACTTTATTTTCATAAATTGTATACTAATAAATAGATACATTTTATCAGGTTATCTCAGCACTTCTCAAGTTATACAAATAAAATAAATACTTTTAAAGGAATATATTTAAAACCATAATTGTAAAACGATATATTAAAAGTGTACTTACAAATAGACGAAGATTTTTCAAAAATATATCTATTTTTAAGTATTAAAATCACGAAAATAAATTAATTACTCAACAGACAAGAAATAGTGTGAAATAATATTCTATAATTATGAAATTAAAAATACAAATATTAAAAAGTATAAAGAAATCCATCTATTTTCGTAGGGAAATTAAAATTTTCAAAGTATTTGCAGGATGGAACTCACGAGATCGAATTTTTAAAAAGAATTTTTTATAGATCTATAAATCAAATTCCAATAAGATCTTTTTTACAAATATATCATTCATAAACAAATAGGATAAAACGTGTAGTATAAGTGAAATAATGCATTTCTTCAGTCATATAAATGATATATTCCATCGTGAAATGGAACATAAGTTCAAAACGAAATGTTGATAAGAGCATATAGAGTGCTATCTGTACTTCACTTATACTAGTATTCAGGGTTCGTACGCTTCAATGACCTTTTACGAGAGTTTTCGTAAAGTAATATTCAGTGTATATAAAAGGGGAAAAAATCTATCTTCAGATATACCAAGCAGCATTTTACGAAATTTCTGGTACGAAGACACCTAATATCCCTTGATGTGTACGATTCCTGTTATTATTCGTTAATCAAATATCTAGTCTTACATCTATCATAGATTCAAGAACAAGACTATATATTTCGAACGAGTTATTTAACTTTGTATCTGCAACAAACTATAAACAGTAACTCTAATATTATTATTCAATAAAATTCAATCGAATAATATTAATTCTTTTAAAAAAGCATATTACTTTCTTAAATAAAAAAATATAAAACATAAATGCTTACTTTCTTCAAAATATCCGTTACGTCTCTTCATTACTTTCAACTACACAGAACAACAAAAGCCACGTGACCATGACGTTTGTAGAATGTATTGGACATGTGCAGAAAATCCGAATATTCGCATTCAAATACTTTACACGAAAATGAGAGTAATATTTCCGATTTAATAAGTTACCCAAAGAGAATTCATAGTTTACACTACATTTTCAGAAACATTTCCGAAATGGTCTGTAACGTTTATAATTTTTTTAACAATGTATTCGCTTCAAATATTTTACACAGAAATTAGAGTAACGATTCCGATTTATTCAGTAACTCAAGAAAATTACTAGTTTACACTACATTTTTGGAAACGTTTACGCTATAGAGTGAAACGGTTCTGAATTTTTTTACAGTGACCCCCCCCTCTGTACAGGCCTGAATGTTTCTTCACCAATTATCTACTTTTGATTATATATCGAAATTAGCCCACATTACAGATATGATGGATACTAGAGGGCTTGCTGCCTGCTACCGGCCTTCCTGTGCCCCGTTTCCATAACTCATCAACTATCTTTCAGATTTCAATGCAACTGATTCCAAACATTACCCACTTTTTCGAATAATTTCAGTTTTTTTTTTAATTTCATGTCAAAGTATCTCGGGTTCTATGGCCTGGATGACAAGAGGCTTTGGTTCATTCAACTTGATATCGATAGCCTTACATGTATTTGTTCCACTTTTTACCGCCAGGGGGCACTTTCCCATCTCAGGTTCTACGGGCCCAATGATGACGGGGTTTAGTTCATTCAACTTGATATCGATAGTCTTACACATTTTAGTTCCACTTTTATCACAAGTGGGTGCTTTCCTATCTCGAGTTCTATGGGCCTGATTATGATGGGATTTGGCTCACTCGACTTGACATCAATAGCCTCACATATTTTAGTTCCACTTTTTACTGATCCGCCAGGGGACGCCACGGCAGTGGAACTAAAGCGTTTTGTAGCATGCTTGCTATACGGTGCCGGAGACAGTGGGGACACCTGTCAGAGTTTCGTTCGGAAGGTGAATTGTTTAGAACAGAATCAGGGCTGTCTGCCCACCTACCCGCCCAAAAAAAACCGGGTGGGCTTTTTTAAAAAAACCCACTTAATAAAACCCAAAAAACCCACATAAAAGTGGGTTTTATTAGGTTTTTTTGGTTTATACAAGTTTTTTGCTGCACAGTATCATTTATTTTTAATTACTACTTATTTGTTATGATTCTGTTATACATGTAAAATAAAAATTTAATTAAATTTAGGTTTTCAGACATCTTTGTATAAAAAGATAAAAATGATTTGAAAGAACTGCAAAACCCAAACCTCATCAAATTAAAATTATCCAAAAGGAAAAAATGACTATTTTTTATCATTCATTACCTAATATGTAAAAATGAAAATTTGTCCGTCTGCAATTCTATACAAATCGACAGTTTGGAAGACAGGATTGTGAAATGTTACATATATGTGTATTAAAACACGGCCGAGGCAACTAAATTAATCAGGATCTAAATAATTTATAGTTAATTTTTAATTAATAAAACCACCAATTTAACAGCAAGTTCCTATCAAATTTAAACATTTTACATTATAGCAGTTGCTAACAATTAAAAATCCACAGTAAAAATTCTTATCACAAAAATTCCTTTTCTATTGCAAGATTTCTATGTGGAAAATGAAATAAATAGTTTGACGAATATAAAAAAAGTTATTATTACATCATAACTTTTCTATTGCAAGATTTCCACATGAAAAATGAAATAAATAGTTTGAAAAATTTAAAAAAGAAGTTAATATTACGTCACATTGGAAATGTAATGGATGTCAGCAGGTGAATATATAATGTCATATGAGTTTGAAAAAGCACATTGAAACATGATAAAAACCTGAGCATAAGCTTGATAAGATAATTGGCATTTTAACATTTTGAAGTTATCTGAATTTGTTTTCGCCATTTTTAAATCTATTCCATATACATACTCTTGTGTATGCATGTATATTACAATTTCCACAAAGGTTTAGGTCCCTAGAGCTCATTCTTAGTGAAGAACTGAAATAAAGATGACAAATTGCCATTTTTCTTTAATCATGAAAAAATTCTTTAAATAACAAAATACTCGGAAACGACTTTTCATCAAAAAGTTTTAATCTTGGTCTCAATCCAGATCACAGATTATATTTACTAAGTAAATAGGTAATCTGTCATCTGGATTAAATGAATAAAAAAAGAGTGAAAATTACGTAAATTAACAGGCAATCCTTGATTTTTCAAAACAAACATTCTTAAAATTCTGTGCAACGCCGGCTACTTTAGCTAGCATTATATATATATACTATTACATATCATTCATGTCCATATAATTTATCAAAAAAATTTTTATAACAGTTGCTTAAAAATATGTTTATAATGTATTAAGTATTTTAAAGTTGAACTGCATTTAATATTTCATTTTGTTTTACACTCAAAAATCCCCATTTTTGTTATTAAAAGGTACCACATAAAATAACAGATACAATGAAAATCAGAAAATGATAAAGGAGGCATTTGTAGTCTGTACCTGTCTGAATAAAAAAACTTTTTTTCTTTAGACACTCTGCATATAAGTAAAATTGAAATATTAAATATAGCCACAACTGCAAACATACATAATACATTTATGAACACATTTTCTATGTACTATTAAAAAAATGAATTATAACCTATACACTACAGTCATTTTTGCTATGTAGTCATAAAAAATTAAAAATACAAGTTCTTTGGATTACAATAATTTGGTGAGGGTTGGGTCTTGCAGTTCTTTCAAATCATTTTTAATTTTTATGCAAAGATGTCTGAAATTCTAAATTTAATTCAAATTTTATCTTACATATATAATAGAATCATAACAAGTAAGTAATTAAACATAGTTGGCACTGTTCAAAGAAATGTACAGCAAAAAACTCCAAAAACCTGAAAGAAACCTGAAAGAAACCAAAAAAACCCCAATAAAACCCAAAAAACCCAATAAAACCCCAATAAAACCCAAAAAAGTCCAATAAAACCCCAAAAAACCCACACGGGTTGGGCTTTTAAAAAAGAAAACCCGGGTTTTTTTCAGCCCTGAACAGAATGCACCCTCTGGCGGCAGATTTATGTGAAATATAAAATCCATTGATGACACCAAATCTTATTATGAATGCTTCATCTGTTTGTTTTCAAATGCCCATAGCATAAAATGACCTTTGATATAGCAACTCTGAAACTGATGTTGAGTTCAGATATTTTCTCCGAGATGGATTTCTGCAGGGAGAATTTGCACATTCAAACCATTAAAGGATAGAAAATATGAAAACACCCGGGGAGATACTTTGATAATTAGATAAGGAAGGGCGGGGAGTCTCCCAGAGAACTCTCTGAATTCATCATCGAGTGCAGTTCAGAAAATTTCCAAAAGTATGAGTCAGAAAAAAAAAGTCAGGATTGAATTTACGAGGCTCTTTTTGTTCTTAGATACTCCCAATATTTTCTTTGCATTTCTGCATTCAGAGAATATTTAAATTTCCTTTCACAAAAGTAAACTTTTACCTTTTGGAGGAACTCCAGCATAGCTGTAATATAAATTTTCACATCCTACTTTTTACAGAGAATATACTAAAAAATTATGAATAACACATTAATTTAAAAAAAAAAAAACTATTCATCCAACATGAAAGAGAATGACCTTTTTTCTTTTCTTCACTAATATCTACTTTACAAACTGAGTTACCTGAGTTTTACTGAGTTACTGCAACTTCAGAGTAAAAAGAAAGCAAGGCCATATGACAACATGCAGGTCCTGGGACAATGATGTAGTGGCAGCCCCTCTACACCATTTAAATCTTAATTACCATGAACAATTTATTATACTATATAACAAGTTTTTATCTAGAGTCATGTGTAAATAATATAATTTATAAAAAAAAATACATTGGGCTTGCTTTTGTAAAAAATCATTAATGATTTCAGTGAAATTTAACTTCCAGAACAAAGAATTTTGTATGTGGAACAATAATTAAATATGCAAAGTAAACTTATGTCCATTGATGTTCCTAATTATTTTTCTTTATAAGGTTTACTTTAAAATATAAGTGTTCTCCACTGGTATTAGATACTTACTATAAACCCTAAGCTACAGCATTTTCAGGGGTAATAAATGTTCTTTTGATATTGTGATTTTCTAAAATTTCACAAAAAGAAATCTCCTTAGATAAAGTATTTATTCTAATTATATTTTCTCTATATACAGGAATTAATCATACCATTTGGAATAATATATCTTCTAGACTTCTGAATTTATCAGACTTACTAAAAAGGTAGTTTGACAGAAATATGAAAATCTGTGAAGACCCCTGGGCTCCAACTCCTTTTGACATCGCCTAATTTAGCCTTGAGTGGAAGGTATGTTAAGAGAAGTATTCAAATTTCTCCAATTTTAAGCAATAAATGCAAAATTCTCTGATAATTCTAGGATTGTTTAAAAAATGCAAAATTCCCTGATAATTCAAAGATTGTTTCAAGAAAAATAAAATGCTTTGATAATACCAGTTTTTTTAAAGCTTCTGTACCTGAAAACAATAAAAATTGATAAGATATTACTACCCTTACTAAGATACATTATAGTCCCTAAATTACTTAACACTCATAAGCCTCTTATTTATTCATTTTTTGAATTCTCATAAATTGGCATAAAAACTATTTCAGGCTGAAAATTCTTTTTATTTTACTTTATTTCATTGCTGTCAACCTTGTGGATATATATAATATATACACTTTTTCTTTTCTTTTTTTTCCAAATCAAATGAAACGGGGAATTTTATTATACAGAAGAAGTTAATAACCACATCGAAACAAGAAACTTTGAATCAAGTAATTTTTCAAATTCAGTTATTTCATTTGAAAAAAAAGAGGAAGGTTTGTAGCTGTGTTATTTGGCCCATCAATTGCTCAAGTATTTTATTACTGAACAGTATCACTAGATATGATTTTATGTTCTTTTAATGGCAATAAATTTATAAATCCAAAGATGATAATAAAACAATGTAAATGATACATTTTTCTTCTAATTATATAATAAAATAATCATAATATTACATTTTTTAGTTAGAAAAGCTACAAAACTTAGACAGTAGCCATAAGATTAAAGAAATGAATTCACACACTATAAATACTTATGTATTTTATATATTCTATACAAAAAAATAAAGTGGTTAGAAACAAAATATAACAAATATAACCAGTTTTGTATTCCATTAACTAAGGAAAAAAAATCACATAAAAATAAATTTCTATAATTCACATATTACAGTTGCTAAGTGACTTAAATAAGCAACAGTGGGTGCACTTCAATTCAATAATTCATAAC
This sequence comes from Maratus speciosus, assembly GCA_963932465.1. Taxonomy (NCBI): domain Eukaryota; kingdom Metazoa; phylum Arthropoda; class Arachnida; order Araneae; family Salticidae; genus Maratus; species Maratus speciosus. The sequence goes on along the minus strand of OZ010790.1, from coordinate 435,959,635 downwards.
AAGACTGACTTATAAAAATAAGAAAATATCTACATAATCTCTTTGTATTCATGTAATCACACAAGACTAAATCTATTGTGCACAATAACATTACATTTTGAAATGAGTTCACATTTCTTTATACCTAGGACAATGTTAGGACTTATTGCAACATTTGTAAATGCTACATACACTATACACATAAGTATTGATTGCACAATTTAAGACTATTTTGAAAGTACTTGTTATTTCGACGGAAATTTTCTGGAAGCAGTCGTTTTCAGTATAAGAAATATTAGTTCATTAAAAGCAACTCGTACTATTTTACAAGGTTCTCAGTTATAATTAAAAGGCATTTGTAAAGTTTTAAATTTATTATTAGTATTTTACTTTTTATTTTCTTTTACTATGCTCAAGCAAATTCTTTTTACATAAGCATCAAAATAGTGAGTTATCTATCATTTCTTTTGGCTGTCTTCTCTTTCTTTCTTTCTTCTTTTTTTTTTTTTTAAACCCAAGCTTTAAAAGAAAATAGCTATTTTTGTAAAGATTTTGCTACTCAAAATATAAAAAAATATAAATTAAATTTTTTATGAAGATAAGTAAATTTTAATAATTTATGCAAGAATATTAACAGGAAAAAATGGCATATATTGCATTAAAAAACCTATAATTTTAGTGAGTGTTTCAGAGTGAAATGTCTCTTTTAAAGTGTACTCCTACAAAAGTATTTTCTAAATGACCCAATTTTGTTATTACTATTATTATAATTATTATTGGAACATCAAGTTATTTAATAGAATTAGGGATGTATTTTGCCATACATTGTCTTCTTTAATATTTTAACAATTTTTCTTTCCAATATTTCTAATTATACTGAAGATTTTAATTTGAATGCTGAAAGCAAAATTACTCAAATCATTCGAAAAATATTTGTAGATGTTTTAGCAGTCTAAAAACAATGTTTAACCAAAACATATTAAAATCAGGGCTTAATTTCTAAAAAAAGTACCAGAACTCTAATATTCCTCAGTAATAAGAAACACAGTGACCATAACCCGCAACTACATATTTATATTTCATATATTATTATTTACAAAATTTAAAGCCATTTCATCTTCAGCAAAGTAAATTTTCTAATGTATTTTGAATATATCTTTTAAGCATTTACATATGAGGGGCTTCACAATCAAAACAGACCAAGTCCATTTTGGGGAAAAAAGAAAAAAAAAAGGAGGTACTCCATTTAGAAGGTGCATGAAATCTGTTTTATCTACTCTCACAGTGAACCAAGTCTGTTTTCACATATTTTGTCATACGGGTCATTTCTTTACAGATTAGGTTCACGGTGGGAGTGAATAAAACAGATTTTATGCACTTTCTAAATGGACTATCTCACTCTTTTTTCAAAATGGACTTAGTCTGCTATGGTTGTGAGCCCCTCATATAATAAAATCGAACAAATGAACAGAGGACAAATATTAAAATCAGGGGTGGGGAATTTTCAAAAAATCTTACTCACTAAGGATTTTTTTTGGTATCAATTAGCAAAATACAACATAGAGTGCTGTTCCAGTGAGCAGCATTTATGAGCTCCAGCGAATTGCGACCAATATTTAAACATTCACTAAAATCAAAGAGAGCTCCGGCACAAATTAAACAGTGATTAAAATCAGTTTTTTAAAACTTGTGTTAAATGCTATTTTTCTACTTAAATTTATTTTATAAAATATTATGGTTTTGTTATTTTTTATTAAGCAAAAAAAAATGAAAATTTGAAATAACACAGTCATCTAAGCAAAAGTAAAACACTTTAAATTCAGCTAAAATATTAATTTCATTGATATTATTTATGTTTCTGGATACTCCATTCCTTTTCTCTTCTTTTTTTGGAAGAAATTTTACTTCACAAGAGAGGCTAGATTCACAAATCTAATTACTCTGAGAACCTTGTATAACAAACACTTTGATAATTTATTAAGATAAATGCAAAAAGTATAAAATAAATATTTCATAAAGTTCAACAAATGCATTGAAGACATAGGGTAAATATAAAATTGATGAAAATGTGAAATGTTTATACTTAGGACAAGAATTTTGGCACACAATACAAAAGTTATAACCAGATTTAGAGAGCTTTAAAACATTTCAGCAGTTTCATAAAACAATTTAAACACTCAAATATATAATAACATATTTCTTTTTACATAAGACATATAATTTGAACATTAAAAAATTAATGAAGCTTAAAACTTGTGTAAAATATTATACACATTAAAGGAGAAGTAGATTGCATTTTCTAGATGGAAAATGGGTTATATTACATTTTTATTATGTTTTAAAATACTTGATGCTTTTGAGTTGTCAAAATTGCATAAAATAAGTATCAGATAAATAAAAATGGACAGGAATGTATATACACACATTAAAGTTTATTTATCATACACACTACTTATATAAGTTAAATAGTAAAGAATATTAAAAATAATAATTAATAGAATAAGAATTTCTAGCATTCCATGATAAATAAAATGCACTTTAACACTGGAGTTTGTATTTTGGCTAGATAAGTTCAAGAAAAAACAAGATACAAATTCTTATTCAGTTTTGGGATTAAAAACATATCTATATTTTTTTAAATAGTTAATAAAACACTGAATAAGTGAAAAATTAACTAGTTAAAATGTGCGTATTTTTTTTATTTATTGCATATAGCACTTAAGCAAGTAAATGCGAACTTCTACAGCAAAGTCAGTGAACGAAGATGCTTCTTTTTTATTTTTATAAAACTTAAAAGGTAAGGTGTCAACGATTTAAATCGTGATTTTAATCAAAGGTCTTTTTTTTTTTAAAGCAAATCATAAATTTTTAAAATGATGTAAAAAAGCATTAAAATGTAAGATGAACATAATTTGTAAAGTTTATATAGGTATTTTGCCTCATGAATAAATAATAAAAGCTTTAAATAATTGTTTATAAGCTTAATTCCGTGGGCTTGTATAAAGTACAGTAAATTTGTAAATGGCAAGTTTTTATTTGGCATAAAAACATTTCCTTTAACAATGATATTTAATTAAAACTAATATAATTAAATCTAAGATGAGCATAATTTGTGAAGTTTGCATAGGTATTTTGCATAATGCATAAATAATAAAAGCTTAAAAATAATTTTTTATAAGTTTGATTCCGTAGACTACAGTAAATTTGTAAATGGCAAGTTTTTATCTGGCATAAAATCATTTAATTTAAAAATGATATTTAATTAAATTTAATATAATTTGCAATGTCATAATTTTCTTTGAGTAATCAAATTATTCACTCTTTAATATAAAAAACAAGAATGAAAAATCATGCGTCAAGCATAGATTATAAAACAATTTCCAACACTTCCAGAATACTTTAACAGAATTTCACCAGTAAATAAGGTGAAAGATTATATCTAAATAAACCATTTGGAAAACACATAATACATTTGAAAACCCAAATTCAGGAATTACCATCAATATTCGGAGAAGTACCTGAATTTTTTTAAGAAGCTCTGTATATGATCTATAATTTTTTTTATATATACTACACAGTATGCTAAAATTTTGCTCAGTTAGGGAATGCATAACACAGGTGAAAATTACTCTTCAGTAATTTCCTTCAACAAATGGAAATGTACTCGAGATCTTTTGTTCTGCCCTGCACATGATCTATTAGATTTTATACATACCAAGAAATAGGCAAAAAATTAGTTAAAATTTAAAAAGGTACCCCAACTAAAAATGTACTACCATCAATTATTGTTAATAGAGGGTACTGTAATTGAATTCTTTTGTGTGTCCTTATAAATGAATGATGATTGTTGTGCACACCATATTCTATAGTAAGCCTTTGTAATGCACCTCAGTGATATATACTAATTTCGATATGTTTGAAATAGTGTAACATCATTAAAATACACCACAGACAGATTTTTTCCCCATAGACTGTAATGTAACGGAATTCTTTTGAGAGTCCCTGTAAATGAGCTATAAATGTAACTGTACTGTAAACAAACCATAAGTACTACACACTTTATTTTCAATACCAAACATGCCATAGTAAACCTTAATAACATATGTAAATTGCATAACAATCTGAGTATATTTAAGTGAGTTAGAGAACAGACAGACAGACAAACCGAATTCATAAACACTTTTCAACTATGTTGGAAATGTTTAACATAGCAAGTATAATAAATTTCTGCAGGTAAAATAATTAGCAACTATTCTCTTGTTTTCTGATTCTACTTTTACAAATATATACCAAACTGGAGCTAAAGAAGACTGAAAGAATAACATCTGCTCAACAGATAATGTATAAGAAAGCTAATTGGTATAAAAATATTAAGTATGACACGAGCTTCTTCAGAAAAGTTTGAATGTTTTTTTTTAATTATTATTCATGCACACCAAATAAAGAAATCAGCTATGGATTGAAAAAAAAAAAAAAAAAAAAAAACAGTATTTTTTTTTTCTTTTTTAATTTAAAACACTAAATACAATCAAACCCATCGAGTGGTAATAATGCTACTACTTAATATTTGGGGATTTTAGATATAACTGGCCATTCTTATATTTACTCTGTATGTAGGTATGAATTAATGCATGTAACTCATTTACATATTTTTTTTTTTTGTTGTTATCATACACATACATGTGTGTAAGTTTAGATTTATGTGATTAACAATCATTTTTCTAAGTGCAAATGCAAAGAGAGCTGCCATGATATTTGTCTCTTTTGTTATTTGTGCTACTAATGTAATTATTCATTTGCAAGTTTTATTATTTTTGTAATCATTAATTTTATTAATTAAAGCATAAAAATATAGGATATGTCTTAATTACAGGATTAATTGTTTAATAAATATTCACCAGAGCTAACAATATTAAATGCAGTTAATAATTTTAATAAATGTAAACATCAGTAGTATCTAATAGAGGTATGCATAATTATCACAAAATATTAACAGTTTACCAGCCAATGTTCCCCAAATGGAACATCAGATTTGTGATACTTTGTGTACATCTGATTTGTGTAACTGTAAGTATTTGTTTAACATGTTTGACATTTTAAATGTATCTTTTAGAAGACATATTCCAACATATTGTAAGGAATTGCAATGTGTTATATAATTGTCACAAATGAATGATTTATCTTATGTTGTTTTTGTTTTATGCTCCTTTGAAAGCCAATATTCCACATGTGAAATATCTGTTGAAGGTACCAACTTATATATTAGTTTAGAATTTGGATCATTTTGATGCAATTTGTATCTAATTACTGAAAAATACCTGTTAAAAGGTGTCATACAGTTGAAGATGCCTTAACTTTGATTTTTTATGATTTAGATGTTGAAGGTGAATCTGAAATTGATATTTTACCACTAAAATGATAGAAAAGAAGCATCCAACATTGAAGAAATTGATGAAAATCAATTGGATACCGGAAATCCAGGTTATATATGTGGTGAGTTAGAGGTTTTTTTTTTTTTTCCACAAGTGGAACATACCTGTATCTCCAGTTATATGTTACACAACAGCCCAAAATTTGGCACATAAGCTTAGAATTAATCTAAATTATCAACATGAAAATTTCAAATTAATCTGGCAAGTACTTCACAGTAGAGTCTTGCATTTGGTCGGGTTACCTGCTTTTACCCGCATCCGACCTGCAGTTCGGATCAGGTCAGGTCGGTACTACATTTTTCCACTGCGAGTTGGATTGACTTCTATTTTATTTGCTGTGGGTTTGGTCAGTTTTGGTTTGAGTTTTGACTGTTGCAGTTCGGATCAGGTCAGGTCGGTACTACATTTTTCCACTGCGAGTTGGATTGACTTCTACTTTATTTGCTGTGGGTTTGGTCAGTTTTGGTTTGAGTTTTGACTGTTGCAGGTCAGGTTCAGATTTACCCGACTTTTGAAAAGAATGTCCAAAATATTTTTTCATCTCTATACAATAAGACCTGCATAACAGACTGTTTAGCGAACACTTATCCATTCATAACACACTTATATATTTGTTTGCTTTTGCCCCTGAAAAAGTGGACATCTCGCAATCTATGCACAAGTAATATATGTATGTGTACATAAACTATCACAAATACTATATGTGTTTTTGTGTGTATCAAAAACGAAATGTTGGTAATATTTTCATATTCTGAGAGAAGAAAAAATGGTTCTTAACTACACTGTAAAGAAAGAATAATCTATGATTATATTTCTTATATACAGTTTATTTCTCAAATAGTAAATTGAATATATACTCATTCAAATAAATATTTATTTTAATTTGAAACATAGTTCTGCTCAAACTTTGTGAAGCAAAAAACCTAAACCTGGCACATAAGAATTATTCTAGGGTGAAACCAACACACAGAAAGAAAATTATAGTCATCCTGACCTTAAAAAAGAATATTTGGGACAACCAGACCCAATGCCTGGCTTTATGCAACGATCCTAAGGTGTCCTATATTCAGAGGTCTTATATGAATAGTAAAGAATATAGGTGAATAGTAAAGAATATAGATATGTTAATTTTTCTATATAAAAGATAAAATTGGTATCAGTGATATAATTGTACATTACTTTTCATGACGGCATTAAAACATAATTTACTTTTTTTTTCATTTTGGGTTTGGTTCGGATTGTGGGTTGAAGTATTTTAGGTTGGGTTGAGTACAGGTTGTAATACCTCTGTTTCAGATTACCAAAAATTATTTTGTCGCGTTTGGGTTGGGTAGATTTTAAATGGAATTTTCGGGTTTGGGTTGGGTACAACCTGACCTGCACAGGACTAGTTCACGGTGTGTTGAGTAAAAGGTTAATGCGCACAATGTTGTCATATGCTACTAACAAATTAAATTACTTTTTTATAGTTTTTATTATTTCTGTAATTATTAATTATAATTTTATTAGTTAAAGCTTAAAAGCATAGATTATTGTCCTAATTAGAGGGTTAATTGTTCCTGAAACCTGGAATTCTTGGTAGCAATTTAGTAATTTAATGCTGAAAAAAAAATCATTAAAATCCAAATCAAATAAAAAAATCTGATTTTTTTTATTAATTGTATGCAGCAAAGAAGAAATTGCTTTTTAAGCAAACTGTTTTATTAAAAACATCAATTCAAAAATATTATTATTCACTTAAAATTAAAACTCTGTTATTCAGCAAAGATGTAACAATTTGGAATGTACTAAGTTTACTCACAACTTTGCAATTTTTACTTTATTTCAGAGGAAAGAAACTCAGAAAGGGAAGCTGAATTCTTATTTTTTGAATTGTAAAAAAGTATTGAGCTAGAGTTTTAGAGACGCTAGAGTTTTGTAATTCCAGATCCCTGGGACACAAAAACACTTTCAAAATCTGGTTCCTCTTTTACAAAAGTGGGTTCTCTTTTTAGTAATGACAATTTCGACATATATACAAATGATACGTAATACAAAGTTTTTCTTAGAATTAGTTACTAAATATATTTATTTCAGGAATGTTAAATTACATTAGAAATTGTGATGGGTTTTAAATAGATCCATAACAATTTCTCTCCTCTGAATTTTTGCAGAGTTGGTGGCTGTGGCATCACTGATTGAGCATTTATAAAAGGGTAAAATATAATACTCTAATTCAAAACACAATAAATTTTAACCTTCTTAAATAAGCCAAAAAAGTATAGAAAAATCAATGTTATATCAAAGGATTTTTTTTTCTTCCAGTGAAAAGTACATACAAAATCAAAATATCGGAAGCAGTTTATCAGGATCAGAATCAGTCCTGCTGTTTTTATCCTAATGGTTAGACGTACTTAGGTCTGAAGAATTATTCATTCCTTTGAAACACTCTTCCCCTATATTTTTATGCTGTTTTTAAAATTAAGTAAGGTTTTTATGAATCTTTAATATTTGATATAAATAGAGAAGAAATGTAATATGGCAATGAATAATTCAATTATTATTAGAATACTGCAATTATTTCCTTATAAATTCTATAATAAAAGATTCCTTATTAACATACTCTATAATGACTCTTTTTATGGAATAAAATAAGGCAAAAAGTTGCTCTACTATATGTTTTTCAAAACTAAATTTAAATCTAAAAACTATTGAAGAAGCCTAAAATATTAATTTGGCTATAAAATAGAAAAATATCCAACATGTTTAAAAATTCGAATACAGTATTAATAATTCCTAAAATGAAAGAAATAAAAAGGAACTATAAAAGGAGGAATTAGATACTAGAATTAAGATAAGAGGATATAATTGGAATCACAATATCATAACAAAAACATTCGTAGCATTTTAACAATTATAATACCACCAGGATGACAGAGAAGATTTTAAGATAATTTACAACAAGATTTACAGCAATAATGTAATAAGGCACAACTATAAAAACTCCTGTTTATGTACGTACTTGTCTATGTGTATCTATATATAAAATTTTTGAACACCTGCATGACGTAAATATTATCTGAATAGATTTGGCTATGAATTATGATTAAAAAAATATTACATTGGCACTTGCAATGAAATGGTGATAACTCTGAAAACTTTCCTGTTTGGATACACATTCTAATGAATAAACAATAGTTTGTATGAAAATTTCAATGCAAAGATATTGATGTGTTTTTATATTTCATATGTAATTTCACAACCTAAAACCTTTTTAATCGTCAATTTCAACAAGCAGATCATTTCCTTCAATTCTGGAATCTTTTGACACAAAAATTTTTTTCACCAAGCCAGAGATTGGAGCCTGGACAACCATTTCCATTTTCATAGCACTAAGTATAAACATAGCATCCCCCTTTTCAACTTTCTTCCCTTCTTCAATTTTAACTTCAATAACAGTACCTGGCATAGGAGCTCCAACAGACCCTTTTTTTGCTTTATCTGCTTTAGGATGTGTATGAACAACCTACAGGGAAAGAAAAAGAAAAGAAATGAGTACATAATTGGAACATAAAACAACTAACAAATAGTATTGAAATAATTGTTAATAACAATTATGAAATATATTTAAAAAATATATTCAAAATTTGCTATTTATTTGGTAAACGATGTTTTAAAATATTAATTCATCTACTACAACTGTAAATACTTTTTTTTACAGCAAGAACGTAATTTTGTTTCACATTAGAAAGTTATCAAAATGATAGCGTTGAGTATATAAAGATACAAAAGTTGAAGGTATTACCTCTTTAACAGATTTGTCTCTGATGAAAACTGATCTTAATTGACCATTCAGCTCAAAAAACACTTCTCTTTCACCAGCACTGTTTTTTTCTTCAGAAACTGCCAGAGTCTTGATATGCAAAGTTTTTCCTTTTTCAATATGAACCTTTAAAAAAATAAATTAGAAAGTGAAAAGAGGATTTAAATGCAATGAAATTCATTATGACACATGTCTGGTTTAAACAAAGAAGTCAGCTAAATTATTATATTTATTTACTTATTTTACATTAGAGTACATATATTATGCATATACAGTGAAACCTCCCTGTGTGACCACCTCCCTGAACGATAATTTTTTCATGGAATGAAATTTATTCTCATAGGCTCTACTAATTTAATTTTACCTCCATTTAGAGACCATCCCAGTTGAACTCCCTCCATGAGCGACCCATTTCTTTGAAGAAAATGAAACAAATTCCGTTTTTACCTGGTCGCTTGAACAAGGTTTTATTAGAAAAATAATTCCGGAGAGCGTGGTATTCATCTAACTTCTAAACTACGTTTAGATTTTTTTTTTATTCTGATCATTTTTAGGTGTTTAAACTCCTTTGTGCCTTTTTAGGCAATGAATTTAACTCAGATGACAAATTAAGAATAATGGTCAATAAACTCCCCTGCCCTATTCTGTCAGGAAACTTTCAAAGAAATAGATAAATTAATGAAATCGTCATTATTTGTTCCTGTCAAAAAAAAAAAAAAAAATGCATTTATTTACTGAACTTTGAAAGGACTTGGAAATAAAAGTTATAAAAGATAAAACCGTAAAATCAAAGCAAACGTCAATGTATTCATTTTTTTAAACTCTGCAGTAATTAACTTGCGTTTTGATACTTAAATATTTTTATATTTTTTCCTAATGTGAAAAATAAATTTTAGTAACATTGTTACCTGTTTTCAACAATTAAAATCTAGATTTAAACATGAACTCCATTAAAAGATCACCTCTCGGAGCGACCAATTTTTATTGGAACAGAACATGGTTGTTTAGGGAGGTTTTACTGTATATATATATATATATATATATATATATATATATACTTAAAAAACAATCTAACATCCTTTTAAAATTAAATAATATCAGCACTAATTACTCTCTTTTCGAAGACATTCTTTTTTATTTCAGCTACCTCTTTAATAAATAATCCTATATTATAATGTTACTAATTCCATTTTCAGTTACCTAATCTTTAGTTTATTTTATTCTAATTTTTATTTTTCTACTTTCATTCAACTCTTTTGGCTAGTAATTATATCAATTTTTCTAGAAAGTCTTCCTGTTTATTCTAACCAATCCCAATTTGTAATAATGAATTCACCCTTGTCATCTGCACAATCCATCTTTAAGATAATGTAATTTATGATGTAAGATAATGTCTTTAAGATAAAATAAAATATTTATATTTATCCATTAGATCGAAATTCTAAATAAAAGAAATATACCTCAAATTCTTCAGCTACTTTTGGTCCAACTAAAAATATTCTAGTGTTCAAGCAATCAACGGGGCCATAAGTGTTACGAAATGTAAGAAAATCATCACAGACTTTAGGATACATAGCAGCACTCATGACATCGTGATCATCAATAGGTGTACCATGCTTATCTTCTAACTGGGCTTTCAGAGCATCAAAATCTAATGGAGACAAACTTTCTCCAGGACGTCCTTCAATTCTTGCCAAACCTTTCAAAATCTAAATAATAGTAAAAGCAATAAAAGCATCTATAATAGAAATTATAACAGAATTTTGAGTTGAAAAAAAATGTGATGGCAGTTTTTATATTTCAATAGTATAATAGGAATATATGCTGTAATTTTAATACAATCTACAAAAAAAATAACAGAGTTTGTGAGTAATTTTAACCTTAACTATTTCAACGATTTTTACAAATACAGATAAAAGCTGTGTTTCTTTCTTGTTTGACTCTAATATCCATACTTATTTAAACATTTAAGATAATCTTTCATAAATATCAAAATTAAGTGTTTTGTTTAATTACTTTTGAAAAATAGGAAAAAAAAAGATTAATTCCACAGATTAACTTAAACAAATCATAATATGTTCTTAAAAGAGGCATAAAATACAATAGTCATCGAAAGCTACTCAAATGCAAACTTTTTAAATAATCTATTTTTTTTCTGGTAGTAAATATTTTATGTTAAAAAATCCCATAGAAAATTGCTTAATAACACTTTAATTGACATCAAATCAGATTTCCGATTTTTAATTTTTAAATCCAAATGACCTAACATTTATTTTATCAACAGAATCATCATTTACAGTCTAAAATTGTTCAAATTACTAATAATTGCTATACATGAATGATTTTCCACTCATTACTGTTAAATGTACAAGATTTCATTTAAAACAGAGCTAGATAGCCATAGAGAGCTAACTCTCTATTTGCAATTTAAATAAAATTTATGCCATGCAAATGATCAATTTTAGCTTAACATCGAAATATATTTCCTTTTCTTTAGAATTTACAAAGCACACAGTTGAAATAAACCATAAAATAAACTTTTAAAGCATAATTTTCAAACACTCATTCATACTGCATATAAGCTTTTCACATTACATACAAACTTTTTAAATGTTGTAATCCTTAAAAAAAAAAATAATAATAATAATAGTAATAATAATGATAACTTTAAGATCCACAAATAATTTATTTCAATGCTTATTGAAAATTTTAAGTACTAATAAGACAAAGCTTATTTACAAAATTAAATACAGAAATCATAATATACAGGGCTGCCGACTACAACATATTAAGTTAAGGAACTACACATTGGTCTGCTTCTATTATACACTACATGCACACAATGCTTATAGAAAACAATACTTTGTTTTTTAATGAGAGATATTCTTGTCATGCTCTTGCTTTCTTTTTCATTTTTCAACATGTATAAATTTCCCTTATAATTTTTTTTATGATTTAAAATGTGTATTATGCAGGGCTATTTACACTATGTGAAATATTTTAAGCAAATAAACTCAATTTATATTTTGGAATTTTTTTTAATCTTATGATGTTAAATAAAAAAGATACTTTATTCAATTTATAAGATTATTTTAAATTGGGAGGGGGTATGAAGTTATGCATATTTGTATAAGGTTTTAATATTCTTACTAGTGAAATTTTGCTTTGTGCTGCGTGAGATTTTAATGTTTGAAACATTAATATGTTCATAATTAAAAATTAATTTTAATATTATCATCTTTACATTTTTCTACTTTGACCATGCTATTAATTTTAGTGGCTACTCTTGAATCTTGACACCTTAAAATTACAGATTTTCTGAGCTTGAACTACACATTAGTACTCACAAAAGTTGGCTTGGCAACCCGGTATACATCATCACCTGCAAACAATCATGGGTGATATGAAAGTAATTTTACTTGATCTTTTGACGTCCATAACTTCACTTTTTATTTTTCTTACACAAGGAGTAATATTTATTTATTTTTTGTCATTTCTTTTAAAAAAAATTTTTTGAACAAATCTTTTTTTGCAATTTAAGTGTTTCAAATCATTGAATATAAATAATTTCTACTTTTAACACTTTATCACAGCAGTCTAATCTAGACTATGTTTATATGCCTGTAGGAAGAAAATCAGCCTGTGTTGCTGACCATATCTGATGCCATAGAGTCATTTTAAAACATGTACATATAAACATGCAAAAATAACAAAAATAAAACACACAAAAAATATTTTGTATTTCCTTTTTATATACGCCCATGGCGCCAATGCTACCTGCCAACCATCAACCTCTGTTGTCTGTAAGAAGGCGAAGATAACATAGTATGCCAACAGAAACCACATGGAATGAAACATTTAATGTTGCAAAGAGTGTTAGAACAAAAGAAAGCAGTAAATTTATACAGTGTAAAACAGAAGGGTATAACCACACATTCTTCACACATTTCTTCTATTTTACACATTACTTGATATCTTTACCTTTGTTCGTAGAGGCTCAACAAAACCACCATGAGGAATGCCTATATAACCTTGCATAAATTCAATAACGGAGCTTGGAAAACTAAGATCTTCTGCCTTTTCTTCAACTTCCTTGGCAGACAGTTTATTTTGCACCATAAATTGAGCAAGGTCACCTACTACTTTTGATGTTGGTGTAACCTACAATTAGAAAAAAATTTCCAAATATAGCAATCAGTTTAATCACATTAATATAATTTAATGAAAACAAACTTCAATAAGTCTTTACAAAGTATGGCAAAATCTATAAGAAATACATCCAGGAGAAGATTTAAACAAGTAAAATTTTGTAAGATATTATTTTGAAAAGCTGGTAAAATTCTAACAAAATTGAATAGGATTTTGCAAAGAGCAAAAGAAATTACATATTGAAAGAATTTTCTCATGAAAGTGGTGGATATTATTAAACTAGGAAAGTGCATACAGGACCTGCACAAAACTGAGAAAACATTCATTTAATGTCGTCAATCAGACATTGATAATGTCTAATTTTTAAATGAACATTAACATGCTGACAGCAACAATATATCTGCAATAGCACTCGTAAAGTTCTTGGCTGTTAAAAAGTACAGCCAGCAGTAGGCAAACCAAAAGTCTTTCACTGTTGCTGAAATCTGTATGGTTGTTTAAATGTATTGTTGCAATGTGTTTTATAATCCATTTGTGAAGACAGTGCCTATTGTTTAATAATGAGCCCATTTTCATAAAAGCTATGCTAACTATGAGTACTTCCAGGTAAAATAAATGAAAATGCAATATTCTAAAAATACAGCTATCACAATAATGGATTTCTGATGCATTCATGTCTATAAATTGTTAAAGTGACAAGTGGAAACATGTTACTTTGATGCAATCATAGTAAAATCTCCCAGGTTTATAAATGAAAATGCACATTTTTTATGGCATTTGTAAATACGATTTTCTTGACAATATGGAAAACAATGCAAAAATTTCAAACAAATGGTGTAGCATTTAGGGAAATTCTATTTCATATTGATAGAAAATACTGCCTTTACTAAAGTAAAGCCTTCCGCTGATAATGAAACATTATTTTAAAATGGAAACTTACATTTTCATTCATTGTAGATTTAAAATTAAATCTACAATGATTACATGTAAATGACATAATTTTCTAGATGCTTTCAGTTGTGTTCAGAGATAAGGACTAAAAATAAAAAAAAGAAAAAGAAAGAAAGAAGAAAATGGTTGCTTCATTTCCCACAAAATATAAATCACAGAAAATGTTACCACTGCATCAAAAGTATTTAAACACTTAACTATAAGGTATAGCTAGGATTCTCACTGGCTTTTGACCAACATTAGCAATTTAACGAATAAGAAATAAAAAACAGTAGCAAAATGAAAAGAAATATTAGCAAAATAGATTCGTCAGGAAACACTGAAAAATCTACCTTTAGCCCCTTATTGTATCACTTTTTTTCAATATGTTCTAAAATAACCTATTTTTTTGCAATTGCTTATAAAATAGAAATTTTGTTTACAGAATTAAAATAAGTAAATTCTAAATGTCTACTAAGAGTCATTCCATATAAGAATCACCCAGAATCAGGTGATCTGTGATTAAATGGTAAACAAATTCATGTGATTTATTTTTCTCGGTGAGATGACCATTAGAAAGAAATCCAGAATATTAATGCTGTGGGACCATTGGTTTTGATTTGGTAGGTGTGTGTGTGGGGGGGGTCAAAGTTTAGTGCCCTGCTTGAAAAACAAAAATTTTATGTTTTGCATAATATTTCTCATAGTATGCATTGAAGTTATCCCACAAAACAAATTACATGGCGGTATTATATAAAGTTAGCCCTTTGCTATTCAAGAATAAAAATTATGAGATATGTGTAATGCAGTGAGCTAGATAACTGCAAAAATTGAATTTGTTTCAAAATTTCACTATAATTTTGACACATGTATCTCTTTGGATTGAAATCATCCCATCATTTTTAACTGCTGTATGCTTCCCTATGGTGAAATGAACACACAGAAAAGTAGACCCCACTATGGGCAAACTTTAATGCACTCCAAAATTTTATGCCAAATTTCCAAAAAAATGTATTTTTGCCTATTTTAAGTGAGGTATACCAGACATGCATTAAAGTCAAAAGCCTGCACAATAATAATAGAAATGTAGAATAACTATTCCCCTTTCAAAATCACCAAACAGAATCATGGGCACTAAAGCAGTTTTCATGGGGTAATGGAAATCACATTGTAATACAATTAGGAAATATGCTTCCCACAACCATAGCCTTCAATCATTGCCAAGAATAAAAACACTATTTCTTAAATGCATATATTTTTCATTCTGACAGGAATTTCCACATGTATAACAATAAATATTTTTAATGTGTTTTTCTTACAGACAGTGAAGATGTTTTAATGAAGTGAAAAGAAGCATGTAAACCAGATGATCATAAGCTACTTCGGTTTTGTTGTATACTGTCTGTTTGAAAGTAAGACTGTTTTCAAAAGTTATTTTAAACATGGATGAATATTCCTTATGCAAGTTATCAAATAACTGTGCTTGTGAGCCATATGCTGCTACAAGATCAAGTGGATTATTTCTAGTTTCTGAACTGATTAGGCCTAAAGATTTGGCATGGTACTGGAAAAAAAAATGTACCCCCAGAAAATATTTCTGAAAAAAATCTCATAGAAAATCGAAGTGGAACTACACTAGAACTTGGAGATATGATTTGTGCAAAGCACAAATACAAATTTGGAACATTTTGGGCACCACCTCGCTATTGCCAATATCCTAATTATAAAATCAAGGGTAAGAAAGAGCATGGTGATTTGAGACCTTGTACATTTCTTAAATATAAAGCACTGTGCTCAGAATTTGGTTCGGTCACAATTGGATGAGTATTATGCAAGATTCAAGATTCACAGAACGGAATGTACTACGATTTTCTATGAGTTTCTGGAGGTACATTTTTATTTTTTTTTCCAGTACCATGCCAAATCATTAGGCCTAATCTGTTCAGAAACTGGAAATAATCCATTTGATCTTGTAGCAGCATATGACCCACAAGCACAGTTATTTGATAACTTTCATAAGGAATATTCATCCATGTTTAAAATAACTTTTAAAAACAGTCATTACTTTCAGACAGTATACAAGAAAATTGAAGTAGCTTAAGATCATCTGGTTTACATGATTCTTTTCACCTCATTAAAACATCTTCACTGCCTGTAACAAAAACATATTAAAATAATTTATTGTTATATAGGTGGAAATTCATGTTAGAATAAAAAATATATGCTTTTCAGAAATAACTATATTTTTATTCTTGGCAATCATTGAAGGCTATGGTCATGCGAAGAGTATTTTCTAATTATATTACAATGCGATTTTAATTACCCCATGAAAACTGCTTTAGTGCCCATGATTCTGTTTGGTGATTTTGAAAGGTGAATAGTTATTCTACATTTCTCTTATTATTGTACAGGCTTCTGACTTTAATGCATGTCTAGTATACCTCACTTAAAATAGTCAAAAATACATTATCAAATGACTCCTAAATGTGTAAATGTTTCAGACATTCTTTCAGTAGTCCAAATAAAAATAAACAACTATCTTTGATTTACTGCTGTGAAAATATACACTAAAAATTGCTATGAGATTTCAACTCTTAATCGACAGAAAAGTTTTGACCGGTCAATGATACTTTGCACACAACTAATAAATAGCATGGTAAATGGCTAATTTCAACACTGCATTCCAGAAAAAATTTTCTCTACTTGGCACTTGATACAAGTAATTTTGTTCGCGTTTTTACCAGCACGACTTTGACACATAGATATTGATTAACTGCCAAAAGAGAAATACCTATCGCATAATCTTTTTGTGTCTTTGGCTATTGCTAAAATGAATTGGTGTTGAGTCAGTATTTTTATAAATAGAGCAATTTAAATGGCACATTGCGACTGAGCATGTAAAGCAACATCAATCGTTCTGTAACATGGATAAGAATTTCAACTGAATTGGCACACCACACACACAAACACACAAAAAAAGCAGAAATTGAGCACTTGCAATCTGGCGAGTTCGATTATTCATTTACTCGCCAAATGAAGCATTTTCTCGCGATTTTGCACAATGGCAAGAACCCTGGGTATAGCTATAAGATATAGCTGTAATACACAAACAAAATAAGAAATAAAACATAAAAATCATTCGCTTACAGTCAATTTAATGTCACACTGAAAGAGTCTCATAAAAAGAGACATATTAGATCTTTTATTTATTATTTTTTCCCTAAATATTTTTCTTGAAATTGAAATATCTGCTATAGTAGATGCTTTAATTCCAAATACATTTAAATGAAGATACAGTGAAACCTCCTACAATGGTCACTCCGAACAATGGTAACCTCCGAATACCGGTCATGTTTTAGTGTTACAGAATCTCTTTCATAGAAATAACAGTACACTAAACCACCGAACAACAGACACACCACAACATTTTTCTTTACCTTATGTTTAAACTACAACTGAGATTATGAAGAATGTGGTCGGATTATGTTTATTTGACCTTACAGTTTCTCTACTAATCTGTAGGAGTGGCTTAGCAACACCCCAATCATAAACAGGTGTAGCGAGAGGGGGGGGGGGTGATGAAATTTCACAATTGCTGGTAAGGAAAGAGTAACCAAGCAGTAGTTATTTGTACTCTGTAACAATCATGTGATAATATTTCTTGTCTATGTGTAGCACATGTTTACCCCAAAAGAATGAGTTCAAAGCAAAATTTTTTAACTTTAGGTGATAAGTTGAAAGTTTTTCCCTTCCTCTCTTTTATCCACAAAAACAGAGTATTTTAGTTGCCAAAATTACAAAACTGCCATGTGAAATACAAACAGACAGTGAATCATATTTTAATGGATAACAATTAGGAAAAATAGTTTATGAATATGCAACTGACACATAAAAAAAAAAAAAAAAATTGTGTTAATGCCTGCAATTTAGACAGTTCTACATAATTATTATCAGTGACTCACAAAATTTACAAAATTAAAAAATGAAGTTAAAGTATCACTCAAAACAGAAAACTTACTTTTATGAGATCTCCTAGTAGTTTATTAGCTTCAGTATAGGCCTTTTTTATTTTTTCAAAATGTTCTCCCAGACCTAAACTAAAAGCCTGGAATTGAAGATTAGTGTACTGGCCACCAGGAATTTCATTCTCATACACATCAGCATTGCCACTTTTCATGGTGACTGTGCATTCAAATGGGGCATATAATGTTCGGGTTTGCTCCCAAAAAGCAGAATATTGAGAGACTTTTTCCAGAGAAATGCCTGTTAATAAAATCATATTTAAAGAAAAAAATATTAGAAAACAAGCAAGACTTCTCAAGTAAAGAGCAAATAATAAAGAGCATTGGTGAAAGATTAATAAACAACATTAATAATATTTATGTTGTTCTAATATTTCTCTAGTAATTAAAAAAAAAAGATTTTACATAGAATTTTAACATTCAAATTGCTTTGACTTTTTTTTTTTTTTTTTTTTTTTTTTTTAATTAGACAAATTTGAGTAAAAGATAACCAATTAACATAAGAGAACATAACCTAAGTAAAGATGTCAATCATTAAATTAATGATTGTGAAGTTAATGATTATAGATTTTTTTTATTATTTAACTCTTTCAATCATTGAATATGTTACCTTGGACATATGTTTCTATAGTGCTAAAGGGTTAAGTATTAATACTAGCCAATGAAGCTAAATACAAGCACAAAATACTTATGAAAAATAATGTAGTCTTCTACAAACAGTAAAGAAACGTATTCTTCAACTATAACTTAACCCTTTCGGTCCTGATGGTCACATACGTGTTCCTTACTTTTAAAATGCTTTAAACTATAAATATGAAATGGTGATGTACTGCTGTAAGACATAATGGTCACATATGTGTACATTTGATAAAATGTATAATTTTAGACTAATCAAAATAAAATAAATTGATATGTATTTTACTATTCAAAACTGCTGTCTGACAAAAGTTTTAATTTTTTTTGGACTTTAGGAAAAAAGTCTTGAAATACCATTTGCAAAAATGTGCTTGTGTGCACAATGACTATACAGGTTGTCCGGTCTCAACGGTGTCCAATGGCTAATTCCTAAACCGTTAGTCATAGACATATAGTTCCAATTACAAAAATGTTTTAAATCAGATAAAGAAATATTTTAAAACCGATTTGGGTCAATAAAAACATTTCTTAAAAAATTACGAAATTTAAATTTTTATACGGTCCCCCGGTCCTATAAGTTATATTTAGTAAAATTTTCCTTTTACACTGACAAGTAATACAAAAAAAGTCACGTTGTTCTACGATTAAAATTGACCAAGTAATACCTGTTTAAAGTTGGAGCATATTTTTTGCTGCAAATTGGGGGTCATTCACAAATTTAGTCGAAATATAATTTCGTCAGATATATTAAAAAAGGGTTGAGAGTAAAATTAACATTGCAATATAAATTTTAAATCTTTAGTCATACTGACATATTAATGCAAAATATACAATTTGTAATACACATTTAAGAAGAAAGAAAAAAAAAAGAATTTTTGTTAAATAAAATGATGCTAAATTAACAGCCTCAATTCCTTACTAAATGATACGTATTTTAAAATATTATTAGATTACACTAGCCTGCAAAAGTTGGGTTATTTCATGTTTTTTAGCTTATGATAATTGATTCTTGTGTATTCTGTACCGCTGAATCCGGAATTGACCTTAAGTTTTAGCCATCACATCAAGATTTTTCGCAAATGGTAAATTTCAAAGTTTAAAAGTTCAAAGTTAAAATTTATTCTCCTCCTCCATCTCATCACACCACCCAGCTGTAAGAATCCCAAGATAAGCAAAAATATAGAATAAATTATTGAATAAAATAAAATAAAAAAAGTTTCACATATGTTTCATAGTATGAGATTTTCGCTATATTTTAACTTACACATTTGCAAAAAAATTCTCACGTGATGGTTAAAAATGAAAGTCATTTTCAGATTTAGTGCTAAAAAGTACATAAAAATCAATTATCAAAAGTTAAAAAAACAACCATCTCCTCTACTTTATAGTATCCGATTTTTGTTATTCTTTAAATTCGACAATTTAGGATTTGTGAAATATCCTGACATGATGATTAAAAATTAAGGCAATTTTCGGATTCAGTGCTAAAAAATACATAAAAGTTAAAAACCCAACAATCTCTGTCTTGTATTATCTAATCTAAAACTTTTTCATAAACTTCTTGGCGGTAATCTATCCGAAATTTTTTGTGTTATCCTATAAAATAAGTATAAATGGTAACCACCGAAAATCATAATAATATTAGATTGTTATCGGATTTGCGCCAGTATGTAAAATGTAATCTCGTTCAGATATTTGAAAGTGGGTTAAAGTTCGAATATATATTTTGAACTGGAAAAACATACATAAGATCGTTGAAGTAGCATAAAAACTTATATTTTAAACTTTTTATTAAAAGAAATCATAAAAGAAACAGTCTCAAATCCTGACAAAAAAAAAAAACATATGTTATTTCAGCCAATCTGAAACTTAATAAATGTTAACTTAATCGTAATACTTGTACGATTTTTTTCAAAGCGCAAATACACATGAAATGTGATCTTCGAATACTTTAAGCACTTGGAATATGACCCCTCAAAGCCAAGCCGAAGTTATTTGTTTTCAGAGCAGAAAAGTGGCATAAGTCATGCATTTTTAAAGTTTCATAACTCGCACAATTTTAGTGTCATATGAATGGGACTTTTTTTGTCATGCTTGTCAGTGTAATAGGAAAATTTTACTAAATATAACTTATAGGACCGGGGGACCGTATAAAAATTTAAATTTCGTAATTTTTTAAGAAATGTTTTTATTGACACGAATCGCTTTTAAAATATTTCTTTATCTGATTTAAAGCATTTTTCTAATTAGAACTATATGTCTATGACTAATGGTTTAGGAATTAGCCATTGGACACCGTTGAGACCGGACACCCTGTATAGAAAAGGACTAATAAAATGTAGCAATTTCATAAATTTCACTCTATTTCTATGTGAGGGCAAAAACTTATTGATACTCCCTTGTATTTATGTCAACAATTCAAAAAAGTTTTAACCAATAACTGGGTTTCATTCAGTTTTTGCTAACTTCATAATGAATTCTCTGCTCTTCCCACTACATTCTTTTTCATAAAAATAAAAATAAAATAAAATACACAAAGAAAGAAAAAGCGAATTTTTTAAATATTGAAGAAATTTCTTGGATGGGAGGCTCGTGTTTTTTCTGTGATCAATTGCTGAAATTCAAGAAATTTTTTTTTTCCGAGAATGATTACTAAAATTTTTGATTTTTTTAGTAAACGATTGACGAAATTTACAATATTTTTTTGCGATCGATTGATGAACTTCACAGTTATTTTCCATGAGCGAGTAGCGAAATTTTGCGGATTTTTTTCGCGATCATTCGACGAAAATCGCGATTTTATTCCTGGATCGTTTGACGAAAATTGCACTTTTATTTCGCGATCGTTTGTCGAAAATCGCTTTTTGATATCTCAATCGTTTGCGGAAAATCACTTTTGACATTGCGATCGTTTGTCGAAAATCGCTTTTTGATATCTCAATCGTTTGCGGAAAATCACTTTTGATATTGCGATCGTTTGCCCGAAAATTGCTTTTTGATATCACGATAGTTTGACGAAAATCGCGATTTGATTTCACGATCGTTTAATGAAAATCACTGTTTTACTTCGCGATCGTTTGACGAAAAGTGCTGTTTTATTTCGGGATCGCTTGACGAAAATTGCTGTATTATTTCGGGATCGCTTGATGAAAATTGATGTTTTATTTTGGGATCGCTTGACGAAAATCGCTGTTTTATTTTGTGGTCGTTTGATGAAAATCGCTGTTTTATTTCGTGATCATTTAACGAAAATCACAGCTTGATTTTATGTTCATTTGATGAAAACTGCGGTTTTATTTAGAAATTGTTTGATGAAAATTACAGAATATACTGTGGACAATATACATCCGCGAGATGAAGTGCGCTGCCTATTTAATGAAATCTTTCTCTGTATCTGATTTTTTTTTCAACTTTTTTAATGCAGAAACGATTGACTGATTAAATGAAACTGATTTATGATAAAATAAGCCACTGTTATGATATCTACCCTATATATAACCTGTGGCCAGAAAGTTCGGTGAATGAATTTTTATTTCAAATACAGTATTGTACAGCATCAAATACAATTTACTGTCCTTCAAAATAATCTCCATGGATGGCAATGCACTGTTGGGAACAAGTATATAAGTCCTGGAAACTCCTGTAAAACAGTTCTTTCGAAATGGCTTTCAGCTCAGCCGTCATGTTGCGTTGAATGTCGGTGATGTCCATAAATCTCTTTCCCTTCAGGGCTGACTTCAATCTAGGGAAGAGGAAGAAGTCTGCAGGTGCCAAATCAGGTGAATAAGGGGGTGATCAAGTGTCACAACTCCATTCGTGGCCAGGAACTGCCGTACAACCAAGGCGGTGTGTGGCTAGGCATTATCGTGGAGAAGAGTCCAGGAGTCCGTTCATTAACACTCTTTGATGTGACGGCTTCATCTTTATAAACTTCTTTGAGCATTTCGTGAGTTTCTTTTGCTGATTTCCCAAGTATGAAACAAAACAACATGTTTATTCTCTGATCCATTTTGTTTACTGCGACAATCCACAATAAAAGTTTCGCGCTCGCCGTTAAATATAACAGGGAATAAATGCACTTGGAACCTTGCCAAACGTTCAAACAGATATTGACCTTCATCACGTGCGGCACGTTGATATTCTACTAATACATCAGCGACTTCTACAGGGTCATTCACCGAACTTTCTGGCCACAGGTTGTATATAAAACATACCTGCCAACTGCTACGAAAAAATCGTAGTTGCTACGATTTGGACCTATAAACTACGATGCTACGAAAATCGGTCTTAAACTAGGATTTTCTGCAAAATATACACAAACTCATTTTTTGTTTCTAGTTGCAATTTTTATCCCGCGCAGCATATTTTTCAGGAGTGATTCAGTTCTGAAATTTCCAAAATTTCAAAGTATTCATTTCCGAAAGTTTAAAAAAAAAATTGGTCATTAGTCCGAAAATTCGGACATTAAAAAATGCTCATGGGAAAAAAAAAAAAAAAAAATCTGTGCTGCAAATCAAACTTCTTAACGTAAAACCCTCTTTATGTATATTAACCACGAGTGAATCGTGTTCCTGTACATATTTATACAGGAAATCCCTTCCTTAGAAACAGGGGTGCCATTTTAAAAATTTCTTGAGGGGGGAGGGGGTTCTTTGAGGGGCAAGGATTGAATAGTGTGCAAAATCGCACGATTTGCACACGGAAAAGGAGAGTCCTGCATAAAGAAAAATGCTGTACAGTACTTCCCCCCTGTAAATTCTTCCACAGATCTATGATCCTTTCGCGAGTGAAATTTCTTGGAAGTTCGCGATTTTTTTTTTCTTTTATTGAATTTCCCCAAATTAATTCATGAATCAATCGCGGAGAAAATTGAGAATTTCTTCAAATGATCGTGTAAAAATATCGGGTATTTCGTCAAAGGTCTCAGAAACAAATAGTGATTATCGGTCGCTGCATAAAATCGCTAATTTCGTTAAGAGTTCAAAAAGAAATTGCGAATTTCTTCAAAAAATTGCGCAAAATATCACGAATTTCGATAAACAATCGAGGGAAAAATATTGCAAATTTCGTCAAAAGGTCGCGGAAACGAGTAGTGAATTTTAATTGTCGTGAAAAGATCTTGAAAATTTTGCTAATCGGTTGCGATAAGCTATCGCTAATTTTGACAAATGACCGTGTAAAAATATTAATTTCGTCAATTGGTCGCAGAAGAAAATAAATTTCAAAGGATCGTGGTAGAAACGTGAATTTTGTCAAAATATCACAGAAACAAAACATAAATTTCACCGAAAGATCGTGGAAAGAAAACACTTATTTCGTCAAAGGATCGTAAAAAACGCAAAATTCGTTATAGGATCACGGTTAAAAATGCGAATTTCGTCAAAAGTTCTTGGTAAATAGTGCGGATTTCTACAAAGAATCGTGATAGAAAAATGTTAATCACGATTTTTGAAAAAAAAAATTGTAAATATCCTGAAATGATCGCGGGAAAAAATCGCGAATTTCGTCAAAATTTACTGCACTGGGTTAAAAAATTGGAATCAGGCTCCTTTTACAAATGTTAAAAAAAGCGCTTCGAAACGAGAAGAAACTCTAAAAATCGTATAAAAATTTTCAGAGGAAAAAAATTACTATATTGAGTTGTTGAAAGACTAAAACCTTATTCCTTTTACGAATGTCAAAAGATGGCTGCGAAACACGAAAAACCAACCAACCAACCTCCAGATTAATTTTAATTTTGCGTGCTACGATTTCTCATTTTCAAAGGTTGGCAGGTCTGATAAAATGCTAATGAAACGAATTTATGAAACGATTTCATGAAACGACTGAAATAAAACAGATTTATGAAACGACTGAATAAACAACTGATTATGTTTCACGGCGATTTCTCATAAAATATGGAATATTTTGTGATGTAAATTAACACCAAAAATCCATATTGATCCGCAGATCTCAAAACTGGTATTAGAATATTTAATTCGAATTAGTTTTCAAAATATTAATTTTTTTCTAATTTTAAATACTTTTCTCTAAAGATGGCAACTCAAATTTTAATTATAACAGATATCTTTTTTTTCATATTTTAGAAAAGGTTATTATTTTAAACTAATTTGGCGACCAGTTTGGCCTCCCTTAAATGTATGCCAGGAAATATATTATGTTACTTTCATTCATAATTCAATTTGTATTTCATACAAAACTTTCATTTAAAACAGAAACATTTAAAATAAATGGCTTTCACTTCTTTCTTTTTTTTCAACGAAACGAAAAGAAAAATAGTAGGCACAGATGTCATATATGCAACAGGGTACCTAATTGGTGCCAAAATGGCATTATTTTGCCTGAC
Organism: Maratus speciosus; assembly: GCA_963932465.1. Lineage (NCBI taxonomy): Eukaryota > Metazoa > Arthropoda > Arachnida > Araneae > Salticidae > Maratus > Maratus speciosus. Next base: position 435,934,339 of record OZ010790.1, on the reverse strand, counting down.
ATGGTAACCCGGCTATTGTTGCTTATTTATTACTAAATGTTTATTTACATTTATTTTCTTTTTTAGCCAGTGTTTTTCGACAGGAATTCCTGTCTTATTTAATGCCCATATTACACTTAAATTTTTCTTATACCCATATTTCAGGCATTATAGTAGCCATTAGTATAGACACTTTTTCCACATCTGTTTAACATTAATATATAAATTTTTCAGAGAAGTGCCAAAGAGTATTGGACAATGCAGTATATACCGGGTGTCCCAAAAAGGACCGACTGATTTTAAAATTCAATAACTTCCAAACGGTGACAGATATTAAAAAAATTCTTGCAGGAGAGTTATGCATAAAGTCAAAAGTTTTTTTACAGTGATTTTCGATTTTAGTTCGAATTACAAACAATAGATGGCGCTGCGATCAATAGAGGCTAAATTCAGGTTCGATTTTTGGTACTTCGTGGCCCGGATAATACATTTCCACCTCCTTTTTCTGCATGGAACAACAGAAAGGACCAAAAATTGAGCCTGTATTTAGCGACTATTGCTTACAGCGCCATCTATTGTTTGTAATTCGAACTAAAATCGAAAATCACTGTAATAAAACTCTTGACTTTATGCATAACCCTCCTGCAAGAATTTTTTTAATATCTGTCACCGTTTGGAAGTTATTGAATTTTAAAATCAGTCAGTCCTTTTTGGGACACCCGGTATTAGTAAATAGCATAGTTTTAACGCTATACCGGAATATATGTTCTTTTTAAATAAAGATGTGTTTTTGTTTTTAAGAAAAGTAAAGAGAATGTGAATTATAAATTTCAATTTTAATATATACAAAAAGAAAGATAAAGATTTTTTAAAATGAAAATTAAGTGTCATGAGTCTTTATATATTAATGTTAAACAGATGTGGAAAAAGTGTCTATACTAATGGCTACTACAATGCCTGAAATATGGGTATAAGAAAATTTAAGTATTTTCTTTTTATTTACAAAAAATTTTATAAATTGTTTTGTTCTATAGTTATTAATTAAACTTTTTTTTTATTTATTGTTATTTCATTTAAAAAATAACAGAAAATAATTTAAAAATATATATGTAACTGGTATTCAAAAACGAGGTTTTCGCCAAATTGCCGTTAAAAAAAAATCACGCCTAAGTATATGACAATGCAACAAATCAAGACATTTAATTTCAACTTCAAAGCAATGTTTTAATGGTACTACTTCTCTTGTCGACCAATTTCGCAAAATTATATAAATCGCCAAGTTATACAAATTGACTTAATTTTTTATTTTAAATAACGAAAGAACAAATAAATTAGTATAACATTAATAAAAATACAAATAAAACGTAGAAATAAAATGATGACGTAAACATGTGACACTTCCTTAAAGTCAAGTGAATGCGACATTTATGATCAACCATTAGTGGCATTTAATCTTATAGTTTGGCGACAGATTTTTGGCCGATGGGATAACCAAGTAGCGCCTTTTTAATTTACCACTCGAAAAATAAAAAAAATGCTAACTGGCCAGTTTAAAAACAAGCTATTGGCGAGATTTGCATCCAGCTAACATAAAAGTACCAGGAATTCTTTGAGTACCATGAAAGTACCATGGCAACTTTTATGTAGTTTTATTCGAAAAAGTAATTTTGATTCTTTAACCAAAATAGAAACCTTTCTTATGAAAAGCAAAGGGATCAGCCCATAGTTGTTTATGGCAGCTTTATGACTTGGACTATTATAATATAAGTGAAATAATGGCAATAGAATAATATTTGGCGACTTATCACACCTGTGGCTGGCTAACATTAAAGTACCAAAATGGCCGTCTGGAATATAAAAAGCGAAGGGATCCGCTCGGAACTTTTTATGATAGTCACATGACTTAGGCTATTATTATAGAGATTGTTTTCAATTCTAAAAACAGCGCAAAGAATAATATTTCCTAGTGATTAAAAATTTATTTACATGTGACTATTAAAAACAGAAAAAAAAAACTTTAAAATTTCTATTAAATGAGTACGTGTTAAAAGCAGGAAAATATTAAAAATTATGTCTTGAAAATTGTATTTACATGTGAATATTAAAAGAGAAAGGAAACTTTTAAATAATAAATACATAATATGCGTTTAACCCTTTCAGGGGCAAGGTACTTCTATTCGTAAAATCTTGAAATCAGTGAATGGCACCAGAATTTACAAACAAATTTCAAAATACAAAAATGCTTTTGTTCACTTACTTAATAAAAGGAAAATTTTCATCCCAATATTTTGATGCCAAATTAAGTGGTCTAAAAATGAACCATCGTTCTTGAAGGGGTTAAAGCAGTAAATTTTAGTAATTATAGTAAATTGTATTATGTCAATCGTTTTATAACACTGTTAAAAAATACCAGGAGGCAAAGACTGTTTACTTAATTCATTTTATTTTAGCTTCTTTTCAAATGTTTAACTGATCTTCTTTAACCAAACACGAAAACAACCATTGAATGTCTTAACAGCAACTGATTCTGCCTTAAATTTTTGCAATCAAAGAGAATTGAATGGGAACCCGCTTACAGGGAGATTGTTACAGGTTTTTTCAGTACAATTCAATCTTCTCTAATCTTTTTTAAACCGATCAGATTAGCGTGCTTTTAGATTATGCAGTGTCTGAACGGGGGTTGGAGAGCGTAGCTTGCAGGGGGCAGAGCCCCCTAGTATATATATATTAAATTTACATAAATATGTGTCTATTCACCTTGGCAAAATTTTGGCAATAGTAAACAGGTGTGACATAGAAAGCTGCAAACCCATTCACGATAACGTCCTCATCATTTCCACTAAGTTTGAGATAATTACTTCAAGACTGTGGTTTTAAATCTGAAATATATATTCTTTGTTTTTGAAACTATTTAAAATAGCGAAACAATATCTTTAAATTTGAATTTTTCAGGAAATTTTACCTGAAATAATACTAAATAAGACAATAAAATATTAAAAAAAAATAAAAATAAGAGAAAAGGTGGTTATTTATAGTGCTGCGGTTGAAAAAAAAGTAATTGTCAATAACACGAATCTTTATAACGGCAACACCGGCTCATTTTTAACAGAAACATGGGTATATGCAGGGAGGGGGACTCTAAATCTTTGAAAAAAGTAATTTTTAAAAATCACTAAGAGAATGTAAATGTTGAAAGGTTGTTTGCGAGTGAATTGAGCATTGCATAATCTAAATCTTTGAAAAAAGTAATTTTTAAAAATCACTAAGAGAATGTAAATGTTGAAAGGTTGTTTGCAATTGAATTGAGCATTGCATAATTGCAATTTCGTCGCATAATATTTTTATTTTAAAGTACTTTGTATTTCTCAGTATTTCATTAAAAGAGTAAAACATAGTTTTATTATCATGTGAAACAACTTTTCACTCTCTAACATTACTTACTATAACAATCCTATTACGGACGGGTGAGAGCTTCCCCCCAAACCGTTGTGCCTATGGACTTGAAAAAATTAATAATTTAAAATTATAGTGTTTTTGAATATGATATATTAAATTATATATTACATTGCAAAATAAATAAGACTCTGGAAATGATTATTTTAAATGGGGTTGGGGGGGGGGGGGGGGAAGAAGAAGAAAGAAATAGTGGAAGATATTGAATAGTTATGCCAATATAATGCATAAGTTTTAACATGAGTGTGTCTGAATTCATAATACGATAATATACAATGCGTCCACTCTCAGCGGTGTCCAATGGCTAATTCCTAAACCATTAGTTATAGACATATAGTTCTTATTACAAAAATGTTTTAAATGAGGTAAAGAAGTATTTTAAAAGTGATTTGGGTCAATAAAAACCTTTCTTAAAAAATTACAAAATTAAAATTTTTATACGGTTCCCTGGTCCTATAAGTTATATTTAGTCAAATTTTCCTATTATACTGACAAGTAAGACAAAAAAAAAAAAAAAAAAAAAGTCCCATTATTCTACGATTAAAACTAATCCAGTAATAACTTTAATAAGGGAGCATATTTTTTGTTGCGAAATAGGGGTCATTCTCAAATTTAATAGAGATATAAAAAATTGCCAGATATATTTTTTAAAAAAAATAGTTGAGAGTGAAATTAACATTGCAATAAATTTGAAATCTATAATCATTCTGGCATATTAATGCAAAATATGCAATTTGTACTAAACGTATAAGAGAAAAAAAAGATAACAGAATTTTTGTTAAATAAAATAATGAAAAGCAAAAGTCTCAATTCTTTAGAAAATGATATCCATTTTAAAAAGTTATTAGGCTACACTAGCCTGCAAAACTTGGGTTGTGTCATGTTCTTTTAGTTTTTGATAATTGATTCTTATGTATTTTGTAGTGCTGAATCCGAAATTGAGCTTCATTTTTTACCATCAATTAAAGTTTTTTTGCAGATCGTAAATTTCAAAGTTAAAAAAATTAAAAATATCGAAAATCTGATACTATAAAATACATGTAATTGTTGTGTTTTTCATTTTTGATAATTGATTTTTATGTATTTTTTACCGCTGAATCGGAAAATGAATTTCATTTTTAACCATCACGTCAGGATATTTCACAAATCATAAGTTTAGCAATAAAAATTCCAATTTAAGCCAAAAAATTGAATAAAATAAAAAAAGTTTTACATCTGTTTTATAGTATCAGATTTTCGTTATTTTTTAACTTTGAAATTTAAGATTTGCGAAAAATTCTATCGTGATGTTAAAAATAAAGGTAATTTTCAAATTCAGTACTAAAAAATATATAAAAATCAATTATAAAATTTAAAAAATACAACCATCATAGGCTTGTGTTACCTAAATTTTTTTCTTAAACTTTTTAGCGAAATCTCTTTGAAATTTGTGTAATTCTGTGAAATAAGTATAAATGGTAATCACCGAAAATCATAATATTAGATTGTCAATAAATTTACACAATTATGTAAAATTTAACCTCAATCGGATATTTGAATGCGAGTTAAAGTTCGAGTACAAATTTTAAACAGGAAAGACATATGTACGATTTATAAGACATACATACAATTTATTTTCTTTCATACTTTTTTCCATTTTTAATCCTAGTAGAAATTAATTTTTGAATATTTAAACTTTTTTATTTGTTAAGCTTTAAAATTGTTTTTATATTAATATGTTTTAAAAATATTCTTGCACCGAAATTTTGATTTTTATCATTTTCTAGTTTAGCATATTTCATGTTTAAATCTCCATAAAAAATGTTGTTACTTATGTCTATTGGAAATATTGGAACAAACTGCATAACTATGTTAATATAGACAGAAGTTTTAAGATGACAATACGACTGACTTCATAATTTAGAACAAATGAATAAAAACACATTTTAAGATTAGAAAGATATTTGCATTACTTTAAAAGATCCTTTCTGAATGAAAAAAATGACTGTTCTTAAAAAAAAAAAAATAAAATGCTATAGGTGATGTTAAATTATAATATGTTTATTTAATTTTTCTTAGAATTTAAAATACATAAATACTCAATTAGTTTCTAATGTCAAACTTCCTTGGAAAATGGTGTATGTCAATTTAATTTAAATAATGTACATTCATGATAGATTGTAAATAACCAAATTTACTGTTTCAAAGAAGAAAAAAAAAATACTCCATGGAAAAGACTTTTTCAACAGCAATCGCAAAATCCTTTTATGTCACTGAAATATGTGTTATATTGCCAGATGTGGCAATTGAGTTTTGCCAATGAAGTGATAAGGCACTGTCAACTTTCCTTTACTATCTTCTTAAACCTCCCCCAAGTATAGTGGCATATGATGACGTTTCTGCTCATGAGTTGCTATGCAATTCTCAATCGTTCTGATGTCCCCTACTTCCCCTTAAAGTTTGTCCCGACAATCCTCGGACACCCTGCATAATAATCTTCAATTCTGTCAAGAATTTTGGACGTACCACATTTTAAAAATGACTGTTGGCTTTACTTCATTCTGTAGTATTACTATCCAGCCTACAAATTATTTCTATAGGCATTTAACACATGTATCCTCCCTTAGTAATTTACAAAACACTAGAGGGATCTGCCCCCTACAAGCTATGCCCGCCAACCCCCGTTTAGACACGCAGGCTCTAAAAACACGCTAATTTGATTGGCTTTTAAAATAAATTTGGAAGAGTGAATTAAAATTTTTTTTTAATGCCGATCTCCCTGTAAGTGGGCTGTTTTCGTCTTTCATTAAATCAGATCAGTAGAGCATTTAAAAATGAGTCAATATAAAATGAATTAAGTAAACAGAGTTTTTGCCCCCCAGTATTTTTCTAACAACGCTATAAGAAAGTTCTTTTAAATAAGACATTTTAAATATGACATAATTTTCATCGAAGTCTTCTTTTTTTTCCTTTTTATATTAACGTGAAAATACTTTTGTTGTTAGAAAGGAAATATTATTTTCTTAGAATTCCCAACAATAGCTGAAAAGACCATCTCAAAATATGAAATAAATGTCTCATGCAAATATATTTTAAAATTTAAACTGTTTTGGAATATTATTATTTGGTCATTTCAACTATGACATAATTTCTGCTATTTACTGCTTTTAACGCATATTAATGAATTTATTATTTTAAAATTTCCTTTCTCTTTTTAATATTCACATGAAAATCATTTTGTTTCTAGAAAGGAAATATTTTTATTTGCTCTGCCTTACAATGGGCAACAATAGTTTTAAAGATTATCTAGATATGCGAAACGTCTCATGTAAATATATTTTTTAATTTAAACTGTTTGGTAATATTATTGTTTGACCATTTTAAATATAACATAATTTCTTTAATTTACGACTTTTAGTGGATATGAACAAATTTATTATTTTACAATTATCTTTCTTTTTTTAAATTCATGCGTAAATATAATTTTTTATGATGTGATTTTCAATATTTTCCTGCTTTTAATACGTAATCATTTAATTATAATTTGACAGTTTTTTTCAGTTTATATAGTCATGTGTAAATAAATTTTTAATATGAAGGAAATATTATTCTTTGCACTGTTTTTAAAATTGGCAACAATTAAGAATAATACCCTTTTCTAAAAGATGTAAAAAATCTCTCTCGAAATGCAGTTTTTTTTTTTTTTTTTTTTTTTTTTTTTTTAGCCCTAAAGAGATAATTAATGCCTAAATAGTTAGATTTTAGCTTTATTTTTCTTATATTCCATCATTATTTTAACCAACAGGTAACACTAGTACACCAGCCCTGAGTCAGAATAGAAGTCAGTGTAAGCCATTTTTTCCACCAAGTCCGCAGCCCTGCTCTATACTACTACCGATTTTCATATTTTTTGTATGCAGTAGTTCTCTTAATATTAACAAAGACAGACCCCTGGTCAGAAAATTCATGAACAGTGGTGGTGACAGCGTTAGTTATCTTTTTTTAGAATAGAGAGATACTAGATAGTACCTGTTAAAATTTGATGATAAACAACTTGAATGTTTCTTTAAAAAAAATACTTGAATTTTTAATTAGTTGCTTTTAAGTATTGAAATATTGATGAATTGCTATATTGTACAACAAGTAAGTTAATCCTATAGATTTAAGGTGATAGATGGCCAGTCCAACATACTCAATAAAGTGGACAAATTCTTTTTTTTTTTTTTTTTTTTTTTTTTTTTTTTTTTAAATAACATAATTCTTTCTAATTTTTTTTTAACTACATGACCTTAAAAGTTTTCATTAACTCTATTTTTATTTTATATTTTCATACATTATTAAATTATTAAACCATGGATATCAAAGTAATTATTTTATAGTTCTTATATGAATGTTTTTCTTTTTCTTTTTTTATGGAAAAGAATGACAAACTTTTCTTTGTACACATACACACATATATTCTTGATAATGGTCAGAAAATAAAGTAAAAATTGTAGTTCAATTTATTTAATTGTTAATTATATGCAAGATATTTTAGTTTAAATATTTTTAATATAAATTAGTAATTTTTAAAAATATTATTGAGTGTTAAATTTTATTTAATTATAAAGCATTCAAATAAATAATAATAAAAAAAAATACAAATCATACAACTTATCGTGAAATAAAATATGACATTATTGAAATGAATTATCAGCAAAAATATTACAAAAATCATTCTGTAGGGTTAAGGGGCTGAATTTGCGTTCTCTACATAGATTCACAGCTTTAAACTGATGCCTTACCAGATCATGTCCTTCTTTACTCTAAAACTGAACAGGTTCTAGATTTAATTTTATGCATGCACAGTTATGCTCATTTTACACTGAACTAAATATTTACCACAGCATTTTAATATATATGATGAAGAATGAAGTAATGATATTCATCCAACTGGAATAACCGGTGAATGATTCCAATGACTTTGAGGGGATTTAAGCACACAGATGGCCATACAATATTGTATGTTCTTGATCTGCAAATGTGCATTTTTTTTTTTTTTTTGTCATGTTTGCACTAGTTATTATAACTTAGTGTTCTTTATTATATGCTCATGCTAAATATCTCATAAAAGTTTCTTTGCAAAGAAGGATAAAAGGTAGAAGGGTAGAAGGGTGCGTAATACTGAGATTATACTTAGAAATAGAAAAAAATAGTGTTGAATTGTAGGTGTGTGCTATATGCTGGAATATACAGTAACCTATTTATTTACAAATAGAAATCTGATAACATTTTCGTAATTTATGAAATAGCATAAATAAATAAAAAATAAAAAAACAAACTGGATAAAATCTTGCACTCATTTAATTGTACTCTAATTCAGAAAAATTTAACTTTAAAAACAAATCAGCTTACTCAACAGATTGAAAAATAAATTTCTTATTGCTTTCTCGACCTTCAAAATCAGAAACATGTTATTGTAATGCATATGTAACACAATTCTTCTATTTTTTCCATTTCTTCTTTTAAACTTTTTACGTGCTTTCCCTCACAGAACGAAATTTTTGCTGGAGTAGGTGATGCTTTTGAAAGGAGTTTTGTGATACGAGAGTTCCCATTATTATAATAAATAAAACGCCTTTAGTCTTAATGTTATCAAACAGAGAAAAGATTGAAGCAGCTTTTGCAAGTGGAGATTTTAAAACAAAACTTAAGTGAATGAGAAATGCAAAAAAAAAGAGGATTGTTGAAGGTGCCCTGCTGAAGTGGATGAATGAAGGTTGATGTCAAAAATAAACAATAACTGAAGCAGTCTTAGAAGACAAATCTAAATATTCCGTGGATGATTTAAATGTTCCAGAATTTCAGGGCTCTTCTGTTTGGCTTCAGAGATTTAAAGAGTGATACGATAATGTATGCAGAAGAGTCTGTGGTGATAAAATCCCAATGAATGGTGAAATATTTAAAAAAATAGTTTTGGAAAAATTGTACTCAATCTTATAATGTTACTCCCCTACAGCATATTAAATGCAGAAGAGACTATCTTATTCTGGAAAGCTATGCTCAACTGAACATTATCTTTGAAAGGAGAAAAATGCTCTCATTAAATGTAGCAAAGAAAAACTATTAGTTATTTTACTCTGAAACATGGATGGCTCTGAAAGAGTACTTTTGCTCATGACCAGGAAAATGTGCAAAAGCATGTTTTTTTTACAAATATTGCCACCATATCAGTTAGCTATAAATAAACTAAAACAAAGTGTGGATGAATGCCGATATTATTCAAAAGTAAGTGTAACACTGGGACAGAAATTTACAAAATCAGAAAAGGAACATCCTTCACTTTAGGCAACTGTGAATGCTTATTGTTATGTTTCAAATCTGCAAGGAATAAAAATGGTATATTTGCCATTTAACTCCACTGCTAAAATTCAGCTTTAAGATAAGAATTTATCAAGTGTAGAAGGCCAATTACAGAAAAGAGCTACTTCACTATGTGATTCATTGTTTTGAGGGAAATGCTCCATTGTCTTTTGATTTTCTGAAAGCTCTAATATTGTTAAGTACATCTTTGAATAATATATCTAAACAGACTATTGAAATTGTTTCAGGAAGGTATAATACAAGATAACCTTCCATAACAAGAAATTTTCTGAAGTATTTCCAGAATTTTTTACAAATGATTTTTTTTTTCCTTTTAAACAGGTTGTTTGTTTCAGACAAACAACCTGTTTTATTACTTAATTAGGAATATTTTTTTGCATTAAAAAATATCCATATTAAGCAGGTAACTATGGAAAATTTTATTTTATTTGCTGGAATCATATATATGATATAAAACTCTGTTTTGGAGTCATGACTGGTGGCATTCGTACTTAAAGAATACACAGTTTGTTCATACATTTCTTTACTGGGCGTAGAAAGATCTTAGCCGGAGTCGCAATTATCCAAGGATGCTCCCACCGGGGTTAATCCGAGCAGTCCTAATCCCGTCTGTTCCCAATGGCAGCTTATAGGAATGCATGAATTTAAAGTTCTAAGAGAAGATCACCACTTGGCGAAACTAATTTATTACACTTTATAGCCTAAGACTGTTTTATATTAGATACTCCCGAGTAATCTTGGATAATTGGCTTTCAATTTAGTGTAAGTTACATGTTCATGCTCTCCGAGATTTAAAAGTTATAAATACTTGATAATTGGGCCATGTGTTGTGAGTTACTTCTGAATTTAATTGGGATTTGCAGTAGCAAGGAAATTATGATGTTTAAGAAGTGTCAAGACACAGAACATATGTCTGCATTGATGATTATCAAAATTGGGCTATACCTGATAATAACTCTTCTGGGGTTCTAGCGCTTTGAAGTGCTACTTGGGGCAGATATAGAAATTGAGTTAGCAACTAAGGGGAAGGTATACTAATTGAAACAGTTTATAGAGCATCTTACCAATTTTATCTTATACTATAATGCGAGCAAAAATTGTGTGTGTGTGTGTGTGTATGTAAATTTTATCTTGAGAACGGCTCTAACGATTTTGATTAAACTTTGCACTCTACCGTTTTCGGGCACGAAAAGACCATTGGGATGGGTCTCGTGTTCGAGAAAATTCGATTAGTGGGTGATTTTGGGTCATAATGGGTCAGTGTCAAGCTAATTATATCTAAAGAACGGCTCAATCGATTTTGACCAACTTTTGTATCCAACCATTTTTGGGCACGAGAAGACTATTGGGCTAGGTCACGTGTTCGAGAAATTTCGATTTGTGGGTCATTTTTTGGGTCACTGTGGGTCTAGCTATTTTTATCTAAAAACGGCTCTAACGATTTTCACTAAACTCCATATTCTACAGTTTTGGATTACGAGAAGATCATTGGGCTAAGTCACATGTTCGAGAAAATTCGATTAGGGGGGCATTTTTGGGTCACCGTGGGTCAAGCTAAGTTTATCTAGATAATGGCTCTAACGATTTTGACAAAATTTAGCACCCTACTGTTTTCGGGTACGAAAAGACGATTGGGATGGGTCACGTGTTCGAGAAAATTCGATTAGTGGGTCATTTTGGGTCATAATGTGTCAGGATCAAGCTAATTATATCTAGAGAATGGCTCAATCGATTTTGACTGAATTTTGTATCTAACCATTTTCGGGCACGAAAAGACCATTGGGATGGGTCACATGTTCGAGAAAATTCGATTAGTGCGTCATTTTTGGGTCACTGTGGGTCAAGCTATTTTTATCTAAAAAACGGCTCTAACGATTTTTACTAAACTCTATATTCTACAGTTTTGAATTACGAGAAGACCATTAGGCTAAGTCACATGTTCAAGAAAATTCGATTAGTGGGTCATTTTTGGGTCAATCTATCTAGATAACGGCTCTAACGATTTTGACGAAATTTTGCACCCTACTGTTTTCGGGCACGAAAAGACCATTGGGATGGGTCTCGTGTTCAAGAAAATTCGATTAGTGGGTCATTTTGGGTCATAATGAGTCAGGGTCAAGCTAATTATATCTAAAGAACGGCTCAATCGATTGACTAAATTTTGTATCTAACCATTTTTGGGCACGCAAAGACCATTGGGATGGGTCATGTGTTCAAGAAAATTCGATTAGTGGGTCATTTTTGGGTCACTGTGGGTCAATTATTTTTATCTAAAAAACGGCTCTAACTATTTTCACTAAACTCTATATTCTACAGTTTTGGATTGCGAGAAGACCATTGAGCTAAGTCACATGTTCGCAACAATTTGATTAGTGGGTCATTTTTGGGTCACCGTGGATCAATCTATCTAGATAACGGCTCTAACGATTTTGACGAAATTTTGCAGCCTACTGTTTTCGGGCACGAAAAGACAATTGGGATGGGTCTCGTGTTTGAGAAAATTAGATTAGTGGGGCATTTTGGGTCATAATGGGTCAGGGTCGAGCTAATTATATCCAGAGAACGGCTCAATCGATTTTGACTAAATTTTGTATCTAACAATTTTCGGGCACGAAAAGACCATTGGGATGGGTAACATGTTCAAGAAAATTCGATTAGTGGGCCATTTTTGGGTCACCGTGGGTCCAGCTAAGTTTATCTAGATAACGGCTCTACTATTTTGACGAAATTCTGTAAGCTATTGTTTTCAGGCATAAAAAGACCATTGGGATGGGTCACGTGTTTGAGAAAATTCGATTAGTGGGTCATTATGAGTCAGGGTCAAGCTAATTACATCTAAAAACGGTTCAAGACATTTTCATAATTTTTTTTAATATACGGCCGTTTCTGGTCATGAGATGACATTTGGGCTAAGTCACATGTTCGAGAAAATTCAATTAGTGGGTCATGTTGGGTCACAATGGGCCAGAGTCAAGCTAATTGAATCTAAAAACATGCTCAAAACATTTTGACCAAATTTTATATTATACAGTTTCTGGGCATGAGAAGAGAATTGGGCTAAGTCACATGTTCGAGAAAATTCAATTAGTGGGTCATGTTGGGTCACAATGGGCCAGAGTCAAGCTAATTGAATCTAAAAACATGCTCAAAACATTTTGACCAAATTTTATATTATACAGTTTCTGGGCATGAGAAGAGAATTGGGCTAAGTCACATGTTCGAGAAAATTCAATTAGTGGGTCATGTTGGGTCACAATGGGTCAGGGTCCAGCTAATTTTATCTAAAAACGGCTTAAACAATTTTGACTAAATTTTGTATTCTATCATTTTCAGGCTCGAGAAGACCATTGGGCTAGGTCGCATTTTCAAGAAAATTTTATTAGTGGGTCATTTTCGCTCACAATAGGTCAGAGTCAAGCTAATTGTATTTCAAAAGCACTTCAAAACATTTTGAAAACATTTTGTATAATACCGTTTCCGAGCATGATAAGACCATTGGGCAGGGTTTCATGTTCAAGAAAATCCAATCAATGGGTCAGTTTGGGTCCTAATGGATCAGGATCAAGCTAACTTTATCTAATAAACGGCTCAAAAGATTTTGACAAAACTTTGTACTACACCGTTTCTGGACAATATAAAACCAGTGGACTGGGTCGCATGCTCAAGAAAATTCTACTAGTGGGTCATTTTAGTGATAATGGGTCGGGGTCAAGCTAACGGCATCCATCTCAAAAATGTTCAAACAATTTTGACAATTTTTTTTGTTATACCGTTTCACAGAACAAAAAGACCATTGAAATAGCTCACACGTTCGATAAATTTCGGTTAATGGTTTTTTGAATCAACGTGGGTCAAGCTTATTTTATCTAGAATATGACTGGCGATTTTCACTAAATTTTGTATTCCATCGTTTTCAGGCTCGAGAAGAGCATTGTATTAGGTCGCATGTTCGAAAAAATTCGATTAGTGCGCCATTTTGGGTCACTATGTCTCAGGGTCAAGCTAATTGTACCTAAAGCAACAAGAATGATTTAGTGGGAATAATATATCGAGATAAAACACAAAGCTAATTTTGACCGAGCTTAGCTCGGTCATTCCTGCTAGTAACATATATATATATATATATATAAAGTTTTTTCTTATTTTTCATTCCACTTCTCATAGTTATGGATTAGAGTTTATTAGTTAATTCTTCTCAATAGATGGCAGCACCAAATTTTGTTAAAAACTTCTCTTACAGGATCATTTTTCACACCAGAGGGCAGCAGTATATCTATATTTATAAATATCTGCTTTTATAGTAGTTAAATTACAGCCATATTGTTATTGCAGGGCTGCCACTACCGAATGGCATCAAAAATAGTATCTTTAGTATCCTGCGATGAAAAAAATAGTAGCCAAAATAGTAGCATTTGTACAAAAATAGTAGCCAAAATAGTTGCATGCTTACTTAAGAAAAAAAAAAAAAAGGGGGGGGGGGGTAGGGGAAGAATCGTTATTTGTTATTAAAATGATAACCAAAACTGTTTCAAGAAAATTTACATCTTATTTTACAACACTTTATGTTTCCACCCTAATTTGCCACTTTTTGTACTTTTAATATAAAATCACACATTAATTTTTATTTTAAAAAGAATGCAGTTCAGTTTTCATAAACTAAACTAAATATTTGCTTGGCATTACTGCGAAGCAACTGGAAAAAAACTTTTGTTATTTATTATAATCAGTACAGGATTAAAAACTTATTGAAAATATACACATTTTTCGAAAAAAGCACCCTAAATTTGACGTTTCCCATAAGTCAAGAAACATAAGCCCATTGATTTCTGCTTTAATCAGGCCTCAATTCTAAAAGAAAATCTTATTATAAGCTACAGCTTTAAATGCGTTAGCTGTAATTTTAATAAATTAAAGCAGGAAATCTGTCTATAAAAACAGCTTTATCAGAAAAGATGCATTTGACAAAGAACAGGCATGTGCAACTTTTGTGTGCAAAACTGATCTAACCTTTACAAGAAATTTATGTAAAATAGCAAAACTGGCATAAAGCCGGATTTTATAGCCACCAATGGGTTAAACAAGAAATAAACAATATTCCAAATTGTTATTATCGACATTTTAAATCTATTAAATTTAAAAACTGTTAAAAAAAAACAATTTTCTTTTATTATCAAAACCTGATTAATAAAACACAAGCCAACATAGGTCAAAGGTTATGGGTTCATTGATTTCTGGGAATACCAATTTAATGATATATATATATATATATTTATCTAACTATGCATCTATATGTTCCCACTTTTTTTTTTGTCAGCAAATTATGCCATGCCAATCAGCACGGCAGTAGATCATTGGCAAAGATAAAAATGAAGACCACCATGATGTTTAAAATTTTTACATCCCTGAGCCTTGCTAAGTTACATTTTGTTATCAATTTAGTACCAATTTTTGATAATTTTAAAATCCTCCATTTCATATGCCAATTTTAACTAGAAATTTTATTCAATAAAAATTTCAAATTTAGATAGGAAAAGAACAGCAACAAATTCAATAAATCTAACATCTTTTTGACCTTTTCAATAATAAATTTAAAAGAAAAACATTTGCTGCATAAAAATCACTGTAAAAATTACATGTTCAAAGTATTGTGTGATTTTATTTATTTCTGGTCTTAAGATTTTATTGAAGTAACTATCACATGCATGTTGACATTTATGTTGTGATCAGATAAAGATTGAACACAGCAAATTATGACACGTTGATCAGCACAGCGGTAGATCGATGAACATGCTGACTGCTGACCATCAGGTTTTTGAGCAGAAAATTTGAGATCGCCGAGATTTGCTAAATTACATTTTGTTATCAATTCAGTATCAGTTTTTGATAATTTGCAAGTTTTCCATTTCATATGCCAATTTTAACAAGAAATTTTATTTAATAAAATGTATCTTATTCATAAATGGCATTTATTTCAGATTGGTTACTAAATTTCAGGTATGAAATATATTTATGCTATGAGTGAAGAGACTAGGAAGAAATCAAACGCACACAGCACAGTGATCTAGAATGAAGCACATAAAATTCGTATGACAGTTAAAAATTTAAATATTTTTAAAAGCAACAAAAATTAGGGAGAAATACACTGTAAAGTGTACGAGTGGGAGCCAACCAGAAAATCAATAGTTTCCCACCGAAATTTGGATGATTGGCATCTTTGAGCTACATTTTATGGATTGAAAAGCATAATTTATCCACTTCAAATGGAAGTTTTTGTAGATTTAAAAAAAAATTGGATACTGAAATGATAACAAATTGCAAATCTATACTAATAAAAGAAAGTTTCATTCTGTGTGTTTGTCTGCAATGGCTAATGAAATATACCGCACGTACAAAGCTGAAAATTTTTGTGAGGGTAGTCGAAGGCCTCTCTTGATGCACTGAGACTCAGAATTTTAAATTTCTGATAATTAGGCAAGTTATTAATTAAAAATCACAATTAAAAGAATGGAAAAATATTTATAATTCAACTACAGCATGGATTTTATTCAGACCACAAATAAAATTCTTTTTCAAACTCCACAAGAGATGGAAGGGTTTCCAAGGTGATAAAAAACACAGAGGATTTTTATACTGGGATTGTTTCGCAGGGTATAACATTTTTACAAATACTGCATTTATAGATTTGAAATTTATGTATCTATGCATATTTTATGCTGATTCCAAGTATGTAATTTTTTTTTTAATCGGTTAATTTTTTTAAATGAAAAATAAATGCTTCCAATTTCTTATCAGCAGAAAACGAGAGACAATCTGTCTGGGGTAAAAAAAAACGGTAACTTTCACAGGTGATAAAAAAATCAGATGATTTTTATATTGGGATTGTTTCGCAGGGTATAACATTTTTACAAATACTGCATTTATAGATTTGAAATTTATGTATCTATGCATATATTATGCTGATTCCAAGTATGTAATTTTTTTTTAAATCGGTTAATTTTTTTAAATGAAAAATAAATGCTTTCAATTTCTTATCAGCAGAAAACGAGAGACAGTCTGTCTGGGGTAAAAAAACAGTAACTTTCACAGTGGGATTGTTTCATGGTATATAAAATTTTTACAAATATTGCATTTGTAGATTTGAAATTTATGTATCTTTGCTTATTTTTTTATCATTGAATCCAAATATGTAATTTTTGTAAAAATCTATGAAGAACTTTTTATTTGATCAAAAAATCAATTTTTTAAAGGAAAAAAGAAATGCTTTCCACACAGCACATTACTTAAATCTTTCTTTACTAATTATCATAAATTTTAAGTCTGATTTTTTATTATAGGATATATAAAAAGATTTAAAATATATTATGATATTGACTAGCGGGCTTAGCTTGCTATTTAGGTCACAATTATAAAAATCTAAGATCATAATGTTTTCTACAATAAATATCATTTTAGATCTGATTTTACGGAGCCCTCCGATAAATATTATTTACAAAATATAAAACTTTCAAAATGGGAGGAGGGGTGTATACCAGGAGCGTAACATTTATCTCTGGAGCAGGCAATTTTCTAACTTTTTACGAACTCTTCATGTGATCTATCATTGGAAAAACCTTTGTCTACTCTTTCACATTATGAACCTCGATTATCCCTTTTCTCCAATTTGTTATATTTGTGAGGATGGGGAGGGGAGTGAACGACTTGATTAAAAAATATCGCAATTAGTCCACATGACAGATATTGTAATAGAGATTAATTCCAAACATGATGATTAACTTAATAATGACACTCTATACCATTGAAGTAAAATTATGAGTAGCACATATCACTATTTTTGAATAATAATTCAAGATATTTTAAAATTTTATTTTAAAGTATCTTGGGTTCTATGGACCAAATGACGATGAGGTTTTGTTCATTCTACTTGATATCGATAGCCTTACATATTTTAGTCCTTTTTTTTTCCACCAGGGGCGCTTTCCTATCTCGGGTCCTATGAGCCCAGTCACAACGGGGTTTGGTTCATTCAACTTGGTTTTCGATGGCTTCGTTCTGAAGATGGTTTGTTTAGAACAGAGTGTATTTCCTGGCTATAGAATTCAGAATTAACTGATTTGACAGAGCGTGTGCAACATGCCTACTATATGGTGCCACAAGCAGCTGAACACGTGTCAGCATTTCGTTCTGAAAGTGGATTGTTTAGAACAGAGTGTGTCCCCTGGAATTTAGATCTAACAGATTTTACACAGTACGTAGCATGCCTGCTATATAGGACATATTACACCCCCTGGCGGTGGAAATACAAGATTATCCAGCAATAATCAGTTTAAAAAGTTAAAGAATTTCACTCAGGATTTCGATGTGAAAAAATAATGGTTATGCATAAGTCATTGATTTTTATAGTTACATCAATATTTTAGCACAAAAATTATGTATATTAAAGCAGTGAATTATCACTTTGCTAACAAGACGTAAACCGACAAAGTGAAAAATGTCCAAGCCGGGAATCGAACCCAGGCCCCTGGAATAGCGCTCCAGTGCTCTACCACTAAGCCACGAGGACCATGCCCAGCTTGGCATCTCTCATACATATAAGTCGGTAAGCCTGCAACCGCAGCTACTAGATGGAAAGGTTCCAGGGGCCCGAGTTTGATTCCCGGCTTGGACATTTTTCACTTTGTCAGTTTACGTCTTGTTAGCAAAGTGATAATTCACTGCTTTAATATTCAATAATTTCATGCGTAGATTCACTGCTGAAAAGTAGTTGAAAAATTAATTTTAAAAAAATTATGTAGTTGTCGGAAACATACTGCATCCCCTCCCCCCTTTCATTTCCTGTGGCAGTTATCTCGAGCCTTTTTACTACTAAATATCAGTGTTTTTATTATTTATTTTATTTTTATACTTTTTTAAACCAATTTTTCCCACAATCAGCGGGCATGTATGAGACAACATCAATTTCGAATTTCGAGTTAAAGATATAAAATACAAATTTAACCATTAAATACTGAAAGGTTTTTGGTAGAAATAAAAAGTTTTGGTGGTTTTGCTTAATTAATAGGATTGTATTTGAGGGAGACAAAAAATCCCATGTCAGGTTGTGCAAAGGAAGGATCTACACAATTCTGTAGGCTTGACTTTAAATCATACAAAAAAAGCAGAAAATGTTTTCCATTTTCTTTATGATCACCTACACAATTGTGTATGTCAGTTCTTAAAGGGTTATTGTTCATTTAAGAATATTATTATGGGCACATGAAAAGCCAAGCAGATCAGCTAGCCATAATAAATTGCAACAGGGTATTGAGTTAAAGAAAAAAAATTAAAAAGGGAAGAGTCAGCAGATTTGTGTTAATGAAAAATCAGTTTTTTCTCAAAAATAGTAGCTAAAATTGGAAAATAGTCTTCTTTTTTCTGATTTTTCTCCAAAATAGTCGCTTTTGAAGGATTCTGGGCTAAAATAGTAGCCTGATGCTGAAAATAGTCGCTTTTAGTAGCATTTTAGTAGCATGTGGCAGCCCTGTATTGATATCTCAAATCCATTTACATCTTTGCACATTCTCCATTAGTAAGTCAAACTTCTTGTATTATAGAATTTTATCTATCATTGAAGTGTTTTCTTCTCTTCATTTATTTATTGTTTCATATCTTATGTGTACTTTTTGGTTTATTTTGAAAATGTCTTGATATGTTTATGAGTTAAATTTTGTCATCTTAGGCCTAATGCCAACAAAATTGGATGAAATAACATATCTTCAGTATGAATTAAGCCTGCAAGCTCCTCTGATGATTCTGTACGTTATTCATAGTTTCTTAATGTACATTTCTGTTTTCTGTTCATATTTTGTTCATCTTCAGCATTTTATCAACTTTTTTATACATTCTGATTTCATTTTAATTATATATATATATATATATATATATATGTATATAACCATTATAAATATTACAATTCATCATCAGTTTCAAATAAAATTTATAAATTGAGTATCATGACATGATACAAACATTATACATATAAAATTTGGATCAACAATTATTAAATTAACTAATCACTAATGATTTTTTTAAAAACTACATCCAATCACTTATAAATGAAGTATTAAAAAATTATAACATTTAAAATTGGCGAAAGGTCAATATTAACCAGAAGGTGAATGCATAAAAAGAATAAATAAATAAAGATAAATACATAGGAAATCATAAATATTTGAAATATTTTGTCAAGCTATTTGTAACTAAAACATTTTAACAAATGAAAAAAGCCCAGAAAAAAATTAATCATTGACAGTACCAATAAATCTATTGTACGAAATGTAGGATCTCAAAATTGAAAATACATAAATTCAATAAGAAAAATCATAAAATGAATGCAAAAAAGGAGAACTATCATGAATAAAAATGGAACTTATAATTCATAACTCGTTTTCAAGGACAATATTACGATATCATAAGTAAAATACGTTTAATTTCTGAAGTAGAAATAATAAGCAACTGCTTAAATGCATATTTCTATCACTGCTCGATTAACCGTAGCCAAAAGAGAAAAAAAAAGAATATATTAATAAATAAATACATAAAACTTGGACAGAATCAAGTCATGCACAATAAAAATAAAACATGTCAGTTACAAACTTACTCATAAATAGAAATGGATAATATCTTAAATTTCAGAACTGAAACTAAATCATGCATCCTTACCAACACAGCAAATACCCTTACACATGTTATATGAATGAGTTACAGTTAATAGTGAATTCTGACAGTTCAAAATCAGCATTTTGAGGTACATAGATAATATTTTAAGGAATTCATACAATAAACTATTTTATTTTTACAGATCAGGTAGTATTTTGCTAGTTGTACAGTAAGTAAATAAAGGGGGGAAAAATCATGTGTAATGATTGTGTTTTAAAAATTGTAATAGACTGAGATTAGAACTAAAAAATTTAATGTTTAAAAAAACTCTAATACACAATTATATGATTTGTCTTACCAGTATCGTGTTCTGTGCCACTTAAACAAGCTACAATAGCACCCATACTTGGTTGAGATGTCATTCCAGACATTGAATCTACTGCAACATCAACTATATCAGCAGATGCCTCAGCACATGCAAGCTGACAAGCAACACCAGCACCAGCAGTATCATGGGTATGGATATGAATTGGTACATCTGGATGCCGATCTCGGAGTGCAGTAACTAAAAGTTTAGCAGCCTCAGGTTTCAACAGACCAGCCATATCCTAAAACAATAAAATAAATAATCATTATATTTTCTAAAATAAAAATTCTTTGTAAATAATAAATATTTTATCTGCATTGTATAAACTGTTTACAATTACCAGTAAATCTAATTTTTATCAATAACTTTTGCATTTCAAAATACTTGAATTCACATCAAAATGACAAATGAACGACTTCAGAAGATATTTTATATCCCATTTATAAAAATACTAGCAGCCTTTGCCTGCTACGCTGGTCGATTTTTCTAAAGAAACCTTGAATCAGACAAAACATATCTGTGAATTTGATCATGTGTTTTAAAGCAATATGGACATTTACCTGGAATGTCCAACCGAATTGTGAAAACAATATGAACGTCATTACGCTATTGTATCTTTTATTAAGTCATACAAAATTCAGGCTGTTAAGGACCAACTTCTTTAGTTGATTATTTAGTGTAGGATTCGGTAAAGAACGATAGAACAATATGTAATATACTAAAAGCATTCATGAAAAATTATCTATGCAAGTCTCACCAGAATCTGTTAATTGGACTTATTGAAAAGGCTAATCGTTCATAATAATTGTGCTCGCTTGATTCTGGAACTTTCAGTCATAATTCTACAATCTAGCAACCTGACAATCAAGCAACACCAAGCAAATGATATGTGTTTTATACTAAAAAATTCACTGAAAAATTAACTAACCGATCAAGTTCCATCAATATCCACTTGGCAGAATCTTTTAAACTGGAAAATGTACCAAAACCTTCCTTAAA
Source organism: Maratus speciosus (assembly GCA_963932465.1). NCBI lineage: Eukaryota > Metazoa > Arthropoda > Arachnida > Araneae > Salticidae > Maratus > Maratus speciosus. Next base: position 435,912,564 of record OZ010790.1, on the reverse strand, counting down.
AATGATCTAATTAGCAGTTTAAATCCCATAAAAATTCATTCAGTGGAACCTTTAAAAAAAGCCAATCTTTCAAAATTGGATTCACATGATTTAGAACTTACCCCATAATTATTTAACTAAGCAACGTAGAACGTTTTGTTTTACACTAACACCTTTTCTAAAAAAATATTTAACAATGTAAGTCCCATCAAAATCTATTCAACAGAACTCAAGTTATAAGTGGCCAGAATGAAATTTCTCTTTGCATTTTATATATATTATTTCAAGTTACATGAAGTATTATCATTAGTTAACTAAATAACAGTTGTTTAACTAACAAGGGAAGATTACATGTTGGTAAAAGAAGTTTTGGACAACAGAATTTGCATAATGATAGCTTACTATCAGCGAGTAAATGTATGTACGTATATTTTGGAGATCCAGGCAATCTAAAAAAAAAATGTGCTCTTAAGTACAGATGTAAATTTTCCGGAAAAAATTACATCAACAAAGTGGCAGAAAAAAACTGGTTTTTTTGGATTTTTTCAGAAAAAATTGGAAAAGTTGGAAAAATTGAATTTTAAATTTTTCTTCGAAATAAATCTTATTTTCTTAGAGAATATTAAATAATAAACATTTTTTTTCATTTATCTGCACTAAAAGAAAATTATTTTCCCTTTATATGACTACATTACAAAAGAAAAGAAAAAGAAAAGCCTACTTTCAAAAGTTTAGTTTTTCAGTCTCAGAATTTTCATAGTAGCATTCACGCTTTATTTAACGCTATTGTTTATTATATCATGTCTCAGTTGAAATGATTTTTCAGTTACATTTGCTTAGTTACCAATTGAAGTAATGGAAAAACTGCAGCTAATATCTCTCTAGTTTGAAATCAAATATATTATACATCCCATTTACATAGTGTTGATTTTTAAGTATACAAATGATGCTAGTTTAAAGAACACAAATTGTTGCATTTCTGTCATTATTATAAATAGCAGTATTCAAATTTTCCATTGTTTAAAAATGTATATTTTTACAGTATTACATCTTTCTTTCTACAGTTATAATTTTCATTTCCTGCAAAAAATATATTTAGTTTTGGTATAGCTTTACAGTCTAAACTCAAACAAAGTATAAAAAGTTTTGATTTAGTTTTATAGTCTAAATCTAAACTTAAACCGAAACCATGTTTTAGTTTGGATTACACAGGTCTGCAACCAAAAACCAGCATAGGATTTATTGACTGTTAGATTTTTACTCACTAAAACCGGGAGAAAAAAAAATCCATCACATCAAGTTTTCCTGCAAAAATGATGCTTTTAGTTTAATTAAGCATAAAATTTCTCTTTTTGGCCTGAAATCTGTTATCCTATTCTTGAGTAAAAAACCATATAAAATAAATGTTTCCATATGCTAATTTCAAATTTCTAAGACTGACACTCAAGAGATATGAACTACAAATAGAAACTGCAAGGAATTTGAGGAACAAACAGAAGCAGTTACACACAGACATAAGCGGCTACTATGATTCATACAACTACTGAAATGCAAAGTGTAGTCAAGAGGGAAAGTATAATTTGGAATATAGTTGCTTGTAATAAAATATTGATTTTTTTCATTGCAGTTGTGCTTTTCTAATGTAAACTCCCCATGTTTTGCAACAATACTGTATGTGATAGAGGTCATTTTTGGATTCAGCGCTATAAATAATCCACAATATTAACCAAAAATATCACATGCAGCTGAAAAAATTAATTTTTCTGCAGGCCTGTGTTATCAAACTAAACCAAAACTTTTTATACATACTTTCCACACATTTAGTTCAGACTTCAGACAGACAGTGTTAGCAGTGCAGAATCAGCTAACTCGGATTTTGACTCAGAATGAAGACTTTAATAAAATTAACTATAAATTTTGTAATAAATTTGAAAAAATGAAAACTAAAAAATTTGTTTTTCTTCTCTTTAATATGAAAGTAATAAAAAAAAATTTTTTTTTAGGTGTTGTTATAAAAACAGATGGTATTTTTTAATAAATATAAAAACTACCTTCAACACAATTTTGTACAGGAAGTTTACATTTTCTTCGAAAAGTTTATTTAATCTACATTTATATATAAAAAAATATGTATAGTTGGGTATGTCTGAGAATCTATATTTAAGGAAAAGAGCTTGAAAAGAGTAATTAATGTCAAATGCATGCTGTTATTACTTTTTTAATTAGTTAAATATTTTTTTAATTAACAATTACATGATTAACTGCAGCTATGGCACTAAAAATAAATGCATGTTTCAGATTTTATGTTGAATTTTCAATTTTACCATTTCCATTAATCAGCATATTATTGAAATAATTTTGCACATGAATTCATTTTTAACAAGAGAAGTTGCATTTAATTATCTTACCAGGCATATATCTAGATTTTTTTTTTTTTTTTTCATGTAATCCTGTTTTTGTGAAATTGTGTAATACTTTTGTATATACTTGTAAAAAATGTAATCAGAATTTGTGAAATAGAAATTACTGTTATATTTAGGTTCCTATTTAGACATTTAATAAAGTTCTTCATACATATATACATACAACTTGATAAGATTCCGCTGTTATATGACATGAGGTTTTTTGAAATGCTATTTTTAAGAGAAATTTTGTGAAGGGTCTTGTGTTTCAAAGTAGAAAAAAAATTGGAAGGATCCTTTAAAGAACCTTTTCAAGTCTTTTTATAGATCAGATTTTTCACATTAATGTTTTCATGTGAGACATTTAGCATAAAAACAAATAAAATAAAAAGTATCGGAATGTAGCTATTACAAAATTTTGAATACATTATTTTATAAATGAAATTTCAATTTTTCCAGTTTGGAAAAATTGAAAAATAAGCCTTCGGGAAAAAAACTGAAAAAAAAAAAAAAAAACGTTTTTTTCCCCCAACTTTTCCAGGTTTTCTCAGAGCATTCCCATCTCTATTCTTAAGCTTACATAATTTATTTGGGAAAAAAAAAAAAAAAAACTGATGATATAACAGACTGTTGATTTGAGTGGTAAAGCAACAATCTCCAGTTACAATAGGGGCGAGTTTGAATCCCACGTAGTCTTTCTTACTTCACTTTAAAAAATGTTTAGCACAGTTGATTGCAGATAAAGAGAAAATTTATGAAACTTGGGAGCTCAGACCCCTACGAGCTACGCTCGCCAACTCCTGTTCAGAGACCACAGACTCTAAAAACACTAGCTTGATCGGCTTTAAAAAGATTATGGAAGATTGAATTTTAATTTTAAAAATCGGTGACAGCCTCCCTGTAAACGAGTTTCCATTCATTTCCTTTTTATTGAGAGATTTTAAGGCCGGATCAGCTGCTGTTAAAGATATCTAACAGCTGTTTTCATGTTTGATTAAATAAGATTAGTTAAACACTTTAAAATATAAAAGGAAAAAAGTCAAAAGCGTCTTTGCCTCTCAGTACTTTTAACAACACTATAAGAAAATTGTTTTAAATAAGATATTTTAAATCTGATGTAATTTTCACAATAGTTTTCTTTTTGATTTTAATATTTACATGGAAATATTTTTATTGTTAGAAAGGAAATATTCTTTGCACTGTCTTAGAGCTGGCAACAATAGTTAAAAAGATCATCTTGAAATATGAAATAAATATCTCGTGTAAATATATTTTTTAATTTAAACTGTTAGACAATATTATTATTTGGCCATTTTAAATATGACTCAATTTCCCCCATTTACTGCTTTTAACACATATTAATTATAAGTTTTCCCTCTTTTTTAATATTCACATGTAAATACAATTTTTATGTAATTTTCAATATTTTCCTGCTTTTAACATATAATCATTTAATTCTTATTTTACAGGGGTTTTTTTCTGTTTTTAATAGTCATGTGTAAATAATTTTTTAATTTAACCCCCTGACCGCTGAGCAAAAGGGCAGAATTGTAATGTTGTTTTCTCTGCAATTTTTTTAAAAGTCTGAAAAAAGATTATTTTTATAACATGACATAAATAATTTAATTAGGTATTGGAGTATAAGCCTTGAGAGCATTATACATAACAAAATATTTTAAAACTGCATTATAGTTGTAGAATTATATTAATTTAAAAAATGCTTCTACTACAGTGAAACCTACAGCTTAGTGAACGGATATATCAGTTCGCGGCGGTGAGAAGGTTAAAGGAAAATATTATTCTTTGTGCTGTTTTTACAACTGGCAACAATTTAAAATAATAACCTTTTTTAAAATATGAAAAAAATCTCTCTGGAAATATTGAATATTTAAATAAATTTAAAAAAAAACAATCATAAAAGTAGTCAAATAATAATAATAAAAAAAATGCAGTCTGTGCACCGGGAGCTTGTAATGTATAGCCTTAAAAAAAATGATTAATTTCTATGTATAGTTTTTGCTCCTATAAAATTTTAATGAAACGGTTTTGGCCAACTTTAATATTAAACAAACAGCTCTTAAAATAATTATTCTATTCAAAAACTGTTTGCATCAGCGTGTTTATCAAACATTTCTCTATAATACTACCAATTTTCAAATTTTTATATGCAGGAGTTTTCTTAATATTGATGAAGAAAGACCTCCATTCACAAAAAATTCATTTACTTTTGATAGGTAATTTTATTTTATATTTACAAAAGAAAGGTAAACTGGAAATAAAATACTCTTTAATATATAACTGACTATAAAATAATGTTTAGTTTTATTTAAAATTTTAATTTTGTTTCTACTTTTGGAGATTTTATCTTTCCAGGGTAATCAAAATACTTTCAAGCATTTTTTTTTTTTTTTTTTTTTTTTTTTTTTTTTTAATGTAACTGAATTTTGAAATTGTAATTTTGATGGTTTGCTATGAATTTAACCTTCTAGAATTGGATCCTGAACATTTGCATAATTAAGAACTTCAGTATTAATTAACAGTTTTATTTTTAAACTATATTTTTCAATACGATATAACAATAAAAAGAAAGACTGATCATTGAAAATTCTTCAGATCTACTTGCTAGATGCACATTCATTTTGAGAATATGGCTAGTAATATTTTATTACAAGCAAGAATATACATTCTTATTGTTTTCCAGTTTGGTTAGCACATTTATTTCCCAAATTGCCTCAGTTTGTCTATATAACTAAATAGAGACACTTACTCAAAGAGATTTAACCCATACAAGGCACTTATTTAAATTCTAAACACATTCTTTTTTTCGATTTTTAAGTACAGTCGAACCCTGTTAATATACACCCCTCTTAATATGCAAAACTGCTCAATAGGTGAATTTTTTTTTTGCCCCCCTGAAAAAAAGGCATCTTATGCATCTAAAAAACCCTAATGCACAAACCCATTTAAGACGTGAAATTTTATCAGCCACGTGTTAAGCAAAACCTACGTTTAATATGCGAATGAACTTGGTTCAAAACAAGGGACGTTTTAGAGAGAATAATGCCCAGGTATTACATATGACAATTCTTTACACTAGGAATGCTTTTTTCTTTCCAAATTTAATGCAATCATGAATACATTTACAAAAAATATCAATTTCAACCTCTCCTGGTTAAAGGAGAATTCTTTCCCGGCGCCGATTACTCCATGCAGTCAAACAGGCCAAGAAGAGAAAAGAGCAAGTTTTACTGCTAATGAATGCATAGTAAATAAACAAAAATGCTGTTTTCCCACTGACCAGAAAGAGACAGGAGAGGTCTCCTCTGATAAGAAGCGAAAAGTAAAAATGATTTATTGTTCTTCTAGAAACCTCGTTCGAATCTTTGGGGATGCGAAAACATCTTGCAATGAAGTTTGAACTGGCACAATTGTTTTTTTCTCTTTAAAGCTCTTTGTAACAGCAGAGTGAGTTTTACCTAGTTGTTGCTGCTCTTTGCTCGTCTGAAGGAATAGCTTCAAGAACCGTCATTTCAGCTTCAATAAGGTTAAGCACTTCGGTTAAATTTGCAATCCTGCCAATGCCCCCCCCCCCCCCTGGAGGCTCAAAATCTTGACCTATTTCTTCGACAGTACCTTGCTTCTTTAATTCAATAAGTTCGCCGATAGTTAATTCTGAATCAGGGGAATTTATGAGTCCAAAAACATCTTCAGCATCCATCGCTAAATTGAGTTTTCTTCCATTCTCAACAGTTTCATAAATTAGGAGAGATACAGAACCGCAATTTTCAAGTGTTGTCTATTAGGGGAAGAAAATCGCGATAAAACTTGTATGATAAAGTTAAAATTTCCCCTTTCGTAGGTTCTAATAATAATCAAATTCATGAAACGTACTGTACTTCATGTTACTTGAATGATGCATGTAGACTTTTTTGTAATAAAATGGCTGGTAAAACCTTTAACATATTTAACATATTTATTAGTGCTGATACCACAACACAATTAAAATGCAATATGATAATACACTAAAACCACTTCAGAAAGTTTTAAATCCAACATTCTACACTTTATTTTTCTCCCGCCACATCGTTCTATCTTTTTTTTGCTCTTTCACAATCATCTTTTTGTTGTCATTTTTGCTTGCCTAAAAGTTTGGCGGCAAATGATTATTCAAAGAGTATATACTAAGCAAGCAAGTTTTTGTCCACTGCATTGTCTACGACTCTTACAGATAAAATTTTGAACAAAACAATGTTCAAACAATGAGGTGGTACATCTGGTAGTTTTAGGTTTATCATTTACTATTTTTATTTGTATGTCACTATCACGTGACTGTCGCGGGAAATTTTCCCTTCATAGAACCAAAAGACATAAAAAAAGTTCAAAGTACATCTTAATTAAAGAAATTTTTTTTCGAGGCTAGACGACGTACATGCGGGGTGGTGTAAATCGAGGGGACATAAGTCGGGGTACTACTGTATGTAGTTTTATCTTGATTCAGAATATAAAAAAAATTTAAACAACCCATGTTATTTAGATCAAGAAAGGCAAAAAAAAGAAAGTGCCTAAGAATGACTAAAATTCCCAATTGTAAATTTTACATTCCCAATCTGTAGGTATTTAGATATTTTTTTTACACTTCAGACTAAAGAGATAACAGTATTCATTGTAGAAAAGATATCCTTCATGGTATTTCCAGAACAAAAGTGACCCAAAATTCATTTAGCTAATATTACTATCATATGCATAACTTAGATGCTATTTCATATGACATTATTATAATTCGTTTAATAATTTAATATTTTTATTTATTTTGGAGCTGTTTTATTCATGGTTGTGTCGCAGGCTATAAGAGCACAGAAAAGTAAAATAAAAGTAAATTGCAAGTCTACAGATAAGCCATAAACTGTAAGTCTACAGATATTATATCAATTTTTGAAAGAATTTTGAATGTTTTTCTCTTGAACAAAAACCTGTTAATTCTTGTGGTAATAAATAGATATCATTTTTTATGTAATTGTTTCTATTAATTCATGGTGAATTTAAAAATATGATGAAACTGGAATGTCCTGGTTGCATTTCAACTGTCTGAAGGGAAATTGGTAGTGTATACTTTTAAAGAATATTTATAAGTAGAAAAGAGAATGAGTTTAAATGGGTGGTAAAATGTTCACAATGAGCCTATTATTTGTATAAATGTAACCAAGTGCCGTGGAAATTGGTATCGTGTGGAATTCTTTGACAGACTGAGAAATTCACACACAATCGAACACCTTACAAAGATTGCTTAAGAAGTAATGTTAAAATACAAAGCTTAATGTAACTCCAGTAGCAGCGATTATATAATGGTGTACCAAGCCTACTATCATAAAAAATAATAACTCATAAAATAAGCAAAATTTGCATTTCCATAGAAAATATAATAAAAAGATGCCAAGTCACAGACAGACGGAGTAGAGAAAAAAAAGATACAATAAAGACTTAAAGTTTAATTTAGCAATTTTCTTAAGCTGTTAGATTAATCTGTAAGATCTTAATGTACAGTACCCGCTGCCATGCTGCACTGTTTCTGCTACCAGAATAGTATCTGTTCCATCTGTAGCCTTGTCATAGATAATGCAGCTTATGTCAAGCGTATGGTTGAGGATTTATAAAAGATAAAAAACAACTTTCTTGCATATGGCTGCTCTGTCCATTTAAGATTTACTGGAAAGGGACTTGCAAATTTCAAGTGTAAAAGAACAAACCATTCATATTGTAAAATACTTTAGAAATAATTATCTTGCAGCAGCAAAATATAAACAAGAAAGTGGTCAGAAGCTAGTACCACCTCGAAATGTTAGTTGTAATATTCTATCGTCTTGTTTATCAACTTATATATATATAAAAAAAAAAACTAGGCAATGTTTATGAAAATATGCAAAGAGCATAGAGGAAAAATTGACAATACTGTAAGCATATAAGGAATGCAGATGATCTGGTTAATATTTGAACTGATTGCCCAGTCTCAAGATGCAGTGCAAAAGGATAACTGTTCTACTATATCTGAGGCTAAAACATTTGGAAAAAGCTTGAAGTAAAATTAAATGATCTCAAATTGGATAAAAATAATATGAAACATTTTTCAGAAAGTTATAATCAAGCACTAGGACCTTCTCATTTCCTAGATCAGCGGCATTGTGGAAGTGATTTGACTGAGATTGAAAAGAAAAAAGCTTTTGATTTTGCTAAGAAGAAATACACTAGTAATTTTATAGCTTTAATCATGAGATTCCTAGCTAAGGCATATCCTTTTTATGATTTTCTTGTTGAGAAAAATATTGTATCTCACATGTCTCCTTCAGAATGGTGGAAATCCCATTTAAATTCAAGCTTTTGTGAAACATCAGACGAAAAAAAAAATACAGCAATTGCTTACAGCTGTAGCATCTTCTGCATCTGTAGAGAGACTATTTTCTACTTACAGGTTAGCACATTTAAAACTTATAAACAAACTGGGAAATGAAACAGCATCAAAATTGGATTTTTATACATAGCCTTGAATTCCAAGTCCTAAAAAAATAATAATTTTTTTGTATTTTCTAAAGTATTTGTCTATTTTTCATTTCAATATTTCTAATTACCGTAAACCACCAAGACAATTCTAAATTTTTTCCATTGGTTTTCAATATCAAGTGTTTATAAAATCAGAAATGAAAATAAAGGTAATGCTAAAATGCCATTAATTATTATTACTATTTTAAACTTTAATCTTTTGAGGAAAACCTTGAAAATTTATCTTATACACTTGAAATAAACTGCATTAAACAATGTGTATACATGCATATTTTTTATGAAAAATGTTATTTCAAAAGATTTTAGATCTTATATATTTTACATTTAAGTAAATAGGATACATCTTATATGCTGGCAAACACCATATTACAAAAGAAAACAAAAATGTTTTTATTATTGAAAACTATTTTTATGCAATTTAAAAATTAATTTCTTTATATGCATTAGTTTTCGCATTTAAAATTTAAACATTCATCAAGAATTCATGCTTAATTCACATGTTTAATGTCTAGAAAAATTAAATTTGCAAAGTAATCAATTTAAATAGAAAAAATCAGATTTAAATTTTAAACAGTGATTGAAATTTAAAAAAAAATCCGATTAAAAAAGAAAAATCTGATTTAAATAGTACATTATGAAATGTGTATAAATTCTATAGATCACATACAATGCTTCACGAAATAATTCACAAATATTACTGGATATGGAAAGCAATTGCAGAAAATAAATTTTTACTGTATAAAGTGTTTTTTATTGAGATATCTCGTTTCATTGGATGAAAGTATGAAATTTCTTAACAATATTCTATTAATGTTGGAAAGTGTTTTATAATTTATGGTGGATGCATGATTTTTCATTCTTGTTTTAAGTTGATATAGAAACTGTATGAGCTAAAATTGCACATATACTGCAATACTGCTGCTACCTTGCTGCCTCCACCTCCCCCCCCCCCCTTCTCCCAAAAATATATATATATATAATATAAATAAGGCTTCAATAACTACAATATATGAAGACAATAGAATTTAATTAAATGTATTTTTTTACAATGACAATGTTTCTTTCAAAAATAAAACATTCTATTATAATTAAATTTCAAAATTTAAATATTATTCGTTATATTTTGAATAGAAACAAAATGATACCTTAATGCAAAGAATGTGTGTCCCAGCTTTTACAAGCTCATCAGACAACTTCAAATAATAATTTAAATCATATTTTGTGCGCTTTGAATCAGACACATCTCCAGTATAAGATATAGCACCCTCGACCACACCACCTTAATGAGAAAAATATTAGCTTAATATCAATTTCAGATTAAAAATAGCAACTTTTTAGGATAAATCAAAAACAAAACATACAAGCAAAATTCCATTTTATAAAACAATATTTGTGAATAGAATTATTAATGCATCATCCTCTTTAAGTGTATTCACTATTAAATTAGGTAATGATGGATTATATGCTAGATGCATATGCATTGGTACATGTTCAAAACTATATTATATGTATAAAATACAGTGAAATACGTTTAACACGAAACTGAGGAGACCGAATTTTTTTTTTTTTTGTCTTAAAAGAATTTCGCGTTAAAAGATTAGTAAAAAAAGAACAAAACTCACAAATATTTTCCACATTGTCACATTTAATTTAGATTTTATGTTAAACTACTAGTAAGTTGCATCCATTAAGATAAAAAGCAAGTAAAAAATATTGTTTTGGTGGGAAAAAATAAGATATCTTTTTTTTTAAATGTCTTTTTCATCATTCTGATATATAGCTTGTTTGAACCAAATAAGCAGCTGTCTGTAAATCTTCGTGCTTAGCAGTTCTCATACGTTTTCTCTCTGGCTTAAACATACTGCGCTTTAACATTAACGTAATGGGTTCCTTGTTTTTTATTATTGTTGATAAAGTAGAATTAACAATGCCAAACTCTTTGCAGATTTCTGTTTTCGTATTTCTTTTTCATCAACTGCATTAAGCAGCTTCATCTTCATTTCAAGCGAAATAGCAGTTTGTTTTCGCACTGATTTTTCTGCCACTGTGCTCATAAAAGATAAGCTAATTTACAAAAAACATGAAATTCACTGATTTTCACCCAAAATTCACTGGTTTTAACACAAAATTCACCAATCTGAACTCAAACGAACTAACTTGGAAGCAAATTTTTTTCGTGTTAAGCGATTTTTGTTTCGTGTTAAAAGAAAAAAGATGTATTAAATTGCATAGTATACTGTCCGGACCGCTATAACATTTCGTGCTAACCGATTTTTCATGTTAAGCGTTTTTGTGTTAATTGTATTTCACTGTATTATTACATGCCATCTTTAAATTAGAGATTCAGTGATTCATTCATTATTGTTATACCAGCTTGTTAAATATCTTTATTTTGATGGTATTATATATATATATATATATATGTGTGTGTGTGTGTGTGTGTGTGTACAAGCTGTTTAACTTTTATTAGACATGAAATTAATTCCCTTTGATTGAAATATAAAGAATATTCAGAAAGGACAATCTGTTGCCAACTGCTGGTCTCACAACCAGTAAAACTTGTGAAACTTCTTTTAAAAAGTAATAAATTTTTAGAAGAGGGAGATCAACAATCATATTAATTGCCTCAAATTGTAATATACACATGAAAATATAGTAAAAGAAAACAATCCTGAATCATTACAAATGATCATAATCAGTCTTTTATTCTATCAATGAACATTTTTTAATATTTTAAGTATAGCCATTTAAATTGCATTAATATGAAAGAAAACATTATAAAACTGCTGCAAAACACAAACATAATTTATTAACAAAATAAGTTATTAAACACATATTAAATGCAAAAATAAAGCTGTGTTCTTCACAGTAGCATACATTGTATTCAATCTAAGAAAGAATAAAATAAAACTATGATCATTAGAACAATTTCTAAATTATAAAAGTTATGTTCATAAGACTTAGTTAGTGAAATGAAGCTTCGAAAAAAGTAAACAATGCATTAAGTTGAATTGTTCATTGATTTAGAGACAAGAGAAATAAACCTACTACTCAGAGTAGAGTGCTTCATAAACGAGTTGCGATATATATAAAAATTGTGTTTTATGTGCGAAGTAAGAGATATGGAGAGGACAGTAGTGTTAAAATTTTACTAAACAGTTTTTTCTGCCAATAGGTGGTGCTACGGTGGATATGAAACCTGCTATCATTGCTTCTACAAAGCTTTTCCAGGGTTCGTACTCATTTCATCTCCTGAAATTCAAGGACTTTCAAGGACCAAAACAAAAAAAATTCAAGCACCTAAAGATTAAATAAGTAATGACTAACAATACACATGTTTGAATTCGTACTTTAATTTTAAATACTTCTTATGTGCTTATATTTTGAAAAGTCAGTATTAGTTAGTGTATTTAGAGAAATAAAACTTTACACACACACACACAAAAAAAAAAAAACTATATTGAAAATATTAATAACTTTATGAAAAGAAATTATGGTACTTTTCAGTTAGCCGGGTGCCAGTGTTATATATACATATACATACATATTTACAGGCAAAGTTCTTTAATCCGCACAAGTTGGGACCAAAGGTTGTGCAGATTATGGAATATTGCGGATTATGGAGTATTATGGATTATATGTCCTTTTCTTATTTCTGGACACTATTTTAATTCCATATTCAGTTATAACATGAAAAGAAAACTATAAAATACAATAATTAATTTTTCTGGACACTGTTTTAATTCCATATTCAGTGCAACATGAAAAGAAAAATTCGAAATATAATTTAATATGCTATCTCAAAAAATGCATTTTTCAAAATCTTGTATTAAAAAATTGATAATATTCACTTTTATATTTAAAATTTTCCGATATTTCTTTAAAAAAATCATTTTTGAATCAAGAATTTGCAAAATTGTTTAATTGTTTACATTCATTTAGCAATGCGAATTATAGAAAATTGCGGATTGTGGATCCTTGACTGTATATATATACATACATTGTATATATACGCACATATATATATTTATATATATATGTATATATGCATATGTATGTATAACACTAGCGCCCGGCTAACCGAAAAGTACCGAAATTATAAAACAAGAAGCACAATTAAAGTTTCTTTAATTCTGAAATTTTTTCTGACAATTTTAAATCTAGACAATTTTAAATCTCTTTCAATTCCCTTGTCTTTGACGTTTTTTCTTAGTTCATGCAATCTCATAAACAAGTCTATGTTCTTAGATGTTTCAGCTTTATTAGCCAAATGGTCAGCTTCTGCATTCATATTTCGCATGTCCTTTTCAAGAAAAATCTTTTTTTTGTTTCAAAAAGGTTATTTCCTCTTCTAAAGATTTTCATTTCAGCTGTTTTGTTTCGGTCTGAGCTTCATTTTTTTTTTTTTTTTTTTCTTTTCCAAATGTTGCATGTATTTTGAGCGAGCAGATGAAGCAGCTATTCTGATTTCTTTTGTAATATTTAAATTATGAATTTCCCCAGACTGCTAGATATATTCATGAATGACATGCTGAGAAATATAAGATGGCTCTTTCAAATTTTCTACTTCAAGAGCTTTATTAACTGAGAAGCCCCTTTCGACAGATGCTTGTCCATGGGAGAGAATAAACATAATTTTAATAACCTTCCATACCTTTTCATATTTGTTTCCAGAAAAGTAAGGCTGAAGAAATGCATCCAAGGATCCATTACTTGAGTCAAATGAAGCAAAAGTGAATGAATTTGGCTTGACAACATTGTACAAAAAATCAGCATAAACTAGCAGAATCTCATCACAATTTTTTTCTAAAACATGCTTGTTTTGAGACAGTGCTCCTAAGATTCTTTTCATTTTTTCTCTTGATGTTCCGGGATGCCCAGCCATCATTCGTGGATCAATACCAATTGCATTTCTTACTATTGAGTAATTAACAGGACATTTTTTCATTAAATGTTTAATCATTGTTAAAATACACAATTTAGCTTTACATAAATTAAAAAGAAATTATTAACATTAATTAGGCAGAAATTATTTACTTACTCTAATGAAAAGTTTATTTTACCAAGATACAGAACATTAATGTGAAATTTGCGTTTTGTCGCGATCTTTAGACGGAAGTTGCCATTTTCCCGATCTTTTGACGAAATTTGTCATTTTTTCGCGATCTTTTGACGAAATGTACCTTTTTTATCGCGATCTTTTGACGAAATTTGCCGTTTTTGCGATCTTTTGACGAAATTTGCCGTTTTTTCGCGATATTTTGACGAAATGTGCCGTTTTTTCACGATCTTTTGACGAAATGTGCCTTTTTATAGCGATCTTTTGACGTAATTTGCCGTTTTTTAGAGATCTTTTGACGAAATTTGCTGTTTTTTAGAGATTTTTGACGAAAATTACCGTTTTTTCGAGATCTTTTGACAAAATTGTCGTGTTTTAGCGATCTTTTGACGGAAATTGCCTTTTTGCGATCTTTTGACAAAAATTGCCGTTTTTTTTCGCGATCTTTTGACGAAAATTGGCGTTTTTTCTCGATACTTTGCCGAAATTGGCGATTTTTCTTTGAACGATTGACGAAATTGATTTTTTTGGTGACCATTTGTCGAAATTCGCGATACATTTTATGTCGGAATTTTCAGCTTTATGGCCGATTTTTTTTTTAATTTTCGGAACAGAATCATCCCTGGTTCAGCGATCGCGATGAAATAGGATAACCACCGCACGCGATAAATGACTTCTCGTAGTTGAAGTGTTGAAATATAAGCATATTTTGATGTGGATTAAAATCTTTTTATGATTCTTTTTTTTATTTAAACGAATAAAAAACGGATGTCTGCACGAAATAAATTCTTGAAAAATGAGAAATTAAAAATCGAAAAAAAAAATGGCAAAAAAGCAAAAATTTGAAAAAAATCGAAAAACGGAAATTCAAAAATGACAAAAAAGCTGAAAACCGCGGATCCGCGGAAAAATCTCATGCCTGCGGGCTTCGTCACTTCGTCTGGCTAGGGCATTTGTTAATGGTTACCAGTATTTTTAAGAACGAAGGAAAGGCAGACAACTTAAAAAATGATTATCATTGAATTTTTTTAGAAAAATATTATGGAAAAAAAATCTCTAAAAATTCAAAGAAAAAATTCAAGGACTTTCAACCACTTTTTGCAAATTTTGCATACAAATAAGTACTTTTAAGGACCAAAATTTGCTTTTGAAAAATTTAAGGACTTTTAAGCACTTTCAAGGACCGTACGAACCCTGTTTTCAATAGGAAAATTTTAAATTTAAGAAAGTTGAACAAGTAGAAATTTCAATATATACAGTTTTATTCACAACATGCAGATTATTCTAAAAAGATACTTGGCATTTCGATTGCTTCTTAAGAGTTTAAAATAAGAGACCATTCTAACCAAAACCAAAAAAAAAGCCATTTAAAAACATGAATATTACAGATTATTGTACTGCAAAGAAATACGCACTGGACTTATTTTCAGAAATTAAAACTATTATTCAAATTTTCTGGAGTACAGTTTAATCTCGCATATACATTGATCACCTTTGAATAATTTAATAACTCATAACTTTTGATTATGCAATTAACAAATATACAATAAAAAACAAATTTTTATCTTAATTATCTGGGAAAGAAAACTTCAGTAAATAATAGGTTTTTGTCCAGGAACTAATTTTTGCAAAAGTTATAAGGGATAACTAATATAAGCTGAATTATGAATGGCCCAAAAACTTTTCATTTTTTATACATAAATGCTCCTCTCTTCATACATACTGCTACAGACAGAAAAGGTAACAAGCTTACTTGACAATTTGAAAAATATGCAGTTATTAAAAACTTGTATATACTTAAATCTCCCTTTTGTTAAATAATAAATTACCTATTTAAAAGACTTTTTTTTTCCTATTATTTTCATGACTTAAATGGCTTAAAATTTATAAAACTAATAAAAAACTGTTCTATTTCCTGCTTTTTGGTAATAATAAATCACCTAAATAACAGCCCTCTCCCTCCCCTCAAAAATACACATTTTAAATTCTTTAAACTTTGCTTTAAAAAATGTGCTTGTTCTTTCTTTTGTTTGTAACTGTGTAGTAAGAATAAATAATCTATCATCTAAATTATTCCTGTCTGCCTCAGAAATTTCTGCTTATCCCCCCTAATCTTGCCCCTCTCTTTCACCCCTACTTAGACATTACTAAAAGTGTAACTTCAGTAATGTTCATAGTGCATAAAATCTTTTGATTTAACTAGAAAGCTAAGAAATCAAATTAAAAATTTTAAATTGCACTTATGGGAGGACGTGATGGGCAAATCATTTTTTTCAAATCAAATTATATTTGTATATTTCACTTATATGAATCTAATAAGAACTAGAAGACAGCCTGTCAGAATGACGTGTTTGCATTTTCAAAAGAATGATAAAACATTGCATTATAAAAAGAATTATTAAGTAATAAATTATATCTTATCTGACTAATAGGGTCAGGTGGGGTAAAATAGTTATAAAAACAGCCCTTTTTTCATTGAAACTTAATTTGCAAGAAAAATATTAATTGAATTGGTAAAATAATGACATAGAATATGCAAATGAACTTCACTCACAAAATTTGAAGAACTATTTCACAAAAAACGTGCAAATTAATACTAATAAGGCTATTTTAAAACATATAGTCAATTAGCTTTAGCCTTCGTTTATTCCACTTTAAAAAATCACTAACCTTCAATTTCTTATAAATCAGAAAAAAAATAATAAATAAGAGTCATTCACGGCTGTGAAGAAACAATTAAAACAGGCCGAATATCAAAATTCTAACAATATTGCATTTAATACACACTTCGCTTGCCTTAAATTGTCATTTCTTAAGTAAGTTTTTATGCATGGAGTTCGTTCAAATCGCTATATTGCCAATGAGCTCGATGGTCTGTATTTTAATGAATCTCAAAGGAATGAATGAGAAACATTCGTAATTAAACATTGTTTTTGAATATAGCTTTATTGAAAAAATTTTATCTCTGAAAATTAAAATAAAATGACTGATTTTAACAAAAGATTATCGGGACCCGGCTGAGTTCACTTCGGATGTGTTATACACTTAGCGCTATTATATATATATAATGCAAACAAAACTGATAACATGCAGAATAAAACACAATTTCAACAGAAAATTTATTTGCTGTTATTAATTGACGATATCTGGCACCAAAATAATGATTATATAACTTAAACTTTTTAAAATTTATCTCGGATTAAATCCTGATTTTTTAAAAACATGCATAAAGAAACCAGTAGTAAATTTTGATCATTAAAAATCATCTTTTATCACATAAATAAATTGCAACTATTAATTGCATTAACAGATTTTTTTCTCCCAAGTTCTTTTATTAAATTACAAATTTATTTTCCCTACAAAATACAAAATTTTATTTGCATTAATATATATATATTATATACAAAAAACCACTGCAAAATACAAACAGAAAGCGTGAAATTCTAATTACCTTTTATAAGAAATATTCATTTTTTCCCCAATGTCATTCGAATTCAAAGAATTTCAATTTTTTTTTTATTTTAACTACCCATAGATGACGCCAACAAAGCCTACACGCTCACAACGAATGAGATACGAACGAATGTTTACTTTTATGCAAGGAGAGATTGAGCCGTCAACAGTGACAGAAGTTGGGAAATAGCATTTGACGACAACCGCTAATTTCGAACACTGGCTGTCAATCTAATTTCAACTGAAGTTATCTCAGAATATATAAAATGATTCTGCTTGCATTTCTTTCCATTTAATGTAGGATGTAGTTGTGGCATAGTAAATAATTGACTCAGGACCTCGCTTTTTTAATGAACTCTGTTTATTTAGCACCTTTGCAGTAGAAGAGAGTCGCGAGATACCATATTTTTCTAGGGTCACATACTTTATCTTTCAGAGCAAGCTCAAGTCTCTGAAAAAGTCTGCTCTCTACCAGTAGCAGAAATTTCTCCAAGAGTCTGCGACAGATACTTCAGGGGCAAAAAATAATCTGCAGGTAAAATATTTTTACAACTGACGCATTAATTAATCAAACAATCACTTACCTGTAGCATTTTTAAGCATTTTATAAATTGTTATTAACAATAATCTTAACTTTTTGAATTAAGTAATAAAGAGCTAAACATAATATGAAGCAAAATAAAGGTTCGATGAAAAAAACTGCAAAATAGAAAAGAAAATCTGCGACGATCCTCTCCTGCTCCAACTTTCTGCTACCAGGTGCTCTCTTAGGTTGAGCACCTGAGTTTTGTTATGCAGTTTTTATATTTTCCAGCAGAGGGCGAACATGTCAATTTGGGAGGAAACTTCAATTTAATTGGTTCACTGCTCTTTAATAGGTGTGGTCTTGTGATTGCACCACAAGTGGTAATTTCCACTTTTGATATTAATGATTATTTGTGTTTTAATCAATGTCAGCTAGAGAAAAGTTAATTGGGATTGATGGGCTAAATATACTTATTTTGACATTGATTATAATTGATACTATGATTAATTTATTTATTTAATGTTTAAATTGTGGTTTGGTTTTATTAGCCCAATAACTGTCATAATGATAGTTGATTGTGACTCATGATTTTAAGTACTTAACTAACATAAACATGCAGGGGTGACTCAAGAGTGAAAAACCCTGAAAATTATGCTGCAAAACATACCAATATCAATTTATATAACAACTGATGCTGCAACAGCATGGCAATCAAATGACATATTTCAGCTATTGTTTGAAATATACAATTGCAGAAAAACATAATTTGGTAAACTTACATTAATTTTACTGAAAGATAAATTGACTTCATCAAACAGAGAGTGCAATTTATCATGCAAAATTAGAATTCTATAATCCGTAAATAAATTTATTCCAAGTACTCATGAAATAAGTACAAATTATGTATAAAGATTGGGATCTCTTAGTAGATTTAATGCAAGTCATATATATGGAACCTAGTTATTTGAAAACAGTAAAAAAATGTCAAAACCAATCCAATTTTACTTTTAAGTGGCTAAGTATTAGAGATAAAAAAAATAAATAAATATATAAATAAAAATAGAAATTTTGTTTCTTTTTTTAGATTTGCTCTTACACAAGGTAAATTTCTTTTTCCTGCTTTCTTCCTGGGTATTACAGATTACAGGTATGCAATTCTGGACATTTTTGTACAGAGATTGAGATGGATGACACAATACCAGGGGTGATTCAGAGTAAATAAACAAAAAAAAAGTATCTGAAATTCACAGCAACTTTTTTGAAAGGTTACAGCAGAGGGGGGGGGGGGGGGGGAGAGAATCATTCCTGGTTCTATTTATGCGTTTTTTCTGCGATTTTTTCACAAAATTTGCGTTTTTCCGCGATCTTTCTGTGAAATTTGTGTTTTTTTTTTTTGCGATTCTTTAAAGAAATTCATGTTTTTCCCCGTTATCCTTTAACAAAATTTCCATTTTTTCTGCGATCCTTGATGATATTTCCGTTTCTCCAGAGATCCTTTGACGAAAAGAGTTTTTCCTCCCATGATCTTTTGATGAAAATCGCGTTTTCCCCTTGCGATCTTTTGACGAAAATCATGTTTTCTCTATGATTAAGAAGGACAGGGAGTACTCCCTGCAAGTTTTAATTATGTGTTTTTTCTGCAGTCATTTTGACGAAATTAGCGTTTTTTCCGTGATTCATTGGTTTTTTTTCGTGATCTTTTAATGAAATTTGCGTTTCTCCCGCTAACTTTGGACCAAAATGGTGTTTTTTCTCATGATCATTTGACGAAAATCTTGTTTGTTTGTTTTTTTTTTTCGTGATCTTTGCGATTTTTTTCGCGATCATTTGACGAAATTTGTGTTTATTTCGCAATCACTAGACGAAATTTGTTTTATTTTGAGATCCTTTGACGAAATTTGCACTTATTCTGCGATCCTCTGACAATATTCCCATTTTTCCTGCGATCTTTTGACGAAAATTGTGATTTTTCCGCGATTCCAGGATGGGAAAAATCCTTCCCAGTTCTAATTATTTGTTTTTTCTGCAGTCCTTTGACGAAATTCACATTTTTTCTGCGATTCTTTGAAGAAATTCATGTTTTTTCCCGTGATCCTTTAACGAAATTTGCATTTTTCGAGCGATCCTTTGACAATATTTCAGTTTTTCCCACAATCTTTTGACGAAAATCGCATTTTTTCGCGATCATTTGACAATTTTTTTTTTTTTTCAAGATTTTTTGACAAAATCCGCCTTTTTTTCCGCAATCCAATAATGAAATTGTCAATTTTTTTGAGTGAGCGATTGAGGAATTGATTTTTTTCGAGAACCATTTTTCGAAATTCATGATATTTTTTAATATCCGAACTTTCCACTAAACGTAATGATCTCATAAACCCGGAAGGATCGATCGAAAAACCCGGAACACAATCACCCCTGAACATGTCAATCAGCTTCTACTTTACTAAATGGATTTCACAAACAGTAATATGTTTATGATGGACAATTCTTTTATTATCATTTCATATATACATAACTGAATGCAAGTCATCTCTCAATCTCAAATGTTAATTTATTTTAAATAATCTTTCTTTTTCTAAAAATGTAACTTTTCTGAAGTTTTATTCGAAAAAATAATTTTGAATAAAAATGATTGAATGGAATTCGATAAAGGGAAGTGATGTATTGAGATCTGAATGAGTTCACTCTGGAAGTGTTACACACTTAGCAATATTATATATATAATAATTTTTTTTCTAAATAGCTGCTTTTACTTAATTTTATGTGGTTTAACCTTTTAAATATTAAGGCACATTATTATTATTTTTTCTTTTTAACTCTCCCTTGCAGAACACACTTATTTTTTCCTTCTGTTTTTATTTGTTTTGTGTCACTTGCATAACCTGTTTTACATCCGGGAACAAAGCATTTACACACAATTTTTAATTTATATTATGTAATCTCTATAATAAAAAATATATGAATATAATAAAATATTTTCAGATTCTAACATTACAATCCAAAAATATTCTGTTAAAAGAATGGAATTACACTGCCCTCGAACACTGCCATCTACATTTACACAAATATAATTTGAATTTTCAGCGACACATGCTCATTTAGTTTCTCCTCCACAGTTCTTTTTCCGTGGTTTTATAGAAAAAATGAACAAAAACAGAGCTGCATGCATCTTTTTTTTTTTATTATTTCTTCCTTCTTTGTGGTGCATGTTTTTAATCAAAGGATTGTTACTAATGCAAGACAATTTTTGTTTTATTCAACTATTGTTTTACAACTCAAAATTTGTACAGTAATTTAATCTTTCACTAATTTTTTATGCCATTTTTAAATTTTTTTGCATTCCATGGTAATTTTTTATATTAATAAAAGAAATCTGAGACAGGAAATGTTAGTTAAAACCTATATAATAATAGAGCTGTTGCAAAACACATATATTCATTACTGAGTAACTGGTATTCTCTCTAATATGAAGTACCAAATCATTACTTTGGAATATGATTCGTTATTCGTTACTGCATCAATGCACTGCAGAACTAAATGAAACAAACTTCAAATGCCACCTTCATTTCGTGAATGGAGACGAACAGTCTGATGGGGAGGACTTTGGATTCAAAATCAGTTGCTCCCGTATCAGTATCGTATATGGGCATTCATTTAGTCGTTCCGTTACTTCAGCACCCGTTCTTTGTCCGAAAATGTTAGTGTGAATTTTGGAGGGAAGTTTTTGAAGTCACATGGTCAGTAGCAGAACAAACTGCTTTTAGAAGAACGATTAACTTTGAGATCGTCTATTCTTTCAGGGATTGCACTTTTTATCTGACAGATATGAAGTTGCATATGCATTTTTAAAACATGGACAGAAGAATTGATTTTTTTGACAGAGAGATTATTAACATTTCCATGTATGTATTTAAAAAAGGAACCATCGATCCAAGCAATAAAGAGACAAGATGTGTTTATCATTAAACATTTTAATTAGACTAATTTCATATTAAATCTATTAAAATTGCTCATAGTTTTAATGTAAAAAGAACGAAAGCTTATAGTATAATAAAATATTCTTTATAGCTGTATTTAAGGAATGATAAAGTATTTCTATGAAATATAATTTTTTAAATCCTTGACTTTTACTTATACACGCATAAAATCAGCAGGAGCTCTTGTTATGAAATTAAGAAATCGATTAGTGTCTGCATCTCTCTTTTTAATTTAAATGCAAAGGACTTTTTAGAAGATACTGTGAAAATGGATGTTTTGATCCAAATTTCTGGACGCGATAGAAATTGAAGGGTCATCATATAAAAGCATTCAATCGATTATAACTTGAACTGCTTATCAATACACTTATCAAAAAATGGAAAACGCTATTTGATTCCTAATCATTGTTATATTATCATGAATGCCAATTTTATGCATTAGACTGAGTCTGTGAACAGTCAGAAAGTTTTGTGATGTTGAGTGGGGGGGGGGGGGGGGGGGATATGTTTTTGAGAACCAGCTTAATGCTAGTTTCTGTTATAGACAGGTTCTGTTGTCACACATTTTACTGGTTCCAGTAAGCAGTGCACAGTTCTATTTAAGATACTCAATTACTATTTTTCTCTTTAATATATACAGTAATATACTTGCTGAGAAGAAATCGTGAGAAATCACAGAAAAATTCCATTTTAGACAGATTTTTCATCTTAGCAGATGAAATTGCATTGTATTATTTTCATGAAAATGGACCTTGGAATATTTTCATTCAAGGTAGAATTCCACTTTCACAGGTTGTATTTATTTTTTATCATATTGTAAAGTGTGATTGTTTACACTTTCACGTAGATTTTCATTAGAGAAAGATTTCATACAAAATTCCATTATGGGTCTAGGTAATGGTAACAAATTATTGCAAAGACTTTATGTACAATATATGAGCTTTGCTGCAGCCTTGTGACCATATATTTCACATGTAGAATTTTAAATACCCAGTTTCATACTTTATGAAATTTTAAATCAGTGCAGGTATTTAGATAGATTTTATCTTTATTTTAAGGAATCGTTAAAACTAATTATAATCGAAACAACTCTCTGAAAATTAGAAAATACACTGAATATATGTGTACTAATACTTACTATGATTTTTAATACCCGTTTTCTAAAGAGTAATGAGTACTTTCTAACAGGTAGTGAGTTTGAAAATAATGAATACATACAGGTATTCATTTAGTCAGTACTTTTACAGCACTACATAATAAAAAGCAACAAAATTTGAAACAATCATCAACCACTGGTGAAAGATAAACAGGTAAGCTCAGTGGTTGGTAGAACTACTTTATCGAAAATGTAGTTAACTATAACTACTTATTTTAAATAGAAGCAACTACTAACTACTTTTCAAAAGTAGTCGCTACTTCACTACTTTCAGATTTTGTCAAAGGATTCAATTTATACTTGAAATTGAGGACACTGATTAAGTAATACCATGGTCCCTCGTTAAATCATGTTTGCCAAGACACAATTAAACAAATACGATAAAACTGAGGGCATTGAAAAATATAAAAAAAAATTACATGCAAGAAAATGTTTTGTTATTTGCTAAAATATTAGTTAGAACCCATATCACTTGTTATATGCTGATTAGGGCAATTGAATATTAACTTTCTCTGTCTTAACACAAAAAGATAATAAATTTGTAAATAAAGAATACCAAAAGAAAAAAGGAGGAATTAAAACCATAAGATCTAATAATGAGTAAATAACCAAGTGTTTCCAGCAAGAAAGTTAATTTCTTTGATTTAGATATTGGCATATTAATTTACTAGTAATTGTCAGTGGAAAAATTGATGATGCCGCATGATGCATTGCTGAACACTGCAGCTGAGTTGCTGACATTGATAAATTGTTGCTCAGAACACATTTTTCACAAAAGAATACATAACTAGTTTTCACATTACCAGACGAATGGCATATTTACACCCCTCCCCCCAACCACCCTGCATAGCATTAAAAGTAGTGCCAGTGTTTGCTACAAACTACTAATTTTTCTATTGTACTAATTGTTACATTACATTTTTCAAGATGAAGCATGCTACACTACAAATTACTGGAAAAAGCAACATCTACTGACGTTTTGCTACTTCCAACCACTGAGCTACACTAATAAATGTATTTTTTAGCAGGCACACTATCACTTTTGCATGAGTAAAAGTGTGTTGCTCTTTCTACTAATAGTAGTTACACTACTACAAATGGAAGATAATTCATAATAACAATAAAAGACCTGATAGAAAATAAATTATAGATTAAGAAAACAATTATATAGTTCAAATAAAATTTTTAACTTTGTTGCATATGTGAAAATAAAATGTAAGAAATATCACGTCTGTTGTGAAATTTATGAAGCATCAAATTAAAGCTATTAAATCATCGCCATCAGACCATTTTATTCATATGCATATATGTATAAATATCAGGTAAAAAAAAACAGAGTTCCATCATAAGAATAATAAATGACAGATAGTTATTATTCAGGTAGTGATTTATGATAAAATCATAACATACACAGTGTATGGTAAGGGGGAGGGGGGTTGGGTTGAAGCTATTTTGACATACAGTATAACATCTTTAATCTGGACATCTCTAATCCCGAAACTTCTGTAAACCGGACATTGCGGCCGCTTTTTCGTTTTTATTTTCAATTAAAGATCATAGATGGTGCCATAGCACATATAAGAATGAATTTAAGAAAATGATTAAGAAAAATTAAAAAACTGCCTAATTTACTACTGTTTTTTTTTTTTCAAATTTTAAAATTGTGAGAGCTTTCTGAATTACATATGTAATTAAAATACAGATGTCTTTTTTAAATATTAAGTTGTAAAAAATTCTGAATTAAAGTTAATTTTACTATTTTTTTTTTTTTTTTTTTCTCCAAAGATACAAAGATGGCGTCAAAACATCACAAAATTGGATTTTATTTTTATTATTTCTTTTAAGTATTTAACTTGTGACTTACTTCGATATTTGTAAGTACTATATATTTAATTTCTTATAATATTAGAAATATATATCACTATTTTAAATATGTTAATGTAATTGAAAAGTTATTTTTTAAATTAATTGTAAGTCTTATTTAAATTGCTCCCTATAATCTTTTTTGTTTTTAGGATAGTTGCAATATTTTTCATCATTTCTCTGTTATTCCTGTTATGTGTATTATTTAATGATTATTTATAAATCAGAAATCATAATAAAAAAATCATATAGTTACTGTTTTTTGTACTATACAACAGATGGCGACACTGCATAAAATTTACATTATTATTTTTAAAATATGTGTTATTTTGAGCATATTGAATTGATTTTTCTCAATTCTTTCAATTGTTTTCAAATATCAAGTTCCTTGTATTTTTGTATTGCCATATTAATGAGAGGTATTGTATTATTATTTATCTAAATCCATTTTAGTTTCAAAACTTCTGTAATCCGGAATTTTCTATAATCCGGAATAGCCGTAATCGCCACGATTCCGGATTAAAGAAGTTATACTGTATATCTACCTATGAATGTGTATATGTATTTTTCATAAAAAGGGCTACATACATATATTTGTTTATGCACATTTCTTTTGAATATGCATTTTTTTTTTAATAGGTAGGAAATGTATTTTGCTATGAAGAAAACAGTAAATATTTACCAGCCTTGCCAGCAGCTTCCATTCCTAACAAAAGATTTGGTAAGTAATTTAAAGAGTCAAATACTCTGAACACATCCATGCCAGATTGTTTAGCAAGCTCACAAAACCTAGGAGATAAATATAAAATATAATACAACATCATCTAATAATTGCAACTTATTCAGTAAAATATAATAAGAGAAAGAGAGATAAAAGCAACTTCATTAATAGTCCAGGGAGGTGGCACCACATTTTGACCACCATTTTTAACATTGATGATTTTATGTATATACAGTATGCCCACTGAGGTTCCTTGCCACCCTCTTAACTTCAGAACGGCTGCTGCTATATTCATAAAAGTGGTGTCGTATACTAAAGTAGCCATGCACTACTGGGGGAAACCGCCTACGGTGCCACCTGGTAGAAAACTGCAGAGTTAGTATTCCTATCTTAAAAACGGAAAGAGATGGGGGAAAATGTTATTCACAAAATTGTAGAGCATAGCACAAACACCCTACAGTGGTAACCCAGAGATATAAAACGGCCAAGAAGACGGAGTAAGATGGAGCGATGAAATCAGAAAAGAGGCCGGTGTTAATTGGATGACTAAAGCACTAGAAGGAAACATTGGAAAAATCTGGGAGAGACCTACATCCAGCAGTAGATTGTAACGGTTGATGATGATATGATAAAAAGTAATTAAATTCAGCTTACCCTATAAAATTACACAAGTTTTTATCTCCATTCCGTTTGCACATGTTCAAAATTGCAGCTAAGAATAAGGTTAATTTAACCGTTAATTCTATTTTAAAACATATTATATCCATCGGTTGCAGTTAAAAAATATATAGACACCTTGAGTATTACCTTTAATCAATAAAAAGAGAAAAAAAGTTACCATAATATAATTTAAAATACCATTTAACCTTTATAAAGTTAATAAAACTAAATTAAATAATAGTCAAAATCACTTAATTTACAATATTAAGACTAAAATAGTTGCTAGTACTGCCATCTAGTGATAAAAATAAGGATTTTTTATTAAAATATATAGTAATTATTAAGTCATGACTGCATTATAAAATTCTTTGATGCTGCCATCTACGGAGTAACATTAAAAACAAAATACAGTGGTGCTGCCATCTAATGATGAAAATTAAAACTGGTTTGATATATTCCAAGGTCTAAAAAAAAAAAAAAACTTTTTAAGTAACATACCTCATTTGAAATTATTATTTATAATAATTTTATCTAAAATTATAATTAATAATACTTTTTTAACTGTCTATTCAATATACAAATATATGCAAGTTCTATTTAATAATGGATATTCATTCCTAGTAATTTATTTCCATAATTACCAAAAAAAGATAAAATTAAGATACATATTCATATAGATTTTCAATTTATTAAATTATAAGCAGCATAGTTATTTCACTGCGGCCAATGCACACAATATAACCTGCAACCTTACCTAATAAATCTACCATGAAAATCATAATAAATAAATAATAATAATAATAAATAGAATTAAGCACAAACATATTAAATTAATAGATATGTAACTCAATCATCTATAGTATTAAACTTGAATTGAGATGTATCATAAAAAACATAAATACAATTATCCATAATGAAATTAACCAGAAAAGATGGATTATCAACTTATTAAAATATATAAGTAGCATATTTATTTCATTGTGGTCAATGCACACAATATGACCAGCTACCTCACCTAACAAATCTACCATGAAAATCAAAATAAATAAATAATAATAAATATTAAATAGTATTAAGCAAAAACACATAAAATAAATAGATATGTAACTGAATCATCAATAGTATTAAACTTAAATTGAGATGTGTCATAAAATCCATAATTTCATAATGAAAGTTACATTATATGTGTAAGATAGATTTAACCAGAAAAAGGATACCTATATTTTATAGCATTTTGATGTACAAGTTTTAACCCTTAAAGCTCCGGAGTCTCTTACACAAATTTTATTCGATCGGCACCACTTTTTAAAAAGCAGTTTCCTTCAAGTACACAATTTCAAAAATGCTCTGATTAAATAAGGTGAATTCTTTCCTTTATTACTGTACCAAAAAAATTTTTTGAAAAGACTAAGAATGTCTCCGCAGCGGAGCCAATGGAGTGGGAAGGGTTAAGTTTTGAGATTTAAAATTATTTGAACAAAGATTATTAATTCTGTTAGCAAAGTTTACTAAAATATTGATATATACAGATTTATGTAAACAAGAATTATAATGGATAAATAAATTTACCCGAAACACTTGTCATAAATGTTGAAAAGTATTTTTTTACTATCACAAAGAATTATTTTTAGACCAAGAAAATTAATTTCATTATTTAGCACATCATTAAAGCTATATTTTAAATTTTTATGATATTTTATTGGCAATAAATAATTTGATTTACTTTTAAAGTAGAAAACAATAATATCATCTATATAACGGTAGATTTTACAATCAACAATAGGTGTTTTACGTTCATAATAATAAAGGTACAATTCAGCAAGAATAGATGAGACGATTCCGCCCTGTGGCATGGCAGACCGTATTTTTGTTGATATATAGTATCATTAAAGATAATATAATTATAATAAAGAACAAATCTAGTTAATGTTTTAAAGTAAGATAAAGAAATATTATTTATTAAATTTAGAGCATTCCTATATTCTTTGAATAATAAATTGATAATTCTGAACATATCTGTGATGTCAATGTTATTAAATAAACTATTAAAGTCATATGTTTTTATATATTTTATGTTATTTAAAATTTTAATATTATTTATTAGCTTAAAACTATTTTTTATGCTAAGTAAATTATCCTTTTGTTTTGTTAGATCAAGCAGTTTAGTGAGAATAGTTAATAGAAAGTTACTAGCATTATTGCTATGTTACAACCAATAGTTACATTTCGAAATTTTAAAGGATTTTTATGGAATTTAGGTATGTAGTTAGTTAAAGTCATAATTTTTCATTTTTAATAATTTATAATATTGAACTAAATGTCAATTATTAATGATTGTATCAAGACTAGTTTTTCTTTTAATTGAACTTGCATTAATAGCATAAGAAATTAACTGTGAGTAATAATAATTGCAGATGAACGCATAGTTGTTTGGTGATTTA
Source organism: Maratus speciosus (assembly GCA_963932465.1). Taxonomy (NCBI): domain Eukaryota; kingdom Metazoa; phylum Arthropoda; class Arachnida; order Araneae; family Salticidae; genus Maratus; species Maratus speciosus. Next base: position 435,883,775 of record OZ010790.1, on the reverse strand, counting down.
TCAACATATGTTATAACAAATTTATTTTGTAAATTATTTATTTCATTATTTAACTGTATAAACTTAAAATTACAATTGTCAATATTTCTATAAAGTTCAAAATTTAATTTATCTAACACATTTAATTTCCATTCATTGAAATATGCCAGATGTTTATTATAGTCAACTAAAATTTTATATATAAAAAGGTCAATATCTAAATTAAGTTCAAAATCCATAAAAATTGGACATAGTTTTTCCTATAACTTCAAAAATAATATACATATTTTTTAAATTTATGTATAATCGAGAGACAACATAATAAACAGTATAAAAAAGAAATGGCAATTCAAAAATATAAAACCTGGACTTCAAAATCATGACAAAATTAGTTTTAAAAGATTAATTTTGTCATACACTATTAAAACCTTTGTAACTGTTTTTTACTTTAATATATATAAAAAAAATTAAAAAATTTGAAAAGAAATAATAATCTAAAAAAATTATAGGGCTTCCTAGTACATGCAGCCAAAACTCAGTCAATTTTCATTATTTCAAACCTTTCTGCTCTATCTTATTTTTTCAGTAATTTTAAATGTTTAGCCATATTAACTTTGTGAAAAATAAAGTTGTAATGGTATATGACTGCAGTAGTATTGGAAAAACAGACAAAAAACCTGTGGCATGGAAAAAAAAAAGGGTAAATAAAATATATAAAAAAATAAATATATCCATGAATTTACTATTTGTATATTGAAGTGAATTTTCAGTTACATGTTTTTACAGGATGTCCAGCAAAGGACTCTTTGATTTCAAAATTAAATAACTCGGAAACATGCCAATAGAAGAAGGAAAAAAGTGGGATGTTTATTTTGAAAGCTGTAAAAATTTGATACAATAGTTTCAAAATTAGTTTTAAATTTTGTCAACAGGTGGCGCTGTTCGGTAAAGTGGCGGTACAGAGTCTGAGAAATAGGCTACAGGCTGTCCTTTGCAAGCAGTCGTTCCAATCATCAGCCACTCTGCCTGTTCACTGAAATTTCTTGAAAAAATTGCAAATTGCTTTCTCATCAGGACCTTTTGCAACTTTAAACTGTGATTGAAAACTGCACCTTGTTGCCGTAGGAATGCGATTTAACCAGTGATAGTCAAGTACTAGAAAACACGATGCTTCACAGAATAGATGATTTCATTCATTTCCTTTAGTATGAAGATTGATCACTCTGTACTTCAGAGTACTTTGTTTAGGGATCCTTCAGTGACTACAGTGCCACCTGTCGACAAAATTTGTAACTAATTTTGAAACTATAGTATTAGATTTTTATGGCTTTCAAAATAAACATACCACTTGTTTCCTTTTTCTGTCAATCTTAGTTTCCGAGTTATTTAATTTTAAAATCAGGGACTCCTTTGCTGGACACCCTGTAAGAGATAATCCTTTGAAAAATGTACAAAAAATGTTCCACTGAAATTGCATAAAAAATAATTTGTATTGTAATTAAGAAAAAAGGTTATTTAACTACATACTAACTTGAAAACAACATTATCTGGATAAGAAGTATAACCAACAGCATTAGCTCCTCTTAAAAGCATTTGAAATGGAATATTAGGAATCAGATTTCTCATGGCTTGAAGTCTTTCCCACGGACACTCATGTAGAAATCTCATAGCAACATCAAATGTTGCCCCTAAATTATTTAATTTAAAAAAAAAAAAAAAAAGCAATAATTAGAACTTTATATCAGAGATAACATAGGTTATAGTATGTATAGTAAAAAGTTGAAAATATTTACTTGAAAATTTCTCATAATTGATGCATATAAACATGTATTTAAAACTTTCTTCATAAAAGAAAATGAATTATAAAAATAGAAATAGAAAAAAAAAAAATCTGAACCCCCCCCCCCCTCCTCATTAATTACTTTTTATTGATATTAGTTTTGAATAAAAAGTAAAAGCCCTTATTTTGAATACAATTTCTATAATGCAGTTCATTTTTTAAAATGTCTTCAGTGCTAAAACATCAAAATATACTTACCTCCCCAGTTTTCTAAACTGAAGAAGTTGTTAAAATTATGTGCAACAAATGGAGATATTTTCAAAAGATCATGAGTTCTAACTCGAGTGGCCAACAATGATTGATGTGCATCTCTGAAAGTAGTATCCATGAGAAGTACACCTTTATGTTTTCTTATTGCTTTACTAAAGGCTTCAGGTCCATCTCTAAGTAAAATGTCTCTAAAACCTTTTGAAGGTTTAAAACCTATAATAACAAATTAATAAAATAGTCACTAATAAACAGAAAATGCTAAAAAAAAAAATGCATGATATAAACATATAGAAGAATGACTCATTTTAAAAAAGGTTAATAATTAAAATTTCAATTTATAAAATGGCCAAACATGTTTCTTTAAAGAATTAATATGGAACCCATCATTTAAGCTACTACTTAATCTCAACAGATGGTAGCATCAGACTGAGCAGAAGTTAGATGAAATAGATTGATGTACAATCTTTTTTTAAAAGAGATGGCAGAGTAAAGATGAAGTGTGGATGTATTTTAAAAAGATGTACTGCTTGCCAGCTTATGATATTAAGATGCCAATCCATTCATTTGTAAATATTTTCATGTACATAGCATTTTATTTAATATATTCTTGATAAGTGTAGTTATTCTCTGTAGTGTCAGTATCAATTACTATAATTTGGTGCTGAGAAGGGGTATAAGATATTCTATGCCTACAAAATGTTCTCAAAAAGTGCTGACTTGGCTTGTGTTAATTAAAAGCGAGTAAATAAATGATGATTTATTTCTCCAAGTTGGTGTCAACTGGCGACTAATAGTGAAGCTATGATCTACTTTTATTTATGTGTCTTTAAAGTTATGATCATTCCGAGATCTAATAGTGATCATTAAATTCCTGCCAAGTAGGAAAACCTCTCTGAAGTTAGTCTTTCATTTATATTTTTTTAATTATGTCTAGAATAGTTTATATCAAGGGATTAGAAGCAGCTCTGAAAGCTGAAAAATTGTCCGAAATAAAGACATTACATCACTTTATTTTCAAAAATGATAGTTACAGAAAAAAAAAAAAAGGTCACAGAATTAGAAATTTCGCAGGTTTCCCATTCAAAACTGATAGTGATAATTACAAAGACAAAATTCAGCTAACTAAAGATTTTTAATTAATTGTTTGACTACAATTTGTAAAATTCTGTATATAGATAAAGCGGGTACTGTAATTTCTTGTTTATGTGATTTGAATTTCCTTAAAGATAATATAATTAATGATGTTAATTTCATTAGTTGATACAGGTAGCCAACGTACTATTTTAAAGAAAGAAATTTTAATAAAATTAAAGATTATGTAAAATTAGAAGAAACAGATGTGTTTGACTGTTTGAGTACAGTAAGCAAAAAATCATTCAGACCAACTGATTACTTTCAAGCAGAAATCAGGATTGATTATTCTGAATTTGAAATTTCTGTTTTTGTGATTGTTAATTCTATTGATTTTGATACGATTATTGGTACAGACGTAATACATCCTTGATGTATTACATCACAAATAGTACTTTAACTATTTGTGATAATGATGTAAAAATAAATAAAAAATGTTCCTAAAAATGCAAGTGAAGTATCTTAATTCTGAAGTTAACCCTTATTTCTCCTTATTCCAAAGCGCCCCACCAGTGGCCGAGAGGTTCTGCTCTCGAAGCTGGTAGACGGGAAGTGCTGGGTTCGATCCCAATCGCGCCCGTCGGCCTAATCGTTCGGAGTTTTCGTGGTTTTCTTCGAGCCGTGGATCTTCCATGCGTTAATACGGATTAGGTTCCCTTAGAAAGACCCCCACGGAGGGCACTCCCCCCGGGCCTATATCCCTCGTGTAGATAATTGGCCGTCAAAAATCAACCCAACCCAACCCTTATTCCAAAGCAATACCCAATGAGTTCTAAACAAAAACTTACCATTTAATCAATTTAATGATTCCAGTACAGAAATTAAAGAATTACGCTTAGAAAATAAAAATTTAATTATTCAATTTAAAGAAGATGAAATAAAAGGAAAAGTGATAGAAATGGAAGTAATCTAATTAAAAGAAACATTTAATGTCAGAAAAACAAAATGCGATAACATCTTTAGAATCTAGTGAAAGCCAATAACCATTCTAAACAATCAGAAAAACAGAAGAATCCAAAGAAGTGAACTGGAATAAAAAATTCTAAAAGAAGAATTTGAAGAAAATTAGATAATTTCCATGAAGATTTTTAAAATTTACAGCAAGAAATGACCAGACTTAACAAAATAAAGTGAAACAATAATTCTAAAAACCTCAAGAATGATTCAGATTCTGCAAATTTTGAAAATAAAGAGGATATAACATACTTCTCCAAAAATGAGAACAAACCGAATTTAGAAGTAAGGTATGAAGAAAAATTTAGAAAAACTGATCTAAAAAAATGTCAAATAAGAAATCGTTGAGTAATGTTCATAAAATTAAAGCTGTTTATATCATCAGATGAATCCAAAATAAATTATTACTTAGATCATGTAGTTAAGGGAAGAAAATAGAAATTAAGAAATAGAAGTCATGTGACAAAGAAGAATTGCAGGAGGAAAATGAAAAATTCAAGTCAAATTTAAATGAATTCCGAAGATGACGCTGATAATTCAAAAGATGACAGTTTTACCTATTATGAGAAGTATAATCTTGATCTTGACAAATCCCTTGATTTTGAAGATGATGTTATATTCCGAAGAAATGTGAAAATTTTATCCAGTTGCAACAAAGAAAAAAAGATAAAGAGAAAAAAAAAATAATAACAAGAAAAGACGCAGAAGAGGAGGGTGGAAAAAAAAGAAACGTCTTGAGATGAGGCTTTACCATTGTTAAAAACCATGACAATAAACTTTGTGCTTTCAAAAAGATGAATTTGAACCTTTTAACCTTAAACTATCTGACTTTTAAAACAAATATATTGTTAAAAAGCAAAGAACTTTGGATGCTGCTTGTCTCCCTCCTTTTTTTCTGTCTTTTCAGCTACTCTGACTGCTCCCACCAGCGGTTACCTGTATAACCAGATCTGTGGCGGTCACCTGAGAGCAGTATACTCTCAGGAAAGCCCAAGTTGTGGGACCCATCAATTAAGCTTCCACTTAATCTCAACAGATAGCAGCATAAGACCAAGTCACATGAGCAGATGTTTGATCGAATAGGCTTACATGTGTTCTTTTTTTTTTAAAACAACTGAGTAACGATCAAGTTATGACGCATTTTTAAAAGATCTACTGTTTGTCGTACAAGTTTAAGATACCAATCCATTAATTTGTAAATAGTTTCATGCACATAGCTTTTTATTTATTATACTTCTTGAATAAGTCCATCTATTCTCTGTAGTGTCAGTATCAGTTACTACTAGAGCTGGACGATATCAGAAATTTAATATTGCAATATATTAACGAGTTAATATTGATATTGGTGATATATTGCGATAACTACCTTAATGTGCGTAGGAGTTGAAAAAAATCCTTATTTCGAAAGATAAGTAGGTAGCAGCAATTTAAATACAAACAGTTCTAGAAAGCAATGAATGAATTGTTTTATACCTATTTTCTCACAGAGTATCCCTTAAATAAATAAATAAATACATATAAATTTCAAGGGGCGGTGGTCACACAGCGTGACCAACTAATTTTAATTCCAAAACTGACAACCGGCTTCAAGAATATTTTAATAAAATTTTGCTTGTATAATGAAAGTGTAGAAGAGGAAGTTTTTATTTTCTAAGAAGTTTGTTTTAAAATTCTGGTGTCAGTCAATTATTTCATCATTTTACGAACAGAATTTTTCCACCTCTGAAAGGGTTAAAATAAGTGAAACGCAAAAGCAAAAATTGAAATTGATTTATTGCCACATGTTATGCTAATATATTTATAATTTAATAAGTTTTAATGGATGGGAGATGCAGCAGAAATGTTGTTTCTCAATATTTCTCTATGGTATCAATGCTTAAGGGCATATGAAACATAAATTGGCTCAAATTTTCGAGTTTTGAATTGAGTAATAAATTGATAAAACAGAAAAAAAAGTTGATTATGAAATGGTAAATCAATATGATTATGATACTGGAAGGTTTTAAAATAATATATTTAAGAATTGTGGGTATGTATATAGTTTTGTGCCTTTTCGAAAAAAGTGGGTTCCTTTATGCTTCGGTACACTTTCCTAAAAATCTATTTTAGGTAAACAGTTGAAACTTTCCAAAATTGTGTAACTAACTCTATTCGAGAATAATAAGAAGCGATTTTCATTTTGGCTTAAAAGAAATAAAATTAAAATATTTTACTAAAAAATTTTGAAAATCCTTTTCAAAATTCTAATAATAATAGAATAAGATAAATAGTCTTGATGGTTTAGATATTTATCATGTTAAAATATAGTTTATGGCCAAACTTTATTAAAAAACATTGTCAGCAACAAAAATCTCATAAAAACTAATAAAATGAAGAAGTACACAAACCAGAGGGAATTTCAGGAACTTGAGGTTCAATGTCAGCTGGCTTTAATTTTGTTGATAATGGAGTAGATGGACCATTAACCATAACTTCACCAACATAACGAAGAAGTTTTTGAGCTCTGTTTTGAGTGGCCTCAAATTGAAATAAAAGAGGGTGCTCATCAATAAAATTTGTGTCAATAGTTCCGCTTAAAAATTTGGGGTTTTCCAAGACATTCAGCAGAAATGGGATATTTGTCTAAATAAAAAGAAGCAAAAATAACTATCAAAATTTTACTTAAAACTAATGCCTGTCAAGCTTTTACTCTTCTTTTGAGAGTAAAGTAAAATAGAAAAAGGAAAATTTTAGATGCTTCATCTTTTATTTAAGAATTTAACTATAAAACAAGTTTACTTGTAATGAAATTATAAGCAACACTCAGTGTTTATAAATATCATATTTTTGAAAATATAAAAAATATCTGGTATTTTGATATATATCCGATATTTTTGATATGGTATCCAATATTTTCAAAACAGTCAATTTATCAATGATTGTAAATATTCTCAGACCAAATATAAATTAGAAAGTAAAACATATTGCATACACTGCATGCTTGCATTGCAAACACTTAGCATAAAAACTGAATAAAATGATATTCTAAATATATTTTTATCTTTTTTTTCCCTTCACTTACGTAACAAAATTGAAAATCAGTTGAAAATTTTTTTATGTTTTATACAAAATAATTTGTTTTCATTGAAAAAATTCAGTATAAATGTAAGCTTCTTTGCTTTTACATTCTCTAAAGTGTTGTGCAGTTTGAACTGAACTAAACCAGAAAATATTATTTCTAATGAAGCTGTAAATAACTTATTATCCAAATTAGAAAGTTAATCTTTCAATGACTGTTGTAAGTAAATATTGTCAGAAATAATTACTGGTTCTACATATGAAAATTCAGTGTCAAATGGAAAAGTTTTTTTTTTTTTTTTTTTTTGAGAGAGAGAGGGAGGGAGAGGTTGCGTGTGTGTGTGGGGGGGGGGGGGTGAAAAAGTCACTTAATAACAGTTAAAAAATTCATAATTCATCTATAGTTTTTTTGACTGAAAATATAAAATATCATACCCAATATTTAAAAAATAAATATTAAATACATAAAAATATCAAACTTCATGATATTTTGAAAATAAATATTGGATGTATATAATGGCATATATCAAGATATATATACATTGGTATCTATCACTAAACTCTGGCAACACTTAACACAATATTTGATCTTATCTCCTGCAAAGCATCGCAAATTAAATCTTTCCTATTTCGCTGTTATCTTTAAAGCTTTTTAAAACTACAACAAAAAAGCTTTAAAATATCAAAGAAACTACTAAAACTAATATTTTCTTATTAGATCACAGAAAAAGGTCTGACATCATTTATATGTACTGTAAAAAATATTATTTGGCAAATTGGATACCATATCAAAAATATAATCAAAAACTTCAATTACTAATAAATATTAATAAAACTTTAGATTTGCATAAACGTGAAATTTAAAAATCTTAACTTTCCTAATGTAGTTGTTTTTACTGAGCATTTCCTCAAATACAACTTTTGATAACTTAATCGTTTTTCATAGAATTTGCAACATTAAAATTTGATAAAGCAATTTTTTTTTAAATTTAAAGTGCTAAACTGTTTCATTAAATGATTACTGCAAATAATTCAGAAATAAAAAGGCAGTAAATTTTTTTTTATTAATGAAAATCTTCTCAAACACAAAAAGATATGATAAAAGAAAGATAAACATGAAAACTAAGTATAATAAATAAAGTCATAGTTCATTCAAGAAAACTATAAATCATTCATACACTACATGTATAATATCCCTACAGATATGTACATTCGGTAATAAGTTATGATAGTTTTTTGTATGTTCAGATTAGAATTCGAACCATAAAAAATATTTTTCCTCCTTTATTTAAACCAATTAAAATCTTTATGCATGTGAATCAAGAGTATTTCTATCTGGATTCTACATCTTAAAGATTCTAAGAATAATTGTAAAGATGGTAGTACTAAAGACTGGTCTAACATTTATCATTTAGATCCAAGACAAGTGGAAAATATTTTGCTTCTAACTCAATGGTAATACCAACAAAAATATTTCTGTGGAAAATAAAAGCACCAAGGTCTCATTAAAATAGCAATTAAAGCCTTTGTGCAGGAATATTAAAAAGCAGAAAACCAACGTTTAAAAATGCACAAATAATACGTGAAAAGCAGCAAACAGCTGTTTCGAACCTACTAGCGAGATTCTTCTTCAGTGCGCGATAGAGCCAAGACACAGCATGCTAGAAAAAGCAAGGCTGAGCCTTTGGCGTATTATTTGTGCATTTTTAAACATTGGTTTTCTGCTTTTTAACACCAAGTTCTCCTTAACGTATCTGCCATAAAAAGCACTATCATCAGAAGGTAGTCCAAGTTAAAAGTCAAACGTCACAAATCTTTCACTGAAAATGGCGTCATGTGGCCATTAATACATTGTTGCTAAAATTTGCCAATTATCTCTGGACCCAATTGTGAACTGTCTTCAAAACAAACTCAAAGGAATTATCGTCCATAGACAGTATTTTGTACACTTTTGCGTTTCTGTTGCCCTATATAATTCTGCTAAAAGAAACTTATAAAAGCATTATAATAAACAACTCTACGGAATAATTAAGGAGAGAGGAATTACACCTGTGTTCTGATTTTATTTACAAAAACTTCTAAAATTGTTCAACTTGCCTTACTTGCCTCTGTGATGTAGTAATCACATTTATTTTTTATTGTAATGCAGCATTCTTAGCTCATGTTTTAAATGATTCATTTTCGACTAAACATCATTCAAATCTTTTTTTCTTTCCTTTTTTTTCCTAATGTAGCAGATAAGTTTTGATTTCAGCTTTCCCCTTTTCTTCTGATCTATTTTTAGAACCAGCGCATTCATGATGACGTCGCCCACGTCACATTAAGGGTGTGTCTTCTCTCAGCGAATTAAAAAGCTTGTTCCCTCTCAGAAAGGTTTTGTTTTCTATTCTCTCTTTTCATACGTGCTGCTTATAATACATAAATTTAATTTGACTAATAGATTTAAATCAATTGTGGATGTACTTTTGTAAACCCTGTTTACATAATATATATACCAATGCAGCCAGTTTTTTAACAGATTTGAGACTTAAACTAGCTTTGATATGGTATTTTTGACAATGTGATTGTCCTTTTCAAATCGGGCCTAGTGCCTGTTTGGGAGAGTGCGAACAACCGTTCTGCGATCATGGTGATCATTTAATAAGTAAAAGTTTGTTGTTGATCGCCGATGGAATTTAATTTAACGCATTTTTGATTCGGACATTTTATCACCAAGACATCCTCAAAGAAATGATTTTAACCAGCATCAGCCAGCATTCTTTATAGTCATGGAATTACTTAAGTTTTTAATAATACTATGTGGAATGTTTTTCCAATATGTACGGTGACCAGATTATATACCTCCTGCTTCATCTCTATCCCTTCTCAAGAATAAAGTTGGATTTAATATGAATATGTGTACTCATTGAACAAGCCTCTTGTGTCTACTGTTTGTCATTTAAGTAAGACTATTCCTTTTTATTTTTACTACAACAACATTTTATCATCGGCAAAATGTTTATTCTTGGCACTTAAGTCAATCTTATCATCGGAATCTTTACTATACGATCACGATCTAATACGGCATTTAAGAATTGTTTATTTTATCTAACGCCACTTATGTTTATTTAATCTAACAGCAAATTAACTCTTTTTATTTATTCAATGCTCCTTTTTATTATTATGGCATAGCCTCAAAAAATTTGATACAATTAATCTAATATGCTTCCACTTCACGAACACCTCAAAATAACTTTTATGCTATTCATATAGAATTATATGTTTTCACAAATTTCAAGTCTAATTTAACGAAATCCAGTAAACTGTATTTGTCAAAGGAGAGAAAAAAATAAATAAACATCTTAATTTTTTTTAATTAAAAGTAAAATTGTCAAATTAAATATGCTTCCACTTCATGAACACCTCAAAATAACTTTTATGCTATTCATATAGAGCAGGGGTCGATGCAGGTTTGTTTTCTTTCTTGGGGGCCCATTTTGTGAAATTACTTTTATTATTGTGAAATTATTTATTGCCCAGTTTCTCAAATTTAAATCAAATGTTTATTAATAATAACTTCTTTAAATTCTTCTGCTAAAATTTTCCTTTATGCTGAGTTTATTTTGTTTAAATATTAAACCTTTTAATAGAAATAATCAATGAAAAGTATGTTTTTATCGAACTGAACTTTGTGAAGGGTCCTGTTTTATTGAAAGGAATTTTGTGAAGGGGCTTTAAATAAGCCTCAAATTTTGCCTGGAGTGACCCCTGTAGAGTTATATTTTTTCACAAATTTCAAGTCTAATTTAAAGAAATCCAGTAAACTGTATTTGTCAAAGGAAAGAAAAAAAAAAATCTTAAATTATTTAAATTAAAAGTCAAATTGTCAAAATTAAATATTTTGAGCATACAATCTTTTATTTTATAATTATTTTCTAGAGCACAGTCATCCAAATTCAAATATTTTCTAATTAAAAGCTGCTTTTAGATTACACATCTTTTTCTTAACCTTTCGCGGCAAGAGTTTTTACATAATTTGTAATCTTTTATCACCCGTTTTTCAAAACAGAAATTTTTTCTTAATTGAATCAAGAAAATGCCCTGATTAAATAGGGCAAAATTTACATTAAAAAATAACTGGTGGGAATTCTGAGCACCTAATGTGTCACGTATATGTGATGCTCGTCCTGAGGGGTTAAAGGGGAAGAATAGTTTAAACAGATAGAAAGCCATATTTGGTGCATGACACATTTTTGCAGACATTGCTTTTTCCAGGAATTAACCAATTAGCATCATTCACAAGCAGGACACACATACAATATATAAAAATCAAAGTATTAGAATTTAGCTTAAAACTAATATGAATCAGTTAAAGCTAATTATCTACATCTGGAAACTTTCAACCAGTCCATGAGATTTCTATAAAATTTGATATTTTGCATAGGGTTGGTAAGTTTTTGCCATAGGTGGAAAAAACCGTGGAAAAAACCTGGTTAAAACCGTCCTGGCAAAAATAGGTTTTTGCCAAAGTGGTGACAAAAATAGGCTGTCCATTTAATTTTTTTCCCAGAAAAAGAGAAAAAAATATTTCATGAAAGAAAAAAGAAACTTAATACTTAGTTAAAAAATCAATATTCTAAATTTATTTTTGAACACTTATGTTAAATAAGTATAATTATGGAAGCATTTTATGAAAGAATACTAACTTTTATAACAAAATTATAAATGAAAAAAATACAAAACTTGATTATTTATTCATGTTTATACAATCATTAATGACTATTCATATAGAGGGAGGGGGGGGGGGGGATCTAGTTTCCTAACAAGACACAAAGTTTTTTCAATATATAATTTTCACTTTAATTACTTTTTATCTGTAACAGACTAGTTTAATCAGATAAATAATTATAAATTAGTACCAAAGGCTTAAATATTTACATTTTTTAAGACTCATTACATAAAACAAAAATAGCAAGTTTATATAAAACCTTTTGATAGTTAAAAAAATATTAATGGCTGACAAAATATTTTATACTTAAGAAAAAAAAAATTAGTTATCCGATTTTTAATGTGGTTTTAAAATTCCCAAGTATTATACTGAATCCCACCTATTTTATAAAGATTTAAAATATGTAAAAATATTTAATTATATTTATTAATTTGCAAATTAAATAAAAATATTAAATGATATGTTGTTAAATTTAATTGTTTATACCATTATTACCCTTATCAGCTTATAGATTTTATTACACATTAAAGACAAATAAAAATTTGTCACTTTTGCCAGTTTTTTCCATTTTTGCCCTGGTTTTTTCCAGTTTTTGCCACTGTCCTGGCAAAAATACCTTTTTGCCGTCAAAAATACCAACCTTAATAGACAATAGATTTTAACAATTAAAAACCAAAAATAAAATCCCCCCTCCACTAATTCTAGTAAGTAAATTTATTTTACAATGCACTTTTCTCTAAGAAATGAAAAATGGGAAAGTTTTGTTAAATACACTCTTTTATAAGTATTCAATGTCCATCTAGAAAATCACACCTAATTTCACAAGAGCAATTCATGATTTTTCCAAAACATTTATGTTAAAATGCATTAATTTGCTGTGGGCAATGAACCAGATTATGGAAAATTCACTGCTTTTTGTTTCATGCTTGGTAGAAAGCATAAATAACAATAGTGAATTTATTAAAAATAAAATTACAACTTTTACTCAGTTTCTTTTTTAAGTTATGATGGCAACAGGAAAGAAAAAAAAGCATTATTCAAACTATCTTTTTATGATGTCTAAATTGATTTCTAAATGTACAATCATAATTTAATTAATCATAATTTAATGAAACTATCAATTCACTAAAGCATATTTAAAACAATATATATTGCACTCTTTATTTTTTTTTTATATATTTTCTACTTTGTAGCATTTAAAATATTTTGTTCTTGCAGCTTCACACCAGCTGGCCTTTTTTGGTGAGCATTGTTTGTTGCACAATTAAATCCATTGTTGTTCTAACTCGTACACAATTGAAACAATAGAGAATATCTAGCAATTTATAACATGTGGTAGGTTAACTGAAAAAGGCCTTAAACTTAGCTTATTCATTTCTAATTAAGTTCTAAAACTATTACAATGTTCTACTGTCCTCGGAAACACACCTTTGTACATCATTTTTATAATTCAAGTATATCAGGAAGTGAGGGAAAAATCTATAACAAAATTCCATCTTTACATACAAAAACCAAGTTGAGTTAAATAAAAGAGTAATAATACAATTTACCATCCATGTTAGACCTATATTCATAGAAATTTTTGCTACATCACAGATGAAGCTCACTACTTAATTCATGTGCTTATTTATACCTCTCAAACATACAAATAACATAAGTATAAACCTCAGATTTAAACATTAATTTAAGGCAAAGAATTTAATTGTGAAGCAGTTTTAATAATTTATCAGTACTACATTCTTTAAATCATGGTAAATTATTTAAACTATCTTTTTACAATTTCTAAAATGTATAATCGTAATTTAAATAATATGTAACTATCAATTGATTAAAGCATATTTTTAAAAATACATTACACTCCTTATATTTTATCTATATTTTCTACTTTAGAGTGTTTAAATATTTTGTTGCTGCAGTTTCACACCAGTTGGCCTTTTTTAGCGAGCATAGTTTGGTGCACAATTAAATCCATTGTTGTTCTAACTCATATACAGTTGTAACAATGGAGACTTGTCATCTATGATGGGCTAATGGAAAAATGCCTTAAAATTAACTTATTCTTTTATAATGAAGTTCTAGAAATATTAAAGTGTTGTACTGTCACTGGAAACACACTTATTTCATTTTTATAATTCTAGATATAATAACATATAAAAGTGTAATAACATAAAAGTAACATAAGTATAAATATCCGATTTAAGCATTAAGGCAAAAGATTTTAGTTATGAAGAAGCTTGAATAATTAATCAGTACATTATTTAAATCGTGGTAAAAATTTATAAAATAAATAATATTGCACATTGTAATATAATAAAACTAATTTTAATTTCATTCAATTAAACATAATAGTAAACACCAATTAAAGGACAATTAGTACCGTTTTGAGAAATGAATAATGTTTAACGTTTAGAATAAATATACTTTAAACAATCAATAAAGCATACTTTGACACCACGGATTCGAAATTCCCTCAAAGCACGATTCATTTTTGATGCAGTTGAAGATAAATCATTTGCATGAGCAATAACTTTGACAAGTAATGAATCATAATATGGTGAAATGATAGCACCCGCAAATGCAGAAGCACCATCAAGACGAATACCGAATCCTTCTCCAGTTCGAAATACCTATAGAGAAATAAATAAATATACAGATATTAGATTGACCTATGACACAGAAAAATATATATATATACTTATAAATTATACCATTATTTATCTGTACACAACATTACTTATATCTATATCATAAAAACAACTGTTTGTCTGTATGTGTGCATCATTAGATAAAGACTACTGGATGAAGAGATAAGAAATTAGTAAATTTTTATTAAGGGGACAGGGAATGCTCTGTCTCCACCATGTTAAATCCACCCACTTTATGTACCTTTTCTTCAGAAACGGTGAAAGGCAGAGTTCTAGATTTTTTAGAGTAGTTAGAATAACATGTTTTACGTATTTTAACAGACCATTTTCTTTCTAAGTGAAACTGAAAATTAATTATTAATTAGTTATTGAAAGTCATTTTTAAATTAGCATTTTCTGCCTAAAATAAATAACTTTCAACAAATCATTAAATCCCTGTGTTAAAATATATAATATAACATAAGTATTAAAAATCGGAGTTAAGTTTAATAGATATTGAGAAAAAGAAACAAACATGAAAAATCAAAGTTTTGAGAAAAAGTCAAAGATTTAAATGGCCATTAAGCTGTGAAGTACTCTTAGAAAGAAGAATAATTCCAACACTTCTGTTTTTATATATATATAAACATGTGTGACAAGGGCGGCGCCAGAGGGGGGGGGGGGGGTCCGGGGGGGCATATGCCCTCCCGACGGGCACACCTGGCCCCCACATTCTGGTCAAATTTAATCGTCGTCAAGGAAAATTTTTTGACTTGAGTCTTGAGTCCTGCATCGGGTCAGGTAATCCGATTTTTCCTGCACACGACCCGAGTTGTGTCAAGTCGGGTGCAGGTTAATTTAAAAAAAAATCTTAGGTTAGTTTATAGAAAATGCGACCCACGGAATAGCAAGGCGCTGATTTTTTTTCTTCAGAAATCGGATTGGCTTGAACCACATGTCGGTTAAAGGCTGTCGCACAACGGCCGGATGTTACCGAAAACTTTATACATTTTGTCTAGAGCTCATTCATGTACACTCCTGTTGTTTATTCAATTGACCGCAAACTTACGCGCCTAAGAAATAAGATTTCAAGAGGAGATAGGACTTTTAAATTCATCTGCTCGCATTGATCTTCTTATTAAAAAGCGTAGGGTAAGTATTTTTTATAAATGAATGAGTAAATAAAAAGAGAATTTTGTATAATTATTCAAGCAAACTTAGTATCAAACTAAAAAAATTTTCTTTGTTCATTAATTTCAATATACAGTGAGTAGAGTCTCATTTTATAGATATTAATCTCTATTTAATATATGAAAGAGAAATGGAAGGTATAAATAAGAAAATAATTATATACATACACAACTTCATTGTAAACTACAGGAAGATGTGTATATAGCAAATACTAAAATCTTGCATCGGTTCAGTTAACCCGATTCTACCCGATCGTGTTGGCCATTGGCTCTAAAATTTTGCTGTGACTAGTGTTTCCATTTTCGGGTTATCTCAGATTAGAGTTTTTGTTTCTTGGGAGTCGATTCGAGTACGCCAAATTTTTCCAAAGAAAAGTCCGCCCCACCAGTGGCCGAGAGGTTCTGTGCTCTCGAAGCTGGTAGACGGGAGGAGCTGGGTTCGAACTCAATCGCGCCCGTCGGCCCAATCGTTCGGAGTTTTCATGGTTTTCTTTGAACCTTGGATTTCCATGCGTAAATACAAATTAGGTTCCCTTAGAACCCCCCCCCACCCCCTTCCCCCACGAAGGGCAGTTCCCCCTTGGGCTTATATCCCTCGAGTAGATAATCGGCCGTCAAAAATTAACCCAACCCAAAGAAAAGTCCAGATTATTGTTTCAAATGATAAAAAAAAATACTTGTATATGAATAAGTAAATGCATGTATTCATTTTTTTAAATATAAAATTGATTTTAGACATATGAATGCAAACTATTTTCCAGAATTGTTTTACATTTAGGATTGATTTTTTTTTTTTTTTCATTTCATGCTTAGGATCAAGTTGCAGGTTTGAAAAAAATATTTTGTCAATTTCGGGTCGGGCATAACTCGAATCATGCAGGGTTGTAATTAACAATTCGTGTTTAGGGTCGTAGGTTCGTATTTAGAAATTTAAAAAAATCGTGTAAAACAGAATATCGACTTACTTGATAATTTAAACTTGATTGTATTGTTAGACTGAACAATTTTAATTAATAACTTAGTTATACTTTGTAGAGTTCTGTATGGGCCGAAATTTCAAGGTTCGGGCTCAGCCCGACTCGTAGAAGGAAAAGTTCGGCCGTACAAAAAACAGTAATGGGCCAACCCGGTATAAAAATTAAAAGTTCGGTCCGAGACCGGCCCGGAAAAAATTTTAAATCTCGGCCCAAGTTCGATGGAATTTTACGTCGATTTTGTTAAAAGGAGTTCGGACCAAAAATACTTATTTTAGCTCTTTTTCCATGTTTATAATTTTCATTTTTAAAGAAGGTTGCGATATACATTTTTTTAATGAATCTCTATTTGTATGTTAATGTTTCAGCTATAATTAATATCGTTAATCAAAAAATTATGTATTGGAGACTTAAAAATGCTATACAGTAAAATCTTCTAAGACATCGCATAGGAAAAAAAAAAATGCGATTTAAACAAGCTCCCTTCTTAGCAGGTGTAAATGTATTATATTCTTTTCTCACGTATTATTATATTCATTTTGCATGGATCAATAAATTTTTTCATATAAGACAGGATTACGTCATAGGCTGGTTCTTTTTCACACGTTTTACTGTATTTTAATATTATTGTCTAGAAATCTACTATTCTTTAAAACGAATAAATTTTAATGTTTAATTGTAGAATAATGTCGATTTAAAAATATATACACTTTTTGCAAAAATTTTTGGCCTGGGCCAAATTTTACTGATTTTTGCACGGACCAAGCCATACCGAGACAATGATTTCATACAGGCTGGATAGAGACGAGACTAAAAATATCGGCTTATGAAGACCTAGGAAGAATGAAACCTGCCTTATCTCGGTACGAAAAAAAGAAGTTAGGGCCGACCCGTCCCAAGTGCCATGAATGAAAATAGGCCCGAGCACGGCCTGTGCAGACCTCTAAACTTTGACTGTTTCAAAGTAAGCCTGAATTTAAAGATTTTTTTTTTTTAAGCATCAACAAGACTTTTATGATTGAGCTGATATTAATGAACTTTTACATTCTAAAGCTATTTTACAAGTTTTTCTTTAACTTACATTTTTCTTCAGAATTTTGTATTTCAGTTTTAATCTCAGATTTAAATTCTGTATCTTATCAGAAGTTAGAGGATCATGCTGTCTGGTTTCGATCAATATTCTAAAAAAAATACGTGAGTTGAAGGTGTTTCTTCAATTGCTTTTATTATTATTATTAAAACACGAAAATTCCTGTTTTGATTTGGCCACTGTTCTCAAATCCAAAAGGGCAACTTTCTGACATAAGTTTTAATTTATTTTTGTTCGGAAATGCATGAAACTAGCAGGTGTTGATGTTCCGAAACTATTTCATCGACCTTTTTTATCCGTTTTTTTGCAAACGCAATAGATCTTTCAGAAAAGAGTGTCAAAGTGGGCGTTTTGAACCGAATTTCGCGCGAAACGAGAAAAATTAGTCAAGAAAGGATGAAAAACGTGTTTGTCATGTGATCCAAATAGCTTCTAACTCAATAGGTAATTGATGGCTCCAAAAATGGAAAACAAAGTTCGATTCTAAATCGCTTCCCTGGTCAGGCTTTCCACTTTTATATCTTTTTGTTAGAAAATGAATTTGTAAATGTGTCAAAACGTTTTGCGCTTGTTGAGTAGAGCAGTTGAGAACACCCTTAACATAAAAATTATCTGAAGTTGCATTTTCGTCAAATCACAGGGGTGTTCCCGTAACTGTGCCACATGTTACTTTTTTGTATCAGAAACTGATTTTTTACGAATGTCTCTTTTCCTCCGAAACACGAAAAGTTCGCGAACTGAAGCTCATTTTTTTTTTTTTTTTTTTTTTTTTTTTTTTTTTTACCCGGCTGAAAAGAAGGGTTATGTGCTTCACACGTATCTGTGTATGTGGATTTCTTTATACCCTTGAAACATCCCAACGGCTGGATGAATTTTAATGAATGAGGTCTCTATCGATTCGTCGTAACGGCCCGATGGTTATAGGCTAGGTTTTGTTTTTATAAATTCAAAATGGCGGCCGTAAAATACAAAATGGCGGTAGGGGCGAAAAAAAATTACGCATCCTATTGAGTGGCCTATCATTGGATAGGTCTTTGAAAATGAAGACGATGTTTCATTGACTATTTTACAGTCAGAACCTCCGTTAAAATATTATACAACCTGAAGTTGTGTATGTATTGTGGATCTCTAGCTTTACTGCAACTCTAACCATCATAGACATCTATAGACCTCATCAAAACAGTGTTTATTGATAGGAACTAACAGTTAAACACAACTTAAAAGTCATCAATACAATTAAATAAAAAAAAAAAATAGGTAAGTAATATAAACAATATAAAAAAATATATTTTAAGTCAATTTCTACTTAGATCAATAAGAGAATTTTTTTTCCTCCCATCCTTCTTTCCTTTTGAGTGGCGCTTAAAAAGCCTTGATCAAGAAGAGGGCTCTCTCGGTCTTAAAAAACCTTGATCAAGAAGGAGGCTCTCTCGATTATTGAAAATTAATTAATTTAATTTAATTAATGAATTAATATTTGAAAAAAAAACTGGACTAACATTAAGTGTCATCCAGTACAAGTTTAAAAAAATTTATTTGAGCTTGATTGAATGAATAATAAGTATTTTATTAACGATTGAAAATTTGAACAAGATATATATAGCGAGAGTGTGAGCTAATAGTAGGAATTGAAAAAAAAAAATTGTTTCACATCGATGAGAAATAATTAATTAGTTCTCTTTTTACGCAGTCGGGTTTTTTGATTTTTTAAATTTAATTGTTTATTTAGTTCTCCAGTCAAAACACGGAATTTTCTTCAAATAACAGAAAAATCTGTTCCAACCACAGGCGCGTTCCGGCAACTTGCTGCCTGTGCTTTTTACGTTTGATGTGTTTGATTACGTTTGAAATGTTTTCTTGGGAGTGTATGTAATAATTGCGCTTTTTCTTAAACGGCTGAAAGGCAAAATAATGAAAATAATAATAAAACGCGGTATTTGTTAAGTGAGCATTATTGTCATAAAATTACTGTTAATTATTTAGAAAGCTCTAGTTCGACTAATTAATTTCACACCATTCCTTTATGGATAAAGTATAATTCATTTACATTCAATATGATGAAAGGAAGCTATTTAATACAGCAACCTGTTAAGATAGAACGACAAAGAATTGGAAGAACTTTCCAATTTAGACAATCTTAGCCTGTTTTAGCTGATATTGCGAAAATTTTCAGTTTAAAGCGTTATTCCATTACACTGGTTTCGTTTTAACAGGTTTTATTGTAGTGCTTAAAATGTCTCGATTTTCAAGCATCTGTCTGGCTTTTTTTATCCGACTGCCAAGAAGGTTTATGTGTTTCACGGTATCTGGGTATGTGGATTTCTTTATACCCTAGAAACCTCCCCAACGGTGGATGGATTTAAATGAATAAGGTCTCTATCGATTCGTCTTAACCGTCTGATGGTTATACGCTAGATTTGATTTTAAAAATTCAAAATGGCGGTAGACACGAAAAAAAAAAATATGCACCCTATTGAGTGGCATATCATTGGATTGATCTTTCAAAATGAAGACGGCTTTTCATTGACTATTTTACAGTCAGAAGCTCCGTTTAAATAGGACACAACCTGGAAGTTGTGTAGGTAAGATCTCTAGCTTTAGTGCAACTCTAACCATCATAGACATCTATAGGCCTCATCAAAACAGTGTTTATAGATAGGAACTAACAATCAAACACAACTTGAAAGCACCAACACAAGTGAATAATAATAAAAAAAAAAGGTAAGTAATATAAAAAATAGTTTAATATTGATGAGAAATAATTAATTAGTTCGCTTTTTAAGCAGTCAGGTTTTTTGATTTTTTAAATGTAATTCTCTCTCTGTCCCGCTGTTTGACCTGACAACACTACTTATGAGCAAAGCTGGAATTAGCTCAATTTTATAAAAAGAATGTCTAAGTTATTGTTTGACATGAAAAATTATATATTTACATTTGAATGAGTCGCTTTACGTGTTTATTTTCTACATAAAAGATAGAATTGATATTACAGATATGATTGCTGACTATTTTTTCATAACTGTATTAAATTATAGATCTTTTTTGTGTCGAGTCGTGTTCGGGTTGAAGTGTTTCGGTTTAGAGTCAATAGAAAAATTGTTGTCGGGTTCAGGTTGGGTTTTGCGTCAACGGAAATTTTTTGTTAGGTTTCGGATTGACTTTAAGTGGAACGTTTGGGTCGGGTATAACCCAAACCGCGCAGGAATCTATTTCAGATAAAAAACTACATATTTGAATATGAATGACTCCTTGCATGTTTATTTTTCCACATAAAAGATAACATTAATATTGGAGATATGATTGCAAACTATATATTATAATTACATTATAGTGTGGATCAATTTTCTCTGATTCCGGGTTTCAGGTTGGGATTGGAATTAAGTATTTCATGTTCGATCGGGTCGCAGGTAGACAGAATATTATTGATTGTGTTCGGTTCGGGTTGCAGCTTTGTTTTAAATAAAATTTACAGGGCTTCAAATTTTATTTATTACCCGGGAAGGACCATAGTTAGGTGTAACGTTTAACTGCTAGTTTTCACGATGACACTTTCACTAACAAATTTAAATAATTTTATTTTTAAATAATTTTTGGTCACTTTATGCATTTTTGATAGGGATTTGTCAACTGATTATTTTCAGTTACTCCAGCATTAAAATATATGCTCAATCCGGCCGGAACATGAACCGCGTTTCGAAAAAAATTGGTTACCTGCCTTTTCTTAATGCGCGACTCTTTGGTTCAACTCATAACCGGAGAACTGCTCCATACTTTGTCTTTCACATACTGCTGTGTAGTGTATATTGTTGAGATTATTACCAATAAGTAATATCTCAGTAAATTAATTTAGCAGAGTGAATTAAGCAAATGGAAACGTAAGTGCTTTATGTCCCGACCTCGGATAAAAAAATTACGTTAAACTATTAAAACTATTATAACTCAAATCTTAAATGAAATTAAAAATGTTTAAACAATTTAATGAAATTAACTTGCTGAAATGCAATAATAAAAAGTGAGACTAATATGATCTAAATAACGAAAGACAAATTTAAAAGAAACAAAACATTTCTTTAAATTTAGTCAAATCAGAAAAACAAGTTAACTAAAAGAATAAAATACATAAAACATATCTCAAACAGTTTTAACTTTAGAAGATGCTGATTATGCATTTACATATAGAACAGATTGCACTGAGTAACGCTCCATGACACATTATTGCAGAAGTATAAAGAAATATAAAACGTCTTTCAATTCAATGCTCCAGAGCTCGATGAATAATTTATTATTGAAACGCTATACTTTGTTTTAAACTAATTCCAGTACCTCCAGTGATATCTCATAGCAACGTAAAAACAATAGACATTTCCACCAGAAAAAAGTGATAGATAAACAACAGTCCGTAAATACGATCACAAGCTCATCCTTCAACGTTGAGGAATTCGGAAAACAGCTCAGCCGACACTCCAACACAAGAAACATCTTCATTTCGAATAAACACTAAAAAGGTTCTTCAAAGATAGAGGTCACACTATATAGCTTCACTATTCCGACGGATGACTTTAAAAAGCAAAACAAGGACTAGTTGATATCCATAGCAACTCCAAGATGAGACATACTTTAATATTCACTGTGCGTTTCCCAGTTCTAATAAGCCTCCATACCAATAAAAATATTAACCACAACTGCTCACATCATGCTGAAAGGGTAAATCCCAACTGGCAAGGAAACAAGCTGGCAGAAGCATATTTATATGATTCGGACATGCGTACCAACGGCTGGCATATGCAAAACAGATTGCTTCCAGAAAGATCCGAGACTTACGGCGCACTCTACCGGACAACTAACGCCATCTTGTGGTGATCGGGAGTACTGCTCAATTATCATACGTGGAAAACGATCTCTGAGAACTGCGATGTTTTGAAAGACAGGTGAACGGCAGAAGATACGATTAAAGGTAAACTGTAACTAAGGATGAAAGCAAATCAAATAAAGGATTTTAAGGATATATAACTATGGAAAACAAGGATATGAGGTAAGTAGAATCTGTATTTATATTGTAAATAAAAGAAGGCTGTTTCAGCTAAAAATGTAATTAAGTTGTAGAGCTAAAGTAGTACGGTGATAAGATACAGAGGGCTTGTTATTCCTAACATATATGCCATATATGTGCATGTAAAATCTATAATATTGAATGACCGCTTATTGGGAGGTTGCTGTATGGAAGAAGAGTACGAAGCAGAGTTTTTCCTTTCTGGTAATGCTCAAAAGTGTGGAAACCCTTTCTGTTGTGGATTCATCCGCCTATAAAGATTAGGTGACTAGTGAGGTGTTTCAAAAATAACCTTAAGAGCTTTTTATTTCACTTTATTTATCTACAATATTCTTTGACAAGCTTCGAAATTTATGTTTCGAGTAAAAATCGTTTGGCCCTCTGCAATTTAACTCTAATTTAAATAGCAGTGTGAGTATTACAGATCTGCGCATTACGGGATATGCCAAATCTGAACGCGAAAATTTTATGTTTTTCACGTGATTGATCAACATATTCCACCTGTTATTTAACACTAGAACAGCCGGAATTTGGACTTACCTAAAACCGTCGTTGGGGATCATTTTGACCCTCATAAGAAATTCAATCCCTATCAAAGTAAATGATTTTTTTATTGATACATGATGTTGAAATTACAATATATAAGGGTTTTTAAAGATTTTATATATAGAGATATATTATTTTTTTTACTTATATATTTATTTTTAGAGTTCATTTTTTCCATGCTTATGGAATTTTTATTTATTATTTTATTTATTTTTTATTTGAATGACAGTATATAAATAACAATATATAAATGGCAATATGTAATGTAATATATTTTATTAAACAATATTCTTCAGCAGGAGTACAAGTAATAGGAAAACAAACAAAAGTTACAAATGCAAAAAATACAAATTAGCACACAAGATATTTCGAAAAGAGAAACAAAAACCCGAATAAACAGTTAAATTTCTTCCAAAGTTAGTTAGACATTAGCGCAAGTAGAGTAATATGTGCGCTTGACAGTGACAGCAACACATTTACCACAAATTAGTTTCTGGCATCCCTCACAGCTTACAGAACTTTATTTTTTCCCTTGCAACGTTGAAAGACCCATTTCTTTCGTTTTATGGACTTTATTCGATCAATTTGGGGGCATCTATTGCATAAAGCACCAATTCGTAGTTCTTCCACGAGGGCAAGAATAAATTCTCGACGTGAAATTGAGGTGTTTGTTGATTCTTTGAAAATTATCCAAGCATTCAGTGCAGCAATGTCAAGAACGTTGTAAGAAACATGAACAGGCCATCTGCGAGTTTCACATCTGCTAGTATATTTCCTTAACATCAGGTCTGCTACGTCTATGCTACATTTAGTTTTATTGTAGTAAGTGACAGTGTTCGGCTTCTTCTTTGCACTATTGTCTACAAACACATTCGTGTGCATATTGCTAAGAATAACGGCATTATTTTTGTTCTGGCACCTATATATCGTGAGTGTTTTATTCCCATTTTTCAACGCAGGAGATGAATATCGTGGTGAAGATGTGTCGCGAGCAACAGGAGGTAATTCTCTCTTGTTCATACGCATCGTACCAACTATTGTAGTTTTCTTAGCGCACTGTTCATTTGCGAGTTTTACAGATGTAAAAAAATTGTCAGTAAAGGCATTGTATCTGGCATTTAGAAATGGTTGCAGTAATTTGAGCACTACACTTCCCCCAAGTTGTCAATCAGTTGGCCACTCTTCATCATTGCCCAAATAAAGATAGCTATTCAAAACATATTTCGATTTTACATCAGTTGCTAGCCAGAACTTGACGCCAAATTTATCCGGCTTATTCGCCATGTATTGAATAAACCTGCACCTTGATTTACACGGCAACAACTGCCCATCAACTGTTATCTCTTCATCACAAATAACAATTTTCAATTAGCTTGTACCAGGTCTTAGAAGCGAGGGCAAATTTATTTGTGGCCAGGCGCTCCGCTCTGCTACTTCTCACATCGACTCTGAGATACCTCATGATTTCACGGAAATGACTGTGTGACATTGTCTCTTTGAAAACAGGTGGTCCCCAATTTTTGTTCCACAAATAATCTGCACAAAGTTTTGAATGACCTAGTTCCCCACGGACATATAATAGGGCGATAAAAGCATCCAGTTCCACCAGAGTAACATTACCAATTGTGGCACCTCCAAGCTGACGTAGTGCTTCAACAACTGTACATGTTTGAATGTGTTTCACCATTGCTTCATTCACCATCTAACTCCAGGCCGAAGCAGGATTTGTCCTAATGTTACGACAAGCAGAAGGCATGGGTCCACTTGAGCTGGCGTGCGACCTGTAGTAGAAGTGGGGCCGCTAAGGTTCATGGGAGTCCAGAAAATTGTCGCTGGATGACGTGTACGTATCGTTACTACTGCCAGCAGAAAGATTTGGCATATTATTTCCTCGTCCTTGTGTATGCCTACGTCTACGTGAACGTCTTGATCCGCGAATAACATCACATTGCCAGGATGTTCAATGGTATTCTGTACATTCACATTATATCAACGCGAAAATCTTCATCGTTGCGGTCGTCACCACTGATATCTGAATCTAACTCCTCCAGGAGGGCAAGACACTCCTGTGTACTCAGTCATCTCCGCATTGTTTGTACGAGAAAAAAGCTTACACTCTGGTTGCAATCGAAAGCTTTGAGAATGCTGCTGTGGAAACTAGCACCATGTTCCATTATCGGCTGTAGCTTCAGCAGAACTATTTTCCCTCCAAAACTTCTGTAGCATGCCAGCGCTGCTAGGTGCGTGTGCATTTCAGCGAGGAGTCACAGTGCTTAGTTCGCCACTGGTAATCAGCACTGGTACCATTGTGCGCGCAGAGGAGAGAAAAGTAGTCCCTCAGCATCGCTATGTGCCATTGAAACAAAGCCTTACTTTTCTTCTTTATTCATCGCGATAAGAGGTGAGTGTTTTCCCACGTCCAGAAAACAAAAATGAGATATCGGGAATTCGAAAATTGGCTTTCACTTCAAAATCGGTCATTTTCCTTATGGGGTCAAAATGACACCTTTTGGCGGTTTTAGGTATTTCGATGATTATTTATTTTAATAATTAATATAGAAACATGAAAAATTGTCACAGTACTCTTGGAAGTATTTTAGAAAAAGTCAAAAAATATCGGCTGCGGTGTTCGCTTGTATGTTAAAATAAAGCATGGGAAATTGGGAAAAAAGGCAAAATGACCTCGACGGCGCTTCTAGTGTTAAAAAAAGGGGAAAAAAGAAACAAAGAAATGTTTTATTGTTCATTTGCTCCAAAAAAATTCTGAAGTATAAACACAGTCCCGGTCCGGCCCGAATCTACAGAAAAAATGCAAGACCCAGACGTATCCCAGGGATAATGAAGTTCAGGCCTGGACCAACTTTTCAAAAGCTAAAATTTAGCCCGAGCCCGTACCGAGTTTTCAGATAAAATTAACGAAAGCCCGAGTTTAATGAAAGAAACTTTTACCGAGTTCGGGCTTCAGAACAGGCCAGGGCTCGTGGAAACCTCTAATATATATTTTGAATTCGGCCCCCCTGTCGGGGATACTGTGCCCCCCGTCGGGCAAGTTCTGGCGCCGTCCCTGATGTGTGACACATCGTTGAAAAGATAAAAGTTTAAACTTGTTAATGATATAAAAAAGTAAAAATAGATTTTTTTTTCCCCAAATTTCGCTTACCTGGTCTCCTTAATGACATGGAAGCTCAACGGTGGAAATAATAAATCGTTTTATTATTAAAATTTCGCATTGTGGAAAAATAATGTTTGGATATTAAATAAAATATATGCTGTTATATGTTATATAAAACACTTCCTTTTAAGCAAACTATACAATTAAACGTCAAATAGATTGCTTCATAATTAGGTGAAAATGAGTTATCACCATAAAGTAAACCACAATAAATCTTTCAGCAGGCAAAGTAAAAGTTTTTCCTTTTCTCTGAAAAATAGTGCCATGAATACTTTTCCCCCTATTGCAAAAAGTTTTAACATCATAATGGACTAAGACAATCAATTCACTTATTTTACAGTAATGTTATATTTAAATTAATAGTTAATTTTTAGTTTTAAATCCCTTTAAAGCAATAAAAAATAATTAAAATTTTCATGTCTTACTTCCTTGAAACAGCTGCAATATGTTATAGAAGTTATTTATTCAACTGGAATTTAAACACAATAAAACATTCAAAATTACTTATTTTCATAATACAGTAATTTTTCAGTATAAAATGATACATTGATTGTTGTGAATACAATATGCAAAATCCTAAAATTATGTAAAATGATTTGCAAAAACATAATTGTTCATTCAAAACTGCAATCAGTTTTAATACTGTTCAAAGTATCTATAAAAACATTACCAAATCTTTTGAAAAGATGTTGTCAATTTAAAACTTTTTAATGATTTTTTTCCTACAAATAAAATTAATTAGAACTCATAATAAAAAGTACCTCAATACGACCAGTGTCAGGTTGAAAATTTTTAGCAGGATCTTCTGTAGTTACTCTGCACTGAATTGCACTTCCTTTCATGTGTATTTGACTTTGATTCATACCTAATTCTGGAAGACTGTAACCTTCAGCTAATTTAATTTGAGATTGTACCAAATCAATTCTGTAAAACACAGAAAACACACAGACATAATTACATCTACATACATATATGCTCACAAACAAAGGAAAGGGAAAGTTTTAAAAAAAATGAAAATTTTCATATTATGAGAAAAAAAATTAATTTTCTAAATTTAAAGTTACTTTTACTGTACATTTTCAGTGACATTAGAGAAAAGCCTAAGTTAAATTTGCCCTTTTCAACAGATTTTACAGGGATCTGTCCTGACTTTTCTCACAGGATCCTTTTTTTGTGAAATTGTGAACATCTTGTTATATTTGTAAAAAATCTAGTCACAATTTTGTGAATTTGAAATTATTGTTATATTCACATGCTTGCTTATACATTTTAAACTAGATTCTTTATATACTAGCCGCCTTCGGCAACCAGTTTGGTCTCCCTTAACCCGGGAGAACTCGCTAATGAGAATGCCCAATTGCTTTTCTTTTACTTTACATTCATATAATATCAACTTTTTTTTGGTTGGCTTAGTACTTTTATTCACAAAATAGGTAAAATAATTGAAAAACATTTTGAAATTTTAATTAAAATGAAAAATGATTTAAATAAGAGTCTTAAAAAAGTACGACTGTGAGAGAAAATCTCATGCAGCGAGTTCTCCCGGGTTAAATATATGCTAAGAGTTGTCTAGTGTTACTTTTATTCATAATTTGATTTACTTGATTAATTCTTTGCAAATTCAGAAGATTCTGATAGAGAAATCAAGAACTCAGTATTTTTATGCTAGCTGGGCACAGGTGATAAATCGCCAAACATTGTTCCAGTTGTATTTTTTCATATTTCATTAATTTAATTAAAAATATAATCCTTTCACTCATTTTATTTAAAATATACAAATTTAATTGAAATATTTAAATGCAAATTTTTAACTGAAATATTTAAAATGTATGACTAACTTATTTCTATAATAAAATTTGCTATAAATAATATATCATAAACCATGGCATTTAATTTCAACATCAAAGCATGGTTTTAATTTAGCATGGGAAAAATAAAAAATGCTAACTGGCAAGTTAAAAAATGCTATTGGCGAGATTTGCACCCAACTAACATAAATGTTAAAATAGCAATTAAAGCCTTTGTGCAGGAATATTAAAAAACAGGAAACCAACGTTTAAAAATGCACAAATAATACATGAAAAGCAGCAAACAGCTGTTTCGAATCTACTAGCAAGATTCTAAGTTCAGTGCAAGATAGAGCAAGACACAGCGTGCTAGAAAAAGCAAGGCTGAGCAAAATGACAGAGATGCGTCAGCTTATATACCCGATAAGGGTAGCGGATGCACCAAAACAACCAATGAGTCAGAAGCAGATGAAACAACTGAGTGGACAAGTAGCGACATCTACCGGAGAACGAGAGAAAAAGAAACCAAAATGAGCAAAATGACAGAGATGCGTCAGCTTATATACCCGATAAGGGTAGCGGATGCACCAAAACAACCAATGAGTCAGAAGCAGATGAAACAACTGAGTGGACAAGTAGCGACATCTACCGGAGAACGAGAGAAAAAGAAACCAAAAAGGAGAAATTAAATTAATGCTTTCCAAATACTTGGAAAATCAGGAGTACTAGATAAGTTATTGACTAATAAGTGAGAATTTTTAATGATGTGATAAGCTTCCCAAAAAATCAAGATCGAGAAGAGAAGAAGGTTTAGAAGAGGTTAGAAGAACATTTCTGGATAATAATGACTGAGGAAAAATTGAACCTATGTTGAAAAGACCAACAATGTTGAACAATAGAAGAACATTTAAGTTCCTGATTTTTAACATAAACTTCATGCTTCTTTTAAACGAAATCTAAGAGCATGTTTAGTCTGGGCAATATAAGATAGACCACTAAGGCAAGAGATCTGGTAAATACCATCTGTGGTGTAAATAATTAAGATTGCTGCAGTAGAAATAATATGAAGCATTAAATAAATAAAAAGAGTTAATTTGCTGAGAATAAACATAAGTGGCGAGAATAAACATTTTCTTGAATGCCGTAAACGGATCGTATAGCAAAGATGATAAGATTGTTATGCAGTAAAAATAAAAAGGAATTGCCTTTTACTTAAATGATGAGGTAACACATTGAAGAGACAGCAGTTATAAAAAATCTTCTGTATTTGTCAATTCACTTGAGAGGTTGGAAGGTAGAAGAAGTAGGTAGGTCACCGTACACATTAGAAAATCGTTCCATGTAGAATTATTAAAAACTTGAAGTAATTCCATGATAAAAATGAATGCTGGTTTGATGCTGGTTCAAAATAATTCTTTAGAGAATGTCTTGATGATAAAAAATCCAAAATCGAACATGCGTTAAATTAAAAAGCCAGAGACCAAAGATAAACTTTTAGATATCGAGATATAGCTATTGAAGAACATCGCTCTTTGAGTTTAGGCGCAGCGGCCCGAAATCCAAAAGACAAATCACATTGTCAAAAATAATACATATTAAACTTTGGTAAAAACCTCAAATCTGTTAAAAAAAACTGGCTGCTTTGATATATATACTACATAAAGGGTGTTTACAAAACTACTTCCACAATCGATTTAAATCTATTCGTTAAATTAAAATTTACGTATTATGATTAGCGCGTATGAAAACAGCCAAGACAAAAAAAGGAAAACAGAACCTGTCTTAAAAAAAGAACGAACACCTAATTCACCAAGCAAAGACACACCCTTAATATGACGCGGTCGACGTCACTTGCAACACGCACTGTTTCTAAAAATAGAACAGAGGAAAGGGGAAAATCTGAAATCAAAACTTATCTGCTACTTGCGGTAAAAAGGAAAGAAAAAAAGCGATCTGAATGATGTTTTGAGTCGAAAGAAAATCATTTAAAAAGGGCGAGATAAGAATACTGTATTACAAATAAAAAAAATAAATAATAAATGTGATTATCATATCACACCATCCATTCAGACCTCAGATTATCTCAAGTACTGGTTCAGCTTCTTATAAACTTGCCAAATATTTAGTTTCTGTTTTTTCTCCTCTTTTGAGTGGTAATTGTTTCACTGTTAAGAATTCTTTTGATTTTGTTAAAAAACTTCACAATTTTAAGCCACAGTGACACATGATTGTTTCTTTTGATGTTAAATCTTTATTTACTAACGTTCCGGTTGAGGGGGCTTTAGATTGCCTCAAGAAATGGTTTTGTGAATTCCATTTCTCTTATTTTGAAATCAAGAAGCTTATTATTTCCTCCATATCTCATTGCAAAGGCAATATAAATAATATCAGTAGAGAAGTAATATTGCAAACAATTCATGTAAAAGTGGAAGCGGGTGAAAATTCAGAAACTGCTCTTTGTTTATTTGACTCTGCTAGTCATCGAACTTTTATTACAGAAAATTTAGTTTCAAAATTAAAACCTGAGGTCATTAGAAAGGAAAAATTAATTGTCTATACTTTCGGTTCGAGAAAATCTGAAGAACGATGTTATGATGTCGTTAAGGTAAAGCTAATTCACTTGACGGACAGAAATCGTAGTATAATAATTGAAGCATTAGTCACACCGCTAATAACCAATTCTTTGATACAAATTCCTCCTCTTCCAATCAAAATTAAGAGAAAACTTTCCAAATTTCGTCTTGACAGGTGGGAACATTTAGAAAATAGTGATGTTGATATATTAATAGGAGCTGATTATTTATATCAAATTAATGATAAAACATACCCCATAAATAAATCATTGTTCGTCTGTGAAAATTTATTTGGGCATTCCCTCTGTGGGACAATTGACGTAAATAAAAATAGTGAGAGTAAACAAGCTGGGGTCTTATCTACTCAGGTTATGAAACCTATTCAAAATGATTTGAAAACATTGTGGAAGTTAGAAACTTTAGGGATGAACACTGAAGAAAATATTTCTGAATTATATAAAGAGATAATCGAAAAATTCGAAAACAATTTGCATTTTCTTGAGCACCGTTACGAAGTTAAATTATTATGGAAAGATAATAAAAGAGATTTAGGAAGTAATTATAGAAATGCTAGAAACCGATTTATTAACTTAAATCGAAAATTGCTTAAAGATAAGGAATTATTGCAGAAATATAAAGAAATTGTGATTGAACAGGAATTAAATAACATAGTGGAAGAATGTTCTAATAAAACTGTAAATAGCGGTTATTTTATGCCCCACCGACCTGTCTTGCGAGATGATAAACCCACAACTAAAGTTAGAATGGTATTTGATGCTTCCTCAAAAGAAAACAGCAAATCATTAAATGATTGTTTGTACGGTGGCCCAAATTTGAACACAGATTTATTAGAAATTATTATTAATTTCAGAAAATTCAATACTGCATTTTGTGCAGATATTGAAAAGGCCTTTCTTCAAATTTCTGTAATTGAAGAAGACCGAGATTACCTTAAATTTCTTTGGTTCGATAATGACGCAAACAACTTTTTCAAAATTTTAAGATTTAGACGTGTACCATTTGGTGTTACATGCTCACCATTCATTTTGGCTGCCACAATTAAACATCATATAAAGAAATATCTAGATCAACATCCAAGTGTTGTAGATGTGTTAGATAATTCCCTATACGTCGATGATTTAATTTCCAGATCAGATTTAGATAATGAAGCTTATTATTTATCAGTTACAGCTTCTGAAATTCTTAAAGAAGCTGGGATGAATTTGAGGAAATTAAAAACAAATTCTATTAAACTTAGGGAACTGTGGAAATCTGGTAACTTAGGTATAAGTGAGGAAAACACAGGTAGTATCTTAAAAGTGCTAGGATCGATATGGAATACTGAGTCTGATGTTTTGATGTTAGATGCGCAGCCCTTTGAAGAATGTTATATCGATGATCCCACGAAGCGAACAGTGCTTAAAATGTTACTGAAAATTTATGATCCATTAGGATTTGTGAATCCATTTGTAATACGTATTAAAGCCTTGTTGCAAGAAACAAGGCAAAGAGGTTTAGAGTGGGACAATAAATTACCCGAAGATTTGAAATGCGAGTGGAACACTTGGCGTTCAGAAGTTGTACATTTACGCACATTTGAAATACCCCGAAAATATTTTCCTAATATGATAAACATTTCTGAAAATTCACAAATTCACATATTCTGTGATGCTAGTCCCAAAGGGTATGGAGCAGTTGCTTATTTGCATTCCATTTCATTAACTGGCGAAATTCAAACAAGTTTTGTTTGGAGTAAATGTAGAATAGCCCCGCTCAAGAGGTTAACCATTCCACGGCTGGAATTGATCAGTGCAGTAGTTGCCGCTAGAATGTGGAAATATTTAAAACAAAAATTACATATTTCGAATTTAAATATAAAGTTATGGTCGGACTCAGAAATAACTCTTTGTTGGATTAGGTGTTCTACTACAAACTGGAAACCTTTTATTTCAAATCGTGTAACTGAAATTCAGTCATTGACGGATCCAAAAGACTGGAATTATTGTCCCAGAAAAGAAAACCCTGCAGATCTGCTTACGCGAGGGGAAAACTTATCGAAGTTAATGGGTAATAAAGTATGGTGGTGCGGCCCACATTGGTTATCACTACCAGAAGATATGTGGCCTTCAAAAAGGGCTATAGAAATGGATCCCGAAGCTTTTAATGAAATGAAAGCAAAACCAAATTTAACATTATTGTGTAACGAATCAAACTCTAATCCTAAGCCAGTATTTGATATGGCAAAGTTTAGTAGTTTAAATCGCGTGTATAATATTACTGCTTGGATAATGCGTTTTATTCAAAATGCCAATTCGAAAAACCCTAAAATTTTAGGACCTTTAACTACAATAGAAATAGAAATAGCAGAAAAATACTGGATTAAACAAACTCAGGAAACTTCATTTAAAAGTTGAAATAGAAGCACTTAAACCAAAAAAAAACACTTAATAAAGATTCTTCTTTGTACAACCTTAATCCACAATCCGATGAAAATAACTTACTTGTTTTATCCGGAAGACTTCAGTTTTCTGAAGTTACAGAGCAGGAAAAACATCCATGGATACTTCCTAATAAATCTTATTTTGTAAAATTACTAATTAAGGATGCTCATGAAAGAATGTACCATTTTGGTGTAGCTGTCACTTTAGCTCACCTTCGTGAAAGGTATTTTATATTAAAGGGAAGAAGATTTGTAAAATCAGTCTTAAGATCATGTATGATATGTCGAAAACTTAATGATATTCCTGGAAAGGTGGAAATAGCACCTTTACCGAAAGATAGAATCGTCAAAACACCAGGTTTTGAAACCTCTGGTGTCGATTTTGCCGGCCCGATTTATTATAAAACTTCTGAAGGCACTGGGAAGGCTTATATTGTCGTATTCACATGTGCTGTAACCAGAGTGATACATCTAGAGTTAGTCACCAATCTAAGTACTGAAACCTATATCTTAGCACTACGAAGATTTTTCTCTAGGAAAGGTTTCTGCAAAATAATGTACAGTGACAATGCCAAGACATTTTCTAAGGCTGATTTGGTGTTAAAAGATGCTTGGAAAAGAATTTCTAAGCAAGAAATTTTTGATTATTTGAGAAAGAATAAGATAATGTGGAAGTTCATAATTCCCAGGGCTTCCTGGTGGGGCGGCTTCTGGTAAAGAATGGTCAGATCAGTTAAAACACCTTTAAAAAAGGTTCCAGGCAAAACTTGTCTCAGTTATGAAGAGCTAGAAACAATACTTACAGAAATTGAAGCTGTGATTAATTCACGTCCTTTATGTTATCTCTACGAAGAAAATGCTGAACCATCACCTTTAACGCCATCTCATTTTTTAGTTGGTAAACGATTAATGTCCTTACCTTCTTATGGATTACCAGTTTGTACGCAAGAGAAATCCAATAAGATTTTGTTGACGAGAAAATATAAATATAAGCAACAAATTACTGACCACTTTTGGAAAAGGTGGAGAAACGAATATTTGTTAGAACTTAGATCTGCTTTTCAAGTGAAAAACATAAATTCATCGTCTCAGTTCAAAGTTAACGATATAGTGATAATTCATGATGAAAAGCTCCCAAAACATATGTGGAAGTGTGGTCGTGTTAAAGAACTCATATTTGGTCGTGACTCGAAAATAAGATCATGTGTATTACAGACTGCAAAAGGCGATCTTAAACGACCTGTGCAGTTATTAGATAGTGGACTAAAAGACACTAAAACTCTTACACTAAAAATAAGAACTATTATCGAACATTTAATTTGTTTTGTTACTCATATTTACCCTTATTATTGTTTAATTTTCATACAATTCATGTGTTTTATTTTCTTTCGTAGATTGCAGCATTCTTATTATTTTTGCTTTTATATCTGTAGCTGTATGTAAGTATGTATCTGGAAATTTGTCATGTATGTAAGTATATTCTTATGTTTATTAAATTGTTTAATATAGATGCTGAACTAAGTGTTCAGCCCGGGGCAGGATATTGAGAATGCCAACTTGGCGATGCTTGCCATTTTCTGTTAGTCGGCACTGTGGCAACCCCCTTTTTATTGTTTTCTAATTTTCTTTTCAGTGTAGATGTAACTTTTGATTTGAACCGGTGTATCGGTAAAAATAGAACTCTCAAATGAGAGTAATAATAATATTTAATATTGTTTTGTAAATAAAATGTATATAAGTTTTTTTTAAGAAGAAGTTGTTTAATTCGTGCTGTAGAGTGTGTTTGTTTATTGAAGTTACAAATTTGATATATTAGAAGTAATTTATGAATAAGTTCTTATTCTTCGACGCACTATGGATTAATGTGAATTTACCGAACCTGCAATCTGAATGACGGCGTATCAATGGGTAATCCTCTTAGTCCAATTTTATGCAATATTAATATGCACTATTTTGAGGTCGAATTTTTTTAAATTTTAAAATTTCTGTTCTATGTTCATTATGCTGATGATGTTTATGTCCTGGTTGAAATGAATTCGGATATTAATCATATTCTCTCTATTATGAATTCCATTGATCCTTGCACTCAATTTACCTCTGAAATTGAGGCCAATAACTGTCTTTCTTTCCTGGATGTCCTTGTTATTCATTGTGAAAATGGTTTTCAGACTACCGTCTTTCGTAAACCTTTTGCTGTCAGTCTCTCACCTCACAGATATTCTTCTCATCCTCACAACCAGAAATTTGCTGCTTTCAATACTTTTGTTTTCCCAGCTATGAATATTTGTTCCACTTTTCAGTTACTCAATGCTGAACTTAATTACCTCAAAGCTATTGCTGTTGATCGTGGTCATTCCTTGAATATTATAGATTCTATTTATAAGAAATTGACGAAACCTGTTCATTCTGAAAAGCATTCTAATTCCAACACCAATACTTCAGTTGTGTTACCATTTTTTCCTAAAATCAGTCAGCAAGTTGCTAAAATCTTAAGGTGGTTTGATTTTAATGTTATTTTTTCTCCTGTTAATAAAATCTCTTTTTCAAATCTCAAACACCCCCATTGATGGCCTAGATAACTGGGGTATTTACCAAATCTCTTGCCAGTGTTGTCTATCTTATATTGGCCAGACTAAACATGCTCTTAGATTTCGTTTAAAAGAAGCATGAAGTTTATGTTAAAAATCAGGAACTTAAACGTTCTTCTATTGTTCAACATTGTTGGCCTTTTCAACATAGGTTCAATTTTTCCTCAGTCATCATTATCCAGAAATGTTCTTCTAACCTTGATCTTGATTTTTGGGGAAGCTTATCACATCATTAAAAATTCTCACTTATTAGTCAATAACTTATCTAGTACTCCTGATTTTCCAAGTATTTGGAAAGCATTAATTTAATTTCCCCTTTTTGGTTTCTTTTTCTCTCGTTCTCCGGTAGATGTCGCTACTTGTCCACTCAGTTGTTTCATCTGCTTCTGTCTCATTGGTTGTTTTGGCGCATCCGCTACCCTTATCGGGTATATAAGCTGACGCGTCTCTGTCATTTTGCTCAGCCTTGCTTTTTCTAGCATGCTGTGTCTTGATCTATCTTGCACTGAAGAAGAATCTCGCTAGTATATTCAAAACAAGCTGTTTGCTGCTTTTCACGTATTATTTATGCATTTTTAAACGTTGGTTTCCTGCTTTTTAATAACATAAATGTACCAAAAATTCTTTGAGATCATGGCAACTTTTAAGTAGTTTTATTCGATATTTTTAATTTTGATTAAAAATCGCCCCTTGCATGTCAAAAGACTTGAACTTTTATAATATGGATGAAATGATGGCAATGGGACACATTTGGCAATTTTCACCTGACCCAGACTAATATTAAAGGGCCAAAATGGCTGCCTGCCATATAAAAAGCAAAGCGGTCAGCTCGGAACTCTTGATAACAGTCACATGACTTAGGCTTTTATTATATAGATGCATAAGATAAATAACAGTTTCTTTGACGACTTCAGCTATTTTGTGACAAGTCAGATTTTACTTTTAAATGATTAAATTTATGAAAGATACATTTTAGAGATGGAAAAGTTTTGTGAAAGGCCTATTTTTAAGACAAAGAATTTTGTGAATGGTCCTGTTTTAGGATGAAAAGTTTTGTGAAGGGTCCTGTTATGAGATTTTAAAAAAATTGGGAAGGGTTCTTAAAAGAACTCAAATTTTTCTTAAACAGATCCATACTTTATAAACAGAAATAAGAAATTTTTTAAATTAAAATCAATTATCTAATTTCAATGGGATAAACAGTTGATAAAATTAAAAAACAAATACAAATTATTAACTTTGCTGTTATAAACATAATGTACTTGAAATGTTTAAACCATCTATGAATTAGTACTATTTAGAGCTCATTGGCTACAATTATAAATGCATATTCTTTATTTTATCTAATTATCAATAACAGCTAAATTAATATAGAGACCAAGACAAGTCTCAAAGAAAAAAAAAATGGAAAGCTTAAAATGTGACCTAATTTTATTAATTTTAAAGGGAATGACATTTTTAAAAAATTAGATTGACTAAAAAACTTTTTTTGCTCCCAAATAATACATTTTGTTATTTTTATTCTAGTTGTTTTCTTTATTTTCTTTTATTATATGCAATAAAGATAATTTACAACCATTAAAATTAATGTAGTCAATTTTCAGCATTACCACTGAAATATCACACAACACAAAACTGGCTGTTTGCATTTTTTTTTTTTTTTTTTTTATTAACACTGAAATAATAACAATTATGTACCATAAGTGTCAAACTCATACA
Source organism: Maratus speciosus (assembly GCA_963932465.1). Lineage (NCBI taxonomy): Eukaryota > Metazoa > Arthropoda > Arachnida > Araneae > Salticidae > Maratus > Maratus speciosus. The sequence continues at coordinate 435,846,143 of OZ010790.1, read as the reverse complement.
AAGCATGGATTTGAAGGCCAGGTTCTGAACAAAATTGTGTACAAGCCACAGATATGTGTTACAGATTTGTAGAATGAAATGTCCTATGATGTGAGTAAGGTATAAATTGATAATAAGAATCTCTTCTACTACTAACTAAAACTATGAAGTCCCTCACAGGAGATAGCCAAAGTTGCTACTGTGTAGACTTCATAATAAAATTGTGTATACATTTCAGTAAGTACATGGTAGACCGAGCCTTGATTGGTAGTTTTTTTAACATTCTTTTTTTTAACTCAACTTGTTTTTTGTATGTAAAGATGGAATTTTGTAATAGATTTTTAACCCACTTCTTGATAAGCTAGAATTATAAAAATTATGTTCAAAAGGTGTGTTTTTAATAACAATATAGCTTTTTATTATTTTTAGAACTTAATTATAAATTAATACATTACATTTTGGGCTTTTTTTTTATTAGCCTGCCAGAGATGAAAAATTGCCAAATACTCCCTGTGGCGCCTAAGCTTGTATGGGGGTTAAAACCACAACAGATTTAACGATGCACCAACAAATGCAAGCCATAATATCCCTACTGGCTGCCATAAACTACAACAATACATTTTAAAGACTAAAAAGTATAAAATAAATTATAAATAAAATATGTAGAGTATAATACTAATAAGTATAAAAACATAAATAGTTAAAAAAACACACTGTTTTATAAGTATTCAATGTTTATCTTGCAAATCATGTCTATTTATACGACTGCAATTTATGTTTTTTCAAAAATTTCTGTTACAATTCATTCATTTGGTATGAGCACCAAACTCTATAATTAAAAAATTACAGATTTGTTTTAGCTTGGTAGAAAATGTAAGCAAATGAACTTATTAAAAACAAAAATTATATAACTTTTTTTTCTGGTTTTATTTTAAGATAAGGAAAAAGGAAAGAAAAAAAAATCACCATTATTTAAACTATCATTTTAGAATTTCTAAATTCATTGCTCAACGTAAAATCGTAAATTAATATATTAAACAAAAACATAATTTGAAAAACAAATTAAAAAAAAACAAAATTTATTTCCTACATTGTTTAAGCCCGAGAAAGGACAGATATTAAGTTATTTCATTCAATTAGTTCTACATTTAAATGTTAAATTTTTGTAACAAATTAGTTAAGCCAATTGAAAATTAAAAAATAAAAATAAAATTCATGCATATGATACTTAAAACACCCTAAAAAATTAGATTACGTTCAAATGAAATCAAAATAAATCTTAGACTTCTTCCATTTTTAATTGAAAATATTTGTATTGCAGATTTTGTATTATGTTTATGACAATTGTGTATAAAATGATAAGATGCATGCAAAATACAAAACTTAAAAAAAAATGTCTAAGATTTATTTCGATTTCATTTGAACGAAATCTAATTTTTTAGGGTGTTTTAAGTATCATATTGTATGAATTTTATTTTTATTTTTTAATCTTCAATTGGCTTAACTAATATGTTACAAAAATTTAACATTAAATGTAGAACTAATTGAATGAAATAACTTAATATCTGTCCCTTCTCGGGCTTAAACAATGTAGGAAATAAATTTTGTTTTTTTTTATTTGTTCTTCAAATTATGTTTTTGTTTAATATGTCAAGTTTAATAACTAGGGGAGACCGGGGCTAGTAGGCGCAGTTTTTAGTTATTGCTTTTTATAAATTTTTTGTTTAAGATTTTTAACAAACTTTAACTGCACACTTTTAAAGAACAGACATTTGACTATAAATACCCGGAGTTTTGAGGTTGTAGCTCTTGTAGTTTATATTTAGCAGAAGCCTAAAGTAAAAGGAAAATTGTGCGTCAAGATACCCCGTCACGGGGCAAGTTGCTTATACCTAGTAAGTTGGCACACGCTTTATAAAAATTAAAATGAAACTCAAATAAGGCACGCAGTTAAGAGAAATCAATTTCATTATTACCAGTAAGTTTAAACAAAGATGTTATCCCCGTACAATGTAAATTCTAAATTATACAGACATAAAAATAATGAATAAAACATCAACAGGGAGTAACTTCTATCTTACTCGATATTATCTTCGGAGTTACAGTTGTCACAAATAAAAAAATCGAGTGTCTCCGTTTGTGCAAGCCCCATGTGCCTAAATCTTGCATTACAACCACTTTTTACTGTGTTTGTTGTATTTCAACCTACCTGCACACGCCAGGCGCCGAGCCAACTTACCCCGTGTTCAATGCGCCTACTAGCCCCATAATAAATTTCTTCAAGAAAAGGAAACGTAACCTCCTAAACATAAATAATCCAAGTAAATCACATATGGGGTAGGTACAGTGAATCATACATTAAGAAAAGCTGCACAAGTTAAATCGTAATTATTAAAATAAGTATTAGAAATTAGAAAAAGAATGTAGCAACAAAAAATTACTTATCAGTGCAAAAAACAGAAAAATCATAATAAATGTCCACTGCATGTAGGTAACGCTGCAAAACTACAACGAGGATTGTAAAAAGCAAGAAGAAACGTACTCTGTGACTGGTTGCGCAATCTACCCACAAACAGGCGATTTATGAGGACTGCGCCTACTTACCCCTGTAGCCAACTAGCCCCGGTCTCCCCTACTGCACTCAGACGAACACATTTCAAAATTAATAGAGAGTATCATCATCAGACTTTGATGGATGCGGTATTGAATCACAATGTGGGATGCAGTTTACCAATATGTAATTCAAAATATTTCACCACTGTAGTACTGCAGGTTGCGGTAGTTTGGCCAAAAACTTCTAATCTGAACACAAAAAATCTATAATCAAAACATAAAAAATTAACTTCACTTAAATTTAGATACCTTATTTCCCACTCCAGAACGCTATGAATGTACATGTAAATTGTGTTGAATCCTTACTGCTAATATTTAACAATATTATAGCTGTGATACAGTAAAAAAAAAGTTTTACTTTAATTTTTAAACCTTATTCTCTCCCAAGGGGTGATGTAAACACATCAGAAAATTATTACTTAAGTTTAACTTGGGGTATAAATAGTTCTCATCTCGGGAAAAAAAATACATTTAAAATTTAAGTTATGTAATTCCCCACTAAGTGTGCTACCTGCGTAAAAATAGCTATCCATTAGAAACTTTTTACTAAAATATAAACTTGACTAAAGCAAAAACTTATTCTGAAAATATCCTTTTTATTTCCACTATGACGCCATATTCACCTTTTAGAATTAGACGCCAATTTTTGAAAAAAAAAAAAAAAAAAAAAAACTAGCTCAATTTAATATTTCATGTGAAAATCTTTCAACTAAAAAGAAATAAATTATTATTATGGCTTTTGAAATTTTTGCAACAATGAAGTAAAAATGTTACATTTTCTATGAAAAATGTCCGTTGATTTTCAATGAAAAAAGCAAAAATTGGAATTATTAAGAAAAATATTTGAATAATTTAAAAAAAATTGGCCCATGTTTCTCTCTGGGTTATAATTCCCCCATATTCAAAGGCATTTTACCATTTGTTTTGGCCCTGTCTCAGGCAAACGTTTTTACACTTTAAATTTATAATATCATTAGAATTAGTAAAGAATAAAAAATGAGTGGCATCAGGGACAAAAAGGTGGGAAGAAAAAATGAAAAAGTTATGATCTCCATAGGCTTTTTCCATGTTAAATTAACATTGAGAAGTGACACTGGAAATAAATAAGTATTGCGCTGCCGCGCAATACTTAAATTAACTATTAATTGATAAACACACACTCTTTTTTAAGTATTACACTCTTTATTTTTGATTTATAATTTCTGTTCTACACTTTAGCCATTAAAATGTTTCATTGTTGCAGTTTCACAGCCATTTGTCCTGTTTTTGAGAGCATGTATTGGCACATCATTAAATCTATTGTTGTTTCAACTCTCGTAGAATTGATTGCATTACAGAGAATATTTGGTGATTGATCACCTGTGGTATGCTAACAAAAAAATGCCTTAAAATTAATTTAATTTAAAATTAATTTCTGAAAATAATAAAATGTTCAACTGGTATCGGAAACTCACCTGTGAACATACTTTTAATAATTCTAGATTATCAAGAAGTGGATTAAAAATAAAAGTACAAAATTTCATCATTATATACAAAAACCAGGTTGGGTTAAATAAAAGTGTGTAAAAAAATATGCTTTATCAATTAATAGTTTAATATTAACCAATACATTGAGAAATTAGAAATTTAGAAATTAGATTTAGAAAATTTATAAATTATTTATAAATTATAGATAATAGATTACAGATATAAATTATATTTATAAATTATTACTATTTAGAAATTTTAAAAAGATAGTTTAAATGATGATTCATTCTGCCCAAACATAAAAAAGAAAAAGTGCAAAAATAATATTTTTTAATAAATTCACTTGCTTGCGCTTTTAACCTAGTGTAAAAAAAAGCAAATTTCATAATCAATTCCAGTAACTGTGCGAAAATAATGTATAAATTAGGCGTGATTTTGAAGATGAACATTGAATGCTTCTAAAAGAGAGGGTGTGTTAAAACTATTTTTACCTTTATACTTATTTTTCAATAAATATCAAAATGTGAAAGTAACTTATGCAAAACATCAATAAGTCCTGGAGGATACAGATTTAAACTTACGGCTCCTAGTCTTAGCAAAGTCGAAAATGAAAAGCCAGTGAAAATAACGTCACAGTGGTCCAAAAGTGATGACAAGTTTCAGATACAATATAAAAATGCTTGTTTTATTTTAAATGTCATTTTTTTTTATGTGTGTGTGTGGGGAGAGGGGAGGGGCAGAATTTAGATTTTATATTGTAAACAATTTTGTATTTAAAAATGTATATAGAAGGAAATTTGGATTGTCATTTATTAAAATAAAAGCCATTTGCATAAATGCCTCACACATATTCTGAGAAATGAACAAATTTGGCGATAGTTTTTTTTTTATGAAAAGTAATAGACACGCTAATTTAAAAGTATCCTATTTTTACATATATTCCACATCAAACATAGATTAGTGAAAGTTAGTATGCGCAAAAAATCAATAAGTAAGTTATGGAGGATATATTTATATCTAATGCTCTTAGTCTTAGCACCATCAAAAATGAAAAACCTGTGAAAATGATGTCATAAAGGTGCAAAGGTGATGGAATATTTAAGTTTTAAACATAAAAATGCTTGTTTTCTTTTAAATATAGTGTCATTTAAACACATAAATACACTTTAAATAATGTCCCTTACTCTGGGAGGGAGGTGGGGGTAGGATAGAATTTAGATTTTTAATTCCAAAGTGTTTATTGCAGTACGTAAAAAACAGATTTTAATGAAAATAAAAAACCTATCTATATAGCAAGAAATTTGGATTGTTATTTATAAGAATAAATGTTTTTATATGAGCGTGATAATCTCAGACATATCCTGAGTGATATTCTCCATGTTTTATAAAAATTTAAATAATTATTTTCAACAATCGTTGCCCAAGTCAATAGTTGGTGGCAAATATGAGCCATTTCAGGAACTATGTAGCAAGTTTAGCAGAAAAATTGTCTTGCTTTTAAAACTGTTGTCAATTTTAAGCCAGGGTGAATCGCCATAGCATCAGACTGAAGGGATGTTTCTAACAATATGTTAGTGGTTTTAAACACAGCAAAAGTAAAGAGCAGTTATCTATCAAGAAGTATTAGCATATTTATAGAATATTTATGAAAATATTTAAGTTCACGAAAGCAACATTTTGTAAAATAAATTTTATTTGTTTTAGTCAATTAAAACGAGATTTATCATACTTTGGACATACATAGGCTGTTATCTAGTGCTCGATTTAATATAGAAGGCAAGCCATTAGTGCCACCTTCGAGGACATCCCTTAAACTGATGGTGATAAATGAACATTAGAGTTAGCAGAATTTCGATTACAGAAAATTAAATATAAAAAAATTGCTTTAAACTGACCATTTTTTTTTTTTTTTCCCCGAAGTCCAGACTTAGTTGGATGATCTTCTCACAATCAAATAAAGCATATTTCATAAAAAACGTTGGAATTGCTTTCGATTTATACTAGCATTTTGAGTAATGGGGTTGTTTTAACAGTAGAAAACGAGTTTTCTGGAATTAGCAACCTAGCTAGATCGATTTCTTGTGATCGATTGAATTAGTATAGGAGCCAAATTTTGTGAAAATCGTTAGCGCCGTTTTCGATATATATCAACCTTTTCAGTGCTGAGTTTGTTTTAATTGAACAAAACAAATTTTCTCCAATTCAAAACCTAGCTAGATGTGTTTTTCAAGCTTGAATTAGTATAGAAACCACATTTTGTGTAAATTGCACGAGCATTTTTCTATTTGTAATAAGCAGAAGTCTCAGTTCTGATCTTGTTTTAACCTGTAAAAACGAATTTTCTTGAATTTGGTTCCTAGCTAGATCTTTTTTTTTTGTGCTCGATTTAGTATAGGATGCAAGTTTTGTGAATATTGGTTAAGTCGTTTACGATATTCATAATCGGGAAAATCGCTTGCTCGCTTAATACATATGATACGTAAGTCAATGCATCAATTGATAAGTTGCTTTGCCCCAGCTAAACTACAATCTATTTTCCAGCTTTTAATTGTCTATTTACCTCGTGAATCTTGCCTCTAAGCAATGTAATCTTAAAATATAAATAAGAAATTTTGATTACTTTCTTAAGTTTATAAATATCAACTTGTGTATAATCTCTCAAAATAATAGAACAAACATTAAAATAAATATAACAATACATGTACTCACAGACAAGCATTTAATACTTACACATTACACTAAACAGCAAGATGATCAAAATATACGTACATGATCTGCAATTGACACTTTCTGCATATACACTCAAGTACAAACTCATAAAACAAAGTACAATGAGAAAATTCACGAAAATGAGAAACAAAAAACAATGAGAAATATTTGGTGTAAATAGACTTCTTACCTTGCAAAATTAACACTTTTATCAGGTGCAAACTACCAAAAGAAAGACAGAGAAAAAGAGGTTTATTTTTAATCTATAATAAAAGCAAGTGCTGAGATTCCTACTAGGGAAAAAAATTACAGTACAATTAGAGGACTTTTATTGTTAAATATTTATGAAAATCCTACCTCAGCTTTGATTCAAGAAGTTGCTACATATTTCTGAAAATTTTTACTCATAATTTCTTTAAAGTAATAATAGATTATTTCACCAAACTGCACATCTTTGTTACAATAACTCACAAGTATCTTTATTTTTAAACTACTTAATTGAAAAATTTTAAGTGCCTTTTAATAAAAATTAACAGTTCTTTTACCCTGTAATTTCCTCAGTGACAGTATGCTCCACTTGAAGTCTGGCATTTACTTCAATAAAATAATAATCACCCTTTTCATCAACTAAAAATTCTACAGTGCCTGCATTTTGATATCCAACAGATTTTGCCAATCTAACAGCATCTTCAGTCATTTTGTTACGTATCTAAATCAAATACAAGAAACTATAAATAAGCCTATGCATATATAACAAGATAATATAAACTATCAATTTAATGTATGTGGTTACTTTAGCATCCCCCTTGTTTTAAACTGTTACTAATAGTAACTTACAATGGAATAATTATTTTAGCTGTAATTAAGAATTCTCACCAGAAAGTTAAATTTTTTATTTATTTATTTTATTTTTTATTTATTTATTTTTTTTTTTTCAGGAAATTTATACCTTAATCATGCAACAAATAATTTTTTAGAATAAATTCCAATTTACTCACAAACAATGGTAAAATTACATTAATTGAAAGAAACTGTTGCACTTTGAAAAGTTGTGAAAATAATTAAATAAAAAAAGAAACAAAAAAGAAACTCATGTGAACATGCTCATACTATGAGATATTTTTTTTTTTTACTTTTCGGTTAGTGGGTGAATTTCAATTTCGCACAAAACTGGGAAACTGCTTTTTTCCCCATTCACACACACAGTACCTGACTACTAAGAGTCAGATTTTTTTTTTTTTTTTTTTTTTTTTTTTTTCAAGATTTGCTTTTTTGATAAACAGGTGCTTTTCTTTGTGTGTGTGTTTTTTGAAAGATTTAATATGGCTTACACAATTTGGCAATTGCCTAATTATGAATACTCTGGTATTAAATTGTTCCAAAACAAAGTTATATTTTAAATGGTGGCATTTTGTTCATAAAAGCACGTGATAAAATCATGTGCTTCTTTATTCTGAAGCACCAAAATAGCACAGCAACTAAAGGAAAAGGCATACATTTTGAAACTTGATTTCAAGACTCCCGTATTGCTTTATTATAGGCTCTTATTTATTTATATTAGAAGTCATAAGCTTACATCCAAAAAGGTACATATTTTTAAGAATCCAATGCTATATGAAAACGTTAACTTACAGTCGCCCCAGGTAGCTTTAATGGTAAAGCATTGGCCTTGTAAGCCAAGAATCTGGGTTCGATTCCCAGTCTGGGCATTTTTTCTATCAGTTGGAAATATTCAATTCGTATGATAACTTGCCCAAGCATATTTGTTAACAGTTTCACTTGGTATCTTATTTAGATTTCATACCATCTGATCTGCATTTAATATGTAAAATCACTGTAACCAGGGGAAAAAAATAAAAAGAAAAAAAATATCTCTGGTGTACATTTTATTAATTGAATGTTCTTTAAGTCCTATAACTTTAAAAGTTATTAACAGTGTTGTAAGACATACAAAGAATAAAATCAAAGCAAACTTACAGAAGAGCTGAAATTTGGTGCAGGAGCAATTTCTACTACTTTCTGGTGACGTCTTTGAACTGAGCAATCTCTTTCAAACAGATGGACAACATTACCATAATTATCACCTGAGAATATAAGATCAAAATATTAATAAGTAAGATATTTTTAAAGCATGCAATTAAAGAAACTTTTTGAAATAAAATTACCTAAAATTTGAACTTCAACATGCCTTGGTTTTTCAATGAACTTTTCAATAAACACAGCACCATTACCAAATGCTGATGTAGCTTCAGAAACAGCTCTTTTGAAAAGCTCTTCAAATTCCTATCAAGTTTCAATAGAAGGAAAAAATATCACAAAAATTACATAAAATATACTAAGTACGTTCGAACCTTCAATTTAATATTTATATTAATTAGTAATATTTTTTTTAAGTAACTTTTAAAATACAAGTGAAGTTATAATTACTTCTATCATTCCCACCGAGCTCCATATATAACAGGAGATCTGCCTTCCTATTTCCCAGCATGATTTCCAGCGGTCAGCGCGGAAGGATACAGTGACGGTAATTTTAGTTCACATCCATGTCAAAAAATGCTGTTTATTGCATTTCTTTATATGATTAGAGAATCATTTATTAGTTTGATATGTATTAATTAATTAGAGATGCATAAATTAGGATAATATTAAATGAAAACACTAATATCTAACATTGATAATGCAGACTATTTTTTACATTTGCCTTGCAAGATTCTGATCAGCGAATAAGAACTCCCGTTATGTATGGAGCTTAGTGATCATTCCCAATATAAATATTTATATATATAACAATTTATTCCCGTTATTAATCTAAATTGAAGTCATACTTTATAAAATAAAAAAAAAAAAAACTTTCTTTTTCACCCTCTAAAAAAAGGAAATTATAATGTTTTGATCAATGTAAATAAAATTTCAAGTATTAATTCTTTTTTTCCCCATTTAATCAGAAGCTTATTTTTCACCAAATGTGATGAAATAATCATATACTAGTAATATAATTTTCCTCAAGTGATCCTAATATCTTCATCTTAGCTTTTGGTTATCAATTTTTTCATAGAGTTAGTATCTAAACCCATGAAAATATATTTCCCAAATATATCAGTGCCACATTAATTTCATGCGTATCCTCAATCATTTATTTATTTGTCCATTTATGGGGTTATATGTCAATTAAATAGTTATTAGAAGTCTCTTGAATATATCTAACAAGTCCATCTCATCTTACATGTAAAAAAGTTAAGATTCAATATATTTTATGAAGTAAGAAGATATCGTGCAGCAATTTAACTTATAGAGGTGAAAATATTTGGATAGTTTTCCAGCCTAATCTGAAAAGTTTGCAATAGATCCTCGGAAATTGAGCGTAATCCATTCCAAGAAGAAGTTATATTTCTAAGTTACATTTCCTTAAAAAGAAGCGATGTTTTACATACATTTGTTCTAGATTCACTCAAAATTACTGTTGCAGAATTACATACATAAAATCATACAAGCATAAAGCTATAAAAATTGTAATTAACTTTAACTTTTATGAATGATAATTGCATATGGCTCATTTTCCTAAAAACATAAAAGTATGATGTTACATAAGTTCAAAGCAATATAAAATAAAAAAAATTCTGAATCTTAATTTGAAAAATTCTTTTTTTTTTTCAGCAAATTTAGCACTGGGAATAGAATGACACGCATGGTGAATAAAAAGTTGATTGTTTTTAACTCTTTATAATAAAAAAAATTTATCAGTTAATTCATTAAAAAACTAGTCGGATGTGCCAAACCCAAAACTCTCTTCTATCTCATACCTGTTAACGCGTCAAAATTCGCTATCACAGTGCCAAAATTAAACGACAATTTATGCCCACAATGAGGATGCTAAGGATGTATGTTCTTTGAAATTTGTGCATTTAAAAAGGAGATATAAGAATCGCATTTGTCAAACAAATCCTTGAATTTTGCCACTCACCCTCTTAGATGTGTGCAACAAAAATTCCCAACCCAAAGAGCATAAAAGCGACACCTGTTGGGCAGTATACACTCAAGCCTAATAAGGATCTATTTATGTAAAAGTGTCACAGAACTTCGATTAAATTCCATGAAATAGTTTTTGAGGAATAGCTGTCATGGAAATCATGAAAAATGCAGCATGGCAGGGCCACCTGTTATGCAGGGTGTCCACTGTCAATGGTGTCCAATTAATAAATAATCTTCATGAGATTCACGAGTTTCACATTATTCTTAATTTAAATCAAAGTTGGGAGAGCTTAGAGACATATAAAAAAATAATAATAAAGGCAAAAGACTATTTGGATGTAAAGAAAAAGTTCCTAAAAAAAGAAAAGTTTGGTTGGATCAAAAATGATAACAATATCAAAAAGCAACCCCTCTCCCCCTCCAGAGATATCTTACGAAAACAAATGCCAGAGCCCCCCTCCCCCCTAAAGTGATAACGCTATATATGCACAGCCCTTTTTCTAGTATAAACAGCTATAGTCTATACCCATTCTGATATTATATAGTTTTTGCACGAAATTTTATTCTTTTAGCAATGATTTTTTTAATAATACAGTTAAAAATTTATATATTTATTGCACGTAACCCTCTAAGCACGAGTAATACTCACACTTGACAGTTTATTTTATATGCAGTTTAAAAACAAATAAAACTAATACATTTTTTAAAAAAATGTATAATACCTGATTTATAATACATTAGTTCTCAAGTGTCTTTTCTAATTGCATTATATATAAAATTGTCTACTGTTAAAAAATATCACATTGCAGAAAAAGTTTGCTACTAATGAGACTTGTTGCAGACATCTTAAAAAAAATTTTGCCACAGGGATGATAAGTTAAATATTACTAAAGTAATCCCCCCCTATTTATTACAGTACTCGTATATATCACTTAAATCAATCATATTTCTTAATAAAAATTTCCTTAAATTAATGACCAATTCCAATATACAGAAAAATCGCATTTTGATTTTTTTTTTTTTTTAGTTATTTAATGCAAGAAAGCAAAACATCCTATTAATCAGTGTTTCACATAAACAGCATATGTTGTAAAAAATGTTTTATGTAAAAGTGTAACCATGTTAATATATAGTAATCATCAATTTTTCACAAACTCACTTAAAAAGGTTTGCCATTTCTGTTCTAAAACATGTACTTAGCATTCAAAAATTAGTTTTTACTGTATTTAGACAGTCATATTTACCTCGATTGAACTTTAAACTTTTGCTCAAGAGTGAAACCTCATTTTTCTTGGATTATTTGGCTGACTTGTTGCAAGACAAGTTATTTGAGTCTCAAACTATTTTACTTCCAAGGATCCACTGTATATGTACAGCATACTGAAATGTAACAGTGAAAGAGGAATTATTCAAAATACTTACATCCATATTTCGCACTACTCTCATTCCTCGTCCGCCCCCACCATAAGCTGCTTTTAAAATAATAGGAAGCCCATGTTCTTTCACAAAAGCAGCAGCATCTTCAATGTTTACCACAGGTGTATCAGTACCTGGAACAACTTTAACACCTACAAAAATAAATAATAATAAATGTAACTGATTATAACATCTTAAAGAGATATGCAAGTTTTGATTTATATTACATATTTATTTTCTGCATATTACGCTACCAGTTTTGGCAAAAAATTACATAAATAGATATTAATGGACTGTAAAAGATCTTTGTTTTTTAACCTAACTTAAAAATAGCATTCAAAGCTTTAAATTTGAATATTCTGTTTTACATTCAAAAACTTCTCTCTTTAAAAGTTATTTTATGTTGTCTCGAAAATTTAAAATAATTTTTTAAAATCCTTTATGGGAAATTTTTTTAGTAAAACATACAACATACGTACAGATATTAAAGAATAGACTGACAATTTCTAGAGATGTTAAAGCTGTGTTTTTGTATTTGAAAGAAATGTAAGTATGGTACAGCAAGTAAAAATCCAGAACTGTAGAATATTCATCCATTTCATTTTAAATTACATACAATTTAACATTCCATTTTTAAGGAAATGGAAAAGAAAGCAGCAAATGAATGAAATACAGAGGAACAACTAGATGTTGATAACAGGAATATTTGTCAAACTATTTATACGGGTAGGTACCAAAAGAGAAAGGAAAAAGATTACCCCACGCAAATTAATTACTAAATTCTTGCAGAGGAAAATAAAAAATATCAATAGGTTAGAAATTATGTTTTCTATAAATTTATATAAATAAAACAAGTTTAGCGGGTCATTTCGATATCAGAATAGAAACAAAAATTTTAATGCTAATACTTAATTCTGGCACTAGAAAATAAATCTATACCCTTAAAATCAGTTAAACGAAGATTATTTTTAATTTAAAAGCTTAATTAAGACTGCTCAATTTAATACAAATAAACTGCTCACACATTTACACTGTATATATACAAATAAACTGCTCATATATGTACACTGATAATGACACTGTTCAATAGAAAATACCATTTTTTTTCTCTTCTCCCTTTATTTATTTATTTATTTATCTATTAGGAACTAAATGTATTTAAATATTCTCTCAAAAAACTTTTATTGGTGCTACATCTATTTAACCTTATGAGCAGTTTGGGCATATTTTTCAATTTCCCAAAAACAACTTTAATCTGTTGTAGGCAAAAATATTTTAAACATAATTGTATTTCAAGATATGTATCAAATAAAGGAGCATTAAGTGTATTTCAGAAACAAACAGGGAAAGGAAATTTTAATTAAGATTATTTTTATAAGCATTTTAGTAAAAATGAGGGAAAGCCCTCAAGACGCTCGGAGGGTTAACACTCTTACTAATTATTTTTTCAATGATGATATGGTCCTTCACCTTTAATCTTCTAAGGTGCAATCCCATATTTTTTTATTTCCTAAAAACAAATTAAATTGCAGATAAAAATATTTCAAATAGAATTATGTTTTAAAATTATCTAATCTAATACGAAAGATACTTTAACACAAAAATGCAGAGAAAAAAGTAAATTAATACAACTTTTATAAGCACTTTAGTGAAAACGCAAGAAAGTCTTCAAATGCTCAGATAGTACTAACAGATGGGTTAAGGTCTGTTTTTTTTTTTTTTTTTTTTTATCTGAAAAATGAACTGAAATTTTGTATATTACAAACTTCTTGAAACTGATATCAAAATATATTTACAGGCTACAATTTTTGCAGATTTTGATGAAAAGTTAATATAGTTTAAAAAAAAAAAAAAAATTACACTGTGAAAAAAACTCATTGTTTTTTTAATCTCTTCAGGGAAAATTTTTTTTATAGTGAGGGAAAAAAATGACTTTTCTTTTGTTTACTATTTATTCATTTTTTATTAATATGAATTCAAAAAGAATGAAAAGAAAGAAAAACAGAAAAACAAAAATTCACAAGAAAATAATCCACATTTGTGGCCGCTGAGCGTTAATGGTAATTTAAGAGGGAAATGATTTAATATGTTCCGGGCATACCAGTTCTTCACATTCCTCACAAATGTAATGAGTTCATCTTACACAATTTTTGTTGTGACTTCTTGGAGGATTTTTCAGCTCAGATAATCCAACAATACTGACTGCCGAAAAATTACTTTACGCTTTTCCTATATCTCTAACCGTACACATACAGTACATCGAAATTAACATTATCAGTGCAGCCAAACCATAAAATTTTTACTTTTCTTGTCGAGGGATTCTGTAGTGAATAAGTTATTATGAAATTTTTGTTCTTTTTATTATTGACAGTAATTACAATTATAAAAAAATAAATGTCTACATATGTGGCCAAAGGCATGAAGAGCTTAATTTGTACATTTTATTTTCCGATCAACTTTATGATCACGACTTGCATACAGCAGTTTCCTCCTGGTGACTTAGTTACTAAGCCTACTTTGGGTTGGTGTTTTCCAATGCCTGTGATTCAGCAAGGCTCGCTTCTCCCTGTGCAATGCACATGTACTGATCACCAGTATTTATCTCCTAGCTTTGGAGATCTTTGCTGACGGTGCTCCTGTAAGAAGCCTCTTTTGCAAGCACATATTAGAAATTGTTTCAGTTCGGTTCTTGTTTATCAAAAATTGTCATCATTATTAATTAATCAATCATTTCAAAATTATCATTTAGGTATTTTTGGCATCCATTTTAGAAGTATATAACTTGTCACTCGAAATTACATTAGAAATCTGTTCGATGATGCAGAGAAATCAGACTGTTGGTTAAGTGAATATGCCGTTTTCTGATTTTAATAAATTCAATTTAAGTTTTCTAATGATGCGATGGTGTCATGCCCTAATTTTTAAATTGCTAAATTACGGAGAGCTTGCCGATTTTTTAAAGGTTTAATATTCCCAAGGTTTTCACTGGCCAAATTGACAACTGTAATATTCTTTATTAATATCAAGAAAAATTATTTCTAGGTTTGGAACTTTTTTTAACAGAACAGTGACCATTAGTGGAGTTATTACTCCCTTCTTGCCTCTTATGATTGTCAATAAACAAGAAGTTTAACCATATTCAAGTTATCTTTACTTTTGGCTGTTTTTATTGTCTTCCAAGAAACTCTATAAAGTAAGATCTATTTAATTATCCTTGACCAAAAAGAATGCAATTTTTAATTGCTTTGGGTTAATTGCCTTTCTAATTATTTAGCAAATTTTTCACAATTTATAAAGTAAATTCTGTATGATCGCTTTAAACCATTTCATATTTAAACGGCCGAAACAATCAGTTATTTCTTCACACACAATAACAACAACAACAAAAAAAAAAAACGAAAAATCATGCTTCGGGCATGAATGTTGAAGTGCACTGAAAAAGCTGAACTATATGCACAATGCAAAGTTGCTGCAATATAAATGAACATGAAGAAATAAATATTATCGGCAAAAATTACAAAAAATAATTTATTTAGGTATATAACGCGTAAAATAACTATACAAGTATAGTTAAAGGGCATAGGATTATTTTTTTATTTAATTCACATTCATTTCTTTTTATTTGTACTATATTGAGTTCAAACATATCCTCACGATAAAATTTCTGCACTGTATTAACATAGCTATGCAAACTGAATCAAAAAGCATTGCTGCTATAAAAAACACACTAAAGCAAAAAACAGAGATACCACAAAATGTGCATGCAGAGGTACATACATGTAGTCATTAATTATTGTTCCACATCTTAAAATGAAATTTTAAGCTTATATTATTTTTTATTAATGTTTTATATTAAAAGTCATATGTTACAAAAAAAATTAAAAGCACATAAATTGTACATTGTTACAAACTTATCTCTCCCGCCTCCCAAAAATTTTCAGGGCATCATTTCTCCATGTTTCTCTATCAGTCTCAGAAACAGCCAAAATGACATTTAAAAAAGCTGATTTCAGAGAAAAAGCTGAAAACTTTCATGTCAGAGGCATAGATTATGAAACACTTTCCAACACAATCAGAATATTGTTAAGAAATTTCATTTTATCATGTAATAAAATGAAATATCTAAAACAATTAAAAAACAACTCAAAAATTTATTTTCAGCAATTATTGTCCACAACCAGTAATATATGCAAATTCTTTCATAAAGTCCTGTATATGATGTACAGAATTTATATACACCATGCAATACACTAAAAGTTTCAATATGCATACCACAGCTGACATTTCCAGCAATTATTGCTCATATTCAGCCTGGCAATTTAATTCTTTTGTGCATCTTTGTAAATAAATGATAAATGTACTCATTTCAATATCTACAGAGAATGGTAGTAGTGCATCTTTGTGATGTATGTCAATTTCATTGTATTTTAAGTAGAGTAAGCTACTTAATGTATATTCTATAGAAAGCATGCTGTTGTCGGGAAGTCTTCAGAAAATCTCACCAACCAACAAGATTCAGCATACAGTATATACAGTCAAACCCTGATTTAACGAATTCATTGGGACTGAAAATTTTATTCATTAAATCGGGGGGTTTTCGTAATATCGGGGTCCAAAACAAAAATTTCTGCACTTACATAATAAGCAACTACACAAAAATATCCATAATTTGAAAATTTACACTTTTTATTCAGCAGCTAAAAATACAGTGAATAATTCACACTAGTTAATTTGAAATTTTAAAATACTGAGTAATAGTTTTTGACAATTTCAATGATTCCTGACTTGAAAAAGCTCTTTTTCGACTTTATGAAGAGAAGAAAATGCTGCGTCATTTATATCCTGTTGCATGATGTATGTTTTCACAGTTTCCAAACCCTGTAAAACATGGGAAAAGGCAACAGTTTTAATTGGGATTTCATTAACAATTTTTTGCATTAGAATCGCTATTCATTCATTCTGACAAATCAACAATTTCAGTTGCACAGATGGACAGTTTGTCATCACATGTAACATAAGCGTTAAAGTCTATCTCAGGAGCAACTTCTTTCCATATGACTTGTTCTAAAGGGGCGAATTCGTCATCATTTTCATCATTTTCCACTTGTGTGTCTAGAAATCTTGCTTTCTGAAAGAATTTTTCAATTTTACTTTTAGAAACTTGGTCCCAAGATTGTCTCAGATAATATACAGCATTCAAAACATTGACTTTGTTTCTCTTCTCTGCATTTTTGTCCAACAATGCTGTAATTCTCATAAGCAACTTTCCGTAATTAACTTTTACAGAATGAATAAGGACAAGGTCTAGTGGCTGAAGCACACTTGTGCAATTTGCAGGGAAAACCACGATTTTGATGTTTTTTAAATTGTAAATTGGAAGCTAAGCGCGACATTGATGGATAAACAAAAGAATTTTTCTCTTTTGTATCTTCATAGACTTATCTAAAGACATCAAAAAGTCTGTAAATAGGGGAGAAGTCATCCAGGATTTTTTGTTTGCTAGGTATTTTGTCGGTAAGGTCTTTATGTTTCAAAACATCCAAAGCTTTACTATCCTTACTATCACAAATGGCTTCAACTAGTCAGTTTCATCAGCATTAACCGTAAGTAAAACCGTAATTCTCATTTTGTTTTTTTTCCCGCCAAAGCATTTTTCATGTTCATTTTCAAAGTATTTTGCTATAGCAAAATGTTTTATCTGATTGTAAGTTATAAAACAATCCTGTTTCATCTGCGCTGTAGATGTTGGATGGTGAATACCCTTTAATCAGGCTGAGCAACTTTTCTTTGCTATCTTTTACTACAATTTCATTTACATCCGTCTTTTCTCTGCACATTTTCTTTTGGACTATAATGCATCTGTTCTTAAAACGCTCAATGCAACCATTGGATGCAAAAAAGTCTTTCATATTATGCTTTTCGGCAAATTGAAGGGCCTTTTTCTTCGGTCAGAGGCCCACTAATGGCTATTTTCTTGGCACGAACAATGTTGAACCATTCCACTAGGACAAACACAAAAAACACAAAGAGGAGTGGCTTTCAATGACTTCCTTATTTTTGACCACATTCTGCTGATGCTTTTTCAATTTCTGCTTGTTCTTTAACAAGTGTAGCTAATGTTGACAAAGATTTCAAAGCATTCTGCTAAAACATTTTGTGGTTCGATGTTCTTGTCAAATTTGCATAAAATGTTAAGCTTTTCATTCAACGTAAAATGTTTTCGTTTCCAACAATCTGCCACAATGAAATTCACAAAGTTTCAAAAATAAAATGTTCTGCAAAACCAAGGGTCCATTGCACCTCATTTCTCTCAAAAAAGAGAACAATTGGTAAAAATTCTTATTTCACGGCAAGAAAACACAAAAGAGAATAGAATCTTCAAAGAAGCCATTTTTTTAATTTGGCAATAGCATCATTAAGCAAATTCTGGGTCAGAGACCTTGCACCAGAAAACACAAACAAACACGAACACATAAAATCACATCATCAGATGAATTCCTTTCATCAAATGAAATTCTGACCAAATTTTAAGTGACTAAAAGGTTATATACCTCTAAAATGTGGATGCCAAAAGGTAAATTTAAAACTTTTAGTTAATATTGATGACAAATTTTAAGAAACGAATGAAAGAGTTTTTAAAAATAATTTTGATGTGAGCGCTGGTACAAAACTACACCACCATAAAAGCGAGCGGTGAAAACAAAACATCAAATGCGAAGGGAGAACACACTAACTGGCACATGCACATATCAAATGGCGACATGACTTCACTGAAGTAAGTTTACTGGAAAATGCTGAGGCGAGGAGGTTTAGCAATGAACAGGTATTGGGGGATGCTGATTGCGAAGTAGGCTTAGCAACTACAGTGCCAAGACAGAGGAAAAATCAACTCTTAATGATGTTAACTTTACTTACAATAAAAAACTACTTTAGCACATAAAAATGCACATATTGTACGTCGTAAATGTGGCCTAATGTTCACCACCAAATGCTTTTCTTATGCAATAATTTAATTTTTAAATTTTCTTCCTTTTTCAATATTCACATGTAAATACAGTCGAACCTCGTTATCCCGACACCCGGTTTTCATGTCACTCTGCTTATCATGTCAGTTTTTCAAAGTCCTGATTTCTGTATATGATTTTAATGTAAATAAAATCTGGATTTTACGTTGTCGAATAATTTTCAACTCCGGATATCCCGACGATTTAGCAAAATTGTCTATTTTTCATAATCCATCTTGTAAGCAAGGAAATTAGGCGGTAAGAAATGGCTTAGACAAAATTTTCACAAAAGTGTCTAAAATACCCTTTTAGATAAATGAGAAATTTTACTTCAATCCTTTACCTGTATAAATAAACCCACACACGATGAATGACCCACTTAAGCTCCAGATAGGCGTATCAGTCTATTCGCAGCCTTTTTGATCTGGTCAGGCAGTGCTTTCTTGTGATTACGTGGTTTTTTTCATCTGACTAAAGCCGAAGCATTGCATTACATTGAAATGACCAGAAATTATCTAACATCCATTTCTGAAACAATGAATACTGATTACAATTCATTGTATAATATTGATAAAAGAATTGTAGAAAGTACATCTAGGGATAAACAAACCTTAATTCATCAATATTTCACGTAACAATAAAAAAAACAAGTCATCATAAATCTTATTTTTATTCTTTTTAATTGTGTTTAATAATAATGTTTTATTGCTTAAAACTGCAAGAACAGTTATGAATTAAAAATTGTCTTAAATTACATATAAATACAGCTTTTTATAAACATATTTTTCTCCAACTCCGGTTACAGCGACACTCCGCTTATGACGACACTTTTTTTTGGTCATTAGAATGCCCGGATAACGAGGTTTGACTGTATATATTTCAATTGAAAATACATTGTTTGGACATATTAAGGCTTTTTAAAATCTGACAATAGTAAATAAAAAATGGTTATTTCAAAATATGAAATACATATCTATTCAGATTTTTTTTTTTTTTTAAAGAAGAAGATTGGACACATTGGCACACTGACATCACAATCTTGTCAAGGATATGCTGCAAAAGATGATTAAGTTGTTATACATAGTTTTTAATCCTATGCAACAGAACTAAATAAAACTTATGCAACCTTAGAATCATGACCGACTTCAACATTAAATAGTACTTAAAATAATTCTTTGGTGTAAAAACTGTCTGATTCAGTATGTTTATCATACATTATCTATAAAACTACTAGTTTCCATCTTTTTCATATCTGATAGTTTTTATGAAATAAATCACCAAAATGAAAAGAACACAATTGATTCGATATCAACATTGGCGCCAGGAGCATTTGTAATTTTTTCCTTTTTAATAGAGAGATAAATATTTTGACTGACTATTACAATATAAAAATATAAATACTTTGACCATCTATTTTTATATATACAGGGTTATCAAGAAAGAATCATCCGATTACAAAATTTAATATTTTCCATAATTCCAAACAGAAAATTATAATTAATATGTCACTGTAAAGCAAAAATGTTAAATTTTTAGTTTGTAACATTTCTTTTCACAATAGGTGGCAGCACTGTTGTCATTAAGCTTTTTTGAAATTTCAAAAAGAAATGGAGTCTAAACAGAAGGCTTTTTTGTGCACTTTCCTTTACTAGAAGTCAGTCAGTAATCACTGTTCAGCGTGAATTTAGGTGAAAGTACCATACAAATAAAGCACCGACATCTCAGAGTATGAGTATAGAAGGTGATATAAGCAGTTCCAGGAAACTGGATGCCAGTGTATAGGTAAAAGTCCAGGATAACCAGGTGTTTCAGCAGAGAACGTTGAAAGAGTGAGAGAGAATTTTTTATGCAGTACGACGAAATCGACGGTTCATGCTAGTCATCAACTTGGGATACCTCAGTTTACTGTTTGGACTGTGTTGAGAAAAATATCACATTTTATGCAAGCACTGAAGACTCGTGATGAGTTGCAATGTCTAAACTACTGCCTTTTCATAGATGAAGCTATGTAAGACGAACATTTTTGCAATCAACTCGTACTTAGTGATGAAGCCACCTTTCATTTAAGTGGCAAAGTAAACCGCCCTAACGTGCGAATTTAAGGATCGGTAAATCCCTATACGTAACATCAAACACGTAAGGGACTCACTCCCCAAAAGTAAATGTCTTTTGTGCAGTATCTTCATCAAAGGTTTATGGACAGTTCTTTTTTGCCGAAAAATCAGTGAGTGGTATTACCTACCTCGATATGTTGGAAATTTGGCTTTTCCCTCAGTTGAAGGAAGATATGCACAATTTCATTTTTCAAAAAGATGGTGCACTGCCCCATTGGCATTTGGAGGTTTGTAAACTTCTAAACAGATCTAAAAGAACTACCACACCATTGGACTGATCACAGTGCAGCTGATGATTTGGTCTTACAAAGCTATCCTCCTACGTCAGCTGACTTAACCCCTTGCGACTTCTTCCTCTGGTGATATGCCAAGGATCTTGTGTTCATACCACCTTTGCCTGCAAGTTTGCCCAAACTCTTACAATGCATTTGTGATGCTTTACAAACAGTTAATAGTGAAACATTACAACCTGTTTGGCAAAAATTGGCATATCACAATGATATTATACGGGTGACTAAAGGAAGTCATATTGAACATTTCTGAAAAAAAAATTAACATTTTTTTTCTTTACAATGATACATTAACAGGGGCAGACAAAAGTTGAAAATTCTTAGGAGCCAGCTTGAAAAAATGGAACACTGGTTACTCAGAATAGTATTCAGCTATTTTTGAGTGATGTGTGCCATTTTGCAGTGAACAAGTTAAGTATTCAATAAAAAAATTAAACTGAGCAAAAATTTGAAGATAATACCACTTTACATTGTAAAAAATAAATAGAAACAAACTATGAAATTAAACATTAAAGCAGAAGACAAATTAATATCCTTACCTTTAATTCCCAACACGAAATTATATACATAAATTAATAATGCCTGTGAGATTTTGATTTGAAATACCATTTCTGAATTGATTTTTCAGGATTGAAATCCTTTAAAGATGGTCCATTTAAATTTATAAACAATAAACTGTTCATACTATCCTCTTTTAAGTTTGAACAGAGTTTACTTTTGATAATGTTTATTTTGCTGAAACCTCTTTTACAAGAAGGTATTGACACAGGAACTGTCAGCACAATGGCAAGGGAATTTGCCAATTGGAACTTTTTTAGTTAAAGAAAAAAAAAATCAAAATTAATAAGTAGGTAAAAAAGTTAGTCGCCAAAAGCAATTTTTTAGTCGCCCAGGCGACCTGGTGCCCGGGGTTTGTCAGACCTCGCACGTTAATTATAATTTTCTGTTTGTAATTACGGAAAATAATAAATTTTGTATTCGGATGATATTTTCCTGATAAAATGCAAATGGGAATTTCATTTCAGCTGCTTATAATTTGAGTTCTGCTGAATGGATTTTGACGAGTCTTGCACTTTTAGTTACATAATTTTGCAGGAAAGGTTTTAGTATATAACATTCTATGTTGCTTAGTTTAACAATCGGGGAAAGTTCTATAATCAGATGAACTCGATCATGAAAGAGTAGCCTTTTAAAAGATTCTGATGAATGGATTTCATTGTTCGTTAATGTTTCAGGGAAAGTTTTAGTACATAGCATAACTTTCTGTGTTGCTTAATTCTAGAATGCAGGAAAGTTCGATAATCAGGTGAATCTGATTATGAAAGATTAGTCTTTTTAAAAGGTCTTACTGGACAGATTTTAATGAGACTTGCATTGTTAGATTCTTTTCCAGGGATCATTTTAGTATATTGCATATTGTTCTATCATTCTTTACCAAATCTTACTATAAATGAAAGAATTGGTCATTAACAGCCCAAATTTTGTCTAACATTAAAAAATATAGTAGCGTAATTACGTTCATATTGTTTTCAGCAATGTAGAAGGATATTTCATGTAAAGATCCATATTACTTTAAAACACAAGTCAAATTCATCGATGTATTTTGTTTGATTCAAGGCTCGTTTGGAGAAATCGAACAGCATAGCAGACGAAGCCTGCTAGTTGTAATATTCACTAATCTTTTATAACCACCTGATTATAGAACTTTTCCCGATAATTCTATAACTAAGCTTTGCAGAATATGTTAGCTACATACTAAAACCTTCCCTGTAATATTCAAGACAAAATTTTCTTACAATACAAAGCAAAATAGTTTTTTCTATGAAAAAAGTGACTGCTTCCATCTGACAAATACTGATCATGGCCATTTGAAAGCGACTAATCATTTGCAGCTAAATTGTGAATCAGCATCCAGTAAAGCAATCCAATAAAAATTACATAGGATTTTAAATATATACAGCAGACAATTAAAAAGAAAAACTAACATTAAAATAGTCAGATTTTTTTTCATTTTTAAAATAACTTTAAAATATTAGGGAAACAAAAACATTTATTGAACTGGAATGCTCAAAAAATGAAAATGAAATTCCAAAAATATTACCTGCTGAAATGGCTGACTTTCTTGCTGAAACTTTATCTCCCATTTTTTCCATAACTACTGGGGAAGGACCAATAAATCTGATACCACCAGCAATACAAGCTTGAGCAAAATCAGCCCTTTCCGATAAAAATCCATATCCTGGATGTATTGCATCAATATTGTTTTCCTGAAAATGCACAATTATCAGTTTACGAAAACACACCTTTTTACAGGAAAAAAAGTCACATTATAAAAGATAACATAAATAGACATCAAAAAGGAAATATTTATGCATACGCTAAGGCAAAACCAATGAAGTGAAGATTAATCCTAATTACAAAAATTCCCATTTAAATCATCTACAAATCTATCAGCTATTAATGAATAACAGATGGGTGACAAAATAATATGAACTGAACACCCATGAAAAAAGCATGGTCCATTTCAAAGAAGCAGAATGTGCATGTCACTTTGCACTCAATTCTGCACCTAGGGGTTATGAAAGGCAAGGTATCAGATGCTCAACATCAGTCACAGGTGATGCATGCCGTTACCATACGCTCTGGAAAACTCAATAAAGACTGATCTGTCAGAGTTCGAAAAAGGAATGATTGTTGGAATGCGGACCGCTGGTTGCTCCATGACGGAAACAGCCAATTATTTGGGACGTGCAAGGAGTACTGTGTCAGCCGTTATGACATTGTACACAAAATGCGGTAAAGTGTCGTCTGCGATGTGTAACAGTGGACGGAAAAGAAAGTTTTCTGAGAGGGATAAAAGAGAGTTGATCTGCATAGCGGTCCGAAAGCGCAGACAATCTTTAACCCAGATAACGTCAGAGATAAAGTCATCTCCAGAATCCCATTTCAGCAAGAACTTTCCAAAGGGAACTTAATGCTTCAAACATTTATGAAAGAGTTTAAATTCGTAAGCCATTAGTGACATCAAATCATGCTTTTCAGCGACACCAATGGTGTAAACACACAAAAACTGGACTCCTCAACAGTGGTAACAAGTCATTTGGTCTGATGAATCAATCTTCACCATATTTCAGACAACTGGACGCGTTTATGTTAGGAGAAAGCCCTCAGAAGCATTTTCTCCTGACTGCCTCTTGCCGACTGTGAAGCATAGGCGTGCTTCCCTTATACTATGAGGTGCGATATCTTGGCGTGGCTTTGGGCCGCTTGTTATTCTGCATGGGAAGGTTACAGCTACTCACTATGTCGATATTCTGGGAGATCATGTGCATCCTTTTGTCCAGACTTTATTTCCAGGAGAATGCCTACTTTATCAAGATGACAAGGCTCCTATTCATGCTGCTAAAATCGTGCAAAAATGGTTTGAAGAGCATGAGGAAGAAGTAGGACATCTTGTTTGGCTCTCCTGAGTCTCCTTACTTGAACATTATTCAAGATTTGTGGGGATATTTGGAGTCAAAACTCTGTGCCCGAATTCCTCCATTATCTATGCTTTTGGAATTAGAGACTGCTCTATAGGAAGAATGGCTTCATATTTCTTTATATGTTGTTCATAACCTCTATAAATCCATCCTATGTCGCATACAATCTGTAATTAAGTTAAAGGGTGGCCCGACCCCTTATTAATAAAGCTTTTCTCTTATTTCATAGGTATTTGTATTATTTTATCACCCATCTGTATATGAATTGTAAATATACTGTACTAGATAGTAACTGTCAAAACTTAATGGTGAAAAACTGGATTTCCACAGAAAAAAAGTTCATAACATCATTAAAATGTCAGAAATTTTTAAAGAATATTTGTTAGCAATAGTTAAAATAAATAAAAGCTCTCCTTTTATAGCTGGGTTGGAGATCAGCAGCATATTAGCTCTCTTTACAGGGATGCAGATTTCTCAGAATATAGACAAGATACAGATTTTACAGAAAATTTCCCAAAGAATTCAATTTTTAGATCCAAAAAAAAAGAGTACCTCCAAATTCTTTTTTCTTAAAAATTTTACAAAAAAATTTTTGAAGTTAAAATTTTATTAATTTTCTGAAATATAAACATTTATCTGCATCATAATACAAATAGATGGAATCACAATTTTTTACATAATTTTTTTTCCCCTTCTTTCTGGGTTTTTTTTTTTTTTTTTTTTTTTTTCCAATAGAAAATAATAATTTGTTTTTCTTAGTATATACGTCAATTTCAATAAAAATTTTACCAAATATTTTTTAAATTATTTATTCAATAATTCCATACCAAAGCTTTTAATTTTAAATTTTAAATAAAAAGTTTTCATTAAAAAAAATATTGGGCGAAGTAAATTTTGCCTTAACAATAATGAAGACATTAACTCTCTTTACACGGATACAGAGAACAGAACATTTCCAGTTTTTGAAGTGAATTCAGCTTTCGGATACAAAATAGGTAAGACCATTTTTTTATTTTAATTTTACAAATGAAGCAAGTTTTGAAGTTAAAATTCTATTAGTTTTTCAAATACAACATTAAACTGCATTACAATACCAATAGATGGCACCACATTTTTTTATAGAAATATTTCTAACATTTCTCTGTTTACAGAAAATAATCGCATATTTTTCATAGTATAGTATGCACCTTAAAATTTTTATTTTAAATGCAAAATGCAAAAATCCTTCGAAAAAAAAGGGGGGGGGGGGCAGTAATGGTAAATTTTCCTTAACACTCGATTACTATCCTAAAAAAATTATTCTATTAGTTAAAATAGGTTAATTATAAGTTTATTGACCTTGCCATTCAGTAATTATCAATAAATATTTTGAATGATTTTTAAAAAAATGTAAGACTAATACCAGAAGATCTTTAAAGATGGCAGTACTAGAATACACTTTAACTTCCAAATCTAGTACAGTTAAAGATTAATTCAACAAAGACATAATTTGCAAAACAAACAGTTTATTTCCAAAATTGTTTAGGTCCAAGAATGGATAGATATTAAAAATTATTTCAGCTGCTTCTATAGTTAAAGTTTTGTAACAAACATGTTTAAACCAATTGAACTTTAAAAAATAAAATTCAGACAATACGATGCTCAAACTACTCTAAAAACTTAGATTCCGTTTGAATGGAATGGAAATAATTCTAGTATTTTCCATGTACCTTTGTATACACCTAAAGACATAATTTGCAGAACAAAGCATGCATGTCTTTAGGTGTACCTTTGTATACACCTAAAAACACAATTTACAGAATAAAAAAACAAACAGTTTATTTCGAACATTGTTTAGGTCCAAGAAAGGATGGATATTAAAAATTATTTCATCTGCTTCTACAGTTAAAGTTTTGTAAAAATATGTTTAAACCAACTGAACTTTAAAAAATAAAATTCAAACAATATGATACTTAAACTACCCTAAAAACTTGGATTACGTTCGAATGGAATGGAAATAATTCTTGCATTTTCCATGTACCTTTGAATACACCTACCGTAAACATAATACGAAAACTGCAATACAAATATTTGCAGCTTGTGAAGCTTAAAAATGGAAAAAGGCCATAAAATTTATTTCCATTTCCTTCCAACGGAATCAATTTTATTTTTTTTTTTTAAAGTTCAATTGGTTTAAAGGCATTTCTTACAAAAATTTAACATTACCTGTAGAAGTAGCTAAAGAAAAATTTTAATACCTATCCTTTCTCAGGTCTAAACAAAGTAGGAATTTTTTTGTTGTTGTTAATTCATTCTGCAAATTATATTTTTGTTTAATATGTCAAGTTTTTTAATAACTACTGCATTCATATGAACTCATTTCAAAATTAACACAGAAGACTATAATTAGAGTTTGATTTAAAAGGTATCGCATCACAATTTGTGGTGTAAATTTACCTATAATTAATCCAAAATGTTTTTCCAGTGCAGTAATGCAGTTAGTTGTTTGGAAAAAACTTCCAATCAGAGCATAAAAAACTACAAAATCAAATTTACTTAAATTTAGTTACCCACTTTCCCACTAGTAGGCACTGTGAATACAAAAGTAAGTTAAGCTGCATCTTTGCTGCTTATTTTTAACATCAGTATAGCTGTCATACAGTGGGGAAAAAAAGGTCAGTTTTATTAAAATTTGGTTACTTTATTTCTTCCTAGGGGCACTATAAACACAACATTTTTTTTTTTTTTTTAATTTGCATTATATTATTATTTGCATTTTTTATATTTTAAATATGGTTCCCATATTACAAAACATAAAAAAATCCCTTGTAAAGTTTTAGTTATGTAATTTCTCAATCAGGGCACTACAAACAGTAGAAAATCTATCATGTGAAATTTTTTATCAAAACAAACTTGACCGTAGCAGAAGCTTATTCCGAAAATTTATGTAAAACAACATTAAAAATCAGTTTTATTTTAATTTAGTTGCCCTATTTCCCGCAAAAGGTCGCTATAAACACAAAAGAAGATAGTCTTGAATCTGTGCCACCTACTGGCTACTTTTATAGCTATCATACAGTTGAACATAAAAAAAAAAAAAAATCACATAAATTTAGTTACTTTATTTCCTATTTTCATATCATTAAATGCAATTAGTTAATTACCTATATGTGTTCATTGTTTATTTCATTTTACATAACATATATTTATAATGTGTAGTTATGTTTTAATGTGCATATTAGATTAAATGAAGTTTAGCGAATAAAAATATATAATATTGATTGAATTGAGGTATCTAAGATACATTTAAAATTCCGAAAAGAATAAATCTTTTATTTTGGATATTAGCAGTTTCTCCAAAGATCTGATGAATACTATCAATTATGATTAAACAAGTAAATTATGGTTTGAATAATTTTATTAAGATTACAAGACAATGGATATAACTAAAGAATACTGGGACTGGGATACATCATTACTATTTACAATGTATATCATCCTACCAAAATTTTAGTTGTAGGGCGATTCCGTGGAGAGTGTCACACACATAACGCAGGCTTTAATTTGCATTTATTCAATTATTAATTAAATTTTAATGTTGATTCTGATTTTAAGTGGTATAGTAAATAAGTTATTACCATATTTTTAAATTTAAATGTGTGTCAATAAAACTCACAGAAGTATATCATTTAATTTCATTACTCAAAATGTACTTTTTTTCTACTTCAGAAAAAAAGCACATTTTGAGTATGAAATTAAATGATATATTTCTCTGAGTTTTACTTACACACATTTAAACTAAAAAATATGTTAATAACTTATTTACCATACCACCTAAAATCAGAATTAACATTAAAATTTAATAAATAATTGAATAAATGCAAATTAAAGCCTGCGTTACGTGTGTGACTCTCCGGATGGAATTGCCCTGTAGCAGATCCTCAGTTCAGGTGAGTGAATTATATTTTTTGTCATGTAATCCATCATGTAGATTTCTTTCCATTTTCCTTTAATTAATATTTACACAATGCTTTGTCTATGAATTCTACTATACCTAGACCATAAATTAAAAATAATTTATTTCTTTAATTCTACAATATATGATTTCAAAACTAAAAATTTATTTACTTAAAATCTAATTATTTATTTACATAATTAAATTATTCCAAAATATCTATCCATTTATTTAATTTATGAAATTAATTCCCCCTTACAATATGAAAACACACACACACACACACACGAGTATATACAGTTGTTCAGAGAAATCATAAGGCCCAGCACAGATTATACTAAAGCAAAGGGGCCTTCTACTTGCTCATGAATATATTTTATACAAAATCAATCCTTGTTGGGAGCTCTTTAGCTTACGGCCTGGTACAAAAGTCCCTCTTGCAACCCCCGTGCATATACCTGCACAGACTTAGAAAAGGATACAGATGGAGGTAGAAAGAACAATAAGTAATTTTATTTTTAAATTTGATCCATAATTTGTTATAAATTTTTTTAAAGATATCTGCCTAAATTAAAATGGTCATTTTCATGCAAATTTTCAATTTTTTTTTTTTTTTTTTTTTTTTTAATGTTTTATGTTTTATTTGAAAGAGCAATCGTTTACAATTTTAAATCTGTTTTAATTCTACTTCTGTGATCACTAGAAGAGGAATTACAGCCAATTTAATAAACAGGAAGTAATGAGTGAAATATAGGAAGTTGGTGTAGAAAGGCCAGGAGAAATGTAAACAATATTTCTGTGCATCCTTTTCTTACGTTTTTTACATAAAAACACTCATAAACCTTAATTGACACTTCCAAATTAATTTTGTATGTATCTGAAAGATATAAAAGAAATCCTTAAATATGATTTCTGGAAAATCAATTTTTCTGTTATCTCCATGTTTGATAAACTTCATTACGAAAAATGTTTTAAACATATTTCAGTGAAATTTTGTCAGTATGTTTTCCATATTAAGCTCTATGTGAAGATGCAATTACTTTATAGCTATTCGAATAAAAAAAACAAGGTAATTTTTAATAAAAAATATGTACTTTTTGACATATTTTGAAATATTTCAGTTAATTTAGAAGATAATGTAAACCTTTTAGTTCACTGCACAGGTAAGTGTAATAGTAGTGTGTGAATTGAGTGTACGCTGTCTGGCATAAGCGCGAAATTTTGCTTAAAAAAATAGCAAAACGCCCTAATTTTTTAAGAGGGGATGAAGATACTGCTAGGATTTTATGGTTTTTCATCATTTTTTATTACAACTGAACTAAAAATATGTGTATTTATTCAATATTGTACATTTTTTTTTTTTAAATGCACTCCAAATGTACGCAGATACCTGAAATGTGATATGTGAAAATTCATCTTACCTGTGAAATTTTTATAATTTCAGGAATGTTAAGATATGCTTGAACTGGAGGTAAGCCTCTGCCAATCAAATAGGATTCATCTGCTTTTTGACGATGCATATGCATTTTGTCTTGTTCTGAATAAATAGCAACAGAACGAATACCAAGTTCTGTACATGCTCTAAATACTCTAATAGCAATTTCCCCTGAAAAATAAATAAGCAATAATAACAACTAAAAACAAAAAACTCATAAACAAGGTACAATTTATCAAAATGTATACATTTTTACACATTTTTTAGCTTTTTATGGATTTTTGTGTGTTTGAGGGTACAGTCCACTCCCTCTAATCTGCAACTCCACAATATATTTCAGATTTTATTATTCAGATATTACAGTTAAGTTTTTTTTTAAGCAAGGTAATGTAGACTTTGACTGTAATAAAAGTTGATTGATCAGATGAATTTATTACGAAATTTTAAAGGCATTTATGCATTCATTAGAAGAAAATGCTTTGTGCATCTTGTAAATAACTATTAGACTGGTATATTCTTAATGCCTTCATTTGTTTGCATGGTCGTAAATAACGAACTTCAAAGTAGTGTGCCATCCAATCAAATCACTTAATTTTCATGCCAAAACCACAGGATTTAAAACATGCAGCTGTGCAGACATAGTCAACACATCTACTGAATCATGGAATTGTGAGTGACTGAAGTGAATAGACTCAACTTAGCCCATTGTTATCGATATTATTAGTGTTACTTGTATGGAAAAGGATGTAATGTGGTTGCTGTCAAAGCAATCTTGTCCACAGACCCATGTTCTAATCGCCTTAAGAACATATTCAGTAGTCCTGTAAAAGTAACGGCTAAATAAATACCTGTATGTATTCGTTACTTTCAAGCTCACTACTTGTTACTATTTAGAAAATGGATATAAACAATCATTGTAAACACTACACATATATTAGATGTAAATTTCCAACTGGGCGAAAAATGTCCGGACCAGGATTCGAAAACGGGACCTCCTGGCTGAAGCCGCCAGTGCTCTGCCATCTGAGCTATCAAGGACGATTCTGGTCGAACTTTTTCACCCAGCTAACCTTGATGATTACAGCATCCGGTCTGAAACCTGGTTCAGCTCAACAGAATAAATCTCAGGTAATGGAACTCCAGAAATCGCTGGATACGAAATTACACTAGATTAATATTAACACAATTATTCTAATTGGTAAACAAATCATATATTAGATGTAAATTTCCAACTGGGCGAAAAATGTCCGGACCAGGATTCGAACCTGGGACCTCCTGGCTGAAGCCGCCAGTGCTCTGCCACTGCTTTGGCACTAAAGTGGTGGACTAAAGAAAAAAAAATTCACAAGAGGTGACTTAATTTTTCCATAATTTTCCTATTATCATAAATTTGATTTTCATTTCAGTATGTTGAGAATAATCCACTGCCAAACATTGCAATTTATGTTAACTAATGCTTTCCGTACAAATGTCTTAATAATTTTTCATTAAGTATCAGTTACATTTTATTTCTGTCATTAGCCTTTAATTTTGATGGCCAGTGTTATATTAAAGGAAAAAATACTAATTCATTATTTTTAATAGAAATGCTCATTATTTACTGAAAACAGTAAACCTGCAATGACGCAACCTGTCTACAACAGAAAGTAGCATTAAGACAGATCTCAAAAACACATTTCCCCCAGCTCAACATTGCAAAACTTTCTGACACATTCATAGACCCATTTTAATACATAAAATCGGGAGTGGCACTGATTAAAATAAAAAAGAATTAAATAGCATTTTTTATTTTTGTTATAATGTATTACATCTCGAGTTATGATCAGTTGTTGCCTTATGACAATTGTTTCATTACTTTCTCATCTGGAAATTTGGTTCAAAACACCCATTTTGACAGCATCTCCTGAAAAACCCTTTGCATTTAAAGAAAAAGAGATATGCCAATCAGTTTCTTAATTTCAGAGCATGAGCACCTGCTGATTTTATGATTTATGAATAAAAATCAATAATTTAAAAAGTTATATTTCATAGAATACATTATTTTTCCTTAAATATAGCCAACAATGAACATTTTATTTTACTATAAACTTCTGTTAGTAAAAATATGAGCAATTGTAATCGATTAAATGCATAATTAATACTCAACCTAATTAAAATCCTGCGAGAAAAACACATCTTGTCTCCCTATTTCTTGGATCCATAATTCCTTAATGTTTTCTTCTTTATTTAAATACATGCAGAGGAATTTTATTATTCTCTTGATAAAAATCATTTCTATGAGTTTCTTCTTATGCAATTAGTTCAGCTGTTTATGTTTGAAAAAGACATGCAACTGCAACACTTCATATCTGCGATACTAAAAAATTAAAATGTAATTCCTAAAAAAATAAATGATCTAATTGCAATTTTTTTCTAAAAGCAGTTTGTTCTGTTATTGACCACGTGATTTCAAAAGCTTCCTTCCAAAACTTATATGCCCATTTTCGGCACCGTATGAACAGGTCTTTACTAAGCAAGTGCTTAAGTAACAAAATGACTAAATAGACACACCGATATATGATACAGACATGGGAACAACTGATGCCGAATTCTTCGAGTCTGAAACCCAAACAAAAATTCCCTATCAGACTATTCAAATCCATTTATGAACAACATAAATGAAGGTAGCACTTGAAGTTTGATGCAGTAACGAGTCTTATTCCAAAGTAATGATTCAGTACTTTGTATCAGAGAAAATACTTGTTACACAGTAACGAATACATACGGTTTGCAACAGCTCAATATTCAGTTTAGTTAATGTTATTGCATCCATGTTTAATTAATGGCTGGAAATATTTATGATGAGCTATGCTGTTTATTGATAACCAAAATAATGATTCTGATTTTGCTGAATATAGATTATGTATTGCATGAGAAAAAAGCAGCTGAATTACTAAAGTTTGTGAAAAAGATACCAGCTTCTCTTCTCAGTTCTACAACGGAAGATTTAATAACCTGGATGGCTTCTCAGGGGAAATCTTAGAGTTAGAAAAAGTCAATCATGCAGAAACAATATCTTCTGTGTTGAATTCAGGAGAAACAGATTCAGAAACAGAATCTGATGCTGAGAAAGATAAAATTGATTTTGAAGAGGGGTTAGCTCTTGAGGATAAATATCTTAGTTTTTTAGAAAAAAACTTTTATTACTTATCAAGAAATCCTGACTCTTAAAAGGCTTCAAAATTAATTTGTTGGGGGAGGTGGGGGGGGGATCCATATTTGCCCCGGGTGTAAAAACGGCTAGTTTCGGCCCTGACTATCACTGCAATGTTTGATAGATTAAAAAATAAGTACAAATTTAGTGGAAATGTTTTCTATTAATTTTGCATTATTATATCATTTAAATGTATTTCTAATATTAAATATTGTTTTATTTAGATTTAAAAAAAATAATTTTTTTCTGTGTTTTTTATTTACAGTGTGATTATAATATTTGCAGATAAATTCCAAATATTGGAATGTAAACAAAGAAATGACCTACATTCTGCAAAATTCTACAATCTGCTAAACCTTTGGTCCCGACCTGTGCAGATTAGAAGAAGTGAACTGTTTGTTGTTATGTCACAATACTTTATAAAACTTTCAACACTGTAAGCAAATTGAAAATATGAGAAAATAAAAGTTACTTTAGTCTAATGTTGTCAAAAATATTTTTTCTCGCCCCTTTTAGATTATTAAATTAATTTTAAATAAAATATTTTCTCTTTCAGCATACAACTATATACTATTTATATTTCTATTCATCATACATTTTAAGTCATTTCCATTTATGGAAATAAACTCATGCTCAAATATGCTTATCAAGCTGTAATACTATGTTCGCACTGAGATAGTTGAGTCACTTAACTTGGTTTTTTGAAGCAGACGTACCCGGAATCAAGATTATGACTTGAGCAAGTTTCTGAAACTCACTTAACTTTTGATACTCATTTAACTATGAGTTGAGTGAAATCTACCTGCTGAACTCTTTTTCTTATTTAAAACTGTTATTAAAATTAGAGTTGAGTTCTACAAATAATTATACAGCTTTTTCGAATGATCTTT
Source organism: Maratus speciosus (assembly GCA_963932465.1). Taxonomy (NCBI): domain Eukaryota; kingdom Metazoa; phylum Arthropoda; class Arachnida; order Araneae; family Salticidae; genus Maratus; species Maratus speciosus. The sequence continues at coordinate 435,811,648 of OZ010790.1, read as the reverse complement.
TGAATAGTTTAATTAACACGACACAAAGAATAAAAAGTCCTTCCGGCCAGTGCCGGGAAGAAGAGGTAGCTTTCATAATCCTTATTTAAAAAAAGCCAAATTATATCATTCAAACACACGAAGCTCAATTTAGTGGAAACCGAATATAGGAGATTCAATACTAATTTTTATCAATATAATGAATGAGAATTTCGCGAAATTATTCAGCTTTATTCAAGCTGCTTTTCTTTAAAGTAACATACATTTGGCTGCCAAATTCGGCAATTTCTTAAAGTGCCTGTCATTTTAAGACAACATGGTGGATGAGGCTAAGCAGTGAACTTGGTCGAGACCTTAGTAATTGCTGTGCACATGCTCACTCACATCGGAATCGGTTAATATATAGGAGTGCTGTCGCATGCAAAAAATCAGATTTTTAAAAATGTCACCCACAATAGAAATTGAAACTGCTATATCTGAGCCATTTTTTAAGGTAAAGACAAACAAAAAATGCTCCTGAATCCTTATATCAAGGTCAAATGCTTAAGAAAGAAACCTTTTTCAATTTCTAATTTTTTTGCACCTCACTTTAAATATATATATATATTTTAATTTAATGGTCGCCATTTTGAAACAAGATGGCTGATGAATCTGGCCAGCGAACTTGGTCGAGGTGTTGATGTATACTATCCAAATGCCTTCTTACATCGAAATAGGTGAATACGTGTGTTATCACGTGACAAATACAAGATCGTTTCAAAATGTTAGCCATGCTAGAAATTCAAAGTGCTATAAATCAACCATTTTTTAAGATAACAAATTTTCAAAAACAAAAGAACAAATTTTCAGAAACAAAAACTGCTACAGAATCTTTGTATCAAGGCCAAACACATAAAAAAATCTTTTTTATTTTCCAATTGTTTAATACCTCATTTTGAATTTTAAATTTAATTTTTTTTAAATGGCAACCCTTTGAAACAAGATGGCGAATGAAGCTGGCCAACAAACTCGGTCGAGACATTGGTATGTACTATGTACAGACCAAGTTACATCCAAATAGGTTCATAATTACGCCTGTTATCGCGTGACAAAAATCAAGTCGTTTTAAAATGTCAGCCACAAGAGAAATTCAAAATGCTATTACTCAGCCATTTTTTTTTAGATATAGACGAAAGAAAAACTGTTCCGGAATCTTTGTATTAAGGTCAAACACATACAAAAAAAATCTTTTTCACTTTCCAATTTTTTGGTATCTCATTTAAATTTTTTTATTTTTTAATTTTTTTTAAATGGCCGCCATTTTGAAACAAGATGGCGGATGAAGCCGGCCAACGAACTCGGTCGAGATATTTGTATGTACTATGTACACACACCAAGGTACATCCAAGTCGGTTGATAAATACGCCTGTTATTACGTGAGAAAAATCAGGACGTTTCAAAATGTCAGCCACGCTAGAAATTCAAAATGCTATAACTCAGCCATTTCTTAAGATATAGACGAAACAAAAACTGCTCCCGAATCTTTTTATCAAGGTCAAACACATAAGAAGAAAATATTTTTTCAATTTTTAATTTTTTGGTACCACATTTCAAATTTAAATTTTTCTTACAAATTTAAATGGCCACCATTTTTAAACAAGATGGCGGATGAAGCTGACCAACGAACCCGGTCGAGACATTGGTATGTACTATGTATAAACGAAGTTACATCCAAATCGATTCATAAATACGCCTTTTATCGCATGACAAATTTCAGGACGTTTCAAAATATCAGCCACGCTAGAAATTCAAAATGCTATAACTCAGCCATTTTTTAAGATATAGACGAAACAAAAACTGCTCCGGAATCTTTGTATAAAGGTCAAATACATAAGAAAAAAATATTTTTCCATTTTTAAGTTTTTGGTACCACATTTCAAGTTTAAAATTTTTAAAAAATTTTAAATGGCCGCCATTTTGAAACAAAACGGAGGATGAAGCTGGCCAACGAACTCGGTCGAGAGATTGGTATGTACTATGTACACACTGAATTACATCCAAATCGGTTCATAAATACGCCTTTTATTGCGTGACAAAATTCAGGACGTTTCAAAATGTCAGCTATGCTAGAAATTCAAAATGCTATAACTCAGCCATTTTTTAAGATATAGACGAAACAAAAACTGCTCCGGAATCTTTGTATAAAGGTCAAATACATAAGAAAAAAATATTTTTCCATTTTTAATTTTTTGGTACCACATTTCAAGTTTTAAATTTTTTTAAAATTTTTAAATGGCCGCCATTTTGAAACAAAACGGCGGATGAAGCTGGCCAACGAACTCGGTCGAGACATTGGTATGTACTATGTACACACCGAATTACATCGAAATCGGTTCATAATTACGGGAGTTACAGTGTGACATAGGTCAGATATATATATATATATATATATCAATTTTGAACGGAGGGTGGTTTCGGGGTCTGGGGGTCATGATCGATGAAAATATACCAAAATTTTTTGAAATCGCTTTCCTCCGAACGGCTGCAATAGGTAGCTTTTTTGTAAAGAAAGCTACCTAAAACAATGATAAATTATGTATAGTTACAGTAGCACCAACTTTTGAAAAACATTGGGTGGGCTTAAAAAATTCTGAGTAAAATGTATAATTCCCCCTCCTTTTAAGCAAAATTTGAAATTATAATTTAATTTAGTAAATAATTTTATTGAATTATATTCCCATAAGTTCTAATAATCCCTTAATAGTCTTCTAGTCCCATAATGCACTATTATTTATTATAAATAACATAAAAATAGCTAACTATTTAAAGTGCAAAAAACTGAATGTCCAGAAGTTTAGTGACCTAACTGCTTTATTTACCAATTTAAGACATTAAAGCAGATGGCAAAATGTATGGGAAATTTGTTTTTGGAAGAGATTTAAATATACAGCCGCTGAAGGGGTTGTCAGTAGTCCTGTAAGTTTAATTGATGTCCTTACTACTTTTCAAAAAAATTTTTTTGAGAACGTCAATAAAATCACATTTCATTTCAACAATTAAATAAGTAAATAACAAATTAAATCAATTGAAATAGGTTGGGCAGAAAAATCAAATTAATGGATGGGCTCTCACCCCACGGGCCCATATAAGTTGGCGCCACTGTATAGTTGGAAGTTATAGTTACAAATTTAACGTAACTTAAGTCTCTTAAAACTTTTTGCAATGTGAACAGGTGAAGCGTAATTCTGTGTATCCCATTTCAAAAAAGTTAAGTGACTCAACTATCTCAGTGTGAACATAGTATAAGATTGACAATGTGTACCAACTTCTCTATGTCTATTTCTAAAGATCAACCGAAACTGAATTTCAGTAATCTTCCTATTTTTTACTAAAAATGAAAATTCCCAAATTTTTTTAGTGTAATTATTACATACATAAATATACATAATTATTAATTAATTATACATGTTTATTAAATATACATAATTATTAATTATATTTGTGCTACAAGTTGAATCTCTGTGCCTCTGACCAAAACTTTTTATTTTCATATAAAATAAAATGTAATAATTCATCAACGACACAGAATGATTTTCTAATTATATATGAATTTCATCTAATTAAAAAATGTTTCAGGTATACATACCTTGATTTATCTTTTATAAGGATTTATGTAAATGTTCATCTGTTATACTAGGACTTTCTCAAAGAGTATACAAAACACTTCTGCAGTTCCAAACAAAAAAATTTCTATTACTGTTAAATCTGCAGCTTTTAACGAGGATATGATGAGAGTCTTCAAAGTTTAGTCCTATATGCAATGCTTGTTTTATAATTTGCACTCATGTCTTGAGTTAGTCATGAATGATAATTATAAACAGTGAAGTTCATAGCAATAAATAGTGTCCCATTTGAGCCGATACAGCTCAAATCAATGAGTAATGCTGAAAATTTCTGAAGGAAAAGACAAGATTTTTGAAATACAGATAGTTTCGATCCAGACGAATTTTTGGCAGCATTTTTGGTGAAATTCAGATTTTTGGCCGAAAATGAATTTTTTGTCAATCTCTACCTCTATATTTCATTAGTTTCAAAATTCATAGTCTTACACAGTTATAACTGTATCTTTAATGTCAGTTCATATTAAGGTCTTCAAAGACATAGCCGCCAATAACTTTTTTCGCGATCTGATTTTAATGTACCCGTTCTCAAAGAAATATTTTTTTTATACATACAGAGAAACATCACATAAATAATAGAATAATGATGAGGTGTTAAAATATAGAAATTGATTGTATAGAAATTTAAGTAGTTGTGAATTTCAACCATTTTTTTTTTCTAAATTTATTTAGTATACAACATATATGAAATACATCAAAACTTTTTGGAAACAATTTTTTTGATGAAATCAATACCATGTTTTAATTTGTTCTGTGAGCTTAAATGTTGACTATGAATTTTATTGTTTGAAAATCCCTAAGTGAATACCAGATATTAGAAAGCTAATTGACACTATAAATAACAAAAAAAAAAAAAAAAAAAATTATATTTCAACAAAAAACATGCCTTACCTCTATTTGCAACAAGAATCTTTTTGATTGGTTTATGCACTTCTGAAGATGCATTTCTCAGCCTTGTTTGCGATAAAATTGTACACCGACATAAAAATGACCTGCCAAGCAGACTACTAATAAACAGTTGTTTCATTTTGCGTCTAGACCTAGATGGAAAGGTTTGTTTTTTAAAAAATATTTAAAAATTATATATCTTTAAAATGTTCATGAGTAAAAATTAAAATTGCATAAAAATCAACTCAAATCACTTCAGATTTCCCTTGCGAAGAAAATAACATATTGTATTAAAATCAAAAAGTAACTATTATAACATTTTTCTTCTCCTATGACCCATAATCAAAAGATTATGCTGTTATAGAAATAATATGTACAGATAAAACTACACATTTATCTGATTTTAAGTAATAATTACCTAATATCCTGCCAATTTCATGTTCTTTAGATGTCCTGTAGTCTAGAAAGATTAATGTTATTCTAAAATTAGTTGCTAGAGCTTGTTCAGCAACTCAAAAGGATAACGGTGTTGTTAGGTTTTCAGTGGCAATAAATTTTCTCCTTTATTGACAGTAAACATCTTCTTTGTTTATAAGCAAGAACTGTGATGCCATGAACTTCAGCTGTTTTCACTCTTCCTTTATCTATACTAATAAAAGAAAGTTTCGCTAGGTGTGCGTATGTGTCTGTTTGCAATGACTAGCAAAATCTACGGCACGTACAAGGTTAAAATTTTTTGTGAAACTTACCCAAAGTGTCTCATGATGCTCCTGAGATTCAGAATTTTAAAATTCTAATAATTAGTTGAGAAATTAATTAAAAACCCCAAATTCAAAGAATGGAAAAGTATTCATAATTCAACAAAAGCATAGATTTTTATCAAACCACAGAATATTTCTTCCAATATTGGAAGAGAGGGGGAGGGGTTAATCGAATTACAGCGCTGCTAGGGCGATAAATGTCCTGGGCCTTTTTAAAAAGGGCTGTATCTTAAATTCTACCACGCCTGAAAACTCGAAAATTGTTCAGACAGACGCAAAAAGAATTCACCTGTCAGAAATTCTAAATATTATTTTTATACTCTTGTAAAAAGTTGAAAAATCCATTTCCGTTCAAACACAGATTTTTGAGAAATCTTTCATAGTGAGAGCAGGTGTTTAAAGGCAGACAATTGTTGTCGGCAGGCAGTAGCTTTCATGGACGACCTGTAAAATTTTTTAAATATTGAATTTATAAGTATAATTTTAATTAATTTTTTCAATTATTTTTCAGCAGGGAAATTTCGCTCGAAAATATTGAATATTAAATACGTGAAATTTTTCACGCTAACTAAGCATAAACCAACAGAGTGAAAAAATGTCCAAGATGGCAATCGAACCCAGATCCCTGGAATAACACCCCGATGCTCTACCGTTAAGCTATAAGGACAATATCCAACTTGGCATCTCTAGAGACGTCTGGCTTGGACATTTTTAAATTCTGTTGATTTACACTTGGTTAGCAATGTGAAAATTTTCATGTATTTAATATTTATTGAATATATAGATTTAACTTTAGTGTTGACTCTAGAAAAAAAGGCCCGCCGGCCGGGAATTTTTCAAAATGGGGACATTATTCTAAATAAACGGTCAAGTGCGAGTATTACTCGCACACAAAGGGTTCCGTACAATAATATATGAATTAGTAAGTGTATTATTAAAAAAAAAATACCGTTGCTAAAAGAATAATAAGACTTTGTAAAAACTATACAACATAGAGTTAGGTATAGCTGTATAGTATATACAGGGTGCAAAGGAAAGTCCCTTTAACCTGAAAATACTTGCGAACGGAGAGAGCTACAGCTATACAAGTTAGGTAACGGCACACTAAAGCGACTACACCTGACCTAATGCAAATGAGAGCAGCACCCCTAGTGGCGAAATTTGGAAGATAGCAGTTGCAAATCGAAAATGAAAAGAGGTAGAGCAAATTTTCCCATTACAAAGTTTTAGAGCGTCAATTAATTAGTACGAAACGACATTTGGTTCACACGGATATGATAAATCGTCGCCTGCATACAAAAATGTCCGAAATCGATGAGCAACGATCCTACTTTGCCTATTCACATTCCAAAAATGTAGCAGTGCACAATTGCAGATTGTGACGTTGTACTGTGCTGTAATGTCTGTAAAGATTTAATTTCCAATGCATTTAAAATTTTAGAATAACCCTTTCAGGGCTAGAAGAATTCTGTTCGTAAACTGATGAAATAAATGACTGACACCAGAATATTCAAACGAATTTCTCAGGAAACAAAAACCCGCTAATTTGCACTTTCATTACAAAAGCAAAATTTTATTAAAATATTCTTGGTGCCATTTGTCAGTTTTGGAATTAAAATTAGGTGGCTAGACCGTCTAGCCACCGCCCTTGAAAGGGTTAAATCTATGTCGTCGTATTGAAGAGGCTTGCAATAGATGTTCCATGCTGAGAAATATGCATGCAGAATTACTCTCACGAATACAAACGTGTATCGTGAGCAACGGTGAACTTTTCAAAATACTGAATATTGAATTTCATCACTGTGAGACAGTTTGTCTTTTTTTTGGTGTGTGTGTGTGTGATGTTATCAAAATGTATTGAGATAAGTATGTATTTATAGCATAAATTGTGCGTATTTCTTCATACTTCTGACTATTCCATTCAAACGTTTACACAAACTGGAGTGCATCGATTTCAGACATTTTTGGGTAAACAGGCGAAGATTTATCTTATCCATGTAAACCAAATGTCATATTCTATTAATCAATTGATGCTCTAAAACTTTCTATCTGGAAATTTTGCTCTATCTATTTTCGTTTTCGATTTGCAGTGGCTATCTTCCAAATTTCGCTACTAGGGGTCACTGCTGTCGCCACTAGGGGCATAGTGGCTTTACTATACCGTTCCCTCACTTGCATAGCTGTAGCTCTCTCCGTTCACAAGTATTTTCAGGTTAAAGAGACTTTCCTTTGCATCCTGTATATTAGAAAAGTATAAATGAAGTTCCATGAAAGTTCAAAGATATATGGAACCTAAATAATAGCAAATATAGCTATTCTGTATATTTGTTATTCCATATAGGTTTTTAGTTAACCTTTAAAGACATAGTAGGTGTATTGAGAGAGCCACTCAATGGAAACTAGTCGCGAATCCCATAGTATTTATGTGATTAATTCTCATTAAATTAGTCCGTTTTTAACAATTTGATGTTTATTGCTTTTATACTGCTAGTGGGCATTGCATTACATAAATATATCCTTAAAATTTGTTATCTAGGCTTTAAAAGGCGATGGAGTGTCTACTACCTCTAATTTTTTCGTAATTTTAGTTTCAATAGATTTGGAATTAGATGGGGGGGGGGGGGCATATTTTTGCACTACATTTTCCACCATAACTTTGAAAATATAATAACTAAAATTAAATGAAATATATTTTTGATTTCAGCGTTACGAAAGCTTCCACATGATACCCCACATGACTTAAAAGAAAATATTTTTTTTTTCAAGTAACTTAATTAGCCCTCTACATTTTTCCTAAATATATTTATGAATATTTATTAATCTGTAAATGTGTAAATCAATAGTCTTTATTACACCCCCAAATTTGAACTTTCCATGTAGCATAGTTTGCGAGTAAAAGGGCTGTGACAGACAGACACAGGAGTGATCTTATAATGGTTCCGTTTTTACTTTTTAAGTACAGAACCTTAAAAAGGAACACTATTCTAAAAGAGGGTACATTTTTTCAAAAAGAAAATACTATTCTAAAAAAGGGCCACTTTTTTTCAAAAAGGGCACACTTGTACCTTGTTCACAAAAAATATTTTGAACTGGTTTGTTTAGAGTCCTTAGAATTTGCGATATTTTCCCGGGATCAACTGAATTGCCATGGGGCGCATAGGAAGTGTTAAAAAGGCAGTCGGGTGCATTGGAAGGATTTAAAATAGCCGCCAGGTGCAAAATAGAAATAAAAAGGGCCTGCGGGTACTGTGCCCTGCTAAAACGGCTTAGAGTCAACACTTAACTTTTATGCATCTATGTGTCATTTTTTTCAATGATTATGAATATCTACATTTCATCACGATCAGTTAATTAGAAGCTTAGTAATTATTATTTCATTAACTAGATAATTTCTTTGAAAACTTCATTTTAAAAGTCAGACATGTGATATGGAATAAAAACCATAGATACTTTTTAGACTAGCATTCTTTTGAAGTCTATCAAATTTTTAAAAATACAGCATTTTGAGATTTTAAACTTATGCATCTATGCCTAATTTTTCACGCTGATTACGAATATGTAATTTTCTTAAAAATTAAAAAGCAACTTTTTATTTTAGCAAAAAAATCGATTTTTAAAAAGAAAAAGAAAGACTTGGCAACGGCACATTATTTGAATCTAAGCTTCCTCCACTAATTATCTTTATTTTACTTGCGATTTTTTGGATTGAATTTTAAATTTCAGATATTTCACGGCTCCCAACACATTTTAGTCTCCTAAAAGGGGAAAGGGGACCATTTTTATTTTAAAAGGGGACTTTGGGGGACCATGTCTAAAAATATTGCACCGAGTTTTCCTAAAATGCAAGCAAATTTTTAAAAATTACCGCCCAAAAAATTATGTCAATCGGTTATCTTTATAACTAGACACGTTTCCCCCCCTTTATACTTAACCAATGAACTCGCAAAACTAATCAGGGAAGCACCTTATCAGAATGAACCTAGAAAAAAAAATTGAAGCAAATCGGATGTTTCTACCAAGAGTTATCACGTTATGTACATACATACGTACATACATACAGAACAGGCAGGCACATTAGCTCTCAGGCTTTGATAACCTGTGAGCTAAAAAGAAAAGTGCCCAGTTAAACTGATGGCATTGAGCTCACAGGCTATTCACACTAATTGTATATTATACACTTATTTCAAAGAATAATGCCCACAAAAAATAAATGAAGGGGGATTAACCCATTCCCCCACATTACACTTAACCAATGAATCTCCATATCTAATCAGGGAATCAGCTTAACGTAATAAACCAGTATACCAAATTTGAAGCAAATCAGATAATTCTGCATGAAAAAACCGATTCGCTAAATTAAGGGGGGGGGCTAACCCCCTTTCCCCCTTTTGTACTTAACTAATGAACCTCCAAATCTAATTAGGAAAGCTCCTTATCAGAATGAACATAGAAAAAAAAAAGTAAATTGGATAATTCTGCATGAAAATCCATTTATCTAAATTAAGGGAGGGGTCTTGCCCCCCTTTCCCCTTTTTATACTTAACAAATGAACCTCAAAATCTAATAAAAGAAGTACCATATTATAAAAGAAGTACCATATTGGAATAAACCGGCATATAAATTTTTGAAGCAAATCGATTAATTCTGCACGAAAAACCATTTATCTAAATTAGGGGGGGGGGGAGGGGGTCCAGCCCCAGCTCACCCCCTTTAAACTTAACCAATAAACCTCCAAAATTAATCAAGGCGGCCCCTTAACATAATAAACCGGTATACCAAATGTGTAGCAAATCGAATAACTCTGCATGAAAAACCCATTTATCTAAATTAAGGGGGGGGGGGGGGATCTAGTCCATCTTTCTCCCCTTTATACTTAACTAATGAACCTCCAAATCTAATCAAGGTAGTTTCTTAACATAATAAACCGGTAATACAAAATTTGGAGCAAATCGAATAATTCTGCATGAAAAACCCATTTATCTAAATTAAGAGGGGGTATCCCCCCCCCCTTTATACTTAACTAATGAACCTCCAAATCTAATCAGGGAAGCTCCTTAACATAATAAACCGATATACCAAATTCGGAGCAAATTGAATAATTCGGCATGAAAAACACATTTATCTAAATTAAGGGCGGCGGAGGACTAGCCACGTTTCTTCCCTTTATACTTAACCAATGAACTCCCAAAACTAATCAGGGAAGTGCCTTATCAGAATGAACCTAGATAAAAAATTTGAAGCAAATCGGATGTTTCTATCAAGAGTTATCACGTTACGTACATACATACATACATACATACATACAGAACGGGCGGGCACATTAGCTCTCAGGCTTTGATAGCCTGTGAGATAAAAATGGGTCACTAAAAAGTACACTCAACTAAATATTCTACTCCAAGAAGATGGGAAGTTTAGGTCAAAATTAACATTTTTACCCACTGGCCAGTACACTGATTTTTTTCACTGGCCAGTTTTTTTAAACCACTGGCCAGTAACAAAGTTATGTACGCTCCATACAAAATTGTGTTTTTTCTAACTATCAACATTGTAATTTACTAATATATTTCACTTATCATTCGATATGATTGCACTCAACTGAAAAAAAAAAACTGGCATTAACATCTAACAGAAAAATATAACCAAGAAATTGCTGCTTTCAAAATAAAAGTCAAACACATATTTGAAAATATTTAGACATATTTAATTTAATGCAATGTATAAAAGAAACAAGAAAAGTTAAATATATTTTAAGAATTATTTTAATAAAATCTTGAATATTTTATTTTTACTATAAATTCACAGCAAATTTTCAGAGGGGGGAATCCCCCTGCCCCGGTGCTAACTATGCATTTTTCTGCGACCATTTAACGAATTGCGTGTTTTTCCCCCCGTGATCTTTTGACGAAATTCACGTTTTTTCACGATCTTTTGGCAAAATCTGTGTTTTTTTCCGCGAACTTTTGGCAAAATCTGCGTTTTTACGTGGCCTTTTGATGAAATGTGTGGGTTTTTTCGGAATTCTTTGAAAAAATTTGCATTTTTCCCGAAGTTTTTTGACGAAATTTGCGTTCTTTTGATGAAATTTGTGTTTTTTCCCCAATCATTTCACGCAATTTGCGTTTTTCCATGATCTTTTTTGGGAAATTTGTAATTTTTCCGCGATCTTTTCACGAAATTTGCGTTTTTCCGCGATCTTTTCACAAAATTTGTGTTTTATCAGCAATCTTTTCGCGAAATTTGCGTTTTTTCCGCGATTTTTTGACGAAATTTGCGGGGTTTTTTTCGCGATCTTGTCACGAAATTTGCGTTTTTTTCGCGATCTTGTCACGAAGTTTGCGTTTTTTCAGCGATCTTATCATGAAATTTGTATTTTTTCGCGATCTTTTCACGAAATTTGTGTTTTTTCCCGATCTTTTCACGAAATTTGTGTTTTTTCCCCGGATTTTTTGGCGAAATTCACATTTTTTACGTGATCCTTGGACGAAATTCACGTTTTTTTCGCACTTCTTTAACGGAATTGGTGTTTTTTTTTTTTTTTTTTGCAAACGATTGACGAAATTGATTTTTTTCGGCGACCATATCGCAATTAGTGAAATTTTTATACCCAAATTTTCGGACTGATGACCGATTTTTTATTTAATTTTCGGAAAATTCAGGACAGAATCACCTCTGCTACTTTCTTTTCTTACGTTTGGAAGAATCTGGACGCCATAAATTCCGAACGAATTTCACCCTTTTCCTCCCTGGTATTATTAAACCACCATGAGATGAGACTTGGGAAACACCCTCTTTTAGATGAGTCTATTTTACGGAAGGTGTACAAGGCGATACTGGAGGGAGAAAATGACCCCACTATTTCAGTTTGACCATTCCCCACTAAGAGCTAGGGGTTGCAACGAAATAATTTTCGCACCAATAACTTGATCATTCCTTAACAGAAACCTGTTTTCCCTCTCTCGGTTATTAAAATAATAATAATATAATAATAATAATTTTTAATAGCTGTGTTTTACTCTCTCTTTCATCTTAATAAACATTGTTCTTAAGATTTTCAACATTTTTCATGAACTTTCATTTTTAAAACTTATATTAAAACAAAATTTTGTCTTTTCATTCATTTGTATCAACATTGTTCTTAAATGTTTGATAATTTCATTTTTTTATTTCATAATTTTTCATTTCTTGTATACTGCTTGGAAGGCAACAGGTACAAGTGCCAAATGATGATGAATATTGCTTAATTATAAATTTAAAAAAAATTGAACTCCACTTTTGTTTTCACAGTTATTGAAATAAGAGTTCAAAGACCACTAAGAAATAAGCACCAGCTTCATGTCCCAATTCAGTGAATTAAAATTGATGTTTAACTTTGAACTCAATTTACTCGAAATCTAAATTTTGTCACTTGTATCCCTTGGCTTCTAGGGTCCTCATATATATATATATTCTTCATTTTAAAAAATGCGGTCTGGGCTACGGATTTTAGATGCATCTATTTTTTAATATTTCCCTTTGTACATTTTTTTTTCTGTCCATAGAGCAAAAAATAAATGTGGAAAAGATTAAAACAAGCGTTTTGGATGGAATTTTCGGACGTGACATAGCAGAAATAAAGAAAAAAAAATACTGCCATTCTGAAAGAGCAAGTCGCTTATAATTTTACATCAGGAGCTTCCCCCCCCCCCCCCTCCTTTTTAAAAGTGCATTTCTTAATTTAACTTATTTCATATATATATTCTTCATTTTAAAAAATGCGGTCTGGGCTACGGATTTTAGAGGCATCTATTTTTTAATATTTCCCTTCGTAGATTTTTTTTTCTATCCATAGAGCAAAAAATAAACGTAGAAAAGATCAAAACAGGAGTTTTGGACGGAATTTTCGGACGTGACAGCACAGAAATAAAGAAAAAAAAAAATACTGCCATTCTGAAACAGCAAAAGTCGCTTATAATTTTACATCAGGAGCCCCCCCCCCCTCTCCTTTTGTCAAGTGCATTTCTTAATTTAACTTATTTCATATAGATATTCTTCATTTTTAAAATTGGACTACATATGCATCTATTTTTAATATTTCCACTCGTACTTTTTTTCTGTCCATCGAGCTAAAAATAAATTAAGAAAAAGGTCATAGTTGGATCATTAATTTGCCTTAAATTTTTTTAGTAATTATATTATAAATTAAAAATAAAATCTTTAATTATTACTTTCTTTTTTTTTTTTTAAATTTTTCATTGACTATTGTGTTAAATTATTGTGTTAATTACTTTATTGGTTATTAAAAGTATTTAAAAATACATTAAGTTTTAAGATAATATAAGTTAAAAGTCCAAAATATGATATTATTACCTTTACAAAAATACACAATTCAATTGATTATTCTTAAAATGAAGGATGTGCTTAAATAAAGTAAATTAGTATTTCTTAAGTATTTCGCTATTACAAAAAGTCGAGATATAATTCATTTATTAAAAAAAAAAAAAAAAAAAAATACTATTTTTTAACAAAAATTTAATAAATTATACTTAAACAAAAATAATTAATTCTCTGTATTATCGTAATAATTAAAAAAGTAACATAGTTTATATAAATTTTTAACGCTTTTATGTAATTCCCCTTTAAAGTCAATAATATATATATAAATAGCGCCAAAACCTCGCATATTTGGGAAATAAGGCAACCTTTCCTATTTCCTCTACGGCGCGGCGTAGAGAAGACAAATCCCCGCTCCGATTTGGAAGAAATGGGTTCGTCTTAGGCTACATCACGTATGATTGACAGGTCTCTTCTCGTCGTGGGTCTATAATATCAATCTTTCAACCGTCATGTTTGGCGAGTGAGGACAATAAAGTTAATCGCCAAGTTTTAAATGTTACTCGATAATTGGCGAGTTGTAAGTGCTAATTTTGTGCTATAATAGGAAGTATTAAAGTATTCAGTACTCACGTTGATAATTCTCTTTATAGGAGCTTTTAATTTAAATTGATGCTTTATTAAGGGAAGACAAGACTGGTGCAATCCTATGGGAAATATGTGAGCTTTAAAACCTGTTTTCTTTGAAACTACCTGACCGATTTTGATGAAATTTGGAATCCATATTCACTAGTTATGCTCAAGACTTATAGCAGACAGTTTTTTTCTGCGATTAAAACTTTTTATTTTAGAACAATGGCAATTTTTCAGAAATTTTATTACATTTTTAAAAAAATGTCTGCCACATATGTATGCTGTTATCTTATATTTATACTCTACCACGAAAAAAAAAAAAGAAATATATATATGAAAATCGCCCAAATACTTTATGAGATAATGGGATTTTTACCTGTAAAATATGATTTTTCAGAAATTCCAAAAAAACATAAATATTCACAATTCTTGCTCTTTGCGAATGAATGACAAATTGAGTTTTCTGATTACATATCAACAGAACAGGCGCTGGGAGTGTCGATAGTCTGTCAAATGTTTGTACACCTTTTTAAAACCTTCTTATTGTTCAATCAAAAGATGCCAACTTTTTTTATTTTGTTTTGTGTTGACGTGTGACTTGTATTTTTTGAACTTGCACTTTGTGTTACAAAATGACAAAGCCGAAAAGTGTTTAAGAGGGAAAACAAGAATGGATGCAATTTGTAGGGGGGGGGGGGGGAATTCGAGCTTTAAGACCTGTTTCCTCAGAAACTACCAGAACGATTTTGATGAAATTCTGAATCCCTATTCATTAGATAATGCTCAAGACTTATGGCAGACAGTTTTTTTCTTTTTTCTGCGACAAAAACTCAACTAAAACTTCTTATTTTAGAGCAATGGCAATTTTTCAGAAATTTTCTATTTTCAGAAATGTTTTTTTCTGAAACTAATTAATTTTTTTTAAAACTGTGTACCACATATGATCTTACATTTATACTCTACCAACAAAATTTCTTTTATCGAAATCACTCAAGTGCTTTCGGAGTTAATGGGGTTTTTAGCTGAAAAGAACAATTTTTCGTAAAGTTACAAAATTTAGATGCTTCTAATTTGTGTGAAGTTCTTGCAATATTTTATAAAACACATGAATTATAGTATATATATACACTTGGATAGAGTTTAGTTACATAAAATAAATGAGTATAAAATGCTAAGTAAAATTAATGTGAGTGGTCGTGGCACCCCAGTCATGTCTTCCCTTAGTGTGAGTAGGTGTGGCATCCCAGTCTTACCTTCTCTTGAATTTTTACAATTATTTCTAATGGTCAGTAAAAAAACTGGGCATACCAATGGATTCAGGATGGTTCAAAGAATTTTTTAAGCCAATAAAAAAAAAACATATTTTTCAAAGAATTTCACTGATGTCTCCCCTTAATATTTATAATAGCAAAAAAAAAAAAAAAAAAAAAAAAAATGATTTGCAATAAAATAACACAAGCAATTACAAAGTGTAGTGCATTTCTTCGAATTTAACACGGAGTAACAGTGATCAGAGAATAAATAAAAAGAAAAGTGCCCAATTAAACTGATGGTATTGAGCTCACAGGCTATTCACATTAATTGTAAATCATACTCTTATTTCAAAGAATAATGCCCCTCGAAAAATAAATTAAGTTTGGGGGGGGGGGGGATTACCCCCTGTTTCATATCTTTATACTTAACCAATGAGCCTCCAAATCTCATCAGGGAAGAGACTTATCAGAATAAACCGGCATATTAAATTTGAAGCAAATCAGATAGAAAAACCCATTTATCTAAATTAATGGGGGTATTAGTCCCCGTCCCTCCCTTTTATACTTAACCAATGAACCTGTAAATCTGATCGGGGAAGCACCTTATTAAAATAAACCAGTATACCAAATTTGAAGGAAATCAGACAGAAAATCCCATTTATCTAAATTAAGGAGGGAATTCTTTCTTATTAAACAAAGCTCTGGATTTAAAGTCAAATTTCAGTTTTTTTAAATTATCATATAAAATTACTTTTTTGATGTAAGGTAAGCAATTATTTCGATAATTATATTTTTCTTATTTTATATATAGTAAGACTATTTCTGTTCATGTAATAATTTATAAGATAATCTATTTCTACATTGTCAGAGTTGCCAAGTTCTGGAGGGCAAAAATCAGGAGATTTTTAAAAAGAAATCAGGAGACTTTCCAATGAATTTTTTTCTCATTTTTAAATGTAAACATAAAATAATAATAAATTTATTTGAAATAATATTGCAGCTATACATACTTAATAAATTAAAAAGGTTTTTAACTAAGCAAATTACATAAAAGTTTTAAAACAATTTAAAATTAATAACTATATATACCAGGAATGGATTTTTTCTCATACAAATTTTGTCTCTCTGAACAATTGTAAAAGTAATTAATGATAATTATTAATAAAGATATAATTAATAAAAATAAAATGATATTGTGATTCCATAAAACAAATACTGTTTGCAACATAGAATTACAATTTATTCATAATAGAAAATAACATTAATAAGTACCAGATTTTTGCATTTAAGAATGAAAATTGAAAATTTGCCCATTGTGTCGCAAAGTTTTAAAGAGGCATCCTATATATTTGATCTGAACTTCTATCATATCAAATAACACTAATCAAACAGAGAAGAAGTAAACATTCAAGATCTTTCTAGCATATTCAAGTACAAAATAAGAATGAGAAAAAATGTGTTAAAAAATCAAGAGTATGGAAAAAGAAGCAAAAATCAGGAGTCTTCAGCCGAAATCAGGAGACTTGGCAAGTCTGCATTGTAAATATCGGATGGGTACTGGGAAGACAGCTTTGTGTAAAATAGTATGAAACGCATGAAACATGTTTTTATTCTCTTGACTATGTAAAAAAGGTAAACTAAATATAATTAGAAAAGTGGGGACAAACTCTATATTGCACCCCTCCTACCCAACAACAATCGCTGCTACTGAATAGAACTATTGAACCTCGTTACTTTCCGTTTTCAAAGATCCTCACTTTTTCCGGTATGCCGGGAAAGACCAGGGACTAATATTTAAAAATCTGATCTCCCTCGAATTATGCGGCATGTTGGCTAATGTGGGGGAATACGGTAATAATCTAAATAAATTACAGGCTTCCAACCCAGTCAATTTTCATTATCTCAAACCTTTCTGTTCTCTCTTATTTTAAGCACCAAAAATTCTATTTGAAAAATGTAAGCACTTTTAAGGACTTTCAAGGACCATACAAACCCTGTATAGTATTTTTTTGCCCAAAATCATCTAAATAAATCAAATTTTATATTTGGTATGTCGCTATGCCATAAGTGAACATCACCATTAAAGTAACCCTATTCTTTAGAGATTTTTTTTTATTTAAATTTATTAATTTTCCTATCTTAAAATCTTAGAATGGCAACATTTTTTCATTTGTATAATTTGGTGAAATTGGTCGATGGGATAATCAACTAATTATGGGATCTGTTATCTGGAATGCTCTGAAAACCAGAATGCAAAATGAAAAATAATTTGTTTCATTTCAAAAATGTAAAAACTAAAGATGTATTTTATATCAAGCATGGAATACAGCAGACAGATATACACTTATCATGGGTGATATAATTTGTCGTCATCTGCAATGTTTATTTATTTATTTTAAATGGTGCAAATAAGCCTGAAGTTGCTGGACTAAACTAAAGGAATTTCATGTTCAGAAGCTCAATTACTGGATCAGGAGTCTGTAGAAGATTGCCTAAATGCTGATGGCGAGACTCCTATCAGTCATCAGATGACTGGCAGTAAGATTTGTAATATGACAAATGATATGTCTAATAGAAGTGATGATGATGACCAGCAGAATGAGGAGAGTGAAAAAATTTCAAATGAATTACAGCTATTTTCCAACTGAAGAATTGATTTTTATAATGTAGCAAACAAACTACTTCCATGAACAGCAAATCATGTCAATAGACAGGATACAGGAGCAATAAGTTCAAAACAAGAGACATGCTATAAGAAATCAATCTTAATAAAAATGTTGAAAAAATCCAAATCAAAGGATTCTGCTCTCAAGTCTAAAAACTAAGTTTTATATGTTAATGGGTTTTTTTTTTTTTTTTTTTTCAATTGTAATTTAGAATGTTTTTAGTTTGCTTAAACAAGCAAATTCGTAGTACTTATAGTGCAATTCTTAATACTTATAGTAAAGTGATCCAAATTATGGAAAACCCCCTTATCCAGAATATCTCAGGTCCCAAGCATTCCGGATAACAGATCCTATACTGTAGTACCATTATTTCTTATGTATGAGGGGTTGACAACCATAGTAGACCAAGTCCATTTTGAAAAAAAAACTGGAGATAGTCCATTTAGAATGTGCATAAAATCTGTTTTATCCACTCCCAGAGTGAACGAAGTCTGTAAACAGGTGATATAATTTCTCGCGTATGTCATCTGTTTACAGACTGTGGGAGAGGATAAAACAGATTTTATGCACTTTCTAAATGGATTATCTCATTTTTTTTTTTTTTTTTCAAAATGGACTTTGTCTACTATGGTTGTGAGCCCCTCACATGATAGTAAGCTTGGTTCAGCATTATTAGGGTGTAGATAAATTTTGGTTTGTTGCAGATTGACACAGAAAATTCTGCTACTGGGCTTATTATGATAGAGTTTGATTGTATCATGAAAATATTTCCTGAACCGGATTTTGTAAATCAAAGACCCTAGGATCACCAGTTCAGACAGCACTGCTCTTAGCAATTTATAAAATTAAATATTAGAAAAGAAAATGACTCAAAATAATCTTCTCAACTTCAATTACATTCAAATTTATAAGGATCAAATAATAAATTACTTACTAAATAGATACACATATGTAGATTACAGAGTAACACCAAACTAAAGCTTCAACTAATATTTATATACTGAAAAAGAAAAAATTGTTAATCATAATAAAATGGAGAGTAAATGGCATTATTTACTATCAAAAAATTTAAACAGAATGCTATCTTTAGAGAGTTATTTATAGGGATGTACCGAATAGTGAATTTGGCCGAATACCAAGTATTCAGCAAATAGGTAAACTGAATATTGAATATTTGGCTAGCCGAATACCGAATATTCGTCTTGCCGATTACTTTTAAATTTCAGAATTTGAAAGTATTAAAAAGTTAAATTTTGAAACAATTTTAAATAATATTTAATACACACACTTCCATATTTATAAACAAGATCTTTTTACAAGTAAATTCTATACTAAAAAAATTATGCTTTGAAGTTTATTTAAGAAGAGGATAGTTTTAAAGCTTCTTTAATTGATAAAACTTTAAATTTCATGGATTCCTCTCTGAATTAAAACAAATGAGTAAAATTTTCTTATATTCAAAAACAAATGTTTTAAAATCAAAGTGACATTTTGAAGGAATTGGATGAAAAATTGTACAGTCATGTACTGTTTATTTGTCAGGAAGGGACTACCGTATTTTATGGAAGAAACGCCGCGGCGTTTACGAGTTTAAAAGTTAATTTTTTTCCAAGTGCGGCGTTTACACCATGTGCAGCATTTACGATGTTTTTTAAATACCAACTGAGTTTCCTTAATTTAAAAATTGATAAAAATATTTAAAATCGGATTTAAATATTTTAAATAAAACTTCAGACATCTAAAGATATTAAAAACGAGGCATCCTACACCACTCAGAAAACTTTGATTAAAGTTAGGTCAATGTGACGCTGAAAACAAAAGTAGCGTTCCGATGGATGCGGCGATTACGATATTTTTAAGCTCATTCAGGCCAATTTGAGGAGTGCGGCGTTTCTTCCATAAAATATGGTAAATCATCATTATTAGTTAATTTTCTCACATGGTACTTTTCAAACAGCAAATAAAAAAATGTAAAAACATTCTCTTTTATTTAAATATAATTCTATTTCTAATTATTAAATATTTTTATTAATTGACAGTTAAAAATAGTAGTTGTTTTAACGTTTTTTAAAATATTTTTTAAAAAGATCTTTTAAGTGTTTGGTATTGCGATATTTGGCTAAACCGAATAGTTTATATTCGGCCTAAGCGAATATTTGGTAGAATGGTCAAATACCAACAGAATATTCAGTACATCCCTAGTTACTTAAAAGATTTTGTTGATGAAATAACATCAATAATAAACGAAAAAACTTCAAAAATGTATGTAAGCAACATTTTTCAATCTACTTTACTGCACAATGTTTTTAATTAAAAAAAATTTATAACTTGAATCCGTTGGTATAGTCCTACAGAGAATTTACTTAAATATTTTCTACTTACTTGAAAAAAAAAAAAAAAATTACAGTTTTTCTAAAATCAATGACATTTTGATGTCAAACAGGGTTATAATTTTGACCGTCCAAAATTCATTTTAACCAGGACAGTAGTCAAAACGCCTAACTAATTTTAACTAACATAAACTAATCAAACCAGACGCAGATCCACTGGAGGGGCGACGATCAGGGCGATCGCCCCCCCCCCCCCAAAAAAAAAAAATATATATATATATATATATATATATATACAAATCCACCGCTTATTGTGACGTTCAACAAATTGTCGTTAAAAAAAATTTCATCAATCGTTCACAGAAAAATTCGTCAACTTCATCAAAGGATTGCTAAAAAGCACGAAATTCGTCAAAAAATCATGCAACAACACGTAATTCGTCAAAAGATCGCGAAAAAACGAGAGTTTCGTGAAAGAATCGCGAAAAAACGCACATTTTATAAAAGCAAATATAATAAAAACACACGAAATAAAAGCAAATTTCATCAAAGGATTGCAGAAAAAAAGCAAATTTCGCCAAAGGATTGCAGAAAAATGCAAATTTTGCCAAAGGATCGTGAAAAAATATGCAAATTTCATCAAAAGGTCGCTGAAGAAACGCAAATTTCGTCAAAGGGCCGCATAACGCAAAAAAAAAAAAAAAATGCATAAAATTGCACCAGGATAAGATTCCTCCAGGCGTGGATCCAAAGGGGGGGGGGGGGGGGTGCGATCGGGTTGGTCGTCCCCTGAAGATATAATTCCAATGCTTTTAAAGGCAGTTTTCGCAGGACAGACAAGCAAACAAAAACCAAACATTTTTCGGGTGTCAATGGTAAACCTCACTGATGTTTCAGCAATTAATGAACAAAAAAGGATTATCTCGTGTCAAAAGGCATATGGCTAGGGTTGCAAAAAAGGCGGTTAAAATTTAAAAAAAGCCACGCCGGTGGCTTTTATTGGTTTTAACTAGGGATTGACCAAATACCGAATAGTCGATTCGGTATTCGGTGGTTCGGCATGTAAACCGAATATTCGGCTTTGGCTGAATACTTTTAAGCATTCGGCCAAATAATTGTTGATAAGTATTTTTTTTAAAGTAAAAGAATTCTCTTTTAATTAGAAGTAAAATAGGCTAAACAATAATTTTTAATATTAGGTGCATGAGTTCAGACTTCAGCTGCACTACAAAAAACCAAGTCAAAGGCCATTTTTAATTTTAAATAAAACTTTTCCCTTTTTTAAATAGTCTACATAGCGGTGAAATCAAAACAACTGTCTACAATAGAGGAAAAAAAATAAGGAAGATGGGCATCTTTCCCTTATCATTTAATTTTAATTATTTCTACATTAGTTTTCTTAATTTAAATTTGTTTAATGTGTATTTCCTTTAATATACACATCAAATAAGTATATCAGAGTTCATCTCTGTATATCTAAGGTGTATATTAAAGAAAATACACACATCAAATAAGTATGTCTATCCTATAGCTTTTATAATCATTAAATTAAAATCGCTCAAATTTGTTATCTTCATAACCATAATGTTAAAATATTAATCAAAATATAAATATGTATCAGTAATTTGACAGAAAATATAGTTAAATGTACATATTGATATAATACCTTTTGTATTTGAAAACATTCCTATTCAATATGTTTATAATTAGACTTAGACAATCAGTAAATCAGCTTTGACAACATTGTTTCTTTTCATTTGAATGAACTTTTGTTTTTCTGACAATTCTTATCCTTAATAACAGCCTGTATAGTTTAATATTTGCATAGGTTCTTTAGGGTATTGACTAGTGATAAAATAATAAAAAAATAAGTGATGGGTTAATGAATTTGTGAGTGGAAAGAAGTCATTAAATTTTTTTGTGTAAATTAGATTTAAGAATAAAAATGTAACTGAATTAAATTATTAAGAATTTAATGTTAATTAAAATTTATTAAAAAAGCTAATATATGCAAAAATGTGTATTGTAAATTTTTAAGTATTCGGTTGCCGAATACCGAATATTCGGTGTACACTTTGACCGAAGCTCCGGTATTCGGTATTCGGCAAATTTGCTACTTCGGTCAATCCCTAGTTTTAACCGGCTTTTTTTTTTTTTTATCAAAATTGGCTTTTATACAATGAAGCATTTTAATTATAAACGACACATTTTTATGCGTTTTTTAATTTGTTTTAAAGCCATTTAATTGAGGTAGAAATCAATATAACCCAATTTTTCAATAATGAAGACATTAATATTGGAATAAAAGGTCATACCAATTGCTTTTACCAATTTACACTGACCTTAATCTTTTTTTCTTTACTGCTTTATATAATTAAAAAGGACAATGGTTGCTTGGTTATATATTTTGTTAACTAATTTTAAGGGATATTAATAATACAAGTCTTATTTTATTTCTCAAACATTTATTTAAAATCACACATAAAGTCATTTAATAAAAACATCATTTCTCTCTATTAAAACAGTATTATGAATAACATGTTCATTAATTTATGCATGAATATGCACTATTTTAAACAGCAACTAGCTTTTCAAAATTCTAATTCAAAAGGTTTTATTTGGAGATTTTTTTTTTTTAAATTGTTCTCTTTATTTTATACACTTACATATACTAAAATTTCCTCTTTTCTTTTCTTATTCTTTCATATAATCTTTAAAATGTGTGGTATGTGTAGAGCCCAGCGTTGGCAAGGTTTTTCCCACCCCCGGTAAATACCATGGTAAAAACCAGTATTTACCGTCTTGGGAAATACTGTGTTTCTCCCACATGGGAAAAACTGATTATTAAAAACATAAATATAAATTCAAAACAACCTTTAAAAATGTCAAAATTGAGTTCTAAGTAAATATAGCCTGAAAGGCAAAAAAAAAAAGAAAAGGAAGATAGCTACAAAAACGGACAATGGAGTGCATTTATTTAAATATTTATGCACTACACAGATTCCCAAACATTTACCAATGGTAATCGTATTCATATTATTCGTCTTCCACTTCCACATTGGATTTTAGCATCATATAACAAAATACTAATTGAATGTTTATTTACTATTGATTGATTAGTTGATTGTGAACTGTCCTTGGTTGATATATATCTCTTGCTGTATATCTTTTTTGTTAATTGCTTTTGTATGGAGCTTCATGGGTTTTTTTTTAAAGAAAATCTGAATCAGTCTTCAAGGACTGATTCTTCAGCTATTATAGACTAGACGAGAATCTGGCAACAAAAAATGTAAACAAATATGGTGGACTTCCGGTACTGATGATGTAAAAGAACATTTTGCATTGTAAAATTTAAAAAAAAAAAAAATGTTTAATAGGTCTACTTAAAAAGTAGTAACATTTTATTTAAATTTAACACAAATTATTTATTGCTTCTCTTGATGACACTGATATTTTTTTAAGTACAATAATTTCATTTTATTGTGTTCTAAAATGTTTATTTAGGATATTCATTATTATTAAAAAAATTTATGAGCAAATGTTATGTTTTATGCAATAATTCTTATTTATTTATATTCTTTTCCGACAGAATAATTTTAAACCTAAGGGAAATTTCTTATAACTATGTATTTCTAACTTTAATTTTACTTATCTGATTCAAAAGCCAGATTATTTTTTACATATTGTCATTTGGAAGTTTTTCCCGGTATATACCACTTTTTCCCGGTGGGATGGGAAAAACAAGTTTTGGACGGGGAAAAGCCAACCCTGGTAGAGCCATGATAAAGAATTCCAAACCAATACTTTAGAGTCTAATTAAATGTATTCTTCTGAATATTCATAATTTTTTTCCAGACATAATGCTTTCACAGCTGCATTCTAGCAGTTATAGGTCTTATTTATTTGACAAAATTTAATAGAAGTTTATATTTTTTTAGTAGAAAAGATTTATGTGTATTAAAAATAAATTAATCCAAATTTTATATGAATTATCTATAAACCACCTTTTTGAAAAATAAAAGCTGGCTTTTTTTAAGCGGTTAAAACCAAAAAAAGCCGGCCAGCTTTTTTTGGCCTGGCTAAAAGCCGGCCAGCTTTTTTTGGCCTGGCTAAAAGCCGGCAACCCTGCATATGGCACCATTATTTTTGACACTATGGGTTGAGGTGGGGGATGATGCCACTTTGTGTACCTTTTGTTGATTCTCTACAACAGAAAATTGACACCGTTATCCAAATCCCTTTAACGGGTGGAAACATTTTCATTCTTTCAAAGAAGCTGCAATTCTAATTTCTGTATAATGATATTTTTGAGGAGTGCTCTATTCTTTGAGAAAAGAATAGGATTCTTAGCAATTTCCAAAGAAAGAAAGAAACAAGAAAAAGAAAAGTAGTTTTGAAAAATTCAAGCATCTTAACATTTTCTGAAAAAAGCCACTAATATGTAAAAAGTGTATTGTTATTGCCACCCACATTGGTAAATTTCAAGGGGTATTTGATGAATGAACAAAATGGATTATGTCCTAATCCTAGTCAGTTAAAAGCTAAAACGCATACGGTGTTGATTTCTTAAAAGCCAACTTGGTAAATTTGTTCTTCCCTTATGTATTTACTTAATGAAAGGCCTTCTAGGTGTTTTGAACTGAAAATATCACCCTACTGTCACTCACAGTTCATTGTTTGGTTTATAATTTTTCGCTTTTTTTTTGCCCTCAGAGTAAATATTATATAGAGACCTCACCCCCGTTACTTTCGCTTGTAAAAAACGGGCCCAGGATGACCCACGTGACAGTTGGCATTTGGCGATGAAAGGTTACTAGTAGCAATGCTAGTTTTGTCGCTTTATCGCAACTCTTGGCAGGAGTGCAGTATTTTTATGCTGTGATTCAGAAATTTAAGAGTTGACAGAAATACAAATCAGTAGTAAAAGAAATTTCAATGTACACCAGATATTTATGCTAATGTTTTCTTTATCATTCAAAGAATGGCTCATCAGTAATAAATAACAGAAATTATGAAACTTTTATTACAATAAATATGTATATATTTAACCAATGCAAAAACCCTTGACGGGTTAAAAGTTTCTGACGCAGCACTTTATCTTATGCTCTAAGAATTTTAAATATGGAACTTAAAAATACTGATATCAAATTTTGAGTGCCGTTATGCTATTTCTTAAAAAATATGTTTGTATTTATTTCATCATTTTATTTTTGTTTTATTTATAATCGCATGTGCAAAAATTATGTTCAACACAAAAAGCTGCATAAAATTTTATTTATTGTTGCTTTATCATTTACATCTCTCATAAATTCAAAATATGAGTTTTAAAAGATATGATATAAAATTCAATTTAAATTATTTTTGACTTGGTTAAAATATATTTTTACATCTACACAATACTTTTAATTTTCCAATTCACTGTTAAATATATCGCTTTCATTGAATCTATACTATGCATTGAAATGTATTTATTTCAATAAATTGATTTATCTTTTGTGTCACGCTATTCAAAATTGTGAGTAAGATTTATGTTAGGCTTGGGCCTTAAATCGATTTAACTCTTAAATCAATTTAAATCTTACATCGGAAATCCGATTTAACCATTGGTCTTAAATCGATTAAGCTAAAATTGGAAATCGCGATTTAGCCAATGCCTTAAATCGCGATTTAGCCAATGCCTTAAATCGCAATTTAGCCATTATCTTAAATCGCGATTTAGCCATTATCTTAAATCGCGATTTAGCCATTGTCTTAAATCGCAATTTAGCCATTGTCTTAAATCGATTTAAAACAAAATACTGATTCAGAGCTAACATCGGAAAACCGATTTATCTACTTTGATGTATCTACCACTTACATGGCAAGCTGGTGTTAAATCGATTTAGGAGGATCCGATTTAAGCAAACATCGCAAGCCTCAATGCTTTCAGATTTAAGAAAAAGACGATTTAAGGAAAACAAGGCAAGCTGGTGTTAAATCGATTTAGCAGGATCCGATTTAAAAAAACATTGAGCCTCAAACCTCTCCGATTTAAGAAAACGATGATTAAGTAAGAATTGATATTTATTTATTTATTTTGTAAACAAGATTCAGAGTTCACGAGATTGGAATGTGTATTTTTCAGAAATTAAGAACTTATATAGTGGAAAGTTGAAAGGAAAAAGTAATGTTTAGATCTTAAAATCCAAATTCATCGAATTTCAATTTATATGCTAATGCAATCTTTTGATGATAAATTAAGTTTTCACATATTTGAGTAATATTGCAATATGTATTTTTTATTTTCCAATATTCTGTAATTAATTAAAATGTTTTAAAGTAGAATCCTACATTGTTTCAAAAGATTGTTTTCCTGAAATTCATTCAGCATTTATATGATTAAAAATAATAATAATAAAGTTTTATATTTAAAATCCAAACTCATCGACTTGAAGTTTATACTTTTATGCATTTTTATGATGAAAAATTCATTTTTTACATGTTTTAGTAATATTTTAACATTTATTTTTTATTTTCTATTATTTTGTAATTAATGAAATTATTTTAAAGTATAGTCATGCATCGTTTTGTGTATCACTATTTGGCCGTGATCTATATGAAATATTTTTCTTTTACTAATAATATTTTCCCCCTGAAATTGATTGAGTATTTTTATGGTTGGAAAAAAAGAATAAAGTTTCATATTTAAAATCCAAATTCATCGAATTTCAATTTTTATTTTTATGCATTCTTTTAATGAAACATTCATTTTTCACATGTTTGGGCAATATTTTAATACATATTCTTCATTTTCTATTATTCTGTAATTATTTAAATAATTTTAAAATAGTCATGCATCAGGTTTGACATCCGATTTCAACGCCAGTCACGTGGGTTGAGTATCTTGCTGAAATTGATTCACTATTTATATCCAAATCCATCCATTTTTAGTTTATATTTTTATGCATTATTTTCATGAAAAATTAATTTTCATATGTTTGGGTATTATAGGAATATAATACACCATCTTTTATAGTTTATCTAGGGTCAAAGTTAGAAAAATTTCAAAAACTTTCTAGAATGTAAAATAAGGTATTTTCATTCTGCTAGATGCAATATTTAAAACAGCAGCATTTTCACTCTATGTGCATATATTACTATTTGTGCCCTTTGTTAACCTTTTGGAACACTTAATTTTTCAAACTAATTTAAAAGACCCGATTTTTAATGCAAATATATTTATACTGTCTCCCTGTCACACCCGTCACAAAAAAGATGCTCAAGCTATTATACAAAATTCATTTTTTCTCAAAAATACATAAAACTTTCGGAAAGTCTAATTATTGCAAGTCTGAATAAATATGAAATATTAAAAATTCATTAAAATTTTATTTTGTGTGGAATTTTAGTGTGACGGGTGTGACAAAATCTTTGTGACAGGTGTGACACCATTTTAAATTGTTTAGAAATATATTTAAATGTTTCTTAAATGAAGTGTACGGTTAAATCGTTATTGTTTCTAAACATATTAAGACAAATGTGATTTAAAAATAAGA
This sequence comes from Maratus speciosus, assembly GCA_963932465.1. Classification (NCBI taxonomy): domain Eukaryota; kingdom Metazoa; phylum Arthropoda; class Arachnida; order Araneae; family Salticidae; genus Maratus; species Maratus speciosus. The sequence goes on along the minus strand of OZ010790.1, from coordinate 435,783,634 downwards.
TAAATCATAAAATAAATATGTATTTGAATTATTTTAGCAAATTGTGAGTTGGTGGCAATTTACTTTAACTTTTGATAGATTTTCAAGAAAATGAAAATTTATTATTAATATTCTTTACATAACTATAACTCAATCCAGTTACTTTGAAGAAGCGAAAAATAATGTTGGAGACACTGAAGCAATAATACAAGTGGGCTTTGCCGAGAACTATATTGCTGTCTCTCAAAATGAGATCCAGAGGGCTCACTGGACTCATCCTCAAATCACCATTTTTACATGCTTTGCATCGTTGAAAGGTAATGTGATTCGCTCTTATGTAATAATATAGTAATCAATAGTAATATAGTAATCAGTAATGAATTGCACCATGTTAAATAAGTATATGCTGTATGGGAATTTTTAAATGCCATTACTACTAGTCTGAAAACAGTTTCCCCAACTCAAAACGGTGAAAATTTTTTCTGATGGCTGTGCAGCCCTGTTTAAAAACAACATTTCGAACTTGTGCTTCTTTATCAAAGATTTTAAGCTAACATGTGAATGGAACTTTTTGGCCACTTCTCATGGTAAAGGAGCAGTTGACAGAATTGGGGGATTGATAAAGTCAAGAGTGTAGGTTTTGCTTAAGTGCAGAAAAGCAATAGTTGATTCTGCTTTGGCTTTTTTTAATGTGCACAGAAGATTGGTGCAATAAAGACATTGTATGTGTCAGCAGAGAAAATACTGGAAACTAAAATGCTGACAGAAGAATGGGAAGGCATCAAGTCTTATCACCCCTTTAAGGTAAGTGCTGATGGTACCAACTTTTGGATTGGAAAAACTACGAAATCAACACTAAGGGAGGTGAGTCACTGCTAATTGTGAATCTGCCCCAGAAAGATTTTGAAAACATCAGATTTAAATATCTGAGACTATTTTGTGGTTTCCCTGGCCAGTAACAAAAAGCACAATATCTTGTACCCAGGGTTGGAGTTTTGGACAGGACATGTGGGTTTTACTGTCCAAAACTGTACTAAAGTTAAAGATGAAAATAAGGAATTTTACTTAGCGGCCACTGGCCAGTAAGTTGATATTTTTTAGTAGCCAGTTACTGGCTAGTGAGAATAATTTCTTTAATCGCCAGTAAGTACATTTATGTCACTGAATATTTAATTTTAAAATATATAAGTTTAGAGTAAATAAGTAATTTATGTAATAAATAAAAATATTTTAATTCATATTGTTTTGAATAAACTTAAGATACTAATTTCCAATCTATTTTAAATTTTAAATTAAGTTAACAGCAAAGTTATATGTAACATGCTTATATAGCTAACTGCATAAGTCCACTATACTTAGGTACTTTTCAAAATTAAAAAAAAAATCTGAAATTTACAGCAAATTTTCTGAAATGTAAGGTGGGGGGGCTGAGGGGGGTCTCTTCTGGCACTAATTATGCATTTTTTACAAGATACTTTAACAAAATTCGCGTTTTCCCGCGATTTATTGGCTATGTTTGTGTTTCTTCCGCGATCCTTTGATAAAATGTGCGTTTTTTTCGCGATCTTTTGACACAATTCGCCCTTTTTTCGTAATTTTTTGATGAAATTCGCGTTCGTTTTCGCGATTTTTCGACGAAATTCTCTTTTTTACGCGATTCTTTGACAAAATTCGGGTTTTTTTCTGCGATCTATTGACGAAATTCGCGTTTTTTTTGCGATCTATTGACGATATTTTAGTCTTTTTCGCGATCTATTGACGATATTTGCGTCTTTTTCGCGATCTGTTGACGATATTTGCGTCTTTTTCGCGATCTATTGACGATATTTGCGTCTTTTTCGCGATCTATTGACGATATTTGCATTTTTTTCGCGATCTATTGACGATATTTGCATTTTTTTCGCGATCTATTGACGATAATTGCGTTTTTTTCGCGATCTATTGACGATATTTGCGGGGTTTTTTCGCGATCTATTGACGATATTTGTATTTTCTCGCGATCTATTGACGATATTTGTATTTTCTCGCGATCTATTGACGATATTTGTATTTTCTCGCGATCTATAGACTATATTTGCGTTTATTCGCGATCTATTGACGATATTTGAGTTTTTTCCGCGATCCATTTACGCTGTTTGGGTTTTTTTCGCGATCCATTCACGATGTTTGGGGTTTTTTCGCGATCCTTCGACGAAATTTACGTTTTCTTCCGCTATCTTTTGACGAACTATGCGTTTTACGTGATCATTTGACGAAATTGTTTTTTTTTTCGGGATTCTTTGACGAAATTAGAGTTTTTTTCGCGATCTATTGACGATATTTGCGTTTTTTCCGCGATCCATTCACGATATCTACGTTTTATCAGCGATCCATTCACGATATCCGCGATCACTTGACGAAATTTGGGTTTCTGAGTGATTCTTTGACGAAATTAGCTTTTTCTCGATTTATTGACGATATTTGGGTATTTTCGCGATCTTTTGACAAAATTCGCGAGGTTTTTTTCCGCGATTCTTTTACGAAATCCCTTTGGAAAATCCTGCATTTGGCCGGTACTTTCCATATTTTTAGTCGCCAGTTTTTCACGTTTAGTCGCCGAGTGCTTATTTTCATCTTTATACGTCATCATATAGATATGCTAATTTATATAAAAATCAAAAGTAATGTAAATTTATTTAGTAATAAATCAACTGTAATAACCAAAAGAGGATGATTAACAAAAAATTTAGTAAAAAAAAGCATTGCGGTAGTCGCTGATTTCGGCGCTATCTTGAATTTTGTTCCTGCAACTTAACTGTAAATTCCATTGTTTACATCTGAAAAATTACACGGATTTTAGAGTCGCGGATTTAAAGGAGTCTACTGTATTTACATCAATTAGACCAAGAACCGGCAGCACAGACAATCACCTCATCGAGTTCACGGATATATTTCTAGCATTAGTTAAATCCTGATTCGCATATTAAAACGCAGTCGGTCTGCCAAGTCTTATCTTGGTGGAAAACCTGATTTTAGCGTCTGATTCGTAGGTTTACCATTATGTTTTCCTGCCCCCAGCTCTTGGTGTTTTCATACCTTTGGGCGCAAGAAAACACAATCAATATATCATAAAACATAAAAATGCACAAAAAATAGGGTTGATGTGCCAGTAATGGACACCCCTTGATGTTTTTGGTTCATAAAAAAATAACTAATAAATATTTAGCTTTAATTATTTTTTTTTATAATTCCCCCTTGCATGTTTTATAAAACTGGGTTATTGTTGACACTTTGAATCAAACCAATCAGGAAGGAGAAAATAATGCTTTAAAGTTTCGCTGTTTTTCTGTGAAAATCTTAATGAAGAAGCTAAGAGCTGGCTTTGTTTAATTAATTTATATATATTATTTATTTTCATGCAAAATTTGAATGTTTTTGTCTGACTAGCAATAGAAAACTTATAATTTTATATACTAATGGCCATTTACAAAATTTTATTTATTTTTAAGGTCTTAAGAGAGGGTGTCCATTACTGGGATGGTTATTTTGTCATTTTCCAGTAATGGACATCCTATGTAGACATTGCTAAAAATGCAATTTCAGTATAATGTTTATAGTGCATCAGAGTTTCCCCCAGACAGTTTCAGGAGGGCACTGCACCCTGCCTGCCCTTAGGTTTACAAAATAGCACCCCTCTTGCCCCTCATTTAAAAAATTAGCTCCCTTGTTGCCCCCACCAGAAAAAAGTGCCTTTACTCCTTTGTTTATTAAGAAAATTACTTGCATAGTAAAAATTGACTCATTGCTGTGTTTAAAATAGTGTTTTGTCTATTAAATATTAAAAAGTAGTTTTAAAAATCAAAAGAATGTCTTTAAAAATTTCAAGAAATGCCCTTAAAAATCCAAAACATGCCCTTCAGAATCCAAAAGTGCCCTTTTCCCACAAGCAGCTCCCTGCCTTTTTTTAAACCTGGGGGAAACTCTGGTACATACAATACTTTGACTTAACTGTAAACCCAAATAAACAAATTTAATTTTTTAATTGTACTTACCAAAACGTAATACCAAAATTTTTATAAATAGCTGCTTTTAAGTTATTTTATGCAATTAATAAAATTTCAATATTTTATTCTTTTTTTATTTAAAATTATTATGTACCTTGCATATTTTATAATCTGGCAATCAGACTAGCCAGGAAGCAGAAAATATTGTTTAAGAGCACAGTCAAAGAGGGGCTCATAGGGCTCTGTTCGAAAAAAAAAAAACAATTAAGTTACAGAAGCTATTAAAAATCTATTTTATACCTTAAACATTCCCTTATTCAAATCTAATTAAAAAAAATAAAAGTGCAATATTAATGAAAGTTATTTATAAGTAATATTCATGAAACTAGTAAATCTGCACATCAGCTGCCTCAAACATCGGTTCTACAGTTTTATTTTGAAATTATTTTTATTTCGTATTTAAAATATCCAACTCACAATATCACTTCTTTCATATTTGTAACATTAATTATTATAAAAGATATATCAAGTAGTCTCTGGAAGATTAATTGTTAAAAATAGTGAGACAAAACTAAACACTAATATCCAAAACTTTTTTTAATTACCTTTTAAATCCCCGCTGTTTCAATAATTTGATAACTGTAATTGCCTGATATTTAGTATTTTAAACTATCCATCTAAAATAATTAAAATATTGATCTTCTGATAATTACAATAATTGATGCAAACAATAAATGATTATCATAAATATTTTATTAACCCTTAAATGCCTGGTGTTGCTTTTCGGCAACATACCCAATTTAGGCTCTAAAATACTATTAGAATAATATTGAAGCTATAATGCCTAATGGTGCCAATAAAATACATTCTGAAGATATTATTAAATCGATATTTAACATGTAGATGGCAACACTTGTGCTGTTTAAGAATAAAGATAGATTTACTTTTTCAATTGTTGCTACTTGTTATTTTTGTTTTCTTTGGAAGCTTGCGAAATACCCTATTTTGACCTGCAGTGAGCAAGTAAAATTTATTTCTTATTATAGTTCCTAAAATTCTTGTGTGTTTAATATTATAGAATTTTATCAAGGGAAATTATTTTTTCAATTAAACACCAGTATTGCCTATAGCACAAAATTAGCACTCACCAGGCATCGAGTAACACTTAAAACGTGGCGATTAACTTTATTGTCCTCACTCGCCAAACTCAATGGGCACCACTCGCCAAACGCGATGGTTGAAATATCGATGCCAGGGAGGAAAGGAGTGAAATTCGTTCTGAAAATTTAAGGCATTTGGTTCCGAAAAAAAAAAAAAACACTGTCATCATTCTGAAAATTCGGACAAAAATATCGCTAATTTCAATATGGTCGCCGAAAAAATTAAATTTCATCAATTGTTCGTAGAAAAAAATCACCAATTCCATCAATGAATCGCGAAAAAACATGGAGAAAACGCAACTTTCGTGACAAGATCATGGAGAAAACGCAAATTTCGTCAAAAAATTGCGGAAAAAACACAAATTTCGTGAAAAGATCGCGAAAAAAAGTATCGCGGAAAAACGCAAATTTAGTGAAAAGATCGCAGAAAAACACAAATTTCGTAAATAAAACACAAAATTCGTGAAAAGATCGCAAGAAAAACGCAAAACTCGTGAAAAGATCGCGGAAAAAATGCAAAATTCATGTAAAGATCGCAGAGAAAACGCAACTTTCATGACAAAATTGCGAAAAACAAAAATTTCGAGAAAAGATCACAGAAAAAATGCAAATTTCAACAAAGATTGTGAAAAAGAATCACAAAATTCTTCAAAGTATCGCGGAAAAACACAAATTTAGAGAAAAGATCATGGGAAAATGCAAATTTCGAGAAAAAATCTCGTAAAAACGCAAAATTCGTGAAAAGATCGCGGGAAAACACAAAATTCGTGAAAGGATCGCAGAAATAACGCAAAATTCGTGAAAAGAACGTGGAAAAAACACAACTTTCATGACAAAACCGCGAAAAACACGCAAATTTTGTCAAAAGATCACAGAAAAACACAAATTTCGACAAAGATCATGAAAAAGAATCACAAAATTCTTCAAAGTATCGCGGAGAAAATGCAACTTTCGTGACAAAATTGCGGAAAAAGCACAAAATTCGTCAAAAGATTGCAGAAAAACGCAAATTTCGGCAAAAGATCACAAAAAAAAAATTGCTAATTTCGTGAAAAGATCGTGGAAAAACGCAAATTTCGTGAAAAGATCGTGGAAAAAACGCAAATTTCACGAAAAGATCGTGGAAAAAACGCAGCTTTCGTCAAAAGATCGTGAAAAAAACGCAAATTTCACGAAAAGAATACAAATTTCATCAAAAGATCGCCTAAAAACGCAAATTTCGTCAATAAATCTTGAAAAAAAAATGCAAATATTTTTAAAGAATGGCGAAAAAAACCCACAAATTTTGTTAAAAGATCACAAAAAAAAAACGCAATTTTGTGAAAAGATCGCTGAAAAAAACGGAGATTTCGTCAAAAGATCGTGAAAAATCGCAGATTTTGCGAAAGGTCACGAAAACACGTGAATTTCGTCAAAAGATCGCGAAATTCGTTAAATGGTCGCAGAAAAATGCATATTATTTAGTAGCGGGGAAGGGGGGTCTCCCTCTGCTGTACCTTTTCTGAAAATTTCCTGTGAATTTATTTCATTGCAATTAGTAAAAATAAAATTTTTCAATTGAGTGTAATCATATCGAATGGTAGGTAATATATATTAGTAAATTACAATGTTGATAGTTAGAAAAAACACAATTTTGTATGTAGCGTACATAACTTTGTTACTGGCCAGTGGTTAAAAAAAACTGGCCAGTGAAAAAAATTAGGGTACTGGTCAGTGGGTAAAAATGTTAATTTTGACCTATAGTATTGCCAATTAGTAACAAACTGTTTTTTAGCCGTAAACTATGCTTAAAACAAAATATGATTTTTTAAAGTATTTTCCCATGATTTATTTAAAAAATGAAAGCCGAAAAACATTATTACAATGTTTTTTGAAAAATTAGGCATTTAAGGGTTAATTACTGGTATCGTAACTGCTAAATTTATTTGAAAATAACTATTTTGTTTCATTAGTATGTAATGCATTAAATTCTGGTTCTAAATACAGTCATAAAAACAATTATATTTATCACTTTTTAAGGGGTGTCTATTACTGGGCCGGAGGGTGTCCATTACTGGGCTTTTGATATATTTCTGTTATTTAAATTTAAATTTTGATTCATATTGGGAAATGAGGCTATAAGAATGGTTATATATTGTTTACAGATTAATATAATGTTGAAAAAACTGAAATATAATAATTATAACTATTAATAAAAAAATAATTTTAAAGAAATCCCTTAAGGGTGTCTATTACTGGCACATCTACCCTACATAATATTACATCTACAGAAAAATATCATTAAAAAAACCCAGTAAATTATAAATAAAAAAAAAATAACGAAATTTGTATGCAAAATTATTACTTTTCCACCATTAGCATTCAAATAATAAAAAAGCAACCCCAAATGCTGTAGATCACAATACCACATCTAAACGTTTAATCACCAAAAAATGCAGAACAGGATATGGAACTCTTCCCCCCCCCCCCCCCCCACTTTTTTTTTATTATTATTCAAGCTAGAGAAAATTTGAGTAAAATTTAAAAATGGCATAGGCTTATTCTTTAAGCCACCATAAAGAATACCACGAGTGGCACTAATGTTGCTATAGCATCTCAAAGGTTCTAAACTTCAGTTTAAGTCAAGTAAGATAAAATAGTTTGATCTTAGCAATGCAAACATAACACATTTAGTTTAAGATATTTCTTCTTACATAAGAATAAATTATTCTAAAAAAAAAAATCCATAAAACATCAAATTTGAATATGCACAATGCATATGTGTGTGTTTGTATAAATAATAGAGAATTATCTCAAAAGCAAAACTATCTATCCCCTTCCTCCAGATGGTTTTATATTAAAAATAAACTTTTTAAATCAAAATAGCCCAGAGTTTTAAAAAAAAATATTACACTTAATATGTCTGTATAAAGATAATACCAGACTGTTAAATTAAGAGTTTTAAATCTATCCAAGCTGCGAATCAAAATTAATGATTTCACAGGAAGAATAAATACAAGTTTAAAGTAATAAAAGTTGCGAAAAGATTGCAAGGTATCGTGTATGGTAAGGCAGAAATGAAGAAGGAAAGAAAACTTTTGAAACAGGAGCAACTGAAAGTTAAGTAACATTTCTGTACATGTTATGCAATGCCAAATTTACTAAGTAATATGGACTACAATAACAATTTATGAAAACTGTAGTAAATAAAAGAGAAGAGTATCAATAAAGTAAAGTAACAAGATAAATATATATCAAACTAAACTAGTTTACATTCCAAAACAAAAATCACTTACAAACCGGTGTGGTAAACAAATATTACGCAAGCTCTAGACAGACTGCGAAAAGGTAAACCGTCGGCGACATGGAAATCATCGTGATAACAGACAGCTGTTCTTGTACTTTACCTCAATCAATCTTATATCTTAAAGAATTTCGCAATTTATAGACTTTATCCTTGATTAAAGTCTAACATGTGGAACTTGAAGATGTTCTCCGAAAAACTTTGGCAACAACTTCCTTCATTGGTTGCTATGGCAACAGTTGTTAACCTGCATTCCCGTTATATGGCCTTAAATCCTGAATTTTTACATTTGGATATTTGTCTCTAATTGGTTCGTAGGTAGGGTGTGACCCATAGAGTAAAGAAAAAGAATAGAGATGAAGTGTGATGGCTAGGGGGACGCCAAAATCGTAACCCCAAAATCCGCTCCGTTCGGCCCAAACACAATCACGTACTTTTGCAAAAAAAAAAGAAGAAAACTTCTAGTAATACAGTTTTTAATTCATAATACAATGAAGTGCTACTTTAGAACGCTTAAATGTAAGCAGATAATTTTCATTTAGAGAAAAATATGCACGGGAGATGACAAAGAATTCGATCTCTGTTCCACACGTGCTTGTTTTGTTTGGGCCGAGTGAGGGCATTTAAATTTGAGCACCGTTTTTTACGGCATACTGCATCTCCATCTATCTCTTTCCTGCATCGGTGTGACCTCAGACTGTGGGTGAGACCATAAATAAACATGTGACAAAAATTTTACCTTTTTAACTTCATTTTACGATGCTAAACCTTAGAGGAGAAATTGAATAGAGAGCGAATCTCTTTGTTCTATCAACCGAGCCCTGAAGCATTCATGTCGGAGATTTCATCGCCAAAAGGGTGTCGTTTTTTGGCAAATTCCTGTTTCTGCTGTCAAGCTCCGGATGCACGCAGACAGTGTTAATTCAAGGGGTGGTCCGGGGGAATGCCCCCCCCCCCTCGGCATTCAAATCTTCCGGGGGCATTCCGCCGCGGAAGATTTGAAATTTTGTGTTTTTGATGGTCAAAAAGTGCAATTTCCCTCCCGGAGAAAAGTGCCTGAATTCAACACTGCACGCAGATGACATACCGGTCTCTGTGGGAGCGGTAATGGAGGATATTCCATCTCCATTTTGATCACGTGGTCAAGGTAAAAACTTCTAGCGTAAAGAAGGGAAGGCTCCGTAGACGTGTAATGTAAATCCCCGCTAGCCAATGAAACAGTTCATGAGGCAAACCAGTACTATTTTCCCTTCTTATCAGTTAGAAGTTCCTTGGGTAAATTACCGGTATCACGTGACTTTTTCAGACTCGAACCCATATTTGGAATATCCTCCATTCCAATGGACTTTACCCATGTGACGTCAACTGCGGGTAAACAGAAGAAAAACACCAGTAGGCGTGAAGAACATTTTAGCATTGCTCCCCCTTCATCCAATAAACAGGTTTATTCGGAGGGTTTTTCCCCGCAGAGGGGCGGCTGTTGTCATTCGTGGGTAAAGTCCATGACAGTTTTTCTCGCCGTTTTTGGAGTGAAAAACTAGTTTGGTGCGCAATCTTCCCACCATCACGTGATGGTGGGAAGCATGATATGTGCATCTAGAAAAGGTTGCTATTTCTGCATCTAGTTATATTACAAGTCTATGTGCTATTCTCCTTGTCAGTCTATAAAAGGATGTCACGTCTCCGGACCGGAGATGTGGGACATAGGTCCCGGGCGCCTCGGCCCAAATTTCTTCGCATCATAATTCTGTTCACGCTCGGATCGCGCGCGCGCACGAAGAAAATTGGAAGAGGGAATAGGTCTATCCGCGTTTGTTGTATTTAAAAGTGAGCTTGGTTCCTGAATAGTTACAGAGTTGAGCTTGAGTCTGGGGGAAATTGGCTCCTTTATTTAGTTTAAGGCCTGGTAGAGCTATTCATTGCTCCTCCTCTCCTCCAGTTATACGCTCCTGGTTTTTATAGGGTGCCTCGATATGATAGTCGAGGCAGTGAAATTTGGTTTGTTGTGTAGCGATCTCATCTCACATGATCAGTATAAAGCGAGTAACTAGCTTGGAGTAACTGGCTTGGCCTTTTGCTCGACGCTAACGTTCTCGCCTCCTGATCATGAGATCCGTGGTTCGTATCCCAGCGGCGCCACTCTCACCAAAGTGGTGACCCGGGCAAACACGCAACAACAACCTTCATCAACAATCAACTCCTCTCATAACCAACAGACGGCAGCACCAAATAAATCATCCCTTGCAACCAAAACCTGTGAAATGCTCATAGCACAAAGCCTGTCCTCACGTGCATCAGATATGCATACAACAGCATCATTCACGAGTGCATATCGCTCGTCAGACGTCAACAATACATCTTTCTCACTGGGGATGGAGTGTGTAGCGATCTCATCTCACATGATCAGTATAAAGCGAGTTACTAGCTTAGAGTAACTGGCTTGGCCTTTTGCTCGACGCTAACGTTCTCGCCTCCTGATCATGAGATCCGTGGTTCGTATCCCAGCGGCGCCACTCTCACCAAAGTTGAAACGAATTTAGGCAAAAGCTCGTCTCACTCGTATAATCGAACTGTTTACATCGTACATTGCCACTCACATATAGAGGCACCCTAATGGTAGTTACTGTAAACAGAAAAGCGTATTTATTATGAGCACATTTAAAGATTAAAATCAAATCTGTGAAAAATTATTACTAACTGATTAAAATATGAAGCATTTATCGAAATCAAATTTTCATTATGCTTCTTGCTTGATAATTGCTTTAATTCCCAATATGGGAATTAAAACGGCCTATAGAGGCGCTGCCCGCAGCCTTCGCTACAGGAAAATTGTCCCTTTAATTTCCCTTTAACTAATGCTAAAGTGCCGTTGAAATAATTCTTTATTGTAAATGCATTTGAAAGTTTTAGATATTCACACTCGGATAACTTATACTTTGTCATATAAGACAGAACAGAAATGTCACAAGAAATCTGAAATTGTGCAAAAGAATAATCATTCTGAACAAATTTTAAATACATGTAATGCAATGCGCTTGTACGTAACTATCCTGAAGCCAGAAGTTACATCTTTTCTCCACCAGATGGCGTATTCGAGCGCTTGAATCGCCAATTATTTGCGTTTACGCATTGTTATCATGGATTGTTGTATTACTCAGAAACATCTCAACATTGACCAGTATTTCTGGCAATCATGGCGAATGTTTTGGTCTGGTGTTTTCACTCGACCAGGGGTCGATCTGTATTCAGGTCATCGTTAATTAACAATATTAACTTATCTTCTGTTTGTTATGCTTTTCATTTTAGTTTTTAATAATCAATTTAGTTTTAGCTAACCATTTTCTTTTATATATTGGGGAACTTTGTGATCATTAACAGGTACGATTTAATTATTATCTCTGTCTGGTTAAAATTGTAATATTTATTCGAAATAATACTATTAAATCAGTTCGTGCGTCTCTTATAGGATTTTTATAATTTCGTGTGAATACAAATAATTTTCTTTTTCAGTTATCGTTATTTATATCTTATAATTGTAATGAAATGTATGCTATAATGAAATATATCGTGTGGCATTATTTTCTTATCCAGATGAATAGTTAAATGATAAAGGCTTTATTTTAACTACTTGGGCTAAAAATATTTTAATGCGCATTTAAATATTAAATATTTACAATGCTTTAGGTAGTCTAAATGACTTCCAAAATGAATAATTTAGGTGATTTTTTAGTGATTTGATTTCAATTTTCCGTAATTTACTGTTTACAAGATCTGAGATTTTACAAAACAACAATTTTAATGTTCTCGAAGCATTCATAAAGGGCAGATTAGGTACTTTGGCGTTTTTTGTAAAAAAAAAAGCTTGGCGCAATTCGTGCTATTGAAAGTGCGATTTGTTTCCAAATGATATAAACAGCTATAAAAACAAACCTGATGAACTTTTATGCTTGTTTATATACACACATATTACATATATGTAGGATATATTGGTTTTTATATGCAATTTACTTGTATTTGTATGTAAAAAAGATAAATGGCTTCTTTATAACCAGTAAATTGTATGAATATTGAAAAAATTGCTTATGTTTCTGAAATAGTGAATAGGTTGCTAGAAAATATGCATGGAAAATTTCCTTGTATTGCCAAGGCCATTTCCTCTACCTCGCTAAGGTCCCTGTATTAGACGTACATTGGATCAATTTTTGATCTAAATTAATTTACATAACAGGGATATGTTTAGGGAAATTTTAGGTCCTTTAAAAGACCCTTCACAAAAAAAAAAAAAAAATATTTTAAAACAGGACCCTTCTCAATTTTTTTTTATCCCAAAACTGGACCTTTCACAAAACTTTTTATCCCAAAACAGGACCCTTCGCAAAATTATTTGTCTCTTAAATAGATCTTTCACAGTATTTTTCAACCTTCAAATTGAACTTTGCACAAGTTTAATCATTTAAAAATAAAATCTGACCTGTAACAAAACAGCTGAACTCATCAAAGAATATATTGCTTAGCTTTTTTATAGGGTGGGTGGAATACAGTAAAGTAATTGGACACCCTTAAGGAATTTCTTTTAAAATTATTTTTTTATTAATAGTTATTATATTCCAGATTTTTCAATATTATATTAACCTATCAACAATATTTAACCATTCTTATAATCTCATTTCTCAGTGTAAATCGAAATTTAATTTTAAATAACAAAAATATATCAAAAGCCCAGTAGTGGACACCCTCTGTTCCAGTAATGGACACCACATAAAAAGTAATAAATATAATTGTTTTTATTACTGTATTTAGAACCAGAATTTAATGAATACTAATGAAATGAAATAGTTATTTTTAAATAAATTTAACAATTAGGTTACCAGTAATTAATAAAATATTTGTGATAATCATTTACTGTTTGCATCAATTATTGTAATTATCAGAAGATCAATGTTTTAATTATTTTAAATAGATAGTTTAAAATACTAAATATCAGTCAATTGTAGCTATCAAATTATTGAAACAGTGGGCATTTAAAAGGTAATTAAAAAAAATAGTTGTGGAAAATTAGTGTTTAGTTTTGTCTCACTATTTTTAACAATTAATCTTCTAGAGACTACTTGATATATCGTTTATAATATAATATTACAAATATGAAAGAAATAATATTGTGAGTTGAATATTTTAATTTAAATACTAAATAAAATAATTTCAAAATAAAACTGTAGAACTGATGTTTGAGGCATTGATCTGCAGGTTTACTGGTTTCATGAATATTACTTATAACTTTCATTATTATTACATTTCCCAGCCCTCCCCTCCCCTCAGAGGTGAATAAGGAAACATATAAGACAGAAAACAGATTTTTAATAGCTTCTGTAGCTTAATTGTTTTTATTTAAATGGAGAGTGATTAAATCCTACGAGCCCCTCTTTGACTGTGCTCTTAAACAATATTTTCTGCTTCCTGGCTGGTTTGATTACCAGATTATAAAATATACAAGGTACATATATGCATTGCAAAAAAAAAAAAAAAAAAAAATGAAATTTTATTAATAACATAAAATAACTTAAATAGTAGCTATTTATAAAAGTTTTGGTGTTATTACATTTTGGTAAGTATAATTTAAAAAATAAATTTGACTATTTAGGTTTTCAGTTAAGTCAAAATATTTTATGCACTATAAACATTACTGAAATTGCATTTTTAGCAGTGTCTACATGGGGTGTCCATTACTGGAAAATGACTAATTAATTATCCCAGTGATGGACACCCCCTTTTAAAGCCTTAAAAATAAATTAAATTTTGTAAATGGCCATTAGTATATAAAATTCTAAGTTTTCTATTGCTACTCAAACAAAAACATTCAAATTTTGCAAGAAAATAAATAATACAGTAGACTCCCTTAAATCCGCGACCCTAAAATCTGCGAACGCCTAAAATCCATGCATTTTTTTCAGATGTAAACAATGAAATTTACAGTTAAGTTGCAGGAACAAAATTCAAGATGGCGCCGAAATCAGCGACTACCGCAATGTTTTTTTTACTAAATTTTTTGTTAATCATTCTCTTTTGGTTATTACAGCTGATTTATTAATAAATAAATTTACATTACTTTTGATTTTGATATAAATTAGCATATCTATAAGATAACATATCGATCTTACGATTGCTTTACCACTAGATAGCAGCATAGGACTTTTAGAATCGATTTCATCAGTAATAATTTAATACTTTTCTAAATTTTTATTTTACATAATTATTTTAATAATTACCGTAATTTCGGGTAGATAAGCCGCGGCTTATACGTGTTTAAAAGTTAAATTTTACCTTTTGCGGCTTATCTGCCGGTGCGGCGTATACGAAGTAGTAACGTTTTTTTTCCAAAAAAAAAAAAAAAAAATCAGATCATGTAATATTATAGAGTGAAAATCTGAAAAACAATATTAAAAATGCTTCACGGATTAGAAATAACAATCATTAAAAAAATATTGGGGAGTTCTTTTTTTATTTCATTAAAAAAGAAAAAAAATCTATGCATGGTTTCTTTCTGCATAACGAAACGTATTACTCAAAGATAATGATCTCATTCTGATAACGGAAGACGGCAGAGTAGAATAAACAAACTGCAGATGGCTCTCTTCCTTTTTATAAACTAGGGGTTTTGGGGAGTGCTGTAATTTTCTAATAACTTATTATATTTTAATAAAATTTTGTTACACAGCTTAATTTACTGTTATTGCAATTTGCTGAAAAATTGAACAAAATCGGACAATTAATAATGGAGTTTTTTTTTTTTTTTTTTTATGTTTGCTTGCAGCTCAATAATTTCTTTTTACTGCACTTACGCAAAGTGAAGTTGCTGACACATTTAAGAAATCCTTTTTATGCTCAGTTTTACATAATCACACGTATACACCAGGGTGGCTTATCTACCTGAAATTACGGTACTTACGTTCAAACTAATAAATTATTTTAATAATTTACTTATTTTAATGTTTCACTTTATTGTAAGCATTCATTATAATTTCTCTTGCTTAACTACCAATCAAATTATTGTTTCAAAAATGTAAACAAATCAATGACCAGAAATCCACAAAATTCTAAAATCCACACAACTTCTGGTCCCAAACTGTGCGGATTTGAGAGAGTCTACTGTATATAAATTAATTAAACAAACTCTAACATTAAACAACTAACAAACTCTTAGCCTCTTCATTAAGATTTTCACAGAAAAACAGCGAAACTTTTAAACATTATTTTATGCTTCCTGTTTGGTTTGAATAAAAGTATCAACAATAACCCAGTTTCATATAGCATGCAAGGAGGAATTATAAAAAAAAATACTAATTAAAGTTAAATATTTATTAGTTATTTTTTTATGAACCAAAAACATCAAGGGGTATCCTTTACTGGAAGGGTGTCCATTACTGGAACATCCACCCTATATGAAAGATAGAACCTGAATATCTCGATAATTTCAAATTCCCAAAAGTATGATTAGAATTTTCACAAATATCAGAAAAAATTCACAAAAACAGGACCTTGTGAGAAAAGTCTGGAAAGACCCCTGCATAAGTTTATTAATTTTTCTTGACAAAATTTATGGTATATTTTCCTGCGTTTTCATTGAAATAAGTGAAAAGTATGTACTTTAAATGAAAGATATGTACAGTCACCTCTCACTTATACGCGTTTGAAGGAATTGATTTAAAATCGCGCATAACTGAGAGAATGTTGATGTAGTATTTCTTTATACACATTATGAGGAAAAAAAGCATTTTGCAATATAAGAATTATGATTAATAACATTTTATAAAATAAAAAAGGATTAATATTAGTATATCGTACTTTAAAAAAAAATTCTTACACTTTCACTATAAAAATTAGTTAAAAAAAATACAATAAACGTAAAATTTAATTTTACGTAGAAAGAGATATAGTACTTACAAAAGAAAAAAAAATGCTAATTAGTCCTCTTTAAAGAAGTCATCAATGGTCGTTTGTTTTTGCTTAGGTCGTGTTTGTACGACGACGTTTTCTAATGCATTAAAGTGCGTCATTGTATTTGATGCTACATCAGCATTTTGAAGGTAACATCTCAAAGTGTCCAGGGCTCCTAAAGCAGCAGCATAAGATGGGACAATCACAGTATCAGTTTCATCATTATCATCCTCTTCTACTTCTTTTTCAGCATTCACGTCATCAAAAACAGTTTCAATATCTCTTATTGCCGTTGATGTTAAGTTTTCATCAACATTGACGAAATCTTGAAAAGAAAGAGAGTCTTGGCTTATGCTGTTCCATTCTTTCACGTCTACGTTAAAATCATTGCTGTCGTTTTCATTTTCCTGTAATGGAATGATTTCAACATCATTTGAAGGAAAAAAGCCCGCTTTTCTAAAGCAGTTAGAAATTGTTGTGGCTGTTATGTTATTCCAAGAGGAAACCAACATATGCATAGCATCCAGAATCCAAATGTTCTTGAATTTCTTTTTCTGCTCTAGTGATATGAACATTCTTCTCACCAAATCTTTCCTATATTGCACTTTAACTGACCTATTATACTGAGATCTAATGTAGGGATTGACCGAATACCGAATAGTTGATTCGGTATTCGGTGGTTCGGCATGTAAACCGAATATTCGGCTTCGGCCGAATACTTAAAAGTATTCGGCCGAATAATTGCAGATAAGTATTTTCTTAGAAGTAGAAGAATTCTCTTTTACTTATCAGTAGAATAGGCTAAACAATGAGTTTCGATATTATGTGCATGAGTTCAGAGTTCAGCTGCACTACAAAAAAGAAGTCAAAGGCCATTTTTTATTTTAAAAAAACTTTTTCCTTCCTAAAATAGTCTATATAGGTGTGAAATCAAAACAACTGTCTACAACAGAGGAAAAAAAAGTAAGGAAGATGCGCATCTTTCCCTTATCATTTAATTTTATTTACTTCTACATTAGTTTTTTTTTTTTAATTTAAATTTATTTAATGTGCATTTTCTTTAATATACACATCAAATAAGTATATCAGAGTTCATATCTGTATATGTAAGGTGTATATTAAAGAAAATGCATACATCAAATAAGTATACCCCTATGCCTATCCTATAGCTTTTATAACCATTATATCAAAATCGTTCAAATTTCTTATATTCACCACCACAACGCTAAAATATTAATCAAAATATAAATATTCTATCAATAATTTGATAGAAAATAGTTAAATGTACAAATTGATGTAATACCTTTTGTATTTTGAGAACATTCCTATTCAAAATGAGTGTGTTCAAGAAGCATGCGCGCTACACGCGCGAGCTCAGGAGGCAGGAACATGGAGTGGGTCTATATCATGGATGGAATAACACGTAGTGTGTTCAGGAACAGATCATGGATTTGATTAATTAAGGTGCTAATTATAAAGATATTTTGTTGCAAAAGGAACGTGTGCTAGATGGCCGAATGGATAAGGCAGTGAACTCGAGACTAGGGGTTCTAGGTTCGAATCCTTCCAGTCTCACATTGTGTCACAATTTTTTTTGTTTTGTTTATTGGTTGTTTTATATTTTTCATAATGAATAAGATATTTTTGATGAAGATATATTTTTTATTTTTATTATACAGAGGCACCTGTATTTTTATTATAATAATAAAATACTTATTTAAATGTGAGAAAATGAGGTATTTCGAGCTGAAAGTTTTACATCTGAACGCCTTTTAAATATTCAAAGTTTCGTTTCTAAGTGATTATATATGTATATGTATAATGATATAAACATTAAGCAAATCCAAATGAAAAAATAATATATATTGTGCAAAAATATCCTTTTGCACGTAGGATAATTCCTTGATTTTCTTTTTTTTTAATACTTTACGAGTGAATTTTTATCGAGACTAGGCTGGAAATCATATTTTACTTTGAACATTATAAAAATAAAATGTAATAGTTGTAGATTATTTTAACTAAAAATATCTGTACATATATTTTTTAAAGAGATAAAATATATAGGCCTGCTGTCTAGTTTTATAGTGAATAAAGTATCATTAGAAATTTTATAAATTTCCTACTGAAAGTATAAGTAAGTATTTTGCTTATACTAACAGAATTTTGAATGCCATTTATTTCTCATGTTTTATGATGTATTTTGGTCTGTTATCCACACAGTATTAAAATATGCAATCATAAAATAAGAAATATATAGGGTAGATGTGCCAGTAATGGACACCCTTAAGGAATTTCTTTAAAAATTATTTTTTTATTAATAGTTTTAATTATTATATTCCAGTTTTTTCAATGTTATATTAACCTATCAACAATATTTAACCATTCTTATAGTCTCATTTCCCAATATCAATCAAAATTTAATTTTAAATAACAAAAATATATCAAAACACCCAAAAGCCCAGTAATGGACACCTTCTGGCCCAGTAATGGACACCTTCTGGCCCAGTAATGGACACCCCATAAAAAATAATAAATATAATTGTTTTTATGACTTTATTTAGAACCAGAATTTAATGAATACATACTAATGAAACAAAATAGTTATTTTCAAATGAATTTAACAATTAGGATACCAGTAATTAATAAAATATTTGTTATATTCATTTACTGTTTGCATCAGTTATTGTAATTATCAGAAGATCGATGTTTTAATTATTTTAGATGGACAGTTTAAAATACTAAATATCAAGCAATTACAGCTATCAAATTATTGAAACAGTGGGGGATTTAAAAGGTAATTTTAAAAAAAGTTTTGGAATATTAGTGTTTAGTTTTGTCTCACTATTTTTAACAATTAATCTTCCAGAGACTAATTGATATATCATTTATAATAATTAATATTACAAATATGAAAGAAATTATATTGTGAGTTGAATATTTTAAATACTAAATAAAATTATTTCAAAATAAAACTAGAACTGATGTTTGAGGCCACTGATCTGCAGATTTACTAGTTTCATGAATATTGTCTATAACTTTCATTAATATTACTTTTTTTTTCTTCTTTTGTCAGAGGTGAATAAGGAAACATTTAAGACAGAAAATAGATTTTTAATAGCTTCTATAACTTAATTGTTTTTATTTAAACTGAGAGGTATTAAGCCCTATATGAGCCCCTCTTTGACTGTGCTCTTAAACAGTATTTTCAATTTCCTGGCTGGTTTAATTATCAGATTTTAAAATATGCAAGGTACATATACATTTTTTAAAAAAGAAAAAAGAATAAAATATTGAAATTTGATTAATAACATGAAATAACTCAAAAGCAACTATTTATAAAAATTTTGGTGTTTATTACATTTTGATAAGTATCATTTAAAAATTAAATTTGATTATTTAGGTTTGCAGTTAAGCCAAAATATTTTATGTATAATAAACATTACTAAAATTTCATTTTTAGCAATGTCTACATGGGGTGTCCATTACTGGAAAATGACTCATTAACCATTCCAGTAATGGACACCCCCTCTTAAAACCTTAAAAATAAATAAAATTTTGTAAATGGCCATTAGTATATAAAATTCTAAGTTTTCTATTGATACTCAAACAAAAAAATTCAAATTTTGCAATAAAATAAATAATATATAAATTAATTAAACGAAGCCAACTCTTAGGCTCCTCATCAAGATTTTTACAGAAAAACAACGAAACTTTGAAACATTATTTTCTGCTTCCTGATTGATTTGATTAAAAGTGTCAACAATAACACAGTTTTATAAAACATGCAAGGGGGAATTATAAAAAAAATAATTAAAGCTAAATATTTATTAGTTATTTTTTTATAAACCAAAAACATCAAGGGGTGTCCATTACTGGAAGGGTGTCCATTACTGGCACATCTACCCTATATTAAAACATTCTCTGAAAAACTGTCTAACTAACAGTGCAAATTCCATTGAAATCCATCCAGTATAGTAGATTACAAACAAATCTCATATGTTGATATCACAATGTTGGTTTACTAACAGCATTCTATTTATCACAGAAGTTATAAATCAACTGATAAATCATTTTTAAATAAATAAAAAGAAAATTGTTAAAAAGTTAAAATTTTTAGATCACCAGTTGAATTCTTAAATTGTATCAATCAACCTACCAAACAAAGCACAACCAATAACACATAAGCAGAAAACGCACAATCACGTGATCAAATCACCCACACAATTTTTTTGAGCAGCTTGAGCGGAGTTTGTGTGCGGTTGGTTAACTAATTTTAAATGCTAAATGGGCTAAAGTAGATAAAGAAGGTCACGTGATGTTTTTCCCGACTATTTTAGATTTTATCTGGGTGAACATAGGCATGTAGTCCTGTTACGAAAACCATGTTTTGGAAGGATAAAGAAATATAGTCGTTGGTTTTACCTTTTTTGAACCATAAAAATAATGAAATAATTGAATTATGTTAAAATTCCTTTCTTCGATAAGACCTACTCCATGGCATAAACTTCTGAGCGCGCGCGCTGCGCGAAGTGCACTTCTGAACACACTCAATGTTTATAATTAAACTTAGACAATCAGTAAATCAGCTTAACAACAACATTGTTTCTTATTATTTGAATGAACTTTTGTTTTTCTGACAATCCTTATCCTTAATAATACCCTGTATATTTTAATACTTTCATAGGTTATTTTTGGGTATTGACTAGTTATAAAATAATAAAAAATAAGTGATGGGTTAATGAATTTGTGAGTGGAAAGAAGTCATTAATTTTTTTTGTGTAATTAAATTTTAGAATAAAAATGTAACTGAATTAAATTATTGAGAATTTAATTTCAATTAAAGTTTATTAAAAAAGCTAATATATGCAAAAATGCGCATTAAAAAGTTTCAAGTATTCGGTTGCCGAATACCGAAGCTTCGGTGTACATTTCGACCGAAGCTTCGGTATTCGGCAAAATTGCTGCTTCGGTCAATCCCTAATCTAATGGCTGAAGTCTGCTAGTACAATTTGCTGGGAAAAATATAACTCATGTATGTGTCAGCAATGGGAGATCTGGAGGATGGGCGGGACACTGGTCCATAAATAGCAGAACGTTTCTTTCTTTTTTTGCCATCTTCATATCAAATTCTTTCAAAAAGTCTAAAAAAATCTTCGATGTCATCCAGGTTTTGATGCTGCTTGCATAAGAACATGGCAATTTCTTCACATTTTTTAAACACTGTGGTTTCTTCGATTTACCAATCACTATTGGCGGTAACTTTTCTGATCCGTCCGCATTGCAACATAAAAGCACAGTCACTCTTTCTTTGCTGTGTTTGCCACCATGACATGTTTCTCCCATAAAATCCAGGGTTTTGTTTGGTAAAAGACGGTAAAATAAACCTGTTTCGTCGCAGTTAAAAATATTCTTAACATCAGAGTTTTTAATTAAATTTGGAAGATCTGCAATCCATTCATTAACAGTTGAATCTGAAACAGCTGCGCTTTCACCACTCAGGCAATGATTTGTTAAACCGTGTCTTTTCTTAAGTTTTTCTAGCCATCCCCAAGAAGCAGAAAAATTTTCGATTCCCAATTTTGTTGACAAAGTGAGTGCCTTTTCTTTGAATAACTCACCACTAATGGGTAAATTAGAAGCTCTCATTTCTCTAAACCACTGAATTAAAGTGGTTTCTAAAATCTCAAATTTTCCTTTCTGAATTCTTGTTCATTTCTTCGCTTGTGTAGAATACTCACTGTTCATTTTTTTGATCGAGTCCTTGTTCTTTAAAATCCCTCTGAGCGTTGATTCTGGCAAATCGAATTTTCGAGCTAAACTTATTTTTGACAGTTTAGGATCATTTTCTGCTGCTCGTATAATCTTCATTTTGAACGATATTGTTAACTTTCTTTTACTCATTTTTATTGCACAAAGAAAACAAAAATAAAATCCAAGTGCTACCGTAATAGCAAAGACGGAAAGAAACACGTGAGTAGATTGATAAAAAGAAAAGAAGAAACCATTAGAACTGAGGGGAGAGGGTGAAATGTCTAATTGTAACAACCTATCCACCCTTTCAGGCACCGCGGAACGGTCTTTTGACCTTGACACCTGCAGAAAAATTTTTATAGATAAAAAAAAACTTTCAAATGTAATTCATAGTTTGTGAAATGCATTTTATTTTCGCATATAACTGAGAGAGACAATTCAAAGTTCCGCTTATAAGTGAGAGATGTATAGCATTATTTTCCTATTCCTCGTGACGGGACCGTACGAAATTCGCGTATAACTGAGAGGCGCATAAGTGAGAGGTCACTGTATTTTAAATTAAATGAGTGAATAACTTATATTTAAAATGGAATTAATGCAATATATGGTAGGAACAATATTTGACAATTTATCATATGCACATTGCAAAAATAAAAGTACCAAATTAATTTTTCTTATATGTGTATAGAAATGGGAGTCTTGAGGTAAAAACAAACCTGGAAATTCTTGGAAAAGAATTCTTTTATTCAAATTATTATTATTTTGCAATTTTAAAAATATATAATTAAATGCTACTTCTTTCGTTATAAATAAATTTATATGCAAAATTATGTGAATAATACTACCAATTAGTGAAAATGGTACAGGTGGAAAACTATGTAGCTATCATTTAAAAAAAAAAAAAAAATTCTTTTTTATATCATCATATACGGAATTTTTCATATGATCAGATAATAATGACTAGAAATATTTAACTACTATTTTTTTTTTTTTTTTTTTAACTAACATGTAGGGGAGAGGGACCTTTGAACACTGTAAATATTTTCCTTTAAAAAAATTATATTTTTAAAATATATGGGGCAGCACAGTACTATTGCTTCAATGTAACAAGAATACAAAGCTTTACTATTTTGCATGCACACTACTGTCTAAGCAAGATATGTATATTTTGCTTTCTTGAATCTAAACTTAACAAAATAAAGTTGTAAGCTTTTTGTTGATAATCTTGTATCCCTAAAATTATAATTTATTATTTAATACCTAAATAAAGATGTTAGCTTTAACTTATAAGGTTTGTTTTATTCAAATTCTCAAACCTAATTGAGTAAATAGTTGTAATGCTAAACTCCATGTGATGGTCAACCATTGAACGGAACAGTTGGGGCACAATTGAACAATTAAAACTATGAAGTAAAGAGTTATAGATGTATCTAAATATTATTATTGTTGAAGTTTTTTTTAAATATGAAAATTAAGAGATTAATTAAGTGTTATTGTACTTAATATGAAAGTTGTACTGATGCAGGGCTTCAACTACAGGCAAATTCAGGACATACAACAATAAGTCATGATTTAGCAGATTTGTCTAACAAACCTTATACTGTTTCATTTACAATGATAAATGTTATTTCTGGATTTCATAAAACAGGGTTTTATCCATTTTCTGTAACAATTGGAATGAAAATTATTTCACTTTAGTTCAATTTCATGCAAAAAGAACTCTTCATTACGTTTGGCAAATTAAATTGTTTAATGTCAGGTTTCTTCGTAAAAAATAATATACGATATATTTTCAAGAGGCATCGGATATCAATTTGGTGGATTTTAAGGATATTATATAAAAAAGTTGGCACAATTAAACATAATTGGAGGGATCCTCCATTCTGTCTCAACAATGTGCTTTGATGGATACAAATTTGGTTAAATAATAAAAAATTAGTAATTTCAGTTAAATGTATTTGTGTAATTTTATTCTTATTGTTTTATATTTTGGAAAGTTACACAATTTTTAATAAAAACTGTCAATATTTTCATATATTTTGTTTATTTGTTCAAAGGTGTCCCTAGCTTGTTCAAAGGTACCCCTACATGGGGCAGGTTTGAACAGAAAACTTTGTTTTTTAAAGCCTCACAACATATTTAATTTATCTGAAAAACTGTAGTAATTTTTTATTTCATATGATGCAGAATTACATTCTTTCTCTCACGAAATATTTAAAATTCAATAAATATAATTCAAGTAAGAAATATGTGGATTTTTTAAAAATATGTTCAAAGGTGCCCCCCCCCCCCTCTCCCCTACTTAAAGTTTTTTACTATTTTCTGCTTTTATCTTAAATATAAATTTTTAGACTCGTCTAATTGTATTTTTAAAAATATATATATAAATGCATATAAATAAACTTTGCAAAGAAAATTTAAGCAATTATCTGGCAAACTTTAGTTGAATAGAAAAGAAGTTATAGTAAGTTAAATGTGAAAAAATCGATTTGTTTTATAACCTTTATTTAAAAAAAATAATTTGAATGTTAAATTTTTTTAAAAATCAGATGAAATTTGTTAGTTTCCAATTTTCAAAGTTTTTCAATTAATTTTGAATAAAATTCATTTTTTACCTTTATGACTGTCCTCATTCTGAATAAGAGTCTGAATTTATTGAGTCTACACTGCTGGGAGAGGAACTCTCTGTTAAAATACAGGGTTCTTCATTAAATAACCCATATTCGGAAAAATATTGGATAAACTTAAGAATTTTTTTTGTTATTACTAATTTAAAAATTAGCTTTTTAAAACTAATTTTATAACTAATAGCCAAAAATGGCTGTTTAAAATAGTAAATGCAACCTATATGATCATTTTTAGCAGTTGATTAGTCTGTCAACGTCAGTGATTTTAATGAAATGATTTAAATCATGATTTTAATCAAGTGATTTAAAAATAATAATAATAAATTTTCTAAATGTTTAAAATTACATAAAAAAGTATTATAAAATCTAAGATGAACATAATTTGGAAAGTTTCTACAGGTATTTTGTCTTATGTTATGACTAAACAACAACAACAAAAAAAAAAGCTTTAATTTAAATAATTATTTCTAAGCTTAAACTATTCCTTTGTAAAAAATTAAGTAGAGTAAGTTTACAAAAAGAAAGTTTTTATCTGACATAAAAAGCATTTCATTTAAAAATCATGTTTAAATCTAATATAATTTACAATGTCATAATTTTCTTTAACTAATCAAATTATTCATTATTTTATATAAAACTAGCACCAAATATATTAAATTTCTTCAAGTAAAAGAGTAAGTAGCCAGTATGTTATTTTTTCATTCTACTTTTGCAATAATAAATGTATAGCAAATTGGAGCTAAAGAAGAATGAAAATAAGACAACTGCTCAACAACTATTATAAAAGAATAAAGATTCTCCTGATAAGAGAAAAAGGACTAATTGGTATAAAAATTTTAAGCACAGAAAAAGCTTCTTCGGTATAGGTTAAATAAATGTTTTTTTTTTCCTTCCCCAAAGAAGAATATGGTTAAAAGTGTGACGTAGTCGCAGAACAACAAACTTCTCTGCAGAACATTTCAAATTCTCATTTTTAAGAAAATTCACCATTCAATTGAAGGAAAAATCTCAAACTTCATCACTCAATGGACAAGAGGGGGAGGGGGGGGGGGGAAATCACAAAATTCTTTAATCGTCCATTTAAAAAGATTGTAAAATTCATCAATTGGTCGCGAGAAAAACTCATGCAATTCTTCCCTCAATCATGATGAAGAAATCGTGAAATTCTTTAGCCTGTTGTGGGAAAACATAAAAAATTAGTTTAAAAGTCACAGAAAAAAATCCATGATTATCACCAATCAGTCGCAGGTAAAATAATTTTAAAAAAAGCTAAATTCCTTAGTGCATCGCTGTAAGAAACTGCGAAAAAACTCATGATTTTCTCTAATCGTTCGCAAGAAAAAGGCTTAAAATTTGCTTACAAAACAAGGAAGAAATCAGGAAATTTGCAAATCTTGTCATAGTTAAAAAAATTCACGAAATTCGTCAGTGGATCGTCGGAGGAAACTGCAAAATTTGTGGATCAGTAGCAGAGAAAAAACTCATGATTTTCTCCGTTTGGTCTCAAGAAAAAGCTCCAAAAATTTGCCTATTGGTAAAAAAATATCGAGAAATTTTAAATCTCTCACAGCAAAAAAAAAAAAAACAAACAGATTTTGCCAATGGGTTGCAAAAAAATGCCAAAGTTTTTTAACCAACAGAAAGAAAATAATGCGAAGTTCTCCGATCGGTTGTGGGTAAAATGCATAATTAGTCGATCAGCCGCAGAAATAAAGCAAGACTTTTATCAATCAAAACTTGCTAATCTAAAGAAAGAAAATACCATGGAATTCGTCGATCAGTAGCGGAAAAATATGCACTATTTTCTACAATCAGTCACAAGAAGCTGCTGCAAAATTTGCTTATCGGTACATGGAAAATTTCGCAAAATTCCCCAACTGGTTGTGAAAAAAAAAGTTAAATTTGTCAGTGTAACGTCGGGGAAAAAAGCAAAAATTCGTCGATCAGCTGTGGAAATAATCCACAATTTTTTCCAATTGCAGGGGTCTGTACAGGGGGAAAACTGAGTCCATTAACGGACTCTTCACAAAATTCGATGATAGTAGAACGGACTCTTCACAAAAATAAATTTTGGTAAAATAGCCCTTTCACAAAAAGAAAAAAAAAAAAAACACAGAATTTTTTTTTTTTTTTGTGAATGGTAGATACACACTGCAAGATTTCAGTCTATGAACTGATTTTAGTTTTGGACATATTTTTGAGTGATAGTAAATTATACTTTAAATACATAAATAGCACTTTTGCTAGAAAAAACCTTTAATCTATACATATTTATATATACATATAATAAGTATTCAATTATTTATACTAATCTGAACATTCTGTGTAAAAAAATATATTAGTTTATTTCCGCAAAATTCAAACGTCTCCAATTTTGGGAAACTAGCAATAAATGGGTTAACTAATGTTTTGTGAAATTACTTTTTTCACAAAAATAGGACCATGGAAAAAAACCCTGGACAGACCCTTGAATTGGTTGCAAAAAAACGACGGTTTGCCAATCGGTAGAAAGTATGGGGCATTCTCATACAGGGTTGGCAAAGTGGACCCAGCTCACAAAAACCCACCTGGGTTTTTGTTAAAAAACATTTCTGAATCTGCAAATCCCTCCTATAGTATTTAAAAATACAAAAAAAAAACCCACCCAGGTTTTTGTGGGCGGGTCCACCAGCAAAAACCCATCTGGGTTTTTGTTAAAAATCATTTCTGAATCTGCAAATCCCTCCTATAGTATTTAAAAATACAAGTTTACCTTTTAAGCCCAAAACCTAGGTGGTTTCTTTTATTAAAATTACATAAAAATAATTAAATAAAAATCAGTTGTATTTGTGGTAATCAGGTGGTAGTTTATTTCAAAATATTTCTTTTTTTTTAAATATATTTCAAATAACTTACACGGTGTAATATATTTAAAATAATTATAATTGATCTTTTTTACAGTTTACCAATCAAAATCATATTCACTTTGATTTTTATGGTAATATTTAGAAATCTTTACTAGTTTTTCACACTGCTCTGAGCCTAGTCTGTTCCGCATCTGCAGTTTAGACCATATGAATCCAAATGTAGAGAAAATTCTCTCGATGGAAGCAGAACTAGATGGAACAGAATGCAGAGATTGGAAAAAACTTAAAAAATCACAATCTAACTTGTTGTTTTTCTTTTTCTGTACATTTTCTTTCAGAATTTCCCACCATTTTGAAGCTGAAAATTTTTGACACAATATTTTCTGAGAAAAGAAGTGATTTAGGAAAATAGTCTATGACTTTAATTTTAAATGTCAATATTGCAGGTAACCACACCACTTTGAATAATACTGCATTACCATGCTTCAGCTTCTTCCTCTTCCGTGGAGTTAAGCCTTTCCCGTCTAAACTTTGCATCCATTATATTAGCTAAAAAATGCTCAGGCCCAATAACCTGTTTGTAGCGTTTCAGTATAACTTCCTTGTATCCCTGCTATACGGTGCCGTATGCAGCGGGACCCGTCTCGAGGTTTGTTCGCTTCGAGATTTCATATTATTAGAGGCCCTGATAAAACAGGGTTGTAAAAAACCCGGGTTTTTTGTTAAAAACCCAACCCGGGCGGGTTTTATTAAAAAACCCAGGTTAAAGGGGCAATTTTCCCCGGGTAAATTGGCTACTAAATTTTGGTACTTTGCAAAATTTATCCGTTAAAATTTTGAAAATTCTCGGAGGAATTACTCAGGGAAAATTTAATTTTTTGCTTAGGAAAGCGCAAGAAATTTGATTGCCGAAACAAGTGGCAATCCTGATCTCAAATACAATCTTTGTAAACAAACACTTCATAGTCTAATAGATGGGAATGACTTCATAGTCTTAATAAGGATCTCAATATTTTTCTCTGTTCTTAAAATACATTATATGACCTCTTAAATTTAAATAACAAACAAATTTTAAATTGCAAAACTATCAATTGTGTGTTATTTAATAATAAAATATAAATATAACTTAAAAAAAACTTGCTCCTTTGAAATTATCATAAGATTAGCAAATGTTGATAAAAAATATCTTACAACAAAAATGTTTCTTATGTATATATACAGGGTGTCCACTCTCAACAGTGTCCAATGGCTAATTCCTAAACTGTTAGTCATACACATATTGTTTAAATATTACAAAAGTGTTTTCATTTGAGGCAAAGAAATATTTTAAAAGCGATTTGTGTCAATAAAAACATTCCTTAAAAAATTACAAAATTTAAGTTCTTATACGGCCCCCGGTCCTATAAGTTATATTTAGTAACATTTTCCTATTACACTGACAAGACAGACAAAAAAAAGTCCCGTTCATATAACACTAAAATTGACTGAGTTGTGAAACTTTAAAAATGCATGACTTATACCACTTTTCTGCATCTGAACACAAATGAGTTTGGCCATGCTTTGAGGGGTCATATCCTAAGTGCTTAAAGTATTCGAAGAACTTTTCATGTGTATCAGCGCTTTGAAAAAAAATAGTAAAGTGTTATGATTGAGTTAACTTTTATTAAGTTTCAGATTGGCTAAAATTATTGTATTTTAACATGTGTTTTATTTTATAAGGATTTGAGACTATTTCTTTTCATGATTTCTTTTAACAAATATTATGTTATTTTATTTAACTTCAACGATCGTATGTATGTTTTTCCAGTTCAAAATTTGTAGTTGAAATTTAACTCACTTTCAAGTTTCAAATATCCGATCGAGATTAAATTTTACATGTATACTGATGTAAATCTGATGACAATCTAATATTATTATGATTTTCGGTGGTTACCATTCATATTTATTTTACAGGATATTGGATAACACAAAAAATTTCGGATAGATTACTGCCAAGAAGTTTAAGAAAAAGTTTTAGATTAGATAACACAAGATTGCGATGGTTGTGTTTTTAACTTTTATGTATTTTTTAGCACTGAATCTGAGAATTACCTTAATTTTTAACCGTCATCTCAGGATGTTTTGCAAATCATAAATTGTCAAAGTTAAAAAATAACAAAAATCAAATACTATAAAATAGAGGAGACGGCTGAGTTTTTTAATTTTTGATAATTGATTTTTATGTACTTTTTAGCACTGAATCTGAAAATGACCTTCATTTTTAACCATCACGTTATAATTTTTTTGCAAATTGTAAATGTCAAAGTTAAAATATAGCAAAAATCTGATACTATAAAACAGATGTAAAACATTTATTTAATTTTCCTTACCTGATGGTTAAAAATGAAGGTCATTTTCGGATTCAGCAGTAAAAAGTACATAAAATAATTTAATAAATATAATAAGTTTAGTAAATATAATACTCTTGAAGCTAACTGAAAAGCTTAAATTTACGTTTTAAATTAAAAGCTAAAATGTTTTAAAATTATAAGGTTCCCAATCTAAAAGTGCAAGTAAATTAGTACAAATATATTTTCTAAGATTCCAAGAAGTGAATAAATAAAACAAAATAACCATGAACAACAAATACATCATTTGTTCCTTTCCAGAAATACTCTTAAAAAAACCCGGGCTTTTTAAGTGGGTTTTTTATAAAAAAACCCAGCCCGGGCAGACAGCTGGGCGGGTACCCAGGCAGCTACCCACTACAACCCTGCAATAAAAGGAGGGGCCCACTAGCGTGCGAAGCCAGCTAGTTTAATTATTATAGTTACTAATTATTATAGCAACTTTAATTATTATAATTACTACAAAAATAAAAATTAATTATTCATTATGACAACTAAAATGTATTTAAAAGTGATAAGATAAGAACTCACTTTTATCACTTAATAGTACGGTGTTTACTTGTGTAATAGTCACACTTTTTTTGCCAATTTTTCATTGTGAAAGTCTACATGCAACTATTATCCGGGGAAATCTACTAAACAATATTGTACACTCTAATGCTAAAACATCACTGATATAAAAAAACACATTATAATAAAATTAGTAACTTACCAAATGTTTCCAGATTATGTGATGTTTATTAAATATCATTTTTTCTTTTATGGTAATATTTTTATAGACGTAAAATTTACAAATAATCTTTGTGAAAATTTTGACAAAAAATTCTCATAATAAATCACTTTCACTGAATGTATCAGTATCACTAATGTAATGTGAATCGGTGTCTGAAAAATCTCCGTTATTCCATAAAATGTCATCTTCGTTTCTGTCCAAAGCGTCGGAGATAACCGTCTTCTTAAAACTTTTTGAAATTATATCATTTGTCATTAAAGTCAAACTTTGTAATATCAAACAACACATTAGTTCCAGGGATGGAAACCTTACTGTTCCACTGGGAGTTTTTCTTTGTTCTCATTGACCATCCAATCTCAGCTATACTCGTCCTATACTGTCTTTAAACGGTTGCAGAATCGATGCAAGTCCTTCAGAAATTATCAAAAGATCTGTTTTGCCTTCTGAAAGTTCCTTTACATCATCGAAAAGCTGTCCTCGGAAGCTGTCGAGTACCAGCATGGCTGGTTTTTTGAACAATGATCCAGACTTTTTCTTCAAACATTGCAAACCCAATCTTTCATCCTTTTTTCATCCATCCAATTTATGCGAAGAAAATATTTTGACGATTTTTTCTGCTTCAAATCGGGTGTGCGACTATTTACGCGAGTAAACATGGTATTCAGTTAATTATAATAGTAATTTTATTATTATTATTATTTAATAATAGTATTAATAATAATTAATAATGTATTAATATTAATTAATATCAATACTATTAGTATTATGTTATAATATCAGTTAATAAATTTATTCTAATATTAGTATTAAGTTAATACATACTAATATCAGAATAGAATAAATTTATTAACTGATACTATAAATAATATTAATTAGTAATAAATAGATCAAATGTAATTAAAAATGTAACATAATAAATATATTTTTAAATGAGTACACATATATTATATAAATATACAGGAAAATAACTAAAAC
The DNA here is from genome assembly GCA_963932465.1 of Maratus speciosus. Classification (NCBI taxonomy): domain Eukaryota; kingdom Metazoa; phylum Arthropoda; class Arachnida; order Araneae; family Salticidae; genus Maratus; species Maratus speciosus. The sequence continues at coordinate 435,751,978 of OZ010790.1, read as the reverse complement.
CCAGAAAAGCCCACAAAAACCCGGGAGGGTTGGGTTTTTGTACAAAAACCCGGGTTTTTGCCAACCCTGTATCTCACAATCTTTTGACTTTCATGTCCCTGAATAATAATTTTTATTTTAATACACTTTCTTGTGTTTTTTTTTTTTTAATTTCATATACTGGAGAACATCCCATTGTATGATTGCACAACAATATTAACGAGATAAATAAGTTTTCGACGATGTTGGGGGTCCAAACACAGGGGCGTAGCTACCGTGGAGCAGTTGGAGCAAACTGCTCCAGGCGCACGAATCCTAAGGGCGCAAAATTAGAAAAAGCGAAATAAAGATTTCTTAAAATATTTATATATTTTTTCATTATTAATCAGACATTATAGATGAATCTTGTTACAATCAGCGTATTTCTATGATATTTTACCTTGTGTTTAACCTCAACTATTTCGATTTAAAACATGTTTTCATACGCAGTTGAAAGAAATGACTTCTATTCATCAAGTTTTAATTTTAATTCATACCCATACTGCAGCCTCGAGTAACTTCTCCAACACCGTTTCAGCATGCCTGACTTTTTTTTTGTAACTTTTCCGTAGACGACTGTTGAAGATTTTCAGATCTTAAACAAAGCCGCCTCAAGACTACAAGCCAAACACGAGGTTTCGTGACGTCACGACGCGGGGCTTAGATCAGCCGTGAAGAGCACATGCGTTATTTAAAACATATTAATTCTTTCCTCTATATACCAACTTATTATCACAACATATGGGAAAAAATAAAAACGTATAGTTTAAAGACCCAAATTAAGTGCTTTTTAATCAATTTCGATCACTCGAAACAATAATAATAACGATAACACAAAAACAAAAATTATGAAATAATATCACTGTGTCAGTCAAAATGTGCACTTAATTAAAGTTACATTAAAGAAAAATGATTGGTTAATGAAAACAAAAATCGAAGTATTAAATTTAATTTAGTGAATAGTTTTCATTATTTATTCTACTTTGAAATTTACAAAAATATCAATTATCTATTTTCTATATATTCTAAAACAAGACATTAATAAATATATATAAGCAAAATCTACAAATATGTATATAATATATATATAAACATATATATGTAGTTTTAAACACATAGAGAGAATTACTTTGCTTTCAATTATTTCATTTTCAAAAATAAATAAATAAATGCCAATATTCTGTCAATCAAAACCCACATTTAAAATTAAATTAAAGTGGATGAAAAATGATTGTTAAATGAAAACAAATTCAAGTTGTATGCTATTTTTATTATTCATTGTGGCTTGAAATTATACAATAAATATCCTATTAAATATTTAGTGATTTGAAACATGCAAAGGAGTATAATAAATTTAATATAAATAAATAGTAAAACTACAGAGTGCATGAAATTAGGTAACAACACAGATAAATTTTTCTTACTGTAAACTTTACTTAGCAGAAGTTAGTAATTTTCACATAAAATCGATTAAATTGAAAAAACACAAAGCTCTCATAATAAAACAAAACAAGGTCATGAAACAGAAAATTATTATTTTCTTAATTTTTGTATTATTTTAAGATATTATGCAAGGTACAAGCAATACAGTTTTTAAAAAGTGTACTGAAACCTGGTGAGAACAAAAGAAAGAAAGAAAACACTTTCATCAATTGGAATTGAAATATTCCTAACATATATTTATTTTGTTCAGATATTCAAGAATTAAGATTTTGGACTTTGTACTATATATCATTAGAAAACTAATGATTTAAATTTTATTATAACAACTTAGTATTACATTGTTTTCAAAAGAAATTCTTCATACACGTTTTCCTCATAACGAGTCAAGTTGAAATCATTTATTATGGACCAATTGGGGGTATTTTTTTAGACACCTTATAACATAAATGTGGAGCAAACATGCAAACCATGCTTTCTCCTTCAGATACAAATTTTCAAAAAACACAAAAAACTGATAAATAAGAAAATAACTTGTATTTAATTCTCATTTTTATTGTGTATTTTTATTACTATTTATTAGAAAGAATTGCAAGCATACCTAAGATATTAAACATAAAACAAATTAATAAAATGCATTTAATATTTGGAAAAATCACGTTTTGACCGAATTCAGAGGAGGAAACATGTTTTGATTGTTTGACAAGTGGATAAAACGCTTTTTGAATGAAATAAGTTATAACTCACAAATAATACAATAGCATTATTTTATTTGAATAAATACCGAATTTCAGTTGATTATTGTTAAAATAAAATGACAGATTATGGTACCTAATAGTATTCATTAAATATTTACTAAATAAATACTCGTTTGCCAGAAATCCACTTCAAATTTTAAAACCAATATCTTCATCTAGACAGTTATACACATATCCCTCTTCTTTATTGCAGGCTTATCAATCATGGATAATGTGGTTGTATCATTTGAATATATCATCAGGTTGATTTTGCCACTGTTCACTATACATTACCTTCAAAAGTTTTTTAACATCTTTGTTCTTTTCAACTGGTATGGCGTGGCTAAGAGGAAGATATTCTAAAACAACCCTTTGAACAAGGCAACAGTAACTCCCTTTTTAAGAAGATTTACATCATATTCTTCATTTAGATCTTGAAATCTATAATTCTGGAAGCCTTTAACTTTAACAGTTCTCTTATTTTTTTCTAAAACAATCCGTTTCAATTGTGATATGTATGGTAGGTTTCGAAAGTACACATTAAGTGACAACTGTGATTGGCAGACTGGAGAAATTACTGCTTGATTGAATGCAGGCTTTGGAGGAAACATTCTTTGATTGAAACGTCAAGTTTTAAAATTGATTTATAATCGGAGAAAAATTTTTTTTAGTAAAAAATACCATTTATTTCTGTGCAATTTAACACAGAGTTCATAAAAATAACAATAACTCATTTTTTATTTTTTTGTGAGAAAACACGGTTTGAATGTTTGCTTCACAAATAGAAAAACAAGTAAAAGTTTGCAAACAAATACTCCTTTGCAACAAATCCATGATTTTTTCTACTATTATTCTACTAATATTTTTTCATAAAGTTGTGACCATCTTTTTGTGATACCCTGTATACAAATGTAAATAGTACCTGGTACGAAATTTATGCATGCATACAATACGTATGAAGTTTAGCACTAACCACTTATGCATTATTCGCGAATAATTTCTACCGATAGATAAAAGGGGGGTCCCAGAATGGTGCTTGTTCCGAGGACCTAGATAAACAAAGTCGGGTCCTGACTACACAGAAAAGTAAATTTATAATTATGTAACAATAATTTTATTTATTATTATTTTTAATTAAACGTAAAAAGTTATATAAAAACACACAAAGTTTTTGAGAATTCGGAAGGGTGGAGGATAAATTGTTTACAGTCATTGTAAAAATAAAGAGATTCAGACACATCATTCCCATATCCGTAATTGTCATGTATAAGCATGCACTGTGCAACAAATATTATAAAATGAATTTTTATTAAGAGTTTAAGATTAAAAAACACCAATAAATTAGTATGTATATTGATCGGGCTTTAAAAGAAATAAACAAGATAACAATGTTATGCATCCATAGAAATTATGATGAAGGTTTCTAGTACATTTAAATTTTTAAGTATGAAAATATCTATAAAAATACATAAATTTTGGTATCAAATTAAAGTCCAATCAATTCTGCCTACAGAATAATCAGAGTTATACTATTCTCACGACCAGTGTTTTCTAATAAAAGTCGATCATTAAAAGTCACTCTAATGAGAGAAAACAGAACAAATTAAAAAGATAGGAAGGTGTGACAAGTTATAAATTACATAATAATTAAGCTTGAAATTAAGACTTTTGGCTGAAAATGTTTTAGCATGATTAGTATCCAAGAAACTCAGTCTGACATAAATTTCAGCTATCTGGTGCCAGTATTTCCGAGTAAATAAAGTCAGAAGTTTTAATCGAAATTATTGAAAGCAAGAAAGGTAAAGTTTAAACTAATAATATTTATGCTGTGCTTACTGTATACAAAATTTCATCAGTTTTCAGTGGTAAATTTCTGAGTAATAATAATTTTAAAGTTTTTTTTTATTAATTTGTTTAAATTAAAAGAACTAATTAAAATTTCCACTTGAAAATATAATAGTTGAGGTAGAAAAATATGTCGCATAGGACATTAAAATTTCAAGCTGAATTGGCCGTATAACTTCCAAATTATAAGGAGAAATGTGTTGGCCCGAACAGAGCTGTCTAGCTCTGGCACATATTAAAATGAAGCTATTTTTACATATTTATAAAGAATATAATTAAACAATGAAAACTTTATTAATTAATAACTTTTGTGATAATTCACCGATTCACACCATTCAAGCACCAATTTTTAGCAAATTACGATAGACAGGGAATGATATAAGTCTCGATACGATTTAGTGATTTTTGCCACTTTAAATTACTGCTGTTTTTGAAATGAAACAGAAGTACAATAATATCGTTTTGTTTTGAAACACGTACACGGGATTGTTGACAATACGATACTGGGATTTAATAGTTAATTTATTTTAAAGAAGTTAAAAATAAAAGATATTCTGAACACAAAAAATAGAGCTAGTACTAATAAAATATAAGTAGTTAATTTGAAAATAAAACCTACCTTCAAAAGAATATGTTCTATTAGTTAAGTAAACAACACGTGCATACGTTACATTTTAATTCTAAACAACCAGATACAAGTTTCAAAATCTCGGCATTGGCGCCAGCCCCGGGTCGTTACGTCACATATGTGGGGGAATGAAATCGTGTCTGCCTTGATAGTCTTGAGAAGGCTTTGTCTTAAACTAATCAAAACTTATTTAACAGGGCTTATTCAACTTATTTAACATCGGCCACTTTACTGGCTACTACTATTTCCAAACAGTAATCTTTCTGGTACATTTCTATTAGAAATGTTTTAGACATTTATCATGATGATTACTGTACGGAAATAATGGTAGCCAAAGAATTCACCGCTGAGAAACCTATATGTACGATGTAACAGTAGTAATTTACGAAAGTTATTTTACGATTTGGGAAAAAATATAGCGTGACAAGTTGAAGAAAATTAATGACCATTTTACAAAAGAAAATCAATAAATGAAAATTTTGAAGGTTTTTCTTTTTGTTTGTTTTGTGGAAACTAAACATGCATCAATACAGATTACAAAACAATAATAAGAGCCGGATTTAAACATATTCTACATCAGCCCACGGCGACAAAATTTAGATGGAAGGGGGGTGAGGGGGAAACAGCAACTTAAATTTTGTGCGTATTGTTTTTGAGATTTTGAAAATATTGCAAATGTCAAATGCAGAATCGATAAGCTTCAAAAAGAGAGAAAAGTTAAGTAGCAAATTAAGTGTCCCTTAGGGCCTGATTATAGCGTATGCAAAATTACACCATTTTTTGTAACATTAATTTTCCACATTAAACCTTATTTAATCGCAGAATTTTAGGATTAAATAAGGCAAAACATATATTTCGAACATAGTAATGTGAGTTTGGTTAGGCCATAATCAGGCTGTGCTTACTCCCTCGACACACACGCACATTCCACCACCATCTGATAGCACATATTAGTAGTAGATGAATTTTCGATTAAAAAAAAAGGGGAAGAAAATGTTTGGAGTTACTCCATTCAACTTTCTGAACAGTTTACAGAAATATTGTTTGTTCAAAACAGTATAAGAATGAATAAAAACTTAGTTCCTAATTTTATACAGAGGCGAAATATTTCCACTAGTGATAAAGACGTCGTGTTTTAAAGAAAACGTGCACTTTCATTCATAAAGCTTAAACATTTTTCTAAAGACATAATTTTCAATAAATTTTCATTCCGCCAATGCCGAAACAAGGACGATAAACAATAATAATAATAATAAAATAGAATTTTACTAAATTAAGTCACATTCTGGCAGGCTCAGACTGGCCCGCCGGGCAACCGACCTGCGGGTCGGTGCGCTCTAAACCAGGTAAAGCTGCTCCCTCCATCAGCTGAAACTAACAGTTTTAAAATTTGCTATAAGCATTAATATGAAAAATCTTAAATCATTTAATTTTTTTAAGTCATTTTTTTGAAGCATTTTTTATTAATGATATTGATTTTTTTATTGAAAGTTTCTTTGCTTCAGAGGACCATTTAAATCTTTTACACTAACGTATATATTCTGGAATTTTTTCTGTGACCAGTTTGGACATGGTCTGCCCCAAGAATTTTCAGTCTGTCTTGTACCATAGAGCGTGCCCTCTCTTTATATATATATACGTATTTTATTTTATTTAGTTATTTGTAAAATCATTTATTAAGTATTTGTTTAAAATGTGTATATAGGCTTCGTGTATTCGTACAATGCTGTGATTGTAATTTCCTCTATAATAAATTTTATTATATTGATTTTTGCGCTTTTTACAAAAATATTTATAAAGAATATTTTCAGTAAAGAAAATGTAAGTCAAACATTCTTTTTTGTAAAAAAATTACATTTTAATATGAAAACGGGCCTTTTTAGGTACATTCGTAGTTATATAAATACGTAGCACGTATAGTCGTCGTTCAGTCCATCTGTCTGTCCGTCCGTCTGTAAATAGAGCAAAAACTACCACCCGAATGGTCTGAAATTTTGAATATATAATTGTTGCAAAATTTTGTCGAGTCATTTCAAATTTTATGAAAATCGGATGTATACTTTAATGACAGGGACAGTCAAAAGTTTTCCGTTACATGACGGTCAGTAGGAAAAAAAGTATTTCAAATGCATTTTAATGATGTTAAAGCCTTTCGAACAGAATGAAATGGATATGCACTTATTGAAGTGCACTAAAATATACATTCAGTACAATTTTATTCAAATATCACAATATTTATTATTCAATTATCACAAATATTTTTCAGGTGCAAAAAATATTTATAAAACTAGTTATAGTATGAAAGCACCTCATTTGCCAAGTTTGACGAGCACTTTCCAACTTGTTCAATATTGTCTATAAATGTGATAATCAGAACGCCGGCGGTTAGAAATTTTGTATATAAATTAGAGCAGGACTATTTTTTTTAACCGATTTTTGGAGCGCGTATTTCACACAAAGTCGTGTTAAAGATATATGACAAGACGTTTTTCTCCCTTCGTTGACTGGCTTTTATGGTTTCGTCAGGAAATTCCATTGAAAATGCCAACTTTGACAGTGTTTTCTGTAAGATCTATTCAGGGATGCCAGTTAGTTACTTTTCTCACTTTTAGTCACTTATTTTAAATTTTGTCACTTTTAGTCACTTATTTAATAAAAAGTCACTTTTAGTCACTTTTTTTGACTAAAGAGGCCCCTATTGGCGCGATTTTTTTCTAATGCCAATGTCATATACACAACGGGTGCTTAATTGGCACCAAAGTGTCGTTATTTTGCTTGATATGGTAACCCGGATGTTGTTGATGTTTTTGCCAAATTGGCGTCGGAAAACAATCGTGTCAATATGCGTATATGACATCTGTGCCCTAAAGAGATTAAGTTTCTGAAAGTGAAGGAGCTGGTTTACTCACATTTCATTTTTATCTTTCAGCCTTGTCGATATCCCCAACATCAATAATTGTTCATATTCTCTCTCAATAAAAAAAGACCATGTGTAAATACAATCTAACTCTGTTAATACAAGCCTGGCTAATATAAGGGGGCAGTTAAACAAGCAATTTTTACATTAAGAAAAATTCATCATTTAAACTGTATTAAGATTTTCTTACTTATATATTTTTTTTATCTTGCTTATATTGCGTTTACCTACAAAAGTAAGATAACGGCTAATACTAGCGAAACCTTTTTCACTTCAGTTTGAGTTTCGGTGAAAAGTAGGGTAGAATTAATATAAAAAAAATCCCATCACGTGTCTGTGAGATTCACGGCACGGAATACTTCATTGTATCTCCATTTCACAATTCTGTTTTGTATTGCAAGAATCAAAACAGAAAGTTCCCTAAAAAGCAATCACCACCTTTATGATATTATATTAATTTTAGCATTTAAAAGATCAGAGTAATTAATAATAGTAAGTTATTAATTTAATTATGTGTGTGTTTTTAAGATTTTTATTATCTTTCAGGAAGGTATTAAGAGTATGATATTGTAATATTTCATGTTTGCATGTTTGTAATATTTCATGTTGGATTTCAAGCACTGACTCAGCATGCAAAATCTGGTACTCATTTAGAAGCATGTCATATTAAACTACAACCTCAGCAACTACATTTAGGAGGTGTTTCTAGTTTGCCTTCAAGTTCTAGTGCACCTGAAGACATTCCTGAACATCCTTTGCCAACGCTTCAATTGTATAGCATAAAAGACAGTGCTACTACAGCAGAGTTAATTTGGATTCTAAAAAGTGTCGTAAGCAACTATTCTGCTCTTTCCTTTGATGGCATTGGGGATGTGTTTATGGCAATGTTTCCTGGATGTGTTCCTCATGGTTTTACTCTCGGTAGAACTAAAGTAAACTATGTCTTAACAGAAGCCCCTTTTCCTTATTTTAAGGAAGAACTTTACACCGATATGGAAGACATTTTTTATACTCTTTGTTATGACGAAACAACAAACGCAAGTGGCCATAAAGAATTACAGACTACTGTGCGTTACTGGTCCGATAAGCAAAATAAAGTAGTCAATCATCATTTACAAACGTTTTTTATAGGAAAAGCTACAGGTAACACCCTTTATGAGAAAGTAAAAAATGCTATTGATAATGCAAATCTTCCGTTATCAAAGTTATTAATGCTCGGATCAGATGGCCCCAATGTTAACAAAACTGTTCACAGATTAATGAATGAGGAAGTGTTTACACTCCGCAATAAGAAACTAGTTGATCTAGGATTCTGCAATATCCATGTATTGCATAACGCTTTCAAGAAAGGATTAACAAAATTTGGAACTGATGCTTCTGATTTGATTATTGCTGTGCATAGTTTCTTTGATGGTTGGCCCTCAAGATGGGAGGATTTTACTGAAATACAGAATGAAGTTGGTCTCCCAAATCAAAAGTTCCTTAAACATTGCTCATCCAGGTGGCTGACAATGGAAGGTTCTTCTTCAAGAATACTTGAACAGTGGGATGCTATTAACAAATATTTTTTAAAATTCATCCCCATAAAAGATTCAAAACTCATATCAACTGCAAACTATAAGTTGATTACTCGTCTGCTTAAAATGCCATCAATTAAAGCAGAACTTTTATTTGTACGCTCAAGTGCACTTTTATTCTCCAGTTTCACTGGTCTTTTTCAGAAAGATCAACCACTTGTTCATCTTTTGTATTCAGTAGCTGAAAGTATTGTCAAGACTCTAATAAGAAGAGTATGTGTAGATCAAAAGATTGGCAAAGGGGTAGATGAAATTTTTGATAGTAAAAACTTACTTCCTTTGACACAAATGGTAGTTAGTGATGAAGTAAAAGTAGCTTTGGAAACATGTGAAAAAGACAAGCTTCAGTTTCTAAACAGTGCACGAAACCATTACATTGAAGCATGTAAATATGTTATCACTAAAGGGCCCATTTCCAATCCGTTTATTAAACATTTTAGGTTTTTGAAACCAAGTGAAATATTAAAACAGAGTTCTGCAATGGATCTTTCAACTGTTGCTAGAGTGCTACCCTTAAATGTACCTTCTGATAGGTTAAATGATGAGTGGAAACTTTTTCAGCTTGAAGATCATTCTAAAGCTGAAATTGATATACCTGTTGACCAGTATTGGAGCCAGTTTTTGAATAAACAGCATGTAACTGGTGGTGGATTGAAATATCCAAATTTAAGTAAAGTGATTAAGTGCTCATTGTGTCTCTCTCATGGAAATGCTCATGTAGAACGAGGGTTTTCTGTTTCAGGAAACATTCTTACGGAAGAGCGTTCTAAAATGTCAGAACGTACTCTGAATGCTTATATCACAGTTAAAGATGCATTGAAATTATATAATAATAAGCCTGAGCTTGTACCAATGACAAGAAAGCTAATAACTCTTGCTCAGAATGCTTGTAAAAGTTACACAAGTTTTTTAGAAGAAAGAAAAAGACAAGAAGCCAACAAAAAAAAAGAAGAAGAAGAAAGAAATGAAGAGAAAAAGGGGAAAGCTGAAGTTTTAAAAGAAATAGAAGATGGAAAGAAATCAATTGAAGTAAAAGAAAAAGAGCTGAAAGAAAAGATGAAAAAGGAAGAACAAAATCAAAAGGTTGCTAATAAAGTATTTAAAGAAGCCAGCAATAGATTACAGAATGCTTTAGATAAAAAAGATTTAGACGAAATGAATATAGCAAATGCAATGTTAGCAGGATATTCAAAAATGCAAAAAGAAGGAGAGAATACTAGAAAAGTTATAAAAAACTTGCAAGAAGATATTGAGAAACGTAAATCTACAATAGAAAAAAGGAAGTCTTCAATAATATCTTCATTTTGTAATAAAAAACAGAAAATGTAATTTTAAATCTCCTATTGTAAAGTTAAAATAAAATTTTGTAAAGCCATACCCCATCCAGGATCAAATCTCAGTGCTTCTAAATAGAACTTCATTTTTATTTCTGTCATTAAAATTCTTAGAAAAAGCACCAATAAAATGTACCAAATTGCTTACAGGTGCATATAAAAGTATTAAAAATACATTAAGAATCCATTAAACTCCAAAAGGTTTTCAGGCAGTGCACTCAGCCGTCATCAGTGGAAAATTAAATGTTGTCTTTTTGCACCTAGTCAAGAATCATCAGGGAGACACCATTCTAGATTAAAGGTGGTATGGAGGATAGATGACAGAAAGCAATATTCAAATGCTCATCAAAAACATGCTTCCATCTATTATCTAACAATTCCTTTCAAACTCCATGGATGTCATATGACAGTACATCATTAAAAACTATTATTTTATTTTATTTATTTATTTTTTTTAATTATCTCGAGATTCCCTAATAATGGCTTTGGAAAATAATTTTGGATTTATTAAATTCTTCTTTTATAGGCTGGGTTTGAGCTAATCTTTCTAACACAGTATGGGGTCGATTTAATCTGAGATCTGCTTTATGTTTCTTAATCAACTTTATTCTTTAAATCTACCCCATACTGTGTTAGCAAGATTAGCTCAAACTCAACCTATAAAAGTAGAATTTACTAAATCCAAAATTATTTTAATAATTTTCCATATAAATAATTACTAAGAAGCCATTATTAAGGAATCTTTTGAGATAATTTCTAAAAAAGATTTAGTTTGTAAAAATGTATTGTCATATGACATCCATGGAATTTGGAAGTGATTGCTAGATAATATATGAAAGCATGTTTTTGATGAATATTTGAATACCTTTTTCTGTCGCCTTATCTTCCGTACCACCCTTAATCTAGAATGGTCTCTCCTGAACTATTCTTGAGTAGGCACAAAGAGACATGACAACATTTAATTTTCCACTGATGATGGCCAAGTGCATCAGTTGAAACAGTTCTAGAGTTTAATGGATTTTTAATATCTTTAAAAATATTTTTAATATTTATATATATGTATACACTTGTAAGCAATTTGTTACATTTTATTTGTGCTTTTTCTAAGAGTTGTAATTATTTACTCGGGATGGATTTAGCACTAGAATTTTAACTTTTCTTTATTTTTATCATTTTTTCTTAAACATTAGTTTCTTTTTGTATAGTTAGTTGCAGCTATAATTTGAATTTGTTCCAGAAAATATTGCAAGGATGCTACCAGTCATCTTTTTTAATATTACTATTTGCAATCAGTAGATTTCCTATTGTAAACGTTGTAAAAATAAAATGAAAATTGTTCTTTAGAAATAGAGGTAATAAAAAGTGAAAGGTAGCACCCCTGACATTTTGTTGTGACAACAGCTTACTTATTATAATTCAATTTTAAAAGTTTATTATGATAACATCGTACTTTTTGTTTTACATGATTAAATAAAACTGAGGTTTGATCTTATCTGGCATTTTGGTAGGGGATTTTCATTTAAAAAACAAAAATGTGTCTTATTTACTGAATTTAACTTACAAATTGATAAAAAAAAAACTTTGTCTTGTACCATTCATGTCACTTTTTTTTTTGGTTTTTTGAATTAGGCACTTTTTTTTATACGCTTTAGTCACTTTTTCGGCGCGTTTTAGTCACTTTTTGGCATGCTTTAGTCACTTTTTTGTCACTTTTTTTGGTCTTTTAGTCACTTTTCTCACTTTTTTGGAAGCATTATTACACTTGCATGCCTGTCTATTGTGTTTACAAAAAATACGGAAAACATCTTTCGATTACAAAGTTTCTGAATAACAACATCTGCTAGTTTCATACGTTCTCGAACAAAAAATAATTAAAACGTATGTCATAAAGTTGCTTCTTTGGATTTAAGAGTAGCCTTAAGAAATAAAATCCTACAAATTTCAAGTTCATTGAAGAATATTATCACGGGCCTTGGCAACACCGGGTGGGTCAGCTAGTCTATACTAATAAAAGAAAGTTTCGCTCTGTGTGTGGTGGCTAACGAAATCTATTGCACGTAGAAGTCTGAAAATTTGGGTGAGGGTAGTCCAAGACAGGTCCTGATGCGCCTACAGCTCAGATTTTTAATTGTTTATGACCGGTCCCCCAGAGCACCTTTCAGTTTTTATACCCTGAATTGCTCATAACTTGCCCCGATCTTCTTCGTTTTGGGGGCCCTTTTCCCATTTAGTTATTCTCCGTTTCTACATTCCAATTAAGACCCTGGGCCTCTTGAAATTTTTGTGCGCAATGCATTTTTCACCCTCTAATACTGCCAACCTCTCAATACATAACTTTAAAATTGAGAGTTGGACTCCTCTCCCCAGGCCAGCAGCCTCACACTTTTCTTGGGCACTTAGTGCCCTTTTTAAAGAATTTTCCCCATTTTTTTTTTGCGCTTCTTTAAAATTTTATTCAAATGATTAATACATACCCCATGCTTAATTTCAACTTATTGAGGTCTAAAGCGCCAAGTACTAGAACCTTTTAACATGTTTTTATCTTAAGGCCCTGCTCTCAACTATCATTTGGCCCCTTTTGGACCTCCAATTATATCTCCCTTAAAAATGGTCTGATTCACTAACTTTTTTTTTGTAACAACATCTTAGGAAATCCAGCTACTATACGAACGACAAAATTTTTTTTTACACTTCAGCGCGGTAGCAGAAAGTTCGAGACGCGCGACGTGCGTCGCAGATTTATTTTGGATCTTGCAGATAAATTTGCCAACTTGAAAAAAAAAAGTATTTCCTTAAAAAAAAAAAAAAAAAAAAAAAAAAAAAAAAAAAAAAAAAAGTACGCAAATTCTGTCAAAAAATATCGCGAATTCGACAAATGGTCGGCGAAAAATATCAATTTCGGCAATCGTTCGCATAAAAAATCGGTAATTTATAGCCAAAGGGTCGCTATAAAAACGCGAATTTCGTCAAAAGAGACCGGAAAAAGAACATGAATCTCGTCCCAGGGTTGTAGAAAAAATGCAAATTTCTGTCACAGGATCGCGGAAAAAACACGAATTTCGTCAAAGGATCGCGGAAAGAATGCGAATTTGGTAAAAGGATCGCGGAAAGAACGCGAATTTAGACAAACGATTGTGGGGAAACCGCAAATTTAGTCAAACGATCGCGAAAAAACGCAAATTTATGTCAAAGGATCGTGAGCAAATGCAAATTTATGTCAAAGGATTGCGGAAAGAATGAGAAATTTCGTCAGAAGATCTCGAAAAGCGTAAATTTCTGCCGAAAGATCGCTGTACAAACTTGAATTTTATCCAAAAATCCCGAAAAAACGTGGATGTCGTTCCAGGGGCGCAACAAAAACGCAAATTTCTGTCACAAAATCGCAGAAGAAACTTGAATTTCATCAAAGGATCGAGGAAAAAACACGAATTTAGTCAGACAATCGCGGAAAAAATGCAAATTTCTGTAAAACGATCACGAAAAAACGCAAATTTTTGTAAAACGATCGCGAAAAAAACGCAAATTTCTGTAAAACGATCGCAAAAAAACGCAAATTTCTGTCAAAGGATCACGAAAAACGTAGATTACTGTCAAAGGATCGCGAAAACAGGAAAATTTATGTCAAAAGATCGGAATTAAATTTGCGGAATTTCGTCAAAAAATCGCAAATTTCTGACAAAGGATCACTGTGAAAACGCGAATTTCGTCAAAAGATCCCGGGAAAAACGTAAATTTCGTCCCAGAGGTGCCGAAAAAACGCAAATTTCTATCGCAGAAAAAACACGAAGTTCGTCAAAGAATCTAGGAAAAAACACGAAGTTCGTAAAGGATCGCGAAAAAAAGCTCAACTTTGTCAAAGGATCGCGAAAAAATGGCAAATTTCGTCAAAAGTTCGAAAAAAACCGAGGAATTTCCCCATAAGATCGCAAAAAAACAGCAGATTTCGTCAAAAGATCGAGATAAACGGCATATTTCGTCAAAAGATCGCGAAAAAACACAAATTTCATCAAAAGTGCGCAAGAAAAACACATAATTAGTGCCAGTAGTGGATTTTCGCCCCCTGCCCTCCCCACCCCCCTCTGTTGTAACCTTTCGGAAATTTTGCTGTGAATTTCAGATTTTTTTTTTTTTTTACTCAGAATCACCCCTGGTATTAATCAGTAAGAACTCTGTTTATTTTAACACTCATAATATTTGTACATAAGAAAATATAACACACTACTCCCGCAGACAATTTTCATCCCACTAAATTGCTGTCGCAGACACAACCATAACTTTCTGCTACTGGGCACTTCAGCTACCACCAAATTTGAATATTAATCGCCTTCTTGGGGCCCTTTAACCTTTGTGCAGCTTTTTTAAAAAGATCCAATTATCTTGCAATTTTCTTTGACGTTGTTCTAGCGTCCTTTGACTATTATATAAAATACTAAAAAAATTTTCTTTTGCCCAGCAACATTCCAGTTGTGATCCTGGACCCCTGGGGTTTAGTACAGAGCCACGTGAAGTTTTTGTGTTCCTAAAGTTCCTAAATTGTTAATAAATTGCCTCCTTTTAATCCGATCTTCGTTTTTGGAGCTCTTTTTTCATTTAATTTTTCTTCCGCTTCTACATTTCAGTTAAGACACTGGCCCCCTAGGGTAACTTTTTGTGCGCTATGCTTTTTTTACCCCTAATTGTGTCACACTCTCATTGCATAACTTCAAAATTGAGTCTTGGACTTCTTTCCCCGAGACAACACCTTCATATTTTTATTGGGACCCCAGGGCTCTTTAAGCATTTCTTTGAAAAAAATTTCTGATGTTTAGTACTTGATTAGTACTTATACCCTATACTTAATTTTGATTAACTGAAAATCTAAAGCGCTAAGTACTAGGACATTTTAACATGTTTTCACCTTAGGCCTTACTCTCAATTGTCAGTTGGCCCCTTTTGGTCCCCCTATTATAGCTCCCTTAAAAATGGTCCAATTCACTAAGATTTTTTTCCTAACAAATTCTTACGTCCCTCAGCTACTACATGAATAACAAAAAAATTACTCGCACTTCAGCTACCACCAATTTTGAATATTAATCGCCTTCTTAGGGTCCTTGATGCAGTTTCTTTAAAAATTAGCCGATTGTCTTGCAATTTTCTTTAGCATAGTTCGAGGATCCTCCTGCTACTTATAATAAACGACTAAAAAATTTTCTTATACTCCAGCTACCACCTTTTTCGAATATTAATCTTCTTTTCGGCATCAACTTATGTTTACTCACTGGAGCCGTGAATTAAATATCGCGTTAATATTAAAGGTAATTTGTTAAATTTACAGGGGGTGGGGGCCACAAACACCTTCCACTGCTTGGGGGCGCATTCTTTCCTCGGGTTTTTAGGGGGTCGATTTCAACGGGAATTGGTTCATTCAACCTAGATTACGATTCAGCTTCTTTCTGTATTATAAAGTTTGTCTTAGACTTCTGTTACCACCATTTTTGAACATTAACAGCGCATTCTTTTCTCAGTTGTTATAGGCCCTATTTCAACGGAAATTGGTCCATTCAACTTAGCTTACGACTGTTTTAAAGATTATAGATTCACCGCCAGGATTCGCATTCTTATCTCGGGTTCTATGAGCTCATTTACTACGGAGTTTGACTCATTCAACTTTGTTTTCGATTGTCTCCGGCGCGTACAGAACACTCCTGGTATAAAGAAAGGGCATGTTTACAAACAAACACTTCCGTCAATCAATCTACCACTACGTTTTTATCATAGCGATCATTGCAGGAATCAACTTGGCGACGTAGGGCAATCATATCATAGAGATCTGTTAAATCAGTCTGTTAAAGAGCAATCAAATTCCCGGAGTTCATGTGTATTGTAGGAGCCATAATGAATAAACAGGTTTTTCTTGCTGACCAACAGTTATTCGGCCAACAGTGACGTCAGCTGCCCTTTCCTTATACACTGCCTTTGGTAGCGGGGACCCAGGCCACAGGTTAGTTCAGAAAGACGCTTGTCGGGAACACACTAGACACTACCAAAGACAGTGGGCCACCCCTAAGACCGGGTTCATTTAAACTACTTTCGGAATATATAAAATCATACAAACTTGAGTTTTGTTTACGTTATTATAACGGGCCCGGGCAACGCCGGGCGGGTCAGCTAGTTAGACATACATATATATGTGACTTCAAATCAAAATTACGAGAACTTTTTTGAATGACAAGAAGGCGCACAAACTTTACTTGCTCCAGGGCGCTGAATATGTAGCTACGCCACTGTCCAAACACCTGGAAAAATTCCTATACCGTCCCGTGTCCCTGATGCTGATTTTTAAGTTTGGAGCTGTCTGGATAAAATTGTTTCAATAAAAATAATTCAATGTAATTTTTTTCTGAAACTGGAACTATTGTTTTATATAAATATGTAGCTAAAAATTAACCTGCACACATTTTTAGGGTTGTTATTATTTTTTAAACTCTGTCCCTGGGTTTTAGATTCCTTACCATCCCTCTTCTAAACTTATACAGAAAATCCAGATGCAGCCACAGAATTTTTTTCAAGTTTTTTCTCATGCAGAAGTATGCTAGAGAAATAATGTCTAAAATTCTTTGGCAAGAAATTTACTGTAGAATTTAAATCAGCATTTAAATATCAATTTCAAGCATCGGGGCTTCATTGGTAGTCTCACCGTCCCCAAGGTTTATTCCTGCACTTTTCGAGGTAAATTTTAAAAAAAAAAATTAATTTAATCCAATGTTAACAACTGTTTCTAAAAATCAATGAACATTGTGTCTATCACTTAGTCTTAACATGATTTTTCTAAAAATAGGTGGTAATTTTCCTTACCGTTCCATCCTTAACACCCCTTTTTTCCTATACCATCCCCTTTTTTTACTCTACCATCCCTTCTTTAACACCCCTTTAAGACAATGTTATACAAAAATTCTGTATTAAAAGTACTACATTGTTATTATTTCTTATTTAAATGTCCTGTGTGTACTATGCAAATTCATTATAAGTAAAACTTTAGAAGAAAATAAAAAGTTATAGGGGTAAAATGGTAAGGAAAATTAAACTCTCAAGTTTAACTTAAACCTCGGTTAAATAAAATATTTTTCGCTGCTGACCATTTTTTCTTTATTTTGAATCATTAAGGCATTCGTCTATCTGATTAAAATGTTATTTTAGCAAGTTCAATTTTGTTTCCCCAAAAGTCAAAAGATAGTGAGAATGCACCAAATATCGTTAAATTTGACTATCATTTGTGGCTAAAAAATTGCAAAATCTTTCAGTGGATTGTCGAAAAAAATCGGAAATTCGCCGTTCCAATCAGCCGTAAGAAAGAGAAAAGCACTGCCAATCAGTAAAAAGAAAATATAATGAAATTCACCTATCAGTCATGTGTAAAATCAGAAGATTGTCAAAAAAAATCAGGAAATTATTCGATCCGTTGTGGAAAAACTTCATGCTTTTTTCCAGTCTGTCGCAAGAAAAAGTTGGAACATTTACCTATCAGTCGTCGGTAAAAAACACTAAATTCGTGGATCAGTCGTGTAATCATGTGAAAAACTAAGGTTTTTGCCAATCGGTTGAAGAAAAATAATAGCAAAATTCACCTATTGGTCGCAATTAAAAAAACATGAAATTCTTCTGTGAATTCCAGAAAATATCTTGAAATTCTTCAATCAGCCGAGGGAAAAAAATTGCAAAATTAGATGATTGTGTCCGAGAAAAAAAAATTTTTTTGCCAGTCGATTGTTGAAAAAGACAGCATAATTCATCATTCGATCGGGGTAAAATCGCAAAATTCGGCAGTAGCCAGTGTTTGCCAACGTTTTACAAAATGTCTTTAGCATTTCTATAAAAGATGCAATTGCACTTCTTCATATGTACGAAAATCCCCCGTGTTTTTCTTTTGTATTCCCGCAGAATATTCTTAATCAGCTGAAGTTTGTTGCAGAATATTGCAAAGTATTCTGCTTTGAGGGTTTTCTCTCGCTTTTGAACTCATATATACCAAATAAATAAATTAGTTAGGGATTGAAAAGGCAGCAAGACCTTCTTTGCTTGAAAAAAAAAAAAAAGATAGTGAAATTCCAATTCCCCATACCACAGTATTTCTAAATCGATGTGCCAAGACTCTGCGAAAATTATAGAGAGCTTTATTTCTTTAGAAAAAACAGGATATTAATAAAATCATTAAACTAATCGTTGTTGTTGGGAGCCACCGTAATACTTACCCATCATTGATATGCATAAAATAAAACATGTGTAAACTATTTATAAAATACATTGCAATTCCAAAATAAAATCTAAATGTATGTTATGTTTAAATATTTCTAATACTACATAGTAATGTGCGGGTACTACTTGATTATCCCATCGACCCATGTCAACAAATTATATAAATCGCCAAACTACTCGTCAAAATTATACAAATTAGCATAATTTTTATTTTAAATAACAAAAGAACAAATAAATTAGTAAATGATTAATAAAAATACAGATAAAACATCGAATTGAAAATCACTTGATGATGCAACAAACACATGTAACATGTTTAGTGTCAAGTTAATGTGACATTTATGATAAGCCATTATTGGCATTTAAGTTTGGCGATAGTTTTTTGGCCGCTGGGATAATCGAGTAGTACCGAATTGCGTAAAAGAAACATTCTTATAACTCCAAAAATGATAATCATATTAACTAACAGTTTACTGCATCGGATTAAGTGTCTCATTTCCAATTAAAATATATCTTTGAATTGAAATTTGAATGAAATAAAGAGTCATGAAAAATAGGATTACAAATATCTCGGCCACTAATTATCTGATCGACTTCATTCTTTATGCAAAATTTGTTTTTTTATTGTCGTTGATATTCACTCCTTAAAATAAACAATTTCGAAAAATTTTATTTACCTTTTATTAGAACTAATATTTCGAGAGTCCAAAAAAAAAAAATTCCGGAGAATCGAGGTTACTAATATTCAATAAGCTTCTTCCCATTATTACATGCTAAGTACACACCAAATTTCAAATCTCTGTCTCAATTTGTTCGGGAGATAGACCGTTTACAGACACACACATAGATGGACGGCAAAAATTTTTTTTCTAAAAATGTGTTTTTCAGAATCTCTAGTGTCTGAAACATGTAAATCTGTCAAAAATGTTTGATTTTTAAAATGATTACAAGACTTACCCTATACTGCATATGATGGGTAAGTAAAATTAATGTCACTTTATTTATTGAATTAAAAAATTATATACTTTTTCTTATTACATTAACAAACACATTACTAATATATTTCTTCATAAAATAATGTCCTCCTTTTTTTACTGAAACACAGTAATACCAATTCATTCCAAGACTAGCAACATAAGTTGAGGTACATTTAGATAAGCAAAAAAGGGTAAGCAATAAAAATTCTCAAAAATTTAATGAACATATTCTATTGTATTTTGGGATTATATTGCATACAATTAACATTTTTTAAAAAATACATTTGCAATACAAGAATTTGGAATAAATCAATAAATTGTTAACTTACACTTTATTGTTCTTCTAGCTGCCCCGTTCGAGTCTTTGAGAACATGAAAAAAATCTTGCAATGAAGTTTGAACCGACAAATTTTTCTTTTTTACTTTTAGAAGCTCTTCGTAACAGCAGAGTGAGTTTCCTGAACTTTTTCAACAGATTTTTTTTATTTGTTTCTCACTATTACTTGACATTCGCGAGAAAGTTTCCCTTCATGGAACCAAAAATCTTGCGTCTTAATTAAGGATTTTTTTGCAGGCCAGATGACGTAAATGCGAGGGGACGTAAGTCGGGGTACTACTATAGTGCCTTTTTTGGGAACTAGCACCTTGCCCCTTTTTCTTTCTAGAATAAATATTAAATTATTAAAATTATCATTTTAGTAAGCATAAAAGTGTATATTATTTCCCTAATCAGATAGTTAATTGTTTAATAGTTTAATGATTATTAACTTTAAGTATTATTAACAATTTAATATTCAATGCAGTTATTAATAATATTAATAGTAAATATCAGTAGTACTATTTATATGGTTTTATGTGTTACATAATTATTACAAAATATTAATGTACATAAGGTTATTGTATTCTACTGGAAATGAATGCAGTTTTTATAATTACTGTAATTACGAACTAATAATTATAATTAATTAAAGCTCAAAAACATAGATTATGCTAGCAGTTAGAGGTTTAATTGTTTTGGAAACCTAAAATTATTGGTAGCTATTCTGTATTTTAATGCAAGGGAAAAAATCATAAAAATCCAATTTAAATTTAAAAAATCATGATTTTTTTTACACCCCCCTACAGTTGAATTGATATATTACAAACAATGGTAGTGTTAAAATAAGCAAGGAGAGCTACAGTGGAAATTGAGACAGAAAGGCTAAAATTTTTATAGTAAAAACATTTATTCTTTTTGTAATTTAGTGATAAAAAATATAATATGTTTTTCAGTGTACTTAAATTTAATGTTTGATATTCTGTAAAAATAAATATGTTGAAGCATAAAAAGCACTTCCTCAAATCCGCACAGCTTGGATCCAGAGGTTGTGCGGATTTTAGAATTTTGCAGCTGTTTTCTTTAAATTCTTTAAACAGTAATTTGAATGTAGATTATAATAAATGCTTACAATACAGTAAAATATTAAAATAATTAATTACATAAAATAATAAAAATTTAGATAAAGATTAAAATATTAAATATAAATTGTTTTTCTCTCTGCAGTATCAGCATTGTTCATGTAGAAATTCAAATTTTTTTGTCTTTTAATGTCATACACCTTTCTAGAGATTAATCCATCTGATTGTGCCAAAATATAAGTAGATGAACTAGAATAAAGCTTTTTTGGTACTTTTCTATTAGCCGGTCGCCAGTGTTATACACACACACACATATATATGTGTCTATATACACACACACACACATATATATGTATATACAGTAGAACCTCGATATCTCGAATCTGTGGGGAAGAGAAAAAATTTCGAGATATAGAGTTTTCGAGTTACCAAGGTTTTGACAAAATTAAAAAATTCTAATCTCACAAACTGCTTTTTGCTGTGAAAAATAAGATTCATCAAAAGCTACACATAATCTACTAATAATTAACAAATTACACTTCTCAGAGTTTTAATAATTTCAAAATTGTTTTAATTGTTTTGCACGCATTCTTGTTTTGATTAAATAATACCCATTTTGCATTAAGAAATGCATTCAGTTTTTTCGAAAGAAAAAGTACTTAATTGAAGTCTGCCGTCTTGCAGAATCTTTTTGCAATTGCACAGTTTTCTCTAATATAGCAATAGTACTAAATGCTTCAGTTCTAATATTTTCGTTTGATTCAAGAAATCTCTCCAGCAGCATCTGCATTAAACTCATCTCCTGCTTTATAATCCTTTAAAAGAGAAGGAAGTTCTGAAAGCTACTCGTCACAGGTAGCTGCATCTCCTGATGCACTTTCACATCAGAGTTTCCAAAAAACGATGTTGTGCCTTTTTTCCCTATCAAAAGCCTTCCATTCTTACCCTTTAAGTTCTTTGTATCAACAAAGGGATAAAAAAATGTGAAACCAGCATCCAGATCAAACTGGCTGTACAGCTGACAATAGCCAAAATTAAAAGTCAAACTAATTTCTGTGGGAAAAAATTCGACATATCAAGGCTTTTGGAAAATATATTTCGAGATAGCTATGGAAAATACATAAGAATTTTGATGGAAATGCAGGGGAAATTTCATTTTTCGAGATATCAAGGGTTTCGAGATAAGGAGGTTCGAGATATTGAGGTCCGACTGTATAACACTGGCGCCCAGTTAACAGAAAAGTGGTGCTTTTTTATAATCTCTACTTTTTGAATTATTGTCAAACTGACATGTTTTTTTTCTTCTTCTTTTTCATTAGAAACATTGGAATCAGTCATATTAGCCAGAATTACATACAAAATCAAGAAAAAATAAAAATCATTACAGACTAACCAAAACTGAATACCAAAGAAACAAACACAAAGAAGTAAACAAACAATGCGTCTTTAACAGTTACAGTTATTATGTGAAAGCATTTTTATGCTCAGTGATAGAAATTGGGAAATAAAAGGAAGGCATCAAATGACGACTACTGTAAAAATCTTAGGCGTCAAATTAAAATTTTTAGTTGCAACTTCTAAAATTCATTTTTTACATTACTGTAGATACTCTATGTTACATTTTAAAAAAGTACCAATACTTGTTTTTATTTAAAATTATTGTTCTTAATTAAATAGTTAATAATTAAAGTTCTTAATTTCCAAGATTATAATAATTGAAGAAATTTAAAAGTGATGAAAAGCTTTTTTAATTATTGCTATACTTAGAAATTAATTGAAAAGTGCACTTAATCATGTTAAATAAATTTAAAACTTGATAACTTCTTAGCAAAACAAAAACAAATTTTATACAGTGTTGATAGTTACAATTGAATCTAGTAAAAATTAAAAAAAACATGTAATGCATCTACATTTAAATCTTGCAACATGAAATCAAAAGGTGCACTAATTATTTTCACCATTAAAATAATACAATAAATATTTTTTTAGAAAGCTAGGCTTCAAATTTGACGACCGAGAATAATTTTGTAGTCGTCAAATGCAATAATTTGGTTGCATTTGACGACTAATGACCGCTAATTTCGAACACTGTTTATGCTGTACTCTTATCTTAGATAAGAAAATAATTTAAACCAAAACCATAAAATAACTGAAATTTTATGTCATGTTTATCCAGATTTAATAAATAAAAAAGCTTTATTAATTAAAAAAAGTCTTTGAAAAAAATTGCAGTCGCTACTGATATTTGCAGGGGCCTGTCTAGACTGTCTTTCTAGGGTCCTGTTTTTGGGAAATTGTGAACGGCTTTTTACATTTGTGAAAAATCTGGTCATAATTTTGTGAATTTGAAATGATCGTTATTTTCAGGAAGTGACAGTTCCAATTTTATTTTTAAATGAATAAATTTGTGATAGGTTCAGTTTGGAGATGCAAAGTTTTTGTAAAAGTCCTATTTTTAAGACAAAGAATTTTGTGAAGAGTCCTGTTTTGAAATGAAAAATTTTGTGAAGGGTCCTTTAAAGGACCCAATTTCTTCCTAAACAGATCCCTGATTTGCGTCATCTTGAATTTTTTCAGAAATAGATTCATATTTTCTTTATGAAAAAGCTTGAGTTTGTTCCTATTAACAAGAAATACATATTAAAATATATGCATAATATTGAAAAAATAAATATTGAAACATCAGGAAGTAAACAAACAATTCGGTTATAGTTTACACTTGCGAATATTGTGCAGAGCCTATAATATGCGAATTTTTGCTATAGATATGCTAATTTACACCAAAATCAAAAATAACATAATTTTATTAATTAATCAACTGTAATAGCCAAAAGAGCATGTTTAAAAAAAAAAAAAAAAGTAAAACAACATTGTGATCGCTACTGATTTCAGCACCATCTTGAATCGTATTCCTGCAGCTTAACTGTAAGTTTCACTGTTTACATTTGAAATGATACACAGATTTTAGGCATTTACGGATTTAAGGGAGTGTACCGTATTTGCAAAAAATCAATTTTTCCTGCTGGAAAAAAAAAAAAAAAAAAAGACTTTTTTACATCATTCAAAATTTTATCCCTGCATATATTTTTAAAAAAAATGTATTTTTCAGTGTAAACAAAAATTTTAAAGTATTAATGTTATGTAATAAATCTGGCTGTTAAGGTGAATAATAGTTTAATGAATCTAGATTACATGAGATAACTACACTATTTACAATTTAAAATTAATGGGACTTGGGGAAATAACAGAAACCGGGCTGACATGACAGCCGCAATTATCGAGGGACTCGAACGGGGTGTCCTTTCCATTCCACAGCCAAAGCCTTTCTCTACTTTTGTCATCTCAGTTTGTTCTCAGGCTTGTTTAGTAAAAGTTATATCTCAGCAAATGCTTGCGATTGTGTTGGGTGGGCTTTTCGTCATAGGTCTTTCATGGGAAAATGCTGAGGCATCTTGTTGCTAGCATGAGTGTTTAACCATAACTCACACTCGGCCATTCGACATGCGAACGACCTCGTTTTACGTCTGACCCAAAAGCAACAAGAATGCAAACAAACAAAACTAAAAGAAAGATTCAATTTTGGAAAAGAAGAGACGAGAAAAAAAATAATCTACACAAAAAAAAAGAACAAAAAAAATCGTAGTATGCTGTCATGAAGTCGTCTACTTCACGCAGTCATCATTAAAAAAAATTACTAGAATTTTCCTCCTCTAGGTAAATTTTGCAACAATATAAAAGAAAAGGAAAAACAATTACGTCGCTTTTTGCCTTGTAGAGATTTACAAACAGTTTTTTTTTTTTTTTTTTACAAAATTTGTCCCTTCTGAACAAAATTTTGTCTCATTTAAAACACACACACACACAAAAAAAATTCAAAATTTACTCTGTCTGAGCGTAATTTTGATTCATCGTCAACACAAAAATAATTACAAAATTTACTCCGTCTGAGCATAATTTTGCATCGTTCAAAAGGAATTTGCCCCATCTGAGCAGAATATTAAATCGTCTACAAAGAAAAATAGCAAACAATTCAAAATTTACCCCGTCTGAGCATAATTTTGATTAATGTAGCCGAAAGAGAAAGGAGAAAAAAAACGTAAACTAAAATATTTTTGTTTTGTGCTGAGTAACTACAACCGTGCTCAGCCTGGAGAGACAGGAATGCTAATATGGGAAGGGGGGGGGGACACATAATAATAATACACTTATACATATAACATATACAATTATAAAAATACAGGGAAAAAATTCAAATATATAAAAACATATACATAATAATAAAACAATAATATTGCTGGCAACAGTTCTGGGTTGTCAAAGTTTAACGTTCTATGCAAAATGAAAAAAAAAGGATCACTGCTTTGCAGTCTGAGAAAAAGTTTTATGCAAAACTAAAAAAAAATTACTGTTTTGCCGTTTTAATAAAAAGGTTTATGCAAAACTAAAAAAAAAAAAAATCACTATTTTGCTGTTTTAATAAAAAGTTTTATGCAAAACTAAAAAAAAAATCACTGCTTTGTAAAGTGATAAAAAGGATTTGCCATGCTAAAAAAAAGCACTGCATGGGTTTAATAAAATAGTTTATACACTATGACGCAAAAGTTTAGACAATGACGTCATTCAACTTTAAAATGTAGAATTATGACGTCAGAATTACAAAAACCTGTAAATATATTCAAAAACTGATTTAAAATGCTATGTACAAAAGACAGTCGTTTTATTTGCTATAATACTAATTTTTTTCATAAAAATTCAAATGTGCTTGTCGCAAAAGTTTAGACACTATTCTAAATTTCTTTGAATATTCGCTGGCATATGCAAATTTAGAATCGATGATGTCACAAATTTGAAGTACTTAAGTTCTGCAAACGATTGCGCTTCATAGTCGACATGCCGAGAGCTAAAGAAATTCAAGTGAATGAGGTTTCAAGGATTTGGCAGTTGAAAGGTGAAGGGAAGAGCGTTTCTGAAATTTCTGCTATTATTAATAGGTCAAAAAAATCTATTTATCGAGTGGTTCCGAATATAAAGCAAAATGTCGGTCTGGGAGGCCACGTGTGACAAATGTACGAGAGGATCGCCTGATACAAAGACTAGCGAGTACTCAACAAATGAGCGTACGTGGAGTTCAAAGCTCATCGGGACTCTCTGTATCAAAGGATACGATTCGTAGACGAATTTTGGAAAAAGGAACAATCGTTTATAGCAAAATGCAGAAGAAACCAGCTCTGAAACCACATCATAAGTTACAAAGACTTATGTGGGCTCGAAAGCATATGTCATATGGAGAGAAATGGCAGTCAGTCATATTTAGCGATGAAAAAAGGTGGAATCTGGATGGTCCAGATGGTTGTTTATCGTATTGGTATGACTTGCGGAAGGAACCTCGACGTTTTTTTAGTCGCAGACAAGGAGGGGGCTCGGTGATGGTTTGGGCAGCCTTTTGCTATAATGGAAAAGTATCTCTGATCTTCACCAGTGGTCGTCAAACTTCACAGCATTATACACAGACATTAAAAGAAAACCTACTGCCATTTGCTGAGCTTCTAGGGGGTCCTCAGTGGGAATTTCAGCAAGACAATGCTTCAATTCACACTGCAAAACATTCAAAATCTTGGTTTAATTCCCATAATATAAGAGTTCTCGACTGGCCAGCATGTAGCCCAGATCTTAACCCTATAGAAAACCTTTGGAGCATCATGTGTCGCAAAGTTTATAGCAACGCTAGACAATACTCTTCTGAAAAGGAACTTAAGACATTTATTGAGAATGCATGGTACGATATCGATCCACAAACTATGCAAGATTTAGTTTCTTCCATGCAATCTCGTGTATATGACGTAATACATAAGCATGGATGCGCAACCAGGTTTTAAAAATTGTTTATTTCGATTTTATTTAATTTGTGTCTAAACTTTTGAGACAGCAGTTTATTTTTGTTGCCATTTAATTTATTGCAATATGCACAATTCCACTTTTCTTTGTTATAAATATTGTTTATATGTACAGCACATTAATTTCAAGCAGTGATTTGAAAATTGAATAAATATTTTTCAAAGTATGTAAGAATTTCTTCATTGTCTAAACTTTTGCGTCATAGTGTAGCACATATATAAAATCAGTGATAAAAATTATCTTCTTCATTAATAATTAAAATTCGAAAATAACGCTGTTCTAAAACAAACTAAAAAGTCACACTTGATATAAAAAAAAATCTATAAAAACAAGAAGAGTGAAGAATGAACTTTCACGGCTGTACATCATCAATAAAAAAAAAAAAAATGTTGAGCAAAACTTCTAAAAAAAAGCACTGAAATTCTGCTCTTTTAAGAAGAAAAAAAAAAATAAAACACTTTGTGGTAAACTGTATGGATAAACACTGAAAAGTTTCTATACACAACTAGCAAAACTTTTATTTTTCGTAACTTTGCGATTATTTTTCTTTTTCCTAGTGGCGAAATTGGAGGGTGTGCGTGATAAATAAGAAAATAATTGATTGCACATTGCATAGAAAGTTATTTGAAGTATACTGTAGTCACTGATTATACTAGTGTATGACTCAGGAGGTCTGCATCTTTGATTAAGATGAAACATGTTAACAAGTAAACATGCCAAAATAATGAAACTGAAGGATGTTTGGAGAAGGTATGCCAAAATGAAAAAGTAATCTTGATCATGCTGTAATTTCAGGAATTGAGCTGTCACTATATGATTGACATTATCATGTGGATAAATTCTGGCGTCTTTTTGCAGACTCAGTGTACTTAACTTATTAGGTTCATTTTCAGTTTCGTTTTTACTAGCACAGGAAGAGAGAATGTTTTCACTAATACTGTCAGAGTAGATAGTAGGTGACGTCATTTCGCTGTTAATACCGATGTCAAGAACTGAACTTGGTGAATCATTCTTATCTGCTTCAAACTGCGATGAGGATAGAGAATGGTTACTGACGTCAGAAGAAAAATGTGGGTCATCGGAGGAAAATTACTGCATACTGCATAGGTGTTGAAAGCACGTAGAAAGAATCTTGATAAATGTTATTATTAAACTCTGTTTTGGCGACAAAATATTGAATTTGTTTTAAAGTAGAGGTGTCAGGATCAAAAACTGTTATCGATGAATTAGTTAAAGGTGGGGATCCCAAACGTATATAAGCTTCTTTGCTGATAAAATTGAGGTTGTGTACAAGGTTTGCGTCGGCTACGAACGAAATATCATTTATTTTCACAATCACCGCAGTACTGGACAATGTAGAAGGGGTATCTATGGTATGCACTTGAATATTGGTTTGGGGGATAGGAGAGGTGCCTTGAGTTGAAGTCGAACCTTCGGAATTTCGCTCCGCATGTTGAGAAGTTACGCGACCGTAATGAGAGTAACTAGAGTACTCAGAGCCTTGTCCTTTATGCGTACAATCTGTTGATTTATGGCCCCTGGCCCCACAGCAAAAACAAATAATTTTTCTAGGTTTTTCGTTCGGAAATGATTTCTGGGTATCCAAAGGGACGTGTGTCGCCTTAGGTTTGAAATGTGTAACCGAATTACAGATTTCTTCATAAATTAAAAGTTTTTTCTTAAACTCTGCTAATTCAGAGATTCCATATAAGATTGCTTTGTTATGGGGTGTATCGTTAATCCCATTAATTATATAGTGAATTAAAGATATATCATCGACATTTCCTCTTTGTGCTATTTCTTTCATTTTAAAAAAATATTCAAACAGTTTTTCATTTGAGCGGCAGCCTCGGGCGGCTAATAATTGATGAATCTGGGCGGATGAAGCTGATTGTCCAAATTCGCGAAACAATGCTTCTTTTAACGATGTATATGAAGAAATGTTATTTTCACTGCATACATTAGGGTGGTTCACAAACCTATGGAAAAAAATAAACTTTCTCGTACAGACCAGGACACCCCCTCATTTTTTTACATCTGCCCATACTATTATTCTGGCAAAGTTTCAATGTCCTACTCCAAATAAAAGACCATGCTCAATGACTGTCAACTTTTGACTGTTGGAGATATTTAGACATTTGTAATTTAATTTTCTAAAATTTGAGGTAAAATCCAAATTATTTAAATATCTTTTATTTATATATTTACAATATTAGTAAAGGTAACAAAATAGTTAACATTGTCAGATTTTTATATATATATTTTTTAAACAATATTAACAACTGTTTTTTTTGTTTTGTTGTCGTCGGTAGGGAAGGTCCTATTTGCTTCAACGTCTTGCAAAAGAAACTGAACGTCACCCTCATCATTTGTTAAAAGTTTGTTGAATTCTTGAATAAGCTGAACATTTCTCTTAGCAGTATCATTGACCACTCTTAGTCCTTTTACATAGTTTCTACCATTTTTATAATTGATATTGTTCTTCCATTCTTAAGGCGAAAGTTATAGAAAAGTCATCAATATTCAAACGAGAAAAGAGCTCAACAGTTCTTTTTGTTTCAAAATCTCCAAGGCAATCTGCATCATCTTTCAATAAATTTGATTGCCTTCTTAGATTTTGGATTGTTCATTCCTGCAATAATTTTTGCTTTCTCTTTTGTTGGTATTGTGTCTGAAAATAGGGTAAGATTAACCAATTCGTCTGAAAGGTACCACATGTGAGTTTCTAGGACTTTCCTTGCTCCTAGTCCAATCCCAGAATCAATATTCTCATATTTTCACAGGTCTTTCCCTAATTGCAAGTCAACTACAGGAGCTCCAACTGCAAGTGGAGTTTCTATCCATGATTTGCTATATAGAAGAGCACTGAACTGCACAAATCATTGGAGCTGCATTTCTTCCTTCTTAGTTAGATGGAAATCTTCTGGATAATCTCGAATTTTGAAGGTTTTGAAACCACACAGGAGTTTAGCCATCCACCAAGCATGATGAATAGCACCTGGTGTTCTCCAATGGTTTTTCTATGGTGGATTTCCCAAAATAGCAAGTGTCAACTCAATCATCTCTAATGACCACAGATTTACCTATAGATAAAAGACAGGCAATGGTTGAATCTTTAAAATCTAATGCATTTTCTTTTCCAATTTTGTACACGAAAATTTGTTTGTTCAATTCCTTGCCAAACATTCTTAAATCTGTTGAAGAGTGGAATTTCTGTGAAACTGGATGGTCCAAGGCACAAGCCTTTGCCAAGATTAATTCCATCACATGATGTCGGCAGGCTAACCACAATAGTTCACGGCCATTTTTTTTCCCAAACAAATGCATACTCTTTTTACCTAACCAGTGTTTACACTCGTAGTGTCAAAACATAAACCTTGAATGTTTTTCTCTACACACAACTCGTGCAATAGGTTAAAAATAGATTTCACTATATTTTCTGCTGTTTCACCACCACTGAACTCCCAAGGAGCTTTTCAATACCAGCTCCCGAAACAAGCACTGGCAAGTGTAAAAACCTTTCCTAATCCAAGACATTCAGGTAAAAGTTTGTCGTTCCAATGGAGGACTAGAGGACAATCTGGTTTGAAATCATAAATTTCTGACTTAACATGTTATTTTATAGCTTTTTTTCTTAATCGTTGTATGGTGCCTCTTGAAAGAAGAAGTGCACAAAGATCATACCGCAGAGCTGATACAATTGGAACAATCAAATGCAGATCTTCACGATCAGATGTCTTGTTACGATCTAAAGCACCACTAACATGAGATGTGAACAGTTGTATTTAGACACATCTTGTTTCTTTTCAGGATTGTAAATAAGGTTTTTCTTTATATCCGAAAAATATCATCATCAATATCTGATTAGGAAGTGGACTCTGAGTTTTCTGAATCAGCCATCGAATAAATAAACAGCTGTTGCTGAAGTTTCAACACCTATGACTTTTTCTTTTCGTCATTCTTCCTGTTTTTTCTGTTAAGAATTTTTTTTAATAAATTCTTTATCTTCATTACCCAAATACATTTTGCGTCTATCCTATTGATCTATAAGGAAATCACAACCTTCTATTATTTTTATTAAAATCAAAGCATCAGCATGGGCAATATAAAAAGGACCCTTGCTTACAAAATGTCTTCTTGTGTCAGAAGTATTGCAATGTTGCCAGTTGCATTAGATAGAAAAACTGTTGCAAAATAATTCAACTAAACTTTTTATTATATATTAGGAATTATGAAAGCTTAAAACGATCAGCTTTTGTTTAAAAATTATGTATTTTAAACACATATTATCATCAATCTAAAACTATAAAATTGTGTAAAATTACGAAAAAGTGTCAAAATGGAGGGTCATTGAGCACCATCTTCCTGTAGGCGTAAACAGCTACAATTTTAGGAGAGTGATATTAAGGCTAAATGAAAAAAAAGTAGTGGGTGTCTTGGTCTTTACCTCGAAAAAAAATTTTTTGAACCACCCTAGCGTACATACAATAAAGCTAAACCTTTTAACGCACATTCAGCAAACACAAATTTCTGAACGTCAGACAGTTGAAATGACCCGGCTAAACATTCAAATCATAAAATCCATGTTTGAATGTTTTCCGATTTATCGCCACTAAACGGTGTAATTAAATGATCAATATCATGGAAAGAAATTGTTTCTTTGGACGCGGAGTGTGTACAGTGTACACCCGCCTGGTCTGGCTGTACTCCCAAAGGAGAAGTTAAACCAGTGCTTCCACTACTATTGTGGCTGTCATCAAATTCTGTGTCCGATGCGGAAACTGCAATAAATGTTTCTTTAAAAGCTGAAATGTCAACCAGTGCGATTAAAATACGCTGTGCTATATCCTCTGCCGATCCATGTATATCAATGGATAAGATATTAGCGACAGCAATTAATTTCAGTTGATCATAATTATCCAAAATTTCTTTGAGTTTATTTTGGTATTCATCGCTTTTGTCGGTAAAAGGAAACCATTTAAATTTTCGAAGATTTGCTCTATTTTCGTGATTTTTATCGCAACCAAATATAAGTTTATGCAGTAGTTTAATCTTATCTGTCTTGGCCGATTTTAACCGGCTTTTAATAAATTCTATTTCCTGTAATTCCATTTTAAAAGCAAGAGAGGAAAGAAAAAAATAAACTTACTTGGAAGGAGTTATCCAATTAAACAATTTTCTCTGCTACTACATATATGTCGATCCAACTAATGATATGGAGAAAAAAATATACTTGCAGCCAGAGATTTATTTCTTGCCACGTGGTGACTATCTTATAAAAATAAAAATAAAAGGAAGGTTGACCCACAACAACAGATGGCTAAGTAGATGAATCACATCAGCTGAAACGCAAAAATTTAAAACGGAATGAAAAAGTTCTCCAATTCTGAATGTAGATCGATGAGTGAGCCTAGGGGTATTTTATTTTTTAATTTGTGTCGGATTCAAACAGGGCGACCCCCATGTTATATAATAAATCTGGCTGTTAAGTAAATAATAGTTTAATGAATCTAGATTACACGAGATAACTACACTATTTGCAATTTAAAATTAAGGGGACTTGGGGAAATAACAGAAACTGGACCAACACGACGGTCGCAATTATCGAGATACTCGAATGGGCCGTCCTTCCCATTGCACAGCCAAAGCCTTTCTCTACTTTTGTCATCTCAGTTTGTTCTCAGGCTTGTTTAGTGAAAGTTATATATCAGCAAATACTTACGATTGGGTTGGGCTTTATGTCATAGGTCTTTCATGGGAAAATGCTGAGGCATCTTGTTGCTAGCATGAGTGTTTAACCACAACTCACATTAATAATTGAGATTACTGTACTAAAAGTTCATTGCACTTGTCTTTAATTTAAAGGCAGAAGGAAAAAGTCATGTAATTGTAGTATTTATAGAACTAGCTTGTTTTAGGTATGTTGCAAAAGTGCATCACACATGCATGTATAAAAAAAAGTTTTAAAGCTTCAGCTTTCTTTCTGATTGAAATAGAGTATAATCAGGGGTGGGGAATTTCTAGAAAATTGTACCAGCCAAGGATTTATTTCACCAGCCAGTAAAATGCAACGTACAGTTGAAAATTTTTATGACAAAATTTACGCAACTCAAAAATAGTTGGTTACTATTATACTGTAATGCATTTTCATATTTTCTTTTTTTTTTTTTTTTTTTTGTAAAATTAAGAAATATAAACAAGAGATGAAAGTTTAATGTAAAATAGAACTTAGTACCATGTTTACATCACAGTAATTAGGACAGTTGAAAAATATAGCTAACTACTTTAAAAAAAAAAAATCACATATCTCTATAGTTTGCAGTTTTCAAAGACTACCTAAAAATGCACTCGCCCTGTCAAAAAATTCACTCGCCAGTGGCGAATAAAGTGGTGCATTTCCCCAACCCTGAGTATAATGTATTTTAATTATCAGATTTCTCAGTGGTGTAGTCGTAAAAAAAGCAGAGGGCATACGCTCTAAGCAGTGGGTATATGCTCAAGGCAGAGGTTATACCCTACAGTGTATATATTATAGCATTTTTGAGAAGCAGAGAGTATACGGTGATCCTTAAAAAAACCCAGAAAGTATACGGCGTATACTACCGTGTTCTCTCCACTGCATCCCTGAGATTTCTAACTGTAAATTTATTGCTCATTGCTTTTGAAATTTTTAATCTGCTTAATGAAAGTATAAACTGTTATTTTTTTACTTTACAGAGATTTTTATTCATCTTCTGCATTCCCGTGGTTGTTTTATGTTGAAATGATTACTGTAAAGAAAAATGAGGTAGTATCTGTTATTTTTTACCAATGTTATCAATGGAGAAAGTGATATTTCAATATGTGCATTTTTGGTTTTGAAATTTACCTCTTTATGTTATAAGTAGTAGATTTTTTTTGAGGACCAAAAAATTAATTAAATAAATAAAGCACAAGTAGCAGGAAAGAGTAAATGGTGGCAAAATATAAATGTGCACCTGTAATTGTGTAAAATTGTGAGAAAATGTAAATTTGGAAGCATTAATATGAAATAAAACTGTAAATTTTGGACTTGCTCTTGTTCAAGGATAAAAAATATATATTCAAGCACAAGATTGAAGAAAATGTATATACATTAATGGGACAGTTTGCCTTTTCAACAATTTTGTTTATTTTTAAAAACATGGTTCAAATGGTAAAATCACATTTCAATGTTTAAAAAATGTACATTTAAAAAAAAACTGAATATTTAATTAAATTTTTAAAAAAGTTAAAAAATTTTGATTTTTTTAAAATCCTTACTACTTTTTTAAATATTAATATTTTTGCCCAATTTTTTTTTAAAGATTTTCAAATGTATATTACACAAGACTACATATGGAGTTTTAGATACATCTAATATTACATTTAATATAATTTTTTTACTGATACATATACTGTAAAATGATAAAATCTAACACATCTTCATATACTTTTTTTTTTTAATGACAAAAAACCTGAAGGCTAATTCCGTATGCAGATTTATTACATATAATAATAAAGAACATGTACAAAAAAAAAATTTAAACTCTATCTCAAATACAAAAAAAGCCTTAGCATTTTGAAAACATAAAAATGAACAAAATATGAAATGCAGAAAAAACCATTTAAAGTTTTCATTTGTGTGGGGAACTGCATTGATTGTATTAACAAAATTTACAATTTGGTGATATAATTACTGTATGGGTAAAAATGAGGTGTCAAAATATTCACAATTAAACAGGCTTTCATTTAATTTTTTTTTTTTTTTTAATCGACATTTTGATCAATTTTGAGGTAAACTGTCCCCTTAAAAAAAAGTGCATCTACCAAATTGCATTATTATTAATTTTGTTTTCAGACCTAGGAGGGCTGGTTACTTTTGTTGTTATTTATTAAAAAATATTTATATTGCATTCTTTTATGTATCCTCTTGCAATATCTATTTCCTCAAATCCGTATGCCATTAAGGCTGTAAAAAGTGAAACATTCAATTAAAATGTAGGGGGAGAATTTAAGATTTTTTTTTATTTTTATATCATTTCGTACACATTTTAATTTGTAATTCTGGTTAATAGCTCTGATATTAGTAGCGCTCACTATCTTTTTACCAAATGCATTTATGTGTTAATCAAGCTTTTTCGGTTATTAAGTCTGGCTAAACATGAAATAAAACTTTATTATTTTAAGATTTTAATGTAAATGATTAGTGTACTTTTAGAAGGCAAGTCCCATTGAATAATTCAAGAAACATTTATTTCGCTGTTGTTATGCATACATGGTTATGCATTATTATTTACTTGACCTTTATTTTGAATATTTTAATCATTTTTTACATTTTCTTAATTCTTATTATTTTACTTTATTACTTTACTTATTTTAATATTTTGTTGTATTGTGTCTTGTAAGCATTCATTATAATTTCGAATGCATTATTATTAGGGTTTATTGATATATATATCATGATGTCCAATATTTATTTTAAAAATATTACTGTGCAAGATATTTTCAGTGAAAACAAGTGTAAATGAAATTTTCAACTGTTATTGACTATGTCATTTTGTAGATAAAGAACTTCTGTCTCTGGCAGCAGGGCCTGACTAATGCAGGGACATGCGGGACAATTGTCCCAGCCCTCTTTTTTAAAGGGTCCCCATGAGAATAATCAGGATTTTTATTAAAAGGTGCCAAATGCTTAAAATTGTCCAAAAGTAATCAAAATTCATATATTTTCAAACATTTAGGAAGGAAGTGTGGTCCCTCTTCCCCTCTCTTCTTCCAGTTTCATTTACTCCACTAGACTTGCTTTATTTAGACTTAAACTCATTTCTCCAGTTTGTTAAATAAGATCCCTTTAAAAATAAAAATATTCTCTTAAAACTCTAAAAAGGGCTCAATTTTCACACCAGCAGCACCTGTCCCTTTTTTAAACCTGATGGAAACTCACTCATATATATACTAGTGATGGCCAAACTACTAGTGGTGTTCTTTCTTGTGGCTAAATGTTTTGGTCACTTTTTTCTGGAAATTTCATAAAGGATCTCTCTCCTACTGTGAATACTGTAGTCTCTTCACTAATTGTCCTCAAGGAAGCCAATAGGTAGAATGAATCTACTAAAAAACAACTTTTCAAAAGTAAAAAAAAAAAAAAAAAAGAAAAGAAAAGAAAAAAGGTGAAAGTTGTGGCTAAAAAATAGTGTGATATCAAATTTCCAAGCTTATATTGCGGTACTTATTTAACATTTTTTGATAAAAATTTACCATATGTAAGTCGAGTACCTAAGTATGTGTTGATAGAAAGCCTTTTCTCCTTTACTAAATACATCATAACGTGTTTCTGAAAATTAATTTTTTTTAAATTATGCATGATGGGCTTGGCGGCCATCTTTCCATATTATACACAAATTTCTAAGCACACAAGTTCATTGTTAAGATTGGAAGTTCGAAATTGTTACTAAAGCAAACATTTTATTCTTTTAATTTATGGAAATGAGTGCCTAAATATTTGTGTCTAAAAATAAAGCTGAAGTAACTTCAGGTTTCATCTTATGATTCTCTTTTTTCGGAGGGGGGTTAATTAATTAGTTAAAGCAGTAAAAATCAATTTGTTTTTTCAAACTAAAAAACTTTCTTAATTTATCTGTCTGTAGCTAAAACTAGAAGTTCGAAATTCTTAATAATGCAAATATGTTCCGAGCGCGAGTGCTTAGAAATTTGTGTAAAATATGGAAAGATGGCCGCCAAGCCCATCATGCATAATTTAAAAAAAATTAATTTTCAGAAACACGTTATGATGTATTTAGTAAAGGAGAAAAGGCTTTCTATCAACGCATACTTAGGTACTCGACTTACATATGGTAAATTTTTATCAAAAAATGTTAAATAAGTACCGCAATATAAGCTTGGAAATTTGATATCACACTATTTTTTAGCCACAACTTTCACCTTTTTTCTTTTCTTTTCTTTTTTTTTTTTTTTTTTTGCTTGGCTTATTTTTTACTTTTGAAAAGTTGTTTTTTAGTAGATATCAGTTCTTTTTTTAAAACAAATGATATATAACTGAAAAATTTCTACTAGCTCAAATTAAAATTAGTCCTTGTATAGCCTTTATAAGCAGGGAGCAAACACAATATTATACATTTTGTTTACCTATCATTCATTTTTTATAGTGATTAATAATTTAAAAGTAAGGAAAGTCAATTTCTTCTTTCAAAGTATCAGTCTTTCTCAATTTATATCTCCTTAAAATTTTCTACGAAAGATGAAAATTTAGTAAAAAACAGAATCGAAATAAAATATATATTTACAGTTAGTCTGTTAGTTAATTATTTTTTCTAACTTTTTTTGCTGACGGTTTTGCAAAATAAATTTACCTTTACAAATACCTACGGTTAATCCGAGAATGAAAACCCGCAGGCATCTAAAGAATCGAAGATCTGTAAATCTTGCAATTCTAGACATAATAAAGGAACATTTTTGATAAAAAAATCTAAAAATTTAGAGATATAAACTGTACATATAACTTCATCTTCATTTAGAACGTGTTATAGAGAAGAAAGAATAAATATGTAATTTTACTCAAGTCTGTTTATCCATACCTATTTGCATAAATGTGAGGATATTAATTTACTGTAAAATTTCCCCTAAATTTATTATCTTTAATAGTCTATTATTAAAGCCGCATATACATTAGAATTAAATATTTTTCGGTTAAAAATTGCCTGAAATCTACAGTCTTATCGTTCGTTAAATTTGTCTTTTTTTTATGCCCAGACTCTTTTTCTGAACTCTGACAAAAGATCACAGACATATTGAAGCTATGCAAATTCTTATATCTTTCTATCGTATTTCCTTTTTTGAGGGGGGTGTGAGGAAGAGCCTTAAGAACTTCGTTTTGTTCTCAGAATTCTGAATTATTCATTCAAAAGATCTACCTACATAAGTCTTGTTGCAGAATTTTCATTAGTTAAGAGTTGCATCAAGTTATACATGATGTGAATCTATTAAATTAATTTTGTGAAATACCAGATGGGAGCCATTGATATTTCCAGACCATTTGCCTACATTTTAAACTTGAGTCATTTAATACTATTCATTAATTTTCTATACGAATTAAAGAAGTCGTTGTTTCCATGCCAACTGTACCTTTCACTATTGCTTGCTTGTTTGTTTGTTTGATTTATTGAACACATACATCATATCACATGCGGTTCGCTCCACCAGTGGCCGAGAGGTTCTGCTCTCGACGCTGGTAGACGGGAGGTGCTGGGTTGGGGCCCGTCGGCCTAATCGTTCGGAGTTTTCGTGGTTTTCTTCGAACCTTGGTTCTCCAAGCGTTAATACGGGTTAGGTTCCCTTAGAAAGACCTCCACGGAAGGCACTCCCCCCCTTAGGGCCTATATCCCACGTGCAGATAATTGGCCGACATAAATACAACCAACCAACCATATCACATGCGGATCACGGCGGGATTCGAATCTGCTTCCACCTACGCTCTCAAGCGATTAGCGGCATTGTGTCTTATCCACTCAGCCACAGTGGGCCACTATTGCTTTCTCTAATGCCCAGATACTCAAATTTAACCAACTGCACTTAGAATCATGGTCATAACACAGAACATTTATATGTTAGAGCAGTGTTGCCAGTGGGCTACTTTTTTTAAATTCAGATTTCTTGATTGCCAGCACTTATTATAAACGGTAAAATTGTCATTGTTTTCGCCTTAATTAATATGTCATTAAATAAGGCACATTTAACAATTTCAAAAAAGTGGTGCCAATCAAGTATCTGAGTTAAAAAAAGTAGCCCATCTGGCAACACTGTGTTAGAGTGGTGACATATGCACAAGTCGTGTACTCATATTCAATTTTTTGTCCAAAGTACGGTAACTCAGTTTTCAGTAATAGACGAGCAAGATTTCAATTAAACTAACCAGAAAAGTTAACAAACATTAGCTTCCTGATTTGATTTTATTCAAAATTGTTTTAACCAACCAAAGTTAATGTCCGGGATCCAGATAAATTTTTCTCTGTTAGTAAAATTACATTGACCAATCAGTAGCCTTTATCCTTGCAGGCTTATCGGTGTTTACTGCAAACATCAAAAAGTTCGGAAAAATGCAGACGTCTGATTGATCAATCCCATCCCGCTAATATCGAAATATCTATCTTGATCCCGACCTATTCAACGCCCTTTAAATATTGGAGAAAGCCTTGATACGTGCCAGAAAAACGTCACACAAAGCAGGCAAAACAAAGAAGAAAAATCATTCATTGGCTCGTTCATATTCATGAGCCGATGAATGATTTTGTTTCTTTGCTTTGCCTGCTTTGTGTGATGTTTTCGTGACGCGAGTCAAGACTTTCTCAGATATTTAGGATGCTTTGGCGTATTTCACCACCATGAAGTTATGAAAGGAGAGGAACAGACATGTCAATCTTCCCGTGTGAAAAACTAGTTACCAAAAAAAACGAGTTATTTCCCTCTCTTCTGCCCATTTAGCAGTCTCCAGAACAAGATGCCGCTATATACGGTGGACGCAGGAGGGAGGGTGTTAGCGTGACTAATGACATAATAGGCCAGTTCATGATGTTTAAAAGTCACACGCAGTTGGATCGAGGCTAACGAAAAAGACAGGCTACCGCGGTGGCTCCGATTCTTCTTTTTTTACAAACCGCTGGAGTCACGTGATGCTCTTTTCACGCACCTTCTTTGGTGCATTCGAGCATCACGTGACTCCAGCGGTCGGTAAAAAAAGAAGAATCGGACCCACCGCGGTAGCCTGTCTTTTTCGTTAGTCTCAGAGTTGGATCATCTTTACACGATGATTAGTACAAAGCTGCGAGCCGATTTTTTTTGTGTCCATTGCCGTGTACAGATAATCAACTCCGTGTGACGTTATGAACTGGCCTTATATGTTGTTGGCCACAGTTTAGGAACAGCTACAAAAGACTTCATCTATATCTACTCCGAGGTAAACGAAAAAGACAGGCTACCGCGGTGCTACAGCGCCTAGAATATATAGTGTGGAAATCGGCTATCCCAGTAATACTTTAAAAAGTGCTAATATATTGGATCTCTTAAATTTCAAATGATGCTGAAATCCAATGAGTCGATCACAGCGATATCTACAAGATATTTCCTCAAACTTCATGACGATTTGGTAACAGCGTCTATAATACCTAGTGTGGAAATATTTTATTAAAAAACGCTAAAAATTTGTATCCCGTAAATGATCGACGATACTACTAAAATTCCAAGTGTCGATCGCAGCGAAATCTGCGGGATTTTTGTATTACATTGTATAGACTAGCAATATCTTTCAGTTATAGAAAATATCCTGCAGATGTCGCTGCGATTTGTATATTTCAGCAGCATCGTTGCACATTTAAGGATACAATATTTTACCACTTTTTTAAGTATTACAGGGATAGCCAATTTCCACACTATATATTCTAGGCGCTATAATTTGGTCTAGACGCTGTAGCGTTTTTTTTTACATTTTATTAACATACATCTGACCTGTGTGCTTGGCGTCAAGCCCGCTGTAATAATACGATGTTTACTTTGAAAGTTTATCACAGATGTCGCTGCGATCAGCTCCCTGGATTTCAGCGTCAGTGCACATTTAAGGGATACAACTTTTTAGCGCTGCTTGGATAGCAAAATTCCACAGTATGTATTCTAGACGCTATAGCGGTGCATTACACGTGTCTCTTTCTTCTTTAAAAAATATCCTGCAGATGTCGCTGTAAATGACTGTTTGGAATTCAACATCGTTGTACATTTAAGGGATTCACTATTTCCGCGCTTTTTTAAGTATTGCTGGGATAGTCCATTTCTACAACATATAATCTAGGCCTATAACGGAGCTACAGTACAGCGCCTAGAAGATATAGTGTGGAAAACGGCTATTCCTATAATGCTTTAAAAAGTGCTAAAAACTTGTATCCCATAAATCTCCAACAATGCTCAGCGGCAATATGCTGATACGAGCGCAATCTCTTAACACTTTTCAATATAAACACTGAGTTTTCAAAAATTATAGAATGTTAAATATCGGAAACTATAAATATAAGATATTTTGGTCTGTTATAAACTAATTTAATTAAGGAATGACGTGAAATAGGTTAAAGAGTCTCTTTTAGAATGACTATCGTTTTTAAATCACTACGATGGCGCTACTATTGACATCTTGTTATTCAGCATCGTTGTACATTTATGGGATTCAATTTTTTAGCACTATTTTGTAGCCGTTTTCCACACTGTATCTTCTAGGCGCTGTAGCTATAGTATCTAAAAGATATGGTTTAAAAATCGGCTTATTAAAAAGGTGCTAAAACATTGTATCCCATAAATGTTGAACGAGGCTGAACGATGAATGTCGATCACAGCGACATATGGTAATTCCAACGTAACTATTTCAAAAGACATCAAATGAGAAAACATTTCGCTCAGAAAAGATCTAGAAAATGTTGCTGCTATCGACATTTGTCATTCAGTATTTTTCAATATTTATGGGATTCAATTTTTAGCAATTTTTAAAGTATTACTGGAATAGCCGGTTTCCACACAATGACCATGATCTAGGTAGATTTTTCTTTGTTATCGCAACGAGATTGACCAATCAGAAGCCAGAATTATTGCTAACTTTTCACTGTTTGCAAAAATGTACCTGGATCTCGGCCTATATTTCTAGATGTTATAACTGAGCTCAGGAATAGTACAGAAAGCAAACTCCGTATTTTGATACACTAAGGCCGGGATCCAATTAGGAACAAGTGTGTCGCTATAACGAAGTAGCGACATATGGCCAATAAAGGTTTATTGGTAGAAGTGATAAAAACAAATCGTTAAAGGTCTTTGTGAGCGTGTCATTATCGTCAGGCTAATGTATATTGAATTATTTCCCTAGTCTAATAAAACTCGTCCATGCGCGTATCGTCTAATGGAGGATATTCCAAATATGGCTTCAAGGCTGAAAAAGTCACGTGCTACCGGCAATTTACCTAAAGAACTTCTAACTGATGAGAAGGGAAACAGGAAACTACTACTGCTTTCTCCCGTGAACTGTTTCATTGGCTAGCGGGGATTTACATTACGTCGACGGTGCTTTCCCTTCTTTACGTTAGACGTTTTTGCCTTGACCACGTGATCATAACGTAGATAGAATAGCCTCTATTCTAGAAAGTGGATTGCCGTACTATAGCACCTAGAATATATAGTACAGCGCCTAGAAGATAGAGTGTGGAAAACGGCTATTCCTATAATGCTTTAAAAAGTGCTAAAAACTTTTATCCCATAAATCTCCAACAATGCTCAGCGGCAATAAGCTGATACGAGCGCCATCTCGTAACTCTTTTCAATATAAACACTGAGTTTTCAAAAATTATGGAATGTTAAATATCGGAAACTATAAATATAAGATATTTTGGTCTGTTATAAGCTAATTTAGTTAAGGAATGACGTGAAATAGGTTAAAGAGTCTCTTTTAGAATGATTATCGTTTTTAAATCACTACGATGGCGCTACTATCGACATCTTGTTATTCAGCATCGTTGTACATTTATGGGATTCAATTTTTTAGCACTATTTTGTAGCCGTTTTCCACACTGTATCTTCTAGGTGCTGTATATATAGTGTGGAAATTGGCTATCCCTGTAATACTTTAAAAAGTGCTAAAATATTGTATCCCTTAACTGTGCAATGATGCTGCTGAAATATACAGATCACAGCGACATGTGCAGGATATTTTCTCAAACTGCAAGATATTGCTAGTCTATACAATGTAATACTAAATCCCGCAGATGTCGCTGTGATCGATACTTGGGATTTTAGCAGTATCGTCGCACATTTAAGGGATACAAATTTTTAGCGTTGTTTGGATAGCATATTTCCACACAAGGTATTCTAGACGCTGTAGCCATACTTTCGGCAAAAACTTGAAATGAGCATGCTTCTTGTGCATATATGACCACTCTTATGTATGAAGGCTCTCTGTTATGGTGATGATTCTGAGCGCTCTTTGTTAAATTTCTATATTTGTGTTTTAGAGAAAGCAATACAGAAAGTACTGTTACTATGGAAACAACAACTTCTTTAATATCGAAATGTATAGCAAAGGAGTTCAGAATCAGTGCCTTAAATAGTTTCGAATATGTATTGTTGTTATGACAATCAATACCCTTCCTGGATGTGGAAATGCAAAATTGTGTTCAACATAATGGAGGATATTCCATCTACATTTTGATCACGTGGTCAAGG
The DNA here is from genome assembly GCA_963932465.1 of Maratus speciosus. Taxonomy (NCBI): domain Eukaryota; kingdom Metazoa; phylum Arthropoda; class Arachnida; order Araneae; family Salticidae; genus Maratus; species Maratus speciosus. The sequence goes on along the minus strand of OZ010790.1, from coordinate 435,708,720 downwards.
TAAAAACTTCTATCGTAAAGAAGGGAAGACTCCGTAGACGTGTAATGTAAATCCCCGCTAGCCAATGAAACGGTTCATGAGGCAAAGTAGTAGTATCTTCCCTTCTTATCAGATAGAAGTTCCTTGGATAAATTACCGGTATCACGTGACTTTTTCAGCCTCGAACCCATATTTCGAATATCCTCCATTGTGCGCAATCTAGATAGATTTTTGGCTGTCAGAGAAACGAGATTCATCAATCAGAAGCCTGCATTTTTGTGAACTTTTCGCTGTTTGCAGAAATGCAGGCTATTGATTGGCAATTCTCGTTTCGCTAACAGCGAAAAATCTATCTGGATCGTAGCCTACATTTCTACAAACATTGCACTTCATCCACGGCACTAAAAAAAATGACTCAAAACTTTCATGACATAGGCCGGGATCCAACAACAGCAAATATTCTCAAACATGCAGGCTTCTGATTGGTCAAACTCATTTCGCTAACAGCGAAAAATCTCTCTGAATCTCAGCCATAGTTATCTTCGATGAAATCAATGCAAAGGGATAATATAAAAGAAAAGTATAAGATTTCTAAACTATTTTGGCGGGTTTATCGCTATTTGACATAATTTGTAAACTTTAGAACTAATTAACAGTTTTTCGCTAATTATGAATAGAAAATTAATGTTTTTAAAGCTGAATTTTATAAAAGCACGTAGATTGAGTAAATATCTATCCAAAAATTCAATCCTTACTTTTTTCTGTCCATTATTTAAGTCTCTACCTCGATTGAAACATAAGTTGTGACGAAGAAAATAAATCTGTCATTTTCAGTATCTCGACGTTATTTTAAAAAATCTATATCTCTGTTTATAATTAATTTATGAGAATGCATTTGATCTCAAATTGAAGATCTTCTTTATTAGGTCCTTGTAGTGTTGGTTTTATTTTTCTGCGATGATTGCTTCTTTTGATATGGGAAATTTTACGCTGGCATATTTCGTTCATTTAACATGGAGAAGTTGTCATCAGTATAATAAGCAGTTACGGTGTCTTGCCTTATTCTTGGCGTTTGTTTGTTTGGCGGGGTTAGCATTTTTTTTCAGCTTGGCTTGGCAGAACGACCGTCCTGCTTGATGGGAATGTAAAAGAGCCTATTCAAGAGGACAACTTTGTTTCTTTCATCCTTTATTTTACTCTTTTCTATCCTTAAGCTAAATATATTAATTTATCTAGCAAAATTATAACAATGTTATATCAAATAACATTTAAGCGGTGCATATAATAGCAATAACGGCCAAATGAATTTTGGGCCATTTTTGTTCTGAAAATGCTATCAGGTGCCAGTGATGTTACTGCTTCAGTTAGTTTCTCTCTCAAAAAAAAAAAACATACGGATACAGATAGCTACAATCAGGAATGTAAAAGAACCATTCCAAAGAACTTTTTTTTAGGATTTCGTTCATCTCTTGAAACCCTTATAGTCTCGCTTCTGTTTGTCCTTCTATCACAGGCTCGTACTCAGAAATTATTTAAGATAAGACTTGAATTTTTTTTTTTTTTTTTTTTTTTTTTTTTTTTTTTTACATAGAGCTTAATACCCCCTAAAACATAAAATTTTGAAAAATCCTTATATTATTTCAATTAAGCAAGTTCGTTCTTTTTCGATTTCAAAACATAGTCTTAAAATATGTAACTATTTTATGTATTATAATTATACTGAAATATGTAAATATACTGTAAATATGTATTATAATAAAGCACTGATCGCACCGTGGTAATGCAAATGTGTTCCACACAGTAGATTGTGGGTTTGTATGTCTCAGCTGAAACTTTTAAATTTTGATTTTTATGACACTTTTTCTTTCAGATGGATTTAATCAAAAGAAAATTCCTTCTTTTGGCCATTTTAAAGACTTATTATTATTATTATTTTTTTTTTTGTGTGTGTGTGTGTGTGTGTGTGCAGGAATAATTTTTAAAATATCTTTTTTTTTCAGACACAGAAAATATGGAATTTCAATCTAGAAGTATTTTTGTTTACTGCTGCCATCTACTGGCGATTTTTTTAAATAATATGGCAACTTTTGAAAGATTTTTTGCATTTTAATAAATGTTAACATCCTTTTTTTTTTTTTTTGTGCCATCTAGTGAGTGTTTGGAAAGTCATGCAATTAATATGGGTTTTTTAAAAAATATTTGAGCATTTGAAATATGTTTTAAACAATTTTTTACTTTCAAAAATTTTACATTTTTTTATACCTGCACTAAATTTTTGAAATTGCTGAATTGAAAAATATTCAGATTTTTTAATTTTATTTAAATAATTTTTCTTGAATATTTTTAATTTGATTTAAAAATATTTTTCTAATTATTTTAAAATTAAATGTAATGTTGCTGCCATTTATGTAAGGATTTAATAATTATAAGTTAACAATTTTGATTTATTAATTTATAAAGTGTTTTAAAAAAGATGTTAAACGAAACCCTCTGTGCGATCTGCGATCACACTTGTCAACTTGTTTTTTTTCTCTCTCTCGCTATTTTGATCTAAATAATATGCAGGTTGTTTACGTTTTATTATTTTCTTAATCAAGAAAACATTATTGCAAAAGAATAAAATTTCAATATTTTTTTTAATCAATGATTTTTTTATGAGTTATTTAAATCCTGATTTTAATTGGCATATCCTGTTCTTTCTATTGTTCATGTCTAAAAATACGTTTAGAGCTATTCTCAGTTTGGATAAAAAAATCATCATTTTAGTAATCTGTCTTTAAACAATTTCAAACCAGTGTGGCTGGAGACTTATTTGTATTTGTCCTTACCCAAACGATCTCACATTATACAAAGCAATTTCAGTAGCAAGTTCAATAAAAAATGAGTTTAAATATTGATTTTTTTGTGTTGTTGTTGTCTACTACAAACTATACTTAAAACTTATCATATTATTATCCATAATACCTTTAAATTGTTTAGCAAGAAGTATTAAAAAATTTTTAAATATTCATTTCCTCTCATTATGTTTAGGGATATGTATACTCCTGCATCTCCCACAGAAAAGACATCTTGGGTTTATCCATTGCTAATATGTCTATACCTACTCTGATATTATGTCTGGTTATTGGACTGAGATTTGCAAGAGTGTTCTTATGTAATCTGCCCCTTTAATTAAGCAAAACAAATTATTGTATAGCTTTATTGTGAAGCAAAATGATATCAGTTAAGAAAAACAAGAGCTTAATAGTAATTTTTGTTATCCATATCTTTTTTTTTTTCTCTCACTCTTTTGCTTAGACTAGGTTTTTAACACGAGATTTACAGAAATTCGATTACATGAAAATGCATATTTTTCATAATAACTTTTGTTAATTTTAAACATATATGATAAATTAGAGGGCCAGTAGAGAAAATGGGTTAGATATGTAATGTGTGCATCATATTACCTTCAAATTCGTATTGCTGCAAAAGTAAGTTGTATTTTCGGATGATTTCAAGCATGAAATTGGTAACTGTCAAATTGATGGGTTCCGTAAATCTAGTGTTAAAAGAAAATTTTTAACTGATGTGATTGTTTTCTTTTAATTTTATGTGTTTTTTTGTAGAATATGAAATTCATTGCTTTGAAGGGGTCCTGAAGTTTTTAAGATCTTGATACTTTAAGGTAATAAATTTCATTTTATATCTTTTCTTTTTAATTTACATTGAAAAAATACCATATTTGCTCATGTGTTTTTTATTATCATGCATTGTTCACACTTGCATAAAAGAGTCTTTGCAAAACACTAATTTTCATATTATTTCTGAATGAAGTAACATCTTTTTAGATGCAGTTCGTTTTATGAAAAAATGTCAAATATATATTGTATTCCATTATTTTTGGAGCATGCTTTTTTTTTTTTAGGGAAAATTTGTAAGTTTGTGAACCTCTTCAAGACAAAATTAGAAAAGTCAGTAGAAACTGTGAAGTCCAGTATTATAAATCAGGTTTGTCTAATGCAGTGCCTTTTGGAGGCTTCCTTGGAACCATTTAAAAAATATGCTTTGCTTTAAAATCATTATGTTTATAATATCCACGTTAATTTATATCTATCTATCTACATTATTTTAGTATAATCTACATTAAGGTATTTTGCTTCTTCTGTTTCAAAATCTTTTGAGGAAGCCCCATTTTGTTTCACCAAACCATTTTCATTAAAATATGTCAGTTAGTATGCAGCTCAATTATGACACCACATCCAAGATGATTAGATGAGAATAATGATAGATTTTCTAATCTTCCACAATCAAGTCTACAGCCAAAATTAGCTTGAAGCAAAAACGATATAAAAAACAATATGATTTAATGTAAATGTGGATATAATTAAAGGCTTTTCACAAAAAACACTTCATTGCATCAAATTAGCTAAAATACTAATTGGCAGTGGACCAATTTCAGAAGATTACTTAATAAAATCTCTGCATTAGCAAATGAATTTCAACTGATAAGCAAATGGATATGAATCATAAATACGTAAGTGAGTTAAGTGGTTTTTGTCAAGAAAGATGAAATACATAACAACAAAAAATATACAAAATGCTACCATGATCACACTGAGTTTTTGGTTTCTCTATCAGAATCTTCTGATTTGGATTAAGTAAATAAATTAAATTATAATAAAAGTAACCTGTTGCAGTGCTTAGCATAAATTTAAGGAAGACCAAATAGGTCGCCAGAGGTGGCTAGTTTAGACAATAGTTATCAAATATAAAAATAAGGAAGAGATGGAGATTTCTTCTTATTACGAAAATGTAAATCTCCCGTCCATTAAGATTTAAATGGAGAGCTTTTAAAAGAATTGATGTATTTTTCAAAATTTGGTATGTAGATGAATAAATTATTTAAAAATACATAAAAAGAGTTTTCTTAAAAATCTTTTTAAATAGAGAGCTTTCAAAATAATCCATATATATTTTTTAATCTCTGAATTTAGATGAGTAAATTATCAGGGTTTGTATACCTCATTGGATTCCAAGAATTAAGGAAAAAATTTCGATTGTAAAATCTCAGGGAAAAGTCCAAAATATATCCCGAAACCTGGAAAAATAATCAGTTACTCTGGGAAATGTAAACAATCACTGCTATTTACATGCTTTGTGAAGTCATAATGAAAGTAAAGTAAGAGATGTCTTCTAACATCGTGAGGTATCAATTGGAAACTAGCTATGTCTTCTAACGTCGTGAGGTATCGATCAGAAACTAGCTATGTCTTCTAACATTAGGCGACATCCATTCATGTAACTAAACATGTCTCTCCTTCCTTTAAAGAGGTCCTTTGGATTTTTTGTAATAGATTTTTCTTTATGGTTAACTATTATTCATAAAGTTTGCATCTGGCAGAAGCTGCCAGAAATTGGCAAAAAGAAGAATTTGGGATGAAATCGAAGTGTTTTTGTTGTTGAGTGGATGTTTGAAGATGCAGTAATATCAGCAATTACTAGTTTCTATTTCAATTTGTGATATTTGTTCTTTAGATCTTTGATTTAAAAAAAATTCGTATCAAAATGAGCTGGTTTAAAACTACTTGAATATAGTAACTACTTGCAGACTGCACAAATAAAAATTGAATCCTTCCAGAATTTACATATTGAGTAGAGAGTGTTGAAGATTATCCATACATGTTTCAGTATCATTTGTACCGAAAAACATTTTCACTATGCAAACTTAGACCTTAGACATAGACCTAGAGATGGGGGGGGGGTCAAAGAACCAAGCACTGCGACCAGAGGTCTGTTGTACTAACCCCAGAAAGAAGTCCTAAAAAAGACCAGTAGCGGAAGCAAAATTCAGCAGACATCTCAAAGGAATGTCACAAAGCTCCCAGGGCTCAATTAAATGGTGACCAAGATGTTCAAACCTGTGGGCAGAAAACCCCTCACACTCACAAAGAACATGTACAGCTGTTTCTTCATTATAAAGGCAACCCGTACGCGTTGGGTCATTCTTTACACCAATAACAGTAAGGTGCCTCTCCAAAAGGCAGTGCCCTGTTAAAAGACCAATGGCTTTCCTAATGCCATTGCTATTGAACATTAAAAGTTCCTTATACCTAGCACTAGGACAACAATGGTTAAGTTCTTTTGCTTGTTGCTGTCCTTTAATGTTACGCCAATCTACATATTGCTTCTCTCTAAAGATCTTAAAGACAGTAGTCCTAATAAGATTACTAGAGATCCCAATTGCTGGCTCAGGACCAACAAAGGAGGTAGCAGATCCCTTCCTTGCCAATTCATCAGCCAACTCGTTACCACAAACACCCGAGTGCCCAGGTACCCAGTAAAGAGTAACCCTGTTGCCAGTTGGCAAAGTAAAGTATAACAATCCCAAATTATATGGAAGGTTATAACATGCTTACTTAGAGCAAGTAATGCTGCTTGACTATTAAAACAAATGTGTATACTGAAAGAGCTCTGGAAGTTTTCCCTAATGTGAGAAAATATTTCAGTGAGCACAAAGAAAATTTGCTGCACATTGTAAGCATTGGAAAGATTAAATATGCATGTAATGACAAGCTATTGTTATTAGAGCTGTGTGATGTCTAGAATTAAATATCTTGATAAATCAGCATTTTTATATCATGATATTCCAATATATCGATATTGCGATACATGAACAAAGTAGTAAAATATCAAGTAATGTATGAAATGGAACAAAGTGATAAAATGATTGATATTAAATATATATATATATATACATTAATATTATATGCATAACTTCAATTCTTTCAAACAAATCATTGAATTTCAGCACCAACCCTATTGGATGTCTGCAACCAAAATTCCTAATCCAAAAAGCATAAAAGCAACACTTGTTGGACAGTATACACCCAAGTTTAATAAGGATCTATTTAAGTGAAACTGTAACAGAATATGCTGTTTGATCTGCTGTTGTATCTGTGCATTAGTTTTTGAGATACAGCTATCGCGAAAATCATGCAAAATGCAGCATAACGCCGCTAGCTATTGGGCAATTAACACAAAAAAAACCTAATCAGCAACAAATTATGTCAACATGTAACTGAATCTGAAGTTTGATGAAAATCCGTTCCTTAGTTCTTCAGATAGGTTTATTGCGGAAATCGCAGAAAATACAGCGCCACATATTAGGTGATTAACACCAAAACTTAATCAGCAACATGTTATGTCAACGTCTAACTGGATCTGAAGTTTTATGAAAATCCATGCGATACTTCTTGAGAAAAAGCTATTGCGAAAAATGCAGCATAACAGCGGTACTTATTAGGCTATAAACACCAAACCCTAAACAGTAAAACTTATGTCAACGTCTAACTGAATCTGAAATTTGATGAAAATCCATGCATTAGTTCTTCTGACAGAGCTTTTGCGGAAATCGTGAAAACTCAGGATGGCAGCACCATCTGTTGGGCGATTTACACCAAAACCTTATCAGCACCAATTTACAAGGTGTAACTGAATCTGAAGTTTGACAAAAATCCATGCATTAGTTCTTGAGATAGAGTTATTGTGGAAATCATAAAAAATGCAGCATAGCAGCACTACCAGTCAGGCAATTTACACCAATTTATAATGAGGTATAACTGAATCTAAAATTTTATTAAATTCCATGCATTAGTTCTTGAGATAGAACGGCTACAAAATTTGTGTCACATCAGACACAGACAAACATTTTCTAAAAATAGTCAAATCGTGTTCAGGAATTTCTAAACATATAAATCCGTTGAAACCCGGAAGTCAAGTTTTTTTCATGAATCCAATACTTTCTTCTTGTAAAGATAGAAGAAAGTAAAAGAACTAAAAAATGATTGCTGAAAAAATTATTGGGGGGGGGGGGGGGGGGGGGATAATAATTTGGCTAAAGTCAATTTTTGAATTGTTTATATTTTTTATTTTGCTGTTGTGCTGTTATGTTTAAAATTGTCTTAATGTGTCGGCGTCTCTGACAAAAAACTCTTAGTTTATTTTATTTCATTTTTATATTCTCCATTTTTTTTTTTTTTTTTTTTAAGAAAGAGAAAATGCGTATGCTGCGAATCACAATTAGATGTGTTTCAAAATCTACCTTCCCCTTGATTTCTTTCTTTCATCGTTCATGTATGCTGTATACATGAAGCACAATAAAAAATAATTTTATGCAATAGCGGATAAGGATTTTAATGAGAATATATAATTTAATGGGGAATAATAATTTGGCTAAAGTCAATTTTTGAATTGTTTATTTTTTATATTGCTGTTGTGCTGTTATGTTTAAAATTGTCTTAATGTGTCGGCATCTCTGACAAAAAACTCTTAGTTTATTTATTTAATTTTTATATTCTCCATTTTTTTTTTAAGAAAGAAAAAATAAAACTTGGCGTATGCTGCGAATCACAGTTAGATGTGTTTCAAAATCTACCTTCCCCTTGATTTCTTTCTTTCATCGTCCATGTATGCTGTATACATGAAGCACGATAAAAAATAATTTTATGCAATAGCAGATAAGGATTTTAATGAGTCACTGTCCCTTTCAACTAATTTCTTGCTTTTATATTTAAAAAATCTGTGAATGTGTCAAACATTTTTTCCGTTAAATAATACTTTTTAGAGAACAGCCCTAAGAATTTAATTTAAAAAAAATCTTAATTAAAAAATACACCTTTTCCTAACCTTTAAGACTCTATTTCTTATGCTTGTACTACCAGGGAACTTGGATGAGGATCTCCTGCGTTTCAACCATTGTCCTTTTAACGAAAAAAAATAAAATAATAATAACATACCCCCCCTCACAGACACGCACACCAAAAAAATTACGTCTTTCTTTTGATTGTCAGCCTCATACAAACTTTAACTGCTTAATTTTTCTACCCTATTTCTTATTTTGAATTCTAGAGACATTAAATAAATAAACAAACATCTAAATATTCCTTCCCATTCCCCACAAAATTTGATGGCAGAGGCAGTAAAATACCAAATACTCACATATATATTACACAAATGTCGATTTTTAAAAGAAACTGTGAGGAGAAAAAAAATGCGCTTCACAGAAGTAAAAATATTTGCATGTTTAAAATAGACCCTAGAATAGACATTAATAAATATTATGTCACTTGCTGTTGGCAATTGCATGTGAAAACCAGATGTATGATATTTATCGCCCGTGTCTAAACACCGAAACGATTCCCCTTTTCAAACACTGTTTAGGCTGAGAAAAATCACACCATTAGTACCATGATAATCAAAATTGAGGATTCGGTATTTAATACCACGGTTGAAGCTGGGAGAATTTTGAGGAGTCATCATGCTTTAGGCTGAAAGAAATCTCACTGTTAGTATCATGATAATCAAAAACCGATTGTTCGGTATTTAATATCACGGGTTGCAGCTGGGAGAGTCTTGAGGAATCATCATGGTTTAGGCTTGTAGAAATCACTCCATTAGTATTATGATAACCGAAATCGTATTTGATATCACGGTTTAGAATAGTAGAATCTTGGGTACTTGAGGTTGAAGAAGCGCTGTTAAAAGTTGCGGTTTAATGAAAAAGTATGATAATCGCAGTTTGGATCAGGATTATGATATTCTTGATATACTGTTGTATAGGGTTTTTTTTAGATTGTTATCACAATTTATATTTTATATCGATATATCGCCCAGCCCTAATGGTTATCAAAAATATTCCATAGCATCGATGTTAGAACCACTTCTGAGGAATTTTCAAACTTTAAACCTATGGTTCCTTTATTATATGACTCCATTTTTGACTTGTTGTGCAGAGTAATATTACATTTTATCAGAAGACAGAAGAGATGCCATATCTGATGTCAAAACTTCAAGCAAGTTGTAAGCAGAATATAAGGATTTGCAATTAGTGGTAAAACTGGAATTAACTTTGTCTCATGAAATGCCTCTGTAGAGTCTGTTTTTTCTATAAACAAAGCCATTCTAATTGAAAATCTCAGAGAAAATTCATTGGTTGCAGTGGATTGGACCTACGATGCCATAAAATCTAAAGGATGCTTGACATCACTGGTCGCGACCCGTAAAATGCTGCAGTGTGCGAGATAAGGTAACATTATCACCAGGCACTTGAAAATAAAATAAAAAAGAGGAGAAAAAATGAAAATTAATGAAAAACTAAAAGTACAGAACCAGGTAAAATTGTTGCAAAGTAAGAGAGAAAAGTTGTCCAAAGGCAACAATTCAAATAGAAAAAAATTATCAAGAAATATGCAAACATCAGAAAAAAATTTAATTAAGTAGCAGGGTCAGAGAATATAGTATAGACTAAGTTTTTTCCAAGATAATTATTGATAGATATTTCACTTGATGAGAATCCATCTCCCATTTGTTAAGGATTTTCTTAATTTTTAAATGACAATGTCTTCTGTCAAAGGATTTTTTTTATTTTTTAAAATAAGTAACTCTTTAATCTATTATAAATAATGCAAGAAGTAACTTTTTAAGAATGTGTATATACTTTTCATTTATGATTCGGGAGATTTTAGGGCAAATACATGTGTTTGCAGACAGTTACCATTTTATACAACTAAGCTAAGAGGAAAAGGAAATATATTGCTTTTTATATGTGATGTATAACTTTACTTTTGAAATTACCTGTTTTATTTTTATTTTATTATTATTATAATTGGGTTTTTTTGGGGGGAGGGGGGGGGAGGGGGGTGATACTGGTTTTAAGAAACGTCATTAATTGTTGTAATGGAAAATTTATTTATCTTGGGAAAAAAAACCTCAGGGAAACTCAAGGAATTTTTTTTTTTGTATGCATATGAACACTGATTATTAAAGAAAATATATAGATAGTTTTAAGTTGTTGAAAGACAGTAATTTTTCTTTTAATTTTAGGAGGCCAAAATGGACTGTTTTTGGTGTGTGTATGACTCTGCTGCCTGATCAAGATGGGGGTTAGTGCTTCATCACCTGCATCATGCAGCAATACTCAACCAGAGCCCATGGCATCATCACTTCAAGCCCAAAGTGTATGTACAAGCTTTTCTTCCGGTAATGTGGACCAATATGGCAAGGAAAAGAAGAGAAAGGTTGGATCATTGTCCACTCTCCGTAAACGCTTTACACGTAGGCGGAGAACGAGCAAGGGATTTGATCATGCTCAAGTTTTCCGAGACTTTATCGCTGACTGGAGTCCACGAGATGTTGTTGCCCTTGTAGAAGAATATGAAGCTACTGCTGCTTTGAAAGAGATTACTCTTCAAGCAGAAATGGCTCGCCCTGCTGCCAGCTCTTGCAAACAAGATTTAGGATTATTGTTTGAAAATAAATACTGTTCTGATATAAACTTGATATATCAAGGAACAGTATTTGCTGTTCACCGTGCAATTTTAGCTGCTAGGTGTCCTTTTTTCCGTGAAATGCTCAACAGTTTATCATCTATATGCACTGAAGTTGCAGTTGACATCGACATTGCTGGTGTTAGTATATCAATGTTTAATGAACTATTAAGATATTTATATACAGGTGAACTCTCTGTTTCTGAGAGTTACAGTGGTAATTTTGATATCCTGTTTCAGTTAAGTGAACAATTTGGTATACCAAATCCTCTGGAACAAGATTTGAAGTATTTACTAGAAACAGGTATTTACAGTGATATTTCTTTAAGCTTTACTTCTCCTAGTGATACGGGCCACTCAGTTGTGCGTGGTCAGACCTACATCTGTGATCATATATTGACTGATGCAGAAGGAAAACCGTGTAAAATATGTCATGGGACAAATGAATTTTGGTGTCATCGAGCTATTTTATCTGCCCGTTCACCATTTTTCCGTAATGTTATTCATAGGCAGTCAAGACGATCTGCTGACATGCATGAAACACATAGAACTCGAATCTTATTAGATGACAGTATAATTCCTCGGCGTTATGCATGTATTTTACTCCGAGCTGTTTATCAGGATGCTTTGGAATTTGGAGCAGTGTTACCTGATAGTGCAAAGCGTGGAAGCTTAACTGATGTTCATATTCCCCAGTCATCAGTAGAAGAAGCTATGCAGCTTTTTGAGGTTGCTCGCTTCATTGAAATGGATGCACTTGTTCAGAGTATGTTTTTGAAGTTTTTCTTACACAAAATGTATTATTATTATTTTTTTTTAAGTATATATATGTGTGTGTACTGTATTTACTTGCATGTTTTGAACACTTTTTCTGTTAATTTCTTTCATGCCAAAAATAAGAAGTGCATAAAATGCATAACATTTTTTATCATAGAGCACAAGCATCATTTCGAATTTTCTAAGGATATTTCATAAATGACTCTTTTATTTGCTCAGCTAAATTAATGTTTTTTGTTTATGCCAGTATCGAACAAGGAATTTGTTTATGGTAAATTCTCTTCCAGCATCTATTTTGCTAATTTTTCTGCAAAGCAGACTGCTCTAAATTTACCTCCTGCAGTAATTTTTTTTCTTGCCTCCCCCACCCTCTTTTTTTTTTTTTTTTGCCATTATAATTTTATAGCATGGTCAATGTGATCAAATGTCTTTACTTAGAAACTGAAATTTTCTGCAGGAATCACTAATATATCTTATCTATTAATTCAGTATTATTGGTCATAAAATCACTTGCAATCGTGGAGCTGCTGAAAGTTACAGGAAACAAATATTCTCCTTTAGATACACACAGCTAAACTAAAAGTTGACTTTAGATCTGGTTATGAAATCAAAATTCCTAGAATAGAATGTATACAGTTTGAGTAATATTATATGATATCTTGTTTCATTATTTCAGAGTATCCCAACAATAGTTCGTTTAAAAATTCTATATATTTTATTTATTTATTTACTTTAGAAATTTTCTTTCAAAAATAAAAGTGCAAAATTTATGCAAATCTTTTTTTTTAATTTCCTCAAAAGTATGGAGTGCATCAATTATGCACATGCATCAATTATATGGCTGTGTAAATTATGCAAGCAAATACAGTATACATTTTAATTGAGTAATTTAATGTTTCATTTCTGATATAGTTGTTATATGTTAGAGCATGTTGAGAAGGCATTTGACAAATTGTTGGAAATGTTGTTTTAAGTGTGAGAATAAAAGGAGTACAATAAGCGTGTAAAGCATGCATTTTGGTCAGGAGTGTTCACGTTCACACACTTTATTAAATTTTTCTACATATGTATAAAAAGTTGTAAGAAGGAACAAACTTTTACCTACTCCACTTAATATGACACTTTCTATATTCTTATTTTATATTTTTAAATTGTGTTTGGTATTTGTTTTACTTTATTTTTAAATTATGTTTGGTATGCAGGAATGATAAAATATATATAGTGTGAAAGTTCCTTGCTTTTAGCTGCAAAATTATTCAAGTTATACAAGTTTTTACCGGGGTTGCCGAATATGTCCGATCTGGTGATCTAGGATCGGGGGAAATTTTGTCGAAGCATATTACAATTGATTTTGATTTTAACAACAAATTCCATAATTCACTGGGATAGAAAAATTTCGCTACAAATAAAAAATATCCATATGTCGACCTTCACAAAATCGATCTCAGAATAATATGTATCATATATCAGGGATGGCTCTGTTGGGCCATTCCATGAAAAAGGAGACATGTGTCATGAAATTTCAAACTTATTAAAATGCTTAGTGTTATATGTCATTTTAATCATAAAACATTCAACTATTCAGCTACAGTCAGTATTAAGTGATATGATCTCTAAAATTAAAAATATATGCCAATAAAATATGTTGTTGTCGTTAATGATTGAAAGCACCTAATACACACATATTTGCTTAAACAATCTGATGAACTTTATACTATCTACACTTTTTATAGTTATATTAATTGTAACCTTTGGACTGTTTTCTTAGATTCTACAGGACATTTTTATTGTGGGTGGTATATATTTTAAAAACTTAACAATTTTATTTAACTAAGTTTCAGATGTCATTCCGTTACCAAAAACTACTAAAAAGTATTCTTATTAATTGGCTGTTTGCATTAGACACTCGATATTTTTCCTTCAAAACCAGTTTTGAGTGTAAATCGAAGAAAAAACACCACAACATCCAAGTTAAATAATTTCATGTTTAAAACTTGGTAACGGAATGACAAAAATAATGGTAACAGAATGACAAAATATGGTAACGGAATGACAAGGCAACAAACAATATGCACTGATAGTCAAAATAATTATTAAAATCAAAGAGTATTAATGCCAAGTAAAGTTATACCTAGTTTAAATAAATTAAATGTTAATTCTTATGCTTTCATATATTTTACAAAAGGGAAAGAATAAGGAATTTTATGTTGGGCAAGCTTTGATGTTGAAACATTTCCTTTTATTCAAATCAATATCATTCTCAGTCAATTATTATTATATTTTACTTTTCTATTATAACTGTAACCATAAATAAACAATCTGTTTAATAATCCTAACTGGTTTAAACATATAAGTAAGTGTATGTTTGTACCATGAAAATGTACGACTTTTGATTTGAAGGTCTAACTGCTGTGATCAGCGACTTTCCTCAACCATTTAGAGACTTCATAGCTATTGTTGTTTATGATCAAGAGTCAGAAACATGTATGATTTCTGAATGTGAAATTTGTCAAAATTATTTTCAAGAGAAATATATTAATGTAGTTTCGGAGAACAAATCCGAGGAGACTATCAAATGGAAGCAATGGCAGAAAATTAATAATAAATGCTCAAAACTTTCATTCACGGGTTCTTTAATTCAATGTCATACATAAGAGCAAAATGTGTTACTTTTTAAAGCACACATTTATAAAACGACAGAAACAAAAATTCTTTGGAGTTCTAAATGCTAATGTTTCTGAGAAGAAAGCAATAATACAAGTAGATTTTGCTGAAAACTTCACCATAAAAACGCAAAATGAAGTCCAAAGTGCACATTGGTGCAATACACAAGTGACACTTTCTACTGCATGTATATAGCATGGAAATGGAAGAGAACAAGGCTGTGTCCTTGTAAGTGATGATACCAATCATGAAAAAGTTTGTGTATGTTTTTTAGAAACAACAATTTCTGATTTCATCGCTGCCCATCCACAAATTGAAGAGGTAGGATTTTTTAGAGATGTTGCATCAGGACAGAATAGTTCCAATTTACTCATTTCCAGAAAAAGAGGATAAATGCTGGGTAGATAAGAACCAAATAATTGAGAAGTTGAAAAAGCCATCAATTATAACTGATGTGTCATGCACTCGTAGGGGAGAGGGGGCACATGTGAACAATTTTTACATTTTTGACTATTTCTCAAAATTGTTATCAGCTATTGAACCAAAAACAGATTTATATGAATATTTACAATTTGTTTGTTCTTTTGGTGAAACTTTTGGATGCATTTATCAAGAATTTCTAACTTATATCATCATTCTAAAAGTTGTCTAAATTTGTTTACATGTGCCCCGGTGGAGGAGGAGTTGTGAACATACCTGGGACCAGGGTGTAAAAAAATCATGATTTTTTTTTTAAAAATCGGATTTTTTTTATTTAAATCAGATTTTTTTTATTTTTTTCCCTGTGTTAGAATATTAAACATCTATCAAGAATTAAGCATTTCAAAAATGAATAACCCTCCAATTACTAATATAATCTATGTTTTTTTCCTTTAAATAATAAAATTTTAATTATGTAATTATAGAAATAAAAAAAAAACTGCAAATTAAAAATTTCTTTAGTAACATATAACATTATGTGCACTAATATTTTGTAATAATTATATAAACCAATATTAAATACTGCTTATATTTTAAAGTTATTGATAAATTGAATTTAATTTTAAATTGATGATACAGATTAAATTTTGTGATTATTAAACAATTGACTGTTTAATTAAGAACACAATCTACATTTTTGAAAAAGTGGTTGAAAAAAAGGTGATAAATAATCGTTTGATAAATTCATAAAGCGGCCAATAATTTTACACAGGTTCTAAAGCTATGTATATCAAATTGATCAAAAATTGTAGCAATGTATACAGCAAACTCGCACATAATTTATAAATAGATTACAAAAATTGTATTTTGAAGTTTAAATCAGATTGTTTCCCCACAACATTAAAATATTTTAATAGCTACTAAATATTATAATGTTTTGAAGTTATTTAACATTGTTATAATTAACAATAACAAATATTACATTTTTTACAAGTGATTTAGTGATAATTTTCGTTACTGATTATAATGCTTTTTCACACTATTTTAAAAAATCAGAAAATATGTGATTTTATCATCTGATTTAAATCAGTTGATTAAAATCATTGACACTCTATTGCTATGTTTATTGTATATAAAAGAATGAATAACTTGATTATTAAAAGGAAATTATGACATTGTAAGTTATATTAGATTTAAATATCATTTTTTAATTAAATGCTTTTTATGTTTGTTAGATAAAAACCATGCTTTTTACAAACTTACTGTACTTAAATTTTTCACAATACTCAGGAATTACGCTTAGAAACAATTATTTAAAGCTTTGTTTTGTGTATTCATAAGTCACAATACCTGTAGAAACTTTCCAAATTATGTTCATCTTAGATTTGAAAACTTTTTAATGTCATTTTAAACATTTAAAAAATTTTTGATTTTAATCAATGATTAAAAAAAAAAAAATCATTTGATTAAAATCATGATTTAAATCGCTGATTTAAATCAACTGATTTAAATCGTTGACACCCTGCCTGGGACACATGTGAACACATGCATAAATAAGACAAAAATAATTTTTTGTGAATAAAAACTAATTAGATGCCCTCTTTCTAGTTGTGTGAATAAATAAATGTTTCAACATAGATACAAGAAATTATTTGGAAAATTATACACTAATATACCTACTTATTTTGAGTCAAGGATAGCAAAACTGTTACTTTTAAATAAGTTATTGAATAATTCTGTTATTGTGTTTTTATTTTTTTCCAAATGTTGTGCAGTGTGTATAACAAAATTGTGCATCATGGTTTTAAAATTTAGTAAAATTGTGATAAAAAAATTGATTATCACAATACTACTTATCACTTTTTTTTTGGCAAACTAAATTTTACTTTCATAAAATAAAATATCTTACAAATACTTTAATATGGGCTAAGAAAAAATAAATATGTTTAAAACTGGAAATCATTAAATAATAACAAATCAGTGATGCCGCTGTACTTGAAAAAACCTGGGTCCCTGGGACCCAGGATTTCCAAAAATCTGGGTCCCTTTTTTACCAAAGCGGGTCCCCATCAATAATAATTTATATTTTAAAGGAATAAATGAAACTTGTTTATTTGGAAAAGATAAATGAAATGCATTAATTATTGTTTTAACAATAATTAAATAATGAATTAAAACCAGTATTATTTGCATTCAAATAAGATATTTAAAAAAAATATTAAGAGAAATGTTCTTTACTTTTTTAAAAGTAAAAATGCAAGATACAATTTTAATCGTAAAATAATGTTTATTTGAGAGTAGAAGATACCAAGTTCCACTAACAAGTATCACTAATGTTCGCATTCTTTTAAAAAGGGGCAAGACGGGTTTATTGAAAAAGATATTTTTGCTGAGAAAAAGAATACTTATGTAAAGGTGTACTTTTTGTTGAATGAATGGGTGCTTTCATTATACTTCCCATTGAATTTTGTCAGCATAGATCTGTGTTGGAATCAGACATTTTCCTTGGAAGGGAAATTTACATCTAAATCACTAATAAGCATCAAATCTTAAATGTTCTGAAGGCGGGAGACATTTCATTGCAGTAAGAAGGGGGGGGGGGATTTTTTACTGGTCCACCTACTGAATATATTATTAAAGTACACTGAAATCATGCTGTATTTTTAAGAATCTCATTAAAAAAAAATTAAATCCATTTTATGAATTTTCTACCTATAAGTTTAGTTTGCACATCTTTTTTGGTGCTTTGACTAAATTCACGTTTTTTCCGCGATCCTTTTGTTAAAATTCGCTATTTTTTCGCGAGCCTGTCACGAAAATAGTGTTTTTTCCCGCGATACTTTGACAAAGTTCGGCTTTATTCCGCGATTTTTTGACGAAATTCGCTATTTTTTCGCGATCTTTTGACGAAATACACTATTTTGTCTCAGCCCTTTTGCGAAAATAGCGTTTTTTCCGCGATATTTTGATGAAATTTGTTCTTTTTTTCACAATCCTTTGACGTAAAACGCTATTTTTTCGTGATCCTTTGACGAAAAGCGGCTTTTTTGCGCGATTTTTTGACGAAATTCGCTATTTATTCGCGATCTTTTAACGAAATACGCTAATTTGTCGCGGCCCTTTTACGAAAATCGCGTTTTTTCGCAATATTTTGATGAAATTTGCGCTTATTTCAGCGATATTTTCATGAAATTTGCGCTTATTTCCGCGATTTTTTGATGAAATTTGCTTTTTTTTTCGCGATGCTTTGACGAAATACGCTATTTTTTCGCGGCCCTTTTACGAAAATTGCTGCTTTTGCGCGATATTTTGATGAGATTTGCACTTTTTTCGCGATTCTTTGACGAAAATCGGTTGTTTTCCGCAATTTTTTGACGAAATTACGCGTCCCACGGGACGCGTAAGAGCTATTTTTTTGTGTCCCATCTCCGATTTTTCGCGTAATTTACGAGCTATAGCGCGCCCGCGGCATCCCTGACAAATAAACATATTGGTTTTTACAGAAAGCCACCACTTTTAATTGTTATCTAACTTCCAGTAAATGAAAACTGTGAAGAAATCCTAAAAACATTGAATTTATAGCTCAATGTTTGATAAGGGTAATTAAATTTTGTTTTTAAGTGCCGCATCTACCAAGTTCAGCCTAACTTATAAAAAAAGATATTTTTAATTGAAATAAGGAAACAAAACATTTTGTAGACTTAATTAATGCCACTATAGAATGCAGCGCTGATATTCTACTTTAAAAATTGTCTTGAATGGATTTTTACTTCAATAACTTAGAAGACTTTTTTACTTCACACCTTCTAAAACAAACAAATTACAACTACCAGAAATCAAAATGGCTTACTGTTCTGAAAATTCAGCCAAAAGATGGTACCAGTACTACTATCTATTGGTAATGTTTTTAATTTTTTTTATTTCGAATTAACAGTGAAATATGTCTTGTTCACATGTGCCCCCTATAACGGCTTTCCCGTTATATATTCATTATTCCTCCTCTCCCCTCAAAAATCAACTTTTAACCTTACTGGTTCATTATAAATTGTCATTATTTTTCCCCCCTCACCCCCTTCAAATAAAATACTTAGTTTAAATTTTATATTTTATACTTAATTTCTTATGTCTTTATTCATTCTCTTCCCCCCCCCCCCTCTCACTACTGTAAGTTTCACTTTTACTTTTTAAAGTTCTTTTTAAATGCAGACATCATTTATCTTGGTTCCTTTTTCTGTCTTTCAAGTTCACACGGATAGAAAAAGTTCTTAACCACAGCAATTTTCCGTTGAAATAAAATAAAAGAATAAAATACAAGTGAATGTCTTTTTCGCTTCGCAGCTGACGATATGTAATGCATATTTTCTCAGCCTCTGGGCTTGTATTAGTATTCAATTCTCACCCTTGTACTTTGTCGGATACAAACCATATGCCTTTTGCTGACTAATTTTCAGCTGTCGTTATATCTGTAACGTGCATATAATATCACGTGTTCCTATTTCTTTAAGTCTCCCTGCTTACTGCAAGAATGTTAATTATTGTAACCCTAAAGAGCCCGCCATGGCATAGTTTTCAACTGAAGGTAAAACTTCTGGATTGTTTTGTCTACCCAATTTGTTTTTCGCCAAACATCTTACATATAGTTAAATAATGTTCGCCAATCTGTAAGTATTTGTAACAAAATCTGACGCACTTTTGATCCTGATCTCGAGCTATGTAGACTGCAACTAAGCCCTGCTTTGGGGTCTCTGCCATTGGGCAGTTATTGAAATTCTCCCCGTTCTTCTGTACTTTTCACGGCCATCCTTTAAAAGTTCTTTACAATAAATGTAAGTCTCCTAAAGTATTGTGTTGGAGTTTCCTTTTATTCATTTATGAATCTGGGTATACAAAATCTCCTTCATACCCCCCTCTCCCCTGTATGAAACAGATTTGTATTGCATAATAATGTGTAATTAGTTTACAATGATTTATGTATTAATTTCAATAATTTTAAAATTAAAAAGAAGCTTACAAACTATATGGAACTTTTTGTCATTCCGTTACCAGCGTATGATTTTCTTTTTGCATTGTTCTATAACTATTTATTGATTTAGAAATTCGAAAACCTAAGAATATTTCATAATTAGTACCCTGATGGTTCTGTCATTTTCATACAATCTTTATTATTTACCTGAATTTTACATTATAAGCTCGTGGAGAAATATTAGTGTAGAAAACCCGTCATTCTGTTACCATGAATAAAGTTACAGTTATTTTTATTCTTAATCACTTAAATCCTAACTAGTAAATATATTTAATGAAAGTTAATGGTGGAGTTTAAAGTTCAGATAAAACAAAACTTCTAATTCCAATATTTTTTAATTCTAGGATTAAAACAACATCTACTTATTAATTAAACTGTCATTCCATTACCCTGGAATGGCCCTGTTCTGAATTTTCTGAAAATTTAGGGCATTCGGTTACAAACATTTAAAAAAAATCGGTCATCAATTTGAAAATTTGGACATAAAAATACCGCAAATTTTGCCCAAGAATTATGGTGAAGACGCGAATTTCGTCACAAGATCGCAAAATAACTGCAAATTTCATCAAAAGATCGCGAAAGAACCACAAGTTTCGTCAAAGGATCGCGAAAGAACCACAAGTTACATCAAAAAGACGTGAAATGAATGCAAATTTTGTCAAAATATTGCGAAATATATGCACATTTCGTCAAAAGAGTGTAAAATGAACGCAAATTTTGTCAAAAGATCGTGAAGCAACCACAAATTTCGTCAAAAGATTGCAAAAGAACTGTAAATTTCGTCAAAAGATCATGAAATAAATGCAAATTTCGTCAAAAGATCGCGAAAACCCCACAAATTTCATTAAAAGATCGCAAAAGAACCACAAATTTTGGCAAAAGATTGCGAAACAACTGTGAATTTCGTCATAAGGGTCGAAATAAGCACGATTTTCGTCAAAACTTGGCAAAATATCGGCGAATTTTGTCAAAGGAACATGAAAAAAACCTGCATATTTCGTCAAAAAATCGCAAAATGAATGCAAATTCGTCAAAAGTTCGCAAAATGAATGCAAATTTCGTCAAAAGTTTGCAAAAAACCACAAATTTCATCAAAAGATCACGAAAGGACAGCAAATTTTGTCAAACGATCGCAAAACAACTGCAAATTTCATCAAAAGATGGCAAAACATCTGTGAATTTCGTCAAAAGGAATGCAAAATAACCCCAAAACTCGTCAAAAGATTGTGAAATAACTGCAAATTTCATCAAAAGATCGTGAAAAAACACTAATTTTGTCAAAGGGCTGCGAAAAAAACATAGTGCTGGGAGTGGATCCCCCCCCCACTCTGCTGTAACCTTTCAGAAAATTTGCTGTGAATTTCAGAAATTTTTTTTTTCACTCAGAATCACTCCTGCAATACATACTCGCGCATAAGTTGAGAAATATTGGAAAAATAAATTTTCTTTATATATGGTAATTCAGCATTTACCTATGACATACCATAACATTTTGGGGAAATTTTCATGTAGATTGGGGGAAATGTTGGGAGTAGAAACATTTTCTGCACCCCTGGTTTTTACTTACTTTAATTTTTCTTTCCAGTGTATATTGGGTTAGTATTTAGTATTTTTTATGCATTCTTTTTGTTTCAAAATATTTTAGAATGTTTTGTATTTTTCTGGTTTTAAATAATTAACAGAACAAAATACAACAAAGGCTCTTTAAAAAATAATAAGTAAAATAAAAAATGATATTTTTAAAATTTATAAGTACCTGCTTTTTTAATTTTTCATATTTATATTAATTAAAATACTTAGTGTTTGTTCAATGTGGTACTCAGACTAGATAGTTAAGATGCAAAAGAAATAGTGTTCAAGGATTTAATTGTAAAGCATTTTTTAATATCACTGCAGGAAATGACATATTAAGAAAAAATGTAGCAGGGACCTGCATAGTTTTCTCAAGATTTCTTAAAATACTTAGTGTTTGTTCTATGTGGTAGTCAGACTAGATAGTTAAGATGCAAAGGAAATAGTGTTCAAGGACCTAATTGTGTAAAGCATTTTTTAACATCACTGCAGGAAATAACATACTAAGAAAAAATGTAGCAGGGACCTGTGTCCTGATTCAGCCCTTCTCGGAACGGGTTACTTTCTCGTAATGCGCCGACGAAGTGATATTTTCCAATTCTGCCCCTAACGTGTTGGAATTATTTCCCATTCACCAGGGTTGCTTTGTCGTAATTCATCCCGACTGCTATCAGCAGCCGGAAAGCATTACTTGTGTCGGTTTTAGATGGCGTTTATATATGCATCTCTTGTAAATGAAGATAGATAGACCTAATTTTTGTTAAATGTATACAGTAGACTCCCTCAAATCCACACAGCTTGGGACCAGACGTTGTGCGGATTTTAGAATTTTGCAGATTTCTGGTCATTGATTTGTTTACATTTTTGAAACATTAATTTGTTTGGTAGTTAAGCAAGGGAAATTATAATGAATGCTTACAATAAAGTGAAACATTAAAATAAGTAAAATATTTAAAAAATTTATTAGTTTAAAAGTAAGTAATTATTAAAATAATTATGTAAAATATTAAATTATTATGAATGAAATTGATTCAATTCGATTCCAAAAGTCCTATGGCCCCACCAGTGGCTGAGAGGTTCTGCTCTCGAAACTGGTAGACGGGAAGTGCTGGGTTCGATCCCAATCGCATCCGTCGGCCTAATCGTTCGGAGTTTTCGTGGTTTTCTTCGAGCCATGGATTTCCATGCGTTAATACGGGTTGGGTTCCCTTAGAAAGACCCCCACGAAGGGCACTCCCCCTCGGGCCTATATCCCTAGTATAGATAATCGGCCGTCACAAAATCAACCAACCAACCAAAAGTCCTAAGCTGCCATCTAGTGAAAGCAAGTAGAACAGTGTTAATGCTATTATCAGTATATATAGCTTATTGCGCTCACTGTAACTTTTTTCATTGTTATTTAGAGTCTTGAATGCTTTTCTTATACTGCTTTGTATGTTTAAAAATAAATTTGTCTATAATTAAAAAAAAAAAAAAAATCCGCGAACAATAATTAAATAGCGTTCCGGTTCATGGATTTTTCCATTTCCAACCCTGGAATTTTTGATATAGATATGTTAATTTATATAAAAATCAAAAGTAATGTAAATTTATTTAGTAATAAATCAGCTGTAATAGCCAAAACAGAATGATTAACAAAAAATTTAGTAAAAAAAAAACATTGCGGTAGTCGCTGATTTCGGCGCCATATTGAATTTTGTTCCTGCAACTTAACTATACTTTTCATTGTTTACATCTGAAAAAATACGGGGATTTTAGGCGTTCGCGGATTTTAGGGTTGCGGATTTAAGGGAGTCTACTGTATTCGCATTGTACTATTGTTATTATTATTATTCAGTTAGGTTCATTACTAGAAATAGTTTTACCTTAAATTAAATGCAAATTAATTGTGGGTGAAGCATAGTTTTTCAATTATTTGGCTAATACAGCTTGTATTTTAAAACTTATATTAAAAAAAAAAAAAAAAAAAAAAAAATCTTTATGCTAATCTTATGCTATGTTATTTTTTAGATTAAAACTTATTGCACTAATCCAAAAGTGCAATTACAAATAATTTTTGCTTAAATAATCCCTTGATTTTGATCTAAACAATAAAAAATATATAATAATGTATATATACATAATGTATAATATATAATGTTATAATATATAATGTAACATAATTATGAGTGAAACTTAATTTTTCAATTATTTGGCTGATAGAGCTTGTCTTTTAAAGCTTGTATTCAAAATAATAATAATAATAATAATCCTAAATAATACATTTGAGAAGATTAAAACTTATTGTACTAATCCAAAAATGTAATTACAAATACTTTTTGTATAAATAATTTCTTGATTTTACTCTAAATAATAATAAATATTATATCATTGTAAATGTAAGATAATCACGATTGAAGCATAATTTTTGAATTATATTTGACTGATATAGCTCGTATTAAAAAAAAAAAAAAAAACCTTCATGCTGAAATATATTTTTGAGAAGATTAAAACTTGTTGTTATCCAAAAGTATAATTACAAATAGTTTTTGCTTAAATCCGTTTGTTTTATTCTAATAATAAAAATTAAAATATAAATGTAAAATAATTATGAGAAAGCATAAAGTTTCAATTAATTGGCCTAGAGATTTACCATAGAAACTTGTATACATAAAAAAAAAAAAAAAGCTTGTATTAAAAAAGTTAGTATAATAAAGTGTAATTACATAAAAAAAAACTTTCATGGCAAAATATATTTTTGAGAAGATTAAAACTTGCTGTATTAATTCAAGAGAGTATTTACAAATAGTTTTTGTTTAAATAATTCCTTGATTTTACTTTAAATAACAATAAAAAATTATGTAATTGTAAAATAATTATGAGTATGCATTATTTTTCAATTATTTGACTGAAATAGCTTGTATTTTAAAACTTGTAAAAAAAAAAAAAAGAAAGAAAGAAAGAAAGAAAGAAAAAGAAAGCATGTATTGAAAAAGTTAGTTTAATAAAGCGTACTCACATAAAAAAAGAAAAAAAGACTTTATGATAAATTTATATTTGAATTAATACAGTAAGTTTTAATCTTCACAAAAGAGTAATTACAAATAGTTTTTGTTTAAATAATCCCTCGATTTTAATCTAAATATTAATAAAAAATTATATACCGTATATACTCGTGCATAAGTCGACCCCCCCCCCCCCCCCCCTTTAAGCAAAATTTTGAAAAAAATTGAATTTTCGTGTATAAGTCGAACCACATTTCTGGTAGCATGTTGAAAAATGATTTGTAATCGAGGATAGAAAAATTTAATAAATTTTCATTAAATTAGTCATTTTTTTACGTTTCTAATCAGATTTTTTTTTAAATTCAACGTTTTAAACCTGTATAATTATGTATAACCGAAGAAACTTAAACTATTTTGAAACCTATTCACATCAATTCAATGATACTTAAAAGGATAAAATTCTTTCAAAAATCCATTCAGGCATTATTTACAAGGGTAAACAACTTTTTAGACTGTTAAAATATAGTACTTCTTTGTATTGTAGGACTTTTGAGAAAGATATCTAGAAGCATTCTCAAGTTGTACTCTTTTTTAAAAGGGGATTAAAATGCTGAAAGGAATATATTGAAGGGTTTTTTGTCACAAGAGAAAATGGGTGCAAAACAATTACAGGGACATTGAGCTTTGTTCGTCAGTCACTTGGAAATGACCATTGTCCGCTTTTATCTCTCATGTAATTACTTAAAAGACTGAAAAAAACAATCGCAGTAGTCTGTGATTTTTTTTTTTTTTTTTACTTTCTCGTGTATAAATCGATCCCCCATTTTCAACTCCCAAATTTTGTCTAAAATTCTTCGACTTATACACGAGTATATATGGTAATTGTGAATGTAAAATAATTATTATGCGTGAAACATAATTTTTCAATTATTTGGCCGATATAGCTTGTATTTTAAAGCTTATATCGAAAAAAAAAAAAGTTCATGCTAATATATTTTTTAGAAGATTAAAAATTGTACTAATTTAAAAGTGTAATTGCAAATAGTTTTTGTTTAAATAATCCCTTAATTTTACTCTAAGCAATATTAAAAATTATATAATTGTATCTTAAAACTTCGTAAAGATTATTTATAACTCACCACCTGTTAAAACTTTACAGACTGTTTATAGCGATATTATATAATTCGCTTTATATTAATCTATAAAAAATCAATATATAATCATAGTGCCAATTAAAGGTCTCTTTTTAAAGGGGTCGCACGTAAACACACATGTTCGAGTTTCAGATAAATAAAGAGACCACATGTGTCCTTGGAAGCGATTGGTCGAAATTCTACAGAGGGTCTAGTCGAAACTTGTTAACCTTGTAATTGAGAGGTCAAACGCTGCTCCCCTATTCCGTTTGGGGCAGAATTGGAAATTGTTGAACATCGGTATGGATTACGTGAATGGGAGGTTTCCTACTCGGTTTGTTCCGTTAAGGGCAGAATCAGGACACTGCATAGTTTTCTCAAGATCTTTGCAGGAGGGGAAATGCTATTTATTAGCACTATAGATATTAAATTTTTTTTATTTTAAGGTAAGAAAAGTATAGTAAATAACTAATATAAGAATTTACAGGCACTGTGTTTTTAAATTAATTAGGAAAGGATATTAATTCAATTTACATTTTGAACATAATAACGGCATGATTTTGAATAATAATAATAATTGCATAATGAATAAAACTTCAACAATGAAATAATGATGCTGAATTTGGATTATATATGAAATTCTGGATTATTTATTTGCATAAATTCAGTAATCATATTAATAGCATGCAAAAATTAAAAAAACATATAAATCAAAAATCATTGCAGTTAAATCAAATGAAAATGTAAATTATCTGATAATGAATATCATAATGTGTTTGATTTACTTGAATCTCTGAATTAGCAGGCACTGTGTGTATTTTTTTATATATATATACATGTTTTGAAGTAGATTAATTTTCTTCTCAATTCATCATGAGATAATATTTTATCAGTAATCACTTATTTGTTATCTTTGTGAAGCTCTAAATTTGAATTGCTAGAGTCAAATGATATTTTTATTATAAAACACTGTAGCACTGTACTATGGATGAAATACTGCCAATCACATTCTGGAGAAGCCCAAATATCTTTGGTTGAACATTACAAAAAGTAACATCATTTTCTTGAAGTAAACACAAATGTCGAACGTGTTATATTTGTTTATCACAGCACCCTTAGACAGGAATCTAGCCTGTAACACAGCAGCATTGACTCGCAATCACGTGTATGGATCTAGAATTACTGATGACATAAATCTTTTAAAGAAAAACACTTAAACAACTCCAGTAGATGATTCTGTGAGACCAATTGAAACATGGCATTTTTATACCACTCTTTCTCATGGCTCGACAACAGAGATGGCACACTACTCTATCACAAATGATGAAGACCAGTCCACAGAGATGAGAGAGAGATGATTTTTAGTAGAGTCACCATTTTGAGGTATAAGGCACTATCTTGCATACAGTTCCTTATTAAAGGAAACAGGATAACTATGATGTTATAAAAAGATGAATTTGAAATTAATTTTCTGCCTAAAAACTGTAATGCTTCTGTCAGCATCATCATAATACGAGAATATCTGCCGTGTGAGCTTCCTTCATCGAATTTTCCACTCAAGAGACACTACAAGCCATGTTGCAAAACCGGTAGTAGAAATAGAAAGGCTGGAGGAAAAAGTCATTCTCTGTTTGCTGGCTTGCTGATCGACTGGCAAAAGATGTCAGATGCAGTTGTCGTGGATTTTGTCTTGTGTAGAGCATTTCATGTGTGGAAACGACTGTGGTATAATGTTTACCTCAGCAGACGCTCATTGCATGGCTTTGTCACTGGCTGTTTTTTAGGAGAATGGATGATATAGTGATGTTTTCAGTTTGCTGGCAGTATAAAGGTGTGGAATATTATACTTAGAAATTATTGGAATATTATTATCTGAGCTTTCTCTGTGACTTGTGGTCCTACCTTAAAAAGCGTTTTTTTTTCCATGTGTGGCAGTCCCAATCAGGTTAAAGCACATTCTTTGGCAACAGATTTTGTTTTTGTAAGTGGTCAACAGGAAAATAAACAAGTACTGAATTTTATCAAAGGTTTGTTTTCCTGAGATTGAATTTTGTGACAGGACTATAAACAGACCCAATTTTTCTCAGGATATATTCCTGGCTACAATAAAAATTATAACAAAAGATATCAAGTGTCGGTAATTGACAATGTATTTTGATTATTTTTATGATGTTGAGATGTTTTTTGCTTTGTATTTTGACAGATAAAATGGTTTCAGATAGAATCCTAGCATTAATTTTATTAAAATTTGGTTGTGATGAATATTGTTGAATGTTGTGTTCAGTGGTGCTGCCATTATCTGCTTCTTTACACTCAATTAATTCTTACAGAGAATACAATTTTGGCATAGCTATAGGTGATTCAGCACTAAAATACACATATTATTCATAAAACTTGTATATAATTATTCCATACAGTTACATCAATTACTTTAATCATCTGCACAAATTGCACTTTTCATGTTAATTTAAAAATTAGTAAAATTTGGTCATTCATAATGATTTTTAATGAACAGTTTTGCCTATTAAAATGGTTGAAAATATTAAATGCACATATACATAATATGTGTTATATACATAATATATACTTTCTTTTTATTAATGATAGTAGATTATTATTTAAATTTTTGTATTTTGTGTGGCAATAACTTCAGGTATGTATTTCTTGAATTTGCACCATCCAGAAATTTAATTCTCATAAGAGCTTTAATTTGTTATTGAATGACCTTGCATGTTGTATTTCAATATTATGGTTCTGTTTCAGGTTGTGAGGATTTTATTGTGGAATCGTTAAGTTTAGAAAGCTTGCTCCCTGTTTTACGTTGGAGTAGTCAGCCACATGGATCGCAGTGGGTTTATAGACAAGCCATCCATTTTATCCGGGAAGAATTTATGACTGTTGCTGCTTCACCTGTATTATTCCAGCTTGATAAGAGTCATTTAATTGATGTAATAAAATCAGACTTTCTGCAGGTAAGTTGTGTTTCATTTTAATTATCATAAAAGAATTTTTGGAACTTTTCGGTTAGCCGGGCACCAGTGTTATATTTACATTTATATATACATATATATGCACATATCATGGAAGACGGTAGTATTCCGAGTGACGCAGCCTTAAGCCTAAAATCGTATCGTAGAATTCGTAGATGGCGGAACTCATATATACGGCTAACTCGACATCAAAGAAAACGCGAAAAGCCGCCTTTTAATAACTCAGCAAATATAGGTCCTATTGTTCTGATTTTTCTAGAACAGTCTTATATCTGCAGTCTAATCGTATACTGAAATTTTTACATTTCTACGTGCAGTATATTTTGAGATCTAAATAGCCATTTTTAAAGCGAAAGCGTTCGTATGGTATGTAAGAAGTTCCTAATTTCAAAATCTCGAAAACGGTACTAACGATTTTTTTTAAATTGATATATAATATAAATCTGATTAAGACGAGGTGAATAACACTTTTCTTTTTTCTGGGAAAACTCTAATTTTATTTTTAATTCACATTTTTTTCCTCCGAAAATGATCTTATTAAAATTAATATATAATATAAATCTATTTTAGGTGAACCGAATAAGACCATGTGTGTTTCCAGGAAGACTCTTATTCGTTTTATAATAAGCATGAAAAATCAGACTATATTTTTCCACCATTTATGGGAATTTCACCGAAGCTACGTCTACTGTATTCATGCACTTAATTTCTTCTAATCAACGTTTAGTGCAAAGTTTACGATCCTTCCGTAGCTTAGTCGGTTAAGTGCGGGCCTCGCAATACATAGGTCGTGAGGTCTGTTCTCTTTGAAGCAGTAAGCTTTTTTTTAAGCATATATACATATATTTATTTATTTTGTAAATGCAATATATTGCACCTCAGTGCATTATTTATAAGAAATATTTTAAATGAGTTGCATTAATTGCATTACTTTTATAAAAATCATTCATTTGATTTTGTAAGCTTTTCAATGCTGAAGTTTAAATCTAGAATTTTATTAACAAAAAATAATAAAATATAGAACCTAGATTAAAATTATTACTAGTGTTTTAAATGAATTGCATTACTTTTATAAAAATCATTTCATACTTCAGTAAGATTTGTAAAGCTGAAAACTAATCAAGGGATAATGAAGTATAAAAAATTATTTTAAGTCTTTATTAACCAAAAATATAGAAGAATTTTTCATTATCGCTGAACTTTTATTGCATTTTAATAATTTGCGAATCATAACAAATAATATATATATATACATTTTTTTTGTGAAATAATTAATTTTTAAATAATGAAAAATCACTTATCAGGCAGAAATTTGTTGTTAATTCACTGATTAGTCATTTGAAGACTACCGCTTAAGAGCTTAAGACGTTTATTTAAAAAACTATCTGGTAGACAAAATCTAGTGAATTTTGGAACGTCAATTCCGATTTAACATGAACTAAAATTATGAATAATATTATAAAAATGAGATATTGGGGTGGGGATGGATAGTAATTAATTTTGTCTTTGCATTTTCTTATTCATAATTTTACTTTAAAAAAATGATGAGAATTCTAAAAAATATTTTTTAAGGTAACGAAATTAATGCAATAAAATCTGTTTAAAATCTAAGAACACAGGCTTTTGACGTTTATTTTAATAAATTTTCTGATAGGCAAAATCTAATGAATTTAGAAACGTCAATTTTGATTTAATGTGATATAAAATTAATAATAATAAAAGGTATTTTGAGAGGAGGGGGGGGGGGTAATAATTAATTTTGTCATTAAATTTTATTATTCTTAATTTTTTTTTATATAAGAATACTTAACACTAATGAAATTAATGCCTTTAAAAAAAAAAAAAAAAAAAAAAAAAAAAAAACCTAGCTCAAGATCTGGAATTTTAACTCTAAAGTAAATAAATGTTGGAGAAATATTGTACTTATTACTGAGTAAAACTGAAGTATTTTAGTACTTCAGAGTCAGTGTACACATTTTTCTCGAGTATTTCAGTATCATTTAATAACATTTAATCTAGCATATTTTTTAAGCATTTTTACTGTTAAAGATTTTTTTATTCAACTTCATCAAGTTTGGTTCAACAGATGGCAGCAGCAGCAATCTAGACAGTTAATATTTTTATTCTTTCAGATTTTCAAGTAAGGATTTCCTCAATAAATATTAAATAAAAGTTGAGAAATCTCTTGAAATTAATAGTATTACTCATAAATGAAAACAGGAATAATCGAGAACTCTTTGGATTGCATACATGTTAATTTATTTTTAATAATCACTAATTTGAGTTTCACTGCTCTCGCACTGGATGCCATATTGGAAGGGTCAGAAAACGTCCTTAGATCACGCTCTCAGTTACTTCATTCGTTAACATAGGCTGAATTGCTGTTTAACAATAAATGGGAAATGTATTCACAGAAAAAATTAAGTGAAATAAATCCTCAAATTAAATAATTCAGTTGGCTAACTAAATTATTAAACCGTTGAATAGCATTAAAAATTTCAAGGTACAAAATATAATTAAAATCTGTTTTTGAAGTATTTTACGTTGCTTGTTACAGGATTAGTTAAATACATCAATAATTAAATGCTTCTCTGCATGGTATCGCCATCTATTGCCTAAATTCAGCATTAACAATAAATGGGGGGGGGATCACAATAAAACTTTCTTTTCAATAATGGGAGCAATAATAATGTATTTTATGCATTTTATACAGTTGTATCCAGTAAATCTATTATCCTACCACCCCAATACAACTATAGATAAAAAACTTACATGATGGAAAATTATTTCTTAATAAATAAAAAATCAGTAATTTCCAAATAAATTTTATTTGAAAGTATTTTTTTGCTTACAATTTTATTATATTTTAAATAAAAAGGTTTAAAGAGTAATATTTCTTTATATTTTTCTTAAGAAAGTAAACTTTTTACATAGTAAGTTTTAACAAAGCTTTCTATATCTGTGAAAAAAAAACCATAACCCCCCCCCACACACACACACACACACACATTTTGTATATTACTTCCATATCTTACTAAAAAGTTCTTAAAAAATCAAATAACACAGCACTCTTTACAATATAAGTATCAGGTATGCTTTTTTTGAAGGGGGGAAGGGAATTAAAGGTGAATGGAAATCACGATTATGAGTTTCTATCATTAGCCTCTAAATTTTTTAAAATCTTTTTATTATTAACTTAAAAAAGGTAATGATATCAATTAAAAAAACCCTTAACGGGTTAAAAGTTTACGACGCAGCACTTTATCTTATTGCTATAAGAATTTTAAATATGGAACTTAAAAATAATGATATCAAATTTTAAGTGACGCTATATTTATTTTATCATTTTATTTTTGTTTTATTTATAATCGCATGCATAAGAATTATGTTAAATTTAAAAGGATGTATAAAAATTTATTCATTGATGCGTTATCATTCACATTTTTCATAAATTCAAACTATGAGTTTTAAAAGATATGATATCAAAATTTAAGTGACGCCTTGATGTAGCCTTAAACAATTTGTTTTAAAATTCAATTTTAATTATTTTTGATTTGGCTAAATATATTTACACATCTAACCAAAACTTTTAATTTTCCAATACACTGTTAAAAATACCACTTTCACTGAACCTGTACAATGCACTGTAATGTATTTATATGAATAAATTGATTTATCTCTTGTACCACGCTATCCAAAATCAAAAGTAAAATTTATGTAAGTTATTTCTTTGCGTCATTGTATCCAAACTAAGCGAAATATATGCAAATGGATATTATGACGTAAAGAAATCACTTACATAAATTTTACTTTTGATTTTGGATAGCGTGGTACAAAAGATAAATCAATTTATTCATATAAATACATTACAGTGCATTGTACAGGTTCAGTGAAAGTGGTATTTTTAACAGTGTATTGGAAAATTAAAAGTTTTGGTTAGATGTGTAAATATATTTAGCCAAATCAAAAATAATTAAAATTGAATTTTAAAACAAGTTGTTTAAGGCTACATCAAGGCGTCACTTAAATTTTGATATCATATCTTTTAAAACTCATAGTTTGAATTTATGAAAAATGTGAATGATAACGCATCAATGAATAAATTTTTATACATCCTTTTAAATTTAACATAATTCTTACGCATGTGATTATAAATAAAACAAAAATAAAATGATAAAATAAATATAGCGTCACTTAAAATTTTATATCATTATTTTTAATTTCCATATTTAAAATTCTTATAGCAATAAGATAAAGTGCTGCGTCACAAACTTTTAACCCGTTAAGGGTTTTTTTAATTGATATGTATGTACACACACACACATAAATATATACATACATATGTACATATATGTGTATGTAAATACATATGTATGTAAAATATAACACTGGCGCCCAGCTAACCAAAAAGTACTGAATTTTTTAAACAATTTTGAATTATCTATTTTTGGATTATCTATGGTTTTATTATTGCTTTAAATGTGTGTGGCTTGTAATTAAGGAATTTATTTTTATAATTTTATTTTTGATTTTTTGCTACACATATACTTATTTGTTGTGGAAAGTTATATTTATCCAATGTGTCTTTCTGTAACTTTAAACAAATTGTATTTAGATCCAGAGGTGGAGAATTTTCATAAAATCTTATCAGCCAGACAGATGCAATATGCAGTTAAAAATAGTTACGGTAAAATTTATGTGACTGCAAAGTAGGGTGTCAACGATTTTAATCAGTTGATTTAAATCAGCAATTTAATTGTGATTTTAATCAACTGATTTTTTTTTAAATCATGGATTAAAATCATAAATTTTCTAAATGTTTAAAATGACAAAAAAGTATCAAAATCTAAGATGAACATAATTTGGTAAGTTTCTACAGGTATTTTGACTTATGAATACACAAAAAAGCTTTAAATAGTTGTTTCTAAGCTTAATACTGTTGTAAAAAGTTTAAGTACATTAAGTTTATAAAAAGCCTAGTTTTTATGTAACATAACATAAAAAGGATTTCATTTAAAAATGATATTTAAATCTAATATAACTTGCAATATCATAATTTCCTTTTAGTAATCAAATTATTCATTCTTTTATATAAAATAAGTGTAGCAAGTATAATAAATTTCTGCAAGTAAAAGAATAAAATAGCCAGAATCTTATTTTCTCATTCTACTTTTGCAATAATAAATTTATAGCACATAATGGAGATAAAGAAGAATTTAAGAATGATATTGACAGAACTGCTATTGTAAAAGAATGTATAAGAGAAAAAGAACCAATTGGCATAAAATGAAAAAATATAAAAATTGCCCAATATTCATTAAGTATTGGTTGACAGTTTTATAAATCTGAACTCAAAATTTAGTCCGCCAAATTCATATAGTGGCCAATGGATATAGGGTGACCAGAAAATTCCCTTATTTTCTGAAAAATATTCAATTCTAAGACTTATTTACATCTGACGGGATAGCTAAAAATTGGATTAAGCTGGCCACCTGGTCAGGTTATGCTAATGTATCATTTAATTTTTTTTTATAAATGGGTAAATAGCCTTCAATATAAGCACTATCTACAGAAAATGAGGACATCTGATTACCTTCATTTGCGTTAAATATCAAAAACTCATACCATGTGCATCTTTTTTAAAAATATTGGGAAAGACTACTCAGTATGCAAAAAAATATGGTATATAAAATAGACCAATCAGTCTCGTTGGCAAGGTAAAAATGCAAATATTTTGAAATATAGGCAAATTTCCCTGATTTTCGAGTATTTTTACAAAGTTCTCTGATTTTTTCAGATTGATAAACCTCCCTCATTTTTCCATGATTTCCAGATTCTGTAGACACCCTGTAGTTATAATTTTATTAATTAAAGTGTAAAAATGCAGATTATGTTAGAGGTTTAACTGTTTTGGAGACCTAACCTAAAGCTCTTGGTAGCTATTCAGTATTTGTACGCTGGGAAAAAAATTAAAAAAAATCTGATTTAAATTTTTAAAAATCTGATTTATTTTTTATTTTTTTACATCCTACTGCAAAGATAATTCATTACTACAATGCATTACCATATTAACATTTGTATAAAATTAAGATATGTAACAGAGGGAAGTGCCGTGTATGTTATGATGTAGTGCATTGTTTACATTGCCAAAATTGGGAAAAACACTAAACAAATTAAAATATTTATAATAATAAAAATTTTTGCCTCTTAGTAAAACTATTCCAAATGTTTCATATTTTTTCCTTTTTTACCTATCTTTAATAATATCTTAATATCTTTTGTCTTTTATTTCATGCATTTAAAGTTGCATATTCTTTTATTATTTAAAAAACCTTAATCCATTCGCCTAATCTTATAAAACCCATTAAATTACTTTTTCATTTTATTCTAAAACTAAATTCTCTTTCTTTCGAATGTTTTAATATCATTTATTCTTTCGTGTTCTATACCCACAATTCCATGCGTCCACCAGCGCTATTTGCACTTTTATTCTGACGCTGTATAAAGAGTTCTTTATCAACATCATCCTTTCCCATCAAATCGTAATTTGTTCTTGTTATCTATTAAACCGATTGTACTTGTTACTTATGGCTAATTTGGGTTTAAAACTTTATGTAAACTTATATTGATTTAATAGCTTTCCTTTCTACATTTTAATGCTTATAGAACTTCTTTATTTTAAAAGCAATACCTTCATTACCTGGAATATAATGTTAATTATTTCCTATAACGTAAATTAACTTAAAAGAACTGACATTAAATTTAAAGTGTTTCATAGATGGTGTTAGCCATTCCGTAATCGACTATTTTCAGGCCTACCCTTTTTGTAAAGTGGAATCGTCTCCAGTTCAAAGGTATAAATTGCCTTTCGCTGATCAATTGCCGCTCTCTCTCTTTTCTGTTCATTTCTTTAAAGTTATCATTATGATTTTAATATGTTTGAGTTTAAGTTACAGTAAGATATTTAGTTTGAGTTTTACGATGTTTTTAGAAAACGGTTTTAGCTATGATTTAAATTTAAGCTGTTTTGAAAAGCTCCAGGTGTATTGAAATTAATCCGGTTTTAACCAAAGTTAGTTTTAATGATTCACTTAGCTATTTTAAACAAAGTTGGCTCTGAATATTTTTCAACTTAAAGCTGTATTTTTTATAAAGTAATTGAATGAAATAGAATTTAAATAAAGAACTGTCGTCAACAATATCTGACTTTTCTATGGATTCAACACACAGTTTCGTAACAGGTATCTTCCACAACACGATTACAGTTCCTCTGCTGATAGCGGTATAAGTGTATATCAGACCTGTA
Source organism: Maratus speciosus (assembly GCA_963932465.1). Classification (NCBI taxonomy): domain Eukaryota; kingdom Metazoa; phylum Arthropoda; class Arachnida; order Araneae; family Salticidae; genus Maratus; species Maratus speciosus. The sequence continues at coordinate 435,672,569 of OZ010790.1, read as the reverse complement.
TTGATACAGGCTAAGAGAAGAGGTTATGGGCAACCAATGCCATACCTGGATAATAGAAGCGTGTTGAATTTAAATAAGAAGAGTCATAAATTTTAGCCCCATTTCAAAGACATTTGTGTTTGTTAAGAAGGGGGTCTGATATTTTTTGAAGATGGCGAGTATGCAAGTACAGATTGATAAGCTTGGAGCTTTAAACTACTGAACTTGGCAAATGGATATGAAATACCTTCTGTTGGAGAAGAACGCATGGGATATTGTCGCTGGAATTGAGAAGGAACATGAAATTGATGCCGATAAGGGAATTACAGCAAAGGATGTGAAAGATTTTCATACTAGGAAAAGGATTGCTTTATCCACAATCTATTTAAATATGGGAAAGGACTTTAGAAAAATCATAGGGAACAAAGATAATCCCAAAGATGTATGGGATGTATTAACGAAACATTTCGAGCCTGATAATAGATCACGGCATATGTTCCTGTTTTCCGAGTTCATGTCCTGTAAAGTAAAGCCAGATGAAAAGATAGATTTATTTGCTGCCAGGTTAAATAGAATTGCCAATCAACTGAACGACCTTGGTCATCCTGTTGAAGAGGTGTATAAATCATTTCAACTCCTGCGTCATCTCCCAAGCCATTTCGACAGCATGGTGCAAGTTATATTACGTTAGAAGGAGGAAAAGTTTATTTTCAACAATATTCTAATGGAATTAATCACCAAAGAATCAAGATTAGCCCTGCGAGATTTAGACAAATGTAAAGAACTTTTCGCTGAGACTCAACATATACAGAAAAGTAGACTTCGATGCTTTCGATGTGGGAGCACAAACCATCTACAGAGGGATTGTCGACAACGCCGAAGAGACTCTAGAAGTTATAATCAACATGTTCCATCTGTTTCTAGTGTGTCTGATGCCTCCGAATCCAGTTCCGAACGTGTCCAGTCTCCAGTTAAGAAAAACAGGAATCGCCGAGGCAAAGGGAAGGAACCACCATCAAACTAACAGCGTTAAACAAAAAGGTAAAAACAATCCTTTCTTGTTTTATATTCAGGCAAATTTGAGTGGTAGTGAAAGCAAAAATAGCTGGTTATTGGATACCGCAGCTTCACACCACTTTTGCCGTGATAAGAGTTTGTTTTATAAATTTAAGCCTTTAAAAGATGAAAAAATGTTTGTTGCTGTAAATGGTGTTACTTTTCCTATAGAAGGAAAGGGAAATGTAAAGTTAAAGTTTGGCCAAAGGCTGTTTTTCTTTTCTGATGTAATGTATTCCCCTAAACTAAGGAAAAATCTTATTTCAGGTCCAAAATTGGATGTAAAAGGTGTAAAATTTACTGGTGAAGGCAGTAAGGTGGAGGTGTCCAAAGATGGTCAATATTTATTTTCTGCTTTTCTTAGGGATGGTACTTATCATTTGTATCCTAAAATTCCAAGTTTAGTTCCTAAAAAGGTTAAATTTGAAACGTCCCATCTATCTAAAGATGATTTCAGAATTTGGCATCGCAGATTTGCACATGTAAGTCCAGATTTGATAGAAAATACGGTCAAAAATGAAAGTGTTAGAGGTCTTCCCCGGGTTAAATCAGGAAAATTTTTTTGCGAAATATGTAAACTTAGTAAACATAGACGTACGTCATTTAAATCAATTAATAGGATTAGGTCTAAATGTCCCCTCGAGTTGTTGTTTATGGATGTCTGGGGGCCTGTAAGAGAGAAAGGAAGAAACAGAGAGAGATATTTTCTCTCAATTATTGACGATTTTCCGCGTAAGGCCACAGTTTTTCCCATAAAGGAAAAATCCGAAGTGTTTGGAATTGTTCGCAATCATGTGATCCGGGCGGAGAGATTTCTCGAACGTAAAGTAAAGTACATCCGATCAGATAATGGCGGGGAGTTTAAAAATGATAATTTTAGGATTTTCTGTGAAGGGAAAGGCATTAAACATGAATTTACGGATGTGTATTCTCCTGAACAGAATGGGACTATTGAGAGATACAATCAAACGATTGCTAACGGCATCAGATCAATTTTAAGTGAAAGTTGTTTAAAACGAAGTTTCTGGCCAGAGGCAGCGTTGTATTTTACGTATACTTGGAATCGCATTTGTCACAAATCTCAGTCGAAGACTCCTTTCGAACTTTATAGTGGCTCTAAACCATCCGTTAGACACTTAAAACCCTTTGGAGCTATAGCATATATAGGTGTTCCCAAGCAACTTAGGTCGAAACTTGGTGCAAAAGCAAAAAGGGGGGTAATGGTTGGTTACGCCTTTAGTACTAAAGGTTACCGGGTTTGGCTACCTGAAGAAAACAAAATTATTGAAACCATTCATGTTTCTTTCAATGAGGAACTCCCAGATAGTGTCCGACGCAGTGGAGTCGTGATGGTTTCAAAAGAAATAGGATCTCCTATTTTTGATAAGGAATCTGATGAAGAGTTTGAAAGTGAGGTTGAAAATAATAATACCCCAAATATAAATTATTTCCCTTCGTATAAACCTCCAGATTTATCCTCTTCAGAGGAGGAGGAGAATTCCACAGAGGAAATAAAATCAAGTAAAGATGTTTTGAGGGGGGTTCCACTCTCTGATACTGTTTGGTTAAGAAAAGTTGTCCCGAGTGCTTATGGTAATCGTAACTACATTTACTATTACGAACAGGGAAAATCTGAAAGGTTGAGATCCTTAAATGATGTAGAAAAGTATTGTAAAAAGCATCATCTTAAATTTGAACCTCATATTTTCTGTTTTAAAGGATCAAATAAATTTAAAGGAGTGGTTTCAGGTCAAGAGGATAGTTCTTGTTCAAATACGGAAACTTCTGATATTAATAAAGATATATGACTAGATGACATCAAAATACCAACTACCTATAAACAAGTTTTAAAATCCCCACAAAGGAAATTTTGGGAACAGGCCATGAGAGAAGAATTGAAAACTATGAGAGAAAGGGGAGTTTGGAAACTAGTTAAGTTACCAAGCGATGCTAAACCCTTATGTTGTAGGTGGGTTTTCACATTAAAAAAGGATGACAAGGGCAAAATTGTAAGGTATAAGGCCCGCCTAGTGGCACAAGGTTTCAAACAAATAAAGGTGAAAACCTATGATGAAACTTTTTCACCGGTGGTTAACTTTGCCATTATTAGATTTTTCTTTTCCCTTTTAGCCTCCTGTAAAAATTGGACACACCTACAATGCGACGTAAAATGTGCTTATTTATATGCACCTTTGGCCGAAACAATATATATGTCCCAACCTCCAGGATTTGTGGAAAACGAAAATCTAGTATGTAAATTAGAAAAAGCTTTATATGGTTTACATCAGTCTGGTAGAATATGGTATTTTGAAATAAATAAAATTTTACATGATATAGGGTTTGTAAAGTTTGAATGGTGCAATTGCGTGTATAGTTTTGATGATAACATTATCCTGCTTCTTTATGTAGACGACATAGTAATTTTCGGTAAAAATGAAAGAGTGGTGGAAAAGGTTGTTAAACTTTTGACTGGTTATTTTGATCTTAAGATACTAGGTAAAACCAGAAAGCTATTGGGTGTAGAATTTGAGGAGGGTAATAACTATCTAGCAATACATCAAATTCCATATATTGATGAGATTTGTCAAAAATTTAAAAAGTTTAAGTTCCCTATCACTTCACTCCCAATAAGCAAAGGTGTAGTTTATTCAAAAACCCAATCCCCTCAATCCGATAACGAAATATTTGAAATGTCTAAAATTCCATACAGAAGTGTTTTAGGATGTTTGTCGATCCTATCTAATAGAACCAGACCCGATATTGCTTATGCAGTAAATATATTTAGCCAATTTCAAAATAACCCTGGATTAGTACATTGGCATGGATTATTAAAGCTGTTGGAATATGTTTGTTTTACTAAATCTTTAAAATTGAATTTGAATTGTAAAAATGTACATGTAATTGCATATTCAGACGCCGATTTTGCCACAAACAGGGATGATAGAACTTCAATGGGAGGTCAGTTATTACTTTTAGATAAATCACCAATAATGTGGAGGTCCTTTAAGGAAAAATGTATAAGTTTATCGACCATGGAATCGGAATTTATTGCGATGACAGAAGCTGCAAGAGAGCTCTTATGGTTCGATAGAATAATGGACGAATGCATTGGTCGAAGGATAATTTGTGATAGAAAGGAAAAATCTTTATTATTGGTTGATAATCAGGCCACCATTAGTTTTGTCAAATCCCCCATTGAAAACCACAGAATGAAGCATATAGATGTAAAGTTATTTTTTATTAGAGATTTGGTATATAAAAATATTTTTGAAGTAAAGTATGTTAAAAGTAAAGAAAATTACGCGGACATCTTCACCAAGCCCCTTAGTAAATTTGAATTATCAGGGTTTAAACTAAAAGTTTTCTTGGATTGTTAAATTTGTTGTTAAATTTTGTTAAATACCCCTCATTGCATTAAAGTGTATTTATATAATATTTATTGTACTAGATAGTCCAGCTTCTGTATAAAAGATGTATTTTAAAGTTTTGACTATATAAGGTTATGTATAAGATCAATTTTTTTGTGTAAAAATTGAATTTAGTTTAGCCTTGTGAACCAATTTAAAATCCCGCTGGAATGCAATAAGTGCCCTTTGCCCTTCCATTCTCCGGGATTCGAGCGTCCTTTCGTAACGTCTCGTGAAAGGTGAAAATGTAATCCGGCAAGCGAGTCTACAGGGGATAGCGTCGGACGAAGGTGTAACTGTTGCAGGAAGGCACCTTTTGCGGGCATGTTAAAGTTTAATTCAGTAAGTTTTTTTTAATATTGAAATGCCACTTTAGTATCCCGGTTCACTTGGTAAAACTTAAATATAATGGTTTAATTATACATGAAGTCAACTTCATTACGTTAACATTGTTGTAAGTTTATTGAGATTAACCATGAACTTTATTAGTTTAAGATTTTTTTGAGCTAAATTTGAAATGAAAGTTTAATCTTGTTTCAGTTATTGAAATAGAAATCTGAATGCGTAATTTGAATTATTGACATGTAAAAAAAAAAAAAATCTGCATTTATTATATACAGTGGAAATATGAAATTATGAGTTAAACATTTATAGAGTATATTATGTGTTATGAAAGAGAATGGAATCATGGGCCCATGTATGATGAAGGATGAAAGATGATGGATGAATGTGATAAATAATAAAGATTTGAATATGTATAATTTTTCAGAAATTTATATTGAAATATATTGATTGAAAATGTATTGAAACTATATTGAAACTGTTTTAAAATGAAGTTACGTTAGATGTTGTATTAAAACGATTTGCTTTTCAGAAAGATTTGAATTTATCTAGTAATGTATTAGGAATATCAATTGAAGCTGATGGACTGTTGAAGTTTAAACCAGAGTTAAAGTTAGGTACTGTGGTTAGAAATATTGCATTTTAGATGCATGAGGATAATTTGTTTCTTGTTATATATTGTTATAAATTTTGTTAATGTTTATAATGTTTAGTAATTGTATGTTACTGTTTAAAAGGCGACAAGTTATATTTAGATAAAAATGTTGGATTTTATGAGAAGATTAAAGATGTAATGGTAAAAGTTCAGATTGAATTTTTGTTTGACCTTTGTAAATTCAGAGCGAATTTTGGAAATTCTAGGGATTTGTTAACTGTTTAATTTTTCTTTCCCATGAGTGACAAGTGGGTGGCTTTGTTATCTATTAAACCGATTTTACTTGTCACTTATGGCTAATTTGGGTTTAAAACTTTATGTAAACTTATATTGATTTAATAGCTTTCCTTTCTACATTTTAATGCTTATAGAACTTCTTTATTTTAAAAGCAATACCTTCATTACCTGGAATATAATGTTAATTATTTCCTATAATGTAAATTAACTTAAAAGAACTGACATTAAATTTAAAGTGTTTCATAGATGGCGTTAGCCGTTCCGTAATCGACTATTTTCAGGCCTACCCTTTTTGTAAAGTGGAATCGTCTCCAGTTCAAAGGTATAAATTGCCTTTCGCTGATCAATTGCCACGCTCTCTCTTTTCTGTTCATTTCTTTAAAGTTATCATTATGATTTTAATATGTTTGAGTTTAAGTTACAGTAAGATATTTAGTTTGAGTTTTACGATGTTTTTAGAAAACGGTTTTAGCTATGATTTAAATTTAAGCTGTTTTGAAAAGCTCCAGGTGTATTGAAGTTAATCCGGTTTTAACCAAAGTTAGTTTTAATGATTCACTTAGCTATTTTAAACAAAGTTGGCTCTGAATATTTTTCAACTTAAAGCTGTATTTTTTATAAAGTAATTGAATGAAATAGAATTTAAATAAAGAACTGTCGTCAACAATATCTGACTTTTCTATGGATTCAACACACAGTTTCGTAACAGGTATCTTCCACAACATGATTACAGTTCCTCTGCTGATAGCAGTATAAGTGTATATCAGACCTGTATTGATACAGGCTAAGAGTTCTATGTCCCATTCTCCTCCCACCTCTCTTCTAGATTGGTCTTTTACTGTTCTGTAACCATCCGCGCGTTGTTCGGGGTACAAATATCGTTACATCGTCGATAGAGAGAAGATTTTAAGTTTTTCTGGTTGTCTAATTAAACTGCGTCACTTGGAGTGAACGTTCGAATGTGTAGATCCTATTCTTATAACATCTAAAGTCTTATGAAGTGATGATCGATTTTTGTGAGTGGATGGAATAACTACTGGAAGTGTTCTACTATGTTTTTGTCGATAAAACCAGTTTAAAAAGTGATGATGACTCTCTATATTCATTACGTAAGGGAAATTATCAATGTGTTTCGAGCCTGTCTTTCTCGCCACCCTGACTGCAATCCGGTATTTTCAATATAACGGATGGATGGTTTTGATTGCTCTACTACATTTTATGTCGAGGTGTACTGGTGTCACCTAAATATCTGAAAGTCGGTAGCAAAATGCTACATATAAAAGTTTTTGATAGGTAAATGTAATAAAATTCAGTGTGACTATTCCTCTGCGAACCCATTGATCTTACCAATTCACAGTAAGATGGGTCCATGTTAGGCGTAATTAGGTAGATTTCATATGAAATCCTGTTGCAATCTCCCCTATGTTGGAATTTCTGAAAAAATTTTGCAGATCTACACTGATCATGATCCCTATAACCCAAAACCACCCTCAGTAAAAAACTTTATGTATCTTATCTATATATATCACTTTTTTATGGACGCGATAACTTCCATAATTCTGCATAAATCTCTTCCAAACTGATACATAAAGTCTCGGTCAAGTTCGTTAATGGGCAAAATCAGACCAAGGGGGTGGAAATAGCGAGGGGTTCTGTGAAAACCGAAAAACCCCATAACTTCTTAATTATATTACGTTTCGAATCAGTTTAAAGTTATTATTGCTTCTAAAAAAGGGGCCAAAAATTTATGTATGACAGATTTTTGATAAAATAAAAAATGGGCTCAAGGGGAGGAAATAATAGGGTTTTGGGGAGAAAAAAATTCATAACTTTGTCAATTCTCAAGATATCAGATCCAATTAAATTTATTACAAATCTTCTTAATACTATCTACAACTTTTTATAATTAATAATATTATTGATTCTATTTATAAGAAATTGACGAAATCCGTCCATTCTGAAAAGCATTTTAATTCCAACTCTAATACTTCAGTTGTGTTACCATTTTTTCCTAAAATCAGTCAGCAAGTTGCTAAAATCTTAAGAAGGTTTGATTGTAATGTTATTTTTTCTCCTGTTAATAAAATCACTTTTTCAAATCTCAAACACCCCATTGATCGCCTAGATAACTGGGGTATTTACCAAATCTCTTGCCAATGTGGCCTTTCTTATATTGGCCAGACTAAACGTGCTCTTAGATTTCGTTTAAAAGAGCATGAAGGTTATGTTAAAAATCAGGAGCTTAAACGTTCTTCTATTGCTCAACATTCTTGGTCTTCTCAACATAGGTTCGATTTTTCCTCAGCCACCATTATCCAAAAATGTTTTTCTAACCTTGATCTTGATTTTTGGGAAGCTTACCACATCATCAAAAATTCTCACTCTTTAGTCAATGACTTATCTAGTACTCCAGATTTTCCAAGTATTTGGAAAGCATTAATTTAATTTCCTCCTTTTTTGGTTTCATTTTCTCTCCTTTTCCGGTAGATGTCGCTACTTGTCCACCCAGTCGTTTCCACTGCTTCTCTCTCATTGGTTGTTTCTGGCGCTTTCGCTACCCGCATAGGGTATATAAGGCAGCGCGTCTCTGTCTATCATTTTGCTCAGCCTTGCTTTTTCTAGCACGCTGTTCCTTTTTTCCCCTCTCTTGCACTGAAGAAGAATCTCGCTGTAGATTCGAAACAGCTGTTTGCTGCTTTTTCATGCATTATTTGTGCATTTTAAACGTTGGTTTACTGCATTTCAATATTCCTGCACAAAGGCTTTAATTGCTATTTTAATACAACTTTTGTATTGACAAGTTTTTGATAAAACCAGTTCGTACCACAAAAAAAAAAATAAAATAAAATAAAATAAAATAAAAAAGAAAACAAAAAGAGGGGGGTTGAAGAAGAAAAAAATCCATAACTTCGTCAATTCACAAGATAGAAAATCTGCATGAATTTATTATAAATCTTAATATTATTTAACGCTTTTATATTGACAAGTTTTTGATAAGGCCAATTCTTACAGCAAAAACAAATTAAATATACATAGCGGTTGACGAAAAAATCATATTAAAGATGTACTCAAATCCAAACTGCTTATTTTCTGACTCATTTTTGCTTTCAAATGCATTCAATTGGTAGGTTTTCTTATTCAGAAACCATATAATGTACCATAATGGTTGATTTTTGTTAGAGGCAGAGTATATTTCAAAAAATGTCAAAGTGGGCATTTTGAACCGAATTTCCTGAAGCGATTGTGTAGGAAACGAAAAATATTGTCCTACTGAGAAAATAATTGTTTATAAATCAAGTTATAATTACTTGAACAAAAAATAAAAAAACAGGTCGCTTATAAATATCTTCAAAAATCACGTCAGCAAGTTTCATGTTTTTTCTTTTAAAAATGAATCTGAAAATGTATAAAAAAAACTTTGAGTTGTTGAGCATGGGAAAAGTATTTTTTTTAATGCTGCCTTAACATGATTCTGATAAAACCGGCTCTTACATAAAAATGAAATTAAAAACTCGTCAAAAGTAGCCAGATAAAATTTTTAAATTGGGTTCTATAATCATGATTTAGTTTTTGTTGTTGAAATTAGTACTACTTAACTTCGAAATCTACCTGTGCCTGTAGGCCAAGCCAGGGGGGATTTTTTTTAATTTGAGATGTGTATGATAAAACTTATCTGCCTAAATAGAAATCTCTTCTACCTCAAATCGGCTCTGTTCAGCATATTTTTCTATAAAACATTCAAAAGTAACAAAATTTCAGGGATTTGCGCATTCGACAAACCATTTTAGAAACCATGCTTAATTTTGCTAATGTAAACAAACAATGAGATGCATAGTGAGTCATTCATTTTTGAGATTCATTGATGAAAAAAAAATGAATATTTTAACTCCTGTAGTATTAATATTTAACTTCTGTGTATTTTAATTTTTATATCAAATCATCATGTTTAATTTTGCTAATATAACAAACAATAAGCTTTGAGGTGTGCCATTCATTTTTGAAATTCATTGAAAGTTTGTTTGTGATCTGGCAACAATGATAGATTAGTTTGATTTGAAATGCTTTACATAAATTTTGTTGTATATAGTGTACAGAGAAATTTTGGTTTTTGCATAATTTTTTTTTAATAATACATGACAGATGTTAAAACATCTCTTGAAAGCAGACATCGTTTAAATAGAGCCTGCATGCAACATCACAGAAGTAGGAGCAGAGATGAGAGACTGAATGCCACTAGGCAACAAGTAGCCCTAATATTCTGTGGTACCGGTACTAACAATTGTACTGTTCCCCCTGTCACTCCAATATGCATATTTATATTTTGTATATTATTTGCAAAATTTAAAGTATTTTTTTTCTCTGTAGCAAAATAAAAATTTTAAATATATCTATCAGCCATATACTTAGCTGTCAACTATTCCACTTTTTAGTTATCATTCCTTCTGAATAGTAAACTTTGCCTAATTTTAATGTTAATGAATTGCAGAATTCTGCAATTAAATATGGGGATGATCATCCTATCAATTAGGGATGGGACAAATATTCGGGCTCTATTCGGTATTCAGCCCTTTTGCCGAATATTTAAGGCTTGTTGGCCTTATATAAAATGCTTTGACTGAATATTTCAAGATGTCTCTCTAAATATTGCTAAAATATCACTGAATATTGAAATATCTTGCCAAATAGATTCATGACATAAAAAAAATTTTGTTTTTTGCAATTTTTCTTCTGCAATTTTTTTTTTTTTTTTTCTGGCTACTTTCTGCCACATTCATGAAGTCGTTTTCATTCTTACTTGCAAAATATTTATTCAGATACTTTAAAAAAAAAAAAAAAAAAGGACCAACTAAAAATTATCCTACTGTCATGAAAGAAAATCGAACTGAAAGCAAATTCATTGTCCAATATTTTGAGTGGCACCATATCAACATGTCCCCAACATAAATTTGCAAATATCACTAGAGTAGAAAAACTCTGTTTCTGTTTTTCCTTCATTGTGATCAAAATAGCATTAAAATGATTTGAAATAGAATATAATACGTAATTTTGAAGGAGGAAAAGTTTTTTTTTTCTACACATCAATAAATAAAATTTTGAATGTAAGACAGATTGAGCTCGAGTCAGTCCAAGCCCAAAAACTGATATAAAAATTGAGTCTGTTTTATCTCCACCTCCTATGTATGCGACACATCATGTCACATTTAAGTATTTTGATAAAAAAGAATGCAAAAGCTTGGAGATGAAAGGAAAGGAATAGGTAATTTAGGCTTCAGTTTTTCAGAAGCGCTATTGCACTGGGCTCTGGAGTCCTGTATTTATGAGCTCTGTTGAATTCCAACCAATATATTTAAATATTTACTTAAAACAGAGAAGTACCAGAGCTGGGCTCTGGTGCAAATTAAACCCTGGGCATGCCATTGCCTTGTTATTATGTTCGATAAAATATTGAAGACAATTCAAGGTTATTCATACTGTAGGTCTCAGTTTCTATGCATACTTTTAATATTTATGTGGTCAGTAAGTTGTGCATATGTTCAACTGTTAAAAGTTTTTTTAAATCTATATTTTCTGCTTTTCACAAATCATACTTTCATGTTAGCCACTTGCCAGAACATAATACCGAAGAAATCGCCAAAAATTTTAATACTTACACCAGACTTCTTAAATTCTCATTATTTCAGTGTTTAAGCAGTTCAGTGTTTAGTTTTATTACATGTTTGTTAAATTTGTGTTTTATTATGAAGTCTTAATTTTGTTACTCTATATCAGATGGAAACAAATGCCGAACTATTTATATTGTTCGTTTGTTTTTTGAAACAGTAAATATTAATATTTTTTTAAACAAAAGACACTGTTACAACACAGAAAGTGCCCAGAATAAGTGTTTTTTTTTTTTTTTTGTGTGTGTGTGTGTTTTGATTTGGAAAACAGAAGCGTCCATTTAAAAATGCAGAAAAAATAAAAAACATGAAATCGGCATTTGGAAAAAATATTTTTTTTTAGTTGTAAATTTTAATGTATTTTAAAGCAAACATTTTACAACAAAACAGCCATTATGACCAGGAAAGTAGCCAGAACATGTTTTTTTTTATTTTGACCTGGAAAATTGATGCGGCTGTTTCAAAATACCAAAAAAAAAAAAAAAAAAAAAAAAAAAAGGTACGTTTTCTGCACTTTGCTTCTTTCTGCTTGAAGAACTGCATAAAAGCCCTTGAATGAAAGCATAAGTAACAGTGGCAGCGAACCATTTTATAGTGTTCATTATGGTTTTTACTTAATATCTCAGATAATTATTCATAAAATGAAAAATCTGAGCATCGGATGATTTTGGACATGCCTTTGTCTATCCTCATCTAAATTTTTCTGACTTCTACTTGCAGTAGATTTTCTAGCCATCGTCAACACCAACACACTTAGGCAGACAAACATCTTTCTTTTATTAATATAGATTTATCTATGTTATAATTTTTTATATGATGATTTATAATTTTTTGTTTTGTATGTTTGTTATAGATTACTTATTTCATTTTCTTTCTTTTTTAGGCTGGTGAATTAGAAGTGTTACAAGCTGTACTCAAATGGGGAGAACATCATTTATTCAAACGTGTTGAAGAAAGAGGTAACTTGTTTCGCTGTTTTGCTCTAAAATTATGGTTTTGTAAATCTATATTTGTTTATTTTATACATTTCATTAAATATTAGTGTAGTGTGATATAGTTCAAGAATATTTTCCTTCTTTTAGAAGGCTAATTTTGTTAATAAGTTGTATCCAATAATTTCAAATTGATTGCTTATTAATTAAAATCTTGTCATACAACTTTTATTTCTAATTATCCTTGAAATTTTTAAGTGAGATCAAAATAGTATATCAGAAAGAAATTTTGTGTATTATTTGTCAGTATTTACGTATGCGCTCTGTTTTATGGTTATCTTGTGCGACAGAAAATTTCTCTTTTGGCCAGTTTTGATGATAACTGAATTTGATTTTATTATTGTTACTATTAAGAAGAAATTTTATTGGATATCTGGTCTATTATTTGATGGTTTTCTTCTTTGTGCAATTAATATTAAATATATCATTTTAAACTTTAAACACTTATTTTATTTTATTTATTTATTTATTTATTTATTTATTTTTGTAAATGTTTAACCATCAATATAAAAATATCTTAACTAAATGAATGAAACATAATTTTGTGTGACAGAAATATGATAGAGCTCTTATTAATTTTATTTTATTTAGGTATTAATTTTTATTTTAATTGACAATTAGAAACATTTTTTCATGCTTCCAGTTTTGCTGGAATGTCAAAGAAATCATTTGGCAGTTTGAAAGAGCTTTCAGTCTTTGTCCAGTCTGTATATATATATTTTACTACTGCATAATCATTGAATTATGTGTTTAATTGTAAGGTTAGTTGGGGCAACTGGGACATGATTTTACAATGTGACTCTGGAGCTTCTGACAATTCAGCTTCAAAAAGCTAATGTTCATTTCAATTAAAGTCTGAACTTCTGTAAATGTGTTCAGTTAGGTTCCCTCTATCAGACAGAAATGCTCAAAATTACATTTTAATATTTAAAAATATAAAAATATGCATATTTCATCTTTCTTTCCTCATGGGTCCAGTTGCCCTAAAAAATGGGGTAACTGGACCAGGGGGGGGGGGTCTATGTTCCACACGCGATTATATTTTTTCATATCGGATATCAGGTTCTGTGTGAAAAAGTGTAAACAACTTAAAAAAATTTAAACCAGGCAGATCATGTAAATTATATGTCAATAAACAGCGTTGTAAGGGAAACCTTTGCTGACAGTGTGCCTAAAAAAAGCACTAAAAGTGAAAATATTAGATTTATTTATACCAAAAATATAAAACTTAAGTAAGTACTTATGTACTTTAGTATAGATAATATGTATAAAAGTCACATGGGTATTTTAAGGAAAAAATAGCAAGGTAAATCTCTGAACAAAAGGCTACGTAAGTACTTAAGTACCTTATCTTTATCCAGGGGTCGCATTATATAGGGAAAATTTTATTGTTCCTTAAAGAAAGGTGCGATGAAGATATTATTTTCAAAATAGTGGTAGGGATGATAAAAGATTCCCTATAGCATAGCTGCCAACTTTTACGCTTTCCTCTTACCACTAAAATATAATAGTAAATGTTGTCTTATTTAATCGTCGAAATCTTATGATTAAACAAAATGAAAATCTCTATTAAATTTTAGTGGTAGCAAGAAAGCGTAAAAATTGACAGCTATGCCTATATAAAGGGGCATTGCTCACAAAAGCTAAAACTTAAAAAACACCAACAGTTTTTTATAAAATAGCCTATGGCCCAGTTACCTCGTGGTTCCAGTTACCCCCAACAAACCTTAGATCTCAAATACCAAAAAAGTAATGCATGCTAATAATAATTTATTATCAACAGATTAATCCCTTTGTTCTGGAAGTAATTGATTAGCTTTTAGGCTACTGAATCCAGAGCCACATTTATCTCCTGAGAGATTATGCATATCATTTCTGTTATCTTTGAGCATTCTCCAGAAATAGCTTTAAAAATTATTACTATGAGTTTTTTACTCCAGATAAAACAACTGAGTTCTCAGATTGCAATTGGTAAACATGCTTTATATGACTGCTTATCAAAGTTTAATATGAATCTTGTGCATAGCCAGGAGAAACTCCTGCTTGCACATATGCATGCAGAGTTTGTAATTTAAAACAAAACTATAAAATTTAATTACAAAGTTTAATAGGGTCAGGTGAGGTAAAATAGTTATAAAAAGAGCACTTTATTATTCAGATTTAGTTTACCAAAAAGAAAATATTATTTAATCTGCAAAAAAATTACATAGTCCAAATGAACACTGTTCTCAACATTTCAATGATGATTTCAACAATTAAATTGCAAATTATTACCGATAATGTTATTTTAAAACACATTGTCTAATTTACCCCATGCTGCAGGGTAAAATAAGTATACTTATTTAAAGCTTTCTATTTCTTTAATTAAATAATTGCACATGAAACTTATTAAAAGTGTTCTTTAGAAAGATGAAAATAAAAGAATAAATGATCTGGATTATAGTTCGATTGTAGATCAGAAAGGACGGTTGTAATTTGTGATCAAACATGTCACCTTTCTCAGAAAACATGAAATAGGAACATCCACTCTCTTTTGTAAACATAAATATGTATTCTTGACTATTGCGATCAGAAGAAATATATAATTTGTTGTCTTGTTCAAAAACTCTGACATAAAATCAAAGTCTGATAGTTTGTCTGCTACTATTACTTTTTAAATTAGATATGTTTTCTTCGTCTAAAAAGGCAAAATCTCTTCTAAATAATGAATAACTTTGTTGGTAAGATATTTAACTATGATTTAGTTAATATTTCTGGCTTCTATTTCTCTTCTGTTTTCCCGTCACTTTTTAAAATTTCTTGTGTAACAATTAGTACAAAGTAAGCATAAAGCTAAAAGTTGCATGTTTTGCTTTTACTATCTATTAATTCATCAAATTAAATTAATTTTTATAAACTTATTAAAGTAAATAGTTTTAGAGCACTATATCAGCGTTCATATCGTCCTTGAAAGTCCTTAAGAGTGCTTACTTTTTCAAATAGAATTTTTTAAAGCTTAAAAGTACTTAATTTTATTCTTGTATTATTTCTTAATCAGGAGTGAAACTCCTCTGCATTTCATTGAATTTCTGATTTAAAATTAAATCTTAACCCCCCCCCCCCCCCCCTGCCTCTCCTTCTTCCCAAATTTCACTTCCTCCTTTTGCTTATTCCTCCACAATACCAAAGTTTAATACCTTTAAAATTTAATTTTTATAAACATTTTCTATTCTATTTGTTACTTTATAGTGAATAAATAATCAGCCCTAAATTTCATTGACAATTCATTTCATTAACACGTTGAATGCCAACTCTATTTTGTCTGTCTTTCCATTTAGGCCACGAAATAAGACTCCCGTTACAGAATCTATAAGTGTCAGCCACCGATAACTGATGCGGCCTGAACAGAAAGATCAGTGTGAGTCACTGGTGACTGACGTGGCATTCAGCGTGTTAAAATTTCATCGGAATTTTATCCTCTCAAAATTTTGCTTCCCTGTTTTTCTCCCCCCCCCCCCCCCCCTCTCCACATTACTCAAAGTTTAAAAACTCTTTAAAAGTGTTTAATTAAAAAAAAATAATAATAAAAAATAAATAAATGAAAAAAAAATCTGCTCCATTTTTTATTTTATTGTCACAATAAATAATCAATGATGAAGAATTCTCTTCTCACCTGAAATTGGCATTTTCCCTTTGCTCACCTTCCACCCACACACACACTTAAAGAGTACTTGCATTTTTTTTTTTTTTTTTTTTTTTTTTTTTTTTTTTTTTTTTTTATGATTTCTGCAATAGCTCTATCTCAAGAACTAATGCATGAATTTTCATCGAACTTCAGATTCAGGTTTACCAGGATAAATATTGGTACTGATTACATTTTAGTATAAGTCACCCGACATGTGATGCTGCCTTTTTTTATGATTTCCGCAATAGCTCTATCTCAAGAACTAATGCATGAATTTTCATCAAACTTACGATTCAGGTATACCTTGATAAATATTGTTGCTGATTATGTTTTGATGTAAATTGCCCAACAGGTGGTGCTGCTATGCTGGATTTTTCAAGATTTTCGCAATAGCTCTATCTGAAAAAGTATTGCATGGATTTTCATCAAACTTCAGATTCAGTCAGACGTTGACATAAGTTGTTGCTGATTAGGTTTTGGTGTAAATCACCCTACAGGTGGGGCTGCCATGCTGCATTTTGCAAGATTTACACGATTTTAGCAATAGTCATATCTGAAGAACTAATGCACAGAATTCCATATCTTTAGAATCCTGATGCTGGGCATAGATTTTCATTTAATTTTGGCACTCTGATAGTGAATTTTAAAGTACTAACATGTATGAAATAGAAGAAAGTTTTGAGATTGGCACATCTTACTAGTTTTTTCTTCTGCTGTATGTTATTTAAAATTTTCTAAATTTCTACTGCCACATGCTGAAATTCGCCCCATGCTGGGCATTTGAATATTTAAAACTTGTATTTACAAAAATGAAACTCTTTATTAAAAAATGCTTATTATAATTTATTAGTTTATTTAATTTGTAGGTCCTTACATCTGTTTGGTTTTGGTCCTTGAAAGTCCTTGATTTTTATTTAAAGAAATGTGTATGAATACTGTATGTTGTTTTAATGCCAAATGTTACATAAAAATATTGTAAAATTATCAACTCTTGGTTAAGCCTGACACTGACAGCAAATAACTATTTTATCAGACATAGGTTTTTTTGCTCTAAAATATTAATTTTATGTTCTTTTGTAATAAAAAATGCAGAAAATTGATCCTGATTAAGTGTTTTATGCTATACAATGGATAAGTAATCTTTTCTCATTATTACAAACAAGTCATATCATCCAAAATTTTAAAACAGTTATCAAGTATAATAATTTAGTAACAAATATTTTATTATTTATTGAAAAAGGATGACTGGTATCTATAACACACTAACTTGGCAAAACAATTGCAAAAAGTTACTTTGTATTTTTTATCAATTTACTTTTTAAACCTACCAATTTTACCACATTACTTTTTTTACCCCACCTGACTCTATACTGAAAAAAGAAAAAGAGGGTGAATGGGACAATATTAGAATAAAAACAATTAATGAGTTAATTATTTCCGTTATCACTATGGTAGAAAAAAAAATAGTCGATCTTTTTTAAAAAATAACTTTATTAATCCTTTTCTTGTCTTTCAAATGTTTATATTAAATTATATCTTAACCCGGCAGGACGGGCACGGGGTGTCTTGACACCCCACGTCCGAAAATATCCGTTTGCTGCCGGTGGGTGCTTTCAATTTATTGTTTATTATTTTTTTTTAATTAACGATAATTTAACATTTTAGCTATCATTTTTCATGAGAAAGAGTGTACTATCATGAATTTCACTAACAGACAGAATTCTAAAGTTTTTTTTTTCGTATTTATGCCATTTAAAATGTTTGGGGTGTGCTGACACCCCATGCTCGTTTTCGTGTTGCGTTTTTTAAATTTTAAAGCTCTATAAAAAAAGAAAAAGTAAACTTTAAAAAAATAACGTCCTGATTGTTAAATGGCGATTTTTTTTGATTTGATAGAAATTTTTACCATCAGGACTGTGGCTAAATTAGCACTATAGGAAGCTAGAAAACAATTAACAAGTGGGGATGGGGGAAAATCTCTATTTCAAAAAGCTTTATATATTGCTGGAAGGATTTTATTTGAGGGGGTTTTTTTTGTAAACATTTAATGTTATTTACATCAGAAAATATAAACTTATTTTTAAGGATAAATAATATGCAATTTTATTAAGATTTAAAAAAAAAAAGGGGAAATGATTTTATATACAGTAGAGTGTCGAATCCGAACAAGTCGGGACCAACCCTAGTTCGAATAAATGGACAGACAATTTAACGGATGTTCCTGACTATACTAAAATCTTCACACTTTATCTACGCTTTAGACTGACAGCTCTAGTTAATGCTGGCATGTTTAAAAAGTGATTTTTGTCTTTTTAATTTTCTGTGTTTGCTTTTTATTATCATTTTCTGAACTACAGATATTATAATTTAAGCAAAAGAGCTTTCGATTGTTTCTTGCTTCAAAGAAGACGTTCTTTTCAATGCTTCCATATCTCGAACTCTTCGTAAATACGTTAGCTGAATAGGAGCGTCATTTTTCTGCCGTTCGTGACATTTCATAGCTGTTTCCAAACATTCAAAGGCTTTGTTATGTGATGGACATTGATCATTTTCAGAGAATTCGTTTTCAATTACTTTTTCGTCTTGAATATCATCCACAATCTCATCATTATTTAAAATCTGATATCCAGGTCTAATAGGATGTTTGGATGATTGGAAGTTCGTTTAAAAAAAATTTCGAGAGAAATAGGCTGTTCGGATAATTGGAAGTTCGGTTAAAAAATATTTTTGAGAGAAATTGGCTGTTCGGATAATTGGAAGTTCGGTTAATTGGAGTTCGAATAATTGGCGCTCTACTGTATATCATATTTTGATATAGCTCTAATCAATTATCATGTAAATTTAGGCAATATTGATGACATTCAATTTTAGGTCTCATTTTCTGCAGATCATTGTCAATGTACACAGATTGATGAAATTCGATTCTAGGTCTTATATTCTGCAGATCATTGTGAATGTTCAAACTGTATAAATGTTAAGAGTTATTATTTCCCAGTATAAATGTTTATAAAGAAGTATTGAAAATAAAATTTATATATAAAACTATTTTTAATGCTTGCCTTATTTTTCAAGTTTGTCTATACATTTTGTTATGTTCCACATACTTAATTTTCTTTTCTTTTTTATTTTTCTGTGTCTTACTTTACTTGGAAATGGTTGCTTTAATATAGCTATTTTTTCATTATCTTTTACAGAGCCTAATTTGGTTAGCCATACTGCACATAGTGTCAGCAGACGTGGTTTACGTCGAAGAGATTTGAGTGATGTGGAATTACGTGATTTATTATCAGACTTATTAAGCTGTGTACGCATCAGTCACATTCTACCTCCTGATAGTGAAGCTCTGGTATCTGCTGTCCGAAGAGGCCTCATAAGTACACCTCCATCTTACATGCTTGGTGATGATCTGTGTGTTGGTCATAGTTCCAATATTAAGCCAAAGGCATGGATTAGAGGAAGAAACAGTCATGGATTATATGTAAAACCTCGACTTTTTACTCCATTTGTGGAAGAAGCTAAGGTGATTTTTTTTACTCTTGAATGTATTGCATTTAAGAAAGCTCAGAGGTGATTCTGTTCCAAAAATTTAAGGCATTGGGTTCCGAAAATTAAAAAAAAAAATTGGTCATCAATCTGAAAATTTAGGCATGAAACATATTACAAATTTCGACAAATGATCACCAAAAATAAGCAATTTCGTCAATCATTCAGAAAAAATCGCTAATTTTGTCAAAGGATTGCGAAAAAAAAAAAAAAAAAAAACCCTGAAATCTGACCCCCCTGAAGATGCATTGTGAATCACAGATCACACAAGAATGAAAGAAAAAGATGATTGAAGAAAATCATAATTTTAAAGCTCTATAAAAAAAGAAAAAGTAAACTTTAAAAAAATAATTTTCTTTTATTTATTAAACCAAATTAAATTTCTAAAGTTTTTTTTTTTTAAAACAAACCTCTAGTATTTTTGGAAAAAAAGAAATAGTCAGCTCGACACATGCTTAAGCTAGTTTTCTTTCATTAGACTTGGATTGGGCCTGAATAGAGTGGAGTCAAAATCTATCCCTTGCCTGAGCCTCAGAAGGAAATTAAGCCTGAGCCTGGCCGAAATCTAATGAAAAGAAATTGAAGAATGGACTTTTGTGCAAATCCCCTAGGGGTTAGCACAAATGTTTTTTATCTGCAACTAGAAGTTTTTGTTGGCATATTTATTTTATAGTGCCCTGATTATTTACAATAAAAATTTCTTACAGCTTTGCATTAACCATGTTAGGATATGTAAATATGTAATTTGTTGATTACTTATATTTTATATAATGGAAAATAAAAATAATTTAAATATAAATAAGTAAAAAAAGCAATTTAACAAATTACAGCAACCATTTGGAAAATGATTTTTTCAAAGACTAAAATTTAAGACATAAAAAATCGCATGGGGTTGATCATACATGACGTACACCATGAATTAAACATTAACATTCCTGGACCCATCATGAACAAATTTTAAAAGAAATTTCAGTTTTACGATTTTCGGTACTGTAAATTTTTAAACTTCTACGGAGCTGGTCATACATTACATACGTCATGGATTAAACATTAATATTCCTGGACCAATTTTAAATGAAATTTCAACATCCCACAATATTACTTTTTACACCGTCGTATAGAGAAAAAAAATGTACTTTTAAATGCAATTTGTTTGAAAGCTATATCTCAATTTGTTTCTGAGTTATTAATTTGTTTTTGTTTTTTTTGTAGTTTTTATCAACACAAAAAACACTTAACGGGTTAAAAGCTTCTGACGCAGCACTTTATCTTATTGCTATAAGAATTTTAAATATGGAACTTAAAAATAATGATATCAAATTTTAAGTGACGCTATGCTATTAATTAACGTATATATACATACATTTATATTATTTATTTCATCATTTTATTTTTGTTTTACTTATAATTGCATGTGTAATAATTATGTTAAATTTAAAAGGATGTATAAAAATTTATTCATTGATGCTTTATCAATCACATCTTTCATAAATTCAAAATATGAGTTTTAAAAGATATGATATCAAAATTTAAGTGATGCCTTGATGTAGCTTTAAACAATTTGTTTTAAAATTCAATTTCAATTGTTTTCGGTTTGGCTAAATATATTTACACATGTAACCAAAACTTTTAATTTACCAATACACTGTTAAAAATATCACTCTCACTGAACCTACACATTACACAATGCACTGTAATGTATTTATATGAAAAATTTGATTTATCTTTTGTGCCACGCTATCCAAAATCAAAAGTAAAATTTATGTAAATGATTTTTGTGCGTCATATTATTCATTTGCATACATTTCGTTTAGTTTGGATACAATGACGCACAAAAATCATTTACATAAATTTTACTTTTGATTTTGGATAGCGTGGCACAAAAGATAAATCAAATTTTTCATATAAATACATTACAGTGCATTGTGTAGGTTCAGTGAGAGTGATATTTTTAACAGTGTATTGGTAAATTAAAAGTTTTGGTTACATGTGTAAATATATTTAGCCAAACTGAAAACAATTGAAATTGAATTTTAAAACAAATTGTTTAAAGCTACATCAAGGCGTCACTTAAATTTTGATGTCATATCTTTTAAAACTCATATTTTGAATTTATGAAAGATGTGATTGATAAAGTATCAATGAATAAATTTTTATACATCCTTTTAAATTTAACATAATTATTACACATGCAATTATAAGTAAAACAAAAATAAAATGATGAAATAAATAATATAAATGTATGTATATATACATTAATTAATAGCATAGTGTCACTTAAAATTTTATATCATTATTTTTAAGTTCCATATTTAAAATTCTTATAGCAATAAGATAAAGTGCTGCGTCACAAACTTTTAATCCGTTAAGGGTTTTTTGTGTTGATATCACTGCTTTTTTTAGGTTAATAATAAAAAGATAAAAATAAAAAAATTTAAAGACCAATGGTATGAACTCATAATCGTAATATCCATTCACCTTTAATTCTCTCCCCCCCCCCCCCCCTTCTCTCTTAAAAAAGCATACCTATATACAAAATGGGAATTTTTGTTATGGTTTGTTTCATAGATACATAGATATAAAGCTTTGTTTAATTTTACTAAGTAAAAAGTTTACTTTTTTAAGAAGAATATCAAGAAATATTACTCTTTAAACCTTTTTGTTTAAAATACAATAATTGCTCACTAATAAAACTAAATAAATCTATCTAAATCAAATTCTAACCTATAATTTTTTGCTTAATAATTGAGTATCCATTTTCATTGAGCAACAGTTCGAATATACATACATTCCATACAGAAATCATATAGCACAGGAAAACATCAATCTTCCACAGCATCAAATGAAATTAAACTCTAAGAAAAAAGTTACCAAAGTGAACTGGTAACATTAAATCGCCAAGACCTCACCAAAATGTAACCTCGTTGATATCATGATAAAGCAACGATAAATGACTAAATCTCTTAAATATAATTGCTGTTCATAAAAGATATTGAAGCTTGGTACTAATCTGAATTTTCGAGACCCAAATTAAATTTTTTGGGGCCTATTTACCAGTATTTAAAAGTGCAGATGTAGGTGAAAGGCGTTATATGGAATAATATTTTTACATTTGAAAGACAGAAGGCAGCACCACCAAACGCTAATTTCAATAATTCAGAAATGTAAACGGGATTGATTTTACTAGATTACGTTTGTAATCTTCATTACTGTTTTTTAAAGTGAAATATTAATTAGTAATACTTGTTAAGTTTGTGACAAAAAAAAAAAAACATGAGCTTGAGCATTTATTTATTATTTTTTTACGCATAGAGAGAGTTTAAAGTATGAAGTTACCATTTTATAAATTTAATAAAAAGTAAAAGAGAAAAATGTATGCATTTTTATTTGTTCAATCGACATTTTCCTTTTATTTACAGTTTTTTACACATAAAAATTCATATTTTCTTCAGTGAAACGGATTAAAATATGATACATATAAATAAACTATACAATTTAAATTTTTTTTTTTCAATTATCCTAAAAATTAAAAAATATATATGATTTTTAAAAATTTACTTTTTTAAATTTTGGATGTATGACATTTTTTTAAAAAATCTCTTAGTCTTCCATTTACAGTTAGAATAACGGCATGTATTTTTATTATTATTAAAAACATAATGGTAGAATAACGGCCTGTTTTTTTATTATAAGGCTAATGGAAAAAATAAAAACGCATAATTTAAATTTATGTACCGTAGAAAAACAGAAATTCATTTGTGTTAAAAATTGTAAATAAAAAGAAACTGTTGTAGACTGAACAAATACAATTTTCGGTTTTAAAATATTCTTTTTTTCCGTCTTATGTAAAAATTGGCTTTCGGCAGACCTTAAAAACCTTTCCGTTTCCGCGTTAGGCAGATGGCTTACGGAGCACATATTAATGTTATTTTCAATGGATTAACCGGGACTTGAAAGTCTTTCCGTAGTAGGCAGATTTCCGGCTTACACAGAGTCCGCCTTAGATAGATCTTACAGTATTTTTATTTTTTGAAAAATTGTCATGAAATAGTGATATGTGAAACTCTTAAGGAAAAAAATCAAAATAAACAGATACATTCTTATAGAAACATAAAATCAAATTTACTTTATTAACTGACTTAAAAAGGATTTAAAAAAAAAAATGCTTACTTCTTCAAAGAGGACAGACCTCACAACGATTTTTCATGCTTATTATATAACGAATAAGAGTCTTCCAGGAAACAAACATGGTCTTATTCGGTTCATCTAGAATAGATTCATATTATATATTAATTTAATGTCATTTCACCCATGTCACTTTCGGAGGGAAAAAAGTGTGAAATAAAAAAAAAACTAGAGTTTTTCCGGAAACAGCTGTTATCTTATTCCCTTCACATAAAACAGATTCATATTATATATCAATTTAAAGAAAATCGCCCTAGCCGTTTTCCAGATTTAGACTTTAATAACTTCTTCCATCGCTTTCGCTTTAAAAATGACTATTTAGATCTCAAAATATACTGCACGTAGAAATGTAAAAATTTCAGAATAGAATTAAACTGCAGGCTGTTCTAAAAAAAATCAGAATAATAAAAGCTATATTTGCTGAGTTATTGAAAGGCGGCTTTTCGGGTTTTCTTTGAAGTCGATTTAGTTGTATTATATGAGTTCCGCCATCTACGAATTATACGATATGATACGATTTTAGGCTTAAGGCTGCGTCACTGGAATACTATTGTCTTCCATGATTACTTTTTTGTCATAGTGGCAACAGAAGTATCCATCTCTGTTGAAAGTAAAGGAAAATACAGATTACTGTATAGACCAATCAGAAAATGAATAAAATGCTTCAGATATGTTTTTGATTTCCTACCCTGACCGAGGACAATAACCATTTTTCCAAATGGTTAAAAAAATATTATTTTATTCTGAAATTCAATGACATAGATGATTGCATTTTTTATATTCTTTGATATAATCCAAAGAGAAGAAAAAATAAGCATGTGGGGGGTGGGGGTGCGGGGGTAACTGAAAGAATAATTTAAAAATTATGTTATATCCAAATCCTAATTAAAGCAAAAATCTAATTATCTCTTTACTTATATATATTAAAGCTTTTCTTGACAGGAAAATTGGTACATATTTACTGTAAGTAATATGTGTATTAATAAGAAAATAATTACCGTATTCCCCCGCATTAGCTGGCATGCCGGAAAAACTCGTATTTACCGGCATGCTGGAAAATATTAGGTTTCGCTACTGGTGGACGGGTGGCTGATTTATGTTGGTTTTTCTAACAACATGTTTCATTTTAAGGAAAAAACATTATTTTGATACAAAAGACGAGACTTTTGGTCTAAGAGACGAAGAAAGCGAGTACAGTGATAATGAATGATAAAATATAGAGTAAATTTTGTATTTCTAATTCTTTCTTATTAAATAAAACCCTGAATTTCAGTTAAATTTCAGTTCTTTAAATTATTATATAAAATTACTTTTTTGATGTAAGGTAAGCAATTATTTCTATCTTTATATACTTAGATAATTATTATATTTTTCTTATTTTATATATAGTAAGAATATTTCTATTCACGTAATAATTTATGAGTTCTACATTGTAAATATCAGATGGGTTCTGAGGAGAGAGCTTTGTGTGAAATGGTATGAGACACATGAAACACGTTTTTATTTTTTTTAAATATGTGAAAAAGGTAAACTAAATAATTAGAAAAGTGGGGGCAAACTGTATATTGCACCCTTCCTGCCCAACACCAATTGCTGCTACTGAATACAGCTAATGAACCTCATTCCTTTCCGTTTTCAAAGACCCTTGCTTTTTCCAGCATGCCGGGAAAGACCACGGACTAATATTCAAAAATCTGGTCTCCCTCGAATTTTGCGGCATGCCGGCTAATGCAGGGGAATACGGTAGTTTTTGATGACATGACAAGTTACATTTAAAAATATGTGTTACGATTGTTCTTAAATCTCTATTGCTGTTTTTTTGCCAGATTCACAAATTCATTTTTTCAATAAAAGGGTAAAATTAGCAAATATTGTTATCTCTTATAGAAATAAAAAGGGAGAATCAGTAGTTTGCGAGACATTGACAAAAGAAGAAAGATTAAAAAAATGTTTAAATGCAGAAGAAGAGTAAAGAAAAAATTAAAGAAGATACAAAAAATAGTGAAAAGATTGATTTAAAATATGCGTATAGATAAAACATTTTTATTTGATAGTAACTAGCTTTGTTTTGGTTAAACTGGAAAATTATTTTAAGTTTAATAGTTTAGTGCTTTTGTGGCAATGCATTTCAATGGAAACTACAGAAATTTTGGGATACAACACTGAAGTTTTAGTTATAAATTTATCCTCAAATCATCAATGCCATCAAAAGCTTTGTGTGGGTGTGCTTCATTATTAAGAAATAAATACATGATATTACAGTTGAAAGTCATGTGTTGTCCATTGGGATGGAACATTGCTTTCAGCAATAACTAGAATTGAGAAGGTTGGAAGGCTTCCAGTAATTATCTCTGCTAATGACAAGAACATTTATTGAGAGAACCTAAATTTGTTTCTTGTAGTGGAGACAGCATCACAGCAACTTTTCACAACTTACTCAATGAAAATAATCTTTTAGAAGTAATACAAGGCATATGCTGTGACACAATTGTACCCAACTCAGAAAGAATATAAGGGACTTACGTTTTGATTGAACAAAAACTGTGAAAAGGTCCTCTTATAATCCAGGGGAGGGGAATTTTTAAGAAAATCTTATCAGCCAAGTATTTTTTTTTTTTTTTTTTTTACCAGCCAGTAAGATGAAACATACAGTCAAATTGCTAAGACAAAATACATGCAAATGCAAAAACATTTCATTACTATAATACTTTTTCATAGTAACATCCCAATAAAATTTTTGTATAAAATTAAGAAAGATATGCATGCGTTAGATACAACTTAATGCCATGTTTACATTGCAGCATTTGAGGAAAAATGCGAAATATGGCTAACGAACAAAAATACATAAAAGCTTTTGGCATATTTTTATACCCTGCAGTTTTTAAAAGATTTTCTGAAAATTCACTTGTCCAATTAGATAATCTGCTCGCTACTGGTGAGTAGATTGACGTAATTTTCCCATCCCTGCCTATATCTCCCTTGCAGGCACCAGTCTGCTTTTGAAGCATGCATTGATATGTCTGCAGGACCTTAAACAGGATTATTTAAATGATTTCAACAAGCCTGGTTCAATAGAGACATTTCAAATTATGCTATTGGAATTAATGATCAATTTGCCATGAGTAGTATCGGCAAAGACAGAAATATACTCTATTTTGCCAAAGTAGAAGTTTTTATTCAACAGACAAAAGACGAACGACTATAAAGAATTACATAACTTTGTGTCAAACAGCACATCCATTTTTTTTTTTTTTTTTTTCCAAAATTTCATTTGATTTTATTGCTTGTTATCTTAAGGTATGGAATTCTCTTTCTGATTGTAAATGTGACCTAACTGAAGTAAGAAATCTTACAGCTGTCAATTATGTTGCAGAAAGAGTTGTGATGATTATAGAGGAATTCAATAATGTTTTAATACAAGCTGAAGAGCAAAAGCAGTACTTTTTGCAAGTTGTAAAAGACTCTGAGAGGGAATTTCCATCTTGCTCAAAAAGTTCTTTATCAAAATATTATTAGACCTTTTATTATTGTAATTTAATGTAATAAAAACTTGTTTTGGGTGGTTATGCAATTTTAGGTGTTTGAACTCCTAGATATTTGTTTTAAATTTAAAGCAAAAATAAGAAAAGTGTTATTGTAAAGATTTAAAAATTAACAAGCTTTTTTAAATTTTCAGTCTTTTTGCAGCACATGTTAAATTTATGTAATTAAAAAAACATTTTTACCTGTTACATTGTATTCTAAAAGGGGAAAAAAATAGGGTGTGTTACTTATAAAAATATAAAATTATTTTTTTAGGTATATCATATGCTAAAGACCTCCCTAATGAACATGCATATTAAAGATATAAAACACAAATATTTTGTATATTTGTTTAATTCTGGCTTGATGATTAAAATATATGTCTTTTAGGCATGGTTGGAAGAACAACTTGGTCAAGATACTGATGTTGTTCGTCAACAAGTTTGGCACATTTCTCACATTCCTGATACTCTGTACATGGTGGAGAAGCCACTTTCTTTTAGTGAGGGTGTTGTTCCACTTGGACATTTATGTCCTCTTTCCAGTCTTGAATTTATGAAAGATGTTGTACTGGGTAAGTATGTTTTTTTTTTTTGTTTTTTTTTTTTTTTTTTAAGAATTAGATTGCAAATCAGTGCTGTATAAATAGTCATTTTATGTAAACAGTTCAAATGATGCAAAATTACATATGATTCTTTTATTTTTTATTTTGTTGCATAAAATTAACAGATGTTTTAAATTTGGCATTGTTATACTATTTTCTGTTTTATACATATTTCTAATTTTAAAAAAAAAATGATTGTGATGTCTTCTGTACTTTAGTGAAAACATTGGTATAGTTCGACCACAGATTATGCACTTAGTGATTCAGATGCTGGAAGGGTTTCAAATAGGCAGGCAGAGGCTTTATTTATTTATTTATTTTTTTTTGTAAGGAATCATTTATAATGCATTTTTAAATACAGGGTATTTATCTACCCTATATATATAAAATCCTAATGAAACGAATTTATGAAACGCCTGAAATGTAACGATTCTTTGAATTGACTGATTAAACAACTGATTACGTTTCACAGTGATTTCTCCTAAAAAAAGGAATACTTTGCGATGAAATTAACACCAAAAATCAATATTGATCCGCAGATTTCAAAACTAGTATTAGAATTTTTAAATTCGAATTAGTTTTCGAAATATTAATTTTTTTCTAATTTTATATACATTTTTCTAATGATGGCAACTCAAATTTTAATCAAACAGATATATTTTTTTTTCAGATTTTAGAAAAGTTTACTATTTTAAACTAATTTGGCGAGAAGTCTGGCCTCCCTTAAATGGATGCTAAGAAATGTATCATGTTACTTTTATTCATAATTCAATTTGTATTTCATTATCATTTTATTTAATACAAGCAGAAACATTTCAAATAAATGGCTTTCACTTCTTTATTTCTTTTAAACGAAATGAAAAGAAAAATATTAGGCACAGATGTCATATACGCACCGGGGTACCTAATTGGCACCAAAATGGCATTATTTTGGTTGACATGGTAACCTGGCTATTGTTGTTTATTTAATAATAAGAGTTTATTTACTTTATTTTTTTTTTTTAATTACATAAATTGTTTTGTGTTATAGTTTATTATTTTTTTTGTTATTTTCCTTTAAAAATAAAAAATAATAGAAAATAATTAAAAAATACGGTACTACTTAGTTATTCCATCAACCCATTTCGCCAAATTATACAAATTGACATAATTTTTATTTTAAGTAACCCAAGAACAAAGACAATAGTATAACATTAATAAATATACAAATAAAACGTCGAAATAAAAATCACTTGATGACGTAAAGACGTGTAACTTGCTTAAAGTCAAGTGAATGTGACATTTATCAACTATTATTGGCATTTAATCTTATAGTTTGGTGATAGATTTTTGTTCGACGGGATAACTAAGTAGTACCAAAAATACATATGTAACTGGTATTTGAAAACAAGGATTCCGCCAAACTTTCGTTAAAAAAAATTACGCCAAACCGGGTGCGTATATGGCATCTGGCCAAATATTAAATTATGTAACAAACGATGACATTTAATTCCAACTTTAAAGCAATGTTATAATTTACCACTCGAAAGAAAAAAAAAAAAAAAATGCTAACTGGCGAGTTGAAAAATAGTTATTGGCGAGATTTGCACCCGGCTAGCGTAACAGTACCAAGAATTCTTTGCGACAATGCTTTTATATAGTATTATTCGAAAAAAAAAATTGATTTTTTTTAATCGAAATGGAAAACTTTCGGCACAGATGCCACATACGGTCCTATATTGGCGCTATTTTTTTCTGACGCTAATGTCATATACGCAACGGGTACTTAACTGGCGCCATAGTATCGTTATTTTGCTTGATTTGATAAACCGGATGTTGTTGTGTATGCTGTTGATCTTTTCCCCAAATTAGCGGCGGAAAAAAATTGCGCCAATATGGGGCCGTATATGATATCTGGGGCAAACTTTCATATGAACAGGGTTCGCACAGACTCCTTAGACTCCTTGGAAACTCCTTAGAAATGAAAACATTCCCAAGTAGTACTTAGAACTACTTAGATAAGCAAACCACTACTTAGAAACTCCTTATATTCTATTGCGGCTTCGGACGCAAGCGATATTGCTGCCGAGGAAAAAAAATCGTGATTGAAAAAATGCACGGTAAATCCTTTATGCACGTCATTCATCTGAAGCACAACATTGATTGGGTAGGGTAATCTTAATAGCAGGGCTCCCACTAGGTTCGTTTTTCAATTATTAGGCCCGTAAAGTCCGTTTTTCGACACTGTTAGCCGACCTTTATTTTAAATTTTATCAATGTTTGGCATTTAGCCAAGAATCTCGGAAAAATCGCGTTTTTCGAAAATATGTTCCAAAAAAATACCGTCAAATTTCGTCAATCGATCGCGGAAAAAAAAATCGTAAATTTTGTCAAAGGATCGTGAAAAAACACGAATTTCTCCAACAGATCGCGGGAACAATCGGATTTCTTAAAGAAGCAAATTTTTAAAAGACAGCGAAAAAATGCGAATTTCGTTAAAGATCGATGAAAAAAAGCAGATTTCCTCAAAAGATAGCATAAAACTCTATTTTCCTCAAAAGATCGCGAAAAACACGCGAATTTCCTCAAAGGATCGCGAAAAACACACTGTTTCCATCAAAAGATCGCGAAAAAAACATTAGTTTTGTCAAACGATCGAAATAAAACGCGAATTTCTCCAGAAGATCGTGAAAAAACACGAATTTCGTTAAAGATCGAGAAAAAAAAGCAGATTTCCTCAAAAGATAGCATAAAACTCGATTTTCCTCAAAAGATCGCGAAAAACACGCGAATTTCCTCAAAGGATCGCGAAAAACACACTGTTTCCATCAAAAGATCGCGAAAAAAACGTTAGTTTTGTCAAACGATCGAAATAAAACGCGAATTTCCCCAGAAGATCGCGAAAAAACGCGAATTTCTCCAGAAGATATCGAAAAACGCGAATGTCCCCAGAAGATCGCGAAAAAAGTGCGAATTTTCCTCCAGAAGATCGTGAAAAACACGTGAATTTTCCTCCAGAAGATCGCAAAAAACAAGCGAATTTCGTCAAATGATAGCGTAAAACACGCGAATTTCGTCAAATGATCACGAAAATCACTCGAATTTCGTCAAAGGATCGCAAAAAACACACAAATTTCGTCAAAGGATCACGAGAAACACGCGGTTTCCATCAAAAAATCACGAAAAAAACGTCAGATTCGTTAAACAATCGAAATAAAACGCGAATTCCGTTAAAAGATCGCGAAAAAGCGAATTTTTCCAGAAGGTCGCAAAAAAACCCCGCTAATTTCTCCCAGAAAATCACGAAAGAAACGGGAATTTCCCCCCAGAAGATCGCGAAAAAAAACGCGAATTTCATCATAAGATCGCGAAAAAATGCGATTAATTAAATTAGTCAAAATTTCACCTTCAAAGAAAGCAATTACCTCTGTTCTAAAAGAATAAATTCAAAACTTGTTATATTTTTTCTTGTATGCTGCATTTAGCATTCTTTTTAATTTTTTCCTTTTAAAACTTTTTTAAGATGTATCATGTATGTGATATACATAATAAGTGTTTGGGGTTTGACTAATCTCTATTTATATGACCTAGGGGAGATTCTAGTCCGAATTTTCCGAAAATTTTAAAAAATCGGTCACCAATCCGAAAGTTTGGACATATGGTCGCCAAACAAAATAAATTTTGTCAATCGTTTGCAGAAAAATTGCCAATTTCATCAAAGAATTGCGAGAAAACGCAAATTTCGTCAAATAATCGCGAAAACCCCCACAAATTTCGTCAAAAAATCGCGAAAAAATCCACAAATTTCGTCAAAAGATCGCAAAAACCCCCACAAGTTTCGTCGAAAGATCGCGAAAACCCCAAAATTTCGTCAAAAGAGTGCGAAAAAAACGACAAATTTCCTCAAAAGATCGCGAAAAAACGGCAAATTTCGTCAAAAGATCTTGAAAAAACGTCAAATTTCGTCAAAAGATCGCAAAAAAACGACAAATTTCGTCAAAAGATCGCGAAAAAGCCACAAATTTCGTCAAAAGAGCGCGAATTTCGTCTAAGAGCCACGGAGAAAATGCATAGCTAGTGTCGGGAGTGGATTTCCCCCTCCCCCCTCTCTGGTGTAACTTTTCAGAAGATTTGCCGTGAATTTCAGATTTTTTTTTTTTTTTACTCAGAATCACCTCATGTGACATGACCATTGGTCACTGCATAAAAAAGTAGATTGTCAATTGTGTATTTAAACTTACGAAATATATTGTGAATACTGTGCAATTTCAGCACTAACAATTAGACTCTAATAGAGTAAAATTGGCTTTTGAAATGTTTTTCTCTCCAAATTGGGCATTAAAAATTGGAGTGTGCATACCACATAACGATGCAGCACATAAAAACATTGACAACAAAAAAAAAAATGGCAAATCCTTAAAAGTTTTTGGACTCCTTGGATTTTTTGGGTACTCCTTGGATTTTTTCTTCCCAACTCTGTATGAACCCTGTATGAAAAGCAAAGGGATCAGAGTGTATTTATTTATGGCAGTTACATGACTTGGACTATTATAATATAGATGAAATGATGGCGATAGAATAATATTTGGTGACTTATCACCTGTACCTGACTAATATTAAAGTACCAAAATGGCACCAGGAATATAAAAAGCGAAGTGGTTCGCCCGGAACTCTTGATGATAGTCACATGACTTAGGCTATTGTTATAGAAATTGTTTTAAAATACCGGGAGACAAAGACTCTGTACACTTAATTCCTTTTATTTTTAGCTTCTTTTCAAACGTTTAACTGATCCTCTTTAATCAAACACGAAAACAACATTGGATGCCTTAACAGCAACTGATTCGGCCTTAAATTTTTGAAATCAAAGGAAATTGAATGGAAACCCGTTTACAGGGAGATCTGCACAGCTTTTTTCCGTATAATTCAATCTTCTATAATATTTTTTAAACCGATCAGATTAGCGTGTTTTTAGATTCTGCGGTGTCTGAACGGGGGTTGGCGAGCGTAGCTTGCAGGGGGCAGAGCCCCCTAGTAAAGTATAATTTTTTGAGAAATAGGTTCTAAATCCAATTCCTTTGCTGGTCATCTGATAGAATGCTATCAAGAAAAGAAATAATTGTCATTTTTTGTGCTTTTGTATGTGAATTAATGTGTAAACAGGTGTATGAAGCATATTGCATTAAGTTCTCATTCTCCACAGCTTCCAGAAAATTGTAACACATACCTTGCTGAGCTTCCTAGTAATCCAATTCAATCTTATGCACAGTTTGAATGTGGTAGGCATGTTTGTTTGAATGATATTGTAAAGTTTTATAAATAGTTGGATGTATATAGTTGAGTTTTCACGTTGATGACTTGTGTCTATGTGTAAATACTTGAAGTTTTTGCACAACATCTAGTGTTGTTAGTGGTCTAGCTGAACAAGCTTCATCTTTAATACATTAAGGTTGCTCGAATTGTTTTACCAAGTTTTCAATAACTACTCTGGTCAGGACTTATTTTCTGAATTTGCAGATGAAATCTCCCTGCACTTGTTCATACATTAATCCATTTAGATGAGCAAAAACAACAGCTATTTTTTCATCTATTGAAAACATTCTATCGGATCACTCACGAAGAAATTAGCTTTAAAACCTATTAGTCAGAAATATATAGAGATTTTATAAACACCCTATACTTTAAAATACTACAGGTTTAATTCAATATTTCATTCATAGAGTGAGATTATTATTATTATATGTCCTATAACAAACTTTTAAAGCATATAATTAAATTTTGCTTAAGTAAACTTATGTTGCTGTGTGATAATTTTAATCCATTAGAATCAACTTGAAAAACTTGTGAAACTTCCTTAATTTGTTATAAATACTTAAATTTAATCTGATATTCACAAGTTTTTAAAATTATTTTCTGTACTTTTTTAGATGAATCTACTTTGCGACTTATGAAAAAGCGTGAAAAAGAACTGAGGCAGAGTCAAAGTGCCCGTCGAGCTTATTCAGTTGTAAGAAATCATTGTGATGTAACAAAACTGTTACAATTACGTGTGGTTCGGGAATTCGGACTTCCAGACAAGGTAATGGAAGTTTTACATCGAACTTCATACCAGTTTTTGGAAGAATACAGTACTGAACATCACTCATCAGCTGCCTCAGTGACTCCTGGTCATCAGGCACGTTATGCTGGGGACCATTCTAGTCATGTCTATGGACTGCCACGTATGTACAAACCTTCTAGGCATCTTAGTTTGGAACTTGGAGAAGGTAGGGAAGAACCTCTTCAAAGTACAAACCAGGTAATTATTTTTTTTTATATGTATATGCAATGTTTTTTGCTGAATTTAGTTTATGAAAATTTAAACAATTAAAACTTACCTACAATGGCAATTTCTAATAAATTATTTGCATTTTCCCAATTTTAAGATCTGTTTAAAAGAATGTTGAGTTTATTCTGTGTGGATCCTGCTCACTGCAGCAACTACTGCTGCATCCTTAGATAGGTTTATTTTCTGAGTATAGTAAACTCTAAAAAGCCTTTATTTCTGCATTTTAAACATTGACAAAATGTAAAAAGTGATTACGACTCTTGTATCAATTTAAATGTTTGTCAATTTCGAAATATTCAATATTTTCACATTTTGGACAGTTCATGGGTATCTCAATCAGTTTCACTGTCATTTTGTAAGGAAATTTTTAAATTATTGTAATTTTATGAATAATTAAAATTGTATGCATAAAATTCTTAAAATACATGATATTTGCAAGAGCATAAGATGGTCCCAAATCTTTTCTCTAATTTTAAAATTAGAGAAAAGATTTGGGGAAAACCAAATGGCAGATGTATATGTTAGATCAAGTAACTTAGTAATAAACGAGAGTTACTTCTTATTTGATGGCCGCTTTTACAAGCAGACCAATGGCCTCCCCATGGGGTCGCCTATATTAGGCATTTTAGCCGAATTTAAATTGCGAGATCTAGAGGCAAAAATACTGGACAATCAAGGCGGAAAAATCAAGACCTGGTTAAGATATGTAGATGACGTTTTCGCGGTGATAAAAGGAGGAGAAAATCCGGAGGAGATTCTAAAGGAGATGAATGAGAAGGACAACAGCATTAAGTTCACATTGGAAATGGAGGAAGGGGGAATCCTAAATTTCCTTGATGTGAAAATAATAAGAACAGATGAAGAAATTAGAACAACGGTATACAGAAAGCCTACAAATGCTAACCATATTATTAATGAAAAATGTAAAACCCCAAAAAGTTACACATGGGCCGCCCTAAGAGCCTATGTCAATCGAGCTATTGAAATTTGCTCCAATAAAGAATTATTAAGAGAAAAGATTAAGACAATAAAGATCGTATTAAAAAACTATCAACCATAACCCCCGCACAAAATGCACGAAGAAATTTTATAAGAGCTATACCTTATGATAAAGGAGCCGCTAATGTGCTTAAAAAGGAAGCCATGAAATATAACATTAATATACCAATAAAGCCTAATAGAAATATCTTTCAGAGAATAAGAAATGAAAAAGACCGAATAGATGATATGAAAACTTCGGGAGTATATAGAATCAACCTAAAAAACCAAAATGGGGACGAAAAATGTTATATTGGAGTGACGAAGCGAAGAATAGAAAAAAGAGTAAAAGAGCACAGGAAGGACATAAAGAAAGGAAGACTAACAACAGCTGTAGCAAGGCTCAATGCGGGGGAAAAGGTGGAAATCGAATTTGAGCGTACTAAAAAATTGGCAAATTATGAAAACTTTAATCATGCCTTAAAGAGAGAGGCCGTGGAGATTGTGAGTGAGAACAATGCGATCAACTGCATGGAACATGCGCTGGTGGAGCAAGGTTGGAGAGAAATGATTACGAAAAGATTACGGGAATACGATTATGGGAAGAAGAGGAGGGGGGATCCGAAGAGTGGCCAGCAGAAAGCGAGTCTGAACCAGTAGAAAATTGAAAATGGTCCATGAAGGACCGAAATATATTTTTTAAGCACCTTTTATGGTATTTGAAACTAGGTTTCAAAGATTTTATTAAATGTATTTTACAGATAGTTTTATATTGCTTTATTTCACCAGCTTCAGTTAATAGGTTTCTGGGCAGACAAAATCAGCAGATGTTTCCATTTGCGTGTTAACTCTCCCGTTTAATAACTATCAGGAATAATTAACCTTTTGGTTATTACTTTCAAGTCCGATTTACCATATTTCTTCTCTGTTCCACAATGTTGGCACGGTTTACACCAACTGTTTTTTTTCTCAAAAAAAATAAAAAATAATAATAATAACTTTTGAACAAATCTAACATAATATTTTCTCTTTTTTGTAATTAAAGGGTTTTAAATTATTGATAGAAATAATTTCTACTTTTAACACTTTATATCTTCAGTCAACATAGACATAATGAGTCTGATCATTTTTGTTGTGTCGTACCTAAAACATTTCTAAATAGACACAAACACGTGGTAGATAAATTTCTACCTATAGAAAATAAATCACGATCGTATAGTACATTTTTTCATTGTAACAAAACCTAAAAAAATAAAAGTAATGATTGCTGCTGTGGGAATGAAACAAAAATAATTACAAAGATTCCATACTGAATTAAATTTAATGTTTATTTAATAAAATTATATTAAGCATTTAAAATTAAATTTAGATACACTATGAGATGAATTTACAATGTTGTTGCTCTCATATTTTATTATACCTATTAACATTATTGTAGGTAAGTTGTAGATTGGTCATGCATGAAAATTTTATAACACTCCGGAGTGAAAAAAA
Source organism: Maratus speciosus (assembly GCA_963932465.1). NCBI lineage: Eukaryota > Metazoa > Arthropoda > Arachnida > Araneae > Salticidae > Maratus > Maratus speciosus. Next base: position 435,635,944 of record OZ010790.1, on the reverse strand, counting down.
AATAAAGAGGTACCTCTTAAAAATTTACGCTAATTTTTGTAAACTATTAAACTGCTGCTGCATCTCCAGAAAAGTCGCCGGGGCTATTCTTCCATCGGCCCAGGTCCAAATCATACCATCCCATGTCTGTATCTCTTTACGGCTTCTCCATCCTCTAACGTCCAAACATTCGACGATTCCCCTCTTCTCCACCTTTCCGGACCACTCAGCCTCTCACCACAAGCAGAAGTCTCCACTCGAGCCAGACGTCACAGAAGAAGCATCCAAGCCGAAGTCCCGTTTCGCCGAGAACCTGCTCCTTTTATCGTCTCGCCTCGTCACCTCTTTCCAATCGGCGCAAAAGTAAACAGTCCAATTGCGCGCCAAAGATAAACTGTATTATGTTGTTCTATTTATTTACAGACTTTTTTGAAATGAATTAATCGAGGATTACATTACACTTATTATCTATTTTTTTTACAGTATATTTTCAAATTAAAAGGAGTATTATTGCTTGTAAAACGTGGTCCGACCGGCGCATATGAATACCAAAACATCGCCGATTCGGAACCCCGTGTTTCGTAGAAATGAAATAATAAATTAAGCTTAAATATTTTCAAATAGAATAACTCTAAAAACTTTTAAAATAATAATATATTGACATTTGAATACATATTTTTAAGATTAAATTATAAAATAGCTGTAAGTTTAAATATTTTTTTTTAGACATTTTGAAACATTATACACTTATATTTTACACATAAAATATTCATAATTTTCTGAGGAACAATGGCGGGCGCCAAGCCAATATAAAAAAAAACCTCCTCAAAATGCTATTGAACAGTACAATAAACCATTTTAGATATTATATGGAGTAATTTAACTATTGACTGACAAAAAAAAAGGTTATTCTAAAGTTTAAAAAAAAACAACTATTATTTGTATAAAGTAGGTAAAAATATAGTTTTTTTCATATTTAATTACTTATTTAAGAAAACCCAAATTATCAACATAACACATTTGTAGTATGAAAATTGGCATGTGTTGGTGAACATGTCGATGAATTATCTTAAAACATGTAAAATTAATAAAGTTAAAAAATATTCAATATTTAGCATAAAATATTTTCATTATAAAAAGGGTAAATTATTTATAGCAGTTAATAACATCTTTAAGATTTTGGTCAGGTTGTAAAAGAAAATTTTCTTGATTGGGAAGTTATCATTTGAGAATTTTAAAAACAAACTCAAAAGATGAAGTTTAATAAGATGGCATGCAAAAATTGAGTGCAAGTTATAGCGTTTCAATTATACCAATCATTCTTTTCTGTTACTTGTTGAATCTAATGTCAAAAAATGTTGACTTGGAGTTATCACTCAGAAAACAAAATAACCAGAACTGTTTGAGTATATGAAAAAATTTCTTTAACAACTACAGATACTGATATTCACATAAAAAAAGGTTAACCATTTGGAGATATTATCTCCAAGATGAATTTGTTTATAATTGCAGGCCTCCCAAATGGTCCCCTTTTGCCCCCTAAAGCCCCCTTTTTAGAAAAAGGTCTTCCTTATGTGTTTTGGTCCCTTAATCCCTTTTCGGTGACTGGAAAAAATTTACTAATGAAGTAAAATCGCCACAAAAGAAAAAAAACTGTAAAAATCGCTTAAAAGTTCAAAAATCCTGGAAGGCAAAATTTACTACAGTGGGCTAAAGCATTGTAACTGAAATTCTATAACAAATGTCAAAATTCATTAAGGAATACAGACAAATTAAAAAAAAAAAAAAAAACTCTTTAAAAATTCCAAAAAATTCAAAAATCACAGAAGACAAAAGTTACTGTATTAAGCTACTGCTTGACCAGTCTTCAAATATGGACCTTGGCATGCTGCCAAAAAAATAGACCACTCCAAAGGGAGAGAAGCATTGAATTTGGAGGAGGCAAAAAACATAAAGTAAGAAAAATGAATTTAAAGCTCACAATTCTGAATCTTTTAAAAGGAAATGGATAGAGTTAAATGCCTTTTTGTATATGTTTAATTGTTGGAATGCAATTTCTTTTTTAATTCAAAATAACATTTCCTCTGTATTTTTTATCAAGATTTGTTTTTAAATGTTTTTTTTTTTGTGATAAAAAAGCGAGTACAGTACAGCCCGATTATCCGCAGAATTGGGTGGCAAGGTCACCGCGGATAACCCGAAAAAGACTGAAAATGGGGTGCAAACACAAAAAAAAAAGAAAATTCAACATAAAATCTATATTTTAGTATACAAAAAACATAATAAAACGTTTAAAATACATACACATGCACAGTAAAGCAGAAACCTTTGCTTTACGTCTAAATCACTAAAATAAAGAACAGTAAATAAGAAACAATGCCATACACACTGCACAAAAAGAGTTGAGTTACACTTTTTTTTTAAATCTGTCACTTGTTTTTGCTCCTTGGAAACACCTTTTCTTTATTCTAAATTGTAAACGATTGTTTTTCTTTTAGTACGGAATAATTTTTATCTCGAGAATGAAGCTATTCTTGATATGCTCTCCTAGAATTTATCATAATGGTCTTATTTAATTGTTAAATATTTTAATCGCTATGTTTACATTTAGTTAATACAAGGAAGAAAAGACATCAAGACTTTATTTCTGATATTTCAAACATGGCAACCGAGTCTAGAAATATTCTTCTATTACTTTCAAATACATGAATTTTTCTGTTTATATTTATTAGTATGGCTTATTGTATTTTCCTTGCTGTTGGCTTCGGAGAAAAAAAAAAATTCTTTGCGGATAATCCGCACCGTGGATAATCCGCTCGCAGATAATCGGGGCTCTACTGTATTAACTTTATTTCTTACAGGCAAAGTTGATATAATTATCGTGGAATGTATGGATTTGGTGACAATAACTGTGGACGAAAAAAATGCTGTAAAGTATAGAATGTTTTTTTTAATTGAAAATAATTATTAATTACACGTATGACATGTGGAATAAGCAGTATTTTTCATACATTTATTATCAATATTATATATTATTCTATGATGTATATAATTTAAAAATACATATTTTTAGATCAGTATTGCAGTGTACTATTATGGAAATATATATATATATATATATATATATATATATATATATATAAAGAGGAAAGAAAGATAGGGGCTGTTTAATCTAAAATAGAGTGATAGTAAATTTTGAATAGTAAATAAAATGTTTAAATTTTGATATACCAAAAAATAGAAGGGAACTAAATTTGATTAAGGCCTGTGATCATAATTTGAAAGAAAAAGAAAAGTACATTATGTTTGAAATAAATAAATCCTATATAAAATATTTCATGGTGAAATTTTACAAAAATGAATGACTCACCTGAATCTGAGGTTTCCAAACCTGAAAACACATGTATACAATTAGGGTTGAAGAAAAGCCCATAATGTTTTGAAAATACAAAATATTTGAAATTCATTTACATAATTCTATTCTTACGCTTATTTTCAATAAAACTCCATTATTATGATATATTTGAATTCATATAATTCTCAATTTATTATCTTTAAGCACATAAAACAAATAATAATTTCATTATAAAGTAGTATATATATATATACATATATATATTACAATAATTTGGTAACATGTCATGAAGTTTGAAGTAAATGAAGCAAATATAGCTCTATCATAACGCTTAAAATAAAGCTTTCGTATCATTCCATATTTCATAAAGATAAAGCACCATTTGATAAAATTTTTAGTGGATACCTCGAGGATTGCTATATTAAATAGCACTTATGCAGCATCGTTATTATGTCGGTTAGATTTTGGTCAAAATATACTGGCAAATTCCGAACAAAAAAAAAAGAACAGCTCTTCACAACAAAAGTAAATTTATTAGTTCCTTCTCGTAGAATACAGTTGTAAGCAACCACCACAAATCACTGTTTGTTGGGGTATTCCACAACATCTACCTTTGCCGTTACTTCAGCTGAAACTATGTTTAGGATAAGACAGTATAAAAACATTCTATTACACCAATGCCTTGCTTCTAGACAGCAGACACAGCTTTATAAGGCAACAAATGCCATGAAATCTAAGCTCCTAAACTCATGTTTTGATGTTTTATAATAAGACGTGTAGAGTTTTCTAGGGCACTGCAGATAGGAAAATGACCAATAACAAGATAGAAGCTGGGCCGAGCTATATTTTACAGGTGTGAGAAATTTGGAATAATGCAGTTTTGCCAGAAAAGAACACCAAATGATTTTTAGAATAAAATATAATAAAATTGTACAAACAAATAATTTTAATAGAATTCATAGCAGCATTTTAAGGTTGAGAAAGGAAAAACCTTGAAAGCAAATAATGATTATGGGAAATGTTTTTCAGAATAGATTTTGAAAGGAAATAAAATATTAAAATATGCATTTTAAATATAAATGAATTTAAGTAAACAGAATGAATGGAATATTATTTAAGGTAGAGAATAATTTAATAAACTAAGAACTAGGGTTGTAGAATCAGTTTAGGAAGAAAATTTTTATGGAACAAATTTAATGAAGTGCAGAAATTTAATTTTAATACTACAGTCAAAACAAATAGAATTAATAGGACAAAACCTGATGCTAAAAGATGATTATCTGAAAAATGTGTAGTGTGTAAAAAATATTTGCATTAAGAAGTATAGAGGCATCGAGCAATCATTAACCATGTAATTATATCTTGGTGTTCAACACAGAGTGTGTAGCCACCTGGATAACCATGAAAAGTCAGGGAAATTTACCACTTTTGAGGAAAAGTCAGGAAAAATTGAAATTTCCGAGAGAAATTTGAAACTTCTGAGAAAATTTTGCGGATTAAAACTAAGCATTTGAACTTGCAGTGCCAGAAAATCTAACTTTGCTCTACATAAGTACTGTAACAAGTATGCCAACCTTTCATGCAATTCTTTTTGTCTACACCATTTCAGTGCTTCCTTGTAACTCAGAGATTTCCAATTCCATCTTCACTGAATCTTTGTATAGAATGTTGTAGGATTGATTAGATGATTCACTCAGTTTATTTGTCTTTGTTTTGGAACTAAACATTTGGCAGCTTAATTTAGTGAATATTTATAAACCTTAAATTGGGTTAGTTTCAGAGCAGATACTCATATGTTTCTGATATAGATTTTTTTTGTGTGTGTATGTGTGTAAAAAACGTGGTAAAGCAATCTGTACTTGACTGTGACTCATGCGATAAATAACTTCATTCTGATTGGACAAAATGGACAGAACCTGATGCTAAAAGTGCATATCTGCGAAATGTTTAGCATGTTAAAAAATTTTCTCATTCAGAAATGTAGTGCATCAAGCAATCATTAACCATGAAATAAATATTTTGGTGTTCAACAATTTGTTTAGAAAATCAATAGTTTGTGCTTCAGAATCAGTTATGAAATTCCACTCTCAAATTCACAACTTTTAAGAATTTTTGTATGTAATATCAAAAAATCTTGATACCTGGAATTTTTTTTATTATTGGTATGGAAAACCTAGAAAGTTAGGGAAATTTGTAGCTGAGCTGGACTAAACAACCTTATATAATATATATATTTCTAAAGCATGTTTTTTGAAATCAATCTCCTAGCATCAGAGGCATTGCCATGGGGTGGGGTGGGGGGGGGGGGTGTCCACTCCAACATTTGTGAAACTGGGGAATTGTAGATTTTTGAAAGTCTTTCTTTTTTAAAAATAATAGTGAAACAAATATGGAATTTATTCTTCTTCTGGTGACTTCTTTTCTGAGTGTTGTAACAGTTAAATAATTAAAGGAAAGCAGCAAGACTCAACTCGTCATTGTGTTTCTCTATTCTATGAAAATATTATTCATCTACCATATCTTAATTTCTCTACTCCTGTCCATTAACAACTGACTCTAATCGATACTGAACCATTATAATATAAATATCAGAAGAGCTTTGTGAGTGAACACAAGCTTTATTTAGAGTAACATAGCAACAAATAAACCATTAAATTTACTGTTGTAATTTGCATGAGTTTTTGAAGAACTTAAGTCCTTGTCCATAGAATTCCATTCTAAGTGTGGGTTCATTTGGCTAGGTATACAAACTGTACTCTAACTTGATTATTTTAAAATGAGATGCCCACCAGTTTTCCTACTTTGTACAACCCGCCCTGCAGATTGGACAGATCCTATGTTTTTGAAAAGGCACAGAAGTTAACCACTTTCAAGCACGTTCGAAGTAAAAATCTCTGAGAAGCCCCATGAGCAATTGTGTATATTCGAAAGCTGATTTCTTTATCGTTTGCTGCTAGATAGAGGAATGTGTAGTACTCAGAAATTTATATATTCCAAGATATTATTCAGCCTGTCAGAAATACTGCCAGAGTAAATCTCTTGGTTTAAGTGATATCTTTTATACTACCAAATGGAGAGTTTGGAGTGAAATTTCTTTTAAGTCACTGTAGTGTGTTAAAGATTTGTATGAGATGCAGCTTGCATCGGCTTTCTGTGTGAGAGGACTATTTAGGTTAGCATCTGTGTCTATTGACAGTGTGTTGCTGAGTAAAGGCAGGCAAGACTTTAAGTATCCTTTATCTCCTCGAAAAGTTTGTTCCTTCCTCAATAATTGAAAAATAACGTCAGTGATTCTTATTAAGAATCATTGGCATTATTTTCATATGAAGAGCGATTATGAGTCGTACACAATAAAAGACAAAAAATTACCAAACCTTTAACTAATGTAGGTTGACTAAAAAGAAAAGAAAATGCTCATTTCATGTTAGATCTCTAAAAATAAAAAATAAAATAAACGCTCCAATTTATAAATATACCATTGACATAAACGAACGACAAATTGTCCATGTCTCTTCCAATTGGCACTATAGCAATAGGTCTTCGCCAGAATAATTATGCAAGGTCCTTAGTCCCAGTGGCAACATAAATCTCCAAATATTACAAATTTTCTTTTAAAATAGCATTCTATTCTAATACTAGAACAGAAAAATACAATGTCTATCTCCCCTTCATTCTGATCTCAAAAAGCATTTAAATAAATTTAAATAAAATTTTAAATTTAAAAGAAGTTTTTTTCACTATGCATGAATAACTAAAATTTTCAGTTTCAGAAGGAATGAGCCAGAGTTTCCATAACTATTCACTTTGCAAATAGGTTTCTTGGTTTTTAGGTAGATTTCGTAAGAAATACTACCTATTGCAGTCGTTACCATGGTGCGACTTTTGAAAAATTCCTTCATAACTTTTCATTATATGACCTCAGGAACCCAAAACCACCCCCACCTAAAAAGTTTATATATATATATATATATATATATATGTATGTATGTATGTACTAAATTTTGTCCGCACGATAAAAGTCGCAATTATGCACGGATCGTCTTCAAACTCGCCAACAACTTTGAGATGGTTATTATCTCGGCGGGGATTGAAAATGAGCAAAATCGGCCCAAGGGAATGTACATGGGGAGAGCTCAAAATTTGGAATACCGTCTTAACATGATTCTGATAAAACCAGCTCTTACACAACAATGACAGCAAAAAAAATATTTTTCGTTATAGCAGTTGCCAACAATGAAAAAAAACAGCAATAAAATTCTCACTACAACAATTGCTTTTCTATTGAAAGATTTCACGTGAAAAATTAAATTAAATAAACAGTTTGACGAATTGAAAACAAATTGAATATTATGTCATAAGTTTCCTAGAGCGAGATTTCCGCATGAAAACTCAAAATGAAATAAATAGTTTGGCGAATTAAAAAAAAAAAAAAAATTGCGTCATATTGGAAATATGATGGACCTCAGCAGGTGAATATGTAACGCCATGTGAGTCTGAAGAAACGTATTAAAACATGATAAAAACCCGACTGTGGAAATATTAACATATTTTACCACTTTGAGGTTCTCTGAATTTGCTTTAGCCATTTTAAAACCTATTCCATATACATGTTTGTGTGTATTCATGTATATTAGAATTTTCACAAAATATTTAGCTCCCTTAGAGCTTATTCTTAGTGAAGGAACTGGGTTTATCTCTAATCTTGATTTAAGTTTTGTTGGTGAATTTAGTATTTAACTTCGAAATCTACCTCCGCCTGTAGGCCCGAGCTGGCAGGGATTTTTTTTTTTTTTTTTTAATCTTTATTTTTATGCCGAATGATTCCAAGATAGGAAAATAGAAAATAATACAGTTTTGATTTTAATTATTTCTGTGAAAGAGGTATATTGGTATATTTAAACTTTTATCAAGCAAACCAATAATTAAAGTTTTTATGGTTTTAGTTATAAGTACTTTTCTTTGGAAAAGAATTTTTTTTATGTTTAGGTATCATTATGATTATATATATATTAGACATATCATTTAAATTGGAAATTAGAGCAGTTTGTTTTAAGTTGGGAAATCCCCCCCACCCCCTTAATAAATATTTGTAGCTACAAATCTGTCTAGCATATGTAGTAAAATTAAATGTTTTACCAAATCCTAAATAAGAAAAAATCCTATTCCTTTCTTTAATTGGCCTTTCATATTTTCTACACTTTCTATTTATTAATGTTTTATTTGATTTTGATCATTAATTTTAATCCTTTTTTTTAGGGTTTCGTTCACCTGATGAAACCCTATTCGTCTCGCTCCTTTGTCTGTCCGTCCGTCCGTCTGTCACAGAACCCGTTCTCAGAAACTATATATGTTGGAGACTTGAAATTTTGCAAACTTATAGCTGGACATCTCAGATCAAACGACAAATCATAAAATTTTGAAAAAGTTGTACATTTAACCCTTTGGTGTCTCACATGTGTATTTTAAACTATCCTTTCTAAGTGAACCCCTAATTAGGTTGGAAGCGTGAAATTTTACATACTTATAGCTGAACACCTCACATAAAACGACAAACTATAAAATTTTCAAAAAGTCGTATATTTAACCCTTTGGGCTCCCACATGTGTATTTTAAACAATTCTTTCTAAGTGAGCCCCTATTTAGGTTGGAGGCCTGAAATTTTGCATACTTATAGCTGACCAATTCACATCAAACGACAAACTATAAAATTTTCAAAAAGTCGTACATTTAACCCTTTGGGCTCCCACATTTGTATTTTAAACAATTCTTTCTAAGTGAGCCCCTATTTAGGTTGGAGACATGAAATTTTGCATACTTATAGCTGAACACCATCATGCAACAAATCATAAAATTTTGAAAAATTCGTACATTTAACCCTTTGGGCTCCCACATGCGTATTTTAAACAATTCTTTCTAACTAAGCCCCTTATTAAATTGGAGATTTGAAATTTTGCATACTTATAACAGAACACCTGAGGCCAGGCGACAAATCATAAAATCTTGAAAAAGTCTTACGTTTAACCTTCTGAGCTAACACATATGTATTTTAAGCAATTCTTTCTAAGTGAGCCCCTAATTAGGTTGGAGGCGTGAAATTTTGCATACTTATAGCTGAACAACTCACATCAAACCACAAATCATAAATTTTTCAAAAAGTCGTACATTTAACCCTTTGGGCTCCCACATGTGTATTTTAAACAATTCTTTCTAAGTGAGGCCCTATTTAGGTTGGAGGTGTAAAATTTTGCGTACCTATAGTTGAAGATCTCACATCAAATTACAAACCATACAATTTTGAAAAAATTGTACATTTAACCCTTTGGGCTCCACATTTGTATTTTAAACAATTCTTTCTAAGTGAGCCCCTAATTAGGTTGGAGGCGTGAAATTTTGCATACTTATAGCTGAACACTTCACATCAAACGACAAATCATAAATTTTTCAAAAAGTCGTACATTTAACCGTTTGGGCTCCCACATGTGTGTTTTAAACAATTCTTTCTAAGTGAGCCCCTAATTAGGTTGCAGGCGTGAAATTTTGCATACTTATAGCTGAACACCATCATGCGACAAATCATAAAATCTTGAAAAAGTCTTACGTTTAACAAGTCTTATATTATTTACTCCTCCGGGCTCTAACTTGTGTATTTTAAGCAATTTTTCTAACCTCCGCCCTTTTCACCGGGGAGCACCTTTCCAACTTTTGCCGACATCCCTTGGACCATTCTTTCATATTATGGACCATAGCCTTACATATTTTAGTTCCACTTTTTACCGCCAGGGGCGCCTACTTATCTCGGGTGCTATGGGCCCAATTCCCTCGACTAATATATCTACGGATAGTATGTAAAACGGAGTTTCATTCGGATAGAGGTTTGTTTAGAATAGAGTGCGCCCCTGGTTGCGAAATGTGGAACTAACAGATTTTTCAAAAGGATAAAGTGTTTTGAAAAAAATATTAAATGAAACCCTCTGTGCAATCTCTGATCACACTTACCCACTTGTTAATCATTGCTTTTTCCAGAACCCTAATAAAGCTTGTTTGTTACTTTCATAGTGGTGACTTTCTGCTTCTTTTCTGTCAAATAGGGAATATATATTTTTTTTAACTCTCTGCCTACCAGACGGATCCAATGGACCCCACAAGTACATTCAAAATTATTTTTGTCGTGAAAAGAAACCCCTGAAAATTCTGTAAATATGTGACTTTTTTACATATTTACAGAAAAAGTCACATGTTTAACAAATCAGAATTTTCACTTTTTTTTTTCTTCATGAGAAAAACCATTTTGAATGTGCCTGTCAGGATCATTGGACCCATCTGGTAGGGGGAGTGTTAAATCATATCTGTACTAATTATCATGTTATTTTAATTATTAAGTAATACACATTAGTTTAGCAAAAAGACAATTGCTTTCTGTTTGTATACTTGTAAACTATATACATATACAATTATATTTTCAGTTATGTATACTGTATGCAATACATTTATATATTTTTTCTTTTCAGATGTCAAGAAGCTGTTGCAGCGACCATCTTAATGAAATCATTCCAGACATAGCCATGGCAACATCACTTCTTGAACAGATTCATATCAGTGAGTCTGAAACTAGCCCTGACAGTGGAGGATTCTCTCTTCGGATGTTTTGACTGAAGTGGTCATTTAGCGGACTAAGAAATAGTCTTCCATGTCAGTGTTTTTAAATACCATGGAAAATTAATTGTATATATTCATTGTAAATATACTCTCAGACTGACATTACTTCATAATCAGATGGTTTATTATAACATTATTAATGTGTTGACTTTTAAACAAACAAAAAGTGTTCATAGGTAGATGTAATTTTTTTTTTCCTAAAAAAAAATATTTGTAAATTTCACCACTCATCATTGTACAGTTCTGTTGTTGAACATGCTATTTTTTTTTTTTCAGACTATATGAGAAATTTGCTTTCTTTTTTGTGTATATACTGTTGGCATTTGCTTTAAATTTTTAATATATTGAGATTTTAAATATGTTTTAATTTGTTGTATTTAAATTATCTATTTATGTATGTTAATGTTTCTCCAAGTTTCCTAAAATGTTTACCCTTAAAAAGAAATTTTTTACTCAGATTTTTATTTAAACATTTGCATCCTAATTTATACTTATTTACTTACTAATGTAATCAGTACTGCAAAAAATTGTTTTATGATCTGTGTAGATTTTTATGCTTTTAATTAAAAATTTTTAAATAAATTGGTATGTCTGCATTTGTTATAAATTATTATTTATATTTCAAAAATAAATGTGGAGTTGTGAAAGAGTTCTGTCAGGGAACGTGTTTTCTGTATCACTGCCATGAAATTTTTATTTAATATTATTTTCCTGGCTAATTCTTATGTTCATTTTTTCTATAAAATTTTTTAGCTTGATTTTCATCTTCAATCATGCCAGTTTATTAAAGATCTGGCAATTTATTGCTTCATATGTAAAAATTGTAATAAAAAATATTATCCTGTTTCTCATCCTGTTGTCTTGAATTGTATTTATCAAACATACTTTCAAAAAGTCTTTCACATAATTTTTGTGCCAACAAATACTAATGCTTAAATATTGAAAAAGGAATCATAAGTAAAGATATAGTAACTATTTCGGCTTGGCCAAATACTTTTATATCTCAGAGTTTAACAGTATTAAAAAGTTAAATTGTAAACTATTTTACATAATATTTAGCATAGTTACTTCCATTTTGATAAACAAGACTTTTTTATGAGTAAACTTTGAACTAAAGAAATCTATATTTTGAGTTATTTAAAAAGAGGATGATGAAAACTTTTTTAATTAACAAAATTCAAATTCCATGTCTTTTTTTATGAATTGAAGCAAATGAATAGGATTTTCTTATATTGAACAAGAAACAACATATCATTCTACTTATTCCATCAAAAATGCAAGGTGTGTCATAACAAGCCATAACTGAATTGTCATTCATAACTTTAGTAAAAATGAAGATATTTTAGCGAGGTTTGCATAGTATAAATTTGTTTGTATAAAATATGATATCATTGGAAGTGACTGAATTTTGGACACTGAGACAGTGTAATTACTGTTAGCTACATTCTTAATAAAGGAATTTCCAGCACTTCTCATCATATTATCATATTTCACAGAATTAAAGTAACTCTGTTGACAATATAGTTACAGTACCTTTAATTATTGTTAAAGTGATCATGGTAATAGTGTTATCAGTGCTGTTTAGATGCGAATGATTGCAATTTCCAGCACTTCGTGTCATTTATCATATTTCACCGAAATTAAAGTAACTCTGTTGACAATATTGTTACCATGCCTTCATTATTGTTAAAGTAACAAAAGAAAATTCAAGGTGTGAGATACACTGTATTTTTGACAGAATAAGTGAATTGCAATCCTGATTTGTTGAAGAAAAAATTGCCTGTTATGATGCTTTGACCCCTGAAAGTTTTTTCCATTTTGTTTAGAAACATACTTTAACAACAACAAAAAAAAAAAAACAAGAAACTGATTATTTACCAGATAATGCTCAGGAACTTGCATTTGTACATCATTAATTCCTATGAAGATCATCATTAAAGGTTAAATTTCTTAAGTGACACTTTTAAAATAGACAATAAATAATTAAAAAAAATATTTTTAAGAGGTTTAAGTATTCGGTTTGGTCGAGTAGTTTGAGACTCGGCTAAACTGAATATTTGGCAGACTGAATAGTTTGATATTCAGTCTAACTGAATATTCGGTAGTATAACCGAATACCAAATAGATACTGAATATTCGGTGCATCCCTAATATATACATATTGTTTCGTTTTGAATTTTCATAACAAAAGTCAAATTTCATTATTTTTGATCTGAACAAGTACATTTGAACTAAAATTATACTCTTATGCTTTATATTTTCTTTATTGTATTTTTATTTAATGAGTAACATTAAAAATTTACATCTAAACTATTTCTAAACATATAGTTCAGTTACACATCAGAAATTAGGAATAGAAATTACATCTCTCTGCACATGGAGTTGCAGTAACCCAGGATAACCACCAAAAAAAAAAAAAAAAAAAAAAAAAATAGTACAACAACACCCCTGTTCATTATTCAAAACTAAAATCGAATAATCATATATCATTTAAATTAATAAGTAGAGATCGACCAAAAATTTGGTTTTGTTTTCGGCTCAAAATCTGAGTTTCGATTGGACCGAAACTATCTGTATTCCAAAAGTCTTGTTTCTTCCTATGTAAATTTTCCACATTACTCATTGATATGAGCTGTAGCAGCTCAAATGATATATATAATAGCTGTTTATAATTATCAGTCATGACTGACACAAGAGATGAGTGCTAATTATAAAGCAAGCTATGCATATATGACGCTTTTAATGTGCTTATTAAAAGCTGTGGACTTAAGAGTAATAGAACATTTTTAGTTTGAAATCATTGAAGTGTTTTGAATACTCTTTGAAAAAGTTCTAGTATAACAGATGATCATTTACAAAAATCATTATAAAAGATAAATCGAGGTATGTATACCTAAAATATTTTTTAATTAGATCAGAGAGCCAACTTTGGCCACACATATAATTACGTCTATAATTAATTAATAATTCTGTATATTTATACATGTAATAATTATTTCTAAAAAAATTTTGGACGTTTTCCTTTTCGGCGAAAAATAGGAAGATTACCAAAATTCGGTTTCGATCTTAAAAATCTGTTTTGGTCAATCCTTATTAATAAGTATAGAATTTGGTGTATTTTTACAGAATAGAAACTGAAATACAGCTCTAATATTCACTGGAAATAGCATAGGATAGCACCCCCCCCCCCCCCCACTTGTTGAGAGATCAAAGCCAAAATTAAATCAGCTTGGGTTTTATCAATAAGCATTGCATATATTAAGTTTTGTGCAATTACAGATCATAGATACCAAGAGCATGAAAAATACATAATAGAAGTGCTACTTTGCAGGGCTAATTTAGCCATAATTTAGCCATAATTTACATCTACATCTATTTAAATATGAATTTTTATGGAATTCTGAATTACATCACACACAAACACATAGATGAACAACGCTTGAAAAATAATCAAATTGTGTTCAGGATGCCCGCAAACTTGTAAATCCGTTAAAAAGCAGAAGTTGAAAATTTTTATGAATCCATTGCTTTTTAGCAAAAATATGAAGGAGAAATGTGTTCCTAGATTCAACATATTTAAAAGACATTTGTCTTTAAATGCAATATATTCATGCTAAAAAAAATAAGTGTACAGGCTACAATATTAATTCTAAAATATTATTACTTTGTATTACACATATTACAAATGCATATTATGTATAAGCTGGCATGTATGATTGCTGAGTTTTGTAAGTATATTTGCCATTTATGTTACATAAGTGAGAAAAGCAATTATTCCCCCCATAAAAAACAATACAGTAAAATTCGAGTGCAGAATCATTAAATTTATTAAAAGTACCTTATTGCAACATTTAAGTAAAATGCATTTATTTATAATTTGTATAACTTATGTCTTAAAATTTTGATTATCGATTTTGGAGAGAAAATCTATTTCAAAAATAATGAACATTATTTTACTACATTCAAATAAAATGAATGAATTTATACTTTTTCATTTGATTAGTGCATTTAAAATGTCTGCATTTGAACATCGGATCGATTTGAATTGAAAGCAGGAATTAAATACCACAGAGAACACGTTAAAATAACTTTTATACATATTTCATTAACATCTGTCGAAGCTCAATGAATTAAGCTTTGATATAAATATGCAAAATGATTATTTTGTCATTTGGTAAACTATAGAATAAATATAGTTACTGGCATGTCTTTGCAATTATTTATCTGTTCGAGTTTTTTGCGGTTAATTTAACTTTTGTTTATTATGTAAGATTTTAGCACAATAGCATTATAAATGAAAAAAATTGCTGAGCAACACATATAACCAAATGGATATGTTTGTTTGGGTGAATAAAATTTGATTTAAAATGTTTATTAACTATTTTCATGTTTTTGGGAAGAAACGAAGGATTCATTTGAAGATAATGATGTGATGGATAAATATGGTGAATAAATAAATTCACCTGTGTTTATATTGGAAGGGTTGAAAATATTAAACAAATTTATGGATTGTTGACTGATTAGAAAAGGTGTTTTTTATGTCTCAATTGAACATGTGTTTAATCTATTTACATGATTGCATGAAATCATTTGAATTGTTAAGTCTTTTTTTTTATTTTTTTTTTCTTGTAAAGAAAAAAAAATAAATTTTTAGCTAAAGCATATGCAATGCAAGGATGGGAAGGTGAGTTTTAAGTGAGAAGTGATCGCATTACACATTGAGGCAATTAGTGTGAGGGATTCTTTGATCTCAGATTCTGCTGTTGTAGTTTCTGGTGGTGTGGTAGATGAGCAGTGGTTTCTTAGAATTTCAGTGTTTAAAAGGGATATTGCTACATACTCAAAAAGTTTGGGGATTTTTTTTCTTTTTATTCTGACTCTAGAAATTTTTTCTTGAGACATTTTAATTTTTTTACTTTTTGTCAATACTGTATTTTCAACATGAAGTGAGAGTTCGAATTTTTTTTTTTTTTTTTTTTTTTTTTTTTCTGGGGGTTTTCTTTTAAGGGAAAAGAAAAAAAAGAGAAAATAGCATCTCATTATTTGTGCGGCACCTAATTTTAATACAGTTATAATTAATTTGAAAATCATACTTAAAATTTGTTTGGATGAATGGAATTTGATAAAAAGTGCATAAATAATCTTTTCGTTTCTTTGTAGGTTGAAAGGGATACTTTTTAAAGATGTATTGGTAGATATGAAGGGAGTGAAGTCGAAGATAAGATTTATTTTCCTGCAAATCATTCTGCTAAAAATGTATTTTTATTTTTGTAAAGGGTGTCTCTTCTCACCGCTAACCAATTTAGAAGTATAGTTCCAATTGCAAAAATGTCTCAAATGTTTTTCTTCGTCATATTAAAATTGATATAGATCAAAATAGTTACTTTTTAAATAATTACGAAATTAAATATTTTATTCGTTACCTAGGTCCTATAAGTTTTATTTAGAAATTTTTTTTTTCTGTTTTAATAAGTAAAATCATTATTTTATGACCAAAACTTACTGCATTATGATGCTTAGAATTGCATTAATTTTCAGCGTTTTATGTTACTAAACATGTAAAAATGTGTTTTTAGTGCCAGAAAATATTGAAAATTCAAAGTATTATAACTAAGTAAATTTTTGTTGTGCAAACGTTTTTATCATATAAAGAGATTTTTTATTCTTCTCAATTGGAAGATTCTACACTTTCTTCCCAAAATTATTTCAAACATTTATTTAAAGGCCTTTTAATTAGTAGAATACATAGCGATTGGTTATACGTTACAAAAGTAACAGGTTATTGGAACCTGTTATCAATTCTACAATAGAAATATGCAACCTGTTAACCAAAAGTAACCATATTTCCCATCTTTACCATATACAAAGTATAATTTCTTGCATGTGAAGGCTGACCTTTCCTGCTTATTTAAGTGGGTTAGAGGCAAGTGTGGCTCCAAGGAGGGGTAACAGGAGTCATTGCCTCTTTAACAATCTCCCTCGGTTGAAAAATATTTGTGGCTTTGAATTGATTATCTATCACCAGGCCGAACAGAGCAGCACAGTCAAGCATCATGTTTTTAAATTAAAATGAGTACAAATTGGGGCTAATATTACAGGAGCCCCTAACAGGAACTTTGCCCTAGGAATCCATGCAGGATTAGTCTGGCACTGCTATTCCAAATTTAGAGGTATGGCCCTTTCAAAAAATTATGCCTTTTGTCTTATACATCATGATATATGTATGTGTGTACTAGCTGACCTGCCCAGGCCCATTGGTAATATTCTTAAATGAACCTTAAATTTGTATGATCTCATATCTTTAACTCGATTTTGTTGGAAATACACATCTACTCACTGTGTGAAAATAGAGGAGAAGCTGCTAATTGTTCAGATTAGTTAAGTATATTTTTTTCATAATTTTTGGAAAATTGTATGGGGTAGTAATGAACAAATTAAAACTTTAGAACGCCCTCTAATGATGAAAAAATAAGTTAACAGGGAGAGCGGATGCTTAGTAATCTACAGGCCAAAAGCTTTAAAACGATATGTCATGAAAAATCTATTTCCGTTTCCTCTACGAAGGGAAAATATCCCTAATTCACTGGGGTCAAAATAGACCCCATCAATTGAAGGCCTGTGAAGAGTTTCACCTCCGATAAGACTTCAAATGTGTTTGAATCTCGCTGTAGCTTAATTAGGTGCTGAGTTAGAAAACTGACCCCTGGGTGTCGAATTGCCGTGAGGAGGAAGAAAGGTTCATAATATGAAAAAGTGATTTGAGGGCTTTGCAATGATATATCACATGAGGTTTTCTGAAAAAGTTTGACAGTTCCCGCCATCTCCCGTGTGTCCGCTCTCGTGCCCCTGGAATTTATCCACCTCCCTCTTTGAAATTTTTGTACTTAATAAATAATATTTATCGGTGGTCGCTGTCAGAAAACAACATATAAAGGATACTTATTGAAAAAAGTGCTATGGTTTTGAGAAAAAGTTTCACGTACACCCCTCCCTGTCAGGGCCGTGCGAAGGGGACAGACGCCCCGGGCGGGCGCCAAATTTATATCACAAACCTCTTTGTAGGTGCGTTCGTAATTATATAAATACGTAGCATCTATAGTCGTCGTTCAGTCCGTCTATCTGTCCGCATATAACAGAGCAAAAACTACCCAACCAAATGGTCTGAAATTTTAAATATATAATTGTTGCAAAATTTTGTTGAGTCATTTCAAATTTCATGAAAATCGGATGTATAGTTTAATTACAGGGACAGTCAAAAAATTTTCCGTTACATTACGGCCAAGGGAAAAAATTATTTAACACAAGTGCATTTTAATGATGTTACAGCCTTCCGAATGGTCTGAAATTTTAAATATATAATTGTTGCAAAATTTTGCCTCGTCATTTCAAATTTTATGAAAATCGGATGTATAATTTAATTACTGGGACAGTCAAAAGCTCTCCGTTACTTTACGGCCAATGGGAATAAATTATTGCAAGTGCATTTTAATGATGTTACAGCCTTCCGAATGGTCTGAAATTTTAAATATATAATTGTTGCAAAATTTTGTTGAGTCATTTCAAATTTAATGAAAATCGGATGAATAGTTTAATTACAGGGACAGTCAAAAGTTTTCTGTTACATGATGGCGAATGGGAAAAAAAAATATTTCAAGTTCTTTTTAATGATGTTACAGCCTTTCGAACAAAATGAAATGGATATGCACTTATTGAAGTGCATTAAAATATACATTCGGTACAATATACGGTGCAAAAAACATTTATAAAACTTGTTATAATACGAACGCACCTCATTTGCCACGTTTGGCGAGCAATTTCCAACTCGTTTTCTTCTTTTTCGTAAAAAAATTGTATATTTACATATTGGGAATTCTTTTCCTCATGAAAGTACGTATATTTTTCGTTTAAAAGTTATTGGATTGTCTTTACCCCATACCCCCCACCCCCACCCCCACCCCCCGAACACACACAAAAATACAAATTTATGAATAAGGACTTATTTCTTTTCAAAACTTGTCTGGGGTCTTTGTCTTAATCTCTTTTGTAAACCTTCTGTTTTCTGTGTCTGTGCTTGTGACAAAAACATATACTCTCAAAATAGCATGGGGTTTCTTTCTTGGAATATAAAAGGGTTCTAAACTGTTATACTGTACTATTACATACATTTTTACTACACCCATTTTCCAGATCCTCTTTGCCAAAATATAAGTGCAATTTTCTCTTATGTTATTTAGTTTTTTGAAATTTATAAATTAAAATTAAACCTCATGTTTCAAAATAAATGCGAAATATGTATTCAGTAAAATTTATTTCTGTTTCTGCACTTTTTAATTTTGTGACATCTGTCACAAAGCAAAGTTGGGGGGAGGGGGCGCCAAATTGAAACTTTGCCCCGGGCGCAGTTTTCTCTTCGCACGCTGCTGCTCCCTGTCCCGAAATTCAACTCTTCCACTTAAAATAAAAAAATAAGTGCTATCAAATATCTGAAATATTAAAATCGGGTGTAAAATAATAATTAGTGGACAAACACTTTTGTAGAAAAGTGTACGATTTTAAAAATCCCCCGCCTCTTCCCCTCGAAATTCAACTCCGCCTCTTTCATTAAAATTTTTAAGTGTTATCAAATAGCTGAAATTTTAAAATCGATCCAAAAAAATCTGACGTAAAATAATGATAATTAGTGGACAAACTCTTGGATGTAGATAATGTGCGTGCACAAGTGCAGTAGCAGTAGCAAAGCATTCCTTTTTATCTTTAAAATGGGATTTTTCATTAAAATAAAAACTTATTTATCAAATTTCACGAAAATTACATATTCGAAATCAGCGTCGAAAAACAGGCATATATGCACAAGTTAAAAATCTTTAAATGCAGTATTTATAAAAATTTTCTTGTCGGTCACCAGTGACTGACACTGATATTTCCGTTTAAGCCGCGTCAGTCATCGGTGACTGACACTTATAGATTCTGTAACGGGAGTCTTATTTCGTAGACTAAACGGAAAGACAGACAAAATAGACTTGGCATTCAACGTATTAATCAAACAGTTACCTGTGGTTTTAAATCTTTCAAGGCTGTTGCAGAGTGGAAATAAAAAGCTAAATAAATTCTTTCACTAAATCAATTTTTAATTGATAATTAAAAAGTTCTAACTGTGCGATTTTAAAGAAATTCCTTTTCAGCATCAAAATTTAAACATGGATGCATAAAAATTGAATTTATAAATACAATATTTGAAAATTTTTACAGGCCGTGAATAAAGCACACTATCCCTGGACTGGCTGGAAACAGCTGTTCTAGCTTTGAGAAAGAATTTTCTTTGAACCGCTATCCTTGAATTCAAGGGGAGCTTGTTGATTGGACAGTCATGCACTAGTCTCGCATCGGGGTCCAATTCTAGTCAACTTATGGCCGCTCATGAGTTTTTAATTAATATCCGAGCTAATTATTAGAAATTTAAAATTCTGAGTCTCGGGTGCATTAGGAGAGGCCTTGGACTATCTTCGGCCTTATACGTGCCGTAGATTTCGCTAGCCATTGCAGGCACACACAGACAGTCAGAGCGGAACTTTCTTTTATTAGTATAGATATGTACTTTTTTTTTTTTTTTTTTTTTAAGAGTGGTAAGTAGTTATATTGATGTGTGTAATAATGAAATTAATTAAATATTCTGCGTGAAATTTTTGTTATTATCATCACAATTTTTCAAAAGTAAAGTTAAAAAATATATTTATTTTGCACAAAATTTTACTTTAGAATAAAATTTTCGCAGACATTATAATTAATGTAAAAATGTAAAGAATGGTACTTAAATGAGAATCAAAATAAAAATTAATAATGAACATAAAAAAAATGGTCAAGTTCGAGTATTATTCGCACTTGGAGGGTACATTAAATATATGTATTATTAACTGTGTTATTAAAAAAATCATTGTAAAATAAGAATAAGACCTTGTAAAAATCTATACAACGTAGGGTTGGGTTACAGCTGTATATTATTGCAAAAGTATAAATGTAGTACACAATGAGTATACAATAAAAGTTCAAAGAGATATGAAGCTTAAATAATGTTAACTATTGCTATTATGTATAACTCTTTTTTAAGTGCGTTCGTAGTTGTATAAATACGTAGCTCCTATAGTCGTTCTCTCCTGTCCGTCCATCTGTCTGTCCGCATATAACAGCGCAAAAACTATACAACCGAATGGTTTGAAATTTAAAATGTATAACTGTTTCAGAATTTTGTCGAGTCATTTCAAATTTTATGAAAATTGGATGTATAGTTCAATTACAGGGACAGTCAAAATTATCCCGTTACATTACGACCAATGGGAAAAAGATAGTTTCAAGTGCATTTTAATGATGTTACACCCTTTCGAACATAATGAAGATGATATGCTTTTATGAAGTGTACTAAAATATACATTCTGTAGAATATGCGGTGCAAAGAATATTTATTATTCATTTACAGGGCCACACATAATAATTCCGTTACATAATGGTATAGAGGGCTTACATTGACGTCACGTTGCTATTAGTAACGACTGATACTATTGCATCTAGAGCACACATGGAATGTGAGAACCCCACGTTTGCCATTAAAAGCACGTGTTATCTTTCTGTTTAATTTAGATCTTCCTTATTTTTATTATTATAGTGCAAATAAGTCTAATAAATCAAATGGAGAGCGCCACATACGCCTTATATTTGGGCGCCATATGATGCGATTTCAGACATGTGATACCATGTGCAACCCGTCATTTTTTTGCGGCGTATTTTAATTATGTTACACTATTTCACATATAATGAAACTGGTATATACGTTGCTGAAGTTTACTACAAGTTGCTTCCTGTGTAATAGAAAGTGCATGGTATTTACAGGGATACGCAAAAAGTTTCCGATACTAAACTGTATCCGAAGTACTGTATATGTATTGCGATGATTATTGGAAGTGCATTTTTAGTTGTGATATGTTGTGTTTAGTTGGGACTTGGGACATGTGTTTGTTGAATCAAAACTTAATAAGATATTAATAAAATTTTTCTTCATTCTATTAAATCCGATCATACGTAATTAATTCAGTGATTTTCCATGATAGGTAATTATTCTAGGTTGCTATTGTGATGGTGTCTTATTTAAGATGGCCTCATATTATTTCCATATTACGAATTACTATATATAATCGTAATAAAGTTTATGTACATGCATTTTTGCATAAGGGTGCAACAGCTTGCATCAAGATTTCAGTATTTATAAAACTAGTTATAGTACGAAAGCACCTCATTTGCCACGTTTGACGTACAGTTTCCGACATGTTTAATCTTATCCTAATCTGTTTATGATGAATTTAATTCTGTTCTGACAATAAAAGTAGTGCATATTTAAACTTCATTTGGCATTTCATAAAACTAAATTCAGCGTAGTAATAATCTTTTCATTTTACAGTGTAACGTAAAACGAAACCCTTGTTCAACGTTTAAACTTGGCATTGTACAAAGCACGCTTAGAAAGGAGGTCGCAAAGTGCAACGCCACCTTGGTCGCGCCGGGTTTTTCCAGATAGGTTTTTTAGTCAACTTTTAAAGACACGGGAGGCGTATTGAAAGATCCACTCAATGCAAACTAGTCGCGAATCCCATAGTATTTGTGTGAGTAATATTATAATAAAATTAGTCTGTTTTTAACAATTTGACATTTATTGCTTTTATACTGCTACTGGGCATTGTATTACACAAATATATCATTAAAAGTTGTTATCTGGGCTTTGGTGCATAGAGTACGCCGCCCCTGTCATTATGTATGTCCAAACCATTCGTGTCTTTAAGGGTTAATATCTCGGCTAATTACTGACGGTTCTTTTCGAAAATCATCATCAATAATGCTTTTATACTTCTGCTACGATAGGTACCTCCAGCGTGAGTGCTCGCAAATCGAAATTTGTGAGTAACGGAAAAGTACGCTTTTCTCAAAAACTATGTGACCTGAGGTAATCACTATAATTTTCCTGCAAGGTTTAAATTAACGTCTACTACCTCTAGTTTTTTCATAATTTTAGTTACAGTAGATTCGGAAATAGAAGGGGGGATATATACAGGGTGTCTCAAAAGGTTGTTTACAAACTTAACGTGCTGGTCTGTCATATCGTGATAAACAAGATTTTCATAGGAACTTGTGTTCGAAAATGCGAACAGCGACCACTAGAGGGCGATGAGCGCAGGCTTACGGGAGGGTGGGAACACAGACTTCTAATATAAGTAGACTCCAAATCGGCAACTTTTTCTTGTCTCCTACATCTCTGCCGTCCATTACGTGATGGAAGGCAGATTTAGCGCGCCAAACCGGTTGTTCTCGGAATTTCTCTACAGATTCCCGCCGAAACATCGTCTGTCATGAGTTGACCGCACTTTTGCTTTTTCAATAAAGGGATTACCGCCAAAATACGGCACCCTTTTGGCGATGAAAGCAAAAGATGTTGGAGTCAAAACCTTCCCGAAAGAACAATGTAATTGGGAGTCTACTTATATTAGAAGTCTGTGGGTGGGAAGCGTAATCATTTAAGGCGAGGACATTCCAGGAGAAGGATGAATTGATTTAGTAACGCAGAATTGACCATTATGCATTACATATATGGTGCCGCGGATGGAAATGCACGAGCCGCGGTACGGATGTACCTTGAGCACTTCCCAAGCAGACGTCAGCCAAGTCATGTTTTGTTTGGACAATTGCACCACAGATTGCGTGAAGCAGGAGATTTCCAAGTACGTAGCCACATCGGTCGAGAACGCACTACACGCACGCCTGCCGTAGAGGAAACCGTGCTACGGGAATTTGACAGGAACCCGCAAACACGTCTCCGAGCAAGCGAACGCATCGTTCCAGCATTATGTACATACTGCATGAGGACACGCAACACCCTACCACTTACAAAGAGTACAGGCATTGTGCATTGACGACTACCCCCAACGCGTTGCATTCGCACGCTGGTATTTGCAACAACGGGTCGCACAGCCGGATTTTCCATCCTTTTGTTTTCGGATGAATCCTGTTTTACACAGAACGGTATCCTGAACCTGCACAACATGCTCATATGGGCGCATGAAAACCCAAGGTCTACACGTGCCCATGCACGTCAACTACCATGCACATTAGCTACTACCTCAGCGCCTCGAATGGAATAGCTATCGCATTTTCTTAGAAAGAGTCTTGCCGGATGTGATGGGTGACGTTACAGTGGCTACACGCCGAAACATCTGGTTTCAGCATGATGGAGAGCCTGCTCATTTTAGCTACACTGTGCAAGAATACCTCGATCAGGACATATTCTAATCGCTGGATTAGCAGAGGCGGACCAGTTGTATCGCCACCGCGATCTCCCGACCTGATTCCCTTGGATTTCTATCTGTGGAGACACATGAATTCCATGGTGTACGAGACGCCCGTGACATAGGACATGGATATCGCAACCAGGATCGTTTAAGCGGCGGCACGTATCCATGACACACCTGCCCATTTTGAACGGGTCCGTGAATACATGCGTCGACGTTGTGAAGCATGCATTTCGGCGAATGGAAGGAATTTTGCACACTTCTGTAAATTAAACCATGTTCTTTAATAAAAGTCATATTAATACCTCTTTCGATATCCTTTCTTTCTTCTCCTCCACACTTGCGCTCATCGTCCTGTAGCGGTCGCAGTTTGCATTTTCGAACGCAAGTTCCTATGTAAATCTTGTTCATCATCATATGACAGGCCCGCATGTTAAGTTTGTAAACGACCTTTTGAGCCACCCTGTATTTTTTCACTACATTTTCGACGATATCTCTGAAAATATAATACTTAAAATTAAAAGACATGTACTATTTTGGAGTTCAGCGTTACGAATGCTTTCAAACTATACTCATACGATACACAAAGAAAATATTTTTTTTTGCAAGTAACTTAATTAGTCCCTCTACATTTTTCCTAAATATGTTTGTGAATGTTTAATAATCTGTAAATATGTGGGTCAATAGTCTTTATTACTTCCCCCAATTTGAGCTATACACGTTCCACAGTTTACGAGTAAAATGGCTGTGACAGACAGACACGGGAGTGATCTTATAATGGTTTCGTTTTTACCTTTTAAATACGAAAACCTAAAATGGACTTTACCCATGTGACGTCAGCCGCGGGTAACCAGAAGAAAAACACCATTAGGCGTGAAGAACATTTTAACACAGCTTCTCCTTCGTCCAATAAACAGTTCTTTTCAGAGGGTATCTACCCGTATAGGCGTGGCTGTTGCCATTCGTGGGTAAAGTCCATAGCGTGCGTGTACAGGAAAACAATAACAAAAATGCAACATAGGGTGCTAATCGGAGCTGTCGGTACAGGCAAAATCGTCCCCAGCTAATGGTAAAGTGAAAATCAATATTTATAATAATGTCGTCTAGATATAACACAGAACACTTCAGACTAGTGATGGGCGATTCTGGAAAATTCAGGAATCGATTAAAATCGACATCGTATAAAACTGAATCGATCACAATAAGAATCGATTCCCAAATTCTAGAATCGATACTTGAATCGATATTTCGATAGTCACAGATAAGCTCAAAAATATTAATTTCAAAACTTAGCGAATCAGCAGAGCCGTAGCGACCACCTCCCATACCTCACATTTAGAGGGTAGACAAAGTCAGGGGCCCAGTCGTAAGCTATTACAGACCTTTGAGTCAAATAATAAAGTTTTTAACTTTTAAATTATTAGTTTTAAGATGTAATTTTACTAAGTTTGTAATTTAGATTTTATTTAAATTTATTTTTTAAGAAAGGTCTCGGTTAAATACAAGTTGGAAATTGCGCGTCAAACGTGGCAAATGTGGTGCGCTCGTACTATATCAGTGCACTTCATAAGTGCATATCAATTTCATTCTGTTCGAAAGTATGTAACATCCTTAAAGTGCACTTGAAATAATTTTTTCAATTGGCCGTAATGTAACGGAAAACTTTTGACTGTCCCTGTAATTAAATCATTGTGATTTTCTTCCAGCCTGAATTAAAATTTAAATTTTCAGGGACATAATTCACGTTGCCATAAGAACCGATTTAGTATTCTTACAATTTGAGTTTAATAATGTAACTAGCAAAGTTTATTAAAGTTCTTTTATTTAAAAAAAAAAAAAAACATCGTCGCTGCAAGACGTGAAAATTTAGTTTTCTCAGAAGAAATAAAAATCAATTAATTTTACTGTCTTAGAAGGATAGTGGACGCACATGTATATTGCTTGGAAATCTTTAACATTATAGCTAGTAACTAGCGGGTTCCGCCTAATATGAAATCTCGAAGCGAACGAACCGCGAACCGGGTTCCCGCTGTCTACAGCACTGTATAGGTGTACCCCCCCACTTTGCCCACTGGGTCGGAAAAACGCGCTCACCTCCCCCCCCCCCCCCCACCACCAATTTTTGACATTCATCATTTAAAAAATTTTTATTATGTGTTATAAACTATCTTAAAATTTCTAACAAATCGCCCTGTTATATTTTCTAATTTTGTTCTGCCCCTCCCCTCTATCTCCCCCCGAAATGTGACGCGCCATTCTTTTTTATAATTTTTTATCATGTATTATAAACAATTTTAAAGCTTAAAACAGATCGCATTGTTAGATTTCCTAATTTTAACAAAATCGCGTTATGTTGGTTCCAGATTCCACCACCAGGGTGCGCACTCTATTCCTAACAAAACTGTGAACGAAACTCCGTTAAACAACCTATCAGTAGATATATTACTCAAGAGTGTGGCAATCTTGATCAAAAATTTAAGCTATTTGCCGAAATTACTATTCGGAAATAGTGGTAACTAAACTTTTGACTTTTTTATATTTAATAAGTAGCATTTATCTCAGGACTCCGTCAAAAAACCCCACCTAAAACGGTAAGAAACGCTAAGGCTTAAAAAAAATTCTAGCGGACTTCCCCCCCCCCCTCCTCCCAAAATTTTCGCACCATTCTTTTTTAAACTTTTTCTTATGTGTTATAAACTATCTTAAAGTTTATACAGTAAAGTTCGAACAGATCGCCTTGTTAGATTTTCTACTTTAAATGAAATCGCGGTCTGTTAGTTCTATATTCCACCACCAGGGAGCGCAGTCTATTCAAAACAAAAGTGTATCTAAACGAAACTCCTTTATACAACCTATTCGAAGATACATTAGTCTAGGGGGTGGTAGTCTTAAGCAAGAATTCACGATATTTGTGAAATTACTATTCGAAAATAGTGGTATGAACACTTATAAAATTTTTGATATTGAAAAAGTAGTAATTATCTCAGCCCGCCGTCAAAGAACCGCACGCTAAACGGTAGAAAACGTTAATGCTGCTATAAAAAATCACGTGACTGCCTTTAAAAAAAAGCATTTAATAGAAATAAACCAATTAGTGAAATAATAATTAATATCTCAGCTTGTAATTAAGATAATATTTTTTCGAATTTCTGAAAGGAGAATTTTTTTTTTTTTTTTTTTTTTTTTTTTGCATCGCCCTGTCCAAGTTTCGAATTTTTACGCCCCTTACATTCTAAGATGTGGTCCCCTTTTAAAATAGTACAAAATTCTCGGGAATCACTTTGTTTAAATTGTTAAATATATTATTTGAAAAAAAAGGTTTTAAAGCATTTTAGCACGTATTTTCATACCTACACCCTTGAAAAAAATTAATAACATACAGGGGATCCTTTAGTTTCGGAAAGCTCCGAAATTTCATAAAATTCAAAGTATCATAAATCAGTAAGTTTGGTTGTAAACGACTGAATTTTTTATAATACAACTTACACAAACACTTTGACAAACTTACGGGTGAAAATACGGCTTAACTAACGAGAACCTTGAATCACGTGGCTTTAAACCAAGAATGATAAGTTTAAAATGGAAAAGAGACGAAATTTGTTATTACCATTCATAAATAGTGCTCACCAAGAGCTGCAGATATAATATCAGTGTTTAATTGGTAAACAAATGACTCGGGAAGAATGTCAAAAAAGGTCCCATTGAAATTGGACCATAATTAAGAAAATTGGGATCGGGGGGGGGGGGGGGAGGGAATGTATAGGTGACGAACTGGAAAAGTACAGCTTAATAAACTAGTAACCCAAATAACTTGGCTCCTAAACTAAAAATATTACAATTTAACCTAGAAAGAAAAAGTCTCTTATGCGAAATTTGACAGCAGTTCTGCCTTTAAAACAGTAAATCCGAAAGAATAAATATATATTCCTTTGAAATTACTGTCAAAAATATCAATACATAAGTTGGAGCACGATTGACCCTTACCAAAAAGAAGGAAGGCTAGAGACAGAAAATAAAAGATCACATTAAAAGCTTTCCAACGATATGTTATACGATATGGTTTGGAAGAAACAAAAAATATCCCCCCCCCCTCCCCGAAAGAGCAGGTAAGCCCCAAACGGTCGGAGGGGCGACCTCAAAAGTATCTTTGGTCAAGGTTTCAAAATGTGGCTTTATAATAAAATAGAACAAGAATTGGACATTTTAAAAATTGCATGCAAATTTTGAACGGCCCTGTAAATTAAGATTAGCGAGAAAAAGGGGAGAGGGGGGTGGAGAGATTAGAAGGGACGAACTTGAAAAATACAATATAATAAACTAGTAACCTGAATAACTAGGCTTCTAAACAAAAGTATAACGATTTAACCTAGTGTTAAAATCAGGGGGTATCCCGGGAGGACATCTCTCCCGGGAGATTGAAATGTCCCTCCCGTAAGTTTTGAGATTTTAATGGACAAATGTGCACCCCCCCCCCATTACGCAACTCTGAAATACCCCCCCCCCCCCCAATCCCGACCGGAGTCGCATAAATCCCTCCCTGAGAAAAATACCTGCATTCAACACTGATTTAACCTAGAAAGTAAAAAAAGGCTCTTATACAAAATTTTACAGCAATTCTGGCACTAAAACAGCAAAATTGGAAGAATTGATTCAACCCGAATCGTGGATCGACCGTGATGCGATTTGAATTGAAGTAAATCAAAGCATAACGATTCGACATTGCATCTAAAGAATTGAAGTAAATCAAAATATAACGATTCGACATTGCATCTAAAGAATTGAAAGTAAATCAAAATATAACGATTCGACATTGCATCTAAAGAATTGAAGTAAATCAAAAAAGTAACGATTCTGAAGATCGCATCTGAAGATCGACATCGGCATCGAATCTGAACTGAATCGATTCACCGTTTCTGATCCAAGGGCAGAATCGATGCGTTCATCTTTTCTTGCTTTCTTTTGTCTTTAGAAAAATAAAGTGTTGTTTTCGTGAAAATTTTCGACTTCCGGTTTCTAAGGATTTATAGTGTTAGAACTTCTTGTCTGGAATACGATTTGACTATTTTATAAATTTTTTGTCTGTCAGTCTGTCTATTTGTTTGTCTCTGACAAAAAAATTGTGAGCGGTCTATTTCAAGAACTAATGCATGGAATCTGTTGAAACTTTAGATTCAGTTAGACCTTCATATAAATTGGTGCTGATTACTTTTTGGTGAAAATCGCTCAACAGGTGGCGCTGCTATGCTGCATTTTTCATGATTTCCGCAAGATTGCTATCTCAAGAACTAATGCACGAATATTCACCAAACTTCAGATTCAGTTTGACGTTGACATAAGTTGTTGAGGATTAGGTTTTGATGTAAATCTACCGGCAGGTGGCGCTGCTATGCTGCATTTTTCCCGAGTTTCGCAATAGCTCTATCTCAAGAACTAATACACGGATTTTCATAAAACCACATTCTTTTAGACGTTGGCATAAATTGCTGCTTGTTAGGTTTCGGTGTAAATCGCCCAACAGGGGGCGTTGCTATGCTGATTTTATCAGCTGAGTTGAATTCAGACATTTTTCTCCGGGAGGGACAGTTCAGGGGGGGAGGGGATTGGACTTTTGTACATTTTAATGTACAAAAAGCATAAAATCTCAAACTTTCTGGGGGGCATTTGAATGTTGCGGGGGGGGGGAGGAATGTTACCCTCCCGGGCCATCCTCTGAATTCAACACGTTTTTCAGGATTTAAATAATTTTAGGGATAATATCTCAAGAACTAATGAACGAAATTTCATCAATTTTTAATGTACAAAAACGTATTGAACTCAGGGGGTGGCCCTGGGGGGGGTGACATTCTCCTCCCCCCGAAACACTCAAATGCCCCCCCCCCAGAAAGTTTGAGATTTTATGCTTTGTTGCGGGGGGAGGAATGTCATTCCCTCGGGCCACCCCCTGAATTCAACACATTTTTCAGGATTTAAACAATTTTAGGGATAATATCTCAAGAACTAATGAACGAAATTTCATCAAACTTAATATTCTGTTAGACAATTAGACAATACCATAAGTTATCCATGATTAGGTTTTTGTGTAAATGATATAACAAATTGTGCTGCCATGCTGCTTTTATCAACAGTGTTGAATTCAGACATTTTTCTCCGGGGGGGGGGGGATTTCTATGGTTCTGGCGAGGAACATTCTAGAGTTACGAGGGGGGGGGGGATTGGACTTTCGTCCATTAAGCATAAAATCTCAAATCTCCTTAGGGGATATTTCAATGTTCCGGGGAGGGGGGGGGGTCCACCCGTACCAGCCTCTGAATTCAACACTGTTTTTCAGGGTTTACACAATGTTTGCGATAACATCCCAAGAAGTAATGAACGGAACTTCATCAAACTTAATATTCTGTTAGTCATTGACGTAAGTTGTTTCTGAGTCTTTCGTGTTAATCATGTAATAGGCTGCGTTGCTATACTGCTTTTTTCATGATATTCATGATAGCCATATCTCAAAACTAATACACGGAATTTAATCAAACTTCATATTCTGTTACACTGTCGTATAAATAGATCCTTATTAGGCTTGGGTGTATACTACCCAGCAGGTGTCGCTTTTATGCCCTTTGAACTGGGATTTTCCGTTGCGGACATCTAAGAGGGTGTGGGCCGAAATTCAATGATTTGTTAGGAAAATGGGATTCTTATATATATTTTTTAAATACACATATTTCAACGAACCTATACTTTTGGATCCTCATGATGGGTATAGGTTATTTAAATTTGACACTGTGATAGCGAATTTTGAAGTTTTAACATTTATGAGACAGAAGAAAGTTTTGGGATTGGACATCCAACTACTTGACCTTAAATTTTTGAAGGAAAATGAAAATGATATGACCTTTAGAGACATCGATTAAAAAATTTATAGTATCGATTAAATCGAGTTGGCCATAGTATCGATTAAATCGATTAAAAAAATCGAAATCGCCCATCACTACTTCAGACACACGCAGAACAAGGCGCGCCACACACCAGGACATGAAATGATATGTCACATGAAATTAAAGATTGCCGTAGATTGGCGACATATGCACTGATTAGCTGCTGATTTTTATTTTTGCTCACTCCATAGATTAATCAGGGCAACTAGTTCTCTAGTGTTGCCCTGGATTAAATCCGCTCACTGCAGACTCCACTGTTTTTGAGTTTATCGACAGTTCAAGTTATCGCCCTCTATAGGCCTTTTTAAGTTCTAATTCCGCAACTTGCGAAGTTCGTGAAAGTTACACTGAAATGTTGAAGGAGTTATTCAACTCAACTTATGATCGAAATTCTTTCGCATCGGATTGTGGGATTTCCATTTTCGCGTGGCCCATTTTGGCAATTTATTTTAAAATAAAGAGAAGTACAATAAAATAAGTAAGTATAAATGAGTAAATGGTTCTCTTTTTCTGTAAAATTTTATTTCCAAAGAATCTTATTGCTTTTTATATGTTGATTGTCTATATATTTATTGTATAGTGTTACTTCTTGTGTATGTTTTTCCTTTGCTTAACACGTGTTGAATTTTCATTGTAATGAAACATTCGTTAAAAAAAATATTTTTAGAAAGTTTTTAAAGATCAGATTTAGTGAGATTGAATGTTATTGTAAAACATAAAGACTTCGGTATATTATTATATATTTTGTGACTGAACTTTTTAAAATATCGAAGAGTCCCAACTGAGCTGAACATTTTCAAGTTATTTCTTAAACATTCAGGAAAACTGGAGATCCCTTTTAATTCACATTTTGTCCATTGCCATATATGGGTCACGAAGATAGATTGTAGATAAAACGAGATCAAATACAGCAAACTAAGGAGAAACCACCGTTGGTATATTAGACTAATGGTATGTTTAATTTACACTAATGAACCTCTATCTGGGGATAAATCTGTAGAAATCTTCTAAAACCTGGCCTTTAAGCTATACATGGACGAAATTGCTAAACACATTTCCTCTATAAACGTGATATCTCAATATTATATCAATTCCCCGGTAGCAGAAAGTTGAAGATAAACGCGTCGCAGATTTTTTCTCTTTCGCATATTCTTTTTCGATCAAACC
The DNA here is from genome assembly GCA_963932465.1 of Maratus speciosus. Classification (NCBI taxonomy): domain Eukaryota; kingdom Metazoa; phylum Arthropoda; class Arachnida; order Araneae; family Salticidae; genus Maratus; species Maratus speciosus. The sequence goes on along the minus strand of OZ010790.1, from coordinate 435,603,533 downwards.
TTTATTTCACTTTATATTATGTTTAGCACTCTGTTACTTAATACAGAAATTTAATATTATTTTAATAAATCTGAATAAAATGCATAAAGACGTTAACAGGTAAGTGATTGTTTAATTTATGCTTCAATTGTAAAATATTTTAGTTGCAGATTATTTTATCTGTCGCAGACTCTTGGAGAATTTTCTACTTCTGGGGTCAATTCTGAAGTTATTGACAGAACTGTAAATTTTTTGCGGTACTTTTCGGTTAGCCGGGCGCCAGTGTTATACATACATATGTATATCTATCTATATGTATATATACACACATATATATATATATATATATGTATACATATAGCTTCTATATATGTATATATAAGCAGTGGTGGGATTCAGCTGGTTCGCACCGGCTCGGTAGAACCGGTTGTTAATTTGTGCTGAGTTCGGCGAACCGGTTGTTAAAAGCAGGGCTGCGGAGTCGGTAGGAAAAATGACCAACTCAGACTCCTGGATTTCTGAAACAATCGACTCCGACTCCAACTCTTCGACTCAGACTCCGGCATACACACAGGGTTTCTCAAAAAGATTGAAATGCGCTTTAATTTTTTACCTTTTGGAGATATGTAGATAATGCAAATTGAAAAAGTGTTCAAAATTAAATAGTAATTAAGATTAAGGATCGACCGAAATCAAAACAGAAACCGAATTTCGGTAATATTTCTATTTTCGGCCGAAAATTTCGTGCAATTAGTTCTAAATACAGTAATAAAAACAATTATATTTATTACTTTTTATGGGGTGTCCATTACTGGAATAGAGGGTGTCCATTACTGAGACAAAGGGTGCCCATTACAGGCATTTTAGAGGGTTTTGATATATTTCTGCTAAATTTACAATTTAGCTTCATATTGGCAGTTAAATTTTAAGTCATATTGGGAAATGAGACTATGGGAATGGTTAAATGTCATTGATAAATTAATGTAATATTGAAAAAAACTAGAATATAATACACATAACTATTACTTAAAAAACAATTTTTAGAGAAATTCCTTAAATATGTCCATTACTGGCACATCTACCCTATTTATAGATATATAACCCATATAATCCGACTGGCAGGATTTCCTGCCAAGCATTATAGACAGTTTAGCGCTTAAAAAAAAAAAAAAATGTTCGGTTGGTACCAGTTTTTTGAAATAATAATTTCCCCCTTACTTGAAGAATGATATATTAGATGAAAGGAATATTACTCTTAAAGTGCCGAGTAATTATCCTCATATTATAAAAATGTAGTTATCTACATTTGAGATTGTAATGCCTGTATTTATAATTTACAGTTTATATACCAATTTCAGACATTAATTCAAACTTTAAAGACAATTTTAATCACTGTAATATATACAGGTCTGTTTCCATAAAATACATTTAAAAATATATATGTTAAACGCCGCATTAAAAATTCTTTTGGTTTTTTTAAATGTGACGTCTAATATAAATTTTTTAATGTTACATCAAATATATTTTATGGAAACAGACCTGTATATATTACAGGGACTAAAATTGTCTTTAAAGTATGAATTAATGTCTGAAATTGGTATATAAACTGTAAATTATAAATACAGGCATTACAAACTTCAAATGTAGATAACTACATTTTTATAATGTGAGGATAATTATTCGGCACTTTAAGAGTAATATTCCTTTCATCTAATACATTATTCTTCAAGTAAGGGGAAAATTATTATTTCAAAAAACTGGTGCCAACCGAACAATTTAATTTTTTTTAAGCGCTAAACTGTCTATAATGCTTGGTAGGAAATCCTGCCAGTCGGATTATATGGGTTATATATCTATATATCTATAAATAGAGTAGATATGTCTGTAATGTACATGTCAATAACCTGAAAAATAACTAAATATTTATTAATGTAGGGTAATTCCGGGATTTATGCCGCACATTTTTTTGAATTTGTATATAAAATCCCATGGTAGACATAAAATTAAAAAAATCATGCTGTGCTATTTAATGGTAAATATACAACGTGTGTAGTTCGACAAAAAAAAATTCAAAACAGATTATTATTTTTTAACAATTTTTTTCTAAAACATTACACTGCGGCGCGTCACCCGTACATTCAGGCTGAGACGTCGCACTTGTGCGGTAGTTATGCCGCGCTTATAATAAGAACAAAACGAAATTATAAATAAAAATATTAAAAAAAATATTCATATCTGGGCTATAATTAACGTTGTAATAACTAAATGAGTACAATGAAACGTATTAATAGATTCAAATTAATAATTGTTGCCTACTTTCACTATTAAAATTATCGGCTTATTATTTTTGCATTAAATTTTAATTGTTATTTCCACAACATAACATCAATGTATTAGAAAGGGAAAAGAAAAAAGTGAAATTGTGTTTACATAATTTATTTGTTAACCCTTTCGGGACCGGTGGCTTTTACACACATTTTATTTGGTTGGTACCACTTTTTTAAAAGAAGTTACCTTTACTTGAATAACCATGAAAATACTCTAATTAAACAAAGCAAATATTACTTTTTTTTTTACTGGTGCCATAAATAAATTTTGTAAGCTCTTTATGAAAGTGCTTATATGCACCTATGGTCCAGGATGGGTTAAGGGACCTGTTTTTCCGACTACAATCTACAGAAAAAATGTCGAAAAAGTACAGTCTTTATGTAACTACATTTAAACACATGATGCAACGAAGCCAATTACACTTCCTCTTTTTTGGAGTAGTTTGCAAAGAACGTCTGCGTTACGCGTAATCCAATTTTTCATTATTATCTTGACATGCATTTTTCATGCCCTTCTTACTTTTAATTTTCCCCTTTTTCTCCTTCGGTTTTAGTAAACTTAATAACATGTCTAACATGGTTAGTCTATGCGAAAAGAAAAGGAAAAGTTAATAACACTTAATCATCCCGTACAAAAGAAACTGCGGCATGTATACCGGAACAGCAGTGCGGCATGTATCCCATTTTGCATAGTGCAGATGTCGGCCATCACAGTTACCTGTCATCGCTAAGGGGAATGGCGTAAACATACGCACAGTACTCTATACAAACGCTATACTTAGTTTTGACTTCGGAATCATGTTGCATTTAGTAATTAGTGTATGAAAAGTATTTAACATAACGTGTTTAAAATTTTGGACACTGAAATCATGCACTTACGTCAAATTAAGGATTGTACTTCTACAAGTAAACATCGAAATGGGATTCACGCTATACACTGGTTAAAATAATCTCATTGCGCACCTATACTGTGCGTTTGACGACCATCTATCGAAAATTACAAGAAATACAAGGGGTGCGGCATCTATCCCGTATGCGGCGACTCCCGGAGTTACCCTATAGAGTTAGAAAAAAATAAAATAATAATTCCGTTCATAAATTTAAAATTAAGCGTAATTGGTTTTATTTTTTGTTTCACTTCAAACTGTTCAGCAAAAAGTTTGGAGTCGGAGTCGGCATATTTTTAGCGACTCCGACTCTTTTCACCGAAAAATCACTCCGACTCCGACTCCGCAGCCCTGGTTAAAAGGATACTTTAAATGCGGAAATCGTATTTACATAAATTTACTTTCTTAAAATGTTTATCTGCACAACAATATTTTCTAATCGCAACACTGTGACATATTCTGATTTGTTTCATTTGATAAAATAATGTTTCATTTTCAAAAAAAAAAAATTTTTTTTCTTCATGAGTCATGTAAGAAACAAATTTAACTTAAAAAAAAAAAATAAAAATAAATTTGCGATTTGAAGAATTTTGGGATCCAAATCTGCAGCCAAGGCTAACTCTAGTTATGTGGCATGATTATTCAACACTATATTAACTACTTATATTCGAATAAAAGGTACTTTGACATGGCTGTTTCTTTTGGAAATATACGTAATGTTTCCTCTTATCACTGATAAATGGCTAATAGCTAAATTGTTAGATTTAGTAATGTATTTCCCACTGTGTTTTTAAAAAATATTGTTCTTCATATCTTAGAAATAATTTAAATTAAGTAGTTATTTTCGTAAACGTAAAAATTTTTTATCTCTCATAAGATCCGTGTATTTTACCTTATAGTAATATTATAAAGAAATAAATTTGTTTGTTTGTGCCTTTGTAAGAGGTAATCTCTGGAACTACTGAACAGATTTTAAAAGTAATGGTGCAAACTAATGGTGACAGACCCTGTTGCAAAATAGGCTATATTTTATGTCGTTGGCCCTAGACACAGGGGTGTGAGGAGCAAAAAACTTTCTAAAAATGGGATTTTTGTTTTACCGAAGAGTCTAGAAACTTGAAATTTGGAATGTTAGTTGATTATAAGATAAAAATGCTCTCTAATTAGTTTCTAAAACTTTGAAATATAAAAAGGGAAAGTAACACTTCCATATAAAGCAGCGGAAGAACTATTATTTATAGTTAATTTCATTTATATTAACTATTTCGGATTTTTTTTTTTTTTTTTTTTTTTGCTATATTTTAAATATTTTTCTAAAATTATGTAGTTTTTGAAAGTATTCAAAAGACTAAAAATATTTTCAGAAGTTTCTGGAAGTTCGGCAGAAATAAAAAAGGGGTTTTCAAAGATAAACATAATATGGTCATAGAAAAGAAGTTTACTAACTATTTCTAATGTATCAAACATAATGACGATTAGTCTAATTGGTCTACCTCTAAAAGAATGGATTCCTACTTTTATAGTGAATATATGTTACGATAAAAGCACACAAGATCTTGTTAAAATTTTAACTGTCTCACAAAGTTATAATGTGGTGCAATCTACATTATTACAAACAGGATTTTCAGTTATAAATTTCCAAGTGGGTGAAAAAAGTGTCGAACCAGGGATGTCTTGGCTGAAACCACCAATGCTTTACCAACTGAGCCTTCCCGGACGAATCTGGAGGACTAATTCACCCAACTAACTTTTAACAATCACAGTGTCTGGCCTGATATCTGAATCAGCTCAACAGAATATATCGAAGGTTATATTTGGAACTTCAGCAAACGCTGCATGCGTAATTATATTAGATCAAATTTAACACAATTGTTCAATTGGTAAATAAATCATTACAGTTATAAATTTCCAAGTGGTGAAAAAAGCCCGGCCCAGGATTCGAATCAGGTATGTCTTGGCTGAAACCTCCAATACTCTACCAAGAGCATTGGCGATTGGGCGCATTTTTTTTTTTTTAATACAAAAGTAATTTTAGAGACATTTTAATCTAATTAAAGAAGACGACATTGACAAATATCTCGGTGAAATTTGCGACTTTAGAGAAGAAATCTAAGCATAAAACACGCATTAAAAACATCCAGAAATCAAGCACCTTACAACTCACGAGAGCCGATTTATCGACATTAGCTTCGAAGAAGTTACAAACATTTATCACCAAAACAACGATGTAATTAAGAATTCTTGACATTCAGTGAGTTGGTATTCTCGTGAGATCAGAGACTGTTTCTGTTTTTAATATCTAACTGGTTCTAACTTTAACCCTTAAATGCCGGGTGTTGCTTTTCGGCAATATACCCAATTTAGGCTTCTAAAATACTATTAGAATATATTGAAGCTATAATCCCTAATGTTGCCAATAAAATACATTCTGAAAATATTATTAAATCGATTTTCAACATGTAGATGGCAAAACTTTTGCTGTTTAAGAATAAAGATAGATTTATTTTTTCAATTGTTGCTAAATGTTCTTTTTGTTTTGTTTGGAAGCTTGCGAAATACCCTATTTTGTTCTGCCGTGAGCAAGTAAAATTTATTTCTTATTATAGTTCCTAAAATTCTTGTTTGTTTAACATTATAGAATTTTATCGAGAAAAATTATTTTTTCAATTAAAGACCATTATTGCTAATTAGTAACAAACTGCTTTTTACCCGTAAATCATACTTAAAACAAAATATGATTTTTTAAAGTATTTTTCAAATGATTTATTTAAAAAATGAAAGTCGAAAAACATTATTACAATGATTTTTGAAAAATCAGGCATTTAAGGGTTAAGCTTGAGAATCAACACATGTCCATGATCTAAATTTCTGCTATTTTTGCGTTATCCTTATTTTATATTCTTTTGTTTCCTATTTTGATGCATGTAATTTTGGTCGGTTTCATGATTGCCGAATTTTTATTAAATAAATTACGCCTTTTTATAGACAAACGTGATTTAGGAACTTCTTTTTTTTACCCGACTGAAAAGAAGGGTTATGTGTTTCACGCGTATCTATGTATGTGGATTTCTTTATACCCTCGAAACATCCCAACGGCTAGATGGATTTTAATGAATGAGGTCTCTATCAATTCGTCTTAGCGGCCCGATGGTTATAGGCTAGGTTTTGTTTTGATAAATTCAAAATATCGGCCGCAAAATACAAAATGGCGGTAGAGATGAAAAAAAATTACGCACCATATTGAGTGGCATATCATTGGATAGGTCTTTTAAAATGAAGACGATGTTTCATTGACTATTTTACAGTCAGAAGCTCCGTTAAAATATTATACAACCTGGAAATTGTGTATGTAGGATCTCTAGCTTTACTGCAACTCTAACCATCATAGGCATCTATAGACCTCATCAAAACAGTGTTTATAGATAGGAACTAACAATTAAACACAACTTAAAAGTCATCAAGACAAGTAAATAAAAAAATAGGTAAGTAATATAAACAAGTAATATAAAAAAAAATATTTTAAGTCAATTCCTACTAAGGTCAGTAAGAGAATTTTTTTTGTCCCATTCTTCTTTTCTCTTGAGTGGCACTTAAAATGCCTTGATCAAGAAGAGGGCTCTTTCGGTCTTAAAATACTTTGATCAAGAAGAGGGCTCTCTCATTATTGAAAATTAATTTAATTTAATAAACGAATTAATATTTGAAAAAAAACTGGATTAACATCCAGTGCCATCCACTACAAGTTTAAAAAATTTATTTGAGCTTGATTGGATGTATAATAAGTATTTTATTAACGATTGAAAATTTGAACAAGATATATATAGCGAGAGTTTGAGCTAATAGTAGGAATTGAAAAAAAAAAGTTTCACGTCGATGAGAAATAATTAGTTCGCTTTTTTATGCAGTCGGGTTTTTTGATTTTTTTAAAATTTAATTGTTTATTTACTATACCAAAAGAGAATTTTTTTAGCTATGTTCTTATAATATTGGAAAGTGTTTCAGAATCTATGTGTGATGTTTCATTTTACTTTCATGTTTATGTGTCAAAAAATCATTTGAGTAGCGAACCGGTTGTTAAATTATTTGAATCCCACTACTGTATATAAGTATACATACATATGTATATATAACACTGGCGCCCGGCTAACCGAAAAGGGCACAGATGTCATATTCGCCCCATATTGGCGCGATTTTTTTCTGACGCCAATATCATATAGGCAGTGGGTACTTAACTTGCACCAAAGTGTCGTTATTTTGCTTGATGTGGTAACCCGGATTATGTTGTTTATGCTGTTGATGTTTTCGCCAAATTGGCAACCGAAAAAAATCGTGCCAATATGGGCGAATATGACATCTGTGCCCCGAAAAGTACCTTTTTTTGCTAATGCCATGGTTTTAAAAACAAATCTTGGTACTTGTTAGTTATCCGTCGACCAATTTCGCCAAATTATATAAATCGCCAAACCACCCGCCAAATTATACAAATTGACATAATTTTTATTTTAAATAACGAAAGAACAAATAAATTAATATAACATTAATAAAAATACAAATAAAACGTCAAAATAAAAATCACTTCATGACGTAAACACGCGTTGTCAAGTGAATGTGACAATTATGATCAACCATTACATATTGGCATTTAATCTTACAATTTGGTCGACGGGATAACTAACAAGTACCCAAATCTTACACAAGAGTATTTCATTTGAGCAAATCGGTGCTTTATGTGAAATGTCTTTTGCATTTCTATAAAAGATGAAATTGCACTCCCAATATTACATATAATAAACAAGAACCCCCAAGTCGCCCCTGTGTATTTCTTTTTTACTCAAGCCAAACATTTTTGCCCAGCTGAATGTTTGTTGTAGAACATTGTAAAATATTCTTTTAGTATACAGTACAGAACCATTTATCCGGAATGGTTGGGGTCAGATATATTCCGGATAACTTTTTTCTGGTTAACTGGTTCGGCATTAAAGCAGCATCCATTTGATAAGTTTTGTGGAATATATGGGACATTCTCAGTCTTTTGACTTTCATGTCCCAGAATAATAATTTTTATTTTAGTACTTGTTATTGTGTTTTTTTATTTCATATACTGGGGAACATCCCATTGCATGATTGCACAATATTAGCGAGATAAATAAGTTTTGGACGATGTTGGGGGTCCAAACACCTGGAAAACTCCTATACCATTCCGTGTCCCTGATGCTGATTTTTAAGTTTGGAGCTGTCTGGATAAAATTGTTTCAATAAAAATAATTCAATGTAATTTTTTTTCTGAAACTGGAACTATTGTTTTATATAAATATGTAGCTAAAAATTAGCCTGCACACATTTTTAGGGTTGTTATTATTTTTTAAACTCTGTCCCTGGGTTTTAGATTTTTTACCATCCCTCTTCTAAAATTATACAGAAAATCATTTCAGATGCAGCCACAGAATTTTTTTCAAGTTTTTTCTCATGCAGAAGTTTGCTAGAGAAATAATGTCTAAAATTCTTTGGCAGGAAATTTACTGCAGAATTTAAATATCAATTTCAAGCATCGTGGCTTTATTGGTAGTCTCACCGTCCCCAAGGTTTATTCCTGCACTTTTCAAGGTAAATAAAAAAATAATTTAATCCAATGTTAACAACTGTTTCTAAAAATCAGTGAACATTGTGGCTATCACTTAGTCTTAACATGATTTTCCTAAAAATAGGTGGTAATTTTGCTTACCGTCCCCTTTTTTTACCTTACCGTCCCTTCTTTAACACCCCTTTAAGACAATGTTATACAAAAATTCTGTATTAAAAGTACTACATTGTTATTATTTCTTATTTGAATGTCCTGTGGGTACTATGCAAATTCATTATAAGTAAAAATTTAGAAGAAAATAAGTTATACGGGTAAAATGGTAAGGAAAATTAAACTCCCAAGTTTAAGTTAAACCTCAGTTAAATAAAAAAAATTTCGCTGCTGACCATTTTTTCTTTATTTTGAATCATTAAGGCATTCGTCTATCAGATTAAAATGTTATTTTAGCAAGTTTAATTTTGCCAGATTTTTTCCCCCAAAAGTCAAAAGATTGTCAGAATGTCCCATATCTGGTTGTCGCATTATTTCTGATTTTAAATTATTAGATTATTTGTTAAAAATCAGATGCAAGAAAGATCAAAAGTTAGCCAAAGTTTGGAAGGAGGTAATTTATGTAAATCCCTTGGGAACAAAAATTCTTCTGTTTCCTCAGCAGAAAAATTAAAACATCTAAAATAACACTAAATAAGTTTCCATTTCAAATACTAGATATTGACATCAAATTATACAATTCTTTCAAGCAGTGCATATGTCAAACTAGGCAGTTACGACACTTTTTTCTGCAAAGATTCTGAAATAAGCCTATTAGAAATATCATTCCGGATAAATGGTTCCATACTGTACCTCTTTTCATTGCTTGGTTCAATTTTTTTTTCTGTATTCTTGTACCAGTTATATTTTGTCCAGTGCATTATATGTTAAAATTCTTTGATGCGACTAGAAAATTAACGACTGCTTGGCGTGATTAAAAAAAAATATATTTGTTTATATTATTGTCTGCATTATTAGTTTACGTTGTATCTGAATATTTAGGTTGATAGATTTGACGAATTTATCGCAACGTCGCCAAGTCATACACCAAGCAGTCGTTAATAATGCAGTTTAGCCAAATCTTTTTATTTTCCTTTTATATTTTTATTGTGCTGATTTAAGCATATTTTTGTCTATAGAAATGACAGATACATGGGATGAAGCAAGTCCTGTTCCAGTCCAGGAATTACCTGAAATTAAATTGTTTGGTAAATGGAGCTCTAGTGATGTGCAAGTTAGTGATATCAGTTTAACTGTAAGTTGTATAATTTTAGAATCCTTTGTAATTATGAAGGGTTGTTTTGATGTGTTATGTTCTGTGCTTTTGAAAGAGGTCTCACTTAGAATTTGAAATTCCTCTGAATGCATATATTGAATTTATATGTGAATGTTATTCATCCCTCTTTGAAAATTTTTTGGGTTAACTACAGAATTAAGGACTTTGGTGCCTGATTTGATGGCATTTTGAAAGGTACTTTTAAATGTATTATAAATCTGGAGCAGGGTTAGAAATTAGGAACTCTAAGTAAGGCATCAGATGATGCCTACAGTTATATTTCTAGGTGCCAAACTGCATTTCATGGTTACAATTTTGTTATATTTTCTCATTTTCTTCGCAACCATGCTAATAACAGTATTGTTTCATTTTTATGTTTTAAGGGCAAGGGGGGTGGGGTTGCTTAAAAAGCCGGCTAAAATTTAAAAAAAGCCATGCCGGTGGCTTTTATTGGTTTTAACTGCCTTTTTTTTGACCAAAATTGGCTTTTATACAGTGAAGTATCTTAATTATAGATTACACATTTTAAAGTGTTAATTAGTTTTAATGACATTTAGTTGATTTAGAATACAATAAATAACCCAATTTCTCAATAATGAAGACATAATACTGAAAAATAAGCTTAGATGGATCTGCTAGTGATTTGAAGTGAGAATTTGAAATGTCAGCTAAATTTTAAAAGCCATACGAACTGCTATATCTGGTTTACACTGACCTTTACCCCCCTCCTCCCCAAGGGTGTCTAGTCTACAGAATCTGGAAATCAGGGAATCATGGAAAAAACAGGGAGGTTTATCAGTCTGGAAATGTCAGGGAACTTTGTAAAACTACTGGAAAATCAGAGAAATTTGTCTATATTGCGAAAATATTTGCATTTTCACCTTGCCAACGAGACTGATTAGTCTGTTTTATGTACCATATTTTTTCACATGCTGATTAATCTTTTCCAATATTTTTTAAACGATTCACATGGTATAAATTTTTGATATTTAACGTAAATTAAGGTGATCAGATGTCCTGATTTTCTATACATAGCACTTATATTGAAGGCGATTTACACATTTTTGCAAGCATACATATTACAAATTAAAAAATCGGTTGTAAATTCTGATGCTAATTTTTAATATTATGCTTGTTATTTTAAAAACAGAATAATAGTATCGCATTGACTTTCTTTGTTAAAGCAATGCGTAAATGATGTTTCTTTAAAATCACAAATTGACACAATTGGTCAATATCATTGCATTGATAAATAATATATGAAATACATTTTAAGTGATTTAAAAAAAAATAAGTTTTATGATGTTTTATACAACTATTTAGTTAAAAGTAAAAAAATAAATAGGTTAAAATTATAATTGATATACAATATTATAAATATTAATTGACAATGAGATTATTAAGTTATACTTACAAATACATTTATAAAACAAAAAATGAGAAAAATAAATGTAGTACGTCCCTGCATCGAACCCGGGCCTGCAGATTAGTCAGCAAATGCCATGCCCATACTTGCCAAATTTTACGCTTAAGGCGTAAATTTTACGCTTTTGACTAATCTTTTACACTTTTACGATCAGAATGCTTTTCCTGTTATTTTGATAGTTTTCTTACTTTTATCAGAAAAATGTATTTTTTTTTTTTTTCGATCTCCTCTTTGAGTTCTACTATATCGTATTTATATGAAAATGTAACATAAAAGATAAAAAAAAAACTCTTAAAAATGGCAATATTAACAAGTATTGTTTTATAAACAAGTCCCGCGATCGGGAGGGATTGATCGATTCGTAGCAGTTACTTCTAAAATTGTAGTTTTTCATCCTTGATTGGCTAACCAGCGCATCAGTTGAACGTCAGTTTTGTAGGCGTGGCTTACTCTTTCTCCCTACTTACTGGAGAAGCTCATTTTAACTCAACTCTTGCTTTCTCGAATTGGAGATGTTTTGAAACACGCGGATTGCGGATGCTTATTTACTGATTTTAATTAGTGTTGATCATGTCTCACGCCTTACATTAATTGGTTTATTTTTGCGATGGCGGAAGTATACAAAGGCAGTTATACTAAAGAATTTCCGTGCATAAAAGCATCAACGAAAAGTCCTAAGTTTGTTTATTGTGACTATTGCCGATCTGATTTTGCCATTTCCCATGGAGGTAAATATGACATTACTAAGCACATATCGAAAAAAAAGCATTTGGAAAATGCTCAGTTAGCTAATACTTCCGAAAAACAGAAGCTCAACAACTTTTTCAAAGAAGACAATCCTTCTGAGCCAAATTATTTTTTACATGATTTTTAGTGGAACATGTTTCTCTTTCTGCTGCTGATTATGCCGGGCCATTATTCCGGAAGATGTTTCCGAAATGTGACGTTGCCAAACAATACGGATGTGCTCGCACAAAAACTACTGCTATAGTAAAAGAAATGGCCTCATCTGCTATTGATAATCTGAAAAAGCAAATGCGAATTAGACCATTCTCGCTAGCCTGCGATGGAAGTAACGACTCTGATCATAAATTGTATCCGATCGTAATTACTTATTTTAATTCTGTGGAAAATTTAGTTGAAAATAAATTGCTCTCTCTGCCAACTTTAATTGGCTCAGGAACTGGTGAAAACATCAGCAATTTAATTCTGAAAGAATTGGGAAAAATGAACATTCCCTTTGAAAATTTCCTTTCTTTTATGGCAGATAATGCATATGTTATGCAAGGCAAGATAATCGGTGCAGTTGCTTTTTTAAAGCAAAATGATCAAAATCTGATATCTTTTGGGCTCTGCATGTCATTTAATTAATCTTGCTGCAGAAAAAGGTGCTGCAGCTTTGCCAGTAAATATTGATGATGTTCTTGTAGACATTTTCTATTATCTGGACAAAAGCGCAAAACGTAAAGAATCATTGAAGCAATTTCAATTATTACATGATAAGGAAACAAGAAAAATTTTGAAGCATGTCTGTACTCGATGGCTCTCCCTGGGTAGAAGTTTGAGTCGTCTTGTTGATCAGTGGGATCCATTATTGAGTTATTTTACAAATTTGGTAAAATCTCAGAAAAGTAAAATATCTTCCAATCTCTCTACTTATAAAATACCCCAAAAAAAGGATGTTTTAAAAAATATGAACAGCTCATGTGATATGAAGTCTGCTCAAGAAACCTCAAAAAATGATTCAATGCAAGGTAGTTGTTCCACAAAACGGAAAATTAGTACCACTGATATGAATACCCCATCATCTAAAAAACATAAGAAAGAAGAGAAATGCCAAAGTAAGCCTAAAAAGAATAAATCTACAGTGTTGTCTCGAAGAAAAAATTTTCATGTTTTTGTCATCTTCAGAAGTGAAAGCATATGCCTTCTTTCTATTGAATGTCATTCCTATTTTTGACAAAATAAATGTCACTTTACAATCATCATCACCATTAATACATAAATTGATAGACTTATATTTGGAGTTGTTAAAAGAACTCTTATGCAGATTTATAAAGCCATCTGTTATAGTGAAAAATTCAGATCTTTGTGCAATAAATTTCCGTTCCAAGGAAAATCAGAAAGAACTTCATGAAATCACAATAGGAAGTTCCACTAAAGAAGAAATTAAAAAACTAAGTGCTGAAAAAAGAAATACATTTTTGAATAGTATTTTGAATTATCACATTGCTGCATGTGATTATGTTGTCAAGAAATTTCCTATTGAAAATGCTATTCTTAAGCATGCTGCTGTTGCTGATTTGAGTAGAGTAGGAGATTTCACATTCTCTTCAGTTACATTTTTTTCAAACTTATTTCCATGTATACTAAATGTAAAACTGGACCAGTCAAAAAATGATGCTGTAGATTTGCTTGAAGAACAATTTTGCAATTTACAAATTGATACTGTTCTTTCCAATTTCGATCATTCTAAACGCATGGATATTCAATGGGTTGAGATTAGTCAAATCAAAGGTGCTACAGGATTTCCAAAATATAAAGAACTCTGTGATGTCATGTTATCTATCCTGAGTATTCCGCACAGTAATGCTGAATGCGAAAGAATATTTAGCATTGTGAAAAAAATTAGAACTGAATTTAGAAGTGGGTTATCTAATGAAACTTTGGAAAGCCTTATGATTTTGAAGACTTATAAGAGGTCACCGTGTCATGAACATACTTTCAGTAGCATTGAACTGAATAATGCCAAGAAAGCTACTGCTGCATCTTTGAAATGTGAAGTTACTGCTTAAAAATTCATCCTGTGTTTTAAATTGATCATTTATCATCTGGGTTTTTTTTAATAAATAAAATTGAAAAAAAAAGTGATTTATAAAATCTAGTTCTAAATAATTATCTGAAATTAACCATCTGTTTATTATACAAATAATAAAAATTAGTAGTTATAAGATTGAGCTAAAAAATTTGCCTGCTTTTTATAAATAAAATTATAAACTTTTAAAAATGCTTATTGTATAATTTTATACAAGAAAAACTATTGGGTAGTTTTTATAATCTGAAATTAACTGTCAGTTTATCATATCAATAATAAACAAATAATATATATTAATCATGGTCATTTAAACTATTTTTATAAACGAAATTTGAAAAGTGTATAAAATAAAATATATGCATAAAAGTTTATGAAATTTAACGTTAAATGATTATAATCTGATATTAATTATAAGTCATTTAATTAATGATAAATTAAAATAGGTGGACTATATTGAATATAATAAATATAATCAAGTTTTTTTTTTTCCCCCTTCTCATTGAATTTAGACTTTGATTTTTGTTGTGTGAATTATGCTAGAATTTACATTGTAATACTATATAAGACTTTAAAAACTTATTGTGTAATATTTTTATCTGTTTTTAGTCTCGTTTACATATACCAAAAAAGGGGGGGGGGGGGGTTAAACATAAGAAATGTCGTTCGCACGCTGTTTTACTCCTTGGAATTTTTCTAGGTTGGCAGGTATGCATGCCAACTCAGCTACGACCAACCTGTCCTTTTAGTTACAAAGTAAGTATTTAAGTTGTGCACTACTATTAGCCCTCCCGGTTTCTCAAGAACTAACAACATATATTAAAATAATCAAAATCTGTGATTAACAAATGTTGGCCCTCTCCTTGTTAGATATGTCTTTACTGTTGCATTCTAGCGGTCAAGACTTATTTTATTCGATAAAATTTAATAGAAATTTATAATTCTTTTAGTAGAAAATATTTAAGTGTATAAAAAAATAATTTATCTAAATTTAATATGAATTAGCTCTGAACAAACTTATAATAATAAAAACCGGCTTTTTTTTTTTTGGACTGGCTAAAAGTAGGCAAACCTGAAGGGAGGCTCTATAAACACAGGGTGTCTACAGAATCTGGAAATCGGGGAATCATGGAAAAATCAGGGAGGTTTATCACTCTGGAAAAATCGGGGAAATGGCAGGGAACTTTGTAAAACTACTGGAAAATCAGATAAATTTGTCTATATTGCGAAAATATTTGCATTTTCACCTTACCAACGAGACTGATTAGTCTGTTTTATGTACCATATTTTTTCACATGCTGATTAATCTTTTCCAATATTTTTTAAACGATGCACATGGTATAAATTTTTGATATTTAACGTAAATTAAGGTGATCAGATGTCCTGATTTTCTATACATAGCACTTATATTGAAGGCGATTTACACATTTAAAAAAATTTTAAATGATACATTAGCATAACCTGACCAGGTGGCCAGCTTAATCCTATTAGTTATCCCATCAGATTTAGATAAGTCTTAGAATTGAATATTTTTTAGAAAATGAGGAAACTTTCTGGTCACCCTATATACATTGGCTTCTATATGATGTTGGACTAATGAAGTTGGACGCTATGAAGTTAGTTGAGTTCGGATTTATAAAACTGTCAACCAATACATAATGAATATTAGGCAATTTTTATGTTTTTGTCTTGTTTTTTTCTCCCAAATGAGATATTAGCAAGCTGGATAAGTATGTTATACGAGGAATTGGTATACACGAAAAAATATTATATGTGTATTGTTAATAACGGAAAACAGGAAAGTCTGATAAAAATAGTCAGGGAAATCATGGAAAAATCAGGGAACTTTTTTTTTAGAATTTCTGTAGACATCCTGAAACACTTTATTGGTGTATTAATCACTAAAACAAAATAAAAGCTGGTTTTCTTTAAAAGTGTAAAAACTGATTGAACTAGAATATTTGTGTTCTAGAAAAATGTTCACTTTACTATTAGGGTTTCGTTCATCTGATGAAACCCTATTCGTCTCACTCCTCTGTCTGTCCGTCACGTAGCCCGCTCTCAGAAACTATATATGTTGGAGACTTGAATTTTGCATACTTATAGCTGAACACCTCATATCAAACGACAAATCGTAAAATTTTGAAAGTCTTATATTTAACCATCTGGGCTCTAACTTGTGCATTTTAATTTTTTTATTGTAACTGAGCCCCTAATTAAGTTCAAGACTTACAATTTTGCATACTTATAGCTGAACACCTCACAGCAAACGATAAATCATAAAATTTTGAAAAAGTCATATAATTAACCCTCTGGGCTCTAACTTGCGTATTTTAATTTTTTTGTTCTGAGCCCGTAATTAAGTTCAAGACTTGCAATTTTGCATACTATATAGTTGAACACCTCACATCAAACGACAAATTGTAAAATTTTGAAAAGGTCTTATATTTACCCTTCTGGTCTCTAACTTGTGTATTTTAAGCTTTTTTTTCTAACTGAGCTCCTATTTAATTTGAAGACATGAAATTTTGCATACTTATAGCCAGAGTTGTATAATATAGACGCACGCGCGAACGCCGTGCGCGGAAAATTTTCCGAAAATTTCGGGACTTTGCGGGGGGAAAAAATTACGAAAAGAAAAACATATGTTTTGTTTTTGTAACTTTTTTAATACCAAAATTTAAAAATATTCCCCAATTTTATGATTTATACAGTATGTATATGTTTGTCCACAATTCAAAGTTTAAAGACTCAAAACATTGTTGTGACATCCACAGACCCTTTTATTTCTATTTTCCCCAGACTAAAACTTGTTGCTGATTGGTTTTCCGTCGGCGGCTCAGTGACAATTTAGCCTGGCAACGGCTGTTAAATCGAATAATTTCGTAGTGTTATAAGAGTGACTGGCATTTTGTGTGAAGAGATATCTTAGGGATTGGGTTGTTTCTAAATGCATTGACAAAATAATTGAAAAGAATTCACCTTCCTATCATTGATTTTTGCTTTGTTATTTTTTAAATTAAAATAATTATTCTTTTAATTAATATTATCTTTAAATTTAAATAGCAATTATTTTAAACTATGATTTTTAGTTCATATCGTCAAAATAATATAATACGTAATTTTATTAAACATTAATTTGTGGAAAATTTTGACCTAATATTTATGTGCGCGGAAAGTTTTTGTTTTTATACGAGTCTGCTTATAGCAGAACACTTGTGATCACACGAAATATCATAACATTTCCAAACAGTCTTATTATTGACCCCTCCGGGCTCTAACCTGTGTATTTTAAGCAATTTTTCTAACCTCCACCCATTGTACCCGGTGGGTACTTTCTAACTTTTGCCGACACACCTTTGACCACTCTTTTATATTATGCACATAGCCTTACATATTTTAGTTCCACTTTTTACCGCCAGGGGGTGTCTACCTAACTCGGGTGCTATGGGCCTGATCTCCTCGACTAATATATCTGTGGATAAGTTGTAAAACGGAGTTTTGCTCGGATAAAGGTTTGTGTAGAATAGAGTGCATTCCCTGGTTGCGAAATGTGGAACTAAGAGATTTTGCAAAAGGATAAAGTGTTTTGAAAGGAATATTAAACAAAACCCTCTTTGTGATCTGTGATCATACTTACCCACTTGTTTCTATGAAGCTAATATCCATACAAAACAGATTATCAAGCAATTATCCTGCATACTTTTTTTTTTTTTGAGGGAGGATGTATTATAAAAAATTTTAAAACATTTTTGATACAGTATCTTATTTTTGGAACATACAAGGAAGGAGAAATGCATAATAAAAAAATCTTGCATATTTATTTTAGACAATCTTACAGCTATTACTTTGAAAAACTGAAATAAAGATATTTAATTTTTAATATCTGAGAAAAACTTATGTTAAAGAACAAATGAGAGCGTTTGTTAACAAAAGGTGAGCAATTCCATCTCAGCTCAGGCAGGACATGTCAATTCACCATCATAGATTTTTTTCAAAAAATTACAGTAGTTATAACTAAGTAATACATAAAATTTCCCAATGGGATTTTTCCCCCCAAAAATTTTTTCTGTGGTTACAGCACTTTAAAGTTTACGATAAAATTGACAATTTTCGAAAAAACAGAAAAACGCTTCATTTTGAATCGAACACAGTATCAAAAATATTTAACGTATCCAGTCAATTTATTTTTTACAAATAGTTATTAAGCTGAATTTCACTTTAGCCTAGTTTTAAAAAATATAGTGACATTTTAAATTAATTTTAAAAAATTGTTTCTAAGTACAAAAAATGGAATTATTACTGATTTTAAGATTTTTTTTTCAGAATGAAAAAAAATATTTTAAAGCTAAACATTGGTGGTAATCCAAAGACCTTTAATGGAAGTTTCACAGTAAATTTTATTTTAATCCTAAGATGCATGCAACTTTTGCAATTCAAATTTAAATTATGCAAAATTTTGTAAAATCGCTATTTTTGAGATGCAATTTCTCAAAAACACCATTTTTTAAAAATCTGATAATATGCTCAATTGATACCTTATTAGTTTCTAATAAATACCTTATAAGCAAATCATGTGTTTTTGCTTAGAAAATTTTATATGATTTTTTGAAAATATCATGTTGTGTATATTTTTCAAACGGCCAGAAAGTCGAGCTTTTTCTTATTTCACTGAATTTATAATGTGATTAAATTTTTTATAAAAAGAATAATATGTAATAATTTTAAATAAAAGGTGTAGCAAAATATCTAGTAGTTAAATCCAGAAAAATTAAAAAAGAAAAAGTAGTTTATGCGCAATCTGATCCTTATATTAGACATCCTTTATCAATAGAAGCACTAAATGTTGCATTGTCCTGCTATTTAGAGGATAACAAAGATTGAACTAAAGATAGTCCAAACAAAAGTGATGTTATTTGTATTAAAAATGATGGTGCGGAAATTAAAAGAGCAGAGATTCGATGATTAGATAAGGAAATGATTACTATAAAATTTTAGTGGTGTTGAGCATGCCACAGTTGGCCACCCCTGCTGTATGAAAATAAGACTATCAAAATTTCATTCATTATATCCAAAATTTATCTAAATTCAGCCAATACAAGTAGTACGCTGTTCTGTTTACTGCAGCAATTAGAAATTAATATGTGTAGCTCTTAAAAAATTTAACATTCATTCAAGTTAGAGAAGAAGATCTGATGACGAAATGCTAATATAGAAAAATAAGCAATGAAAATTGTTGACTCGAAGAGTGTGGTGAGTGCCCTGAGGTACAAAAATTCTTAGTCGAAGCTTTTGATTTGAATGAAGAGAAAGGGGTTGTATATGCTATATGGGAAGATGATGACTTAATAAAAAAGTTGGTATGGATTAAAAAAATTTCTAGAAGATGTAAGGCACTGGGTGAGAAAAGCAATTCCTCATTATCACTCAAGGAAAAATCAGACACAAAGAATTGCTGAGGTAAAGTTATCAAAAAAAAAAAAAAAAAAAAAAAAAATCTGTGCTCGTGATACATTCTGACTTTGCTAAAAACTGGTCGGTAATACTGACAGATGAAGTACAAGGCTTTCACTGGCAAAATACTCAAATATCATTATTTACCTGTACAGCATATTTTAGAGAAGAAATAGTTTTATTGTAGTTTCTGATGATATAACTCATGATACAGCTTATGCTGTTTGTGCCATAGAAAATATAAAAAAAGAATTATCTAAGTTGTACCAATTACAAACACTGGAATCAATTGTGTATATATCAGATAGAGCACATTTTAAAAATAAGTATTATTTTGCTGGATTGCACAAAAATAATGAAGTTGTACTAAAGAAGTGGATTTTTTCAGCTACTGGCCATGAAAAAAGTGCATGTGATGCTGTAGGGGGATTATGTAAGCATTATGCAACGAAATTTAATCTCCAAAATGAGCCAATAAGAGCCATCCGAGATTCTGTCTCATTTGTTGCTGAACTATCCTCTCTGTTAAAAAAATATCCTTCTACTCCATCTAAACAGAAACATTATTCAAGCCTATAGAGCTAATAATGAGAAAGAATAAGCTAATGTAAAATGTATTGTTGGTATACGATCTAAACATTATTGGATGATTAAAAATAATGAAGGTTATATGGGACGAATAATTAAAAATGCATTGACAAAAGTTGAAACCTCCAGCCAGATAACAAAACATTATTCAATGCGCAATTTATAAATCGGTGATTTCATTGGGTGCTTTTATGAAAATAATTGATGGATAAGACAAATCAATAGCATATCATGAGAACTGAGGGACATTACAGCATCATTCATATACCCCATGGTCCAGAAAAAGCATTCCTGTGGCCAGAAGAATCTGGAAAGAAAAAAGATAAATGCATCGAGTAACACTTAAAATGTGGCGATTAACTTTATTGTCCTCACTCGCCAAATTTAATGGGCACCACTCGCCAAATGTGATGGTTGCAAGATGTATCGATGCTCTTTCCTCCCTGGTATCGATTCCAGATTTCTTTCCCGATTCTTCTTGTCACTGGAATGCTTTTGATGGACCATGGGAGTACATGAATGATACTGTAATGTCATTTAGTTCTCGTGATATGCTACTGATTTGTCCTATCCACCAATTACTTTCATAATCAATATTTCATAATAAATTATAAATTAAGTGAATAAGAAAAAGCTTGACTTTCTGGTCTTTTGAAAAATATACACAACATGTTATTTTCAAAAAATCATATAAAATTTTCTAAGCAAAAACACAATTTGCTTATAAGATATTTATTAGAAACTAATAAGGTATCAATTGAGCATATTATTAGATTTTTAAAAAATGGTGTTTTTGAGAAATTGCATCTCAAAAGTAGCGATTTTACGAAATTTCGCATAATTTAAAATTGAATTGCAAAAGTTGCATGCATCGTAGGCTTAAAATAAAATTTACTGTGAAAGTCCCGTTAAAGGTCTTTGAATTACCATCAATGTTTAGCTTTAAGATATTTTTTTTCATTCTGAAAAAAAAATCTTAAAATCAGTAATAATTCCATTTTTAGTACTTAGAAACATTTTTTTAAAAATTAATTTAAAATGTCACTATATTTTTTAAAACTATGCTAAAGTAAAATTCAGCTTAATAATTATTTGTAAAAAATAAATTGACTGGATACATTAAATATTTTCGATACTGTGTTCGTTTCAAAATGAAGCGTTTTTCTGTTTTTTCGAAAATTGTCAATTTTATCGTAAACTTTAAAGTGCTGTAACCACAGAAAAAAAAATTTTGGGTGAAAAATCCCATTGGGGAAATTTTATGTATTGCTTAGTTGTAACTACTGTAATTTTTTGAAAAAAATCTATGATGGTGAATTGACGCATATCAGTACTGCCTGCCTGAATTGAGATGGAATAGCTCAGGTAAAAAAAGTGAAAGAAAGATGTGCGTCAAATTTGACGATTAGACTTAATTTTATGGTTGTGAAATTCAATAATTTAGCTGCATTTGACAACTACCGTCAATTTCTAACCCTGATCTGAAGGCTACCCAGTGATTTTTTTTTTTTTTTTTTTTTTTTTTTTTTTTTTTTTTTTTTTTGTGATTGCATGTTTGTTACGTCATCAAGTGATTCTTATATCAATGTTTATATGTATTTTTAATGATGTTTTATCGATCAGTTCTTTCGTTAATTAAAATAACACTTAAGCTGTTAAATGTTATATTAAAAAAGAAAAAGCGGCACAATTCTAGAGCAAGTGGAGACATCCAATTTTGGCGATGTTTCTAACCCGCACCGATGCACACCAGCCGAGGATTCGGCAACTTTGAAATTTATCTCTCCAATCACAATGAGTGCTTTTCGCCAGACAACTGCCTACTTACACAGTTCCAATGAAAATATCTTTCATAAAGTAAACTTTTTCCTGCAAAATTTTCGATTTATACAATTTTTAACTCTGGACTTTTCGATTTATGCTAAATTTTTATCTCTAGACTTTCCAATTTATGCTTAAATTTTTAGCTCTGGAGTTTTTGATTTATGCTTAAATTTTTAGCTCTGAGGTTTTTGATTTATGCTTAAATTTTTAGCTTCTGAGTTTTCGATTTATGCTTAAATTTTTATTTTTAGCTCCGGACTTTCTGATTTATGCTTAAATTTTTAGCTCCTGACTTTATGCAAATTTTTAGTTCTAGATTTTTCGATTTAATGAATTTTTAATTTTTACAAATTTTTAGCTCTGGATTTTTTTTGTAAAAAAAGAAAAAAAAAATCCAGAGCTAAAAATTTTATTTTTATATTTTTTTGCTCCAGATTTTTCGATTTTTATAGTTTTGCCCTGGATTTTTCGATGTTTACAAATTTATCACACCTGATTTTTACAATTGTTTTACTCATGTAGAGATAAGTTTAAATCCCTTGATTATCTATATTCATTATCTCTACAATAGGATTATATTGCTGTCAAAGAAAAGTATGCTAGATACCTGCCACATTCTGCAGGAAGATATGCAACAAAACGTTTTCGTAAAGCACAGTGTCCAATTGTGGAACGTCTGACAACTTCTATGATGATGCACGGTCGTAACAATGGAAAGAAATTGATGGCCGTTAGAATTGTCAAGCATGCGTTTGAAATCATTCACCTTATGACAAATGAGGTAAATATTTGGATTTAATCTTTATATTAAAACAATTTTGTAAGTTCTCATTATATTTTATATAGCATTGATGTTTTATTTTACTGTAATATTATAAATATTTGTCCAATAATTTTTTTAAAAAATATTTTATAACATTCAATGAAATGAAAACAATTCTTTTACTGTGCAAAAGATGTGTATTTTGTTTTTCAAAGGAAAATATTTACAACATTTGTAAAACTTTTTTCCAAAATTTGAAAAAACCTGCCAAGTCTCCTGTTTAAGGAAAACTTTTATGTAATTGACTACCTTTTCCTCCCATACATTCTAGATTCTTGCCTCTATGACAGAATGTGTGCGATGGGCGTCGCAGATTTTTTAAGGAACCTGCACACTTTTTAAAAAAAAGTGAATTTCGACAAATGGTCCCCGAAAAAAATCTTAGTCAAAAATGCAAATTTCCTCAAAGAATCGCAGAAAAATGCAAATTTCCTCAAAGAATCGCAGAAAAATGCAAATTTCCTCAAAGAATCGCAGAAAAATGCAAATTTCCTCAAAGAATCGCAGAAAAATGCAAATTTCCTCAAAGAATCGCAGAAAAATGCAAATTTCCTCAAAGAATCGCGGGAAAATGCAAATTTCCTCAAAGAATCGCGGGAAAATGCAAATTTCCTCAAAGAATTGCGGGAAAATGCAAATTTCCTCAAAGAATTGCGGGAAAATGCAAATTTCCTCAAAGAATCGCGGGAAAATGCAAATTTCCTCAAAGAATCGCGGGAAAATGCAAATTTCCTCAAAGAATTGCGGGAAAATACAAATTTCCCCAAAGAATTGCAGGAAAACTCAAATTTCATCAAAGGGGTAAATCATAAATTACGTCATTTTGTTATAGGGAATATAGCACGAAATTTGTCAATCGGCCACAGGAACATATGACGAAATTGTTATTTGATTGCATGAAAAAAATCTTGAAATATGCCAGTCGGTCATAGGACAAAACACTAAATTAGTCTGTTAAAAAATTATGAAATTTGTCATTCGTTGCAGGAATTAATCTCAAAATTCTTCAGTTAATCAAAAAAGGAAAAAATGCAAAATTCTTCAGCTGATTTCAAAAGAAAAAAAACGCAAAATTCGGCCATCAGTCATGTGAAAAAGTTTCAATATGGTTTTAAACGGGGTTAGACTTAAGCTTACAGAACCACTTTACATTTATTATTATTTAATTTTTTGTAAAATATTATTTTTGCTTTACTTAATTAGGTTATAGTTGAAATGTATTTTTATAATATTCTATAAGAACCCTATTTGTTTCAACATCCATTAAATTGCTGTTGCAGACACAACCATAACTTTCTGCCACTGGGATTCTAGCATTTTTCTTGTTTTCTAACAGTTCTCTTTTATAGTATCTGTACAGTAGACTTCTTCAAATCTGCAACTCTAAAATCTGCACATCGCATATGTAAACAATGAAACTTTCAGTTCAGATGTATGGGCAAAATTAGATTTTTTAAAAGTTTTATTTCATTCTGTATGTATTTTAATATGTAATTTTCAATAATATCACTGAACTTGTGGTTTTCCGTGAAGGAAGTTTACATTTATTTAAAAAAAAAAAAAAAAAATCAAGATATTGCTGATATCACTGGTAATTGCAATCTTTTTACCCAATATATTTATGTATCAATCAAGATTTTTTGGTTAAGACTGGTTAAACCTGAAATAAAACTTCCTTACTTTGATTTTGATGTAAATTAAATAGGGTACCTTTATGAGGGAAGTGTTATTGAATAATTCAAGGAAAATGTACCTCATTTTTATTATGCATATTTTAATTACCCATTATTAGTTATCTACGTGACCTTTACTTTTAATAATTTAATCATTTTTAAAATTATAGTACTTCTTATTATTTTAGTTTACTTTACTTTTAATATTTTACTATATTGCAAGCATTCTTTATAATTTTTATTGCATTATTACCAGTGTTGCAAAAGATCCAGGTTTTTTTTTATATAAAAAACCCAACCCGGCTGGGTTTTATTGGATTTTTTAGGGTTTTTTGAAGAAGTGAGGGCAGTGGGAGTCATGTATTTTTTTTTTTTTAAAGCATATGTATTAAGAAATCTTATTATTTTTATTAACTTAATATACAAGTAATTTTAATTGAAATAACACAAATAAACAGTGTATAAGTCTGTAAAAAAGTTTTTACTTCTGACATCATATAATATTATATAATAACCACATATCACATTTTAAGAGTTTTTAATAGATTACTTTTTATCTGTATTCCCCACTAAGAACACATTTTTTAAACAAATCTTTAATCTTTTCTTATTTATTAATCAAATAATGCTTGATAATATTTTCAAAATATCTATGGTTCACTGTATAGAACAGTTTATACTTTGAACATAGCTGTTACTAAAAATATTTAAACTACAAATGATTTCAATTATCTACATAAATGATTGTAATTATTTAATTTGAATATTTTGAAATGAAGTTATAATACTTATGTTTATTTTTATCAACAAACATGCATCTGTATGTAATAGGAAATAATACTAAAAAGCCCCCCAAAACCCAGGTTTAAACAAACAAACCAGTTTATTTGGGTTTTTTGCAAAAAGTCTTTTTTTCTTTTGGTGAATAAGTCAAATTTGTATCCAGTTGGGAACTTATATTATGACGTTGTATATTGTTAAATCATTATATAAAAGACCATGTCATTTTTGATCTATGCAGAAATGTTATGATTACCTATGTATGTTGATTTTGCCCCCCCCCCCCTTTTTTTTTCTTCATAATATTAACAGGCTTTTAAAAGACTTAATTATTTCATTTTGACTTTGTCACATTTGGATTTGGCAGTACACCCAAAATTTGTTTTAATACGATAGTGTAACTCTTTAAACACAAAGATTAAAAAACTAATATAAAAATTACTGAATATTAAATAATATGGATTTTAAAAAACACAATAAAACCTGCTTTGATGTGGGTTTTTTTAGAGTGGGTTTTACCCCAAAAAACCCACCCAGGTTTTTTTGGGTAGGTGGGTTTTTTTGCAACCTTGTTATTACATTCAAATTAATGTTTAAAAAATATAAACAAAGCAATGACCAGAAATCCACAAAATTCTAAAATACGCACAACCTCTGGTCCCAAGCTGTGCGGATTTGAGGGAGTCTACTGTAGTATCTTTTATATTATGTATGTAGTGTAGTAGTTTACAATTCTTCAGTCTAGGGATTGACCATAGCAGGAATTTTGCCGAATACTGAAGCTTCAGTCAAAGTGTATACTGAATATTCAGTTATTCGGCAAGAATTTAAAACATTTTTGCATATATTAGCTTTTTTAATAAACTTTAATTAAAATTAAATTCTTAATAGTTACTAAATTCTTAATTTGTTACATTTTTATTCTTAAATCTAATTACACAAAAATATTTAATGACTTCTTTCCACGCACACATTCATTAATCCATCACTTATTTTTTATTATTTTATCACTATTCAATACCCAAAATAACCTATGAAAGTATTAAACTATACAGGTTATTAAGGATAAGGATTGTCAGAGAAAAAAAAGTTCATTTAAATAAAAAGAAACAATGTTCAGATTAAGCTGGTGTACCGTTTGTGTCTAATTATAAATATATTAAATAGAAATGTTCTCAAAAGGTATATCAATTTGTACATTCAACTATTTTGTGTCAAATTATTAATATTTATATTTTGATTTTAATGATTTAACTTTGGTGATATGATACAAAAGTTGAGCGATTTTTAACATAATGGATATTAAAGCTATAAGATAAGCATAGGGTATGCTTATATATTAAAGAAAATGCACATTAAATAAAAAAAAATTGAAATTAAAATTAAATGATACGGGAAAGATGCCCTATCTTCCTTTTTTTTTTCTCTATTGCAGAGATTTGTTTTGATTTTACCCCTATGTAGACTATTTTAGGAAGGAAAAAGATATTTTTTCTTGAATTAAAAATGTCCTTTGTTTGAGTTTTTTGTCGCACAGCTGAACTCTGAATTCATGTACATAATATTGAAACTCATCGTTTAGCCTATTCTACTTCAAAATACTTATCTGCACCTACCAACAATGTTTGATTTATTTTCTGAAACTGGACATATTTAGATGCAGATTACAACCAGATAATGCCGAAAAAATCTTTATTTTTACACTGTAATTTGCCCACGTTAAATTTTGATTACAAATAGTAATAAGTATTCGGCCGAAGCTGAATACTCGGTTTACATGCCATATACCAAATCGACTATTCAGTATTCGGTCAATCCCTATTTGACTATGAAATTAAATTTTTTTCTGGTAATTTTTTTTTTTCCTTTTTGAAAATTTAGACTTATTTTTAATTTACTATCAACAGAAAAGAAATTCTATAGCTCTTTTTTCCTCAAGAGAAAGATATTTTCTTTATATAAAGAATAAATGTAAAAGTTGCCATAGTATGCAACTAAGAAGGTGATTCAGAAAGTAATGACAGTTTGGCTTTATAACCTTTAAAAATAAACATTTATGAAAGTTTTTCTCTACAAAACGGAAACTTACTTTACTTCACACAATCACCCCTTACATTTAGGCAAAGTATTTATCAAAAAGTAGTTGTAGTATGTATGCAGTGTACTATATATTATATAAGTGGAGTCTGTTGCAGTTTGTGACTGGTTTATTTTGGGGGCACTAAATGCATAGGTATCAAATTTATTATTTTCTACTATTATTTTTAAAAAGAAATTTTTTCCTTGTTTAATGGCAGAACATTTGTTTAATCTCAGTAGCTTTGAAAAATAATGGTAAGAAAAGAGTAAATTTGGCAGTCATACATTTAGTGCTCTCTCAAAAAAGCCAGTCACGCAACGCCATTGTATGCAGTATATTTTTGCACAGTCTGTATGCATTAAGCAGACCTGCCAACTGCTACGAAAAAATCGTAGTTGCTACGATTTGGACCTATAAACTACGATGCTACGAAAATCGGTCTTAAACTACGATTTTTTTGCAAAAAACACAAACTCATTTTTTGTTTCTAGTTGCGATTTTTATCCCGCGCAGCATATTTTTCAGACGTGATTCTGTTCCAAAATTTCAAAGTATTCATTTCCGAAAGTTTTAAAAAATTGGTCATGAGTCCGAAAATTCGGACATAAAAAAATACTCATGGGGGGGGGGGGGGATCTGGGCTGCAAAACAAACTACTTAACATAAAACAATCTTTATGTATATTAACCACGAGTGAATAGTGTTCTGTAAATATTTATACAGGAATTACCTTACTTAGAAACGGGTGCCACCTTAAGAATTTCTGGAGGAGGAGGGAAAGACGGTTCTTTGAGGGGCAAGGTTTGAAATAGCGTGCAAAATCGCACGATTTGCACACGGAAAAAAAAGTCCTGCATAATGAAAAATGCTGTGCAGTATTTCCCCCTTCAAATTCTTCCACAGACCTATGATTCTTTTGCGAGTATATTTTGAAATTTCTTAGAGTCCGTGATTTTTTTTTCTTTTACGGAATTTTCCCAAATTAATTCGTGGATTGATCGCGGAAAAAAATGAGAATTTCTTCAAACGATTGTGTAAAAATATCGGGTATTTCGTCAAAGATCTCAGAAACAAATAGTGATTTTCTTCAATTGGTCGCTGAGTAAAATCGCTAATTTCGTTAAGAGTTCAGAAAGAAATTGAATTTCGTCAAAAGAGTGCGGAAAAAAAATCACATTTCGATAAACTATCGAGGTAAAAATATTGCAAATTTCGTCAAGGTCGCGGAAACGAGTAGTGAATTTTGTTAATTAGTCGCGAAAAGATATCGAAAATTTTGCCGATCGGTTGCGATAAAGTATCGCGAATTTCGACAAATGACCGTGTAAAAACGTGAATTTTGTCAAACTATCGCAGAAAGAAAATGCTAATTTCGTCAAAAGACGAGTAAGAAAATGCAAATTTCATCGAAAGATCAGTAAGAAAACACAAATTTCACTGAAAGATTGCAGAAAGAAAACCCTAACTTCATCAAAGGATCGTGGTAAAAAAAGCAAAATTCGTCAAAGGATCGTGGTAAAAAAATACGAATTTCGTCAAAAGTTCGTAGTAAAAAGTGCAGATTTCAACAAAGAATAGTGATAGAAAAATGTGAATTATGATTGTGGAGGGGGAAAAAATGTGGATATCCTGAAATGATCGCGGGAAAAAAATTTCGAATTTCGTCAAAATTTACTGCACTGGGCTAGAAAACTGGAACCAGGCTCCTTTTACAAATGTAAAAGAAAAAAAAAATGCTTCAAAACGAGAAGAAACTCGTATAAAAATTTTCAGAGGAAGAAATTTACTGTATTGAGTTCAAAGCTTGAAACCTTATTCCTTTCACGAATGTCAAAAGATGGCTGCGAAACACGAAAACCAACCAACCTCCAGATTAATTTTAATTTTGCGTGCTACGATTTCTCATTTTCAAATGTTGGCAGGTCTGATTAAGTTGCTTTTGAATGCATATAAGCAACAAATTTCTTGTGTATTAAACCAAGATAGATTACAAGAAAGTTTTTCTGAAAATTTTCTTTTTAGGCTATTTTCTTTCTCACCAAGATTCAAAAGGAAATACCAGAATAAATATTTTAAAAATTCACAAACTAAATTTGACCAAAATTTTTCTAATAATAGTTTTAAAAAGGTAAATCTGCCACACATATTTTTTTAATGATAAATATGAATTTAAAAAAATTTAGATATTGCATGCACCAATAGATAATTTTTTTTTTCCAGAATCCTCTTCAGGTGTTGGTAAATGCTATAATTAACAGTGGTCCCAGAGAAGATTCAACTCGTATTGGACGTGCTGGTACAGTCAGGAGGCAAGCTGTTGATGTTTCACCTCTTCGTCGTGTAAATCAAGCTATATGGCTTCTATGTACTGGTGCACGAGAAGCTGCCTTTAGGAACATTAAAACTATTGCTGAGTGCTTGGCTGATGAATTAATGAATGCTGCCAAGGTATAACTGTTATGATTTTTTATGTTTCTTTGGCTATTGTTATACTACTTAAAATAATAAATCATTGCTGATAAAATATCTTGAATGATTTTGTGTAAAAAAAAAAAAAAAAAAAAAAAGGTTTTAAACTTATTTGTCAATATATCTTCTTCAAAGTAATCTCTGTAGAATTGTTTCACTTGAAATTTTTATTGTATCAATGCTCAAAAAAAAAAAAAAAAAAAAAAAAAAAGTAACAGGCAAAACTTGAAAAAAATTTTTAGTAACTTCGTTAGTGACCAATTTTTAAAACTAATGACTATTTATTAATTAAAAGGTAAACAAAAACTTTTAAAATTTCTGTTGGCATTAATCTAAAAATACCTACATAAATAGTTATTAACATAGTAAATTACCAACAATGAAATCATTGATTGCATGTAGAAAAATTACTGAGTATTTGACAGAAGGATGTATTAATTGCAAATGTTCTAAGAAACAATATGACGAGGACTCGAAATCATATCTTTTAGAGCGTAAAGGAGAGGGTGCCTTTTCGGGAGATTTTTAAATTAGGACAGGTGACTGTTACCAGAAAATTTTTTAATAGTAACTTTTCTCGTTTGATAGTGCAGTTGTCACTGGTTTTGCTCTTTATAAGTACATAATTGCATAATCATAGTAATGAGAAACAATACAATTTTGGATGGCAGGGGAAAAAACCTCATACTAATTCTGTCATAATTCATCATATAAAAATGTAGCTGGTGCCAACCAGTTAAGTCTAATCTACCTATAGAAAATATAACAAGCTTTAAAATTTCCAATACTAACACCTGATTTTGTTAAAATTTTGAATTCTTCCGTAAATTCTACCTTTTGGATACCAAACAGTAAGTAATTTGGTCTAATAGATTAAAAATTATGTAGGTTTAAAGTTTGGGATTTCTAAATGTTAAATTCATTTTTAAATGTTGCAAAACAAATTTCAAAGTAGTTTTTAAAAACAACTCAAATCAATATGGTTGAATGAGCTATAATTTTAGATATATACAGTAGGGGTGATTCTGTTCTGAAAGTTTAAGGCATTCGTTTCCAAGGGGGGGGGGGGGGGAGAAATCGTTCATAAATCCAAAAATTCGGACAAAAAATATGGCAAATTTTGACAAATAATCGCAGAAAAAATCAATTTCGTCAATCGTTCTCAGATAAATCGTCAATTTCGTCAAAGGATCATAAAAACATGTGAACATGTTTCCGCTTTGGAAAAAAAGGTATTCATTTTCAAGGAATGAAAAGTGTTGGAAATTTTCCATAAATGTAATAGTCCTAATTAATTTAAAATAAATTTAAAATATTGAGCTTCATCAATAAGAATCTGAAAATGTAAGGCATTCAGATCCGAAAATTTTAAACAATTGGTCATTGGTGAATTTCATCAAAGGATCCTGAAAAAAAAGTCAATTTCGATCCAGGATCGCGGAAAAAAAACGCAAATTTCTATCAAATGATTGCAAAAATGCAAATTTCGTCAAAGGATCGTGGGGAAAACGCAAATTTAGTCAAAGGATCGCTAAAAAACACAAATTTCTGTCAAAGAATCTCGGGTGGGAAAAATGCAAATTTCATCAAAGAATTGTGAAAAAATGCAAATTTCTGTCAGATGAACACAGAAAAACTAATTTCTTCAAAAGATCGTGTAAAAAAAGTGAGTTTCTGTCAAAGGATCGTGTAAAAAACGTGAATTTCTGTCAAGGGATCGTGTAAAAAACGTGAATTTCTGTCAAGGGATCGTGTAAAAAATGTGAATTTCTGTCAAGGGATCGTGTAAAAAAAGTGAATTTCTGTCAAAGGATCGTGTAAAAAAAGTTAATTTCTGTCAAAGGATCGTGTAAAAAAAGTGAATTTCTGTCAAAGGATCGTGTAAAAAAAGTGAATTTCTGTCAAAGGATCGTGTAAAAAAAGTGAATTTCTGTCAAAGGATCCTGTAAAAAAAGTGAATTTCTGTCAAAGGATCCTGTAAAAAAAGTGAATTTCTGTCAAAGGATCGTGTAAAAAAAGTGAATTTCTGTCAAAGGATCGTGTAAAAAAAGTGAATTTCTGTCAAAGGATCGCGTAAAAAAAGTGAATTTCTGTCAAAGGATCGCGTAAAAAAAGTGAATTTCTGTCAAAGGATCGCGTAAAAAAAGTGAATTTCTGTCAAAGGATCGCGTAAAAAAAAGTGAATTTCTGTCAAAGGATCGCGTAAAAAAAGTGAATTTCTGTCAAAGGATCGCGTAAAAAAAGTGAATTTCTGTCAAAGGATCGCGTAAAAAAACGTGAATTTCTGTCAAAGGATCGCGTAAAAAAACGTGAATTTCTGTCAAAGGATCGCGTAAAAAAACATGAATTTTGTTAAAGGAATGCAGGAAAAAATGCAAATTTCATCAAAGGATCCCGGAATACAAGTGAATTATAGCCCAGAATCTTGAGGAAAAGAACCATAAATTTCTATCAAAAGATTGCAGGAAAAATACAAATTTAGTCAAAGGTATTGCAAAAAAAACGCAAATTTCTGTCAAAGTCGCCTTAAAAAAATGAGAATTTCATCAAAGGATTGTGGAAAAAACTCAAAATTCTTCAAATTGTCGAGAAAAAACCCTGCAAATTTCATCGAAGGATAGTAAAAAAAGACTAATTTTTTCAAAGCGCCAAGAGGTGATTTTCTCCCACCCCTCTCTCTGCTTTAACTTTCATAAAATTGGCTTTGAATTTTTTTTTTTATCGGATGTGTAAATTAATCCACGGTTATTTTTCTCAACCTAGTTTTTTTCTGTCTCAAAAATAAGTCGTGAATTTCATCTCGCTAACTGGGAAGAAGAAAAAAAAATCCTTCCGTCAATTACATAAGGGGGAAAAATATCACAAATTTCGTAATCAATCATTGAAAATAAATGCAAATTTTGTAAATCGATCACGATAAAATATCATGAAATTTGTTAACTGGTCATTGATAAAATTTGCCAATTTCTTGAATTTTTTTTCCATTTGTTGCAGAAAAAAAAGGTGTTTCGTCAATCGGTTGCAGAATAAAATCGTGAATTAAATCTGTAGTTGGCATAAAAAAATTGTGAATTCTGTCAATTATGTGTAGAAAAAAAATAAAGAATTTCTTGAAATTCTCCTGACTTTTTTACTCTTGTAGTGGTACCATATCTTTTATTTTTTTGCACTGAAACAAAAGTTCTGTTTCTTAACTTTTTATTATAGATAAAATTTCTTTCCATGGTTCCTTAACTAAGTTAAAACACACATTATTCTTTAAAAATTCTCTAATGTCTTGAAAATGTCTCTCATAAAAATTAAAAGATCTGATATTTCTTTGAAATAAATATTGAATTTTATTTGTTCTTGAGTGTATGAACCATGGTGAATTTTGTCAAAAAAATGAGAATTTCATCAAAGAATCGCCGAAAAAAACATGAATTTCGTCTAAAAAATCACAGGGAAAATGCAAATTTCGTCAAAGAATGTTCGAAAGAACTACAAATTTCATCAAAGAATCTCCTAAAAAACCTGCAGATTTCGTCAAAGGATCAGAAAAAAGCTAATTTTGTCAAAGTGGCAGAAAAAATCTCACATAATTAGTGCTGGTGTGGATTCCTCCCCCTCCTCTCCTCTGTTGTAACCTTTCAGAAAATTTGCTGTGAATTTCGGAAATTTTTTTTTAAATTCAGAATCACCCCTGATACTACAGCTTCTAGAAAGATTTACTCATATTTTGTTTTAAAAAATAAGTACAAAAATTTGAAATTAATAAAAATTTATGAATTATAATGTATGCATTTTTTAACAGAAAATAATTCTGGAATGTGAATCCAAAATTATAATATTACTTATACAGAGAAAAAAACTACTACAGTATACTCCCTGAAATCCGCAACCCTAAAATCCACAAATGCCTAAAATCCGCACATCACAGATGTAAACAATGAAACTTTTAGTTTACATGTAAGGACAAAATTACAGAATTTTTTTGTTTTATATCATTCTGTGGGTATTTTAATATATAATTCTCGATAATATAACTGAACTCATAGTTTTTCATAAAGAGAATTATTTAGAAAAAAAAAAAAAAAAAAATCAAACCATTGCTGATATTATTGGTAATCGCAATCTTTTTACCAAATATATTTATGTATTAATCAAGCTTTTTCGGTTATTAAGACTGGTTAAACCTGAAATAAAACTTCCTTACTTTATAATTTAGATGTGAATTAATAGGGTACCTTTAAGAGGAAAGTTTCATTGTATAATTCAAGAAAAATGCATTTCATCTTTATTATTCATATTTAATTATACATTATGAATTATTTACTTGACCTTTACTTTTAATAATTTCATCATTTTTAAAATTATCTTACATTTTATTATTTTACTTAATTATTTTAAATATTTTACTATATTTTAAGCATTTATTATAATCTTGATTGCATTATTACATTCAAATGACTGTTTAAAAAATGACCAGGTCATTCAAAGCAATGACCAGAAATCCGCAAAATTCTAAAATCCACACAACCCCTGGTCCCAAGCTGTGCGGATTTTGAGGGTGTCTACTGTATTCTCTCTAAAATGTGGCGGCTGTGAAAAAACAATTTGGGACCTCTTTGAAAACATCTCTAAGATTTATCTTGTCTAGTGGTTGACAGGGTTCGTTGGTTTAAATTGGTATTATTTAATCAATTGGTTAAAAAAAAAAAAAATCATTGATTAAATCAACCTTTTTTAAATTTTGGTCAATATTTTGTAATAAATGTTTTGCCAAAAATACTGTGTAAATTTAGTAGTTCGAGTCTGACCTCAAAATTTATGCCTTTTTTCTATTTTATTTTAATGAAATATACAATTTTAAAAGAAAAATTCTAATTTAAAAGAAAATGTTAAACAATTAATGCATATTTTTACCTATTAGAAACATCTAAATCTTCTGGGATTTTTTTTTTTTTTTTTTTTTTTTTTTTTTTTTACCAAAACTTTTTCTATGAGAATATGGAAAACTTTAGTTCAAAAGTTTTTTTAATCCTATTACGTCCTTGTGCACATTCAATTTCCAATAAAATTTTGATTTTTTTTTTTTTTTTTTTTTTTTTTAAATGAAAGATTTTGAAAATAAATGATTTCATGGTTTGTAATACTCTGAAATATGTTTGTATATTCTTTACATTTAATTTTAATTACTTGTAAATGCAAGCTAATTAATAACTTTAGCTTTTTAAATCTTTAAAATATCTGATTTAAATTTTTTTAAATTCCAACTTTGATTTACTCAACAGCTCCATAATCACTTACAAGGAGAGGGCCAATCCTGGTAATCATAGATCTTGATTATTGTAATATACGTTGTAGGGTAGATGCCCCTTAGTCTCAAGTTCAATGGATTTTATACAATGCTCCTTCGTTCTCGAGAAACAGGGGGGGGGGGGTGTCTAATATTATAAGACAACTAAATACTTAATTTGTAACGAGATAGTAAAGGTTAAAATTCCCAGTCGCCAACGGCCACAGGTCGACTAAATGTAAAAAATTGGCGACTTTATGATGTGCATCTGATCGCCAAAGTGGCAATCTTTATTTTTCATGTAATAGTACATGTCAGAAATGCCACTTTTCCGGTTTTTTTTATTTTTTTTAATCGATCAGCGATTTTCGCGGAATCGTAAAAGAAAAAGAAAATCTCGTTGATGTTCACATTGAAGGCATTTGGTTCCGAAAATTAAAAAAAAAATCGGCATAAAAATATCGCGAATTTCGGCAAATGGTCGCCGAAAGATATCAATTTCGTCAATCGTTCGCAAAAAAATCGTCAAAGAATCACGGGAAAAACGAGAATTTCATAAGAATCTCGAAAAAAGACGCGATTTCTGCCAAAAAATCGCGGAAAAAACGCAAATTTCGTGAAAGGAATGCGTAAAAATCACAAATTTCATCAAAATATCGCAAAACCCCGTAATTTTCGTCAAAAGATCGCGAAAACCCTTTAAATTTCGCCAACAGATAGGGGAAAAACCGCAAATTTCGTCAAAAGATCGCGAAAAAACGGTAAATTTCGTCAAAAGATCGCAAAAAGACCATAAATTTCGTCAAAAAATCACGAAAAACTGCAAATTTTGTCAAAAGATTGCAAAAACCCCGCAAATTTCGTTAAGATCGCGAAAAACCCCACAATTTTTGTTAAAAGAACGCGAAAAAACCCGTAAATTTAGTCAAAACATCGCGAAAAAATCGCAAATTTCGTCAAAAAATCGCGAAAAACCGCAAATTTCGTCTAAAGATCGTGAAATAATGTAAATTTCGTCAAAGGATCTCGAAAAGCCCCAAATTTTGTCAAAAGTTCGCGAAAAAAGTGCAAATTTTGTCAAAAGTCGCGAAAAAACCGCAAATTTTGTCAAGAGACCGCGAAAAAAAGTAAATTTCGTCAAAGGATCTCGAAAAAACGGGAATTTCGTTAATCAGGTGCAGAAAAAGCACAGCTCCACCCTTCTGTAACCTTTCAGAAAATTTGCTGTGAATTTCAGAATCGCGAAAAAAAAACGCGATTTCCATCAAAAAATCGCTGAAAAAAACGCAAATTTCGTGAAAGGATCGCGTAAAAACCGCAAATTTCATCAAAAGATCGCGAAAAATCCGCAATTTTCGTCAAAAGATCGCGAAAACCTAGTAAATTTCGTCAAAAGATGGCGAAAAAAACGCAAATTTCGTCAAAAGATCACGAAAAAAATGCAAACTTCGTCAAAAGATCGCGAAAAAACGCAAACTTCGTCAAAAGATCGCGAAAAAAACACAAACTTCGTCAAAAGATCGCGAAAAAAACGCAAACTTCGTCAAAAGATCGCAAAAAACCGTAAATTTCGTCAAACGACCGCAGAATAAAATCGCGAATTTTGTCTAAAGATCGTGGAAAGTCGCGAATTTCGTCAATTGATCGTGGAAAAAATCGCGAATTTCATCAAGAGATCACATAATAAAATCGTCACTTTCGTCGAATGATTGCGAAAAAAAATCGTGAGTTCTGTTGAACGATCGGCGAAAAAATTGTGAATTTTAGCAAGAGGTTGCGTAAAATAATTGCAAATTTCTTAAAACAATTTCTAAAATTAATTGTGAATTTTGTCAAACGGGAAATATTTTAGGCCTATTTTCAGAAAGAATTCTTATCTCGGGCTGCACAGTGACGTATTGGAGATGTGAACCAATCTTTGACCTTGGTCTTGTATGACATTGTTCGATAAATTCTCTCTTTTTTTAATGTAATATAACTGTTAATTGTTTTTGTTGGGGTAAGTAAACTGACGCTGGGGATAGTTTTATTTTTATATATTTTAAAAGATGTCTTCGTAACATAAATATTTTAAAAACATGTAAAACTATTTAAATCTACAAACTATGATAAGTGGCCACTAACTTGACAGTAGTGGCTACTAAACATACAGCCTCTACTGGCTACTAAAGCAAATATTGAATTTTAACCTTTACGAGATAGCTACGTTGGTTGTAGCACAGTTG
Source organism: Maratus speciosus (assembly GCA_963932465.1). Taxonomy (NCBI): domain Eukaryota; kingdom Metazoa; phylum Arthropoda; class Arachnida; order Araneae; family Salticidae; genus Maratus; species Maratus speciosus. The sequence continues at coordinate 435,566,021 of OZ010790.1, read as the reverse complement.
GTACGGTGTTTGCTCGTTGTTCCGCGGGCTCGGGTTCGATGCCGGAATGTGCTGCATTTGTTTAATCTTTTTTTTTATAAAGATACTTGTAATTATTATTTAATAATCTCAATTAAAAATTAATATCCTACATTAATTATAATGTAACTTATATAAATTTTAATTTAGCATTTTTGATTTTTAAACCATTATTAAACATTTCTCATCATTTAAAGGTATTTAAAAAAAATTTGGATCTATTATTGACTAATGAAAATTTCAAAATTGTTACAAAATCTGTTGTGGTACCCTCTAGTAGTGATAAAATAACATATTCAAATAAAATATAAATAAATCCAGAAAGAAGATAAATGGGAAAGTAAAATAATTCAAAGAGCAAACATGCGTTTTACAAAAAAAAAAAAAAAAAAAAAAAATTATGTATACACAAAAAAAATAGGTTGAAATTTAATTTTTAATAAAACTATGCTTCTTACTTTAAAAGCAGAGTAATATTATCAATGTATTGACTTCCCTTGTTAAGGCAATACATAAATGACGTTTCTTTTAAAATCATGCAGTTATTCTATATCATTTCATCGATAAAGAATATATGAAATACATTTTAAAGGTGATTTAAAGAAATAAGTTTTGTTTTATAAAATTTAGTTACGAATAAAAAAATAAATAGCTTAAAATTACAAGTGATACACAATATTATAATTTTTAATTGAGAATGAGATTATTAAATTCTAATTACAAGTATATTTATAAAACAAAAAATGAGAAAAACAAATGTAGCGCATTCCGGTATCGAACCCAAGCCCACGGAATAACAAGCAAACGCTGTACCAACTTTGCTACGACCAATGTATCCATCACGTTACAAATTAAGTATATTTAAGTTGTCTTATAATATTTGACCCCCCTGTTTCTCTAGAACTAAGGAGCGTTGTATAAAATTCGTTGAACCTGAGACTAAGGGACCTCTACCCTACAACATATATTGAAATAATCAAAATCTGTGATTACCAGGGTTAATCTTCTCCTTGTTAGAAACTCATAAAGCTGAAAAATGTGTTTAAAGAATTTTTTGTAGACCCCTTGAAATTATATAAATATTATAATCTTTATATGCATGTAATACATGGTCCAAATTCATTAAATGAATATAGTATACATTTTAGAATATTGTCAACATATCCAGAATAATTTAAAAGAATACTGTGTACAATCAAAATCCAGAAAAATTCATTCATAACTGTTTCCTTATTTTCAGAATAATATGCTTACATTATATTTTGAGATTTTTAATAAAGAAATTTGGTTAATGAAGGGTGTATACAATTTTCATTTTATCAAATGGTTAAATTAAGCTTATAGGATGTTTTACATAGTATAGGATATTTTTAAAATTGTAGTTAGTGTGAGTGTTCATATCAAACAATTTGTTTCATTTTCTTCAAAAGTAAAAAGGAATTTGTTATTGGTTTGCAGTTGACTGATTTTTCCCCACTTTTTTTGGTACTTGTATGCAGTGATGTGGGGTGGTTAAATTCCAAGTGAGTAGGTGGATTGGGAAATATGAAAATATCCAAAAATTACATATTTTCATATTTCACTGCAAAAATCATAATCCTTAAACCTTTTTGTAATCATACTGGTGCACAGTGGAACGTATCTTCAAAATGTATTTTACAATGCCGACCCCCCCCCCCCCAAAAAAAAAAAACGCACACTTCTATCCTTATTATATTTTTTTTCATTTCATATTTGTACTCATAAATAGCAGTATAGTTGAAAAGTAGAAAATATTTTCAATCTTAAATCATATGGCCGAAGGAAGATTTATTCATTTTGTTTTAGCTACCAAATGTAAAATTGTTTCTTTAGTGCAGGCCTATATTTTCAGCCCTCCACTCACAATTATTTTAAGCCGAGTTCAGCAATCGAGATGTGATTTTTTCCTTGAATATATTTTTTAAATTTTGCCAAATTCTGAAATATTTTTTTTTAATCACAAATTTTAACAATTCTATACAAAAATAGTCATTTTGTGACAAAAAATTGTAAATTTCTTTACTCAGTTGCGGTAAAAAATTATGAAATTTCTCGATTGGTCATTGATAAAAATCGGCTGCAAGGAAAAAAAAAATCACATAATTAGTCAATCGGTCACATAATTTGACACAATTATATTGCTCACAAACTTTTGCTCTCTAGGGATAAAACAGATGTAATTCATTTTATATAAATTTATTACAAAAAATCATTTATACTTAAAAAATAAAAGTAAATAAGTAACCTTTCTTTCAATTATGTTTGCATTGATTGATATATGCAAATGCTATAAGGGCTATGATTCAAAAAATAATTCTAAAAAATACTTTTAAATATTGCTTAATAAAAAAAAAAAATGCATACAACTACTGAAACGCTAATATATTAATCCTAAAGTGAGTTAAAAATTCCTGAAATAGTCAGGAGTGAACTTTAAATAGTTTTATCCTGATAGTCCAATGTTTGTCTAAGATATTATATATGTAAGTGTATTAAAACATGTGTAGGTGTATTTACATATAAATAAAATTCCTATATTTTCTTCAAAAAAATTCCTATATTTTCGAAGAAAGTCACTGCTAGGCCTGTTAGTGAATTTTAGATATTTTGTTAATAAAGATTAGACGAGAAGATGAACTAGTTAATTCTATGCAAAATATTCTTTATGTAAGATATTATAGAATATTATCATGTTCCGTGTCTATGTGATGTTGAGTGGGTCATCTGTAAAATTTTTACAGTAGACAGTCTTTTATACTGATTTAGTCATGAAATTTTCTATCTAAAAACTTAGTTCAAAATTTTCTTTTCTTTTTAAATTTAAAATACAACTCCTTTTTAAGAATGTTCTGCTATATTTTGTTATATGGAAATAGTTCAATTCTGCACAATTTTAATAAAGAGTGTGGCTACCAAAACCAATTGATATTAATTTTATAAAATGTTGTACTTTTTGCATCTGCTGCAAGTTTCATAGACTTATCTGTTTATTTGTATGTGCATAAAATCTGTTCTCATTTTCTTAATTATCTTTATTATATAACCTGTACAGATATGTGTATTTTCCTTCTTGTGTCTTATATAGTTTTATTTTTCAGGGTTCTTCTAACAGCTATGCTATCAAAAAGAAAGATGAACTTGAACGTGTGGCTAAATCTAACCGTTAAAAATATTGTAACATTTACATTCAAAATAAACAAAATTTTGAATTATCTATTTTTCTTTATCCGAAATATCATATTGCTTTCTAAAATAAATTACTTTAGGTAAATGTGAAAGAAAAAGTATAAAATTATAAAAACACACGTTAAATTGTCAATGTTTTTTTACATTTGAAACTTTTATACTAATACAATTTTTAAAAATTAAGAGGTATCGCTATTTAATGAGTCTATACTTCTACAGAACAAATGCACATGTGACAAATTTGTACCAGTAGTTGTATAGTGTAACCAATAGTTTAAAGCAACCTATATCGCTTACCGTCTCTAAATTACCTGTATTCCAATTAGTCTGGCCGCGACCTTCATTTTTTCTGGACAGTGTTCTAGTGTTTTGCTCTAGAAAGTTTGTTTTTTAAAAGAGCAATGAACTAATGTGAAATTTCTTTTTAAACTTGGAAAATTTACTACTGAAACTGATCATTTGTTAAGAGAAGTATATGACAATGAATGTTTATCACGTGCACAGGTTTTTTGAGTGGTTTAAGCATTTTCAACATGACTGAAAAGACATTAAAGATGTTTGTCTGGGTCACCCTTCAACGTCAACAAGAGGAAAAATATCGAAAATTTTTTTAATCTGATTCAGTCTGACCGTCAATTAACTTCTCGTGCTATTGATGAAATTGTTCAAATTGGCAAAACACGTAAGGCAAATTCTGGTTAACAATTTGAACATGCAAAAAGTGTGCGAAAATAGTACCTAAAATTCTAACAATCAAACAGAATCGTGAAAATGACCCAAACATCTTGGAAAGAGTAATAACATGTGACAGGGTGCCTGTTAATCTGGAAAAATGAGGAAATTTTGTGAAAATACTCAAATCAGGAAAATTTGTCTATATGTGGAAATATTTGCGCTTTCACCTTGCCTATGAGACTGATTTGTTGTGAAGTAAGTGATATGCAAGCAAATAATTTAATAGGATGCAATTGTGCAATTTTTGTTTTTCTCTTCTGATATGAGCTTAGCTTATGATAACTTAGCAAATGAAATATTAGCAAACTGGATAAGTGTGTTATACAGCAAAGCACATGCATTGAAAAATACCATATGGGATGCCATATACCATGCCAAATCAACCAAAAAATTTTAATATTCAACCTAACCATTTCAGATTTCAATGAAACTGCCAGGAATCATTGTCTCTGATGATATAAATGAGAATATATTTTTTAAAATTTTCATATAAATATTTAAATTTTGAAAAATCATCATTTTTTGGCTTGCATAAATGTTTTCAATTTTGAATTTCTCAAGTTCTATCAGGCGTAGAGAGTTCTATAACCCCTCATTTTAAAGAGAATTTCATAAGGTTTGATTTGATATGCAAGTTCACTATGCTTCATTAAAAATAATTTTTTAAAAATTTGAAATGTAAAAATATTTTAGATAATGCTTTTTAAAAATTTTGAAAAAAAAATTGTTTTATGTAATATTATAAGCTTAAAATTCTGAAATTTTTAGAGTGGGATCTCAATTGGATCAGGAGTTATTAAATAAAAGCTAAATATTACAATACAAGTGATAATCTGACTCTAACTTTATTTATTTTTTGTATGGTAAACTTTAGCAAGCATAGTCAACTTGCATATCAAATCAAACCTTATGAAATTCTCTTTAAAATGAGGGGTTGTAGATCTACACCTGATAGAACTTGAGAAATTCAAAATTGAAAAAAAATTATGCAAGCCAAAAAATGATTTTACCTCAGAGAAAATATCATATAGAGAGCTCAACCCCGTAAAATGTGGGGCCAGGATGACCAACGTGACAGTTGGCATTATGAAACTTTTATTTAGATAAATATGCAGGTGTGGGGAATTTTCAGAAAATCTTACCAACCAAGGATTTATTTTACCCGCCAGCAAAATGCAAATTGTCATAATAAAACTTAGGCGATTGCAAAAATAGTTGATTACTATTGCTACAATACATTTTTCACATATATATTTTTTCCCCTGTAAAATTAAGAAAAATATACATGAGAGAAAAGTTTTATAAGGAATAGAACTTAGTACCGAGTTTACATCGCAGTAATTTGGAAAGTTGTAAAATATAGCTAACTAGTAAAAAAAATAAAGTTCTTGGCATATCTTTTGGCATGGAGTTTTTTAAATACTGCCTACACATTCACTCGCCCTGTCAGGAAATCCACTCGCCAGTGACGAGTAAAATGATGTATTTCCCCACCCCTGTAAATATGTATGTATTTAATTAATAATTAGCTGTTTTCAATCTTTGACATGGTTTTGTTTATATTTAATTTTATTAGATACTTATTTTTTTTTATTTTTATTATTGTGAATACAAAGTAAAAAAAAAGGACAGAAAAAGAATAAAGAAATTAGTTAGCAAGTTTAACTTTGTGTGTTAGAAGGCCAAAGGGAAGGGGGGGGGGGGGGCAGATAAAGGTTAAATTTCGAGTGAAGTGAAATTTAGGTGATGAATTATTTACCTATTATTATTACAAATTTAACAAACGATTTTTTTTCTTTTTGTAAATTAAAGAATTTTAAAGAATTTAATAATTATTTTAATTGGAAAACGCTAATATTACATAAAGGACATTTTAATTGAAAAAGAAATGTCAGCTTTAAACTTTCTGAATTCATGAAATGTTTGTTTTTCTTTCCAAAAAAATACATCTGTAACAACACAATTAATTGAAATGTTTAACTGCATAATCCAGTAATGATCATAAATTATGTGTGTGCAAATTTGAGTTTATTTACAAATTTTGCTTCATGGATGCAAGTTTATAAATAACTTAGTACACAACTATAACACACATACAGGAATTATTTTACAATATAAATTGCATAAATACACACAAAATAGTTAGAAATAGAAAAAGTCCAAAATACAAAATTTCAGTTTCAGAAATAATAGAATTAAAAAAAAAAGTTCTTTGGTTATGTTTAATTCCTTTATAGTAGCAGTTGTCAACTTCTGAACCTCACGGAACACTAAATTCAAAATTTGAAATCACACGGACTACTAAGAATTTTTTAACAATAAAAATGTATTTGTACAATAATTATCACAATGTTTGTTCTATTAAAATGAAATATACCTGTTCAATAAAATAAAATTATAAATGAGGGGTGTCAGTTTCTTGCCTATGTGATTTGATACCACTATTTTTTAATAATAATCAGTCTTATTTAATCGTAACAAAAAGCTTCAAGTGTTTAATTGTATCAAAATTATTAAGGCTGTTCTCAAATCCAAAAGGGCAACTTTATGACATAATTTTTAATTCATTTTTGTTCGGAAATGCATGAAAATATCAAGTGTTGTTCAGAAACTATGTAATCAAGCTTTTTTTTTCGTTTTTTGCAAACGCAATAGATCTGTCAAAAAATAGTGTGAAAGTGAGCGTTTTGAACTGCTTTTCTGCATGAAAGAAAATATCCACTCAAAGGATGAAAAAAATCAAAAAATGGAAAATACAGTTCGATTTCAAATCACTTCCATGGTCAGGTTTTCCAATTTTATATCTTTCTGTTAAAAAATGAATTTGTAAATGCGTAAAAACGTTTTGCGCTTGTTGAGCAGAGCAGATGAGCCTTAACGTTAATTTCAAGATTACAAAATAATTGAAGCTTATTTAAGAATCACGCATTTTGATGTGATATTTATTACTGTTTTGTTTATAATAAGTTCATATCTTTTTACGAAATCAACAATATCTCATGAACACAGAGAGCAGTTTTTATTTCATGCTGAGACCAATAACGAGTTTTAATTGCTGTGACTCAATCATCAAAATATTTGTTTTGCACTAATATGTAGTTCAAAATGAAGCCAAAATTTTCGTTGTTTTTTCAGTCAATAATGAATGTTCATATTTTCGGGAGAGGCCAAAATTAATACTTATCTGTGTTAAATGTTATACAATACAACAAAAAAAGTGTATACTAAATAATCTCTTAATATAATTGCCAATGCCCGCTATAATTTAAATTTTCAAAACTGCACGTCTAAATTTTTACAAATACAGGAATTTTTTAGAGTATTATCATATTACCATTAATAGTTTTAATATTTATACAGTACAATTATTAATTTAACATTAAAAATCCAAATAATGTCAAATTTTCTGAGGAACACCGAAATTTTGTCAAGGACCACAGGTTGGCAACCTCCGATCTATATAACAATGAATCCTAACTATTCCACAAAAAAAAATCCGTTAATAAATAAAATTATAATCCACAAACTAGTTTTATTAAATGATATTTAGTTTAAATAAAGAAAGAAAACAGTAGTTATATATAAAAGCGGATTAACTATATGATACTGCACTTCAGTGCTAATTTTAATTTTCGGTTAATTAACATCAGCTATATTAATATATTAATTTATAAATATAGATTAGCATCAAGCTAAATTACATTGGTTAAAAAGATAAATTGCATTAGAATATGGCCAGACTTGTATTTTAAGTTTTATACAAGGGGTCTGTCTCCCCCCCCCCCCCCCCCACACACACACACATCCCCGCGCGACGAAGCCACTGCATTCTTCTTTCATTCATAATTCTGCGAAATTTTGAATTTTAAATATTTTGTGTAAAATAATTAAAATACTGATTTCTCGATACTGGCATGTTATGAGTGCATTAAATGTAGTTGCGTATCTTATTAGTATATTAGATTTAGGTAATATTTGAACACCTGTTAATACATTTAAAGAGTACTTTATGAGCATACTTTATTTAAAGCATAAATTTAATCTAAAGCAAGATAAAAAAAAAAAAAGTATTTAGGTTTTAAAGTGACGAAAACAAGTTTCTTTTGGTGAAAAAAATGTATCGCCAAACACTGTAATACGAAATGTTCTTAAAATTCAAATTAATCAAACTTACACTTTTAATATTTAAACTGATAACACTAGATAATAGCAAATCCTATTATTACATACATTTGTTATTAAAAGTAAAATATTTTGTATTTTCATCGTAACAACGTGAATAAATGATATAGTTCCAATGATATCTTTTTAAGACCCTTTAAATATTAATAAAAATAAATAAATAATAAATACATAGCAATGGAAGGTAACAGAAGTTGTTTTGTTTGCTCTTTCTGTACATCCATAGACACAACTTGCTACCGTGATATTTTTGAATTGTAAACATGAAATTGTCTAATATCCTCCGTAGAAATCAATGCTATTAGCACGCGGACCGGGAAGCTTCTTGCCCCGAGTCACGTGATTTTATCTTGGCTGAAGGAAGTGTCGGGGAATTCTCCTCTAATATATGATTACTCTGAAGATTTTACAAAATTTAAATAATTATATGAAAATTAAATGAGAGAAAAAAATTATAAATATATTCTCATTTATATGATCAGGAACGATGATTCCTGGCAATTTCATTGAAATCTGAAGTGGTCAGGTTCAGTCACTGATTGATTCGGCATGGAATGACCCATATGTGTATTGTTAATGAAGGAAATCTGAAAAAGATGGGACAAAAAAAAAAAATCTAACTTTTTGTTCACAATTTCTGTTGTCATCCTGTGTAATGAATCTTGGTTTTTCACTTATGATCTAGAAACTAAGTGCCAATCCATGCATTGGAGAGCCACAACTTCACTGAGAGCTAAAACAGCTCGAATGAGCCAATCAAAATTCAAACCAATGATGATTGTCCTTCCCCCCGGATATTCATGGGAGTGTGTACTTTCGCTGTGTTCCTGAAGTTCAATCTATTAATCAATGTTACTACTTTGTCATTGCTCAATTCTGCGGGAAAGAAAAAAACCCGAATTGTGGAAGAACAAGTCATAGGTGCTTTCATCAGGACAACGCACAGGCTCACACTGCATTGTCTGTCAAGACATTTCTGTCCAAGTATAACATCCCAGTGGTGGGGCCTTATTCGCCTGACTGGCTCCAAATGACTTTTATCTGTTCCCCAAGCTTAAATCTGCATTAAAAGGAATCGGATTTCAGACCGTTGAAGCTGTGAAAGAAAAACAGCATTCTAATTGAGAGCTCATAGAAGACGACTTCAGTACTCTTTCAAGGAAGGATCTGTTAAAATAATATTTCTTCATTATACAGCAGCATAACTTTCTGAAAATGCAATTTTCGAGACCACATATCGGATTATTAAGATTGAATTTTTTTAAAGAAAAGCATTTAAAAATAAAAATTAGTTAATAATAAGTATAAAATATTGAAAAAAGTTTGAAAATTCCTTCAAAAACCCACGAATTTGATTTTGAAAAATTGCAACTTTATATTTCATATTTTTGGCGGGGAAACAGTTGCAGGGTTCGCACAGACTCCTTAGACTCCTTGGAAACTCCTTAGAAATGAAAACACTCCCAAGTAGTACTTAGAACTACTTAGATAAGCAAACCACTACTTAGAAACTCCTTATATTCTATTGCAGCTTCGGACGGAAGCGATATTGCTGCCGAGGGAAAAAAAATCGTGATTGAAAAACGCACGGTAAATTCTTTATGCACATCATTGAATCTGAAGCACAACATTGATTGGGTAGGGTAATCTTAATAGCAAGGCTTCCACTAGGTCCGTTTTTCAATTATTAGGTCCGCAAAGACCGTTTTTCGACAGTGTTAGCCGACCTTTATTTTAAATTTTATCGATGTTTAGCATTTAGCCAAGAATCTCGGAAAAAGCGCATTTTTCGCAAATATGTCCCCCCCCCCCCCCCACACACACACACAAAAAAAAAAATACCATCAAATTTCGTTAATCGATCGCGGAAAAAATTCATAAATTTTGGCAAAGGACCGTGGAAAAACGCGAATTTCTCCAACAGATCGCGGGAAAACTCGGATTTTTTAAAAAGACGATAATTTCTTAAAAGATAGTGAAAAACGCGAATTTACTCAAAGGATCACGAAAAAACGCGAATTTCGTTACAGATCGAGAAAAAAAGCAGATTTCCTCAAAAGATCGCATAAAACGCGAATTTCCTAAAAAGATCGCGAAAAACACGCGAATTTCCTCAAAGGATCGCAAAAAACACACGGTTTCCATCAAAAGATCTCGAAAAAAAAAAAACGTTAGTTTCGTGAAATGATCGAAATAAAAGGCGAATTTCCCCAGAAGATCGCAAAAAACACGTGAATTTCCCCAGAAGATCGCGAAAAACACGCGAATTTCCTCAAATGATCGCGAAAAACACGCGAATTTCCTCAAATGATCGCGAAAAATACGCAAATTTCGTCAAAGGATCGCGAAAAACACGCGGTTTCCATCAAGATCGCGAAAGAAACTCAGATTTGTTAAACAATCGAAATAAAACGCGAATTCCATTAAAAGATCGCAAAAAAAAAAAGGAACTACCCAGAAGGTCGCGAATTTCTCCCAGAAGATCGCGAAAGAAACTCGAATTTCCCCCAGAAGATCGCGGAAAAAAAGCGCGAATTTCATCATAAGATCGCGAAAACAATGCGAATTCGTCAAAATTTCACCTTCAAAGAAAGCGATTACCGCTGTTCTAAAAGAATAAATTCACAACTTGTTATATTTTTTCTTGTATGTATGTTGCATTTAGCATTCTTTTTTTTTTTTTTTTAATTTTCTTTAAGATGTATCATGTATGTGATATACATAATAAGTGTTTGGGGTTTGACATCTCTATTTATATGACCTAGAGGTGATTCTAATCCGAAACTTACGAAAATGTAAGGCATTCATTTCCGAAAACTAAAAAATCGGCCACCAATCCGAAAATTCGGACATATGGTTGCGAAAAAAATAAATTTTGTTAATCGTTTGTAGAAAAATCGCCAATTTCGTCAAAGAACTGCAAAAAACGCAAATTTCGTCAAATAATCGCGAAAACCCCCGCAAATTTTGTCAAAAGATCGCGAAAAAAACCCACAAATTTCGTCGAAAGATCTCGAAAAAACCCATAAGTTTCGTCGAAAGATCGCGAAAACCTAAAAATTTCGTGAAAAGATCGCGAGTAAACGGCAAATTTCGTGAAAAGATCGCGAGTAAACGGCAAATTTTGTCAAAAGATCGCGAAAAAACGGCAAATTTCATCAAAAGATCGCAAAAACGGCAAATTTCGTCAAAGCACGTAAAAAACCACAAATTTCGTCAAAATATCGCGAAAAAACCCACAATTTTCGTCAAAAGCTCGCGAAAAAACCCACAAATTTCGTCAAAAGATCACGAAAAAACACTAATTTCATCAAAGAGCCACGGAGAAAACGCATAGCTAGTGTCGGAAGTGGATTTCCCCCTCCCACCTGGTGTAATTTTTCAGAAGATTTCCTGTGAATTTCAGAATTTTTTTTTTTTACTCAAAATCACACCTGTGACATGACCATTGGTCACTGCATAAAAAAGTAGATTGTCAATTTTGTATTTAAACTTACAAAATCAATAAGCAATATATTGTGAATACTGTGCAATTTCAGCACTAACAATTAGATTCTAATAGAGTAAAATTTGTTTTTGAAATGTTCTTTTCTCCAAATTGGGCATTAAAAATTGGAGTGTGCACACCACATAACGGTGCAGCAAATAAAAACATCGACAACAAAATAAAATGGCAAATCCTTAAAATTTTTTTGACTCCTTGGATTTTTTGGGTACTCCTTGGATTTTTTCTTCCCAACTCTGTATGAACCCTGAGTTGGCGTTTATTTTTAAAAGTAGAGCTTTCCCCCTAGCCAAATGTCATAGCTGAATTTGTAATAGCTAGAAATTTCAATGTCCATCCTATTTCGCCACAGTAATTTTTCTAAATTGTGTAAAAATATTAATTTACTTTATGATTACTTTTACCGAAGGACCATTTAAATACAGCAACATTTCATTTTAAACATTTGAAACTTTATTCCATTTGATTTCAAAAGAAAATTGTTTGCTTATTTTGTATTTCACTAAAAAATAGTTTTCAATGATCTTCGAAGCTTTTATAGAATTATATTTTTTACTTATATATTTATCGTCTGCATAAAAAAAATAACCTAATATTTGTTTCTTATGCTATCAATTATAAAAAAAAAAAATCGCAAATCTGATATAATTCTAATATGTTCGGTACATTTTATCTGTGGATAAAGCGGGCGGAAAAATTGTAGCACCATATTTGGCGACTTAACTCACTTTTGGCGCGAAATAAACAAATATGTAATAATAAAAAATTAAAAGTATATAAAATATTATTTTAACAGAGAAAATTTTCGGTTCTCTAATTTTAATGTATAGGGCTACAAAACGCACCAGGTCTCGATGCTAGGTGCGAGCAACACCAAAAGTGGTTCCCTTGTAAATATGATAAATTAAAAATATTTTACAGCGTTAGTCTTTTTTAATAGCCACACCTCATATGTGAATAAGTCGATGGATGATGCTATTGTTTTCAATGTTTGCATGCCATCAAATTGTGTCAGTATGAATGCTAAAATTAACATAAAATCCAATGTATTTTTCGTAATAATTATTGCTTAGTGAAAATAATCTATTAAAGTTAATTGTTATAATTTATATATCATCTGTAAGTCATGAACATATAGGCAATCTAATAATATTTAATTTTATTAAGCAACTCTAGAGGTATCTAGCACAACAGTTCACAACCCACCTAATAACTAGGTATATAGTCTTTTGTATAATAGTATATCATGCAAGATTTCATAAAAGCTGGTGTTTGATATATGAAAACGGATGATGGACTGTGCAAAGAGGAAATGTCCCCATGTCATGAAAATCTGTTCAAAAATGCCATCTTCAATATTTCTAATGAAATGAGGAAGCTGTTGGATTTCATTGAACTTACGAAATTGATGAGTTATAACATCAGATTAAGAAATTTAAAAACAAAATTATCAATTAAAATATTTTCTTTTTATAGCTCTCATTTTCTGTAGCCATAAATTGAATGTTAGTGCTGCTTATAGATTATCTTTGATGTTATTTCATCTTAAATATTAATCCACAAAGCATCATATCTGTACCACATATATTACAGGGTTCCCAGCGACATGGAAAGTCAGGGAATTTACAAATATTTTCTAAAAAGTCCGATCTGAAAAATGATGCGAAATTTCAAATGTTCCAAGGGAAAAAAAAAATCACAAAATTTGTCAAATGACTGAAAAAAAAAAAAAAATCGCTAATTTTGTTAAAGGATTGCGGAAAAAAATAGCAGACTTTGTTATATGCCTGTTTGGTCATGGAATTTTTTTAGATTTGGTCAGGTAAATTGCCAGACATGTTTTGCTGGGAACCCTGTAGTTAATCGGAGACATACTTTTGATGTCATAGAATCAGGAGCTGTTCATTCTATAGATATTAACCAAAAACTTGTTTCTTATGTGCGAAGTAGCCATAAACGATACAAATTAGATTTTTGATTCCAGAATTTGGAAAATACGTGCAAAATATAAAAGAAAAGGTAGGAAATGAAAGGCTGACAAGAGCAAGGGGGAAAAAAATAAAAGAATTACAAAAAATAAACAACAGTAATTCTGCTTTTTCAGAATATAGTGTCGCCCCCCGATGAGAGAGAAGGGGGGGGGGGGGAGTATAAATACAGATAATACAAAACATATTTCAGTTTTAAGACTTAAAAAACACGCTTTTATTTTATATAAAATGACGTCATTCGCATCCTCTGAAGAATTCCTCATTTACGATCCAGTCTTGAACATCTGCAGTAAAGCATTCATATGACGTCACTATCGCTGAATAATACGCAAATCCCCCCCCCCCCCCCCCCCCAAAAAAGTCACTCAAGAAACTCTGCAAAATAAAAAAAAAAAATCGGCTATCTAATTATTCGTATGCCTTCATTTCTTTGTAATATAGATAATTAAATAAAGTTTATAGTAGCTCCATATTTTATCAGAAATCATTCATTTATATTTTTCCAAAATAGCACATATTTTAATTCTTTTCTTCAGTAGTTATGGGAAAATGGCGACATAAAGATATTACTTTTTTCCAACTATATTTTCTTTACTTTCTACAGAAATAGAGTACATGAGTTGCCAAAATTAAACAAATGGTGCGAAAAACTACAAAAATTATCTAAAAAATAAATTGATGCAGTTTGCAAACAGATTTCATTTAAAAGTACTTTTTTTCTCCCATTATGACGGTATAAAAATTGGTAAGTAGAAAAGGACTTTCAAATGCAATTTGTTTGAAGACTCGCAAATTTGTATTATCCATTTGTAACTGTATTGCAATTTGCTGAATTTTTATTGTTTTTCAAGCAATTTCCAAGCATGATTTTTAAAAATCTATTTCTGTCATTTGCAGATGATTACAAAAAATAAACATGTTTGCACTTAAATTTAATATGAATAAAATAGTTCAGCATTTGTTTCCGGCTTATATTCCATAACGAAATTTAAACTTTACCAATTCGTAACTAAATAACACAAGTTTAAGATGTGTAAACGAACCACGGTTAAACCATGGAAATTATCAGAATAAAATAGACTAGCAATCTTCGACGATTTCTTCCACTGTTAATTCCTGAACGAGGCCAATACAAAAGTATCGCTTTTAATAAATTTCAAAATTTTATTTGAATACATAATTGATAACATATAAAAATGATTGTTGGTATTGTTAGTGAAAAATCTAAAAAATATATATTAAATGCTAAAAATCTATTGGAGTTTTCAATTTGAATTTATGGTTTTCACCTGTATTCTGTAACCCGGGATGGCCGGGTTAGAGCTCCTTATAATTATAAACTAGCTTTTTATTACCTTATTTATGGTAAGCCCGGATTACACAATGAGAAACAACTTTTTCAAATTCCAGATGAAACAAATTGGAAAAGTTTCAATAATTTCATAACAGAACAAAGAGTTACATAAAAAACAAAATGTCTTTATTTCTCCCAAGCTACCTAATAATGACTATTATTACTATTGCATAACATATCAATCATACTGATTGGTAATTGAATTCATATGATACCTAATGATGATTTGGCTTGTACTGTCATCTATGGAACTTTTTTTAAAATTTATTTTCAGTGACCAAAGGAACAGACTATTTTGACTAAGGGCAAAGTTAATTCCTTAGTAAAAAAAAAAAAAAAAAAAACTATTTAAAAAAATATTAAGTTGGAACTTGACTAAAGACTTTTAATTAGTTATTACTGAAAAAAAAAAAAAATAAATAAAATAAACGTCGGTGAAAGGAACCTTGTGTTTAAATGTAGGGACGTCTACGGAGGGGGCTTTCGAAATATATTCATTAAAAGATTAAAGTATAACTAGTTGGATGTGCCAATCCTTTCTTCTATCTTATATATCTTAATATTTCAAAAACTAGTTACACATGTTAATACTTCAATACTATTAGTTCATTACTATACCAACTTTGATTTTCATCTTAAATTTCTACTTCAGTCAATTAAATGAACTAAAACGAGTTAATCTATATCATATTTGTTAAAATTAATATTTTTTCCTTATTCTGTTGTTATCAGATGTTTGCGAATAGCAGGAAGTGCAGGGTGTCTACAGAATCTGGAAATCAGGGAATCATGGAAAAGTCAGGGAGGTTTATAACTCTGGAAAAATCAGGAAATGTCAGGGAACTTTTTTAAAATACTGGAAAATCAGGGAAATTTGTCTATATTGCGAAAATATTTGCATTTTCACCTTGCCAACGAGACAGGTTCATCTATTTTATGTACCATATTTTTTCACATACTGATTAATCTTTCCTAATATTTTTTAAAAGATGCTCATTATTATGAGCTTTTGATATTTAACGTAAATTAAGGTGATCAGATGTCCTGATTTTCTGTACACAGCATTTATATTGAAGGCAATTTACACATTTAAAAAAATTTTAAATGATACATTAGCATAACCTGACCAGGTGGCCAGCTTAATCCATTTAGTTATCCTGTCAGATTTAGATAAGACTTAGAATTGAATATTTTTCAGAAAATGAGGAAACTTTCTGGTCACCCTATATCCATTGGATTCTATATGATATTGGACTAATGAAGTTGGAAACTATGAAGTTATTTGAGTTCGGATTTATAAAACTGTCAACCAATACTTAATGAATATTAGGCATTTTTTATGTTTTTCTCTTGTTTTTTCTCCCAAATGAGATATTAGCAAGCTGGATAAGTGTGTTATACGAGCAATCATCATACATGAAAAAATACTGTATGTGTGTTGTTAATAATGGAAATCAGGGAAGTCTGATCAAAATAGTCAGGGAAATCATGGAAAAATCAGGGAACTTTTTTTTAGAATTTCTGTAGACACCCTGAAGTGAGTTCCTGCCTTTGCACGAGCCGCCGATGGACAATAGAACTACGAAAAATCAAGAAAAGTATACAAAAATCGTTATCACTGAGCCCCGTTACCGTGCGATATTTCCAAATTCAAGGAGGACCTGTTGGCCAAAGCCAAAAACATGCACAAAAATTTGGTTAAATTGTATGCATAATTTTATACACTTTTCGATCAATAAAGAAAATGGTACAGACATCGTAATTATAGCGCCCCCTTCCAGCAGAATTTTTCCAAATTCAGGGAGGACCTCATGCCATGACCAAAAAGAAACACAAAAAATTTGGCTCAATTCTATGCATAACTTCATACACTTTTCGATGGCACAATATTCAAAATGGTACAAAAATCGCTATTACAGCGTCCCCTACTAGCGAATTTTTTCCAAATTAAGGAAGGACCTGCTTGCCATAGCCAAGAACTTAAAATAAAAATTTGTTTCAATTCTATGCATGACTTCATACACTTTTCGATGGTACAATATGCAAAATCGCTATTACAGCGCCCCCTAGCGGCGAATTTTTTCCAAATTCAGGGAGGACCTGCTTGTCATAGCCATAAACTTAAAATAAAAATTTAGTTCAATTCTATGCATAACTTCATACACTTTTGGATGGTACAATATTCAAAATCGCTGTTACAGCGCCCCCTACCGGCGAATGTTTTTCAAATTCAGGGAGGATCTGCTTGCCATAGCCAAAAACTTAAAATAAAAATTTGGTTCAATTCTATGCATAACTTCATATGCTTTTGGTTTGGATGGTACAATATTCAGAATCGCTATTACAGCGCCCCCTACCGGCAAATTTTTTCCAAATTCAGGGAGGATCTGCTTGCCATAGCCAAAAACTTAAAATAAAAATTTGGTTCAATTCTATGCATAACTTCATACACTTTTTGATGGTACAATGGCGACAGACAGACATTTTCTATAAACATCTTTGGGATCTCTGACCCCTAAAACATGTAAATCCGTCGAAAACCGGAAGTCGAAAAAAATTTCGATTACAATACTTTCTTCTATTGAAGATAGAAGAAAGTAAAAATTGTTTTGTCAGAAAATTATTTAGTAGATTTCTTAAAACTAAACACACATATGAATGAAAATATTAGGATATTTCCTACATTTCCTAATATTTATCCTTTTGGGACCATAAAAAGTACTTTTTCCTGAGAATGACTCTTATATGATCTTACAAAAAATTTTAATCCCCTATGTAAATCCCCCTATGAATAATCAGGCCTTGTAGTAGGGTGTCAGCGATTAAATCATGATTTTAATCAAGTGATTTAAAAAAAAAAAAAATCACTGATTAAAATCATAAATTTTCTAAGTGTTTAAAATGACACAAAGTATTCAAATCTAAGATGAACATAATTTAGAAAATTTCTACAGGTATTGTGACTTATGAATACACAAACCAAAGTTTTAAATAATTGTTTCTAAGCGTAATTACTGAGTATTGTGAAAAATTTAAGTACAGTAAGTTTGTAAAAAGCATGTTTTTTATTTAACAAACATAAAAAGCATTTAATTTAAAAATGATATTTAAATCTAATATAACTTACAATGTCATAATTTCCTTTTAATAATCAAGTTATTCATTCTTTTATATACAATAAACATAGCAATAGAGTGTCAATGATTTTAATCAATTGATTTAAATCAAAGAATAAAATCACATATTCTCTGATTTTTTTAAAAATAGTGTGGAAAAGCATTATAATCAGTAATGAAAATGATCGCTAAATCACTTGTAAAAAATGTAATATTTGTTATTGTTAATTATAACAATATTAAGCTGTGTAAAAAGAAGTATTATACATTTAAAAAACATCTAACTAAATAACTTCAAAACATTATAAATGTTGTGGGGAAAAAATCTGATTTAAATTTCAAAAATACAATTTTTGTAATCTATTTATAAATTATGTGTGAGTTTACGGTATCCATTGCTACAATTTTTGATCAATTTGATATACATACACTTTACAACCTGTGTAAAATTACTGGCTGCTTTATAAATTTATCAAACTATTATTTATCACCCTTTTTCAACCACTTTTTCAAAAATGTAGATTGTGTTCTTAATTAAACAGTTAATTGTTTAATAATTACAAAATTTAATCTGTATCATCAATTTAAAATTAAATGGAATTTATCAATAACTTTAAAATATAAGCAGTATTTAATATTGGTTTACATAATTATTACAAAATATTAATGCACATAATGTATGTTACTAAAGAAATTTTTAATTTGCAGCTTTTTTAATTTCTATAATTACATAATTAAAATTTTATTAATTAAAGCAAAAAAAACATAAATTATGTTAGTAATTGGAGGGTTATTCACTTTTGAAATGCTTAATTCTTGGTAGATGTTTAATATTTTAACACAGGGGAAAAAATAAAAAAATCATGATTTTTTTACACGCTACCTTGTAGACAGATGTGATGGCATACTTCAGGGTGACCAGAAAGAAACACACCAGTTTGAAAATTCAGTTATTCATTAACCATAATAAATTTCCAGATGAAAAAAAAGTGACATTTGTATCTGGTTGTTCTTAAATTTTATAAATTGTTTTTTAAATCAATCATCAATTTTTTTTTAATCAGTTCATATTTTCGTCAATAGATGGCGCTGCACCGTCTCAAACTACAATAATGCTCAAACTAGCATGTAAAACTGCATAAATAAATACAAGTTGTATTATTTATTCTATTTAGCGATTGAAACACCGAAAGACAATTGAATTTTTTAATTTATTAGAGCATTCTTAACGTTTGAGACGGTGTAGCGGCATCTATTGATGGAAATGAACTATTTTTAGAATTACTGTACATGAAATTTGAGATCCACCAGATGTAAATGTCGCTCATTTCATATACATATTTATTATAGTTAAGAATTATTGAATTTTCAAATTTGGACATTTATTTCAGGTCACCCTGTATTCTATTATGCATAAAATTAATTTTATATCGTATCAGCTAAAGTGCTTCAGTTTGCCGGTTGACGTAAATTTTTTTCGCATTCGAGTCTACAGTAAAACCGTCCTAAAGCGACCACGTTCCGTTCCAATAAAAATTGGTCGCTCCGAGAGGTGGTCTCTTAATGGAGGTCATGTTTAAATCTAGATTTTGATTGTTGAAAAGTGTTAACAGTTAATGTTACTAAAATTTATTTTTCACATTAGAAAAAAAAAATATAAAAATTTAAGTATATAAAAAAAGTTAATTATTGCAGACTGTAAACTGTAAAAAATGAACACATTGACGTTTGCTTTGATTTTACGGTTTTATCTTTTAAAACTTTTATTTCGCTTCCTTCCAAAATTCAGTAAATAAATGCATTTTTTTTTTCTTTTTTGTGCGGGAACAAATAATGACGATTTCATTAATTTATTTCTTTGAGAGTTTTCCGTTCAAAGAAATTTGAGGGGGCTCATGGAGGGAGTTCATTTGGGATGATCTCAGAATGGAGGTAAAATTAGTATTGAGCTTATGGGAATAAATTTCGTTCAGAGAGGTGGTCGCACAGGGAGGTTTCACTGTAATTGTGCATTCGAGACGGGATTTTTCGGGTTCGAGTCAGGTTGCGACTTGATTTTAAAATGAAAATTGTGGGGTCATATTGGAGGATACCCGATCCCTGCAAGATTATGCGGTAAAAGCTGCTAAGACGGAATCGCAAGGTGTTTGTAAAAAATTCTATTTTAGACAGACAGGTTTCCGTCTTAGCACGTTTCTCGATAGGGCCATGAAAGTTTTTCATTTAAACGAACGACCCCTTATGTAGAGGCTCTATTTTGATAAGATTTACTTTATTTTCAAAGGCATGGAAATTGAGCAACATTGGTCTCCAGACTGATTCCTGACGGGTATTGACGGTTTGAACAAGGATTTCTTTTAACAGTCGCCGGCCAGCGGAAATCCGCCACGGCGGATTTCCACATCACCTTTGACTGCAATGAGGCATACAAATGACATCCTTACTCTATGTGTATTTGTTCAATAATCTCTTGCGCTCATGGATACTCATATAAACCTTTCAAAACGAAATTCGGTCTTAAACAAAAAAATGCCATGGTCCCGACATAAAGGAATACCATTATCAGGGATCTATTTAGGAAGAAATTGGGTCCTTTAAAGGGTGTTCTCAAATCCAAAAGGGCAACTTTCTGACATAAGTTTTAATTTATTTTTGTTCGGGAATGTATGAAACTAGCTGGTGTTGTTGTTCAGAAACTATATCATTGAGCTGTTTTTTCCATTTTTTTGCAAGCGCAATAGATCTTTCAGAAAAGAGTGTCAAAGTGGTCGTTTTGAACCGAATTTCCGCGCGAAGGAAGAAAGAGCACTCAAAAGCGGGCGAAAAACGAGTTTATCACGTTATCCAAAAAGGCTTATAACTCAATAGGTAATTCATGGATCAAAAAATGGAAAAAAACAGTTCAATTCCAAATCGCTTCCATGGCCAGGCTTTCCATTTTTATACCTTTCCGTTAAAAAATGAATTTGTAAATGTGTCAAAGGGATTGTTGAGCAGAGCAGCTAAGAACAGCCTTAAAGGACCCTTCACAAAAGTTTTCATTTCAAAACAGGACCCTTCACAAAAAGTTTCATTTAAAAACAGGACCGTTCAAAAAAGTTTTCATTTAAAAACAGGACCCTTCAAAAAAATTTTCATCTCAAAACAGGACCCTTCACAAAATTTTTCATCTCAAAACAGGACCCATCACAAAATTCTTAGTCTCTAAACTGAACCTTTCACAAATTTAATCATTTAAAAGTAAAATCTGATCTGCAACTTTTACATATTATAAAGAAAATATATATCTTCTTAAAGATGTATAAAGAAGAACCTGAATATAACGATCATTACAAATTCACAAAATTATGACTAGATTTTTCGCAAAATGTAAAAAGCTGTTCACAATTTCACAAAAACAGGACTCTGGCAAAAAAGTCTGGACAGACCCCTGCATATAAGCCATATACAATATACATACATGCCGATCTCCGGCTTAAAGGGGAAAAAACGAATCAGAATTTTATTTAATGAATGAAATTAAGTGCATTTCCAATGACATAGAAACATAGAAACAAATCACATTTACATAGAAACAACAAATTTTCTGGTTAAAAGTAAGTGTTTTTTTAATTTAAAAAAAGTCAGAGTTTGGCAAATAATGCACATATCATGGATTTTCAAAATTTTCTCTATGTATCTTTCGTGCCGATCATGAATAAAGTTAATATGTAACCATGAAAAACAAACATTAAATTTGTTACATTCATGTGTTTATTTTATGTTACATTGACAATATATATAAAGGCATTGCATCAAAAAAGTCGCACCACACCGTGTTTTCTTGAATATCAGAAGAGGGAAAAGCGTTTTTTGAAGTATCAACGTTTAAATAATAATATTATATCCAAAATTCAAGGCAGGGAACGCTCTCTAATTAAAATTAGAAGAAATATCAATACTGAATTTTAATTACGCGAATTCTTAAATTAAAATTATAAACCTTATCAAGATTTAAATTAGTTAAAAGCAGGCTGAAAAACTCCCATAGGAAACTCTGACGTTTCCACTGGGAAGCGCGTCGCACACTTTGAATATCACAGCAGTAAAGACTGAGAAAACCCATGAGACTGTAAACAAATTCCGTTTTAGACACGTTTCCACCTTAGTAGGCGTAGTTGTATAGTATGCCTTTCTCCGGCATCATGACAATTTTCCTTAGGATTTCATAATAGACAGGTTCCGTTTGACAGGTTTTACTGTACCATGAGTGACAAGGCGTAGTTAAGGTGAAAGTTTCGGAGGGGGTGGGGGAGAGGTATACAGTGATGGAACAGCATGGACTTCATTTTGGAGCAGAAAATAACTATTATGGAGCAGCAAAAATGCTTCCTTGCTATACATTAAAAACATGCAGAAATTTCTTGAAACTTTTATATTTTTATGTATATATAATTGCTATTCTTACACAAATGTTATATAAAATCCACATAGTCCTGTACTACAGGTACAGATAATGTCAAGCATTTATTTTGCATCGTGATCGTAAATATTATTTTTGTTACTCAATTTGTTGTTGGTCCCCTAATCCTCATCGAGATCAAACCTTCGCTGAAAAATACGAGGTCTTCTTTATATTCTCAAAGTTCCAGAAGAATTTGTTAAATATTTATAGGGATGTTCGACTAAGCGTCTAAAATCGAAAATGTCGGTTGTTTTTTGACCATATAATGTATAGGTAATAAAAATAACCGTTTCTAAAAATTCATACGTTAAAATAAGATTATTTGGAATTTAATTTTTGAAAATCGTAATTTTTATACCCATTTTACCCCACCAGATTGTACAATTATTTATTATAAAAAATATGCAGAATGAGGCGTAGTCTTGGTTGAGTAGTATTTTGTTATGTCCTCATCGCATCCAGTGAAGAGTTCGCGTAAAACAACATTGGCAAGCTCATGGTGAGCAGGATAATCGTTGAAAGTACCAAGAAAGTCCACAGGTTCCAGCCCGTGAATTATCCGTGACAGTACTGAAATCCTTCATTCAGTAGATTTAGATCTCACGAGATCGTAAATAACAGTCTAAAAACTTATAGTATATGCAAAACATACAATGAAGACATTTCTATTCTTAAAAGAACTCCAATCACCTTCCACCAACAAATAATGAGATCTGCAAACCTATTACACTACTTGTAAGTAGATTGATACGAGTTCAGTAGTATACATCTTTACAGCACGACTACTTCACCTCGAATAATGACCAATACCAATGAATTTTCTAAATATAAAAATAAAGTCACTTTTATGAAAGAAAATTTTACAAAATTTTTCTACTTACTCATCATGATTTTCTGTAACAATATAATTAAACTCAATTTTAAACACATTCCATTATTCATGTTACTTTCCACTAAATTGAGGAAGTGGAATTTTTGGTAGTATGGTTTTGCAACTATTTATTTTTAGTGAAGAACTTCTAGTTTCATGGACATCGGGATTTAATAATTGACGGAGGCTTACCTCTCGCATTTCTATACGTTCTTTTAATTCGAGTAGTGAATTTTCAATTTCTGTTGTGTCTCGTATCTTGATCCTCTAGAACAGGGTCGGCGAACCTTTCCACATCCACGTGCCAAATTTTTCCAAAAATATATTTTACGTGTTCATGACGTGCCAACAATAAAAAAAAATTAATGGATTAAATAATAATGAATCAAAATTACTTAAAAGTTTGTTTTTAGCATTAAAAATGTATATATATATACATGGGTAATATTTAATATTATATTTTAGAAATTTATTTGTAAAATATTATTTCTCTTGTCTCATCTGAGATGCCAAATAATTTATATCAGCTTCGTACTTAGTTATTTTTAAGAGAATGCAAATTGAATTGGACTCATTTGTCAAGATGTTTTTACTTGAATTTTTCATATTATTTATTTCCGAAAAGAATGCATCGCATTTTTTTTTTTTTCAAAATAGAAAGTGCCAGATTCTACAGCTTTTAGTGTCTGGAATTGAATTCCAAGTTGTTATAATTTTAACATCGGGATTTTTGCTTATAGTGTCTTTTAATCTTTCTTTTTCGATAATCTCTTAATTCAGTCTTATTCTTAAAATTTTGTGAGCCAATATTGAGCTAGGTTGGAATACATTAAGTTATATTTTAGTTTCTTCAATCTGTATGACAATGACGATCAACCGAACTAATCGAATCCAGATAAACAGAGACA
The DNA here is from genome assembly GCA_963932465.1 of Maratus speciosus. NCBI lineage: Eukaryota > Metazoa > Arthropoda > Arachnida > Araneae > Salticidae > Maratus > Maratus speciosus. The sequence goes on along the minus strand of OZ010790.1, from coordinate 435,541,690 downwards.
ATATTTAGATTAGGTAATGAATTTTGTGAAATTTTACTATATTTTGGTGTAGAACCTGAATCTATGCCTCTATGCCGTGCCAAAAATAATCTGCAGCGTGCCACTTATGGCACGCGTGCCATAGGTTCGCCGACCCTGCTCTAGAACTGTGGCATATTAATCCGTGCGGAGTGAACCAACATTACAGGATACCTTTTCGAGGGTGTACAACTTTGTTTCGATTTTTATTTTAGTCCATGTAAGGGTGTCATCTTTTAGAAGATTTTCTAATCGAGTCACCCGCGCTCTTATCGAGTCACCCGCGCTCTTATCGAGTCACCCGCGCTCTTATCGAGTAAGATTTAAAGTTACTACTGTAGGCATTCCAATTGCTAATACAGTGAAACCCCGATTTAACGTTATTCAAGGGACCATAAAGAAATAACGCTAAATGCGGGAAAACGTTAAATAGGGGTAAGATGAAAACCAAACACTGACCATAAAGTAAAGACTAATTTACGTAAGATACGTTTCATTTCTTGATTTACAATGATTTAGACATCAGGTTTCTAAGTTATGTTTTAAATAAATATTTTATTTCACTTTGCGTCCTGTTTTTAGCAGCTACATCACGAATCGCTTTCTCAAGATATGAGAGTTTGTGTAAGTTTTTCTCTTGGTCTTCAGTATTTCAAAAGAATGCTTTCGGTGTTATGAAAGTTCTAATGGCTTCCAATTTTCAAATACCTTAAACAGTGACGATTTCACGTTTTTTTCTTTTTTTTTTTTTTAGCCTGTTTTTCCATTTTTTACAATTTTGCTCCATTAAATCTACTTAGTCTAAATTTGTTTACAAATTTGAATACGAAATTCAAATTAAACATATTAATTGAACTTTATGGCTTTCACGATAACTTCCAATTTTTCAAGTAAAAAAAAAAAGCTTTCCTTTTGACGCCATACAATCTAAAGCTATGAAAAATCTCTAACGAATTCTATCAGCTCCGTTGTAGGTAACCTAGTGTTGCAGTACATAAAGCACAATCGAATAAAATAAAAGGTGCGGGTGAAAAAGAGGAGGCTTTTGAATGATTTTTGAACGTTTTGATAAGAAAGTTTTTTTAAATCACAAATTTTAACTAATTTAGAAAAATTTCATTGAGATATTATCGCTCAAAAAAACGTTAAATGCGGGAAATAATTCAAAATGATAACGTTAAATCCGGGATTTTAACCTTAAAAGTATAGGAAATTAATTGGGACCAGCTAAAAATGACGTTATATGCGGGAAATCGTTAAATACGGGTTACATTAAATCGGGTTTCACTGTATTATAACTCTACCACTAACGAATCAAAACAAAACTACCCCACGTTGCATCCTCAAACTTAGACCTCTTCTAACTCTATGAAAATCTAAGAAAAGTACACAAATAATACTTTTCGAGCTGCCTTGATCAAAGGAACTCAAATATGGCATGAAACGTGGGTGCTACTATTTTGAAAATTTAAATTTGGTACACTGAAAAAAATGAAGTACTCAAAAATGAGTAAATCAATGTACTCATATCGAATTGAGTATGTTTGGATCAAAAATTAACCTAATGCTTTCTCAATTTTGATACATCACATGTTATCAAACCCAAACGAAACAATAATTTTGTACTTTGTAGTGGTTTATTTCATTCATGGCGGCTTTAAAGGTGTCCTTTAATCGGAAAACAATGTAATATACCGTGGAAATCAGAGGTATAATATTACATTTTCATTCCTTTAAAGGAACTGTATCCCGTATCTCCTTTATAATGCGTAAGATTACATTGTGTTGCTGTTGTTTATCAGTGCTTCGAAAATTCGGTCTGGTTTGTGTGCTAAGTGAGATGGATTTTTCGTAAAAACAAAGATTAGAAAAAAAAAAAAAAAAAATCGTGTCGACCCGACCTACAGGCGGAGATAGATTTCGAAGTTAAGTATACTAATTTCACCAACAAAAATTAAATCATGATTAGAGATTTATCCACTTTAACAATTTTATCTGGCTGCTTTTGACGAGTTTTTATTTCATTTTTATATAATAGCTGGTTTTATCAGAATCATGTTAAGGAGGTATTCAAAAAAATATTTTTCCATGCTCAACAACTCGAAATTTTCTGGCACATTTTCAGATTCATTTTTAATAGAAACAAGTAAGAAAAAGTCATGCGTCAAGCATAGATTATGAAACACTTTCCAACACATTCAGTATTATATAACAAAACTGCACCGTTTAAAAAATTAAAATATTACGTCTAATTCAACCATATGGAAACGCATAATACATTTCAAAGTCCAATTTCAGCTGTTTCCATCCACAATCGGAAAATTATGCGAATTTTTTCAGCAGCCCTGTATATGATTTATAGATTTGAATCTATTAGCTACATGCAAGCCAAAATTGAGTTCACTTAAGAGATACATATGCTTCAGTTGAAAATTTACCTTCAGCAATTTCCTCTAATAAGGAGAACGGTACGTGAATACTTTTGTGTAGCCCTGAATTTGAGGTATGGAATTTATATGTAACGAGTAAGATGCAAAAAATTAGTTAAATTTAAAAGCGCATACAGAATTTTAAACCTTGCACTCCAGCAATTATTACTCAAAGACAGTACTGTATGTAACCGATTTCTTTTGTGTGTCCCTGTAAATGAATAAAAAATGCTATGAATGTCCTGTTCTAACGTGATCGTAGTGAAATTCAGTTATTTATATCAGTTTCAATACATTTGAAATAGCATAATGTCATTAAAATACTCTGCAAACGATTTTTCCCCATATACCATCATGTAATGGAATACTTTTGAGTGCCCCTGTAAATGAACGATTAATCCTACATACTTCATATACAATACCAAATATGCTTTGGTGACTCTAAATAACTTTTTTCAATTTCATGAAAATCCGAGTATATTTATACGAGTTATTCCCCATATACCATAATGTAATGGAATACTTTTGAGTGCCCCTGTAAATGAACGATTAATCCTACATACTTCATATACAATACCAAACATGCTTTGGTGACCCTAAATAATCTTTATCAATTTCATGAAATTCCGAGTATATTTACGGGAGTTAGAGCGTGGCCAGACGGACTGACGGCCAAACAAACCGAATGTATAAACACTTTTCAACTTTATTGGAAAGTGTTAAAAATATTAAACTTGCAGACGTGATTTTTGAAGAGATTTATAAAAGACCTGTGTTTTTATTTTTCGTTCAATTAATTAAAACTTGATTTATGAACAATATTTTTCGTTTCTGACACAATCGCTTCGGGAAATTTCTGTTCAAAATGCCCACTTTGACATCATTTTTTGAAATATATTCTGCCTCTATCAAAAAATCGATCATTACGGTACATTATATAGTTTCTGAATAAGAGAATCTACCAATTGGATGCGTTTGAGAACAAAAATGAATTTAAAAATGAGTCAGAAAATAAGCAGTTTGGATTTGAATACACCTTTAATAAGATGATTTTTTTCTTCAACCGCTATGTATTTTCAATTTGTTTTTGATGTAAGAATTTGTCTTATCAAAAACTTGTCTATATAAATAATGTAGACAATATTAAGAAGATATATGATAAATTTATGGGAATTTTATATCTTGTAAATTGACGGAGTTTTGGATTTTTTCTTCTTCAACCCCACTTTTTGTTTTCGTTTTTAATTTTTTTTGCGGTACGAATTGCTCCTATCAAAAACTTGTGAATATAAAAGTTGTAGATAAAATTAAAGAAATTTATAATAAAATTAATTGGATTTGGTATCTTGAGAATTCATGAAGTTATGAATTTTTTTCTCCCAAAAACCCTATTTTTGCGCCCCTTGAGCCCATTTTTAATTTGATCAAAAATCTGTGATACATAAATTTTTGGCCCTATTTTTAGAAGTAATAAAAACTTTAAACTGATTTGATATGTACAAAAATTAAGAAGTTATGGGTTTTTTCGGTTTTCACAAAACCCCTCCCTATTTCCATCCCCTTGGTCCGATTTTGCTCATCAACGAACTTGACCGAAATTTTATGCCCCTTGATTTTATGTATCAGTTTGGAAGAGATTTGTGCAAAATTGTGGAAGTTATCGTGTCCAGAAGAAAGTGATATATAAAGTTTTTTACGGAGGGTGGTTTTGGGTTCTAGGGGTCATGATCGGTGTAGATCATAACCAACATGGGGCAGAATGTAATAGGTAGTGTTTCATACGAAATCTACCGAAAGAATGAGATTTTCAATATTTCGCCGACAACTTTGAAAGTAAGTGCTCTCTGTTAAATATTCAATACATTTTTTTTCTTGTTTAATGTAATCAGCTACATAATCTAATTACTTTCTGTAAATATTATATTAATATAAATGAATATTAAATTATGCACAGTATTTTAAAATGCTTGGAAACAATGCTCTTGTCGTAATTGTTTAGTGTACCTTGATAATAATTTTGCTTTTTTTTTTCTTAGTAAATAATCCATTAGTAAATAATCCATTCGCACGTGTTACTAATTGGCCATATTGGACGCCATCTTGTTTTAGTTCATATTTTTATAACAGAAACGGTGTTTTCAAACACTTTTAAATTATTTTAAAATACTATGCATAATTAATTATTTGCATTAATGTAATATTTACTGATGTACAACTGATTACATAAAATAAGAAAAAGATGTATTTAATATTTAACAGACAGCATTTACTTTCAAATTCTTATTTGACTACATAGATGGGATCAAAAATGAGTACATGAACACTTCATATTTGAACACATGCATAAGTTAATAAATGAGTACATAGCGGTTCATATTTGAACATATCCATAGAATCAAAAATGAGTACATGTGTTTCTCAATTTTGAGTACATTTGGATCGGAGCTATTTTGAGTATGTGACGAATTTAAAAATGAGTACTTTTTACTCAATTTTGAGAACTCATTTTTTCTGTGTACAATTCTTAATATGTAGCGACCTCTATTTCAAAAATTGAATTCATTCATACTCTGAAAGTAGACACAATTCCTCGTAGAATGGAACATCTCGCATCTCTCTGTGACAATTTGGTGATATAAAATAGCTGGTGGTGGTCTTTTCCAGGACAGCATAGGTATAGATGAAGTTCGGGTATTATGGAATACCATCTGCATTTTGATTTATAAGCAGGGTTCGAAATGTACCGGAGCAAACCGGAACGATGTTTTGGTTCGTGAAATTGTGACAAATATTGTTCCGGTTCATGGAATTATTAAAAAATATTATTACAGTTTCATACATATAGCTTACTATGCTCTCTGTAACGTTTTTTTACTTCCTTCCATCTTCAATAGAAGAAAGTATTGTAATCGAAATTTTTTTCGACGGATTTACACGTTTTAGGGGTCAGAGATCCCCAAAAACATGTTTATAGAAAAATGTCTGTCTGTCGCCGTTGTACCTTCAAAAAGTGTATGAAGTTATGCATAGAATTGAACCAAATTTTTATTTTAAGTTTTTGGCTATGGCAAGCAGATCCTCCCTGAATTTGGAAAAAATTCGCCGGTAGGGGGCGCTGTAACAGCGATTTTGAATATTGTACCATCCAAAAGTGTATGAAGTTATGCATAGAATAGAACTAAATTTTTATTTTAAGTTTATGGCTATGACAAGCAGGTCCTCCCTGAATTTGGAAAAAATTCGCCGCTAGGGGGCGCTGTAATAGCGATTTTTGTGCGATTTTGAATATTGTACCATCCAAAAGTGTATGAAGTTATGCATAGAATTGAACCAAAGTTTTATTTTAAGTTTCTGGCTATCGCAAGCAGATCCTCCCTGAATTTGGAAAACATTCGCCGGTAGGGGGCGCTGTAACAGCGATTTTTGTGCGATTTCGAAAATTTTACTATCCAGAAGTGTATGAAGTTATGCATAGAATTGAACCGAATTTGTATTTTAAGTTCTTGGCTAAGGCAAGCAGGTCCTTTCTTAATTTGAAAAAATTCGCCGATAGGGGGCGCTCTAATAGCGATTTTTGTGCCATTTTGAATTTTGTACCATCGAAAAGTGTATGAAGTTTTGCATAAAACTGAGCCAATTTTTTTGTGTTTGTTTTTGGTCATGGCACGAAGGTCCTCCCTGAATTTGAAATAATTCCGCCGGAAGGGGGCGCCATAATTGCGATGTCTGTACCATTTTCATTATTGTACCATCGAAAAGTGTATGAATTTATGTATAGAATTGAACCAAATTTTTTGTGTATGTTCCTGGCTATGGCAAGCAAGTCTTCCCTGAACTTGAAAAAATCCTGTCAGAAAGGGGCGCTATAATTGTATCTCTGTGCCATTTTTATTATTGTACCATCGAAAAGTGTATGAATTTATGCATAGAATTGAACCAATTTTTTTGTGTACGTTTCTGGCTATGGCGAACAAGTCCTCCCTGAATATGAAAAAAATCTGCCGGAAGGGGGGCGCTGTAATAGCGATGTTTGTGCCATTTTCTTTATTGTACAATCGAAAAGTGTATAAAATTATGTATACAATTGAACCAAAATTTTTGTGCATGTTTTTGGCTTTGGCCAACAGGTCCTACTTGAATTTGGAAATATCGCGCGGTAAAGGGGCTCTGTGATAGCGGTTTTTGTATATTTTTCTTGATTTTTCGTAGTTCTATTGTTCATCGGCGGCTCGTGCAGCGGAGGGAAGTCGCTTCCTGCTAAGCCGGCTATTCGCAAACATCTAATAACAACAGAATAAGGAAAAACTATTAATTTTAACAAATATCATGATATAGATTAACTCGTTTTTAATTCGTTTAATTGATTGAAGCAGAAATTTAAGATGAAAATTAAAGTTGGTATAGTATTGAACTAATTATATTGAAGTATTAACATGTGTAACTAGTTTTTGAAATATTAAGATGCATAAGATAGAAGAAAGTTTTGGGATTGGCACATCCAGCTAGTTTTTTCTTGTAATTATTTAGAATCTTGAATGCATTTTTTTAAACTGGTTTTCTACGGTTAAATATAAATTTCCTATATAGTAAAGTCCCGATTATCCGAGTTAATATGGACCAAGCTCCCTCGGATAAGTAAAAAACTCATATAAACCGGATTTATACAGATCATCACCAACTAAGGAGACGAAATATAAATTTTCACTTAATTCATGCAATTTTATGGTAACATTTCTTTGATGTACATTTCCGTTACTTTTAAGAAAAACGGGGTATGAAATTGTTTATTTGAAAAAGCCCTTGATATTTTTTTGATTGTTGACTGTCAATTTTGCTGCAGTATTACGCTACTGCATAGCTACCAATTTCTAAGATTTTTTTCTTTCCTCTAAAACTTACCAGTAAATTTTGCCCAATTCAATCGCCGAAATCTAACAATTGTCAATGATTAAATATGGCAAAAATTTGTATTTAATTTTAGACGTAACGAAACCGTACAAATTAGCAGCTATATGATTCTATTAGTGTCATGAAAATTGCAGGTGTTTTAAAAAAAATTATATATATAGCCATTTTTTTTCCTATTCTGACCAGAAAATCAGAGTTCTAACTTTTTACGACTGCTTTTTCATCTTCACCTAACACTTCATTTACAGGGTGACAATTATTTAACTATATGAAATAAAACGTAAATTATTCAAAAACTACTGAGTGCAGAAACTTTATTCAACATGTAAACGTCACTACAGATATTCGGATTTAGATTATGACATGTTCGATATGGCTGTCACCATCGGCTATGATGTGGCGCAGACGAATAGCAAAATTCTGCATGACCCGCTGAAGTGTTGGAACATCGATGCTGTCGATGACCTCCCGAATGACAGTTTTCAGCTCAGCAATGTCTTTGGGGTTATTTCTGTGCACATTGTCTTTAATGTAGCCCACAAAAATGAGCCACATGCGTTAAGATCCGGAGAATATGGTGGCCAAGCGAGTCCCATTCCAGTGGTCTCTGGGTAGCCCAGAGCCAGAATGCGGTCCCCAAAGTGTTCCTCCAGGACATCAAAAACTTTCTTTGTCCGATGGGGTCGAGCTCCGTCTTGCATGAACCACATCTTGTCGAAATCAGGGTCACTTTGGAGAAGGGGGATGAAACCATTTTCCAAAACATTCACGTATCGTTCAGTAGTCACCGTGCCGTCAACGAATATCGGACCAATTATTCCGTGACTGGACATTGCACACCACACTGCCACCCGATGAGGGTGGAGAGACTTCTCGACTGCGAAATGCGGATTCTCAGTGCCCCAAATGCGCCAAAATGGCCGACAACAATAAGTTACATGCGCATGCACATACTAATTCCCATCATGCCCAACCACGAAGTTTGAACTTCGTCGTGCAAACCATTGATAAGTTATGACGGTTTAATTTCATATAGTTAAATAATTGTCACCCTGTATAATGGCTGTTTCATATTAATGGAATCCATCAGTCCATCAGAAGAAAATAACTCGGTTAAAGCGTAAACTTGGTTAAGCTGGACTCGGATAACCGGGACTTTACTGTACTTAACAAAATAAAATAAAAACAAGTCATGTAAAAATTTTGTTTTTAAAGTCAATTCCTACTTAGGTCATCAAAGAAAAATTTAATATAATCCCTTAAGCTAATATCAGTTTTTGTTGCATTAAAATATCTCAATTTGTTGATTTTCTATAAGCAAGTTGGTTTACAATGGAAGTCTATGGGAATTTGGCGAAATGTTAGAGATATCGCCAAGTTGGCGTCACTTTTGGCGACTCATTTTAGTCTCCAAATTTGGCGATATATCACCAAGTTGGCGACAAACTTGCGGTATTTGGGGGCAGAACAGGGTCCCCCCTATGGTAACCCCCCTTATAGATATGAAGATGCATTAAATGTTGTTCAATAACCAATAGCCGCTATTTTGTCTCCCATATAAAACTAAAATTAATTAATTAAAATTTAATTAATGAATTAATATTTGAAAAATCTGTATTAACATCAATTGTCATCCAGCACAAGTTTAAAAAAAATTATTTCAACTTGATAGGATGAATAATAAGTATTTTATTAACGATTGAAAATTTGAACAAGATATATAAATAAATAAATATAGGGAGAGTGTGAACTAATAGTAGGAATTGAAATAAATGAAATAAATAAATAATAAGAAGAAATTAGTCGGCAATAATTTTGAAATAGCGTTCCGGTTCGTGGATTTTTCCATTTCGAGCCCAGTTTATAAGTCAACATAAAAATTTTGAGTTACATTAAAAGTTAACAAAATACAAACTTTGACTTTTTTAACAATTTTAATACATTTAAAGTGGAAGGAAAATATACATATAATATAAAGAATATCTTATATCACAGTGAATAAGATATTTAATGAGTAAACAGCAATACATCATCTACAAATCGTTAAATTCTTAAAAAAAAATATTTAGATTTTAACCCCTTGAAGGGCGGTGGGATTAAATATATCCTACCTAATTTTAATTGTGAAATGTCACATTGATACCAGAAATCAGGACTGAAAAGTTTAATTTTATTAAATACGTGAAAAGAAGCTTTTACCTATTTTGAAAAAAATTGTTTTTAAATTCTGATGTGATTCAATCATTTTACAAATAAAAGTTCTTTGCCCCTGAAAAGGTTAAACACGAATTACACATTTCGGGTAATATCAACCAGTCGGGTAACGTAGAATAGGATAAGGAAAAAAATTGCAAGGAAAACCATGATTTTCAAGAATAACTAAGATTATTTAATGAGTAAATAGTAATACATCATCTACAAATCGTTAGATTAAAAAAAAAAAAATTTAATTTTTACAAAAATTACAAATGTAGTCTGTTGTTTCGGTCCCACCGCAATCTGCATGGGCTCACATCGCACACATCAGGTATTTTTCCACTCCTCCCATCTTCCATCTTCTGAATATTTTCCAATGCAAAACAGACACACTGCATTTTCCTCATCTGGTGTATAAGCTGGTAAAAAGATAATATCAGATGATACTTCGGAGTGGATTGATTGTTCATCTTTACTATACTTGCCTTAAAACAGTTGTGTTGATTGTATTCCATATTACCCGACACGCCATCTTGAAAAAAAAAAAAAAAAAAAAAAAACACTCAACTCGTCAACAAGTTAGCTTAGAGGTAAACTGACTAACACAACGATAAATATAACTACATTCAACTTAATACTGAACTTGGGCAAAAGTTTTGAGACGATAGGTTTTTCTGTCCTAACTTTTTCTGTAAGCAACATTTTTTGATGATGTAAATTAGTAATTTGTAGCTTTAGTCATTCTACATGGTGCGCAACTAATGATATGTGTGAAAAATGTTAATTTAACAAGTGCCAAATGTGAATTTGAAAAGTTGAACGTAGAAGTTTTGAGACGATCTGATAAAAATCAAGTTTTTAATACATAAATACATGTGATATTGTCACACACACAAGGACTCCGCTAGTTGAGTGGCTATCGCAGAGGCATTCCACGCAGAAGATGTGGGTTCGAATCTCGTCCCTGGCTTTTAAATTACGTTTTTATTTATTTCCTTTCTATACGAGCTGTATGCAGATGATTTTATAATTTGTTTTTGCGAAGCTCACTTGCTTAATCCTTAAAACATTAGAATTCTATTTCGTACGTGAAAGTCTTAGTGTTAATATCTGTATCAGTTTCAGAATGAAGATAGGGAAAAATACGCATTTGGCCATTCCCCTTTTAATTATTAAAAAAAACGGGGTGGGGGGTCATATTCTGCCATCGCCAGAAAGTTGGGAATTTCAATCCAACTGTTGGCCGCATAGTAAAGAAGTGGAAGGATGGTAAAGGTGTGCGCGATATTCTAATATTAGGAGCCCCAAGAAAAACGACTCAACGTCAAGACGAGTTAATCCGAAGAAGTAGGTCGTTGACCCAAACAAGAACGCTGCTGAAATATGTAAGGAGATGATCAACGAACATGATCTCACAGTGAATAGGGACACTATAAGACGTCCGTCGTCTGGAAGTCGCTTGATTGTGTGCACGGGTCCCTGGAAAAAAAAAAAAAAAAAAAAAAAAAAAAAACCTTTTATCCGGGCAAAGGATCGGAGAATCCGATTGAAATTCACTAAGGAGCACGGAACATGGACAACCAAAGATTGGAAGGAAGTCCTTTGGAGCGATGAATCCAAATTCAATTTGTAAGTGATGGCCGACGTTATATTCATCGTTCAAAAGGCACCAGAATGGATTCCCAGTACCAACATCCAACAGTGAAGCACGGAAACAGATCAGTAATGATCTGCAGAGCTTTCCATTATGGTGTCATTGTCCCCTCGTACACAGCGATGGAATTATGGATCAAAATGTTTATAAAAACATTTTAGAAGATCACATGCTGCCTTATGATCGTAAAAAGATACCTCGTGGATGGATGTTTCAGCAGGATAATGATCCCAAGCACACCTCCAAAATGGTGACAAATTGGTTTACAGCTAAGAAAATTAAAGTTTTGGTCTTGCCGAGTGAGTCACCTGATCCCAATCCAATTGAACATCTTTGGGAACACATCGGGAGAAAAGTCGGGACACGGAAGCACTCTTCAAAGGCAGAAAATCCAGCAAAAAATGTTGGATTTAATTAAGTTTCGTGTTCGCCCCAGGTCGGTGGCTCACGATAAATATTCCATCTTGTGCTGCGTTTGTAGCCTTGCCAACATATAATAGTGAGAAATTTTCCAGGCTGGGTATCGTTCCATGCGGTTTAGTCGGTAGAGCGCCAGTGCGCTATGCTGATGGCCCGAGTTCGAGTCCCGGCATGGAATGTTTTTCACTATGTTGGCCTCTGCGCCTCTTAAGCAATTACTTTGAAATTTGGTTTTCATTTGAAAGACTTTGTATGCTTCAATAGATTTAGTGTACCTCTTAAAACTTAAAAAATGGCAGATATAATTGCAGACAATTCTATATTTACATTATAGTATATTAATTTTCATTTATTTGTAACTCGGGTCCAGTTTCGATTAAGAGAAAATTGTTTCGGCAGATTTGGGTCGGGTTACGATTAAACGAAAACTATTTTGCTCGGTCCAAGTTAGGAAGCGGGTTGACTCAACACCCCCTAGATAAAAGAGAAAGCCGTCACATGCGTCACGAAAACGTCACACAAAGCAGGCAAAACAAAGAAAAAAAAATCGAACAACTTGCATGTTTCCATTTCGTTGGCTCGTGGAATTATTAATTCTTATTTTCTAATAATTAATAAGTCGATGAGCCAAAGAAAACAAAACATGCAATTTGTTCGAATTTTTTTCTTTGTTTTGCCTGCTTTGTGTGACGTTTACGTGACGCATGTCAAGACTTTCTCCCTTATCTTGGGGCGTTGATTGACTTCAAATGGAATTTTCGCGTTCAGGTTGGTTAAACATAATCCGGTCGGAACTGTTGAGCGAACATCAAACATTCACGAAACGTCGTCATGATGGAACTTTTAGGATTAATGATGATTTATATATAACTAGCAGGCTATTCCCGCTGCGCTGGTCAATTTTTCCAACTGAACATTGGTGAATTTGAACTTGCATTTTAAACAATATGGACCTTCAGCTGCACCTTACTCATTGCTGAAAACGATGCGAACGCCATTGTGATATAATATTACCTTAAGCATTGGACAAAATTTAGCTATTAAGAAGTAATTCTTTTAGTTGATTACTAACAATGCACTTTTGGTAGGGTAATGAGACCGTTATGACAACAGGAATTAATCTCTCTGTAACTAATCAACATATAATGAAATGGTATATGCTAACACCATTCCTGAAACGTCATCTAACAGTGCCACTTGTATCAAAATACGTTCTGTAGATTAAAAAAAAAAAGGCTAAACTTTCATAATCAGGTTCACTTAATTTTTTAACCTTTTTTTTTTTTTTTTTTTTTTTTTTTTTTTTTTTTTTTTTTTTTCTATGACTAAGTAATGTTGAACAATATGTATACACTAAAACCTTTCCAGAATTATTACGTAACCACTTGGGCACATATGTCATACATGCCCCATATAGGCGCGATTTTTTTCTGACGCCAATGTCAGAAACATTGCAATACGCAACAATACTTAACTGTCGTCAAACTGTCGTTATTTCGCTTGATGTGGTAACCCGGAAGTTGTTGTTAATGCTGTTTATGTTTTCGCCAAATTGGCGTCGGTATAAAATCGCGCCAATATGACATCTGTACCACCATTTGTGGTATATCCTATCAAAGTATTATAAACAATCGGAATGAAATGCAAATTTCCGCTTTAAATATATAGTAGATAATAATGATGCGAATTTGTGTAATAGAATTCATCGTGAAATTTTCGCTTCAAGCATAAACGATGCTTTCAACATTATAGCTAATACACCAATATGTGAAGTATCCGATTACGGAAGGTTAACTTGGATTCCTATGAGCCCAAAGAAAAGTGAATATGTGGCTTTTGTGATACTTTTATGTTAGCCGGGCGCAGGTAATAAATCAACAAAGATTGTTTTCATACCATATTCTTATATTTATTATTTTCATTTAAGATACAAACCTTTCACTCATTTCATTTAAAATGCATGCCTTACACTAATTTCATTTAAAAAACTGAAAAGATAAACAATAACAGGAAATAATTCCATAATTAAAAACAAAGAATTATTTTTAATTTACATACGCAAAATGTAACTACTGCTACTGGCAATTTTAAAAATGCTATTGGCGAGATCTGCGCACGGCTGTTATAAATACTAGGGGATCGTACCCGGGCTTCCCGGGTTAAAGAATATAGGTGAAATCATTTTTTTAAATTGAAAACTAATAATTTTTTTATATTCCATAATATTTTTAGATTGACGACTTACATTAAAAAAGCATTTTTCATATGGAAAATATGAATTATACAATCAAATAAATTTTTGAAGTTTATCAAAAGCGATATTTTCTTATTAGCCGCATGCTAAGAGTTATTTGCCAAGATTTTGCTACTTATGGCATCCTTTTATATTCTGATAATTTCAGAGCTTATACATGTCTGGCAAATCAGTGTTTTATTTATATTATTTTATTTATTTATTCATAGGGAATTTTTTTAATAGATATTAGCCGTAAGAAAATGATGAAGTCTGTATTTTGTTTTAAGGGCAAACGGATTAATCTTTCGTAATCGAGCTCCGCGCGATATAGATAAATTAAAAAATATTTCATGCTTAAAAATTGTTTTTAAAATTATAGACAATTAGTAAACTGAGATGGACTTTGCAAAGTTATTCCATAAAAAAAAAAAAAAAAAATCCTATTTGGTGATCTAAAAATTTAAATTGTACGATTATAAATATGTTAGATTTGTTGTTTTTTCAATATTATTCTTTTATTTGTTTATAAAAGAAGTATTAATTTCGTTAATTTGTCTTTCACAAATATGTTAGATTGGTGGTTTTTTTTAATATTATTCTTTTATTTGCCTATAAACGAAGCATTAATTTCGTTATGCTAAAATAGTCAGAAACTAATGCTGAAAAATGTTTGTTGCTTTATGTGAAAAATGTTTATTATTATTATGTACTGAAACCGGCACGTGATAAGATAAACTTAAAAAAAATCATGCTTAAAAATTATTTTAGAAAATATAATACATCAGTCAATTAAGATAAAGTTTTTAAACAAATTGCATTTGAAAGTAATTTTTTTCTCTATGCGGCGAAAATTGAAAATGTAACGATGGTCAGAAGATTGAAAAATATACTTTATAAAGATACTCTAAATTTTTGTAAAACATTGCATTTTATCAGAGTGTGATTTCGATTACATTATTTTTAAATGTGAAGCATTTTCACCTGTGAAGAATTTCAAAGCAGCTGGGCTGTGAAAATGACACACTTCTACAAAACATAATTCAGGTTTAAGAAATAAAATGCACACTTTTTTATAAAATGATGTCATTTGCATCCGCTAAAGCAATCCACTTTTACAATTCAGTTTTAAACTTCGTCTATAGAAAAGTGTGCATATGACGTCATTAGCACAGAATAACAGACAATATTCTTGACATAGCCCATATTTTAATTTCAACTTTTTTTTTTTAGGTTTTATGAGAAAATGGCAACAGAAAGATACATTATCTCCTATTTTCGACTATTTTCCGTTTACTTTCAATGGCTTTCAATGAAATGAGGTACTTTTGTCGCCACGATAAGAAAAATGGTATTAAAAACTACAAAAAAATTAATATCTCAAAAATAAATTGAGATACAGTTTTCAAACAAATTGCATTTAAAAGAGCATTTTTTTTCCTTATACGACGGTGTAAAAATTTAAAATGTGCGATCTTTAGAAAATTAAAAATTTGCAGTAGAGAAAATTGCAAAGCCAAAATTTTATTTCAAATTTCAAAGTGTTGCCATTCGCAAAATGACGTATGCGTTACGCACAGATATGTTTGTCCTTTATAATATAGATAGATACCCATTTTTTCTTCTTATCGAGGAGCAAATTATAAATCGCCAAATATTATTCCTATTCCAATTTCTTTCATTGAAAATAATTTTTAAGTCGTTACAAACATTGCTTTCATATTTAAATATTTTTGTTGGTACTACTTAGTTATCCCGTCGACCAATTTCACCAAATTGTACAAATTGACATAATTTTTATGTTAAATAACGAAATAACAAATAAATTATTATAACATTAATAAAAATACAAATAAAACGTTGAAATAAAAATTCCTTTGTGACGTAAACACGTGTAATTTGCTTAAGTCAGGTGAATTTCACATTTACGATCAACCATTATTGGCATTTAATCTTATAATTTGGCGATAGATTTTTGGTCGACGGAATATCTAAGTAGTACCTTTTCGTTCTATAACGCTAATTTCTTAGTAAAATTGTTCCTTTTATTTTACACAGAATCACTTTTTTTTTTTTTGGTACCACTTAGTCATCCCGTCGACCAAAAATCTATCGCCAAATTATAAGATTAAATGCCAATAACGGTTGATCGTAAATGTCACATTCACTTGACTTCAAGGAAGTTACACGTGCTTACGTCATCAAGTTATTTTTATTTCGACGTTTTATTTGTATTTTTATTAATGTTATACTAATTTATTTGTTCTTTCATTATTAAAATACAACTTATGTCAATTAATGTAATTTGGCGATTTATATAATTTGGCGGAATTGGTCAACGGGATAACTAAGTAGTACCATTTTTTTTATTAAGATGTTCGTATTTTTTTTTTTTCAATCTCATAGAGCCGTTTTTATTCTTTATCCAAAAGAGTTAATTTGAATTTTTTTTTGTTGCTAGAGTAACGGATGTAATGTTAGATATTTTGAGGTTTAGACGCCAAAGACACCGCCAAATTAGAAAAATATGAAAAATGTCATGAACTGTTGGACTTATAAGAATTTACTTGGCACCAATCGATTCAGCATACGAAAATACATTAAATTATGCTATCATCTGACGCATAAATATAATATCCGATTTTTAAGGAATTTTTTCCCTCCCCTTGCAAAAACGCCGTTAGGAGTGATACTTTAGAAAATCCTTTCTTAGTGATACTATATAGATATGCCATTTGGCGGTGACTCGATGATCGAAAATTAGTCCAATATCATTTGAAATATTACATAACAGAGAAGAAATTACGAAGAAAGACGAAGAAGAAATGACGAATTACAAAAGACTTGCAATTTTTGTTTTCAAAATGTTGAATTTTTCGATAATAATAACGCATGATTGTATAAATATCCTTAAAAACTATCTTCATTTCCTAGATTTCGAAGGTGTGAATTTTCCTATAAATGATATTGGCGATATGACTTAAGAAAAAATGGATAATATTCATTGATCTGAGTTCGAGTTTATAAATATCACATGCTTTCGGAATCACGGTGAAAAACATTTTAAAAAATATGAAATTATTTTACAATATGTATGTGTGGCAGAAATTCACACTAAAATTTAAGTATTTGATTCCATTTTTAAAATATTAACTGATATCTATATAAGTTGCAATTGAATATAAAAATGTACTCAAAAAAAGATTTCGTTCACTTGAAAAAACACCATTTATGAGAATATCCTCAAGCTAGTGTCACACTTATGCATTTTTGACTTAAAATCACATTGTTTGACGACAAAAGTAAAATAAAAAATCGTAAATAAATAAATAATAATTACACATGTAACTCACAATTACATCTGCTTGTTTCTTCTATAAGTTACGTGATGGGGTTTAGATAAAAAGAAAAAGAAAAGATCAAAAAGAGAAAAAAAATCATTAAAAATTCATCTAATCAAATTTTCAGATTCATTTCTATAATCTAACGGAAGCGATAATGAGCCAAATATTGCTTATCAATTGTAATCTTTCTCATTAAATTAATTTTTAAGCATTACAAATATTTCTTTCAGGTTTAAATTAAATTACAAATATTTCTTTTAGGTTTAAATTAAATATATTCTTTTTTTTTTTTAACGTAATCCCTCATTTAAATGGATTTTTCTTTCTTTTTTTACAATTAAATATCAGTAATTATTTTTCATTTATTTTCTAACGGATACAGCGATTTCAATTCATTTATCGCCAAAAAATAACCTCTGGCAACCTTTTCATTCAAAATAACAATAAAATGCGAAATTTATTACCAAAAATCATAGTTATCCCTGTATATTTTACTCATAAACCACCACGTAAATATTCTCCGTCGAATGACACTATTTGCAAAAAAATCCACCGGGTAGTTTTTGAAAACATTCGGGCGGAACTTTTAGATCTTACTGCTTTATAATATATATGATAAGAGATTTTAAGGGGAGGGGGAGCATGATATGCCTCTAGAAAGCCGAAAAAAGTGTGTTTTTCAGCATTTTTTTCCGGAATAGGAGTAAGAATTTTAGTTCCAGCTTTCTTGTATGTTATTTCTTATCATTTGAAGAATATTTAATTTTTTTTTCCTAAAAAATTGACGATGTGGATCGAGTTGCGTGGGTGGATGTCCTACCTTGCGCTCTGCGCACTTCCAACTGGGCGGGATCCGATAGATCGCCAGAGTCATTTGCAATCAATTTTCCTTAATAATTATGAAAGTAGATAAGACTGACTGAAGCTTCAAGCACTTTGAAGTCAAAAAGTTGAAAATAAACATAGTGGCAGCCATTTGAAAAAAAAAAAATGCTCTCCGACCACCTTTTTCGCACTTTAGCTAATCTCTAACTTCTAGTAGTAATAAGTAACTAAGTAATCTCTAATCTCGCACTTCTAAAAATATTTATTTTTTATAAAAATGGTTGAAAGTGGTCCAAGCTCTGATTCCGCCCAGTTTGAAAAAAGACTTTTAGCGTAAAATGCGTTTACAGTGCTCCAAAACATTGTAAGCCTACGGATGCGTTGCGCTAAAGCAGTAAATAACTACGAAAGAACTTCGAATTCGGCCAAATCGTTTTAAAGGCATAATCTATAGACTATATAAGGAATAGAAACGTAAATAAAATAAATAAAAAATCGATTTTTTTTTTCAACCAAAAAAAGCACATCCCCTTTAAAATGAGAAAATTAATCGAGAAGCAATTTTAAAATGTTATTAATAAATTTCTGTTGCTTACTTTCTGTATCGGGCTTGGATTTCAAATCGTTGCCCTCAGGTTTCTAAAAAAGAACCCGAACTCGTCTCTAACCTATACCGCAGTAGCTGAAAGGTTCTCCTCTCAAAGATGGTCGACGGGATTTGCTGTGTTCGAACCCAATCGCGCACGTCGGCCTAATCGTTCGGAGTTTTCCTTGGTTTTCTTCGAACCTTGCGTAAATATGGGTCAAGATCCATTAGAAAGACCCCCACGGAGGGCATCCTATTTTGGACCTATATCCCTAGTGTAAATAATCCGCCGTCATAAACAACACCTAACCTACACCGATACCGATATTTTAAGGTTTTCAGCAAAATAAAATAAAATATAACAATTAGAATAATACTGCACAAATTTAAGAACTGAATGAGCATACGAAATTTGAATCAAATAGCTCTAACATGAAAACATCACTTGCAGCTTTCCAACGAGGAACTGAAGTTAAATAAAAAAGAGTTACAAAGGATGTTTTTCGGACAGTTTAAGTATTGCTTTAGGATTTTGAACTTGCCAAAGCTACAGAAAGGGTAAGATGAAAAAAATACATAGCACGTGGATATATCGTTGTTTCCTTTCTCCGATTAAGATATGATTTTGTCATGAAATGCTTCCGGTCTCAAGTAAATTGGACTTGTAATGTTTCCTGGCTCTTCGTGTTCATTCATTTTTTTCATACTATCGATTTCTTTTAGTGAGCAAGAATTTTTGATTCGATGGATATTTAAGACAAAGTAGTATACAGAAAGCTACATTTTTTGACAAAAGGTATGTGTTTGAAATAATATTTTGCGAGAATTTTAATAACGACTATCCGCTTTCCGTTTCATATCAACTGTAAATTCATTAGGTTAACATATGAAAAATTTATTTCTATAAAAACGAAAATGCGATGTCAGGCTAGAAACCCATAATTTATTTTATTATAACAGTAAGACTTGGATAGAAATTAAAAACCAATATTTCTAGAATAAGAGTATGTGGTTCGTATAGGATGCTTGGCGAGATAAAGCACTCTATATACTATTTGATCACGAATTTATCGTGTAAATAAATTAAAAGTAAAAAGTATCATTCTATGAAAAACTGTAATTCTTTTTAACCCTTAAATGCCTGATTTTTCAAAAATCATTGTAATAATGTTTTTCGGCTTTCATTTTTTAAATAAATCATGGGAAAAATACTTAACAAAATCATATTTTGTTTTAAATATAGTTTACGGCTAAAAAACAGTTTGTTACTAATCGGCAATACTGGTGTTTAATTGAAAAAATAATTTTCCTTGATAAAACTCTATAATATTAAACACACAAGAATTTTAGGAACTATAATAAGAAATAAATTTTACTTGCTCACTGCAGGTCAAAATAGGGTATTTCGCAAGCTTCCAAAGAAAACAAAAAGAACAAGTACCAACATTTGCAAAAATAAATCTATCTTTATTCTTAAACAGCACAAGCGTTGCCATCTACATGTTGAAAATCAGTTTAATAATATTTTCAGAATGTATTTTATTGGCAACATTAGGCATTATAGCTTCAATATTATTCTAATAGTATTTTAGAGTCTAAATTGGGTATGTTGCCGAAAAGCAACACCAGGCATTTAAGGGTTAAGTAAGCTAAAGTTCCTCTCTAGTTAGGTCTCAAATTAATCTCGCGAATGTTAAATATATGACTTTGTGGTGCTTTTCTATTTTTTAAATTTCTGATCAGAAAAATATAATTTTAATTCATTTTTTACGCTGTTTTACGTAACTCGACCTGGTTTTTGCATGTAAAGATGGAATTTTGAAATTGATTTTTAACTCAATTCCTGATTCATATGCTAGAATTATATGCTATTTTCATTCGCTAGAATTATACGCTATTTTCATACGCTAGAATTATAAAATTACGTTCGCAGATACGTGTTTTCTATGACAATACAACATTTTTTTTTAAACCTAATTATCTATAATAATGAAAAGAGAATTTAGTCTGTGTGTGTGTGTGGTGTGCGCGCGCGCGACCGCTGGGCGCAGAGCAGTGTTGCCAGATTGGGGACATTTTTAATTCAGATTATTTTATTATCACCACTTTTTTTAAATAGTATAATTTTATAATTCGCCTTATTTTTCAGAATTTTTAATCTATTATTAAATAGGCCGAATATTTCTATTTCAAAAAAGTGGTGACAACCAACAATCTGGGGACGAAACAGCCCCCAATCTGGCAACACTAGTGCAGAGCTATAAGATTTGGCAAGGAGGTACCTGAATGTCTGAAGTTATGCACCTCAAACATTAAAAAAAAAAAAAAAAAAGATACTATCAATGTATGGTTCATTTTTCAAATTATTATTTAAGTTGTATGCAAAAAGGAAGAAATACCATCATCGCAAAGAATTATTTATTGTGAGGAGAAGAAAATATTTCTTTAATCTCTATGCCAGGTCAATGATTCTCATACCAAGATAATAACTGAAATGAAGTAATTAAATTGAAAGAATATTTTACAGACATATGTAGTAGAAGATTCATTCTTAAATTACATAACAGCACAAATAACTAAACAAAGTCTAAAAATGGAATTAGAAGAATAATATTTATTTTATGCTAGCTTAAATTAAGGGAAAACGTTGAATTTAAATTGTGATGTTTGATTGCTCGATGGTACAGAAGTTTCAATCTTTTTTATTATGTCAATTTTGCTGCATAAAAAAACTGATCAAAACTACAAGACTCCGGTCAAACCTACATAATATGTAATTCATAAAATATAATACATTCAAAATATCTATATATCAAATCTTCAAAAGCCTTTATCATGGTTTTTCACTAGAACCATCTATGTTGTTCTTTCTAAATATAAAATAAATTAACAATAAAACTAATATTCCAATAACAATTAATTTAATACACTCATAACAAAGTATTTTATACAATGTAAAATAGTTTTAAATAATTTCATTATTTTTTCATAATTAAAAAATCTACCAAGATGTGTGTCACTGAAAAAAATATCATTGTCTTGCAAATAGCATTACATTCAATATTTTCTCTTAGATGATAGTAGGGTTCTATATTTTGTGCCTGTTGCAAGATTTTTTATTTCTTTAGTAAGTTGTGCGAACAGTTATTCTAAATTGGTGGCATTTCTTTTTTGTAGAATTTTGAAGTTCTTTGCCTGCAGAGTTAAGTTTATTAAGAATCATTTTCCTAGCATCTACAGGAAAAAACTAGTCGGATGTACCAATCCCAAAACTTTCTCCTATCTCATACATGTTAATACTTGAAAATTCGCTATCACACTGCCAAAATTAAATGGCAATCTATGCATCTCATGAGGATTCTAAAGATATGAAATTCCATGCATTAGTTTTTGAGATATGGCTATCTCTGAAATCGTGTAAATCCAGCAAAATTCAGCCTAACAGCGCCACCTATTGGGTGCTTTACACCAAAACCTATGTTACATCAAAACCACCAAGCAACCACTTATGTCAAAGTCTAACTGAATCTGAAGTTTGGAGAAAATCCGTGCATTAGTTTTTGAGATAGAATTATTGCGAAAATCATGAAAATTCCAGCATAGCAGCGCCACCTATTGGACGATTAACACCAAAACCTAATAAGCAACAACTTGTGTTAACATCTAACTAAATCTGAAGTTAGATGAAAATTCGTGCATTAGTTTTTGAGATAGAGCTATTGCGGGAATCGTACAAAATGTAGCACATCAACGCCACCTGTTGAGCGATTTACCAACACGTAATCAGCATCAAGTCATATACAGGACTAACTGAATCTGAAGTTTCATGAAAATCCGTGCATTAGGTCTTGAGATAGAGCCGTTGCGTAAATCGTAAAAAATGCAGCATAGCAGCGCCACCTGTTGAGCGATTTACACCAACACGTAATCAGAATCAAGTCATATCAAGGACTAACTTAATCTGAAGTTTCATGAAAATCCGTGCATTAGTTCCTGAGATATAACCATTGCAGAAATCGTAAAAAATGCATCATAGCAGAACCTGAAATTTCTTTTAAAATTTGTTCATGATGGGTCCAGGAATGTTAATGTTTAATTCATGACGTATGTAATGTATGATCAACTCCAATTTTAGTCTTTGAAAAAATAATTTTCTAAATGGTCGTTGTGATTTGTTAAATTGCTTTATTTCTTTCTTTCTTTTTTTTTAATGTGTCCCTTTCTCCTTTGATGACATTTTGTTTACCGGTTTAAGAGTTCGCCACTTTTTTACATGCTTTATTTTAATTTAGAATTGTGTTTGTATGTGGCAGTCAAATCTTGTGACTCATTTTCACCCACTTCCCGTTGACATAGAGCTTTGAAGTTTGGAGTATACAGTGGCTCCCAAAAGTGTTCGTACACTTACGAATTTTAGTGAAATATTGCTCTATGCATTAAATAAAATTAATATTTCAGAATGGGAATTTAATAATAAGATCTATGACTTATTATTAACAAAATTACATAAAATATTTTAAAAATCTAGTAAAACATTATTTTGAAGAAATCAATAATAAAAAAAATAACAAAAAGTTATCTCACAAAAATCTCCGTACACTTAAAAAAAAAAAAAATCTCTACATATTAGTAAATATTTTAATAATCTAAACTAATACCTACTAAGTTATCCTTTAGCGTCCACAACAACTTTTAAACGTCTGGGAAAAGATTTCACTAGTTTCTTTTTGCAATTTCTGCGTGAATGTTCATCCATTCATCGATCATTAGTGTTTTTAATTCGGTTTTCGTTTTAATGTCGTGTCTTCGTATTCTAACTTTCAGTTCTCGCCAAATATGTTCAATTGCGTTTAAATCCGGCAACTGAGGTGGCGTTTTCAGAACTTGTGGGCAATTATAGAGACACTAATGGGGAACATAGAGAGCCGTGTGCTTAGGATCGTTATCTTGATAAAAAACAAAGTTGTTTCCAATAACCAAATTTTGGGCTGATAATTTTAAATTGTCTTTTAAAATATTTAAATAAAGAGTATGATTCATAATGCCATCATTAAATACCAAATTATCTAGACCTGATGCTGCCATGTCCCAAATAGCATTTTTAATTTGCAGAAAATTTGCAGCAGTCTTGCTTTGAAAATCTGCAAAGTTACAGCAAGCTCAGCATGACAAGACTGAAAGTTCATAACAAGACTGCAGCAAGATAATGCAAACGCCGAAGTCACCACACTCTGAACTTGTAGCTAACTTGTCGTACAAGTTAAATTCATGCTGTATCAAATTTATTGCAAATTAACGGCAAACGAGTAATCAAAAATACTGCAATCTTACTGCAAAGTAGTAATCTTTCCATGCCCTACTATCTGTTTACAACTGTTACACTATACGTTTAACCCCATCGGAGGGGTCCATGGATCTGATCAGGTCTATTGATGCGAACACACCGTCAGAAGGTGCATGCCTCGTTTTCATGACCATAAACAAGTTAAGGTAATATTTGTACTTTTCAAAACGAGCCTTTTTTGGTATTTGATAAGTATAGCGTTTAGAAAAAGCGGTGCCAACCGAATAAAATTTCTGCGTATGTGCTGATTGTCTATTCTCTCAACAGAGAGATTTTATGCTTTCGTCACTTTCGTGAATTAAAGACAGTCTTGCCATCAGTTTCACAACGAACTACTCATGCACGTGGGGTATGGTATATCTTGCGGGAAATTTGCTGCAAATTTCTTAATTCAAATTTGTCGCGGCAAGATAATGCCAGAAAAAAATCAAACTTGCTGCTAATGTTCATGCTATCTGGGGTACCCCCTCACAAGGACACCTTCACCGCCATGTTTAACTATTACAACTAAATTCTTCATTTTTTCTTCTTCGTACAATTATATGCCTATCGGAACCAAAAATGTTAAATTTACTTTCATCCGAAAATATGACGGACATTATTTCCATACCATTCGGGTTTATTTATCATTGATTTTGCGAAGGAAAGCCTAAGCTTTCTGTTTTTCGCACTAACAAAAAAAATTCTACCGGAAGAACTACCATTTAATCTAGCTGATCTCAGCACTCGTCGAACAGTTTCAGGTGAAATTGGAGTAGAAAAATTTTTACTAAATTCTGTAGCAACTTTTACAGCTCTTAAACGTGGATTTTTCACAATTTTTCTAATTGTAAATCTCTACTCACGTTGTGTTAACTTTAACGGATGACGTTCTTACCTTGTTTTTGGTCCGATTTTATTCTTTAACGCTTTTTATACTGCACCGTAGAATGGGATAAATTAACTAATTTAGAAATATTCCAAACTAATTTACCACTACTATGATGAAAGACGATCAATTTTCGAATGCTGTTATTTGTTTCTTTACGACTATCAGCCATTTTAAAATAATAAATAGAATATTAAGGAGAAATCAAGCACAAATTAAAGCCAAACGATTTTTTAAGTGTAACCACAATGCAAAAATAAAAACAAAGCGACAGACAATAATTTTAATTATGAATTTATCTGAAAATATTTCAGAGTACGAAGACTTTTCTGGTTTTTCCTTTCTTTGCCTCCTTCCGTTTTCATTTTTATATAAAAAGATAATCAGCCAATATTAAAAAAAAATTTTGGGGTGTTATTTAGAATGACACAGATATGGTGTAGAAAAATATTGGATTTCATATTCGAATTCAATTTTAGGATATTTCCTTTTTATTGGAAATTCTTAATGTATACGAACACTTTTGAGAGCAAAAATTCGATCCCTAAGAAGGGGGGCAGTAGGGGGAAACTTTACTTAATGGTTACTCAATTATAGTTTGATATCTTATGGAGAAATCAGTACCACCGTCAACAATAAGTATTGTTGAAAAGTACTAATGACAGAGTTAACACAATAACGCCAAATTTTAGCCAACTTGGCGAAATATCACCTAATTTGACTACAAAAATAAGTTGTCATACATGCTGCCAACTTAGTGATAGCTGGCTAATTTGGCGAAGTTCCCATTTAAATTAATTAATCTTCCATACTCCAGCTCACCGCAATTTAATTAAAACTCCGTGCATTTAAGGTTTTTTTTTCAAGACTTTTCCACTTTTTAGTGCATTAAAAAAAACATATATTTTCTACATTATTGTGAATTTTAATGAAAGCATGTTTTTCAATTATTTTTTTAAACATTTATATTTATTTTTATTTATCTTAAATATTTATTTTTATTTATATTATATTTAAGGTTTTCTTAGAGAAAATGATCTATATATCCTTTTCAATTTTCCCTTGCTGCTTCTTTTTAGCTAATCTTTTATAAACAAGTGATCCTCATTTGGTTGTTTCTTGGTTCTTCCCATTTTTGGAATATTGAAATAATTATACTTTATAATTAATAAATACAGTAAAGCCAGTTTAAATGGAATAGAAAGGGATAATTCCCGTTTTAGACAAGCATTATACTTCATTTTTTTAAAGATGATTATGAAAAATTTTCGTTTAAGGTAGGTTTTTGTTATATCTAGGTTTTTACTATAAATTATATTAATAAGAGTATTATATGCAAGGGGAAAAATATTTCGGAGTTTGTCTCCCCTTCTTAAAAATCCTGTAAAACTACAATCAAAGGAATAATATTTAAAAATAAATATCTAAAGCATGAGTTCTGCCAACAATAAAATTCACTTACTTAAACAAAAATTAATGCTAATTAAAACTAGTCGTTGGGAGTCACCGTAATACTTATACCCATCATGGATATGCATAATATAAAATATGAAAATAAAATATGTGTAGACTACATTTATAAAATGCATTGCAATTCCAAAATAAAATTTAAACGTATATTTAAATATTTTTAATACATAGTAATTCTCTCTTACTGAATTGCGGGTACTACTTGATTATCCCGTCGACCAATTTCGACAAATTATATAAATCGCCAAACTACTCGCAAAATTATACAAATTGGCATAATTTTTATTTTAAATCACGAAAGAACAAATAAATTAGTAAAATATTAACTAGTTGGATGTACCAATCCCAAAACTCTTTGGTATCCCACACATGTAAATACAGTACAGCCCCGATTATCCGCGGAATTGGGTGGCAAGGGCACCGCGGATAACCCGAAAAAGACTGAAAATGGGGTACAAGCACGAAAAAAAGAAAATTATACATAAAAACTATGTTTTAGTGTACAAAAAACATCATAAAACGTTTAAAATACATAAATATGCAGTACAGCAGAAACTTTTGCTTTACGTCTAAATCACTAAAATAAAGAACAGTAAACAAGAAACAATGCCATACATACAGTACAAAAAGTGTTGAGTTACACCTTTTTTTTAAAAATCAGTCACTTATTTTTGCTTTTTGCTTTGGAAACGCCTTATCTATCAAAAATGAAGCTTTTCTTGATATGCTCCCTTGGAATTTATCATAATAGTCTTATTTAATTGTTAAATATTTTAATTGCTGTGTTTACGCTTTGTTAATAAAATAAGAAAAGACATCAAGACTTTATATCTGATATTTTAAACATGGTAACCGAATCCAGAAATATTCTTCTATTACTTTCGAATACATGAATTTTTCTGTTTATATTTATTAGTAGGGCTTATTGTATTTTCCTTGCTGTTGACTTGAAATTAAAGAAAGGAAAAAAAAAAAAAAAAAATTCGCTTCGCGGATAATCGGGGCTTTACTGTACTTCAATATTTTCTGTTACACTGCCAAAATTAAATAGTAATCTATGCCCTTCATGAGGATTCTACGGACATAAAATTCCGTGCATTAGTTCTTCAGAAATGACTATCGCTTAAACCTCCTAAATCCAGCAAAATGCAGCCTAACAGCGCCACCTATTGGTTGATTTATACTAAAATCTAATCAGCAACAACTTATGTCAACGTCTGACTGGATCTCATGTTTGGAGAAAATCCGTGCATTGATTTTTGAGGTAGAGCTATTGGGAAAATCGTGAAAATTCCAGAATAGCAGCGCCACCTATTGGGCGATAAATACCAAAACCTAAGCAGCAACAACTTGTTTCAACGTCTAACTAAACCTAAAGTTTGGTGAAAATTTGTCCATTACTTCTTGAGACAGAGCTAGTCGGGAATCGTGGAAAAGGCAGCACAGCAGCTCCACCTGTTGGTCGATTTACACCAACATGTAATCAGCACCAATTCATATCAAATACTAACTGAATCTGAAGTTTCAGGAAAATCTGTGCATTAGTTCTTGAGATAGGTCTATTGCGGTAATCGGGTAAATCCTGCAAAATGCAGTATAGCAGCGCCACCTGTTGTGCAATTTACACCAAAACGTAATCAGCATCAATTCATATCAAGGACTAACTGAATCTGAAGTTTGATGAAAATCCGTGCATTAGTTCTGGAGATAGAGGCTATTGCAGAAATCGCGAAAAACTCAGCATAGTAGCGCCACCTGTCAAGCGATTTACACCAAAAACTAATCAGCACCAATTTATATTAGGAACTACCCGAATATAAATTTTTATTAAATTGCGTGCATTAGTTCTTCAGATAGAGCGCTCACAAAATTTGTGTCGCATACAGACAGACATTTCGTAAAAACATGTTTTTCGGGATCTCTGACCTCTAAAACGTGTAAATCCGTTGAAAATCGGAAGCCGAAAATTTTCATGAATCCAATACTTTCTTCTTGTAAAGATAGAAGAAAGTAATAAAAATACAAATCAAATTGCAAATCAAAAATCACTTGATGACGGAACAAACACGTGTAACGTGTTTAATGTCAAGGGAATGTAACATAAGCCATTGGCATTTAATTTTATAGTTTGACGATAGTTTTTTAGTCGACGGGATGATCAAGTAGTGCCGAATTGCGTAAAAGAAACATTCTTATAACTCCAAAAATGATAATCATATTAACTAACAGTTTACTGCGTAAGATTAAGCGTCTCATTTCCAATTAAAATATATCTTTGAATTGAACTTTGAATGAAATTCAGGGTCATGAAAAATCGAAGAGCGTGAAAATATTATTACAAATAACTCGGCAACTGATTATCCGATCGACTTCATTCTGTATGCAAAATTTTTGTTTTTTTATTGTCTTTTATTTTCAATCCTTAAAATAAACAATTTCGAAATTTTTTATATACCTTTATCAGAACGAATATTTCGAGAGTCCGAAAAAAATAGTTCCGTATAATCGAGGTTACTGATATTCAATAAAATTCTTCCCATTATTACATACTAAGTACACACCAAATTTCAAGTCTTTATCTCAATTTGTTCGGGAGATAGAGCGTTTACAGGCACACACACAGATATACGGACGGCAATTTTTTTTTTCCTTCTAAAAATATGTTTTTCGTAATCTCCAGTGTAATGTGTAACTCCGTCAAATTTCTTTTTTCGATTTTTAGAACGATTACAAGACTTACCCTATGGTACGATGGTTAAGTAATGTATTTCATAGAAAATATTGAGGACTAAAATCCAATTAAATATTTGGATCTTAATTTAACTTGTTTGTATAATATTGTTAAAAATACATTCATTTGTGATAAATTATTGAAAACTAACTGAGACTATAATTAAAATCAAATTTTCAAAAGTACTACCAGCAAAATAATTCAATTACTTTAAAATTATTAATGCTAATTAAAATATATTTTGTAAAAAAATATTGAAGGCTAAAAGCTAATTAAGTACTGGGATATTAACATAATTTGCTTGTTGATGTACACAATGTTTTAATAAATGCATTAAGTTATGATAAATTATTGAAACATAACTTAAAATTATAATTATAATTAAAATTAAATTACAATATTATTGGAGTTTTATACTTTTTAACTGACATGTATTTTAATTGTATTTCAAATAAATAACAAGCACCATTATCCTGGCATGCTGCCATTGTCCTGTTCTTTATCTTCCAGGGCAAGGATGTCCAGAATAATGATGAAACTAATGTAATTAAAAGCTGACACATTCTGTATAAAAATTTTAAAATTAATGTATATATTTTCTAAAAGACAACTTTATTATGCATTCTATATTGTAATCTAAACAATTTTCTACTTACCTAGTTTTTTCTTTAGATGCCAGGAAAATGATTTAAATTAAACATAACTCGGAAGGCAAAGAACTTCAAAACTTCACGAAAAAGAAAATGACACGAACTAAGAATAATTATTTACACAACATACGAAACGAAAAATAATACAGCCTCGATGAAATTGAATATATATATATATAATTTCATCGGGGTTGAATTCTCTTTCGTTTCGTGTTTGTCCAGTGTTAGTGGCTAATGAATATATTCGATCGTGTGCAGCCTTAGCAACATATTAGAGTGAGAAGTGCTAAGTTGGATATCGTCCAGGCAGCTCAGTGGTAGAGCATTGGGGCGTAATGTCAGTGACTTCCGTTCGAATCTGGACACTTTTTTTTACTTTGTTGGTTTTACACCTCTTATCCAAATTGGAAAAAAAGAAAAAAATAAGCAATTAAAATTGCAAATTTTTTACACAATTTCTTCGATTTCTAATTGAATGATCTCTTAATTTTACTGGTAAGATTTTAATTAATATGCTCATCGCTTAAGACGATACAATCCCCCCCCCCCACCCCCAAAGCACATTTCAATTTTGATTGCCCACTGGAAGGTGATATTGGCCACTTTGGGAATCACTGCCTTAGATCAGGCTTGTCCAACCTTTCAATAAGCAGGGGTGCACTTCAGCTGGTGAAGGGCGCCATACTTCAAAACATGTATCAATATTATCTCACTGTAATGAAATGGTAACAATACTAATACACACACTTTTTATCAGTGTTACCAATTTATCGCGTTTATTTTTACCTAAAATATTTACTACTATTTTTGATTCTCAATCTTCGCTTTATTTAATTTCGGGATGTCTGAAATTAAATGAAGCTAATGTTGCAATACGGAAATAGTGGTAGATATTTTGAATAAAAACGCACTAAATTCGCAAAACTACGCCTTGTACGATGCCCATATGGGTCAATATCTGAAAATTGGACAATTTCACTCAGAATTTTTATTTTTTTTAATTAAAGTACCAACTTCCAAATACAATTATATACTATGATACATGTTTTGTCATTTGAATGCTGTAGTTTTTTGAGATCAAGGATGTATATTTTATGCGTAGGATAAACTTTTATGGAAGAAAGTGTCTGTTAACATAATAATCAGTGTCTATGGGACTGAGATGATGGGGACTGAGGTGATGTTTTTGTCTTAAAAGCTGCGCAGCCATTTTGTTGAATCATTTTGCCCATATGTAAATTATTAAATATGCCATGTGACATTTGTTTGTTACGTAAATAAAGTTGCAATAAACTTTTTGTTTATAAATAAAAATTTAAATAGGGGGACATGAATGATGCTGTAAAAAAATACTCATCCCTATTCAGAACAAAAACTAAATATTTCTAAATATGAAACAAAGAGAAAAACAATTTACCATGGTGGCTGGTTGAACTTTAGTTGCTGTTGCAATGGAAATGATTCTGCCAGCGCCACCTAGTATCTGTTAACCTAAATGTGTGTTTAGAGGGACTGAGATGATGGTCAACCTCAGGGACAAATATATTTACTACAATATTTTACTATACAATCTATACTAAGAAAAGATAATTATATTTTCCCATACTTTATATATATAGGTATAAATATATAATAGCAAAAGTTAATAAGATTTATAGAAATGTTTACAGCATACATTTAATATTGGATATTTGTACCTGGGGACAGGGACTGAAATAATGATTTCGCTTGTTTAAAGCTTAAAACCAATTATTTATACATCATTATATGTCCATTTATCATTGGTAATTGATATAACAAATGTTACAATATATTACGTTTTTTCAGTTTTTGGTTTTAGTATAATTAATGAAATATTTTTGGCAGTGGACGCAAATCGTCCAATTTTCAGATATTGACCCACATATCTCATAGTGTTAGCCATAAGGATTTTACGATTCAAGAAATTCATGTAAGAAATAACTTGTACAATAAAACATAAATCCTAGTAAATTTAGAAGTACATGAAACGTGCCTGTAATAATAATAATGAAAAAAAAAGTTTAAAAATAATTTGTGTTTTTAAGAAAAGCTATAATAACAGGAAACATTGGAAAGGACGCCCTTCAAAGAGCGCCATGGCGTCCGCGAGCTCCGTGTTGCACAGCCCTGCTTTAGACTATCGAAAAGTAAAATATTCTGTATCTCGAAAAATAATGTTTGGGAATGAACTGTAAATTTGCATTCCCATGTTTTTGATGATACTCATTCTATTCATGTAAAAATTATTGTAGATCATAATTAATCATTTTTTTTTTAAAAACTTGTTAATAAGTTTCATAAATAAAAATATGTTTTTGAATTAAAAAAGTTCTTAGATTATGTTTAGGCTCATTCATTGAATCTTATTAAAAGCAAATTATACACTTCAATCGGAAGATTTTTTGGAGAAGATGTAAATTAAAGCTTGTCCGGTAGATTTAACATTATCATCTTAAAATGTTGACCCTTTCTATAAAGATTTTAGAAAACGTGCATAACCTATACCTTTTTTCGGGCTGCTTCGATTCCCAGAACTCAAATATGGTGCCAAAATTACGTGTTACCATTTGAAATATAACAAGTCGAAAAATGTACGTTAAACGTGGCAAATGAGGTGTGTTCTGCGTTTGTACTAGAACTACTTTTATAAATATTCAGATCTTGGTGCAATAACTGTTTCCCTCTTATGCAAAAATGCATGAATACAAAATTTATTACGATCATATATATTAAATTCAGTAATACAGAAATAATAGGACTCCATCTTAAATAGGACGTCATCACCATGGTAACCTAGAATCATTACCATTATTATTATGGGGTATCATTGAATTAATTACGTATGATAGGATTTAACAGAATGAAGAAAACTTTTATTAATATCGTTTTTAGTTTTGATTCGATTTTCATAAAATTCGAAAAGACTCTACAAAATTCTGCAATGATTATATATATTAAATTTCAAACCATTCGGCTGGGTAGTTTTTGCGCTGTTATATGCGGACAGACGGACGGAGCAGATGACGACTATAGTTGCTACGTATTTATATAGCACCCAAGAATTGATACAATTTTTATTTACATGTAAACAACCTTATTTCAAAAAATAAATTCATTTCCCGAACGAAAATATCATTCCGATCGTACTGATTTCTTTATTGTAATTTTATTGCAAACGATCCGAGAAGAAAGGCTGTTGTATTTTTTTCTTTTTCACACTCTTTTATTAAAACACTTTCCGACATAGTTGAAAAGCGTATGAATTCGATTTGAACGCCTCTCTGCCACTGCTGTCGTGTTCTACCTCGTGTAAATGTACTCGGATTGAGATGAAATTGATATATGTTATTAAATATTAACTATGGCATGCTTGGTGTTGAAAATAAAGTGTGTATAGCGTATAGTTTGTTTATAGGGACATTCAAAAGAATTCCGTTACATTACGGTGTATGAAAAAAAAAAGCATTTGCGGTAGATTTTAATAATGTTACACTGTTTCAGACATATTAAAATTGATATATATCACTGAAGTGCATTACAGTACAGCTGACTACACTGAAAAAAAAAATAAAGTATTCAAATATGAGTAAATCGATGTACTCATATCGAATTGAGTATTGTTTGGATTAAAAATGAACACATGTTTTCTCAATTTTGAAACATCACATGTTATCAAACCCAAACAAAACGATAATTTTGTACCTTGTAAATGGTTTATTTCATTTATGGTGGCATAAAAGATGTTCATGATGATTCAAATATTAAATTATGTACAGTATTTTAAAATAATGTAAAAGTTCTTACAAATAAAGCTCTTGTTATAAAAATATTCGATTTGGGTATCTTGCTAATAATTTTGCTATTTTTCTTAATAAATAATCAATTAAACGTTTCTTGTTAATAATTTAGAACGGAAAATAAATGTTAGTACATTTTTACTTTAATTTATAGGTTCAGGCGGGCAGTACATAACGATTCATATTTGAACACAACCATGGGATCAAAAATGAGAACACGTGTTTCCCAATTTTGAGTACATTTGGATCGGAGCTATTTTGAGTATTTCACGTATTTCAAATTGAGTACTTTTTACTCAATTTTGAGTACCCATTTTTTTCAATGATGGAATATGCTGCGCGTAGTATTCATCCTTCGTTTACAGGGACATTCAAAAGAATTGCGTTACATTACGGCATGTGGTGAGAGATCGTTTGCTGTGGATTTTCAAGATGTTACACTATTTCAAGCCTATTTAAATTGATATATATATATTACTGATGTGCACTACATTCATCGTCATTTATAGGGACATACTAAAGAATTCGGTTACAGTACTGTCTATGCACAAAAAATGCTGGAAGTGCGTATTCCACGTTTTTAAAGTGTCGTGCTATGTTTTGTATATTACTTGGTGCATATAATTACTATAGATCATTTACAGGGCTGCAAAAAAGATCTCGAGTACAGTTCTGCATTTTGACGAAAATTGCTGAAGAGGAAGTTGCCGTGCTTTTCTTAACTGAATTAAATTTTAGCATGCTGTGCAAAATATATATAAATAGCATAGATCATATACAGGGCTTCACAGAAGAATTCCGGAAAATTTTCCGATTATTGATGATAATTGCTGAAATTAGATTTTCAAAAGCGTTATGTGTTTTCCAAATTTTTAACTTGGGTATATTTATTACCTTATTAAACAATAGGGTTTTTTAAAGGCTGTTCTTAACTGCTCTGCTCAACAAACGCAAAACGTTTTGACACATTTACAAATTCATTTTTTAACGGAAAGGTATAAAATTGGAAAGCCTGGCCATGGAAGCGATTTGGAATTGAACTGTCTTTTCCATTTTTTGATCAGTCAATTGCCTCTTGAATTATAAACCCTTATAATCACGTGACAAACACGTTTTTCGCCCGCTCTTGAGTGCTCTTCCTTCCTTTGCCCTTTAAAGTTGCCCTTTTCGATTTGATTGCCTTAAAGAAGCCTGGAAATGTTGGAAAGTGTTTTATAATCTATGCTTGATTCATAATGTTTCTTTCTTGTTTAAGGCTGTTCTCAAATCGAAGAGGGTAACTTTGTGACATAAGTTTTAATTTATTTTTCTTCGGAAATGCATGAAACTCGCAGGGTGTTGTTGTTCAGAAACTATGTAATTGAGTTGTTTTTCCCTTTTTTTTTGCAAACGCAATAGATCATTCAAAAAAGAGTGTCAAAGTGGGTGCTTTGAACCGAATTTCCGCGCGAACGTGGAATAACCACTCAAGAAAGGGCGAAAAACATGTTTGTCAGGTGATCAAAATCTCTTATAACTCAGTGGGTAATTTATTTATAAAAAAATGGAAAACACAGTTCGATTCCAAATCGCTTCCGTGGTCAGGCTTTCCAATTGTATATCTTTCTGTTAAAAAATGAATTTGTAAATGCGTCAAAGCGTTTTGCGCTTGTTGAGCAGAGCAGTTGAGTTGAGAACAGTCTTAACAAAAATACTTTGATAAGAAAATAAATATCAAATGTTGACCAATTTTCAATCAAATGTGACTCAACTTTGTTTCTGTAAAGATGGAATTTTTCAATCAACTTTTCACTCACTTCCTGATTTGTTAGAATTATAAAAATTATGTACGCAGGTGTGTTTTCGATGACAACATGACATTTTAACATTTTTTAGAACTTAATTATCAATTCATAAATTAATTTTCAGGTATTTTTCCGTTAGCCGGGTGCAGGTGATATATCGCTAAATATTATTTATGGTTACAACTGTATACGAGTTACAACATCAACAGAGTTTATGATGCGCCAAACCACGCCCGCTAAAATAGG
Organism: Maratus speciosus; assembly: GCA_963932465.1. NCBI lineage: Eukaryota > Metazoa > Arthropoda > Arachnida > Araneae > Salticidae > Maratus > Maratus speciosus. The sequence continues at coordinate 435,506,166 of OZ010790.1, read as the reverse complement.
TTAACTGGCTGTGAAACTGTAATAATGAAATATTTTAAACACTAAAATGTAGAAAATAAAATATAAATAAAAAATAAATAGTGTAACACATATTTTTTTTTAATTTTCACTTTTATGAATTAATTATTTAGTATTAATAAATTATAATTAAGCGTTGAGAAAAATTTAGGAATCTTGAATAGATAATTTACATCTAAATAATGTTAGAAAGTAAAAGAAGAAACGAGATTGCAAGAAAGTATATTTCTTGTAATATACTGTCATATTTTTAAAAAAATAAACAGAGTAAAAATTATACACATATTTTTTAGTAAATTCACTCGTTTGCGCTTTCTACCAAGCGCTAATCAAAGCGGTAATCTTTCCATTATCGGGACCCAAGCCCAATAGTGTATTGTAACAAAAAAATTTTGGAACAAGATTAATTGCAACTTTGAAATTATAGGTTTGTATTTTCAGATAAACATTGAATGCTGATAAAATAGTATATATATGAGGACGTGAGTTTCAAAGCTCGCCTTATCCAAAATTAAAGAAATCGTGTTTTCTCTACCAAGCTATTCGATTGGTAAATCTGTACCGAAAAAACACAATAATGTGAAAAAAATTAGTTTTATCCTATATTTCTGGCATTGTAAAATCTTGGATTACAACGAAAACCGACGGATGCAGTTAAAGTTTTTTCGCTATTTCCCAAAAATTGATTTTCTGGATAAGGCGAGTTTTGAAACTCACCTCCTCATATATATATATATATGGGGCATTCTCACAATCTTTTGACTTTCATGTCCCTGAATAATAATTTTTTATTTTAATATACTTTTTTGTGTTTTTTTTAATTTTCATATACTGGGGAACATCCCATTGCATGATTGCATAACAATATTAACGAGATAAATAAGTTTTGGACGATGTTGGGGGTCCAAACACCTGGAAAACTCCTATACCGTCCCGTATCCCTGATGCTGAGTTTGGAGCTGTCTGGATAAAATTGTTTCAATAAAAATAATTCGATGTAATTTTCTTCTGAAACTGGAACTATTGTTTTATATAAATATGTAGCTAAAAATTAACCTGCACACATTTTTAGGGTTGTTATTATTTTTTAAACTCTGTCCCTGGGTTTTAGATTCCTTACCATCCCTCTTCTAAAATTATACAGAAAATCATTTCAGATGCAGCCACAAAATTTTTTTCAAGTTTTTTCTCATGCAGAAGTATGCTAGAGAAATAATGTCTAAAATTCTTTGGCAGGAAATTTACTGTAGAATTTAAACCAGCATTTAAATATCAATTTCAAGCATCGTGGCTTTATTGGTAGTCTCACCATCCCCAAGGTTTATTCCTGCATTTTTCGAGGTAAATAAAAAAAAAAAAAAATTAATCCAATGTTAACAACTGTTTCTAAAAATCAATGAACATTGTGGCTATCACTTAGTCTTAACATGATTTTCCTAAAAATAGGTGGTAATTTTTTTTACCGTTCCATCCGTACCGTCCCTTTTTTTACAATTTCGTCCTTTTTTTCCAATACCATCCCCCTTTTTTACCTTACCGTCCCTTCTTTAATACCCCTTTAAGACAATGTTATACAAAAATTCTGTATTAAAAGCACTGCATTGTTATTATTTCCTATTTGAATGTCCTGTGGGTACTATGCAAATTCATTATAAGTAAAAATTTCGAAGAAAATAAAAAGTTATAGCGGTAAAATTGTAAGGAAAATTAAACTCGCAAGTTTAACCTAAACCTCAGTTAAATAAAAAAATTTTCGCTGCTGACCAGTTTTTCTTTATTTTGAATCATAAGGCATTCGTCTATCAAATTAAAATGTTATTTTAGCAAGTTTAATTTTGTCAGATTTTTCCCCCCAAAAGTCAAAAGATTGTGAGAATGCCCCATATACAGTGTGCCCACGTATAACTTGGCCGACCTTTATTTTCGCAATCGTTGGTCCTAGATGCATACTTCCAATTACAAAAATGGTTTAAATAAGGTAAAGAATTATTTTTAAAGCGATTTGGGTCAAGAAAAACATTTATTGAAAAATTACGACATTCAAATTTTTATACGCCCCCCCGGTCTTATAAGTGATGTTTACTAAAAATGTACTGTGCCACTAACAAGTAAGACAAAAAAAGTCCCATTCATCTAACATTAAAATTGACCGAGTTATGAAACTTTGAAATGCATGACTTATACCACTTTTTACGTATCAAAACAGACGATTTCGACTATGCTTTCAGGGGTCGTGTATAAAATACTTAAACTTATTTCAAGGTACCTGCGCTTTGAAAGAAATCGTACAAATATTACGATTAACTTTTATTAGTTAAGTTTCAGATTAGTTAAAATAATTGTATTTTAACATATGTTTTATTTTGTAGGGATTTGAGGTTATGATTTCTTTTAACTAAAATTATGTTATTTTCATAAGGTTTTATCTTGCAATCACCGTCTTTCCAGTTTAAAATTTGCACTCGAACTTTACCTTACCTTCAAATGTCGATCGAAGTTAAATTTTACATACTGACTTAAATCCTATGACAATGCAATATTATTATGATTTTCGACTCTTATCATCTTATACATACTTATATTAGAGGACTAGCGAACTTGCCCGACGTTGCCCGGGTACGTCAAAAAACAGCAGGAATTACGAAAAAGCTCTGAAAATCACAATAAGATATCGCGAAAAAATTTTAAATCGCTTCTCAAATTTTGAAAACAGAAAGAATAATTATATATTGTGTTCGAAGATTGAAAGTTGATTCCTTTCACTAATGTGGAAAAATAGTAGCAAATCGCTAAAATACACTAAAAATCACATACAAAATTCCTGAAAAATTCGAAAATTGCTATACGAAATCCAAATAAACTTTATTGAAATGAGGGCAGAATGTACTTTAGGTCAAAAATGGAATGTCAAAAAATTGCAACAGATCGCGAAGAAACGTAAAAATCGCATTAAAAATCACAAAAATTTCAAAAATCACGAAAGTCAAAATTTACTATAATTGGAGAAAAGTTTCAAATCTAATTCCTTTGACCTGTGGGCTCTCTTAAAATTTATGTTTTGGAAATCATGCTAAGCATTAGATCATGTTACTTTTATTCGTAATTAATTTATTTGGGCTCCCTTAAATATAATTAACATAATCCCTTAAGTTAATATTAGTTTTTGTTGCATTAAAATATCTCAATTTGTTGATTTTCTGTAAGCAAGTAAGCTCTGTTGTTTTACAGTGGAAGTCTGGGAATTTGGCGAAATATTAAAGGTATCGCCAAGTTGGCGTCACTTTTGGCGACTAATTTTGGTCGCCAAATTTGGCGATATATCGCCAAGTTGGCTACAAACTTGGCGTTATTTGTCGACAGAACTGGATCCCCCCTGTGACGTTGCTTTTAGTGTACCCAGGTTCTTAAACGAACAAAAGGAAACTCCAACACAATACTTTAAGAGACTTAAACATTTATTGTAAAGAACTTTTAAAGGAGGGCCATGAAAAAGTACAGAGGGACGGGGAGAGTTTCGATAACTGCCCCATGGCAGAAGCCCACAGCGGGGCTTAATTGCAGTCTACATGGCTCGAGGTCAGGAGCAAAAGTGAGTCAGATTTTGTTACAATTACTTACAGATTGGCGAACATTAGAAAACCACATGTAAGATATTTGGCGAAAAACAAATTGGGTAGACAAAACAATCAAGAAGTTTTACATTGAGTTAAAAACTATGCCATGGCGGGCTCTTTAGGGTTACAAGAAATAAATTCCTGCGGTAAGGGAGCGTGGCTTAAAGAAATAGCTAACACGTGATATTACATGCACGTTACAGATTTAACGACAGCTGAAATTAGTCAGCAAGGGGCATATGGCTTTCATCTGACAAAATACAAGGGTGAGAATTGATTATTACAGCAAGCCAAGAGGCTGAGAAAGATCTAATGCGCATTAATATTTCATTTGAAAGGGGGGGGGGGGCATAATGACAATTTATAATGAACCAGTAAGGTCAAATGTTGATTTTTGAGGGGAGAGAGGATAAATGAATATATAACGGGAAAGCCGTTATACCCCCTACGGTAACTCCCCTTATAGGTATGGAGATGCATTACATGCTGTTCAATATCGCATAAAAAATTCGCTAAAAATTCAAAAATCGCTGTACGAATTCCGGATAAACTTTTTTGAAAAGAGAACAAAATTTACTGTATTGGGTTTAAAGAAAGAAACTGTATTCTTTTTCCTAATGTGGAAAAATCGAATTAATATAATCCCTTAAGTTAATATTAGTTTTTGTTGCATTAAAATATCTCAATTTGATGATTTTCTGTAAGCAAGTAATCCATATTGGTTTACAATGGAAGTCTATGGGAATTTGGCGAAATATTAGAGATATCGCCAAGTTGGCGTCACTTTTGGCGACTCATTTCGGTCGCCAAATTTGGCGATATACCACCAAGTTGGCGACAAACTTGGCGGCATTTGGCGACAGAACTGTGTGCCTGTACGGTAACCTCCTTATAGGTATGGAAATGCATTAAATGCTGTTCAATAATTGCATAAAAAATTCGCTAAAAATTCAAAAATCGCTGCACGAATTCCGAATAAACTTTTTGAAAAGAGAACAAAATTTACTATATTGGGTTAAAAAAAAACAAAAAAACAAACCATATTCTTCTCACTTATATGGCAAAAATCGCCTCGAAACTTAAAAAAGTGCTAAAAATCGCATAAAAAATTAAATAAAAAAAAAATCTAATCAAAAAATCGAAAATCGGGCTTCGAGGTGCAAAACTTCATATATAGACGTACCTTTTCCCCAAATTTTGTAGCTCTACGTGCAGCGGTCTTTTCAGAACACCGTCGACACACTCACTTACTCACACACAAACTTCTTTCCTTATTATTATAGATAACACACAAAAAAAAAATTCGGATAGATTACCGTCAAGAAGTTTAGGAAAGAGTTTTAGATTAGATAACATAAACCTGCGATGGTTGTGTTTTTTTAACTTTTATAATTACAATTTATGTATTTTTTAACGCTGAATCAAAAAATTACCTTCACTTTTAACCATCACGTCAAGATTTTTCGCAAATCGTAAATTTTAAGGTTAAAAAATAACGAAAAATCTGATACTATAAAATAGATGTAAGACTTTTTTATTCAGTTTAATTTTATTTAATTCAATAATTTATTAGATTTTTTTTGGCTTATACTGGGTTTCTTACAGCTAAACAACTCGAGGGTCCGATAAGGTTGGGAGGGGAGAAGGGATCAATTTTAATTTTTATCTTTTTAACTTTGAAATTTGCGATTTGAGAAAATTCCTGACGTGATGGTTTAAAATGAAGGTCATTTTCGGATTCAGTGCTAAAAAATACATAAGAATCAATTTTCAAAAGCTAAAAAACATGCCACAACCTAAAATTTGAAAGACAGTGTAATCTAACAGCATTTAAAAATATGTACCATTTTGTAAAGAATTGAGGCTGTTGTTTTTCATCCTTTTATTTAACAAAAAATCTGTTATTTTTATCCTCTTATAATGTTCAGTACAAATTGTACATTTTGCAGGAATATGTCAGAATGATTAAAGATTTCAAATTTAAATTCCAATGCTAATTTTACTCTCAACCATTTCTTTAATATATCTGACGAAATTATATTTCTAGTAAATTTGTGAATGACCCCTAATATGCAGCAAAAAATATACTCCAACGTTAAACAGCTATTACTCTGTCAATTTTAATCGTAGAATAACGGGACTTTTTTTTGTCTTACTTGTCAGTGTAACAGGGAAATTTTACTAAACATAACTTATAGGACCGGGGGACCGTATAAAAGTTTAGAGTCTGTAATTCTTCACTAAATTGTTTTTTCGCTTCAAACTTTTTCTTTATCTTAACCATGCACCAAATTTTGACCATTTTTGTAATTGGAAGTATGCGTCTAGGACCAATGGTTGAGAAAATAAATGTCAGTCAGGTTATACGTGGACACACTGTATATACAAAGGGTACTAGGAAAGTTTTGCAATACGGATTTATTTGTCAAACTTTTTCAAAGTAATTTCCGTTACAAGCAATACAGTTCCCCAAACGCCGAAACCAGTCCTTAAACCAGCTCTGCCAAGTTTCGCTTGGGAGTAAGGAACACTCATTGTCCCAAGCCCTCAGAAGTGCCTCATCCCTGGAAAACCGAATCCCTTTCTGCTTCAGTTTCAAATGTGGGGACAGTACGAAGTCACTGGTGGCAAGATCTGGACTGTAAGGAGGGTGTTCAAGAAGTTTCAGTCCTGTAGTGGCCAAATATTCAGTGCAGGCTTTGGTCCGGTGAGCCGGAGTTTTGTCCTGATGGAGGAACCATTTGTTCATTCTTGACTTTGGTCACAGGTTCTTCTTAGATCCTATGACTTTAGGTAGGCACTGTTCATTGTACCACTTAGCAGTAACTGTCTTCTGTGCGTCCAAAACGATACACTCAAAAATCCCACTCGATTTGAAAAATACAGTTATCATTTTCTTTTTGACAGATCGAGATTTTCTGACAGCTAGCGGTGTGTCCTCATCATCAAAGACCCAAATTTTGTTTTGAGACTTAGTCGGCACATTTTAATGGTATAGCTAGGTTTTTGTCACCTGTCAAGATGCTGTTCAGATACCGAGATTATCCTTTACCAAACATTTTTAGCATCTCCCAGCACCAAGTCACATTTCGTGTCATCTGCTCCTCAGTCAGTCTATGTGGCACCCAGAGACAACACAGTTTCTTGATGTGCAAATGATCATGCGTAATTGAATGAATTGCAGGTGCATTTAGGCCCAAGGTATCCTCTACATGCTTGTAAGTTATTCGTCTGTCTTCGTCAAGCATTTTCCTCACAGCAGTAATGTTTTCCTCCGTAATTGACGTTCGAGGCCTTCCTAGAGGTCTGCACGGGCCGGAATTTCCAGGCCCGAGCCCGGCTCGGCCCGAACGAAAGCTATCTTGGCCCGGCCCGGCCCGGTGTAAAAATTGGAAGTTCGGCCCGAGCCCGGCCCGTTTGCATTTTTACAGTTCTCGGCCCGGCCCGTACAAAAATCAGTGAAAACAGGCCCGGCCCGGCCCGGCCCGACACAATTCCTACAAAAAAAAATCCGTTTTTGCTCAACATACAATTAAGATTCTTTTAATGAATACTACATACATATTTATGGGAACATTTTACAGTGTATTTTACATTACTATGATGTTCGCAAAACAGAGAGCACACAATAGTAAACATTAACGATTACTTACAGTGTTTTAGTCATCGTGTCTACAGACATTTCAAAATGGAAATAAGGATTCATTAAAAGATTAATGTAGTTCAGAATAAATGATTAAAAACATGATAATTTTTGAAGCTGTATAATAAAAAGTAGATTTGTGAAATATTTCTCTCATTTTTAAGGCTCTTCTGAAATCCAAAGGAGCTACATTTCGACACATTTATGAATTCTTTTCTTTTCGGAAACGCGTAAGATTGGCAGGTATTCTTATTCAGAAGCTATGTAAATGTCTTTTTTTTCATAGATAAAAGCAATATATCTTTCTGAAAATACTGTCAAAGTTAGCGTTTTGAATCGAATTTCCGGAAGCGATAGCACAGGAAAGGAGAAAAACGTACAGTCACGTGACAGGAATCTCTGTTATCTCTGTAAGTAATTTATCAAATATGGAAAAAGCTATTCGTTTCCAAATGCCTTCAATAGGCAGGCCTGTCAATTTTATGCCTTTATACTTAAAAATTTTGTCAGAAAATGTGTCTGAAAGCTTCGCATTGTTGAGCAGTGACTATGAGAACCACCTTAAGGTATATTTCCAAAGATACTGTTAAGAGAAGTTCATTATCACTATTAATACTACAAAACACAATGACTGTTCTAGTACACATCCTGAGACCGATTAAGATCAGTTCCGTCCCGGTACGATTCTCCTGAAAAAGAAAATTAAACTCGGAATCAGACATCTTGTAATTGTACGATGTTGATCTCTACGATGGACATGTTACATTTCTGTAATGATGTTGTTAAACTGGCATCGGCTCATGACGCACATTTATACTTCTCGAGAAAATCATATTAACTGAAAATGGCTCGTATTTTATCTGCTTCGCTTAAATTCTGATATCGGCCCGATAGGCCCGATTAATTTTTTTGCCGGCCCGGCCCGGCCCGTTGAAAAAATTGTCCTAATTCTGCCGGCCCGGCCCGTTTGAAAATTCGCCTTCATTCCGCCGGCCCGGCCCGGCCGGGTACGGGCCTCGGGCCAAGCCCGGGCCCGTGCAGACCTCTAGGCCTTCCCCCTCTTTCAGCGTTCTCCAGAGAGAAATTTTCACTTTGGAATTCTCTGTACCATCTGCGTATAGTCATACGATGTGAACAATCATCACCAAGTGCAAGAGTCATTTCTTCTAAGCATTAGTTTATGCTTAAACCACGCGCGAAGTTACACCGCAAAACTGCCCTTATCTCACTTCGTGACCAGGACACCACTGGAAGAACTTCACACGATCACAGCTAATGAATAACTGAGCCTACAGACTTGTGGTTACGTGCAGGTGCATAAGTATGAACCTATGTCAACACGCAAGCACAAGCAGCCACCTGCGACTGTTTGTTTCTTCATATTGCAAAACTTTCCTAGTACCCTTTGTATATATATATATATTAAGCTATTTACTTTTGCTTATTTTATTTTAATTTTTTGGCACGGTCTGTACGTACAAACACCATTAACTCTTTATGACTCAACAACTCCGATTTGAAAAATATTTTCTCATATGTTACAATACATCATTTTAACCATGTAAGAAAGAAAAAAAAAATTAGAACATAAAACTAATTATTGACTAAAAGGTACGTTTTCCAAATCTACAATAAGCTGAAAATTACATACTTCTCATAAATATTGTTAATTTTCTAATACAAAACTTAAAAGTATATAAACTTAGAGTGGTGGCCAAAATCGTGAACATTTTTTGAAATTTTCATGTTTTATAACTTTTTGTGCTTGAAGAATATAATAAATTTCACTTAAATACAAATGTTTATATATCCAATTCAAGGAAATTTAATGTAGAATTTAAAAAAAAAAAACATAATTAAAATATCTGCATTACAAAAAAAGTTATGCTTGCAAAAAATAAGATCTATTTTAGATTTCACTATATTTTAAAGTTACACATTCAATATTTAGTAGGATAACCCTTGTTTTTTATTACAGTTTCACAGCGTCTTTTCATTGAGAGAACTAGTATTTGGAATTCATCCTTTTTAATCACATGATGCCAAGAATAAATTATAGATTCAATAAAGTACGTTTTATTCGATTGACGCTTTTTTTTTGTACAAGGATTTTCAAATGTCTCCACAAATTTTCTATACGATTCAGATCAGGGCTGTTTCCTGGCCAGGGTAATAATTGTATGCTTTTTTTAAAAACCATTGTTTGCATATTTTTGCCGTATGGCATGGAGCTGAATCCTGCTGAAAGATAAATGGTGCTTTATTGGGGAAGAGATCCCCGATGGAAGGTATCAATTTTGGTTCCAGGACAGTTTCCATGTATTTTTTTGCATTCAGAAGGGTATCAGTCCCTTGAATGTGGCCATCACCATCTGCAGAACACAGGCCCAAATTATGACATTTGTTGGGTTCTTTGCAGTTGCTTCAATGAAATCAGGATGCAGCACTTCCCCTTCTCTATGTTTCACATATTTTCGCCCATCACTACCAAAGAGCGATATTTTACTCTCATTGCTCCAGATTGTTTGCTTCCACTGATTTTCTGACCAATTAAATTGCTCTTTTGCCCACTGAACTCGTTTCTTGCGTTGGTAAAGATTTAAAAATGGTTTTTTTCTCGGAATTCTACCTTTCAGTCCAAAACCTGCTGTTCTTGAACTAAGTGAAATACCAATTGCATTTATTTCACATCTAACAGCATTTGATGAAATTATTCTATCTTTGAGGCATATCCTTTTTATATTTCTATCGTCAGAAGCACTTGTGCATTTTTTTCGGCATGATCTTGCCGTATTAATCACTGATTTAGTTTCTTCATAACGTACGCCACATAAAGTGGCTGTTCCACTAACCTGTCTTGCAATTTCAGCATATGAGAGATCCTTTTCTCTCAATATGACAATTCTGCTTCTTTTTGTAGGTGTCCAATCAGTTCTTGTTGATGACATTCTTTTAAATTATTAGTATTAAGAAAAAAATGGGAATATTAAAAAAAAAAATTATTATATTTAATTACACTAGTATTCACCCTTCTGAAAAATTCATTAAATGAAAATACCGCTTTTACAAATAAAAATATACTACAGTTTAGTTACTGACATTTGATTGGTTCTCAGAACAGTCATTGCGATTGGCTAGGAAGCTTTTATTACAATACGCTTCAGTATTCATGACTAATTGTGTTTGCATTTTAGACTAAAGTAAGCGTAACTTTTTTATAATGCAGATATTTTAATTCTGTTTTCATTAATTAAATTCGACATTAAATTTCCTTGAATTTGATATATAAACATTTGTATTTAAGTGAAAATTAATATATTCTATAAGCCCACAAAGTTATAAAACATGAAACTTTCAAAAAAGGTCCACAATTTTGGTCACTACTGTAGGTACATTTGTAAAAAATCTATTTTTTTACGCCTCCAGCCTTTTTAATTTTAGTAAATTTACGAAGTTCATTTTAACAATAATGATGCGAAACTGCTCAAATGACAAATAAAACTTTCGCATAATAAATTAACAATTTATATTAACTGCTGTGTTGGGAGATAGCACCAATAAATAAAATAGTCTTTTAAACCCCACGGTAAAGTAACATGGATTTTGGGTATGTTGCAGATATGCAATGCGGAAAAAGGGTTAATATAATACTAAAAAATTTCTAAAATGAATGCTTCATATTGACGTTTTTAACATAAAAAAAATCATATTAGAAACCTTAGAGATTTGCTCCTATATAAAATTTATGTTGTATGAAAAATATAACAAAGGAATAAAAATATTCTTTCTTTATATTTATAATTTTTTTCTATTATTATGTCAAAACCTTTCAATATCTGGACATGAAAATTTTGTAAATTCAGTGTGAAAATTTATTCTTTCTTTATATCGTTACAGTTTTCTATGTATGACGAAAATGGAATACAAAGATTGTGTTCTTCTAACTTCTTTCTGCCTGATCATCCACGGAAGTTTGGTCTTTGCTATTTCAAGTTCAGATACTCACGCGTGCCCAAATATTCAGACGTAAGTATTATCTCAGTAACTTTATACACACTCAGTAAATTAGAATTTAGTAAGAATAAGTAGCATTTATAGTTAGTTTACAGGAACACACAAGAGAATTCCACTGCATTATGATCTATGAAGAAAAATCGTTTGCGGTGCATTTTATTGATATTACTAACATAATGAGATTGACGTGAACCACTGAGATGGACTACAACATACTTTCTTAGGAGCGTAGAACAAGTAGCATTTATAGTTAGTTTACAAGGACACATAGGAGAATTCCACTACATTATGATCTATGGAGAAAAATCGTTTACGGCACATTTGATTGATATTACTATACTTCAAACATAATGAGATTGATGTGAACCACTGAGGTGGACTACAACATACTTTCTCAGGAGTATAGAATAAGTAGCATTTATAATTAGTTTACTGGGACACATAGGAGAATTCCACTACATTATGATCTATGGAGAAAAATCGCTTGCGGTGCATTTTATTGATATTGCGATATTTCAAACATAATGAGATTGATGTGAACCACTGAGGTGAACTACAACATACTTTCTCAGGTGTATAGGATAAGTGGCATTTATAGTTAGTTTACAGGGACACATAGGAGAATTCCACTACATTATGATCTATGAAGGAAAATCGTTTGCGGTGCATTTTATTCATATTACTAACATAATGAGATTAATGTGAACCATTGAGGTGAACTACAAAATACTTTCTCAGAAGTATAGAATAAGTAGCATTTATAGTTAGTTTACAGGGACACATAGGAGAATTCCACTACATTATGATCTATGAAGAAAAATCGTTTCCGGTGCATTTTATTGATATTACTAACATAATGAGATTGATGTGAACCACTGAAATGGACTACAACATACTTTCTTAGGAGTATGGAGAAAAATCCGTTTGCAGCACATTTGATTGATATTACGATATTTCAAGCATAATGAGATTGATGTGAACCACTGAGGTGGACTACAACATACATTCTCAGGAATATAGAATAAGTAGCATTGATAGTTAGTTTACAGGAATACACAGTAGAATTCCACTACATTATGATCTATGGAGAAAAATCGTTTGCAGTGCATTTTATTTATATTACTATATTTCAAGCATAATGAGATTGATGTAAACCACTGAGGTGAACTACAAAATACTTTCTCAGGAGTATAGAATAGGTAGCATTTATAGTTAGTTTACAGGGACACATAGGAGAATTCCACTACATTATGATCTATGGAGAAAAATCGTTTGCGGTGCATTTTATTGCTATTACTAACATAATGAGATTGACGTGAACCACTGAGATGGACTACAACATACTTTCTCAGGAGTATAGAATAAGTAGCATTAAATAGTTAGTTTACAAGGACACATAGGAGAATTCCACTACATTATGATCTATGGAGAAAAATCGTTTGCGGCGCATTTGATTGATATTACGGTATTTCAAGCATAATGAGATTGATGTGAACCACTGAGGTGGACTACAACATACTTTCTCAGTAGTATAGAATAAGTAGCATTTCTAGTTAGTTTACAGGGACACATAGGAGAATTCCACTACATTATGATCTATGGAGAAAGATCGTTTGCGGTGCATTTTATTGCTATTACTAACATAATGAGATTGATGTGAACCATTGAGGTGAACTACAACATACTTTCTCAGGAGTATAGAATAAGTAGCATTTATAGTTAGTTTACAGGGACACAGAGGAGAATTCCTTTACATTATGATCTATGAAGAAAAATCGTTTGTGGTGCATTTTATTAATATTACTAACATAATGAGATTGATGTGAACCACTGAGATGGACTACAACATACTTTCTCAGGAGTATAGAATAAGTAGCATTAAATAGTTAGTTTACAAGGACACATAGGAGAATTCCACTACATTATGATCTATGGAGAAAAATCGTTTGCGGCGCATTTGATTGATATTACGGTATTTCAAGCATAATGAGATTGATGTGAACCACTGAGGTGGACTACAACATACTTTCTCAGTAGTATAGAATAAGTAGCATTTCTAGTTAGTTTACAGGGACACATAGGAGAATTCCACTACATTATGATCTATGGAGAAAGATCGTTTGCGGTGCATTTTATTGCTATTACTAACATAATGAGATTGATGTGAACCATTGAGGTGAACTACAACATACTTTCTCAGGAGTATAGAATAAGTAGCATTTATAGTTAGTTTACAGGGACACAGAGGAGAATTCCTTTACATTATGATCTATGGAGAAAAATCGTTTGCGGCGCATTTGATTGATATTACGGTATTTCAAGCATAATGAGATTGATGTGAACCACTGAGGTGGACTACAACATACTTTCTCAGTAGTATAGAATAAGTAGCATTTCTAGTTAGTTTACAGGGACACATAGGAGAATTCCACTACATTATGATCTATGGAGAAAGATCGTTTGCGGTGCATTTTATTGCTATTACTAACATAATGAGATTGATGTGAACCATTGAGATGGACTACATCATAAGTTCTTAGGAGTATAGAATAAGTAGCATTTATAGTTAGTTTACAAGGACACATAGGAGAATTCCACTACATTATGATCTATGGAGAAAAATCGTTTGCGGCACATTTGATTGATATTACGATATTTCAAGCATAATGAGATTGATGTGAACCACTGAGGTGGACTACAACATACTTTCTCAGGAGTATAGAATAAGTATCATTGATAGTTAGTTTACAGGAATACTCAGGAGAATTCCATTACATTATGATCTATGGAGAAAAATCGTTTGCGGTGCATTTTATTTATATTACTACATTTCAAACCTAATGAGATTGATGTGAACCACTGAGATGGACTACATCATACGTTCTTAGGAGTATAGAATAAGTAGCATTTATAGTTAGTTTACAAGGACACATAGGAGAATTCCACTACATTATGATCTATGGAGAAAAATCGTTTGCGGCACATTTGATTGATATTACGATATTTCAAGCATAATGAGATTGATGTGAACCACTGAGGTGGACTACAACATACTTTCTCAGGAGTATAGAATAAGTATCATTGATAGTTAGTTTACAGGAATACTCAGGAGAATTCCATTACATTATGATCTATGGAGAAAAATCGTTTGCGGCACATTTGATTGATATTACGATATTTCAAGCATAATGAGATTGATGTGAACCACTGAGGTGGACTACAACATACTTTCTCAGGAGTATAGAATAAGTATCATTGATAGTTAGTTTACAGGAATACTCAGGAGAATTCCATTACATTATGATCTATGGAGAAAAATCGTTTGCGGCACATTTGATTGATATTACGATATTTCAAGCATAATGAGATTGATGTGAACCACTGAGGTGGACTACAACATACTTTCTCAGGAGTATAGAATAAGTATCATTGATAGTTAGTTTACAGGAATACTCAGGAGAATTCCATTACATTATGATCTATGGAGAAAAATCGTTTGCGGTGCATTTGATTGATATTACGATATTTCAAGCATAATGAGATTGATGTGAACCACTGACGTGAACTACATCATACTTTCTCAGGAGTATAGAATAAGTAGAATTGATAGTTAGTTTACAGGAATACACAGGAGAATTCCATTACATTATGATCTATGGAGAAAAATCGTTTGCGGTGCATTTTATTTATATTACTACGTTTCAAACATAATGAAATTGATGTGAACCACTGAGGTGGACTACAACATACTTTCTCAGGAATATAAAATAAGTAGCATTCATAGTCAGTTTACAGGGACACATAGGAGAATTCCACTACATTATGATCTATGGAGGAAAATCGTTTGCAGTGCATTTGATTGATATTACGATATTTCAAGCATAATGAGATTGATGTGAACCACTGAGGTGAACTACATCATACTTTCTCAGGAGTATAGAATAAGTAGCATTTATAGTTAGTTTACAGGGACACATAGGAGAATTCCACTACATTATGATCTATGGAGAAAAATCGTTTGCGGTGCATTTTATTGATATTACGATATTTCAAACATAATGAGATTGATGTGAACCACTGAGGTGAAATACAAAATACGTTCTCAGGAGTATAGAATAGGTAGCATTTATAGTTAGTTTACAGGGAAACACAGGATAATTCCACTACATTATGATCTATGGAGAAAAATCGTTTGCGGTGCATTTTATTGCTATTACTAACATAATGAGATTGATGTGAAGCACTGAGGTGAACTACATCATACTTTCTCGGTAATATAGAATAAGTAGCATTTATAGTTAGTTTACAGGGACACAGAGGAGAATTCCTTTACATTATGATCTATGAAGAAAACTCGTTTGTGGTGCATTTTATTTATATTACTATATTTCAAACATAATGAGATTGATGTGAACCACTGAGGTGAATTAGAAAATACTTTATCAGGAGTATAGAATAAGTAGCATTTATAGTTAGTTTACAAGGACACACAGGAGAATTCCTTTACATTATGATCTATGGAGAATGGGATGTAATGTATTTGAATGGGATGTATTTTAATTATTTGCCCTGTAAAAATAAATATAAATGCTACGCACTTTATTTTCAGTTTAAAAGATACTGTTATGTATCTCAGTAACTAATAGTAATTTTATTCAAATTGGATTAAAATTTCTGCTTATAAGCAACAAACTTTCCGCAATCTTTTGTGTGGCCGTGTAAAAAATGCATAATTGCTACGTTTCTAAAATTATAATCTAAGTGAATTACCATAAAACATACACATGTAGGCAAAGTTTCAGCTCAATCAAATAATTGAAAGTGGTTTGAAATTGACTTGCAAGATTTGAACTAATCTTTCGTGTGACACGGTAAAAAAAGCGTAACTGCTACATTCCATAAATTATAATAATATTGCATTGTCATCAGAACTACATACATAGGCGTAACCAGCCTTTTGAACGGGGGGGTGCCCAGACTTTTTAACCTGAACATGTTGGATACAAACAATATCTTATATAGTAAAACCTGCTAAAACGAATCCCGTAAAACCTATCGAATTTCCGTTTTAGACAGTTTTCCATCTTAGAAGATATAATTGTGTGGTATTTCTTTTAAAAAGAGCTCAAACGCGATTTTTGTTTGCGTGAGGAGGGTTGAGAAGGGGTTCAAAACATTAAAACTAAATCTAATGGTAAAAAAAAAAGATACGTAAATGTCCTTGCAGCAGTGATATAAGACAGTGACTAAATGTGGTCACAACTGTAAAACCTTTTGGCACCCTAACTTCTTATAAAGATTAAAAAAGGCCTTTAATCATGCTGGAAACTTCTATAGGCACAAGGGAACACTGCATGAGATCTAAAATTATATCAGTCTCAAAGTCTTGTAGATGAAATTTTGCCGGATGATAAATCTCAGATAATACATGCGGTACATCTGTACATGCGCACGAAAGTTTTTCAGAATGTGACGCCATGACTTCAGGGATCACCGGAGGGACCCAAGAAATTTTGGAGGAAAGTCTATATAAATAATTATTATAATATTATAAATAATTATAATATTCATCAATAGCGTAATTTCCTGCCTATAATCCGCGGCTCAAACAATCATGTTTCGACCCAGAAATTTTATTTCATTATTTAAGTTAAATATTTATCGCGATTTGATAAGTTACGTTTTATGAAACAAGATTTCTGGGTCTGAACCTAATTGTTTGATCCGCACATTATAGGCCGGAAATTACGGTAATTCAGGTTTTTTACCCCAGAGTGTGTCGAATATATTAGGTAAAGCAGGTCAAGATAATATAGACTAAATTTTTATCAAGACGATAAAAATTATACTATCATGATGCGACTGTAATAATAAAGATAGGTGCTTGTATGTCTCTGTGTGTGTGTTCGCGCGCGCGCGCTGAGCTCTGAAAAAACAATGCAGCCTGCACCCGTAAGATTTGACAGGACCTGTATGCCTGAACTCATGCATATGGAAGACAATTTCTGGAATTTTTCAATTAATTTTTTATACGAATTTTTTCGCATTTTGCGGCAATTTTTTCAAATAAGTAAAAAAGCATCCGATTTCAATATTTTACCCAGTAAACTTTGTCTTCTTTTCAATAAAGTGTTTTCGAGATTCTTACAGCAATTTTTCAATTTTTAACAATTTTTTAATGTTATCTTTAGAGGGGTTTCTTTCGCATTTCGCGGTGATTTTTTTTTTTTTTTTTTTACATTTCTAAAACGAATCCGGTTTAAAACTTTTACCCAATTAGTTAATTTCGTTCCCTGTGGTTTTATAATCTTTTCCGAATTTTTAATGCACTTTCTAACGGGAATTTTCGTGCTTTGAGGCGATTTTTTGACATTTTTTGAAACAGAAAAACTCTCTGGTAATTTTTGCAATTGCCGTGATTAAATTCGAATTAGAATAATGTCAAATCAGCTCTTATAAGAAAGCTGAAAATTTAATTTTGCTCGAAATAAAAAACGCAATAATTCAAGATTCGCTTGTTCGAGACAGAAGAGGTCGTAGCTTGCTCGGGAGTACGTTGCCGAAGGCAGCCCCCCCCCCCCCAAATCCTAGATTTGTTTAATTCTATGTTCGTTTAAAAAACCAACCACTTCTCTAGTAATGAAGTTTTCTTTCAGGGACAGGGTTTGAAATAACGCGCGGGATCGCGCGATTTGTGCATAGAAAAGGAAAGTCTCTCATAATAAAAAATGCTGGGCAGTATTTCCCCTTTCAAATTCTTTCACAGACCTGTGATTCTTCAGTAAGTATTTTTTTAAAAATTGGGTCCGCGATTTTTATTTCTTTTATGGAATTTCTCAAAATCAATTCGTGAATCTGTCAGGGAAAAAATTGAGAATTTCTTCAAACGATCGTGGAAAAATATCGGGAATTTCAATAAAAGAGTGCAGAAAGTAATCGCCAATTTCGTTTAAAGATTGCGCAAAAAAATTACGAATTTCGATAAAGGATTGATGAATTTTTTTTCAAATTTCGTAAAATGTTGCGGAAAAGAGTAGAGAATTTTGTTAATTGGTACGGAAAGATATCGAGAATATTTCCGAACGGTCGCGCAATACTAACCCGAATTTCGACAAATGATCTCCCTGTAAACATATCAGTTTCGTCAATCGGTCGCAACAGAAAATAAATTTCGTCAAAGGATTGCGGTAAAAACGAAAATTTCGTCAACGGATCGCAGAAAGAATGTTCGAATTTCGTCAAAAGATTATGGAAAGAAAAAGCGAATTTCATCAAAAGATCGTGGAAAGAAAACGCAAAATTCATCGAAGGATCGCGTGCTAAAGAAATGCCAATTCCGTCTAAATATTGCGGTAAAAAATGCGAATTGTTGGGATTTTGAATCCCGTTAAACAGGCGTGAGTACGTGATAAATTGTAAATTGGGACTTCCGTTCTTCAGGGTACTTATCCATTTCGGTGTAAATCCACACTTTGTTTTAATCCAATATCTGTTAGTTGTCATATTTTTTAATCAACCACTCTTTATAACCTCCTTTGACAAAAGAAATTGTAGATTATTATATCAAATGAATAAGCGGCGGTAACACTTTAAGCTATTTAATTAACATTGTTTAAATTGTAAAAGAGAGAGAGCATTTTACATGCCTCTTCTCTGGATTAACTACATGTTCAGAATGGAAAAAATGTTTACATTATAAGATAATAAATCAGTAATAATAATTGTAATAATAATATCATAATAATAATAATAAATCAGTTTAATGTAGTCTGTGAGTCTTAATGCAGTCACTCAACAAGTCATTATCTTTATCAAAGGATTTTCAAGGTTAAATACATTTGAAGAGATTTATGGCTGAGTTGAAACGACATATTATTTATGTAACTGAAGAAATTATCTTTAGCACAGTTATTTAGCTTGATTTATGTCCATCACGAATTTCGTCAAAGGATAGTGGTAAAAAACACGAATTTTGTCAAAGGTTAGCTGTAAAAAACACGAATTTTGTCAAAGGTAAGTGGCGAAAAGTGCGGATTTTGTTAAAAAATCGTGTAGAAAGACGTGAATTTCGTCACACGATTTTGGGGGAAATTTGTAAATATCATGAAATGATCACAGAATAAAATCGCGAATTTGTCAAAATTTACTGCACTGGGCTGAAAGGTTGAAACGGGGTTCCTTTTCCTACTTTCAAAAGAACGCCACGAAACGAGAAAAAACTCTAAAAATCGTATACAAATTTTCAAAGGAAAAAAATTACTATATTGACTTGAAAGACTGCAAACATATTCCTTTCAAGAATGTCAAAAAATGGCCACGAAACACTAAATTCAACCAACCAACCAACCTGCAGATTAATTTGAATTTTCTGTGCTATTATTTGACATTTACAAAAGAGGCAGGGTATGTGCCCCCTCCCCCCCCCCTTTACCTCGGCTAATCGAAATTTGGAATTACCGTTTAACATTTGCATCCCCTTTTAATGTTTTTTTTTGCCTCTTTCTTAACTTTAAACTACCAAAGCAAAAAGACAAATAGTTTCTATCCTCGTCAAGAACTTGCGTTAATTTCTCATGAAATTGCAGAAACATGCAATAGAAAGAACGGCGTTAAAAACATCTACCACGGACAAAGGACGTCAAAGTGGGATTATAAAGTCACCTTTTTGAATTACTATGACTAATACAGATTATTGCAAATATTCTAGTTTTAAAAAAGATAAACGACATAATTTTCTTTAAAAAAAAAAAGAAAAAAAGAATGTGGGTTTCTTTTTTTATCACATTTCAAAACTTAACCGTTTAGGTTTCTGAACTAAACTAATTGAACTCTGCTTTCACTTCTTCTTTTTTCTTTTGTAGATTTCGATTTTTTTAAATAATTGTGCTCGAGTCTGCGGAAACGGGGGGGGGGGGGGTGCCCGGGCACCCAGGGCACCCCCCTGGTTACGCCTATGACATATATAAACAGAGTTTCAGCTCAATAGGATAATTGGAATTGGTTTAAAATTAACTTGCAAGTTTTATACTAAATTTTCGTGTAACCTTGTAGAAACAGTATAACTTCTACGTTTCTCAAATTGTAATAATATTGTATTGTCATTGAAGTACACATGTATTCAAAGTTTCAGCTCAATCGGATAATTAAAAGTGGTTTAAAATTGACTTGCAAGATTTGAACTAAATATAACACATACACTTCAAGTTAATACAAAGCTTGCTTATAAATAAAACCCTAATGATTTGCAAACTTTTGCAGCGGATTTCTTAATTTTTCAACACTTTAGGAAGGGCAATTTGATTTAAAAAAATGCTTATTGCTTAATAATACTTAATAATATGTTAAAAGTCAAGATGAAGTTTGTAAACAACGACATGGATAATCCAGAATAACAACCTCTAAAAAAAAAGCGATTAAGCGGGTTTAATGGCACTTATTTTCAAACAAAAATAGGTTAAATCTTTCCTTTGTCAAACCTGTAATATATGTCTAGCAAACTCGTGCTTTCAAATAAAACAGAATTGACACGACGTGCTTTCGAAGCTAGAGGAAACTAGTGCAAACGTTGAAACTCGCTCAAACCAAATGGCTTCTTTACGGTCGTAGTTAAACTACACCTCCGATTTTTTCGACAAAGCTCGTACGGATCTCGACAAAAGAGACATTCAGCTACCAATATACACGCTTTTGTTTTTATAAATCCGAGATAATCGGAAAAATGAATTTTGTCCACCTAGAACAGGGAACCTTTTCACATCCGCGTGCTCAAAAAAATATTTTAAATGATCATGACGTGCCAGCCAATTTAGTGGATCAAAGTAGAAAAATGAATTAAAATACTGATTTTAGGATTTAAAATATATGGGTAACATTTTGTAATATACTTGAGTATTTTTAAAAATCCTATTTCTCTTGTAGCGTCTTAGATGCCAAACAGTTCAGATCAGCTTCGCATTTGAGTTTTTCTTTAAGAGAATACGAGCGGTATTGGATCCACCTAACAATAGGTTTCTTCATGAGTTTTTCGTACTTTTCATTTCCGAAAAAAAACTAGTATGTTGTGGCCATCACAAAACTTTCTTCTATATAAATCACGTCAATTAAATCATTTAAATAGTACAAGAAATTACACCAATTTAGCACCAATTCATATCAAAGTGTATCTGAATTTGAAGTTTGATAAAAATTCGTGCCTTAGTTGTTGAGATAAAACTATAGCAGAAATTCTGAAAAATATAGCATTACAGTGCCACTTGTTGAGTGATTTACACCAATACATAAACAGCAATAATTGATATCCAGGTATACATGGATCTGAAGTTCGTTGAAAATCCAAGCATTAGTTCTTGAGATAGAGCTATTGCGGAAATCACAAAAAACAGCGTAGCAGCGCCACCTGTTGAACGATTTGCACCAAACAATATAAAATATCAATTCATGTCAACGACTAACTGATTCTAAAGTTTGATGAATATTCGTGTATTAGTTCTTGCGATACACCTATAGTGAAAATTCTGAAAAATACAGCATAGCAACGCCACCTGTTGAGTGATTTACACCAAAATGTACAAAATGTCAATTCATGTCAAGGATTAACTGATTCTGAAGTTTGGTGAAAATTATTGCATTAGTTCTTGAGATACAGCTATAATGGAAATTCTGAAAAGTGCTGCATAGCAGCGCCACCTATTGAGCAATTTGCATCAAAACACAAACAGCACTAATTCATATCAAAGTATACTTGAATCTGAAGTTTGATGAAAATCTAAGCATTAGTTGTTGAGATAGAGCTATTGCGGAAATCGTAAAAAATGTAGTATAGCAGCGCCACCTGTTGAGCGATTTACACCAAAATGTACAAAACTTCAATTCATGTCAAGGACTAACTGAATCTGAAGTTTGATGAAAATCCGTGCATTAGTTCTGGAGATTGAGCTATTGCGGAAATCGTGAAAAAAGCTGCATAGCAGCGCCACCTGTTGAGCGATTTACAC
Source organism: Maratus speciosus (assembly GCA_963932465.1). Taxonomy (NCBI): domain Eukaryota; kingdom Metazoa; phylum Arthropoda; class Arachnida; order Araneae; family Salticidae; genus Maratus; species Maratus speciosus. The sequence continues at coordinate 435,483,883 of OZ010790.1, read as the reverse complement.
CAAAAACTAATCAGCACCAATTTATATCAGGGACTAACTGAATATAAATTTTTATTAAATTCCGTGCATTAGTTCTTGAGATAGAGCGCCCACAAAACTTGTGTCACATACAGACAGACAGACAGCCTCACAGATGCACAGACTCACAGACAGACATTTTGTAAAAAACATGTTTTTCGGAATCTCTGACCCCTAAAACGTGTAAATCCGTCGAAAACCGAAAGTCGATTCATGAATCCAATACTTTCTTTTTGTAAAGATAGAAGAAAGTAAAAATAAAAATATGCTTCTTTAAAAAAAAGTTCTTCTATGGAATTGAATTCGAAATTCTAAGTTCACATAATTTCACCATCGATATTTTTGCTTAGGATTGTTATTTTCCGATAACCTCCTAATTCTCTCTCTCATAATCTCAAAAATTTTTGAGCCAATAATGAGCTAGATTGGGATTTATAAAGTTACAATCTGTATGATAGCGACAACTAACCTAATTTAGAAAGGGTCAGCAAGTCTAAATTCAAAATACTGCAATTTGTGCATTTTCACTGTGCGAAAGGCTGGGGTGTAAAGCATGGCAACTGATAGTTTTTACATTTTTTCTGATAGATTTTTTTTTTTTTTTTTTTTTTTTTTTTTTTTTTTTTTTTGTAAAATTGTTTAACTGCATCGTGACAACTTTTTAAAAGTACAGAGATTTTACTTAATACACATTATATTTACTAAATAATTTTTTACATCTGAATTCCAATAAAATAAAATTTAATGGTAAAAAAAATGTTGCACATAACTTAACAAAAGTTCCATTCTTAACAAATCAGCTGTTTTGCGAGAAACAATCATAACAGTTTTGTTTGTTTTTGAATCTGGGGGCACGGCAGTGCCACTGCCAAGTCGAGAAAGCACAACCGTAAGCATCGTTTTCTGGAAGTAACTCAGGGTACATTTGGCACCCACATATCTTTGTGCTGGAGTTTCCCAGGAACTTAAAACTTCTTTTTTCTAAAAGTACTCTTCAAACTGAACAAAATGTTCAAATTTCCACGTTTCTATCTTTTCTAATTCAGAAAATATATGAACTCAAAGTTTCGCTTTTTTGACACTGACTGACTCACTCACCGATCATCAAAAATCTGAGGTACATCCTGTAGCCCTAGAAACATGAAATTTGGTAAGAAGGTAGTGCTTGGGATACAAAGAAAGAAAAAATTAAAAAATTCGGAAAATTCCGAATCGGAATCTTCCGTAATCGGAATTCTTGCCACTACTGTTGGTCACCGATTATCAATACGATAAAACATAACAGTTCTGTCTGCATTTCTCTTTACAAAACTTAAAAATTGAATGTAACAAAAATTGAATTTTGTTAATTACCTTGTTTTACACGTGAGCCCTTAAACATTTTAATTTAAAAAATGAATCTATGCCGTGCCGAAAATAATCTTCCGCGTGCCACGTGTGTCACGCGTGCCATAGATTCGCCGTCCCTGACCTAGAACATCAAAACGCCCTGTCAATCCTGTCAAACCTGTGTCAATGGATCCCGAGACGAACACCTTACTGACTGTGCTGTAGGAGCTATTACCACTATGTGTGCAAAAGATGTCTTTTATGATTCAGCCGGGAAATACTTTTAATTTACTTTCAATATTACGAAGCTTCATGGTAAATGAAACAACTGCAAAGTGATTGTTTATAAAAATCCCTGCTAACTCAGCAGAGACGAATTTCCCCTTTCTAAAACATTCTAATTTTTAATAAAATAATTTTTAAACCAAATTTTCTTCTTTAATATATCTAATAAAATTGTAAAAGAATTTTAAAAGTGTGTATTTTGAATTACACGTTATAACAAAAATAAAAACATTTTAAATAAAGACATGATAATCCCTACAAGGATTTGATAGATGTAAGAATAGGAAAATGATGACCGAGAAACTCATGCACTTAAACGAGCACTAGTGTGAATTTACAGAGTCTCGTTTTTTTTTCTGTGTTTTTACAGAAATTCTGTACAGTAGAGGGTTGCACGAAAAAACTCGTACACATTACCGGTTATGGTCAGCAACTGATGAAAAGAAATTTTTATTGAGTTATATGTTTTTAAAACTGCTTATTTAGATATCTCATATATTTGTATGAAAAAATGAAATTTCTTAATATTATTCTACTTGTGTTGTAATGTTTTCCATGATCTATGCCTGGTACATGACTTTTCGTTCTTGTTCTTTTAATGACAATTTCAAATAGTCATTAGGTGTTCATTTTGTATTGTCTTTTTTAGGTTTCGAAAAAGTGTTAAACAGTCTTACGCGCAATCAGCTGTCTCTCGCTACACTACAATTTGTTTCGCCATACCTCCGGTCTGCACGAGATACAGGTACGGTTTTATTTCCAATACGTAAAATGATTTAAAAAAATCGAATCTTACATTTTTGTTCTGTAACGTAAATATCCATGTGTGCGAGAAATTCCTTTGGTTTTCTATCTATTTATTTCGCCAAGAAATGCAGCTGGAACCTTAATCTTAGGAGCCAAATTATTTATTTTGTCTTACACTTCTTTTGCAATTGAAAGAAGTGTATAAGAACATTTTTAATACTTTCCAACAAAGTTGAACAGTGTTTATGAATTGAGTTTGTATGTCTGTCCGTGCTCTAACTTACGTAAATATACTCGGATTGCCATGCAATTGATATATGTTAACATGGTTTATTATAGCATGTTTGATATTGAAAATGAAGTGTGTAACATTTATAGTTCATTTACAGGGACATCCAAAAGAATTCCGTTACGTTATAGTCTATGGGGAACAATCGTTTGCGGTGTGTTTTAATGATGTTACACTATTTCAAACGTATTGAAATTTATATGTATCACTGAGGTGCACTACAAGAGGCTTATTTTGGAATTTGGTGTGCATAGCTTCATCGTACATTTACAGGAACACCCAAAAAAAATCAATTACATTTCGATGTATAGAAAAAAAAAGTTTGTGGTCGGGGCAAGCGTTGTACTTCAGTCCTATTTTGATATTTTAATTTTTAATTTAATTAAAATATGTAAATATTGAAATATAAAGCTATTTGCTAATTATATATCATGTTTTGGTTTCCTCATAATTTTCTTGCACTCTAATTTTAGGCCTATGATAGTTTTTCTTTTAATTAAAAAAATATTTATTTTAGAAACAAGGTACAACAACCACCTTATACCTTGACCGTAATCATGTTGTACCATGGACAACATGCATAATTTTTCTATGAAAAAAAAAAATAATTGATGAAACATTTTTATGATATATTTGAAATAAATTTTAAAAGTATATTTAATAACAGATTTGTCATAGATACCTCTTAAAAGTTGTTTTAAATTAATATAATACAGAAGGTGTAAATTAGAGGGCGGATGGGGGATAATTCTAACCACAATAGATATCAATTGAATTTTAATTGTTTTATTGAATTTTCATATATTTTTTGTACATACTTGTTTTATCTCGATGAAATATCACCATTGAATAAAAAGCTAAGTTTATTTTTCAATAAAAAAAGTGCCCAGTTAAACTGATGGCATTGAGCTCACAGGCTATTCACACTAATTGATATTATACTCTTATTTCTAAGAATAATGCCCTCGAAAAATAAGTTAAGGGGGGAATTAGCCTCACTCCTCCGTTTCCCCTCTTTATACTTAACCAATGAGCCTCCAAATGTCATCAGGGAAGCGCCTTATCGAAATAAACCGCTATACCAAATTTGAAGCAAATCGGATAGAAAAACCCATTCATCTAAATTAAGGGGGGTATTAGCCCCCGTTCCCATCTTTATATATAACCAATGAGCTTCCAAATATAATTAGGGAAGCGCCTTATCAGAATAAACCGGTATACCAAATTTGAAGCAAATCCATAGAAAAAATCATTTATCTAAATTAAGGGGGGGGGATTGCCCCCCGTCTCCCCCTTTAGACTTAAACAATGAACCTTCGAATCTAATTAGGGAAGCGCCTTATCAGTATTAACCGGCATACCAAATTTGAAGAAAATCTGATAATTCTGCATGAAAAACCCATTTATCTAAGTTAAGGGGATTAGCCCCCCGTTCCCCCTTTATATACTTAACCAATGAACCCCCAAAACTGATGAGGGAAGCGCCTTATTAGAATGAACGTAGAAATTTTTTTTAAACTAATCGGATATTTCTACCAAGACTTATCGCGTTACGTACATACGTACGTACATACATACATACATGCATATATACATACAGAATCGGCGGGCACGTTAGCTCTCAGGCTTTGATAGCCTGTGAGCTAAAAACTCTATATTATACCAGGAAATATATAAAGAATTCCTCTGTCTCTTTAAATAAGACTACGTTCGGGCAAAATGCTAATGATTTGATCGTAACTAATTGAAAAACACATTTTCCTCAAGTATGAATTCTATTCTAGTGCTATTAAAACGTTTCATGGACACTACAATAATCTCTTCTTCACCATTGTCATCATTTATATATATTTTCTGTACAAAAGTGGTGTACATATAGAGTTGAGTTTTGAATTCCTTCCTTTAATTATACAAGGAAAAACTTCCCTGACAAATTTTCATTTGTTGGATTTTTAACAGAATAATATACTGTGTTGTACTTTGGACCTGTTCAAGGTACAACACTATCACTAGGTTCAAGGTACAAGGCTTGGTGACTTGAAAAATAATGATTTCTTACCTTTTCTAGTTAGGCTTAACATGATTTGAAACTAAAGTTCATAATACACTATAAATACTCTTTTACGTACAACTTTGAATTTAAAACAAATAACTGTTGATAACGAGATGTAATGAAAAGTTAAAGCTTTAAAAACATTACTTTTTGATGATCAAATCTTTTTTTTTAACAATTGTCTGCAACATGTGAGACTATATTAAAGAAACCAACTGCACAAATTTAAGTTAACTATTATATAAAATGCAATAAAAAAATTAAAATTCAATTGATATCTATTATGGTTGGAATTATTCCTCCAATCCGCCCTTTAATTTACACCTTCTGTTTTATATTATTAAATTATGCAAAATATAATTCTGTATGTACCACAACTAAATACACTAATAAAATACATTAATAAATAACTTGATTTCCTTGTTTTCAGAACATATTATTACACTGCATATATGACTACATATACCACGGATATGAAAACAGAGTATAATTGTTGCTCAGGTTATGTTGAAAGAAGTGGTAAATGTCAACGTAAGTAGAATTTTTACACTCTTTTACTTAACATAAATTGAATTTTAACAATTTCCAACATAGTTGAAAAGTGTTTACGAATTCGGTTTGTCTGTCTGTTCGTCTGTTTGTGCTCTAACTCGCGTAAATATAGTCAGATTGCCATGAAATGGATATATGTTATCGGAGTTTAATACGGCATGTTCCCTATTGAAAATGTTGCAATTACGGTTCATTCACAAGAACACTCAAAAGAATTCCAACCTATGGGGAAAAACTTGTTTGCGGTGTATTTGAATGATATTGCACTATTATAAACACGAGGTGGAACCCGTCGAATTTCGACAAAAGAAAATGTTTACAAAGGAAGTGTTGCATCAAATTTATAATACATCGACAAAAAATAATTAGAATAAAAAATCCATCTTACACTTGTTAATTTAACTCTCCAAAGACATATTTTAACCTAAGATTGACAAAATACTTTTTTCATAAACTTCAACTGTTAAAATTATTGAAAAATTAAACTTTATTCATATACGTAATCAGTAACATATAACCAAGATAAGTAATTTTGATTGAGTTATTAATTGATGCTTGGTTACGGAATGAAAAATCCGCATAAATGATTTCACCTTGACATAATCATAGAATTTTCTACCTTTACTTCTAAACCGAATTAAGTCATTTTCCACGTTTGACATCCATATTAACCATTTAAAAACATTTTAACGCGCAATAGGTTATTAATAAATATTTTTTCATGCTTGAAGTCACGTTTGTCAACTATTACAACTTTCCATGTTAAAATTCCCACTCGTGATTTGAAGTCTTAGTATAATATCTGTACCTGCGCATAAAAATTCCAGAAATTTATAACTTTTAGACGTATTCAAGGAGAAATATCTCGTTTTATCAAATAAAATTATCGTTTACTTTTAAATATGACGTCATTTTCAGTCGCTGAAATATTTTGCCTATTGTCTCAAACTCAATATCAGCAAAATGAAAAAATAGTGAAATATAAGAGCATCATCAGGGAAATTGTGTCTTTTTTAAAGCATAACGTCATTTTCTGTTCAAATTTTTAAAAATGATATTTTTAATTGCAATGAGAAAATGGCATCAGTAAGAATATAATCAATAAAAATAACTAATCCACTTTTAATAGAAATGAAGTACTTCAGTTGCCACGATTAGAAAATTGGTATTAAAAACTATACAAAAATTAATATCTCAGAAATAAATTGAGATGCAGCTTTCAAACAAATTGCATTTAAAAGTACATTTTTTTCTGCATACGACGGTGTAAACATTTAAAATGTGGGATGTTTAGAAGTTTAAAAATTTGCAGTAGCGATAATTGCAAAAGCGAAATTTCATTTCAAATTTCAAAGTGTTGCCATTCGCAGAATGACGTATGCGTTACGCACAGATATGTTTGTCCTTTATAATATAGATATTGAAATTAACATAGGTCACTGAGGTGTACTAGAAGGCGCTTACTTACTGTAGAATCTGGTGTGCATATAATTTATCTTTCATTTACGGGCGACACAGAAAAGAATTTGACTACAGTACTGCTTATGTTGAATAATTATGCTGGAAATGCGTTTTCAGTTGTAGTACGCATTTTAAAATGTATCTATTTTTAACACTTTCCAACAAAGTTGAAAAGTGTTTATGCATTTCGTTTGTCTGTCCGTATGGCCGTCTGTCCATGCTCTAACTACTGTAAATATACTCGGATTTTCATGCAATTGATAATCCATATTTAGGGTCACCTAACTATGTTTGGTATTTCATATGAGGTATGTGGGATTAAAACTTCATTTACAGGGCTACCCAAAAGAATTCCATTACATTATGGTATATGGGGAAAAATCGTTTGCGGAGTATTTTAATGACATTACGCTGCTTCAAATGTATTGAAACTGATATAAATACCGAATTTCATTACAAGAGGATTACGACAGAATAGGGTATTCAAAGCATTTGTCGTTCATTTACAGGGACACACAAAAGAAATCGGTTACAATACTGTCTTTGAGTAATAATTGCTGAAGTGCGTTTTCAATTTCGGCTCAAGCTTTTAAATTTAACTTTTTTAATCATATACCGCGCTGCTCAAAGCATTCGGATAATTTTCCGATTTTAGATGGGAACAGCTGAAATTGAGTTTTCAAATGTGTTAGGAGTTGGTTGAATTAGACATGATATTTTAACTCATTAAACTATGAAGTTTTGTTAAAGTATTCTGAATGTGTTCGGAAATGTTTTATAATCTATGCTTGACGCATGATTTTTCTTTCTTGATTTTTTTTAAATATTACTTGATTTGTATAAATTCTATAGATCCTATACAGGGCTACACAAAATATCTTAAGTACATTTCTGTTTATAGACAGAAATTTCTGAATAGGAATTTCCAACTGTGCTATGCGTTTAAGGGAACTAAATTTTAGCATATTATGTAGTATACATACAGATCCTATAGAGTGCTGCAGACAAAAGTTGAATATTTTTTGCATTATTCATGGTAATTGCGAAAAATGGGTTTTCAGATGTGTTTTGCATTTTCTAAATTATTTATTTAGACATCTTTCACCTTAAGGGGGTCCAGAACACAAAAATCTTCAAATTTTCAATTTTTTTATTGAATTAAAAATTTTTCTGTCGTTTTCTGCTTAAAATGATGTTTAAATCAAGTTTCTATCTTAATTAGAACAGGAAATATTAATTTTTTCGTTTTGGTTTGTTTTCAAAATCTGCCTTTCAAGCTATGGTTGTCAAGGAAACGAGTACTTGTCAAATTGCGTTTTTCTTCATGATAGGTTTTTTTCACCATTTCTCATATTTAAATTCTTATAACTCGAGAACCGTTAAAGATACAGGTTTGAAAATCGGAAAATATCTTTTTCAATTATTTTACTTTACTTTTAAGCCAGCATATTTGAAAAAAAAAAAATTTACTTTTGAAAATATGATTTTTTAAAAAAAAGTTGCACCACTTTTTTTGTAATTTTTTCGTTAAATATTTTTAATTTTTTTTTAATTAATATTTTTTAAAATGTTGGCTCTAAATTAAAAAATATATATTTCTGTTTATTTAAATGAAAAAATATTGAAATTCTATAAATAATATTTCGAGTTATAACGATTTTAAACTAACCGCACTTTTTTAACAATATTTAAAATTTAAATTTTTTTACAAAAAATTATGAGAAGTTTTATCATGCGATTTTGTTTACAAATGATATGGTTAACTATCACAAAAAAATTCAAAATTTTAACTCAGTAAATAAAAATATTTTGAAAATGTGTCCCGGACCCCCTTAATAGACTGTGAAGTTTTATTACGGTATTATGAATGTTTTGGAAAGTGTTTCATAATCCATGCTGGACGCGTACTTTTTACTTTCTTCTATCTTTACAAGAAGAAAGTATTGGACTCGTGAAAATTTTCGACTTCCGGTTTTCGACGGATTTACACGTTTTAGTGGTCAGAGATCCCGAAAAACATGTTTTTACAAAATGTCTGTCTGTGAGTTTGTGTGTGACACAAATTTTGTGGGCGCTCTATCTCAAGAACTAATGCACGGAATTTAATAAAAATTTATATTCAGTTAGCCCCTGATATAAATTGGGGCTGATTATTTTTCGGTGCAAATCGCTCAACAGGTGGTGCTGCTATGCTGCATTTTTTATGATTTTCGCAATGTCTCTATCTCAAGACTTAATGCACGGATTTTCATGAAACTTCAGATTCAGTTAGTCCTTGATATGAGTTGATGTTTACTATGTTTTGGTGTTAATCGGTCAGAAGGTGGCACTGCTATACACCATTTTTCCTGATTTCCGCAATGGCTCTATCTCGAGAACTAATACATGGATTTTCATCAAATTTCAGATTCAGTTAGTCTTTGATATGAGTTGGCGCTGACTACGTTTTGATGTATCTAGCCCAACACGTGGCGCTGCTATGCTGCATTTTTCTTGATTCCCGCAATAGTTTTCTCTCAAGAAGGGATGCACGGATTTTAATCAAACTTCAAATTCAGTTACCAAGTTGACTTAAGTTGTTGCTTATTAGGTTTAGGTATGTATCGCCCAACAGGTGGCGCTGCTATTCAGAAATTTTTACGATTTCCGCCATAGCTCTACTCAAAAACTAATGCGCGGATTTTCACGAAACTTCAGATTCAATTAGAAGTTAACATTAAGTTGTTCCTGATTAGATTTTGGTGTAAATCATCTAACCGGCTGCATTTTTCAGGAAGCATTAACATGTATGAGATAGAAGAAAGTTTTGGGATTGCCACGTCGGACTAGTTCGTTCTTGTTTTATGTTACGATGGAATTGTATAATCGATTTCTCACCCGTTTCCTGATATGCTATAATTATAAAAATTAGGTACACAGCAGTGGCGTGGCGTCCGGTCATCGCTGGATGCGGCGATGACCAAGCAATATTTTAAAACTCTTAATAAGCTTTTAAAACTCTACGATCCAGTTTTAGCAGAACATTTGGAGTTCGTGTATAAGTGAAGGTAAGATTTAAAGTTTCTTTTTTGAACATTCAACCATTGAATTTTAGAGTTAATAATTTTTTACCACAAACTTAAATAATTGCGATGACCACCGAAAATTTTCACGCCACGCCACTGGTACACAGGTATGTTTCCCTTGAAAATACAGGATTTTAATATTTTTAGAACTTAATTATAAATTAATAAATTAATTTTAAGGCTTTTTTCCTTTGGTTGGCCCCATGTGATAAATCACCAAATATTTTTTTTATGGTTTCAACTGTATACGAATTACAACAGCAATGAAATTTATTATCCGCCAAACCAAGCTCACAAAACTATGCCAATTGGCTATGAAACTGTTACGATGAAATACTTTAAACCCTAAATGTCGAAAATAAAATAAAAATAAATAATAAAGATTATAATATATATTTAAAAAATATATTTATTAACATATGCAGTTAACGGAAAAAATAACATTTTAATCACAAAATTGACCCAGAGATAAAAAGGAAATTAGCCATCTGATTGAAAATAATATATTCTTTCTATATAAGTAAAAAAAAAAAAATTAAGGGTCATCATCATATAGAAAACGTACCAAATTTTTACATTTCCAAAGCAAACATCCAATTTTGACAGACTAAGATGAAAACCCAGAGTAACTGACACCCTAAGTATTTTTAAAAAAATTTATTCCTGACAAAATTTAGAAAAATTTTACATTGTAATATTAAAAAATTATTTTTTTCCTAAATATGATCGATAACACCAGTAACCGATACCAACCCTATTTTGAAAAACCCATGCATGATACTTTATTTGAAAAGATAAAACAAAAATGAAAGTTATTTTATACTTGAAGGAATTTATTTTTTTTTTAAATATACTTTAAAAATATACTGTAGTTTTTATTATAAAAAGAAAATACTTAAACCCTATTTATATATGATATCATACTACAGATGTATGTGTCATTTTTTCATGTTTTAAATTATTACTAATAATTAAACCTATAATGGACATTCATGAAACCAGTAACTGATAAGTGAGGTCAGACGCTGGTAGAACAACTTAAATTTTAATTGTATTTGCTACAAGATAAATTTAATTTATTAGTATGCTTTTTTAAAAAAAACGTTCAAATAATAGATTTAAACTTTCTTTAATATAACTAATAACTGAGATACCTGTCGGGCACTGCTGAAATGAAATTCTTACAACCAATAACTGCCACCTTCTCATTAAGCTAAATTAAATAACTATAAAGTATAAATCAGGCCCTAATGTATCAAATGCATCGTTTAGCTAATTTCTACATGAATAACTTTAAGGAAAATTTTGGATGATTGCATTACAAATATATATAAAAAATAAAAAAAATCCCTGCCGGCTCGGCCTACAGGCACAAGTAGATTTAGAAGTTAAGTACTAATTTCATCAACAAAAACTAAATGAAGATTTAGAGATAATCCCAGTTTAACAATTTTATCTGGCCGCTTTTGACGAGCTATTAATTTCATTTTTCTGTAAGAGCTGCTTTCATCAGAATCATGTTAATACTATTATTTTTTTCTTCAATCCCTGTTTGTTTTTCGCTGTAAGAGTTGGCCATATCAAAAACTTGTCAATATGAAAGTTGTAGACAATATTAAGAGAATTTATAAGAAATTTCAGCGGATTTGATATCTTATGAATTGACGAAGTTATGAATTTTTTCTTCTTAAAACCCTATTTTTTTTTCGTTTCTTACAATCTGTCATACATAAATTTTTTACCCTTTTCCTAGAAGTAATAATAACTTGAAACGGATTTGATATGTATTATAATTAAGAAGTTATGGTGTTTTTTCTGTTTTCACAAAACCCCTCTCTATTTCTACCCTCTTGGTCCGATTTTTCCTATTCACGAACTTGACCGAGATTTTCTGCCCCTTGATTTTATGTATCAGTTTGGTAGAGATTTTTTGTGCACGATTACAGAAGTTATCGGGTCAATAAAAAAGTGATATATATATATATATATATATATATATATATATATATATATATACGGTGTGTCCGCTTTCAACGGTGTCCAATGGCTAATTCCTAAACCTTTAATCATAGACATATACTTCCAATCACAAAAATGTTTTAAATCAGGTAAAGAAATATTTTAAAAGCGATTAGGGTCAATAAAAACATTTCTTAAAAAATTACGAAATATAAATTTTTATACGGTCCCTCGGTCCTATAAGTTATATTTAGTAAAATTTTCCTATTACACTGACAAGTAAGACAAAAAAAGTCCCATTCATATAACACAAAAATTGAGCGAGTTATGAAACTTTAAAAATGCATGACTTATGCCACTTTTCTGCTCTGAAAACAAATGAGCTTGGCTTGGCTTTGAGGGGTCACATACCAAGTGCTTAAAGTATTCGAAAATCTTATTTCATGTGTATCTGCGCTTTGAAAAAAATCGTACAAGTATTACGATTAAGTTAACATTTATTAAGTTTCAGATTGGCTAAAATAACATATGTTTTATTTTGTCAGCATTTGAGACTTTCTTTTATGATTTCTTATAGCAAAAATTATGTTATTTTTATAAGTTTCTATGTTATTTCAACGATCGTATGTGTCTTTTTCCAGTTCAAAATTTGTACTAGAACTTTAAATCACTTTCAAATATCCGATCGAGATTACATTTTACATACTGGCGCAAATCCGATAACAATCTAATATTATTATGATTTTCGGTGGTTACCATTTATACTTATTTTACAGGATAACACAAAAAATTTCGGATAGATTACCGCCAAGAAGTTTTAGATTAGATAATACAAGACTGCGGGTGTTGGATTTTTTTTACTTTTATGTATTTTTTAGCACTGAATCCGAAAATTACCTTAATTTTTAACCATCATGTCAGGATATTTCGCAAATCATAAATTGTCAAAGTTAAAGAATAACAAAAATCGGATACTATAAAGTAGAGGAGATGGCTGTGTTTTTTAACTTTTGATAATTGATTTTTACGTATGAATCTGAAAATGACCTTCATTTTTAACCATCAAGTTAGAATTTTTTTGCAAATCGTAAATGTGTAAGTTAAAATATAGCGAAAATCTGATACTATAAAACATATGTAAAACTTTTTTAATTTAATTTAATTTAATTCAATATTTTTTCAGTATTTTTGCTTATCCCGGTATTCTTACAGCTAATTAGCTGAGTGGTCCGATGAGATGGGGGAGGAGGTTCAATTTTAACTTTGAACTTTTTAACTTTGAAATTTGCAATTTGCGAAAAATCCTGATGTGATGGTTAAAAATGAAGGTCAATTTCGGATTCAGCGGTACAGAATACATAAGAATCAATTATCAAAAGCTAAAAAACATGACATAACCCAACTTTTGCAGGCTAGTGCAATCTAATAATATTTTTAAATACGTATCATTTTTAAAGAATTGAGGCTGTTAATTTAGCATCATTTTATTTAACAAAAATTCTGTTCTTTTTTTCTTCTTAAATGTTTATTACAAGCTGTATATTTTGCATTTATATGTTAGAATGATTAAAGATTTCAAATTGGACACCGTTGAGAGCGGACACCCTATATATATATATATATATATATATTTATTTTTTTTTGAACTGGGGTGGTTTTGGGTTCCAAGGGTCATGATCGGCGTAGATCTGCAAAAATTTTTCAGAAATTCCAACATTGGGGAGAATGTAATTGATAGTATTTATTACGAAATCTATCTATAAAACACTGGGTTAATTTTAGAAATAAGATGGTTGCTTCAAAATAGCACTTTTTATGTTCTCAAAAGTTCCATCTTCATTGAATATGTTCTTGGCCTAGTAAGGATGAGTACATTGACTCCAAAATAAAAATAAATGTCTAAGTTACCACTAGATGACATTAATTTTCAGAATTACACAAGAAAATGCTTATCTGAGTTAGATTTTTGATGAAGTGTCAGTTACTGGTTATGTGTCAATAACTAGAGGTTTCATCCTTTTTTTTTTTTTTTTTTTTGCCAAATTTTACCGAATGGGAAGTTATTTGGGCAGATAGTTTATAGAACTTACAAAAGTTTTAAAGTTTGAACTCTTAATGTCCAATTCATTTTTAATCGTTACAAAATAGCAATGCTCGTATAGTTTTCAAAGCATAATTCAAAAGCTGCTTCTCAAAATGAGCTGTAATTTTGGATTCACATATTTAAATTTTCTGAAAATTAATTTCTGTTTTAAAATAATCATAGGTCACAAATTTCATATTTTTTTCGAAAATTAATTTCGAAAAACATATATTTTGAAATTGATTTTCCAAACAAATTTGCAACCTATGAAAATTTTAACAGAAATTGATCTTCAAAAGTTTCAAAGATGTGAATTCAAAATTACAGTTCATTCTGGCAAGCTGTTTCTGGGTTATGCTTTAAAAACCACACACATTGCATTCTATTTCGCAGTGCTTAGCATTGCGAATTTCCAACTCTAAGCCTGCATAATTCCTAAATTGAATGAAATCCTATGACCGAATGATTTCCTATTTCGTATCTTCAGATCAAATTTACCGAAAAAACCAAATACGATGTGAAAGTCAGGCGTTCGTATTGAACACTTTAGAGTTTGGTACAATTTCTGTATGAATACGACCCCTTAAGCTTATTTTTTAAAAACATTAATTGAAAAAAAAGAAGAATCTTCAGCTCAGTGGCTATTTCCATTTATTTATTTATTTTTTATTTATTTTATGAGACAATTTGGTGATTAAAATCTATGGGGTATTCCCTTTTTTGTTTGGTGTGTTGGTGTTATTTATGACGGCCGATTATCTGCACGAGGGATATAGCCCCTGGGGGGAGTGCCGTCCGCGGGGGGTCTTTCTAAGAGAACCTTACCCGTATTTACGCAAGGTTTCCCAAGGTTCGAAAAAACCCCACGAAAACTCTGAACGGTTAGGCCGTCGGGCGCGATTGGCTTCGAACCCAGCACCTCTCATCTACCAGCTTCAAGAAACTCTTTTTTGTTTGGCATAATGACATTAGTATATAGTGACGTAGTTATCTTCAAAATAAATATTTTATTTTGCTCTTTCTTTGCTGTTGATGAGCACTATTTTTTTTTTTTTAAATGTAAATTGTCTTACTTATGTGCTGTGTAATATCTAACTACAGGATGTCCCCTCAAAATATATATACACACCATACGCAAAATTGTTTTCTTCGGTTCGGATCATCTTCATTAATAGCACGTAACATTGTTGGAATGTAACTTTTCCATTTACAACGTCTTAAAATGCGATAGACACTTGATTTGCTGATGCCCATCTCACCACTTGTTTCTCTTACAGGTTTTTGGCCCCATGAGTGGCCGAGAGGTTCTGCTCTCGAAGCTGGTAGACGGAAGGTGCTGGGTTCGAACGCAATCGTGCCCGTCGGCTTAATCGTTCAGTGTTTTCGTGGTTTTCTTCGAACCAATAACCCATGCGTAAATACGGGTTAGGTTCCATTAGAAAGACCCCCACGAAAGGCACATCCCCTGGGCCTATATCCCTTGAGTAGATAATTGGCCGTCAAAAATCAACCCAACCCTTACAGGTTTTTTGGATGTTTCGCGATAACTTTCCTGTATTTTATTTTAATTAGTGTTTTTCGTCTTCCAGAACGTTGTCTATGAACATTCTGAACAGTTCCATTCGTTCCAAACTTATCTTTTAACAAACTGGGGGGGGGGGGGGGCGTCCCTCCCCCCTGCTCGCTACTCTCACCAAACCCTCTCGTAATCGCTTCACGATTCCATTCGGTATCGCGAATAAATCCCTATTTTTTAGCCAACTCCAGGCGTAATTGTTTCACGTTTCCATTCTGGATCGCTTCGCGATCCATTATTTTCTATGTATTCAATTTTTAGATTCCTTTTGATAAAAACGCACTCCTCCCCAACTCCTGACAATTTTATTTCCGAGCACTTAGTCACTAGAGCTTACAGAGTTTCATAATTATAAGAAGTATTAAATATAAAATTGTATATATAGTGTTGCAAATAGTGTAAATAGTTAGTGTTTGTGCTTAAAAATAATGTAAATAGTTCAATTAAGCTCTATTCATAAGCTAATATTAGTTTTTGTTGCATTGAAATATCTCAATTTGTTGATTTTCTGCAAGCAAGTAAACCCTATTGGATTTCAATGGGAGTCTATGGAAATTTGGCGAACTACTGGAAATAGCTCCAAGTTGGCTTCACGTTTGGCGACTAATTTTGGTCACCAAATTTGGTGATATATCGCCAAGTTGGCGACAGAGTCGCCCCCCTTGGTAACCTCCCTTATAGCCCGAGAAAGCTCTGACCAATCAGATGCGTTTCGCGGTATCTACGCAGATTTTCATTGGTCCATTTCCAAATCGTTACTTTTTTTTTATATATATATAGAAGGATTAATTGTAAGTCACATAGGTGGATCTGTCTGAAACTCCCTCCGATATTGTATTTGTACTTCTGTTACATTTTCATACTTCCAATAACATTTTAATAGAAATTTTACTTTTTCAAAGGTTAAACTCTGTCCACTGATTATCTACAATTAGTTACATCCTGAAAAGAAACAAAAATCAGAAAGTTATGACACTGTAAACAGTGTATACATTTTTTGGGGGACACCCTGTATAGTTAGATGTTTTCATGTACACGATGCATAAATTGCGTATGCCAGTAAAATTTAAAGATAATCTTTTTGTCTTCAAAATAAAAACAATTCGAACAAACAAATTCACCTTGGTGTTATATTCCTCGGCGGTCACGTCTTTACAAAATGATATCTGGCAGCACAAAATTTGAACGCAGCGAGATGCAGTTTTTTTAATCATTTGGAAACATGGTTATTGTCCTCGATCAGGGTAGGAAATCAGAAACATATCTGAAGAGTTTTATTAGTTGAATCCCGCATTTTATTCGTTTTCTGATTGGTCTATAAAGTAATCTGTATTTTCCCTTTGCTTTCAACAGATATGGATACTTCTGTTGCCATTATGACAAAAAGTAATAAAAACTACAAAAAAAAAAATTAATAACTCAGGAACAAATTGAGATATAGCTTTTAAACAAATTGCAATTAAAAATGCATTTTTTTCTCTATACGGCAATATAAAAAGTAATATTGTGGGATGTTTAGAAGTTTATAAATGAAATTTCATTTAAAATTGGTTCAGGAATATTAATGTTTAATCCATGGCGTACGTAATGTATGACCAGCTCCGTAGAAGTTTAAAAATTTACAGTACCAAAAATTGTAAAACTGAAATTTCTTTTAAAATTTGTTCATGATGGGTCCAGGAATGTTAATGTTTAATCCATGTCGTACGTAATGTATGATCAACTCCGTGCGATTTTTTATGTCTTAAATTTTAGTCTTTGAATAAATCATTTTCCGAATGGTCGTTGTAATTTGTTAAATTGCATTATTTATTTATTTATTTATTTATTTTTTAACCATTTGGAAAAATGGTTATTGTCCTCGGTCAGGGTAGGAAATCAAAAACATATCTGAAGCGTTTTATTAGTTGAATCCCGCATTTTATTCGTTTTCTGATTGGTCTATACAGTAATCTGTACTTTCCCTTTACTTTCAACAGAGATGGATAGTTCTGTTGCCACTATGACAAAAAAATAATAAAAACTACAAAAAAAAAATTAATAACTTAGAAACAAATTGAGATATAGCTTTCAAACAAATTGCAATTAAAAATGCATTTTTTTTTCTCTATACGACGATATAAAAAGTACTATTGTGGGATGTTTAGAAGTTTATAAATAAAATTTCATTTAAAATGGGTCCAGGAATATTAATGTTTAATCCATGGCGTACGTTATGCATGACCAGCTCCGCAGAAGTTTAAAAATTTACAGTACCGAAAATTGTAAAACTGAAATTTCTTTTAAAACTTGTTCATGATGGGTCCAGGAATGTTAATGTTTAATCCATTTCGTACGTAATGTATGATCAACTCCGTGCGATTTTTTATGTCTTAAATTTTAGTCTTTGAAAAAACCATTTTCCGAATGGTCGTTGTAATTTGTTAAATTGCTTTTTTTTATTTTATTTTTTTTATTTTTTTATTTTTTATTTAAAACTCAAAAATTAAATTTGCGAAATTTTTGAAGTTGCAAACCACTTTAATTTGCCGTTTGCAGTAAAGCGATTATTTGTTTTACTTTATTTAGCTTTATTTATTTTTTGCTGCCCTCTCCTATTTAACTTAACCTGATTACTTTTGTGTATAAAGTTAACTTAACTTGGCTCATGTATGTATAAAAATGGAATTTTGTAATCGGTTTTTCACTTCTTTCCAAATGTGCTAGACTTATGAAAATTGTGTATAGATACATGTTTCCCATAACAATAACACATTTTTTATGACTTCGTAATAATTTATTAAGTTAATTGTAAGGTATTTTACCGTTAGCCGAGCGTAGGATGTAGAAATTAAAATGGTTACAACAATGAAGTTAGTTATGTGCCAAACTACGCTCGCGAAAATAGGCCACCTGGCTGTAAAACTGCAACAATGAAATCCTTCTATATATAAAAAAAAGTTTTGATTTGGAAATGGACCAATGAAAATCTGCGTAGATATTCCCGGCAGATCGGCATCCAATTTGACTGCTTAAGCATGGCCTTTCTTCGTTAATATTAAAAAAAATTGTTGCATACAAAAATATGAAAATCGGTAGTATTATAGAGAAATGTTTGATAAACACGCTGATCCAGCCAGTTTTGAAATCGAAGAATTATTTTAAGAGATATTTAATGCCAAAGTTGGACAAAATCGTTCCATTAAAAAAGTTTTATTAGGAGCAAAAACTGTACATAGGAATTTTATCATTTTTAGATCATTTTATGCGTCAGAATTTCCGGTGTGCAGACTGCATTTAGTATTTTAATTTGACTCATTTTTTGAGGTTTTATTTCTATTTTAAATTCAAATTTTCAGCATTTCGACAGATATTTTTTACAAAATTTAGAAAATTGTATTAATTTAAACTGTTGCCAACTGTATAAACAGCGCAAACAATAATGTTTCCTTCAAATTAAAAATTTATTTTACATGTGACTATTATAAACAGAAAATATAAAAAGCAGGAACTCATTGAAAATTACGTCATAAAAACTATACTTACACGGGAATTTTAAAAGAGAAAGAATATTGTAAAATAATAAATTCATTAACATGCGTTATAAGTCTTAAATAGGAGAATTTACGTCACATTACACTTATTACTTAAAATTAAAAAAAATAATAATATTGCAAAACAGTTTAAATTTAAAAATTGCGCTAGACATTTAATTGATATTTTAAGATGATCATAATATTTCATTTCTAACAAAAGTATTTTTACGTGAATATTAAAAAGAGAAAGAAAAGTTTGGTGAAAATTACGTCAGATTATAATTGTCAGATTCAAATTATAATTCAATCATCCAAATCTTTTTGAAGCCGATCAAATTAGCGTGCTGTTAGAGTCTGCGGTGTCTGAACAGGGGTTGACGCGCATAGCTCGTAGGGGGCAGAGCCCCCTAGTATATTAAACAATAAAAGGTAGAAAATGAAATACGAATAATAAACAAAGAGTGTAATATACATATTTTTAAAATGCATTTTTATTTAACTTCTTTCGTATATGTAGAGATTGAATTTTGCAACAGATGTTTTACTGTTTTCCTGATGAGCTAGATTTCTAGAAATTATGAACAGTTGTGCGTTGTCGATATTAATAAAATATTTTCACATATTCAAAATTTAATTAAGTATTAAAATATCTTCTTAAAACATCATCTAAAACTTTTAAATGCGCTAGGCCTTTTGAAAGATCCGAGTCTTTCTTCAGATCTTTCGAAAGGCCCAGCGCATTTAAAAGTTTTTGATGGTGTTTTATGAAGATCTTTTAATACTTATTGATTCATACCAGTTTCAACTTATATTCTTCAAAATTTAATTATCAATTAATAAATTAATTTTAATTAAATTTTAATTTTACATTGAGAAATCACTTCCGAAATCCTAGATTAAATAATTTTCAGACCATGAATTCTACTGAACGATAAATATATGTTTGCTGCAATAAAATAACATTTTTCAGTAATGTGAAAATGCTTTTTTATTCCTTCCTTGTTGCTATATCTTAAAAAGAAAATGAGCAAAAAGTGTTTTTTAAAATAGCAATCCATTAATTTTGAACATAAAGAGCATGAATTTTTATTTACTTATAAAACGTGATTCATAAATTCAACGTATTTATACTTTTAAGAAGAACCGGAAAATGTATGTTTTTTTTTAAATCTATTTTTACCTTTATATGTGTCAACTTGTGTATCTAAAAAAAGAAAAAAATATATGTATCAAACATTCTTTTTTAACAGACTGTATTTTGTTATTTTACAGCATATTGTTCGAATTCCTGTTCTAATTATGGGCAATGTATTGCTCCGAATCAATGCAGTTGTAACTCTGGTCGATATGGATCTAGCTGTCAATATAGTAAGTTTAGTTTCTTGAACTATAATAATACGAAGCCTTTTTCTAAGGGACATATTGCAATTCGAAAAGCGAAAGTGCCGAAAAATAGTATTTGCTACTATTATCTTTTTGAATAAGTAGCCGAAATTTCAAAGCGCTAATTACAATAAATAAAAAGTTAATCAGCCTTTCTGTTTAAAATAATATAGATGAAGTTCGGGTATAATGGATAGTAAAGAACAAACTTTGACTATCCCTGAACGCATTTTTAATGCGTTTAAAGAGGAAGAAAAAATGCATATCAGTATTTAGCTTAAAAAAGCGTTACACTTTTCGGCTAATGTCAGCCAGTCAGATAACATGGAATAGGATTACATTAGAGTACCGCTAATCCGCAAACTTGTAATTCACAAACGCTTGTAATCCGTACTGTATAAATGAATGTATTTCTCAGTGGTGACAATTTTTTAGCTTTACACTAGATTTAATCTTATATATATATGATACATATGTATCACACATCAATTAAACTTCTTTTCTCAATTTAAAATGATAGTATGCATAAAAATATTTTTATTCAATCCTTTATAGGGTAAATAAATGATAAAAAGTAAATCCTTTTTAAAAATTTACTCTTAGAAAAGAATTTGCATTAATGGAAGATTGAAGGATGGTTACTTAGACAATATAGTTAATCTCTCACCTAGAAATAATTGAAATTTATGAAATTGAAGATAAAACAGTTTGTAGATAAAACAGTTGTATAAAAACCAAACAGTTAATTCCAATGTTAATCAATGTCAACCCAACAGTTAATCAATGTTACTAAATATAAATATCAATAAATTCATATTTAATACTTGTATTTGCAATATTTGATAAAGGATATTTAAATTTCTAAAAACAAAAATTTTTTTTTTGGTTTAGCAGCTAAGCATGGCTATTAAAGAAGACTGCAAGATACAATACAGAAGCATAAACCACATGTTTTAATACAACCAACTATTGATGATATATTTAAACTAGTCGGATTTGGCAATCCCAAAACTTTCTTCTACCTCATACATGCTAATACTTCCTGAAAAATGCAGCATATCAGCGCCACCGGTTAGGTGATTTACACCAAAATCTAATTATCAACAATTTATGTCAACTTATAACTGAATCTGAAGTTTGATAAAAATACGTGTATTAGTTTTTTGGATAGAGCTATTGTGGAAATCCTAAAAAATCTGCATATCAGCGCCACCTGTTGGGCGATTTACGCCAAAAACTAATTAGAACCAACATATACCTGGAACTAACTGAATCTGAAGCTTGATGAAAATTCCTGCATTAGTTCTTGAGATGCAGCTATTGCAGAAATCGTGAAAAATGCAGCATAGCAGCGCCACTTGCTGGGTGATTTACACCAAACACTAAACAGCACTAATTTATATCAAGGACTACCTGAATCCGAAGTTTAAAGAAAATTCGTACATTAGTTCATGAGATAAAGCTATTGCGACAGCCATGAATAATGCAGTATAGAAGCGCCACCTGTTGGGCGATTTTCACCAAAAAGTAATCAGCTCCAAATTATACCAAGGACTAACTGAATCTGAAGTTTTATGAAAATACGTGCAGTAGTTCTTGAGATATAGCTATTGCAAAAATCGTGAAAAATGCAGCATAGCAGCGGCTCCTGTTCAGCGGCGCCATCTTCCTCATCCGGTGTTACAACCTGGCAAAAAGCCCACCTCAAATGATACCTCGGAGGGGAATGGTTGTTTGTCTTCATTGGACTTGTGTTAAAACAGTTGTCTAGCTGATATTCCATCTTACTCGACAAACGATCTTGAAAAACATAACCCCTTCAGTCGTCAACAAGTTAGCATAAAAGGAAGCTGAGTAACAGCAATAAATATAATTCTTCAGGTTAACTTGGTTAAGATGAATGACAGTGAGATTTTATAATAAATACCAATTTTATAAATTTTACCTGCAAAAATTGAGAATAAGATTTTATTTCACCGTGCCACTCCAACAACACATATCCAGACTGAACTGAGCACAGTGCCTAATGGTAGTAACAGGAAGCCGTTTGACAGTTTTACGTTTCGCTGCAACACCGTATGTGCCAGATATTGGAATATTCCATATTACCCGACCATTCCGTAATACCCGAACTTTCTCTACATTTTGAGCAATGATGTCTTCAAGATCTTTTTTCTAGGAAGGCTTTTGAACTATGGTTATGAATGTAAGATTTATGAACTATCTTTATGAATGTAGTGGTTTCATTTGCAGTTTTTTATTGTTATAAAAATAGTACTTATTTTGAGGAATACGTGAAGTATATACAAACCATAGTAAGGAAAAGCTCAGATAACGAAAATAAATTTAGCAGGTATAATTAGATACCTACCAGTATAATGTAAGTATAATTAGTCAAATTAAAATTGCCTAAAAAAGGCCATGTACTGTTTATGACTATATTAATGGTGTTATGTTTTCCTAATATCAAACAATTTCAGCATTATACAGACTCTTTCCCCAAGTAAATGATAATCACGGTAAATCAGATTATTTTGCTTGATTCTGCATTTAATGTTTGAAATACAGTATCACTTACGGATTATTTTTTTCGGAATTGCATATTGATGGCAATCATTTGCCTCAATTTTAAAATAATAATTACAAAGTATTTCTTTAATAGACTGCTGGAGAGAAACAAATAATGTGAGCGATAATGTATTTACGGTAAATATAAAATATATATAGAAGTTGATCTTTTTTTCTGCGCATAATAATTAAAGAATACAACTATAGTTTCGAGGAAATGGATTACCAGCTCTCATCATCATCATCAAGTGATCAGTAGGATTTAGTAGGATTTTTCATCAGTAGCATGAAATCAAGGTGATCCTTGATTGCATGCAAGAATACAGATATTTTCTGCGAGGAGGTATTTGAATCCTTGAGGCAAATAAGAAATTAAAAAGGGGTTAAATGTCACAAATACTAAAAATGTAAATGCAAAAGAGGGTTAAAAAGCATCGTCACACATACACACACACACCGTACACAAGTGGACGTAAAAGAGGGGGACTTCTAGAAAACTGACGCAGATTGAAATATCGAAGAGTAAAAAAATACAGAGAGAAAGATGATTACAATGCCGTTAAAAAACTGGTAAACTAAATAGGGTCGTGATAATAATTATTGAAAGAAGGGAGCATTGTTAATTATTGATAAAGGAAAAATATAGAGCTAGACTGACAATTGAGACTAGAGAGATTTTTTTTTGTCTCTCTAGTTCTCTATTTTTCTTCTAATTCTAGTTCTATATTTTTCTTTTAATAATTTTCCGTTCTTTCAGAAATTATTATTATCATGGTCCTTTTTAGTTTATCATCAAATTTTTTTTTTCAATGTCATGTTTCCAAATAATATTGAAGAACAAGAAAATAAAAATGACAACCAAAGTGGCAATGCGAGAAGGAGAAAAATTTGGGTTACTTTTTTACGTTTAGTCGTCACGTTGCAAGCGGCGCGTGGCTGTTACTTTTATATAAAAAAATAGTTTTTATATATTTCTGTATACTTTAACACGTTAAGCGCCATGTCTGTCACCGGTGACTGAAACTGAACTTTCAGCTTAGAATGCGCCATTCACCGATGACTGACTGTCTAAAATATGATATAAAACTAAATATATATATATTGTCTTAAATAATTACTGAAAATTTATTTGAAATTTACTTACCTTTTATTTATTATAGGATTATACTCTCTTAAAAATTACTTAAACCATTGTAAATTTTTCAGCTTCAGTGGCACTCAACGTGTTAAACAACGTGTTGACATACATATATAAATGCATAATTAAATCTTATTGATTTTGATACTTGACCTGCAATTTTCTGTTAACATTTTCTTTTCTTGTTTTCATTCAGCATGTATGCCGGGTTCGTATGGTCCAGGCTGTACTAACTCTTGCCGTTGTACGAATCATGTAAGTTGTAGCATATATTCAGGAGAATGTACATGCAAAAGTGGTAAGTTATTTTTATAGGATACGTGCATACATACGTATATAAATACGATTTGATATTGGCATTTTTTTGGACTAATTGATTTTTGATGCTTTTGCAAAGTGTATTTTATATATATTTATGTACACGTGGAGGTGTGTATTTAATAATTTATATTAAAATAAATATGAATAAAATGAATAACTTTTATGAACACAATGTTCAAATACGAATAGTAATT
This sequence comes from Maratus speciosus, assembly GCA_963932465.1. NCBI lineage: Eukaryota > Metazoa > Arthropoda > Arachnida > Araneae > Salticidae > Maratus > Maratus speciosus. The sequence goes on along the minus strand of OZ010790.1, from coordinate 435,459,347 downwards.
TTTCCATCTCATAGAAAATGGGGCCAGGCTGGAATTCGAACCCAGAACCTTTCGCTTCAATTCAAAATGCTCTTCCAGTTAAGATATCTGGATGACATCCCAGCCAACAAAATATTCGCCCAGAACAGTAAAACATTAAAAAAAGTATTTACAAATAAGTTGATTGTGTTAAAAATTATTAAAGAGAACATTGACAGTTGAGGCCAAAAGTTATGTGTTCGCGTTCCAGCATGGACATATTTTCGCTCCGATATAAAAATTTATTACTCGTATGAATTATTTACTAATCAGTTTATTGTGTTCAAAATAATTAAAATGTAATATACAAATATTTTAAAATTTGTTGTTCATATAAAAAATTCCTTTGATTTTAAAAGAAATAAACGGTCAAGTGCGATTATTCGCACTCAGAGGATTCCGTGAATTATTAACTGTATTATTAAAAAATCGTTACTAAAAGAAAAATAAGACTTTATAAAAAACTATATAACGAAGGGTTTGGTATAGCTGTATATATACTATAGAAAAATATGAATAGGTATACCGTAAAAGTCCAAAGAGATATGAAGCCTAAATAATATCAAATATTGCTATTCTGTATAATTCTTATTTAAATGTTATTCTTATTTGTTTATGATGAACTTAATTCAGCACTGACAATAAAATTAGAGCCTATTTGAACTTCATTTGGCATTTCATAAAACTAAATCAAGCGTCGCAATAATATTTTCTTTTTACAGTGTAGCTAAAACAAAACCTTTGTTCAAAGTTTAATTTTAAACTGGGCATTTTGCAAAGTGCGCTTCGAAAGCAGGTTGCAAAGTAGCAACGCCGTCTTGATCTGTGCCGCGTTTTTCCAGGTAGGTTTTTAATTAACTTTAAAGACACGGTAGGCGTATTGAGAGATCTACTCAGTGCAAACTAGTCGCGAATCCCATAGTATTTATGTGATTAATTCTAATTAAATTAGTCTGTTTTTACAATTTGACGTTTATTGCTTTTAAACTGCAACTAGGCATTGTATTACACAAATGCATCATTAAAAGTTGTGGTCTAGGCTTTAAAAGCCGATTGTACATATAGTACGCCGACCCTGTCATTATGTATGTCCAAACCGTCCGTGTCTTTAAGGGCTGATAACTCAGCTAATTACCGACGATGTTTTTCAAAAATCATTATCAACAATGCTTTTATACTTCTGCTACGATAGGTACCTCCAGCGTTTCTCAACGCCTTTGCTAAATGCCCGCAAATAGAAATTTATGTGTAACGGAAAAATGCGATTTTCTCAAAAACTATGTGACCTAGGCTCATCGTTATAATTTTTCTGCAAGGTTTAAATTACTACCTTTACTACCTCTAATTTTTTCATAATTTTAGTTTCAGTAGATTTGGAATTAGATGGGGGGGGGGGGGGGACATATTTTTGCACTACATTTTCGATGATATCTCTGTAAATATAATACCTAAAATTAAATGGATTGTATTTTTGAATTCAGCGTTACGAAAGCTTTCACACGATATCCCACACGATATACAAAGAAAAGTTTTTTTTTCCAAGTAACTTAATTATCCCCCCTTTACATTTTACCTAAAAATATTTGTAAACGTTTAATAATCTGTAAATAGGTGGGTCAATAGTCTTTATTACTTCCCCCAAATTGAACTTTCCACGTTCCATACTTTACGAGTAAAATGGGTGTGACAGACAGACACAGGAGTGATCTTATAATGGTTCCGTTTTTACTTTTTAAGTACGGAACCCTAAAAATTAATATTGGAAGTTGCCATCACTAAGCTTACGCAATAAATCTCGCAAATATTACCTTACCTACGTTAAAAGTCACCAAATATATACTACCAGAAATACTAAAGAGGCAAAAGTCACTGGAGAATTTAGACGTTTTGTCAAATATCTACAGAAATGAGCAGGAAACTTTCTTGAGCTTCGAGGTTACATTGAACCTGTTTAAACTTTTATTTTTCATAAAAAAGGACTTTACGTTGTATACTCAAATGCGAAAGCAAAACAATAAGTTTCTATCCAACATACACTTTATTCCGAGATTTTAAACAAAAATGTAAAAATTAAATTCACAAAAATAAAATTATACTTCACGTTTCAGTTTATCTTTAAAACCATCTTCAGGAGTTATTTTTCTGAAATACAAAACGGCAAAAAATTATTATTATTGTTATTTTAAATTTTAAATTTAAAATTTTTTTAAATTTTAAAATAAAATTTTTAAATTAAACTCCTGAAGACGGTTTTAAAGATAAACCGAAGTGTCGAGTATAATTTTTATTTTTGTGATTTTAATTTTTACACTTTTGTTTAAAATTTCGGAATATAGTGTATGTTGGATAGCAACTTATTGTTTTGTTTTCACTCTTATGTTTCAGGTAGATTTAGTCACTTGACCAATTAGGAAACTAATATCAAAACGAATGAAATATATTTTCGATCCCCCTTTATGATAAAAAGCTCGAAATGATTTGTAGCTGTAACAAATACTTACATAGCCCCCTGAACAACGTTTGGATGCAATTGTGGAAGAATAGCAAGTACAGGGTGTTTCACAAAGGACCCCCTAAATTTAAAAATCAATAACTCGGAAGCGGTGTTAGATAGAAACATGAAACCAATGGTATGTTTATTAAAAAAATCATAAGAATCTTATACATAAATCTCAAAATTTAGTTCAAAATAGCCCCGATAGATGGCGCTGAGAATGTTAAGAATCCTTGGGTGTGTTCAAGATAAACGCGCGCCGAGGCGGAGCTCAGGGGAGAGGAACATGGAGTGGGTCTTTATCGTAGATGCAATAAATGTTTAGTACGTCCAGGAAAGGATCTTGGATTTGATTAATTATTGTGCTAATTATAAAGATAATCTGTTGCAAATGAAAGGGCAGCTAGACAGCTGAATGGACAGAGCATTGAACTCGAGACTACGGATTATGGGTTCGAATCCTCCGCGCCCCAAATTGTGTTTATGATTTTTTTCAATTTATTGGTTGCTTTATATTTTTCATAATAAATAAGATTTTTTGGATAAAGATAAATTTTTATGTTAATAATACAGAAGTACATGTGAGTTTTTATCGAGACTAAGATGCAGATCATATTTTTTAAAATTTATAAACATTCTTGAAAATTTATAAACATTCTAATCATACTTTATTCACTACAAAACTAGACGACAAACCCCATATATTTTATCTCTTCTAAAAAATATGTGTTCAGATATTTTTAGTTAAAATAATGTACATCTATTACATTTTATTTTTATAATATTTTCCATGTTGATTTTAACACCGTAAAATATGATCTGCATCCCAGTCTCGATAAAACTCACATCTGCTTCTGTAATAGTAATATAAAAATTTTCTTTATCAAAAATATCTTATTTATTATGAAAAATATAAAGCAACCAATAAATTGAAACAAATCATAAACACAATTTGGGGCGCGGAGGATTTGAACCCATAACCCCTAGTTTCGAGTTCAATGCTCCGTCCATTCAGCTATCTAACTGACCTTTCATTTGCAACAGATTATCTTTATAATTAGCACAATAATTAATCAAATCCAAGATCCTTTCCTGAACGTACTGAACATTTATTCTATCTACGATAAAGACCCACTCCATGTTTCTGTCTCCTGAGCTCGCGCGCGCGTCGCACGTTCATCTTGAACACGCCCAAGGATTCTTAACGCTCTCAGCGCCATCTATCGGGGCTATTTTGAACTAAATTTTGAGATTTATGTATAAGATTCTTACGATTTTTTTATTAAACATACCACTGGTTTCATGTTTCTATCTATCACCGTTTCCGAGTTATTGATTTTTAAAGTTAGGGGTCCTTTGTGAAACACCCTGTATGTTCAGGAAGATATAAACGTTTCATTTAAAAATTAAAAACAATTCCGCATATTTTTTCTTTATAATATACAGCGTTTACAATCTAATTTAACGCCACTTTAAAAACACTTGACAAAGTGTATTACACGCAATATATTGCAATTAGAAAAAAAATACATAAAAAGTGGGGAAGGATTGTACTTTGTGCCGATATATTAAGAAAAAGAAACAACGTATAAAGGCACAAATAAAATATGTTTAAAAGCATACAGCTGTTTCAAAACCTCTAAGGTTTCCTCATCAGTGCTTAAAATAAAAGTTAAATTAAAACACTGCTATTAATAATTAGTGAGCTACATTTTTGTTATTTCTCAAATGTATGCACGCATGACTGTAAGTATATGTCTATATGGGGCATTCTCACAATCTTATGACTTTTATGTCCCTGAATAATAATTTTTATTTTAGTACATTTTTTTTATATTTCATATACTGGGGAACATCCCATTGCATGATTGCATAACAATATTAACGACATAAATAAGTTTTGGACGATGTTGGGGGTCCAAATACCAGGAAAACTCCTATACCGTCCCGTGTCCCTGATGCTGATTTTTAATTCATACAGACAGCTATGTCTGTATAAAATTGTTTCAATAAAAGTAATTCGATGTAATTTTTTCTGAAACTGGGACAATTGTTTTATATAAATAGGTAGTAAAAAATTAACCTGCACACATTTTTACGGTTGATATTATTTTTTGAACTTTGTCCCTGGGTTTTTCATCCTTACCGTCCCTCTTGCTAAACTTATACAGAAAATCCCTTCAAATGCAGCAACAGAATTTTTTTCAAGTTTTTTTTTCATGCAGAAGTATGCTAGAGAAAGAATGTCTAAAATTCTTTGACAGGAAATTTACTGCAGAATTTAAATCAGCATTTTAAATATCAATTTCAAGATCGTGGCTTTATTGGTAGTCTTATCGTCCCCAAGGTTTATTCCTGCACTTTTCGAGGTAAATTAATTTTTTTTTAAAATTTAATCCAATGTTAACAACTGTTTCTAAAAATCAATGAACATTGTGGCTATCACTTAGTCTTAACATGATTTGCCTAAAAATAGGAGGGAATTTTCCTTACCGTTCCATCCTTACCGTCCCTTTTTTTTTTCATTTCATTCCTTTTTTCCTATACCGTCCCCTTTTTTTACCTTACCGTCCCTTCTTTAACACCCCTTTAAGACAATGTTACACAAAAATTCTGTATTAAAAGTACTACATTTTTATTATTTTTTATTTGAATGTCCTGTGGGCACTATGCAAATTTATTATAAGTAAAAATTTAGAAGAAAATAAAAAGTTTTAGTGGTAAAATGATAAGGAAAATTAAGCTCGCAAGTTTAACATAAACCTCAGTTAAATAAAAAATTTTCGCTGCTGACCATTTTTTCTTTATTTTGAATCATTAAAGCAATCGTCTGTCAGAGTAAAATGTTATTTTAGCAAGTTTAATTTCACCAGATTTTTATTTCCGAAAGTCAAAAGATTGTGAGAATGTCCCATATACGTGCAAATATTACTGCATGAAAATATTCCCTGCAGTGGATTGCTATTTTTTTCACTCTCTTTTTCCAACATATACAGTGTAAGTGTTTTAAGTCTATTTTTAGGGTTCCGTACTTAAAAAGTATAAACGGAACCTTTATAAGATCACTCTTGTGTCTGTTTGTTCGTCTGTCACAGTCATTTTACTCGTAAACTATGGAAGGTAGAAAATTTAAATTGGGTGAAGTAATAAAGGCTATTGATCCATATATTTATAGATTATTAACAATTCACGAATATATTTCGGAAAAATGTAGAGGGGCTAATTAAGTTACTTAAAAAAATATTTTCTTCGTATATTGGTGGGGTATCGTTTGAAAGCTTTCGTAACGCCTGACTCAAAAATACATTTCTTTTAATTTTAAGTATTATATTTTCAGAGATATCGTCGAAAATGTAATGCAAAAATATGTTCCCTCCCCCTCTCTCTATTTCCGAATCTACAGAAATTAAAATAATGAAAACGTCAGGGGTAGTAGTAGTTAATTTAAACCTTGCAGGAAAATTGTAACGATTACCCTAGGTCGCATAGTTTTTGAGAAAACTGTATTTTTCCGTTACACACGCATTTCAATTTGCGGGCGTACAAAAAGGAGTTGAGCTGCGGTGAAGGTACAGTCGTGGAAAAAAAAAAAGTAAACACCCCCTACTAACTCCTCAACAAATTATCGTAGAAGAAAGTTACTGATACCGAACGATTGGTAATAAAGTCTACTTTTAAATGATGTATATAAAATTTGCTTAGGGAGCCATCTACATATTAAAACGAACCATAACTTTGTTTTTTCAATAGCAGTACACAATTCTGACAGCATATATGAACTCTACATCCTTCAATTAGCCTAAAAACAAATTTTTATGCAATTCGTACCATAAGTTTCCGAGAAATTAATTATTTTAAAACGAGCGTATTTTAAGGGCTGTATCCAAATTGAAGTTCCGTACTCGATTCTTAACCGAGAGAGCCAGCCCCCTTCTTGATGAAGGCACCTCAAGCACCACTCAATCAAACATTGAAGCCTGCTAGATTACACGACAGCAGAAGAAATTTCAAAATATCTAGCCACTTCTATCACAGACGGCCCCTTAAACCATCATTTTGCCATTTTTTAAGCATAATTTGAAAACTACTTGGAAGAAAAATGTGAAATTTTGGATTTTCATGAAGCAGGACATAATAAATCTAAATCCATCAAAAAAACTGTAGGTTGCAATTCATAATTGTTTCGAATATTAATTTCATAATTCATAATTCATATCATAAAATTATAAAAATTGCAAATTCAACGTATTTATGTTTGGGTATATTAGTATTATTACTACACAAAAAATTAGTACATTAGGAGCATAATTTCAGGAGCTATAAATAAAAATATGAAAATGTAATTTAACATTAGAAGCACTGAATTTTGGATGCTTATAATTCAAAAACTTATCATTCAAATGACTTGAAATTTGATGTCTAGGCATAGTTTGAACCGAAGATTTGAAACATCTTGTTAAAATTGGGTATTGCCATTGAAAAAAATGAAGTTTGGATTCGTTTTAATATGTAGATGGCCCCCTAAGCAAATTTCATATACATCATTTAAAAGTAGACTTTATTTCCCATCGTTTGGTACCAGTAACTTTCGTCTACAATAATTTGTTGAGGAGTTAGTAGGAGGTGTTTACTTTTTTCTTTCCACGACTGTACGTATCGTCGCAGAAGTGTAAAAGGATTGTTGATAATGATTTTCAAAAAAAAAAAAAAAAAAAAAAAAAGAAAAAAAAAAAAATGTCGGTAATTAGCCAAGATTAACACTTAAAGACACGGACGGTTTGGACACACATAAAGACACGAGCGGCGTACTCTATGCGCCATCGGCTTTTAAGGCCTAGATAGCAACTTTTATTGATATTTGTGTAATGCAATGCCCCCGTTACTAATTCGTATATTTATTATACTGAGTCCTCTGTGTGCGTATAATACTCGCATTTGATCGGTTATGGAATTTAATTAAAAAAAAAAATACAAAAGCATTAATTCATCCGTTAAGACGCTGAATTCGTCCAAACTTTCGGACACACATTGACATTTATAATATTACTTAGAAAGGTAGCCCGTCAAAAATGACGGAAATTTAGATAAAAAGCAATTTAACAAATTACAACGACCATTTGGAAAATGATTTTTTCAAAGACTAAAATTTAAGACATAAAAAATCGCATGGAGTTGATCATACATTACGTACGCCATGGATTAAACGTTAATAGTGTTATTACATGTAAAAATTGCAAGCGATAAAAATCGCCTAAGACTCGTCAGATTTCCTGCGTATTATCCACCTGAAACTTACGTATTATCCAAGCATTTCATTGGCTGTTCGGGAAAAGGCTTTTCCATCGTCAGATTTCCAAGAAATCTGACGACCCATTTTAAATGAAATTTCATTCTTAAACTTCTAAACATCCCATAATATTACTTTTTACACCGTCGTATAGAGAAAAAAATGTACTTTTAAATGCAATTTGTTTGAAAGCTGTATCTAATTTGTTTCTGAGTTATTAATTTTTTCTTGTAGTTTTTATTACTTTTTTGTTATAGTGGCAGCAGAAGTATCCATCTCTGTTGAAAGTAAAGGGAAAATACAGATTACTGTACAGACCAATAATAAAACGAATAAAATGCGGATTCTACCAATAAAAGGCTTCAGATATGTTTTTGATTTCCTACCCTGACGGAGAACAATAACCATTTTTCCAAATGGTTAAAAGAATGAAAAAAAAACATTTCTATTAATATTACTTTACTTACATTAAAAAACAGAAAATCCGAAATATTCCAGGAATTCTTTCAGGATACCCTATGAATTTGCCACTGAGTTAGATTATAAAATAAAACTCGCAAAAAAGATTTTTTTCTTTCGAGAAAACCCGCATAATTATGTAAACTCAGACAAAAAAAGTAAATTCAATTATTTTTTTATGAACAAAATTTTGTAATTATGAAAAACATTGAAGTTTCAATAATTTATATATGAAATTCATATGATGTTCGCGATTATGCGCCAACAATAGCGGCTCGTCAGGGCGTCAGAACCATTTTACTACCAGAATTTTAGCATATTAAATTTTTTAATTTTGGGTTATTCTACGATTAAACAAGGTGAAATTTAGTTAACGAAATTATTGGTAGTAAAGTGATTCTGAAATTCTTGACGAGCCACTACTGTACCCGAGCATAAACAAATAAATTTTTGATAGAGGATTTTGATGTCAAAACTTATAATCTAGGCACTGCTAGGTTATTACTGAGCATTTTCACAGATTATAATACAGATGCACTGCGAAGTTTCTCAATTTGTGAGTCCAAACGAAAGTAAAAACTGAACCCATTTGCAATCTAATTAAAACGAAAGTATGCTGAACAGTACATTTGTCCCTGCTATTGTTTAATATCCCTATTAGCATAAGGAAGTGAACGATGCATTATATAAAGAGGAAAAAGGATGCATCTTAAATAAAAGATAATGAAAATTAACTGTAACATATTTATACAATAAATAAATAATAAAGTAAAAAACATTACGTTACTAATTATTTTCCCTTGTATGTATGAATTTCGAAATGATGATTTTTTCTTTTCCACAAAAAAATAAATCGAGAAGTTTCTTATGTCTGTCTTAAAAGTCCATAAATGCATCTCAGATACAACTACGTATTTCTTAGAGGCTATATTGAGCATATTATAGTAATTATTACGAAAGACACCGGAATATCAACATTTATATATGGAATTCATACGATATTTCCCATAATACGCGATTACATAAATTTTTTATTAAGGAGGTTTTAGGTAGCTTTCATTACAAAAAGTAAAAAGCTAACCTATTGCAGCCGTGCAGAGGAAAGCACTTCCGTAAAATTTTGGTATATTTTCACCGATCATGATCCACAGACACCACAACCATACTTCGTTGAAATGTGACTTATATATATATATATAAACTTTCTGTACAATAATACCATTGAAAGATAATGAAAATGACCTATAATATGAAATCACAAACCACATAAACCAAATTATATATCTGATTTTTGTCATGCTATAACTCTCGTATTTATTAAGAGATTTGAATGAAATTAATTGTATGCTTAGTACATACTAGTGTTTCGACCGAGTTTGTTGGCCAGCTTCATCCGCCATCTTGTTTCAAAGTGGCGACCATTTAAAATTTTTCAAAAATTTAAAAATTTAAAAAGCGGTGCGAATAAATTAAAAACTGAAAAATATTTTCTTCTTAAGAGTTTGACCTTAATACAAGGATTCCGGGACATATTTTGTTTCGCCTTTATCTTAAAAAATGGCTGAGATATAGCAGTTTGAATTTCTAGGATGACTGACATTTTGAAACAATCTGATTTTGGTTATGCTGTAACTCTCGTATTTATAAACTGATTTGGGTGAGATTGATTGTATGCATCTGCATAGTACATACCATTAACTTTACGGAGTTCGTTGGCCAGCTTCCTCCGCCATCTTGTTTCAAAATGGCGGTCATTTGCACAGTGCACTACCGCCCAATACTTAAATATTATTAATATCCATTAGCTTTAATTTCTCGCCAAACTTGGCGACCCTAGGCGAAATATCTCTAAATTTGGCGACTTAAAATAAGTATCCAAAAATGATGCCAACTTGGCTATAGCTTACTAATTTGGCTCAATACTCATTCAAATTCAGTATTAACGAATATTCTGTTATCGGGTTCGTCGCATTTTAGCTTCTTAAAATTTGAATAAAATTAGCTTCGAGTAAAACTTGCAAAAATTTAAAACCAAGATATATGAAAGCTATCTCTTCCTGCCAGCACATGCCGAAAGGACTTTTTTATGTCAAAACGCACAACAAAGTGTAATAACATTCGCATTCGATTGTATTTATTGTACATACAGTCGCACTTAGTTATAGAGAGGTCGGATATAATGCATGTTCAATGAGGAATTAGCAAAATAGGTGGTCCGATTAAAAATATATTGCTAGCCACTCTGATGTTATGAGTAAACTTTAGATATAACGAAAGAAAAACGACAACAAAGCAAACTCAAACAAAACCCCGTTTTTAAAGAATGATTCCTCAAAGGAAACCATATCATTTCATTGCAACATACATTACTATTGCGGAAAGTGATGAAGATGACTTTGATACAGATGAGTGGCAGTATGAAACAATAGCGTGAAACAATGTATAGGTAATTAAAATTGTTCGTGAAATTTCAAAGTTTCTCAGAATCAAAAGGAGCACAGTTTTGTAAGTTTATGTGCAATGAGCGGAATAAGACAAAAGTATGTGATGAAAAGTATTCTAAAAATTTACAGAAAAAGAAAAGAAATTTTATAATGTAAACTAGGGGGCCTGCCTCCTGCTAGCTAAGCTCACCAAAACCCGTTCAGACAACTCAACTAAAAACACTCTGATTTCATCTCTCTATTCTAAAAAAAAGTAACTACCGCTGTCACCGCCGCCTCCGGTTTTGAATTTTTTGTGATCGGAGGTCTTTCTTCGTTAATATTAAGAAAAATAATGCATACAAAAATATGAAAATCGGTAGTGTTATACAGAAATGTTTGATAAACACACTGATGCAGACAGTTTTCAAATCGAAGAATTATTTTAAGAGATATTTAATGCTAAAGTTGGACAAAATCGTTCTATTAAAAAAGTTTTATAGTAGCAAAAACTATACATCGGAATTTAATAATTTTTAGTTCATTTTATACGTTATAATTTCCCGGTGTGCAGAATTGATTTATTTTTTTAATTTGACTCATTTTTCGAGGTTTTATATCTATTTTAAATTCAAATTTTCAGCATTTCGAGAGATATTTTTTACAGAATTTAGAAAGTGATATTAATTTAAACTGTTGCCAACTGTATAAACAGCGGAAACAATAATGTTTGCTTAAAAAAATATATATATTTATACGTGTAATAAATTAAAAACTTATTTACACGTGACTATTATAAACAGAAAAAAACATTTGGAATTAGAATTAAATAATTATGTACAAAAAGCACTAGCTTATTAAAAATTACGTCATAAAAACTATAATTACACGTGAATTTTAAGAGAGAAAGGAATTTGTAAAATAATAAATTTATTAACATGCGTTAGAAGTCTTAAATAAGAGAAATTACGTCATATTTACGTCACATTACAGTTATTACATAAAATGAACACAAAATAATATTGCAAAACGGTTTAAATTTACAAACTGCGCTAGACATTTATTTGATATTTTGAGAGGATACTTTTCAACTATTTTTCTTAGGAAAGCGCAAATAATATTTTATTTCTAACACAAGTATTTTCACGTGAATATTAAAAAGAGAAAGAATAGTTTGGTCAAAATTACGTCAGATTAAAAACGATTAATTTAAAATGTCTCATTTATAAGAACTTTCTTTTCGCTTTGTTAAAAAATACCAGGAGACAAAGATTCTGTTTACTTAATTCCTTTTATATTAGCTTATTTTGAAATGTTGTTACACGTGTCTACGTCATCAAGTTATTTTTATTTCGACGTTTTATTTGTATTTTTATTAATGCTGTACTAATTTATTTGTTCTTTCGTTATTTAAAATAAAAATTATGTCAATTTGTATAATTTGGCGAAATTAGTCGACGGGATAATCAAGTAGTACCGCAGCGGATTTGGCGTTAAAATTTCCCCAATCAAAGAGAAATGAATAGAAATCCGTTTATAGGGAGATCGCCACTGTTTTTTAAATTATAATTCAATCTTTCGAAATCTTTTTAAAGCCGATCACATTAGCGTGCATTTAGAGTCTGTGGTGTCTGGACGGGGGTTGGCGAGCGTAGCTCGTAGGGGGCCGAGCCCCCTAGTTGGTTTTAAAAAGATTACAGAAGATTGAATTATGATTTAAAAACCAGTGGCGATCTCCCTTTAAACGGGTTTCCATTCATTTCCCTTTGATGGAAAATTTTAAGGCCGAATCAGCTGCTTTTAAAACACCCAATGGCTGTTTTCGCGTTTGATTCAATAAGATCAGTCAAACATTTGAAAATAAGTTAATATAAAATGAATTAAGTAAACACAGTCTTTGCCTCATGCTATTTTTTAACAATTCTATAAAAAAGATAGTTTTAAATAAGACATTTTAAAAGTATCGTTTTAGATCTGAGCTAACTTTCAACAAAGTTTTTCTCTCATTTTAACGTTCACATGAAAATAATTTTGTTTTTAGAAAGGAAATATTATTATTTGCGCTGTCTTAGAATTGACAACATTAATTAAAAAGATCCTTTCGAAATATAAAATAAATGTCTGGCATAAATATATTTTTAATTTTTAACTGTTTGCCAATATTATAATTTGACCATTTTAAATTAGACGTAATTTCTACCACTTACTGCTTTTAAGGCATATTACTTCATTTATCATTTTAAAGTTTTCTCTCTCTGTTTTAATATTCACGTGAAATTACTTTTGTCGTTAGAAAGGAAATATTATTATTTGCGTTGCCCTAGAATTGGCAACAAAAGTTAAATAAATCATCTCGAAATATGAAATAAATGTCTCGTGTAAAAATATTTTTAAATTTAAACTGTTTTACAGTATTATTATTTGGACATCTTAAGTGTGATTTAATTTCCTCCATTCACTACTTTTAAAGCATATTAATGAATTTATAAGTTTTCTTTCGCTTTTAATAATCATTGTAAATGCAATTTTTATGATGTAATTTTCAATATTTTCCTGCTTTTAACATGTAATCATTTAATTCTAAAGTTTTTCCTGTTTTTAATAGTCACGTGCAAATAAATTTTTAATCGTAAGGAAATATACTTTGCGCTGTTTTTACAATTGGCAACAATTTGAAATAATAACCTTTTCTAAAATATATATATATGAATATCTCTTGAAATAATGAAAATTTTATTAAAATAAAAAAGAAATCTTTATTTATTTAATATTAATAATAATAATATTATCATTTAATGAATTATTTTTCCAAATTTTCAGGACAAACATAATTTAATTACAATATTGTCTTCAATTTCGATTGAAATAAGAGGTAATTTCAATTTCAATTTGAAAATGAAAAAAAAAAAAAAAAAAAAAAAAAAAAAAGAAATCCAATAATCCCTATATTTTCCCCTTTCCTCCTTTCTTTTTCTTTTTTTTTTCACAAAAATGGAGTAATTTAGCTAAATATTGATTAATAATATAAAATTACCTAAATAGTGTTGTTAAAATTAAAAAAAAAATTAATTGATCGAAAACTAATTCGAATTTAAAAATTCTACTATCATTTTTGGTATACGCGGATCAATCGAATAATTGGTGCTAATTTCACCGCCAAAGGTTCTATATTTTAGGAAGAATACCTCCGAAACATAAACAGTCATTTAATCAGTCGTTTCATAAATTTGTTTCATTATGATTTTATACGTATATAGGGTCGATAAAATTATTTTTCTTCAAATACAGCAACTCTGTTAATTATAATAAATAAATGGTAAGAGAGAGAGATGGTTTTTTTCTTCATTCATTGTATTTTTTTTTTCTTTACCGTAGCAATTAAATATTACGATGATAAAATTAAACACGGTATTATAAGAATTTTTTTCATACTTTTAATTGAAGAATACAGAATCACTTCTAAAAACTAAAATTAAAGTCTGTGGTGCTACAATCCAAAAGGTTCCTGGTCTATAGTTCCGAACTCTGTTTTCTCAACCATGGGCCCGGGGTGCTATACAGCATAGGTGTAATGTTTACGATTCATACGAACGTTATCTTAATACCAATTAATAACAAACTAACAATAAGTTAATAGACGACGCGCACATACACAATAACAAGATACATTTGGAACACAGTTAACGGTTACAGGATGTCATGTAAAGCATACACAGTTATGGTTAAAGGTAATATCAGTTACATTATAATATCATGACAATAGGTGAGTAGTCAATCTAAAGAGTGATTCTCGGTGTTTAGTTCCCAAGCAAGTTTGGTATTCATTTTATCGACCTCGAATGGATGAAGAAAGGTATGGAAAGGATGAATCTTGCCCAATCCGGAGTCGAACTCTAGAGCTGTAGCTTGGTAGCGCGATGCGCTGACCACTAAGCTTCTATAATTACTCCTGCAAGTGAGATAATTCAGCAGTTCTTACTGATTTACTGAAACGTTCATATATTCTGTTACTTCTATAAGGAATAAATGAACAGATTTTGATCTCGTTTATTGCATGAACTTAACGAGTAAGGACACCAGTCCTGTTATCCTTGCTTTTAACCGAATTCCAATATACAGGGTGGTTCAGAATTATATGTCAAAAATGTAAAGGCAGGTAGAGGGGACCTAAATGGGCAGATTTCGCATAGGAATGTAGGTGCGGAAATGCAGCGTTGTGGCAGTAGAAGGCGCTGTTGAGTTCGGCGGATGAAAGTGTTTCGCTCACTTGAATCTTCATTCCCCGCAGAGATTTCGAGCAACATGCATCATTACATCAATACGAACATGCGACAATACGACATGCCTTTTATGTATGGGGCTTCATAAGGAAATGGCTCGCACAAACACTGCCCGTCTGACAGCTCTCGAGCCTGTTGAAGGACTATCCTCTACTGTGCGTAATACTGCTTCTTTCACAGCAAGAATTCTGCGATATCTTCCAGTGACCGTACCACGCCTCGAAGCATAAAACGATCTACTCGCGCACAACTCCACATGAAAACACTCAAATGTTCGGCGATCCAGCAGATTCCTAACCGAGAATCGTTCCATGCACATCCTCTGAGCAGCCGCTGCATTTCCTTGCGCAGCCCCATATATGAAATGCATGTCAGCATGCTCCGCATTCGTGTAATAACGCATGTTGCTCGAAATCCGTTCGGAGAATGACTATTCAAGCCAGCGAAGTGCTTTTATCCACTAAACTCAACAGCGCCCTCTACTGCCTCAACGCTGCATTTCCTCACCCACATTTCTATACGAAATCTGCTTATTTAGGTCCCCTCTACTTGTCTTTACATTTTTGACATATAGTTATGAACCATCCTGTATATAGTTATTTTCATCTTAAATACAGTTTTGTGCTTTTTTTTTTCCTGTAAAACAATCAGATTTACCCGCAACTCTTCCCAGGAACGTAAGAAAGGAACAGGTTCATGGAACTCAAGTATTCAAATTAAGACAATTTTTTAAATTTACGTTAATTTTTCTGTCTGCAATATATAGTACCAATTCATAAAAAAATAATAAACTAGCCTGTATATAAAAAAATGCTATAAAAATGTATCATATTTTTAACATGTAAATTTGCTAATTAGGGACCTCGATGTCAGTTTTGAAAGTCGCATTTTTCCTTGAGCTCATTTTATTTAACCTTTTGCACTCCGTTGTTGTCGCTGCGGCGACATCATCTTTCTTTGCAAAATTTGTTTTTGACACCAATAATAAAGGAAAATGAAATTTGCCTTATTTAATCAGAGCATTTTTGAAATTGTGTATTTGAAGGAAACTTCTTTTAAACAAGTGGTGCCGATCGAATAAAATTTGTGTAAGCGATGCTGGAGTTAATATTTGAAACTTCCATCCCACAGTTTCATTTCTATTAGGTTGGTTGATTTCCGGAGATTCGATTATAACGAATTGTAACACGAAAGGCGATTACATGTATTGATTAGTATAATACATCTTTTTCTGTTAAATTAATTGTTGCTACCAATACTTTTTTATTCTGGGGGATCTGCTGCTCTTCCGAATTCACAGTTGTCTTAATATGAGAATCGTAATTCTCTAGAATTCAATATATGAAATCCCCTATCTAAACTAATTAAAATATTGATTATGTGATAATAGTTTTAATAATTAATTTGAATGAATAAGTGTTTTTATAAGTATTTTATTAATTATATTGATTATTCTAATTGTTCCATTTATTTAAAAAAGATTACTTCGGTTCCTTCCCATAATTTTTTAATTGCTTCGCTAATGACTCTCTCCCCACTTCCTCTTCCCCACTCTCGAAAAAAGATCAACCAGATTCGAACTTGATTTTCATGAGTTGTGTGGCCGCAAAATCAGATCATCCGCCTCGATTCAGCATTTTAACTTCTTACGCTGAATAGGTATCGATCCGTTTCTATAATTTATTTCGCTCGATTCAAACCTGAAATTTCTTCATAAAGTAAGTTAAATAAAAGACGCAGATAACTTAGTTAAATAAATATGTTAAATAGTTTTAAATAAAAATTCTGGTGTAAAATATTCTTATCAAGGTTGAGTAAAATTTCAACAGGGTAAGAAGGTTAATAAGCTGCACACGAATAACAAAAGTGGCATATTAGGTAAGATTTCGTAAGAAATTCTATATGTATTACATTATCCCCTATGTTGGAATTTCTGAAATACTTTTGCAGATCTACGCTGATCATGATCCCTAGAACCCAAAACCACCCCCAGTTCAAAACTTTATATATCTGGTATCTATATCACTTTTTTATGGGCATGATAACCAGGGCCGGCCCAAAGACATTTTGGTGCCCGTGCGAGCACCCATTGCCCCCCCCCCCCCACACACACACCAGAAAAATTGCTTGACTTATGGTCTTAATTTTTTAAATATTAGTACTTTTATACATACTATTACTAATTATTTAATTTATTAATTTAAAGTGTTTCAAAAACAGGTAAAAGATTCTAAATTTAATCCCTTCTTTGAGGTTGTATTTGGTAACTTGTAAAATCAGGGAAATTTCAATTTTAGAGTAATTATCAGTCTTAATGTGTAAAATTACGAAACAAAAGTAAAACACAAGGTCGCAGCACATGGTATTGGACGAAAATAACAATAATAAGTTAATAAATTAAAAAAAAATGTTTTTAGAAGAATACTGTTTGGAATACTATAAAATAAAGAAGCAGAACTACTAGTAAATAGCAACTATGAAAGATGAAAACTGCAATCTTGTCTCGTTATTTAGTACATAAAAGTATGAATAAATTTCATATTTAAGTATCGATTTTCGTAAAAGGCTCCCTTTTCATGGTGAAAACTTTCGAAAGAATGAAAACCCAGTTTTCTCTTCAGCTAATTCCGGAAACATAAATGTTCTTATTCTTTCTTTTCATTTTTTGAATGGTTCTCAATCTTTGTGATGATATTTACCAAAATAAAAAATTCCTCACTAAAATTATTTTTTTAAGTAACCTAAATTAATTAAAACATTAAAAAAATCTATGATTGATAATAAGAGTTGTATTTATAATAATAGGCAATACGATTAACAAAAAATGAGCCCCCCCCCCCCAAAAAAAAAAAATAAATAAATAAATAAATAAATAAATAAAAAAGTTTCCTGGATTTCGTTCTACTGGTGCCCGCACTATAAATTAAACAAACCATCCCAAAGAATTTTTTAAAGTAATTCCGAATGTACGTTTTAGCACCGCACTGAAATTTGATAATTGAAGTGTCATTATAAAATCATAGGTGTAGGACATCATAAAATAAAAATCAACATATCGGGCACTAAAGGGGAAAAAGTTATTTAACGGTAAATGTATTAAATGAAAGATTTTTTTCAAGACGATCACAAAATAAAATTTATATACAGATAAATTATTTAAAAAAAAAAAAAATAGGCTCTACTTTCACAATTTTGCATTGTCAATTTATGTTGGTTTATTCATCGAGCTCTCTGCTCCTATTAATGAGAAATGAAGGTAAAATAATCTTGCTATCAATTTCTGTTTAGTAGATTTACAAATAATAAAGTGACAAATTTTAAATTACAAAATTACAAATTATATTAAAATAAAATTACAAATAATAAATCATGAGCGCTGGAGGGAGAGGGGGGGGAGGGGGCACGGAAAGGCCTTTACTCCACCCTTTTGAAAAAAATTTGTCATCGTAGATAATTTAAAAATGGTGGGGTGTGTGAAATTTACTTTTTTCGCTTAATTTTAAATAATAAATAACTAAGAGAAAAATTGCGCTTTGGCATAAGTGTGTATATATAATAAAAAGACTTAGAACAATATTATTCCAAAGAAACTTTACCCCTAAGCAGATTTCGTCACAAAATAATGAAGAATCTCTGTAATATTGAATAATTCCCTTTCGGTTTAGACAAACTTTGACTTAGTATCAAATACATAATCTGATTCCAAAAAAGCCTTTTTTTTTCCCATTTTAGTTAAATTTCCAGCAATTTTCATTTTTAGATTAACAATATTTGCTTAAAATTTCAGTTATTTTAATTTCAGTATTGCGAAATATTTATTGTGCAATGGGCCAAAAACTATATTCCACTAATAAATAATCCCTAATGATGAATGAAACATTGCATCATTATAACGCAATTATATATTTTTATGACGTTATTTTTTACTGTCTTTCCGCTCAGTGCTCCTTTCAGACCACGTTTCGGAAAACTGGGGAAATACATAAATTCAAACAATATGGCATGGGCGCCGGCTGAACGAAATCTCAGAAGCGGGAAGATTTTGGAACAAATGTAATAAACGGGTGCCTGTAGCAAAAATAGAAATAATTTAATCCCTTGCCGTCAACTGAACTCCGACTGACCCTCCTCTCCGTTTAAGATGATAAATATTTGAATAATTAAACACTAAAAGAATTGTACTGTTGCTCGAAAATTTTCCCAAGTACGGGGCGGGGGGGGGGGGGGGGTCTTGTGCTGGAGAGGCACAACCTTCCACGATATGTGCCTGAAAGAAACATTAGTTCAGATCAGAACCTGATTATCGCAAGGGCAAAAGAGGCAGCTACCCAAGATCTCAACTCTAAAATACCTACCCCCCACCTCAAACACCAAAATCGTTTTCTTAATAAGTAGAAATTGTGGCTAAAAGCATGTTATAGGGGGTACCATCTGAATCTTTGCCTCACGCACCAGGGCGCCATATAGGCCCTTGTTCTGCCGCTCTGAATTTAGGGCGCAACAACGCCTTTCGTAATTTCAAGAACTGACAGTTTTGAAATACTACGAGTATGCTTTGTAACTTTAAATATTCTACATGCTATGTTTCACATTCGCATGAAAATTACTCATTTAAGAGAATCAAGCTACTTGAAAATCGTTTGGTTTGAATCATTTCTACCTATTAAATATTCAATTTACAGCAGTTTAATAAACTAATTAGTGAGCGACCGAATTGTATTGTCTCGATACTCTGGTCATTTTAATAAGAATTATTTACCTATACATTTTTGGTTACATGCCCTTTTTTTCATTTTTCATTTTCGGCAAAATTTCTGTCACTAACGCTATTGACTATTTGCAGAAGAAGATGGGCTCACATCCAGAAGACACTGCTAGAAGAAAAGTTTTTTCAAAGACGACTGTTTTTTATTTTAAAATTTCTGCCCCTTTAAGGCCGTAACGGTTTTTATTTTCGGTCATCTGGAGGGCAGTCTCAGATTCCCTGTGGGATAAGAGGACTCTAAAAAAGTGCGCTTAAATAGCCGGAAGTGATGGAATTCACCATGAATCTGTCAAAGTCGAAATTAATTAGCATTCCGCAAGGGAAGCAGATTTGAATCGGGTGATTCCTGGGGTTTGTGATTCTGTTTCTTTTCTCATTCAGATAAAGAACAGAAGCCGATGTCAGCATGCAAAAATTCGGTGCCCTTAAGCTCCTTTTTAAACAGAACGAAGAATCCTTTCTCGATTTGGCCCCAGCCTAGCTATAGAAAATGTAAAAGATAAAAAAAACGCAGAATATAAAATAATTTTTATCGGTGCTCTTATAGGCGCACTTTCATCTGTTTGGTGCCCCTCCGGCTCGGCGCCCCGTGCTGTGGAAAACTTCGCACACGCCTTGGGCCGGACCTGATGATAACTTCCATAATTCTGCACAAATCTCTTCCAAACTGATACATAAAATCAAGGGGCAGAAAATCTCGGTCAAGATCGTTGATGGCCAAAGTCGGATCAAGGGGGTGGAAATAAGGAGGGTTTTTGTGAAAACAGAAAAAAAACATCATAACTTCTTAATTATAATACATATCAAATCAGTTTAAAGTTATTATTACTTCTAGGAAAAGGGCCAAAAATTTATGCATAACAGATTTTTGATATAATTAAAAATAGGCTCAAGGGGCGAAAAAATATGGTTTTAAGAAGAAAAAAATTCATAACTTCGCCAGTTCACAAGATATCAAATCCACTTAAATTTATTATAAATCTTCTTAATATTATTTACAACTTTTACATTGACAATTTTTTGATAGGACTAACTCTTACAGAAAAAAAGCGGGAGTGTGAAAAATAAAAAAATTCATAACTTCGACAATTCACAAGTTATCAAATCCACTTAAATTTATTATAAATCTTCTTAATATTATCTACAAGTTTTATATTGACAAGTTTGATAAGACAAACTCTTATAGCGCAAGAGAAAAAAAAAAAAAAAAAAAAAAAAAAAGGAGGGGTTGAAGAAAAAATTATCGTACTAACATGATTCTGATAAAACCATTCTCTTACAGAAAAATAAAATTAAAAACTCGTCAAAAGCGGCCAAATAAAACTGTTACACTGTGTTTATCTCTAATCTTGATTTAGTTTTTGTTGGTGAAATTCGTATTTAATTTCGAAATCTACCTCCGCCTGTAGTTCGAGCCGGCAAGGATATTTTTTACTTAGCCTTTTGTTTTATTATCTCCATCTGTTAAACAAACTCTTTGATTTAAACACAGTGATACCCGGGCTAACACAGATAAATCGTTTCGTAATTACATTCGTTAGCTGAAATATTCGTAAATCGAAACGTGATTTTCTGCCCTATTAAAATTCAATGCGACTGCTTTATTTTAGCACGCACATACGGAAAATATTCCTTAACCGAGTTAAAAAAAAATAATGAAAAAACTTCGGGTAACCAAAACCATTGCGTACTGGATTATAGAAAAGCGAATTCATTTCTCCGAAAAATACGCAAAAATCGTAGCCGGGTGGTTCAGCATAAAAACTGCCTAAATTAATATTGACTTCTACCCTGCCCAGATGGTTAGGGTTTTGGTTCAGTTTAGGGTTTGCAGGATTGGTCAGAATTTTGATTGTAGATTGCAGCGTCTTCTGGTAATTAACTTCATACATTATAAGCAAATGAGTATGTCTTCTTTATATCGTATGGTACGCCGAAACATTTGCTAGCTGAGTCATTCGTTAGTCTAAGTATCACTGTATTCAATTAGTATTTATTTTTTGAATCTCCTGCTTCTTTTTTCTGTCAGCTGTCAGTCCGTCCAATCTGAGCTGTTAATGCTTTCTATTTTGTAGGTTGGACCGGAGTATATTGTGATCAAGTTTGTCCAAATGGCACTTATGGATCCAATAGATGTGCCAGTACTTGCAAGTGTAAAAATGGAGCGACTTGTGATCCAGTAACGGGAGCTTGCACGTGTGCACCTGGTTATAAAGGACCTATGTAAGACTATTATAAGTTAAGTGAAAGTTATTGTTAAAGAATGGATATAAAAATGAAGATCGAATTCTCATAATATAACATTGGCTAAGATAATGACAAAATTAATTCTTTTTATACTCAAATATATCAAATCATAGATTAGCATCATCATCTGATTGGCTTTTACATTAAATTCTCCCATTAAACTAACGCGCATTTTAAAATAACCCGATTTTTAAAGAATATTTTAAATTCTCGATATCTGAATTTGTTCCCACTTATGACACTTCACTTCAGAATGTTTTTGAATGCACCGGGTGTTTCAAGAACTCGAAACAAAAAGAATGCGTGGTAAAAAATGATTTATAAAGACATGCACTCTCAGAAATGAATACTCAGATTTCACGAAATTTTCTTTGTTTTTGACGAAATGGTTTCCTGGAAAATGCTCCGAGCGATCATTTCGTCAAATTGATGAAATTAGTTTCTTCACTTCTTGACGATATAAATTTCGTCAATAGTTTCGTCAAAAGAGGGCTGGTGGCGCCATCTCTGAAACAGTTTGGAAGCTCCAATATTTGACACGGGGAAAGAAAAATAATCACTTCTCTCTTTTTCCTCGGCGTGATTCGAACTCATGACCCTTCGTGTGGGAGGTCGCTGCTCTTCCAACTTGACTGCTGGGGACTTGAAAATGTTTGCTTTTAGACTGGTGTAATGAATTCCACTTCGTGTTTATATTTTTATAACGTAGATTGCAATTTTATCGGCGTTGCTATATTTTCTGAAAGTTTTAAGAAAGGCTAATTTATTTTTATGGTTTTCTCGTATCAATGAATAATTATAACATGGCTTGATTAAATAATTTACAACTGAAATTTTCTTTGATCAATGAATGATTAGAATATGGTCTGGTTAATTTGTTGCTCACAAATAGCGAATTGTGAAGTGCATATTGCGTGAGATTTTATCACTTTGAGCAGGAGGATAAGATTTTAACACTTTACTGTTTATAAAGAGGAGGGGGATCAATTATGTTTATTTTTAATTTGATTAAAAACATAATATACTTCTTAAAAAAAAAAAGATATCCTAGAAGTTTAAAATTTTATTGAGCTAATTTTCTTATTGAATGGTTTTGAAGAACACAGGAAATTTATTCTTTTCGAATTAAAACATAACGAACGACAACATATAAATAAAATAATAATAATAATAATAAGCATTCCTAAAAATTCTAACAGCTAAAAAAATAACTAATGAAGAAACAATAACTAACTATATTTCAGTATTTTCTGAAAAGCACTAAGTGCTGTTTTAAAATAAATTATTACAGGACTAACATAAACAAGCAAATATCTGTTTGCTAAAATCGCAAGATTTGAGGAACCGTTTCCTTAAAATGCATTGAGTCTGACCGTGATTGAGGCAAAACTTTCGTCAAATATTTGAGGGTTTACGTTTCGTTAAAAGTCACGTGATGTTAATAGGAAATGATCGTCACAAACGACGAAATACAGCTCGAGGATTTCTGAATCGTCAAAAGGGAGAGTTTTATTTCTGATAGTGTGCAGTTCGCAGATTACTATTTACCGTGATGCGACATTTTGTATGGTATGATAAAAATAAATTAGTTCAAAATTTTAACAAGATAGGGCGTTGCCGCATGTAATGCTATGGAGGTTTAGTATGCATATCATTTACATAACGCAGAATTAAGATCACACACTCCCTATTATTTTGGTTATCAGGCTACCTATAGAAGAGGTATACTTAACTATTTCTACTCTATGGAGCTATCTAAATCACAGTTCTATAGAAATCCAGATTCTTACCATCACTGAAAGACACTATATGAAACAGAAAACTGCAGGCAATTCACAGTGATATGCTGTTTCATCTTGTATCAAGTGCAGTACTGCGACTGTATTCAGTACTGGAATGACGTGCTGGACACAATGAGCATTTGTGCTTGTGAATCGTGTTGAAATTATTATTACCGCTTATTGGTGTCTTTGCAGCGGTGCTGTCTATTGTATTTATGTTGAACTAATATTTTTCATGCCATACGAAATCGCGTAGCATGATGATTATTAATCAGGAAATAACATTACCTCTACGACACACAAACATTTTTTTTTTCTTAATCACGATTCATTTTTGCATGATTTACCTTTTTCATGCGTGATTTTCCTTTTTTGAATACTCTTATAAAAAGCATCACTTATGAAAAAAAAAAATCAGTATCGTAAACGTTATAATAATGGAATACCATAAGATGCAAAGGACAATCATGAGCGACTCAAAGTTCACAGTGGGGAAGAACATAGAGACAGACAATTTTAACTCCAACGGTCACATTAAATTACGGTTTAAAAATTCAAAATACTTATTGGTATCACTTTTTCGAAAAAGAAATTAGAAGAATCTTATGTCGGGTAAAATGGTACCATAATGAAGCCAATTACACTATTTTATACAACTGGTGGGAAACAAGCAATCTGAATAAAAGACACAGCCCGTGAATATCACGGGAGCGAGAATTAAGGGGTTAAAATAAATCTGTCTTTTGAGGATGAAAATATGTCATGCACAATTTACCAATTGTTATTTTATTGTTTGGGATAGCATTTAAAAGAAAAAAAAATAATGTGGTAGTTTTTTAATTACAAATTATGTCTGACTTGAACTGTTTCTAACATTTTATTTTTTTAGAATTTTAAGTTGGGATTTGCCTCTAGAAAGCCGAAAAAAGGGTATTTTATTTTGACATTTTTTTTCTTAAATAGGAATAAAGATTTTAGTTCTGGGATTTTTTCATTATTTGAAGAATAATTCAAAACTTTTTTAATAAAAAAAATATGTGACTCGAGTTGCATGGATGGATGTCCTAGCGTGCGCGCCAAATAGGGCGAGATTCGATAAATCACGAGAGTCGTTGCAATCAATTTTCGTTAAGGATTATGAACATAGATAATATTGTCTGAAGCTTCAAGCACCTTGAGGTCAAAAAGTTAAAAATTACTAAAGTGACAGCCATTTGAAAAAAAGGTCCATTTCTCTCCCCTTTTTTCAAACTTTGTGCTTCTAAAAATATTTATTTTTTATAAAAATGGCTGAAACTGGCCCAAGCTCCAATAAATTATATTGCCTTCAATTTAAAAGAAAAATTAGCAAGATCTGTTTAATAGTTTTTGGGTTCTGATTCCTCCCAGTTTGAAAGAAGTCATTTTGCGTAAAGTGCGTTTATAGTGCTTCAAAATAGCGTAAGTCTATGAATGCGTTGCGCTAAATAACTACGAAAGAACTTCGAATTCGGCCAAATCATTTCACAGGGATCATCTGTAGACTCACTATAGGAAACAGAAAAATGTATTAAAAAAAAAAGGTTTCTTCAACCGAAAAAAAGTAAATCCTCGATTTTAAGGGGGTCCGGGACACATTTTAAAATAGTTTTTATTTATTGAGTTAAAATTCTGAATTTTTTTGTGATGGTCAACCTTATCATTTGTAAACAAAATCACATGATAAAACTTCTCCTAAATTAAATTTTTTTTATTTTAAATTTATTAAAAAAGTGGGTTAATTTAAAATCGTTATGACTCGAAATATTACCTATAGATTTAATTTTTTTTTTCATTTAAATAAACAGAAATATATAAGTTTTAATTTTGATTCAGCATTTAAAAAAATATTAATTTATAAAAAAACTAAAAATATTTAACGAAAAAATTAAAAAAAAATCATATTTTCAAAAGTAAATATTTTTTTCAAATATGCTGAATCAAAATTAAAGTAAAACAATTGAAAAAGATATGTTCCAAGTTTGAACCTTTTATCTTTAACGGTTCTCGAGTTATAAGAATTTAAATACGAGAAATGGTGAAAAAACCTATCATGAAGAAAAAAGCATTTTTACAAGAAGTCACTTCCATGACAGCCATTGCTTGAAAGCTAGATTTTGAAAACAAACCAAAACTAAAAAAATTATATTTTTTGTTCTAATTCAGATAGAAACATGATTTAAATGTCATTTTAATTAGGAAAAAACAGAGAAATTTTTAATGAAATAAAATGTTTTTGTAAAATTTGAAGATTTTTGTGTCCCGGACCCTCTTAATAACTGTTAGAAAAAATGTAATGATTTTGTCTTGGATAATCTATTATCCAAGTTAATTTCGTTCATCAGAACAAAATAGCTAATGAGCGAGTTCATGTGCAATTCATTCAAATTCAGCTAAAACTAATAGAAACTCCACACACACATACAATAATAAATAAATAAAATGAAAAATAAATAAATAAATACTCTGTTCAATGAAATTTTGGTGTCAGAATAGCACACAGTATCAATGATATTTGATGCAAATTTAAGATTTTTCAAATAATTTATAAATACTTAAAAACACTCAGTTTTCCTAGATGGTTCTATATGACATCTGCAGTTAGAAAAAAAAAATAATAACACATTTAATTTTTTTCTCTGAAATGGTAATTTTATAAAAAAAATGCCGGCTGAATTTTTAAATTTTGTCGCATCATTGCAAACAAGGTATCGGATACGTCTTTAAGACTGTGTAAAGATTGTCTTAAATCAAGCGTGTTATTGTACTTAACAATATGAATCAGAATCTTTTAAATTGATGAATTCTATAATAGAATTGAGTATTAGCAGAAAAAAAATCACCTATAATTTTTGCTCTTGAATTTGTCGAACAATTATTTTCTCTAGTTCTCGGTAAAATTCTAAAATTCTAACTGAATTGTTCAGTAATAATGTAAATGAAAGAAAAATTCGAGGTTTTATCTTAAATAGTTTTTAAGGTGACATAGACTTGTTAATGCTTAGAAAAATATCGATTTTACGAAAAATGTAAGAAAGAGCAATATTTTCTGAGCATTTTAAAGTAAATTGCATAATAAAAATTCCTATAATTATGCTAGTTACCAGGGCTGCGGAGTCGGTGGAAAAAATGGCCGACACAGGTAGCACACAGATATCGGCCAATGTCCCGATCAATATTGGCCGATATCTCGAATGTCACTGAATGTCAGACGTCAAATTTACAATATCTGCCAATATTCACAGATGTAACTTAAAATTAGTTTTTAAAAGAAAGCATCCAAACGTATTTTTTGCATTACTTATAACATCATAATACGTAAATAGTATTCTGAACAATAAAATTTAACAATTTTACTATTTTTAGAAAACTTGTATTTTTAATGCCTTATTTTTGATATTTTATTTACATTGGATAATGTCGTAAAAATGATATTAGTATTCCAACATTCAGAGATATTTGTTGACATTCGTAAAAACAATATCATTTTTCAGACGTTTCAAGCTTTAGCATATTTGACGAAGTTTGTAATCTTGACCAAAGTGAATGGAAAGTTCTGAAGGACCGCCCATTTTTATAGTTTTTGTTGGCCATGAATTTGCGTTACATAAAAATTTTCTTTAGAAATCTATAGTTATTTATATATATGTCTATATATTTGAAAAAAAAATATAAATACATAGAAATCTATTGAGATTAGTATGGAAAATTTTCTGTTGTACAATTTATATAGAAATTTATAGAGATTGCAAAATAGAAAAATTTCTCATGAAAACCATTTCATATTAAAATCTATTGTAGTGCTAATAAAAACTTAATAAGGAAATCTGTAATTATTGCTCTAGAATTATTTGTATTTAAAATAATAATGTAGTGCCTATAACGATGTTAAAATGTAACAATTGTTAGTTTTATAAAAAATGAAAGATGCTTTTTTTATTACATAAAGTTTTTCAATAAAAAAGAGATCAATTTATGTATTTTTTAATGGATATTATGTTTATCTTTTTAAAATGCTGTCGAATTTCAGACTTTTAAAATAATTTTATTTTTATTATAGAAAGAATACAAGTTTAGTTTCAAAAGTAGGTCATTAGTTTTCAAAATAATTTCTTTTTAAATTTCTAACAAACTTAATAATAAAAAGTGATATTTAAATAAATATATGTTAAAATAATGTAAAAAAAAAAAAAAAAGAAAAAAAAAAGAAAAAAAAAAAAAAGAAAGTCGGTTGTGATTGAAAAAGTATGAGATAATTAAATTATAATTTTGTCAGACATTTTTTTCGTCACTAACAGAAAATCTACTATCACCACTTTCTATTGAAAGTTTCTTATTATTACTATTTTAGTAGGTTTTTCTACTTTAATCTTTCATAAGACTATAAATATCTTTGAACGTTTGAAGACCAATTTCTAGCTCAGTGAGAAGTATAAGGAAAGGGCAGCTGACATCACTGTTGGTCGTATCACAGAGTATGGAGATCTATTTAAAATCTCCTTACTCTGTGGGTCGTATTACCAAAGAAAATGAAACGTGGTATAGTTTACGGCTAAAAAACAGTTTGTTACTAATCGGCAATACTGGTGTTTAACTGAAAAAATAATTTCCCTTCATAAAATTCTATAATATTAAACACACAAGAATGTTAGGAGTTATAAAAAGAAACAAATTTTACTTGCTCACTGCAGGTCAAAATCGGTTATTTCGCAAGCTTCCAAACAAAACAAAAACAACAAGTAGCAACAAGTGACAAAATAAATTTATCTTTATTCTTAAACAGTACAAGTGTTGCCATCTACATGTTGAAAATCGATTTAATAATATCTTCAGAATGTATTTTATTGGCAACATTAGGCATTATAGCTTCAATATTATTCTAATGGTATTTTAGAGCCTAAATTGGGTATGTTGCCGAAAAGCAACACCAGGCATTTAAGGGTTAAATTGTAAAAATGTGTTCTTGCTTTATTAGTAAATTTTCCACACAGTTTTGAAAACAAAATTCGATGATAAAATGTTACGTCAGTTACGATGGAATTGCCCATATACAATAGGAACTTTAAAAAGCTCACTAGTTTATTTAAAAGACGACTAAAATAATAGAAGAGATGTTACTAGTTAAAATACATTTTATTTAAAACTTTTCAGTACTTTCGGGTTTTCCTTGTAAATGTAATAAAATAAAATAAATCGACCTGCAGTTAACAGGGTTTGTACGCTTCCTGGAATTTTGCATACCAGAAACGTCTTCGGCACCAATATTTTCTCATATAAAATCTCTCCTTACAAGAAGGCGAAATTTTGACCGTTTATGATTGATTTCTTTTTCTCTCTCTCTCTCTCTATATATATAATACTGGTAACACTCCTGGAAAATTCCCTGACGCGTACGAACCCTGAGTTTATATATATTTTCCATGGTGGCGAGTGATCAGAGGAAGAAACAGTCAAAATAAGAGGTGACTACCAGTATTTTCTTATAGAAAATACTTAGAATAATATAAAGGGATTAAAAAAAGGCGAATTTCACCTTATTTGATTGCTCTTTACCCTGATCACTCGCCACCCTGTTTTCTGTACTTAAGATGTAAATACAATTTATTTATTTCTGATAAAACCATGTAAAACCATCCAGTAGCTTAAAGGGCCGCTGCACTGAAACTCCCAGAACTCGAAATCCTATGTTAGCCTATGGGAAAACTTTCAAGTGCGATGACTCATTACCTATTATAATTATTAAAATACCGTTTACATTATCAGAAAGTAGACGTCAGATGCAGATGATGCGCGTTTTTAAAAATTGTCTACATAAATGTTAAGTATTTTTAAGAAGATGGTAAAATTTAATCAAATGGAAATTTCGAAGTTTATAGGGATTTTTTATGCACTTAAAACTTACGGAGATAATTTTTAAAAACGCACATCATCGGCATCTGACGTCTACTTTCTGATGGTGAAAACGGTATTTTAGTAATTATATTAGGTAATGAGTCATCGCGCTTGAAAGTTTTCCCATAGGCTAACATGGGATTTCGCGATCGGGGAGTTTCAGTGAAGCGGAGCCTTAAGAGCCCATTTTTGAAAAAGCTCATTTTGAGATAATAATTTGTTTCTAAAACTTAAAATATCTATTATTGTTGTATTAACTGTATGGGATTATTTTTGATAAAGTGATACTACTTTATGAAATTTGTTCTTTAAAAAATATTAAGAAATTCTGCAGATGAAATAGTGTTGACCGGCGCATTTGTATGAAAACTAGTTTTGAAACAATATAGAAGCTCCGCCCTCTTTTCAAAGTGTTTGCACTCTGAGCAATATCGACCTTGATATGTATTCATGTTTTCAGGGGCCTCGCTAAGGTGGGGGGGGGGGGGGGACGGAAAAAAAAAACTTTTGCCAATGTTGTTACACTTTGCAAATTTACAAGCTTAGTTGGCAAATTTGCTTGAAACTTTAAAAAAACTATAATACATTTTCTATTTCTGATAGATTTGGCAAAAGTTACAAATCTAATTGGGAATATTATTAAACGTTTTACATATACTATATTACATTTTTTAATTGTGGTAACTTGACAAAATTATAAAACTAGTTGGCAAATACTGAAATTTGACAAGGTCCTCTCCCCCCCCCCCCCCCCCCCCCCCCGAAAAAAAAAGTCTTAGCGATGGCGCTGCATGTTTATGTATCAGTAAAACTCTTACAGTGCTCACAAACACGACAGCAGCACAAAAATGTTTAGTACTCTTCCTTCTCTATTATGGGTTAAAATAAATGTTTTAATTTGTAAAGCAAGAAGAAATCAAGCTGAGTGTTCGCGTTCTGTGTTCCATAAGTGGGCGTGGCAATAACGTTTCAATCGTTGGTTATTGAGAACGGGCCTCATATACCCAGATAGCATTTTTTGCTTTTTAAAGCCTTTTTACAACCATGCTACGTAAACGTTTGAATGCTTTTTAAAGGCTTCGCATGAAAAGTTTGTAAATGTTTTGTAAAGCATTGAAAAAGGTTGCTAGTTGACGCTATCTGAGGGAGTTTGTAAGTGTTTCATGATAAGCATGTGAAAAGGAAGAAACGAAAGGGTAGTTAGAGGAGTTACAATCAAAGATTGCTGAAAGGCTTTTATTACAAGCGTGTATAAAAAAAATGAAAATGAGGTTTTTATAAATCATAAAATCTTATTTGATAGAAAAATGAGATAAATAACTCAACTTAGAATTTTTCTGAGCTGAGCATATTTTTTTGTTGTTGTTTGTTTGTTCCTGTGGAAAATTAAATTTTAGTCAAATATTATCTATACATTGAAAAAAACTGGTTTTTATTAATCCACATGTTTATCAAATTGCTTATTTTAATTAATATGTTCATTTTTTACCTTGAAAGAAATTCTTACATCCCTGTCCTTTACTATGTATGTATAAAATATATGTTTAATTTTTATCAATTCGCTACATTATTAGATCCTATTTTAATAATAAAAAAAGCTTAATAATGTTAAGAGGATACTTCACTCGCACAGAAACACCTGATTGCTAATGTTAATCCGCTGAAAGATTTTTTTTTTAATATCTCGCTTGCTTTTTTTTTTTTTTTTTTTTGCATTGCATTGCATTGCATACCTGCAGTTTTGATACAAAGGCCATTTTTCGACTTTGTTTTACAAGGTTTTTTTGCTTATTAGGATATATTCAGAACTGCTTTCAAAAGCGAAAATACTCTAGTGAAAAAAAAAAAAAACACATTGCAAACAAAACTGAAAACTTAAAAAAAAAAAAGGTGTTTGTACAGATTGACAAGTAACAAATAATAAAATTTACAATATTGAAATGCAAACGAGATATTTAGAAAAATTCTCCCATAGGATTAACATTAGCATGCAAGTGTCTACGCATGAGGGATGTGTAATCCCATTAAAAAAAATTTCTTAAGGAAAAACACTTTCATTTGAATAAAAACCATTCCAAGTAAAATTTTAATTAATTATCAGCAGTGAAATTGTTGAAGATTAAATACGTGAAATTTTTTACATTGCTAATTCGGCGCAAATCAACAGTGCATTGGAGCACTATTTCAAAGATCAGAGTTCAACATTTTTCACTCTGTTTATTTACGCTTAGTTAGCAACTTGAAAAATTTCACGTATTTAATATTAAAAAATCATTCTTATACACATAGGCATAGAGTCTTGAAAATTATTGATAACTTAAAATTAAAAAAAGCAAAGGGATTTTTTTTTGTCATTTATCCTTTAACAAAAGAAAAAGGAGAAATTCAATAAAATAAAAAAACTAAAAGCTTTTTTATATTAGAGGGTAAGAAAAAGTATTTAAAATGTTACAGGGACTTGAGAACATACAACTCTATGTCTATGCTTATACATAGTAAATTTAATTATACTTTCAGTTACTTACCTTTTGAATCCAGTTCACTATTCAGGATCAGATAATTTTTTATTGTATACATATATAATGAAATCTTGTGTTTACCTACAATAAATAGCACATCAAATATGTGGAATTCCAATATAGTGTACATTTAATGACTTTAGAAGATTGTATATTTTTTATATTACTACTTCATTAATTTTTTAATTCTTTCATTTATTAAACTTATTTCTTAGAATTTTCAATTATTATTTAGAGAATATTGTCAGATTTATAAAATAAATCCTCCATAGGATTCTGATTGATGACCACAGGAATATATTTAGCCTTTTCTCTGAAAATAGTTTAATGATGCAACATACAAAAGAATTTTTTTACAAATTCATTGATCTTTCCAGCATTTTTACATAAAAATAGTAATTTCTTGCTTGTTTAACAATGTAAATTACATATTACAATAAGACAAATTTTTAAAATCATCTGCCTTCCTCCCTTCTCCAATGTTTTTCTTTTACCAGAGAAATATTATCCTATGTACAACAGAGCAAATACTAAACTAACATTATTTTTTTTTAGTTTTTTAAAGTATAATTTAACTCACTTAAATTGTTCTTTTTCTGATTGTAATTATTAAGACTTAAGACTGAATTGTAACTTAAGACTGAAGCAATGAAAAATATTTCTCAGTATCAAGGAAATAGTCTTGAAAACAAATGAAACATCATTCAGTTTATAAAATTCTATTTATTTACATATAAAGAATTAATATAGTAATTTATTTACATATAAAGAATTGATATAATTAACAGGTACTTCATTAAAATTTTTTTCTTGATTCATTCTTTTCTCTCTAGAAAAAAATAAAAAATAAAATTATAAACACAAAAATCACATACGTATAGTAAAAGTAAATAAAGTACAGTGTGACCTCGAAAATCCAGCATCAAAGTCATCTCACCGCTTTTTTTTTTTTTTTTACACTTCCACCTTATAGGAGAAAGAATAATAATAAATCGTTAAACAATTAAAAATTTCGAGATTGAAAGCAATGGATTGGCTGACTGTGAGATCACAGATGCTATGCTAAATTGAATCCCTTCTGAGTACAGAAGAAAAGGTATCAGTGGAAAAATGCTTAAATTTGACTGGAAAACTAACATCTGCTTTAGATAAATAAGACTATATTTTCAATATTCTACATTTGTGTAAAATTAAAACTTGTTAAAAAGCTGTTCAAATAATTGAAGCAAATAAAATTGACATCGATGTTTAGGAAATTACACGAGAAGAAATGATATATACTAGATTTTTTTTTTTTTTTTGTAACACAGAAAATATGAATAGAAACTTTTAATTTTAATATTTTTTAAAATATTTAATTTTCTATTTTTCTCACATAACTATTACTTGGGTATGAATTAAATTACGAATAACGGCACCATTAAGACTATTAAAAGTATTTTTGAAGTCAGAAATTCGGCATCGTCATGGTCCTGACAATGCCGGATTTTCGAGGTTATACTGTACACAATAGAGAGTAGAGAATGACACAGACAGAATCTTCATCTGGGATTGTTACTCATAAAATGAACGTTTTGATTTTGTGATACAAAAAAAAAAAAAAAAAAAAAAAAATCCCTACATAATGAAAAGCACAAATAACCATAATAAATCTAGTCACGAAGGGCTTAACATTACAATACATTTTGTAATGTATTTTTGTACCAATTTATATTTATTATTTATTATCAACTACACCGGTAGCAGAAAGTTAGAGATGGGAGTCGCAGATTTTCTTTTTTCGTTTGCAGGTTATTTTTCTATTAAACCCTTATTTCGCTTTATATTATGTTTGGCTCTTTCTTACTTAATACAAAAACTTAAGATTATTATTAGTAAAATTAATAAAATGCATAATAACATTTTTAAAAAAAGGTGATCGTTTGATTAACACTTCGATTGTAAAACTTGCAACCTGTCAAACCTGTTTTACCTGCAGATTATTTTCTGCCTCTGAAGTATCTGTTGCAAACACTTGGAGGATTTTCTGCTATTGGGTCAACTACTAAAAGTACACTTATTAAAAGTATGTACTAACTTTATTTGGTGAAATTGGTTGTCGGGATAATCAGGTAGTACCAAAAGAAGTAGTAGTATGAATTTCCTGCCCTGTCAGTTTTCACACTGATCACACTGCCAGTACAGATAAAATTATGGGGGGAAGGGACAAGAAGGGTAAGGTAATTTCATATTTATTAATTAAACAACAATAATAATAAACCAAGTTTTAATTTGTATGAATTTACAAAACATTTAATTTTTAAATAATTCTTATTTTGATTTCATTTTTTCCAATTTACTATTAATAACTAAAAGTATTGATGGGCAATTTTAAAATTAACAAGCTAACTGATAAGCATTTAAGGCTCATGATTTTATAGGCTGTGCTTAATATAACGGTATCACTTCAGGGAGGTGGAGTTTGGCACTTGATATCTTAAGATATCTCTAGGGTGAGGGAGAAAATTCATTTTCGATATTGTTACCATTTTTGATCCAACCAAAATATTCATTTTTCTATTTGTAACTGTTTCTTTACATCAAAATATTCAGTTATCTATTTTTATGAAAATACTAAGTTATTATTAAAATCATTAAATGATTATATATACAATTATTTCATTCTGAAATGTGGAATACCTCAACGTTTGGCTTTCCTATTTTTTTTTTATATAGGGTAGATGTGCCAGTAATGGGCACCCTTCCAGTAATGGACACCCCTTGATGTTTTTGGTTCATAAAAAAAATAACTAATAAATATTTAGCTTTAATTATTTTTTTTATAATTCCCCCTTGTATGTTTTATAAAACTGGGTTATTGTTGACACTTTTAATCAAACCAATCAGGAAGCAGAAAATAATGTTTCAAAGTTTCGCTGTTTTTCTGTGAAAATCTTAATGAAGAGGCTAAGAGTTGGCTTCGTTTAATCAATTTATATATTATTTATTTTCTTGCAAAATTTAAATGTTTTTGTTTGAGTAGCAATAGAAAACTTTGAATTTTATATACCAATGGCCATTTACAAAATTTCATTTATTTTTAAGATTTTAAGAGGGGTGTCCATTACTGGGATGGTTAATTAGTCATTTTCCAGTAATGGACACCCCATGTAGACATTGCTAAAAATGCAATTTTAGTAATGTTTATAGTGCATAAAACACTTTGGTTTAACTGCAAACCTAAATAATCAAATTTAATTTTTAAATTATACTTACCAAAATGTAATAACACCAAAACTTTTATAAATAGCTGCTTTTAAGTTATTTTATGAGATTTCAATATTTTATTTTATTTATTATTATTATTATTTTTTTTTATGTAGTACATATACCTTGCATATTTTGTAATCCGGCAATCAAACCAGCCAGGAAGCAAAAAATGTTGTTTAAGAGCACAGTCAAAGAGGGGCTCATACGGCTTAATCCCTCTCCGTTTAAATAAAAACAATTAAGTTACAGAAGCTATTAAAAATCTATTTTCTGTCTTAAATGTTTCCTTATTTAAAAAAAAAATGTAATACTATTAATGAAAGTTGCAGGTAATATTCATGAAACTATAGTAAATCTGCAGATCATTGGCCTCAAACATCAGTACTACAGTTTTATTTTGAAATTATTTTATTTAGTATTTAAAATATTCAACTCACAATATCATTTCTTTCATATTTGTAATATTAATTATTATAAATGATATATCAAGTAGAGTCTGGAAGATTGTTAAAAATAGTGACACAAAACTAAACATTTAAAAATAGTGGCACAAAACTAAACATTAATATTCCAAAACTTTTTTTTAATTACCCTTTAAATCCATCACTGTTACAATAATTTGATAGCTGTAATTGCCTGATATTTAGTATTTTAATCTATGCATCTAAAATAATTAAAACATCGATCATCTGATAATTTCAATTATTGATACAAACAATAAATGATTATCACAAATACTTTATTAATTACTGGTATCCTAAATGTTAAATTTATTTGAAAATAACTATTTTGTTTCATTAGTATGTATTCATTAAATTCTGGTTCTAAATAGTCATAAAAACAATTATATTTATTACTTTTTATGGGGTGTCCATTACTGGAACAGAGGGTGTCCACTACTGGACCAGAGGGTGTCCATTACTGGGCTTTTGGGTGTTTTGATATATTTCTGTTATTTAAAACTAAATTTCTATTCATATTGGGAAATGAGGCTATAAGAATGGTTAAATATTGTCGATAGATTAATATAATATTGAAAAAACTGGAATATAATAATTTTAACTATTAATAAAAAAATAAATTTTAAAGAAATTCCTTAAGGGTGTCCATTACTGGCACATCTACTCTATATTTGCATATAATCTGCTGTTGGAGAAACCAGATAGTACGTTTGAAGTGATACTTGTGCTTATTAGTAAAATAAAGAGGAAGAATGTTGTCTATCTGTTTTGTTGATAAGAGCGGCAAGAAACAATATATCTGTTGAATACATTATGTAACAAAGAGCTATTTTTAAATACTTTTAAAAAATTTTATTGATATAAACTTATTTTATATTTAATATAGTGATATTTTACATACTCTTTCTTCTTTATTAGAAAATTTTATAAATAACAGATATATAACAATATGTTTACATATAACTGAAAATATGTAAAAATAAAATGAAAGGGAAAAAAAAAGAACTTTGAGACACTGATAACAATATGATTAGTGATGGAAGGGTGGGACATAATCCAGGAATGATAATGTAAGATATTGTAAAGGCTGGAAAGATTACAAAATTACTATAAAGTTGGTAACGTTATATATGTACAGCCTCTTAATATTAAAAGCTTTGCCGATTCTCAATCAGCTGGCAAAATGACATACGAAAATTAATTTCTACTGTAAATATATGTTTATTTTTAATAAATAATTGTTTTATTCTTCACTACACATAGCAAATTTATTTTTTGAGATGTATACATGCACATGATTTAGTGGGGGTTTTTTGCAGAAAAACTTTTAAATAATTACTTGTGTTTGAAGACAGTTTTTAAATTTTACATATAGCAGCTACTATAAATATAGGAATAGCGAAAAGGGTGTTTGTGCAATAAGGATAAGATATTCTCAAATAAATTTAATGAAGGACATTAAAATTATACAATTATTGGCACAGATGTCATATTCGCATATAATTGAAAAAAAAAAAGATTTCTGTTTGGATGTTATTTTAAAATTACAACAGAAAATCATCTGTAAATATACATATAGACGCTAAAAGGGATAACAAACAATATACCTACATTTTGATAAATACATTTAAATGAAATGATCTACGTGTTTTATACGCTATGCATGCATATATATTTTCAAATGAATGTAATTTGTTGAAGGTCAAAGTCTGTTTTGATTTGTAAATCAGTCCACAGCAAGGGGGTGGTGGTGATTTTAAAACTTTAAGTATACATTCCTTATTTTTTGAAGACTTTAAGAAAAAAAGATAAAATTTATTTTTACAAGTTTAAAATAATTAAACATAAAAACAAAATTGTGTTTAAGACTTAAGTGTTTTTAATTATAAAAACACTAGTTAGCCTCGATCATAATTAAAAATGTTTTATTATAATAAAATATGTTCCTAAACACTTACTCCTACAAAAAACTCCTTACACTTTCTCGATTTCGTATTTTATGGTTCATTTACATTACCATTACGTCAATCCTATGTGTTAAAAGTATATAGGGTAGATGTACCAGTTTTGGCCACATTTAGAGAAAATTTGAAATAGAAATTTTACATTTCTTGATCAATTGAAGCATATTAAATCATAATAACATCATTCTTTAGTAAATTTAATTGTCTTTCTGTTAACTATAATGACTTTCTACAGAATATTTTAGGTTGTGAGTAATAACTCATCAAGTAATTTATTCCAATTTGTACCAGTTTTGGCCACCCCTACACCAGTTTTGGCCATCTCTATGCACCAGTTTTGGCCACCCCAATATCATATAATTTAACAAACATTTTAATTGATAATAAGTAAAAATAAAGCATTTTTATGCAACATCTATTTTACCACACATATATTTGTTTGCTGTATTAAGAGAATTTTGCAAATTTCTTTATGAATTGATAAAAACATCAAATAAAATAGACTTATGTTGATTTTAACTGAAAATTTCAATTAAAAAACAAAAAATATATTTAAATTTGATTAATAAAAGGGACAACAGTGCCTATAGGACATAAAGATTAACTATTTAATCAGTTTTATAATTATTTATGGATAGTGGCTTGTTTAGAACACTTGAATCTTCATCAAAAAGTTATATTTCTTGAAAGCATTTTCTGATTTTTGTTTGATTTTCATCAAAAAGTTATGAAATCATCTTTTGATTTATATTAGCTTGTATTATTAGCTTATTTAAAATACCTTGCTTCTTTGCAAGTTATTTTAGGGTGTGATTTCAGAAGCAAATCATACCATTTCATGCCTGGTTTTCCATCTTGAAATGGAGTTTCTATCTTGCCGGCTACAATTTTCTGGGCAGAATCTTAAAAGTTATTCCATTTTTATAGGAAATAGTATTCTGACAACATCTAAAATCCACTTTTCGAATTGATTTTTAACTTCAATTCCTAGTACCTAGATCTACTACTTGAGATTCAACATTATTAGAGAAAAGTGGTGTCCGTCCTGCAAACTTGTGATGTAAGGCAAGAACGGGTTACTCCAAAACTTTGCTAGCTTGTAGTGCTGGCATTACATTTTGAATGGCCTTAATTTTACTTCCTATCTTAGAGCAGTGTTCCCTCTAGGCCATTTTT
This sequence comes from Maratus speciosus, assembly GCA_963932465.1. Lineage (NCBI taxonomy): Eukaryota > Metazoa > Arthropoda > Arachnida > Araneae > Salticidae > Maratus > Maratus speciosus. The sequence goes on along the minus strand of OZ010790.1, from coordinate 435,420,314 downwards.
TAATAGCACAGAATCTCTTTTAAACTTGGTAAAAGGAATCCTGTTTTTTTTTTAAATAATGTGAAATACATTCTTACTTGTATTTAGATATCTCTAGTAAAGATTTTCACAATATTTAGTATTTCTAAATCCGTGTGCCTGAAATATTGCAAAAATTATGGAACTTCTTCATTTCTTTAGGAAAAATACAAGCAATTAAATCAGGCTATAATTTTATTGAACTTTTTAATTTATAAGTTGTAAAATCTTTCAAAATTTATGTTTTAGTTTATCATATCTAAACATTACATATCGCCTCCCCTTTTGTTTTATCAATACTAAACACAATACTATATTTTCTTTAGCAATATCATTCTTTAGTGACTAGCACAATGTCCTTCTTTCTAAAGTGAATTATCTATTGGACAGAGAATAACAAAATCTCTTTTATAAGAACTGCCATTAGCCTTCCTTTTTTTTATTATTATTATTGAAGCCATTACTATATAAAACAAAATTAAATTGATTTTTCCAGATGTTCTTAAATTTATAAAATGGCTAAAATTCCCTCTATAATGAATCATGTGGCCAAAAGTGGAACATAATGTTGTATCCTTTTTGGCCACCCCCATGGCCATAACTGGTACATATAGCAAATTTAATGCACCAGTTTTGGCCACCCCCCATTAAACTGTTAAAATAATTAAATTAAATGTAAAATTGCAGTAGAGAGAAAGCTTACATCATAAAACCTAATAGCAATTTGTTTCAGAACAAATAGAACCCAATAAGTGCCTAATGTTGAAAGATTCTGAAAACTTGTCAGCTAAGCAAAAATCTTAATACATGCAAGCACACACTACAGTTTCACACATTTATTTTTTTTGCAAGTCATATTTTATCAAAAAATAAACAAATGATATTGTAAATGATAAAAGAGAGTTTGCTTAAAATGTAAGAATGCCTATTATTTGTTAGCATTAATTCACAGGCTAAATATTGGACAAATTGATCCAATGTGGCCAAAACTGGTACGTGGCCAAAACTGGTGCATCTACCCTATAACGGAACTGCAGTTATGTTATCAAAATACATTTGAAAATTCGCGATGGTTACGAAACGTGAAACGATACGTTATAACATGTTTTAAGTAAATCATGTTTATAGAAGTTAGTTTAATTTAAAGATGTAGCATGCTGTATAACATAATTAAACAAAATAGCGTTGAATCAAATATCATCTTTTCCTCATGGGTAACTTACAAAGAAATCTTAAATATAAGACAGTACAGAAGAAAAAAAGACTACAGTAAGAACGATTTAAACAATAATGATATATACTAATAAGTAAAAGTAATGGCAAACTTACCGCATTTTCTGTAAATGTTAGAAACTTGACACAACGAAAGCTTTCAAAACAGACGCCATTGGGAGGCCGCCATCTACGCTGGCCGTGAAAAGAAATAAGTTGCGCATGCGCAAAAATCGTACGGATCATAATGATTTCCGAACATGGGTTGGCTACACGATTATCACGAAAAACTTTGCAGGATAGTTAGAAAGTAAAGCAAAAACGACCCTTTTCGGAAACCTTACATGCTATCTGGGATATATTTTTTTCATAATTGGTGTAATGGACCTTATTATTGCTTTAGATTCGAGACTAAAAATCGCCATTTTACCTTATGTGACGTCACAGGAATAATGCCTATCATAATTATTGTACGCAGATGATTAATGAAAATTTCATTTACACTTAAAAGAATATAAATAGTTTGACATTTGTTTCCAGCTAATCTATAAAGAATTGGAGCCTATACTTCCTTTCAGTTCGAGGGTATAAAAATCGCCATTTTGCCTTTGCCTTATGTTACGTCACAGGTATACTGTCCTATTTTTATACGGTTAATTTTAAAATGCTCAGAAATTAATGCTTTTTTATATATATATTCGAAGACAGGGGAAGATTATGTCACATTTTATTTAAAAGTTATTTTACTTTATATATGAACGTGTTGTGAGGTAAGGTCAGTCTGCCTAAATGAGACACGATTCCCCGTAGTTTTGTCGCATTTAGGGTATATTTGAGATTTCATTATATAAATGTATATTTTATTAAGCAACAAATTACTGAATACTGTACCTTTAGTTCAAAACTAAATTGTTTTGTAGAAATTTAATAATTATCTGTAGTATAAAACCACAATATAGGATTGTCGCATTTAGGTCATTTTTGTCGCATTTATGGCAGCTAAAACCTAAATGAGACGTTCATAGTCCTAAATGTGATAATGCATTTTATACATGACAATTCATCTGAAAAAGTTCATTTAACGATTAACTTCTTTGGCAGAAAATTGGCACAGTACAACTGTGAGCGGATTGCGAAACCATTCGATTGAAAGATGAATAAAATGCGAGATTAACTCATAGAATACTGTTTTCGCACTAAACTGTTTGTACGGTACTATTTCTAGTACTAGGCTCCAAATGAAGCAAAATTTCGCTGTATCGATAGTTAAACTAGAAATTACAAGTTAAACTGTGAAAATTTATTAAAAGCAGCTCTAACAGCAGTTAAGGGTTAACTGTAGTTATTTTTTGAATTAATTAATCCTTAACTGCTGTGACAGGAATTGTTGCATAACTACTGTGAGCGGTCTCCGAGACCACTTGATTAAAAAATGAATGAAAGTCTCTATTAACTCACAGGGTACTGTTTCTGTACTAAAATTTAAGTACAGGACTATTATAACCAAACTTTTCAATATTATTCTTGAAATGTTTATCACGGTGCAACACCATGCTTTTTGCCAATTTTACACTTCTAATATGCAAAAGTTATTTGAATGCTGCGTATAATGCCCGTGACAGAGTTCTCTCACATATCACATTTTCTTTAAAATTAATTTTAATCATTTTTTTTTCTTTTGAAACGTGTTGTTTTCTCCCTTAGTTATATTAAAATTTATAATTCAATTCTATGCTTAAAATCCATATCGAATTTTATCTGTTCGTTTTTTTTGTTTCTTTCAATAACCTCTTTAATTTAATGCAGTAATTTTCAGTTTATGATTTGTAACCGTTTCTCGCAGATGCAATTTATTTTTCAATAACATTTGAACCGTTAGATAAAATAAAACAGAAGAGTTAAAAGCACCTACCTTTGATATTTCAATGTATGTTATTTTTTTTTTTCATTTGTGTCGCCACGAAAGAAATAATTCAGTCTCATTTTCTACTTAAGTAAAAAGCCGTTGCAATAAAATATCAAAAAAGTAAAAAGATAGTTTTGTTGGAAGCGGTCTTTAAATCACTTTTCATGTACGTTAAATTTATTTGTCAGTTGTTTTAGCATATGCCTTTCTCGGCATTTCGCAATTATATGTAGCAATCATTTAACATAATCATTTGTTTAGGTAAACATTGCCAGGTTTTGTGGCGTCTCTAAGAAATACATATGTAGAGCCGTTATTCTGGCAACCACCTTACATCACGCGTTTTTCATTGTTTTTATCGGGGCTGCTAAATTTTGGGGTAATCATTTGGCTCGCAAATAAACCCTTTGTCTGCTGTTCGTTCACGGTGCCAATATTTGAATTTGGCGATGTTTGTAGCGCCAAGTATTATATGCTTCTTATGAAATGACTTCACTTTTATCTCGATCTGCGAAGATGTAAGACCAGGTGGTCTTGGGTCACGCTTAGGCGTACATTTTATATATACGGATTTTCTCTCTCTCACCGTTAATACTTATGAGTAATATTCTTTTTGTAACTTACTTAAAAATGTTAAATAAAATTTGTTAGTTCCTGTATTACTGGTTGGAGTTTTTTTTTCCATTTAAGAGAACCATCCCACTGAACCCCATCATAATGCCTAATATAAAAAACCCTCAAATAAATAAATGCGTTCCTAATATAAAAAACTCTCATCCCTCTTTGCCAAGGAGCTATAGCCATAACTACAATTAAATGATTGTCGCAGAAAACATAGTTTAAAATTCGCGAAATTCACGCGTCAATATTAACCCATAATTTATACACCAGTGCGATTTGGGTTTCCGTAAATTCAAATCCGCATAATTTTGCTGACAATCTGGCGGTAATGAAATATAACTACATGATCCATATACAAAATTTAATAAAGAATCCAAATGAAATATTTGATTTTATCAAAATTCTTATTTTGTGAATGAAAAATGCGAATTCATTAAACACACCGACATTTCGGTCTGTGCGAATTCACAGTGTGGAGCTTACGGGCTAAAAGAGTATTTAAAAGATATTTATAATATTGTTAACTAGACTATTTATTACATATAACTTTATTATAAAATGTCACATGATAAATATATAAGCCTTAGAAATAGATAAAATCGTACAATATTTCTAATAATTCTGATTAAGCCAAAGAGAAGCTCTGTGCCTGATATTCTGTTGCATCCCCCCCCCCCCTCTTCATTTTTCTTGCACTTTGACAGAAAAATTAACATTTTCTGTACTTAAAAATACGTATATGGAAACAAATATTCATTTAGATAAACATGGTTTTATTTATTTTTTATCTTTTACTAATTTAAAAGTAGAAAATGTCGATTGCAACGAATAAAAAGTGAAAACAGAATTAAAATATTAGATTTTATAAAAGTGCTATCAAAAATTATGACACCTAAACCAGGGAATAACTCAATTGCATCACGTTTTAATCGGAGACAGCATTTAAGCTACCAAATGGTATAATGTTGGTAAAATTAACTTACTTAACCGCATTAAAATAAATTGTTTTCAATCTACACAAGATTTTACAGAATTTTTCATTATGTAAAATTATTGCAAACTCCTTAATCATATGTCTGTATTATGTTACTGGAATAGACACTGCGTTTCTTACACCGTTTTTTTTAATGAAAAACTTTAAAGAAGCGTATCTTTCTTTTTTGATCGTCTTAAACACATATTTAAACACCTGGTTGAAGAAAAACATTGATGGAGGATTATGCCGACTCAACACAGCTTAATTAAACTTAAAATTTGATTTAAATATCATTTTAACACAATATATAAAAAATCCCATATAAAATTATTCGTTAATCTTCTAAATGTTTCGCCGCATTTACAGCAATATGTATGTCGCTATTAGGCACAGGTTGAAAACAAGCTCTCCTAAATGCGTAGTCCACTTCAAAGTCTAAACCGCAAACTGGTCGTCTTTTCTTCAGCTTAACTGGTCAGGTAACTGAAACGGACAACGTAGCTCTTGACGTTTATAAGGTTATTTGATCTTCAAAGTTAAAAAATAAAAACCGTGAGCCACTTTCGGGAATTTTTGTCGTATTTACGAAACATGAGGGCGATGTAAAATGAACGATGTGTATTTGATTGGAAATTTCTTTAAAAAAAAAACCCGTTTTACATGCAAAAAAAAGTTTCAGGTTTTGTTTCTGAAGTTCGTATGCTTCATTATATAACATTTATTTACGATTCTTGCATTAAGATTTTATGTAAAAGAACATTGTCGCATTCAGGGGTTATTACATTTACATAGCTGCCAACTCTTCCGCTTTTTCAGACCACAAAAATTTAATAGAAATTTTTGCCTTATTTAATCGGCCGATTACGGCGATTTAAAAAGGTAAAATTTACTATAAAATTTTTGTGGTCTGAAAAAGCGTAAGATGTTGGCAGCTATGCATTTAGGCAGACTGACCTTAATCTATTATATGATAAGACTAAAATACTAAGATTCTATTTATTCTTGAAGATATGAGACATGAGGTATTACTTTTTAATATTTAATATTTTTATAGATAATAATTTAAATAATAATTAATCTTTTCGATCGGCTTTATGGCAGTTTAAATGATGTACTGTTCTCCTACACTATTAGGAGTTTTGCTTTTGAGGATATAAATTTAAAGATTTTAATCGGAAGTCTTAAAAATTTTATTAGATGCGATACCCCGTGTGAAGAAGGTAAATGGGGTTTGAATTGCAGCAAGACGTGCTACTGCAAGAATGGAGCCAAATGTGACAAAATTTCTGGAACATGCAATTGTACAGCTGGTAAGTCCTTGATTGTAGAATTTTTCGATTGAAAGTCGTCTGCTTTGCAGGGTTCGTAAATATCATGATATTTTCGAAAATATCAAAAATATCCGATATTTTGATATATATCCGATATTTTCGCTATATATCCGATATTTTCAAAATAGTCAACTTACTGCTGATAATAAATATTTTCAAGCATAATATAAATTAGAATCTAAAACATATTGCACTTAACATGAAAACTTAAACAAGCAATGTTCTAAAAATGCATTTTTCTTTTCCTTTTTTTTTTTTTTTCTACTAAGAACAAATTTGAAGATCAACTAATTGAAAACAGATACAATTTGCTTTATATACTTATATAAAGTGTTTGCATCAAGTTTCAAGAAAGTATTATATTTTATAAAGAAAAATATTAAATATAAAGTAATTTTTTTAATTGAAGAATTTTAACATAAATGTAAGCTTGTCTTATTTTTTATTCCCTAACCTGTTGTACAGTTTAGACTCAACTAAACCAAAATCAGAAAAGATTCTAGTCTAAAGAAGCTGTATATAAATGATTATCTAAATTACAGTTTATCTTCAAATGGCTGTTCTAAATTAATTGTTTGATATAATTATTAGTTATACATTTAAAAATAAAAGTTTCAAACATAAAGCTTGGAAAAGATATTTTTCTTCTTTGCCTAAAAAAGTCACTGCCAGAGACAGAGACAAGATGCTTATCTACAGAATGAATAACACAGTTAATAACAGTTGAAAATTTCATTTACACTTGTTTTGACTGAAGAAAATATCAAAAGTATCTTGCACGGTAATATTTTGAAAATAAATATCAAATATACAAAATATCAAACATCTTGCTATTTTGAAAATAAATATCAAGAATTTAAAAATATCGAAAATATCAAAAATCTTGATATTTTAAAAATAAATATCGGATATATATCAAGATATATATCATGATATACAGTCGGACCTCTATTTAACGAACCTCTATTTTACGAATTTCTCTATTTTGCGAACTTTTACTTGGAACCAAGAACATTTTTCAAATTTCTTCGTAAAATAACCTCCAAATAGCGAAGTGCATTCTCTATTTAACGAACTTTTCCTTAGAATCCAATTTTTTTTTCTCCCTATTTCTTAAAATATTACTGAACATTTAAAACTTATTCTTTCTTTTAACACATTTTATGATGATCAAACCATGAACAGGCCTCATCAGGCACCTAACTCACCGAGAGCAGTAAAATTGCTGTGATTCTTTGCTTTCCATCCAAGAAGTGTAAACTTTTAATATCCCCCTTTAACCCTCTATGGGGCTGTCCCGTTTCCTTAAACTATAGTTTCCCGTTTTCTAGATTGTTGGTCATGATCAATCGTGTTGGTAATTTCGGTTCTTGTAGCTCAAAGCTGTCAAAGCGGAAGTGTTTGAGCATCAAAGAAAAAAAAATATTCTTGATGAGGTGTGGATAAGGGCGTGAAGAAAAATAATACTGCTTTAAAATTTGGTATTCCTCCGAACAGTTTATCAAACAATCTTTAAAAAATCGTGATTTTAATGTAAAATAATTTTTTTTAACTGAAAATACATTGTATTTCCAGACAATGTTTTGTTTCAATCTTATTTCCCTTGCAGATTTCTCTTTGATGGGTAAAATAAATAAAACAAATAGATATAATTTATAAAAAAAGCGCGACTAATTATTTTTTAAAATTATATTCAGTGTTTATGGACTTAAAATTTGTTTTATGTAGTTTAAAGTACTTTAAAAGGTGACTCTCTATTTAACGAATTTCCCATATAACGAACTTTTTTTCGGGATTTAGCTACTTCGTTAAATAGAGGTCCGACTGTATATCCATTGATATATATCAACGAACCCTGATTCTTTGTAAAACGAAAATCAAAGAATCTCAAAATATTTGACAAAATTAAAAATCTTAGACTTCAATATACAGGGTGTCCACTCTCAACGGTGTCCAATGGCTAATTCCTAAGCCGTTAGCCATAGACATGTAGTTCCAATTACAAAATTGTTTTAAATGAGGTAAAGAAGTATATTAAAAGCGATTTGGGTCAATAGAAACATTTATTTAAAAATTACGAAATTTAAATTTTTATACGGTCCCCCGGTTCTATAAGTTATATTTAGTAAAATTTTCCTGACAGGTAAGACAAAAAAAAGTCCCGTTATTCTACGATTAAAATTGAATTAAAAGTAATAGCTGTTTAAAGTTGGAGCATATTTTTGGCTGCAAAATAGGGGTCATTCACAAATTTAGTAGAAATATAATTTTGTCAGAAATAAAAAAAAAAGTGATTGAGAGTAAAATTAAAATTACAATATAAATTTGAAATCTTTAATCCTTCAGACATATTTTAATCCAAAATATATAATTTGGAATAAACTTATTAAAAAAACAAAAACATAATTTTTGTTAAATAAAATGATGAAAATGAACAGCCTCAAAATTCTTTACAAAATGATGCATATTTTAAAATGTTATTAGATATACTAGCCTGCAAAAGTTGGGTTATGTCATGTTTTATAGCTTTTGATTATTGATTCTTATGTATTCTGCACCGTTGAACCCGAAATCCACCTTCATTTTTCACCGCCACGTAAAGATTTTTTGAAAATCGTAAATTTTCATGTTAAAAAAAAAGAAAAAATAGCGAAAATATGATACTATAAAATAGATGTGATTGTTGTGTTTTTAACTTTTGATAATTGATTTTTATGCATTTTTTACTGCTGAATCCGAAAATGACCTTCATGTTTAACCATCACATCACGATTTTTCGCAAATTGGAAATTTCAAAGTTTAAAAAGCTAAAAGTTAAAATTGAGCCTTCTCCACCACCTCATCGGACCCCTCAACTGTTTAGCTGTAAGAATCCCAGTATAAGCCAAACAATTGAATAAATTATTGAATAAAATAAAATAAAATAAAATAAAAAAAGTTTGCATCTGTTTTATACTATCAGATTTTCGCTATATTTTAATTTTCACATTTACGATTTACTAAAAAAATTCTAACGTGATGGGTTAAAAATGTAGGTCATTTTCAGATTCAATGCTAAAAAGCACATAAAATCAATTATCAAAAGTTTAAAAACACAGCCATCTCCTCTATTTTATAGTATCCGATTTTTGTTATTTTTTAACTTTGACAATTTATAATTTGCGACAAATACTGACACGATAGTTAAAATTTAAGGTAATTTTCAGATTCAGTAATAAAAAGTACATAAAAGTTAAAAAAACACAACCATTGCAGTCTTGTGTTATCTAATCTAAAACTTTTTAAAAACTTCTTGGCGGTAATCTATATCCGAGTGGACACCCTGTATAAATAATATCAATCATTTTAAAAGTTTTAGGACTAAATGCAATGATTAATTGCAAATTAGGGAATTTCGTGTGCTATCCAAAATTGCGCGTCTGTTCACACTTGAACTTCCCTTACGACTTATTTAGGAAAATTTATAAAATTGGATAAGAATTTTTTCCTTTTCTTTTCCTATATTTTTCTTTTTCTCTCTATATCCCCCCCCCCTTTCTTTCTTTCTTTAAATACTTCTGAAAATGACTCTTCTATATCATAAAAAATGAATTAACGTCAAAGTTCCTACACTGTTAAAAATTTGCAGCATTCTGTCCAGTCATTTGACCGTTTTTTTTTCATAAACGGTTACACAACCGTAATTTAACACTATTCTAACCATATTACTGGCCATTTTATGACCAGAATATCGTTAGATTACGGTTATGAAACCGTTTTTTCCAAAAACGGTCGAATGACTGGACAGAATGCTGAAAATTTTTAACAGTGTAGCACTATCTATCGCAATGTCTAACATTTTCATCTGCGCCAGTTGAAAAATTCGGCAAAAGTTTTCGCCAACTTCGTCTTAGTGTCGATTGCGGTATAGATTCCCATGCTTCACTGATCATATAAATACAGTCTTTAATGTTGACAGATTACCAAAACTCAAATATTGAAACTGCATCAAATGCAGAATATCCTTCAAAAAGTAATTTTCTTATTAATGCCTTCCAGAAACGCCGTGATCCATAGGTTGGAACAGAGACGTGGTAGTGTTTGGAAAAAAAAAACACCCGATGTTTCCAGATTTTAGAAAGTCAGCATTCGGATGAGCCGTGCAGTTGTCAAATAATAAAAGTTCAAGGTAATTTCAGAGGAATTCTAAGAAAGTGGAACCAAAATATTTATCTGCACTCGTAGTTCGGAAAGGACAGCTTGCATGCACAAGTAATGTGAAAAAAAAAAAAAAAAAAAAAAAAAAAAAAAAAAAACGCTGAAAAAACACCCCCGACGTGGTTAACGCATAGTTCCTGTTAAATGAGGGTCGGATAATCGAGATTCTACTGTATGTCTCTTTTCCCCAATTGTTAAACGTATTTTTCAGTTTAAGTATTAATTGAATTAATGAAAAATTTCTCCTGATTTATTCATTTATCTACCAGTTCCGTTAATGCTTTCTATTTTGTAGGTTGGACTGGAAAATATTGTGATCAAGTTTGTCCAAGCGGCACTTATGGACCAAATAGATGTGCCAATACATGCCAGTGCAAAAATGGAGCGACTTGTAATCCAAAATCTGGATCTTGTACTTGTGCACCCGGTTATAAAGGATCTTTGTAAGATTTTTTGATAAATCCAGCGAAAAGTATTAAGAAAATATATAAACTAGAGAACAGGAATTCTGCTTTTTCAGAATTTAGTGTCGCCCCCCACATTTCCATTACTTCATTTTCTTCTGATGGACTGATGGTCTCTATTATTATGAAACAGCCATTATAAATGAAGCGTTAGGTGAAGATGAAAGAGCAGCCGTAAAAAGTTAGAACTCTGATTTTCTGGTCAGAATGGGGGGAAAAATGGTTATAATTAAAAAAAAAAATTATAGCCATTTCCCCCCCCCCTCCTATTTTGACCAGAAAATCAGGGTTCTAACTTTTTACGGCTGCTCTTTCATCTTCACATAACACTTCATTTATAATGGCTGTTTCATAATAATAGAAATCACCAGTCCATCAGAAGAAAATAACTCGGTTAAGCAGGACTCTACTGCAGTACGAAACATATTTCAATTTTAAGACTTAAAGCACACGTTTTATTTTATTTAAAATGACGTCATTCGCATCCGCTTAAGAATTCCACATTTACGATCTACTCTTAACCATCAACAGTAAAGCATGCATAGCACATCACTATCGCGAAATAATGCACAAATGCAGCAAAAGGATACCGTCATTCAAGAAAATCGACAAAAAAAGGCTATCTAATGATTCATAAATACTTACAATTAAATATACTATATAATAGCTCCATCGTTTTAACAGAAATCATTCGTTTATATTTTTTTTTCAAAATAGAACGTATTTTAATTACATTTTCTTTCGGTTATTATGAAAAATGTCAACAAAAATATATAATTAATATTTTACAACTATTTTTCCTTTACTTTCTACAGAAATGGAGTACTTCCGTTGCCAATATTGAGCAAATGGCTCCAAAAACTACAAAAAAATTAATATGTCAAAAATAAATGGAGATGCAGTTTTCAAACAAATTGCATTAAAAAGTACTTTTTTTTTCCGAATACGACGGTATAAAAATCGGAAATGTGCAATGCTTAGAAGTTTAAAAAATTGGTATAGAGTATTTAATCGTACTGCTTCGTTTTACGGCTGGCTTCTGTAAGGTAACGTTATTTTTGGAGACTGCACAAAATAAGCTGGGAGAAAGAAATAGCATACCGTACCGGGGGGCTAATAAGTACAACCGAAACTGCATAATACAAGTATAATATTAGTTCACATAATTTGTCTTTTAAAGCAATTTATTGTCATAATGTTTTATCCCTTTAATTGACTTTCATGTAAAAATACCCGGTTAAACTACCATGCTATTTTAAAATAACCTCAGTAATATTTTAAAATGAGTGGCAACAGATTTTTTTTTCCATTTATGACTCTTCAGTCCAGAATTTTGGGGATGCACCTTCTGAACCATTTCTTACAAAAGTTGCAATCGTTGAATTATAATAATGCCATAATAATGTAATTAATAATATTATAGCGATTTTCTGGAAAGAAATTCATCTATATATGCCCAGATGCTTAATTATGGCTCTGTTTTTTATCCGATTCAATAGTAAAATTAATAAACGGTCAAGTGCGAGTATTATTTGCGCACAGAGGGTTCCGTACAATAAATATATGAATTAGTAATTGTATTATTAAAACAAAAAAAAAAACAAAAAAAAAAAACGTTTCTTAAAGAATATTAAGACTTTGTAAAAAACTATGCAAAGTAGGGTTGAGTATAACAGTATATACTGGAAAAATGTAAATGGATATACTATGACAGTTCAAAGAGATATGGAACCTAAATAATATCAATTCTGTGTAATCCATTTTTACTTTCTTCTATATTTACAAGAAAAAAGTATTGGATTTGTGAAAATTTTCGAATTCCGGTTTTCGACGGATTTAGGAGTAAGAAATAATGGAAAACATGTTTTTACAAAATGTCTGTCTGTGAGTCTGTCTGTCTGTGTGCGTCAAAAATTTTGTGGGCGCTCTATCTTAAGAACTATTGAACGAAATTTAATAAACCTTTAGATTCAGTTAGTCCATGATATAAATTGGTGCTGATTACTTTTTGGTGTAAATTTCCCAGCAGCTGGCACTGCTATGCTGCATTATTCATGATTTCCACAATAGCTACATCTCAAGAACTAAAGCACGGATTTTCAGAAAACTTCAGATTCAGTTAGTCCTTGATATAATTCGGTGCTGGTAACCTTTTGGTGTAAATCGCCCAATAGGTGGTGCTGTTATGTTGCATTATTCATGATTATCGCAATAGCTCTATATCAGGAACTAATGCACGAATTTTCACCAAACTCCAGATTCAGTTAGCCCGAATTATATATATTAGTGCTGTTTAGTTTTTGGTGTAAATCGTCCAACAGGTGGCGCTACTATGCTGCAATTTTCACGATTTCCGCAATATCTGTATCTCTAGAACTAATGCATGAATTTTCATCAAACTTTAGATTCAGTTAGTCCCTGATATAAATTTTTCCTGATAAGTTTTTGGTGTAAATTGACCAAGAGGTAGGTGCCACTGCTATGTAGAACTTTTCCTGATTTCTGCAATAGCTCTTGTTGAACCTACTAATATGATGGTGGGCATACTGTGTAAGGTATGGGAATAATTCGACTATTCACGTTCGGTCAGTGGATGCCACATTAAACATGTGGATATATTTCGCTGGAAAATTGATATAGTTAAAATTAATTTGCATTTTGTAAAATATATTTATTATTTTAAAGTCAATAAAACACTCTGAAATCTCATGAAGACTTTAGAGATATCCTGTGTATTATTTTCTTATAGTACAATGAATTTTGCTTTGTTGTTTTAAATTGGTGATGTTAAATAGTTGTTTTAAAATTTTTTTAGATGTGACATCCCGTGTGAAAGAGGAAGATGGGGTGTAAATTGTGTAAATTTTTGCAACTGTAAAAATGGAGCGGTATGTGACAAATTTGGAGTATGCAATTGTACAGATGGTAAGTCCTTAGTTCTTAGATTGTAGAGTTTTTAAATCAAAAAACGTGCGCTTTATAAATTGGGAGCGGATCGGTTGATGAAATATTTGGGAAAAAGCATTATTACTAATAAATGGAAACATCAGTTGCCTCATATTATAAGTACAGTTCTACTAATATATGCATACAGTACAGATGCAGATACAGATTCAGGTCAAGAAGATGCCTGCCAAACTCAACAAGGTCAACAAGGTCAACAAACCCCGCACTTGCATACAATACACGTGGGGATTCTCTCACAATGTTCGTGTTTTTTGGCCAACATTTTAATTTCCATTCCCCGTAAAAGCGCTCTGTTTTTGTCCAGCGCCGACTATGTCATAACTTCTGCATGTATTTATTCCTTTGCGACGTGGGTCCTGGCCGATAACGTTACAGATGACGAAGTGCAATTTCAGCACACCATTTTTCAATTCTCGTTAACGGTTAGTTTCGTTCCCAGCGAATGATTTTTAAATTTCCCTTAATTTATTTTAGTGACTCTGTTTCATAAAAATTCAAGTTTGATCTTATCTGAAAAAAGTCAGCTGAGTGTGAACTACTGCCCGGAGAATTGAAGCAGTGCTTAGCTGAAGAAATTACTGTTAATAAGTTGGAATGGAGATTATCGCTACCTGAGACTTTATGAGTAATCGTCCTGGATATATTACGTTTTCGCTTCAAAATTTAATGGCCAAAAGGAAAACCCATTTTTTTACTATTATGTTAATAGAATAGAGAAGATTTTTTAAATTTAAAGAATGTAGTCATTTTCCCACATCATAAACATTATTGTAGGACTGTGGAAAGAAACGAACTTTCTCCTATTGCTCCGTCCCGGAAGTATAACCAGCTCCCCCTAGCAAGCAGTCTATAAAAAAAGTTGTTATTAAGCTGTTGATCGTCGAAGCATCAACACGTATCAAAACACTCCATCCAAACTACGTGATGGATATTAATTATACTTTACAATCAATTCAAATTAGTGAAGTTTTATGTTTTTTGTAAGTGTGTTGTGTAGTGTTTACGTGTCAATAAAATCAATTAAAAAGAAATAAAACGTCTACAGTCCACCATAAGAACACCTATCTAATATCTATTGTTGAATAAAAAGAATTAGAGTTAGGTTATTGGAAAATATTCAAATTCACAAATTTCTAAATTTATATGCGACCACATACATATACCATCACATTTTGGTGCATGGGAAAAAAATATTTTTGCCTTGGATTAGTTTGTTTTTCTAAATGTGTTATCAACGTTTCAATTTAGATCGTCGATGTTCTAAAAATATACAAGAGCTAATTTGCAAAACGAATTTTCCTATGTATTGAGATTATTTTTGTAAAATTTTTTAGTTAAAGATGCATATTATTGTTTTATACAACCGAAACGGAAAGAGATATGTTTTACATTCTTAAAATCTGTTGAAGAAATTTATTTTTATTACAAGGATTACAAAATGATTGAATTAAAATTTTAGATGATGATGCAGAAACGTGTTCCTATTTTATATAGTATGTTGTATTCTCCCTTTTGTTTATTTATTTAGAGGCTGTAGCAAATAAATATATTTGAAAGATCTCTATTTTTTATGACACCTTAAATAAAACTAATTTTGCTGTCATACATTTTAATTAAGTTTTGGTATTTTATTTTTGTAGATATATGAAGTATTTGTAAACTGTGATTACTTTTGCTATATTATAATTATATGAGCCATGACATCTAATAAGAAGCTACCTCTCAGATTAGTGGTGATCCAATTTTCTGGTGACCCAGATTTTCTTGATTCTTTTACTGAACAAGTAAATACTTTAATTTCAAATTCACATTGGGCTAATGACCAGGCCGTTACGTTTGTTAAATTTAAAACTCTTTGACTAGGAACTGGATTTCTCGATTTCCTCTGTTTATTTTGAAAAGGCTTCCTTTCCCCAAAAAAGTGTTCAATATCTTCAAAAAACATTTCAAATCAGCTAATTGGTATTCTGTATAACACCATTAAATTTGACTCATCTGAAACAATTCATTCTTTTGTCAATCGGCTTGGAAGTGTTGTTAGAAAACGGTGTTTACAATTACCAGAACTTTCTATTGAAGTGATCTTTATAACTAAATTTACTGACCCGATTTTTACTCATCTTCATCTAAAAATCTATATCTTCACTCAAAAATTCGGTTCGTATGAAGAAATGGTGGATGTTTATTCTTCATACCAAGAAATTTAGCACTCTGCACAAATTCATGCAAATTCCTTAAACTTACCTACATCCTATTGTCCCATACAGAATTTTAAGTCTTCTTCTCTAGAACAAGCTGCAGATAACATTCACTGTTATTCTTTATCTACATCAAATACTAGATCCAATTCACATACCGGCTCCTGTGGCTCTAATTTGAGATGCAATGCCCACAACTCAGAAATCACAAACTGTTTTCACCATTTCAAATCCTCTTGCAAAAAAGTTCCTTGGGTGGGGGGAGGGGTTTACTTTTAACTTTTTTATTTTGAAAGTTACTATTTGGAAAAAATCCTGACGTGATGGTTAAAAATGAAGGTCATTTTCGGATTCGGCGCTAAAAAAGACATAAAAATCAATTATCAAATGTTAAAAAACACAACCATCACATCTATTTTATACTATAAGATTTTCGCTATATATTTGACTTTTTTGACTGAAATTTACGATTTGCGAAAAACTCTGACGTGATGGTAAAACATGAAGGTCATTTTCGGATTCAGAGCTAGAAAAAACATAATAATCAATTATCAAAAGCTAAACAATATGATACAATCCGAATTTTGCAGGCTAGTGAATAAACTAAGAATAATCGTATATGAGGCTTAAAAACAATTTGTTTCATAATCACCTTTAAAAGAACTTTACGTAAAAAACTGTCCCCTAAACGGCTAATAAAAATATGTACATATTTGTGTTTTGTACCCTGTATTTTGTACGTTACAAAAATGCATAAAAATAGGCTTGAACATATGATTTCACAATAAAAAAAATACGTATTTTAATGAAGTCTTCAAGCTAAGATTATGACTTATTTATTTGGATCCTTTGTAGATAAAACACAAATAAACTTACTTTTGACATTTCGCCATCTTGAAAAATGAAAAATCTATAAACTCCGAAAGAAGCCTTAATTTAAGTAAATAAATATCCATCTTATGCCGTCATCTTTCGGTAACAGATAAAAACCTTTATAGATAATTATTTCATACAATTATCTTGTTATAAAAAAGAAGAAAATTATAAAAACTCATTAAAATTCGATGCGTCCTAAAAATGGGGCGCTAGGCATAAATGGGTTAATAAACAAAGTCCACATAATTTTCTTTTACATTCTGATGCAAGTATTTCCTTATTATTTAACTATTTTTCCAACAAGTTAAAAATCATGTACTATAGTACAGCCGCATTTTTCCCAAAGTCAAAATTATTACTGTTAAATTTACTTATACCTATATTTCAGGCATTATAGTAGCCACTAGTATAGACACTTTTACTACATTTGTTTTACATTAATATATAAAGATTCATGATACTTAACTTTTATTTTAAAAAATCTTTTATCTTTCGTTTTGTACATATTAAATTGTAAAACAAATGTAGTATTTGTAAAACAAATGTAGTAAAAGTGTCTATACTAGTGGCTACTATAATGCCTGAAATATAGGTATAAGTAAATTTAAGTGTGATATGGGCATTAAAGAAGACAGAAATTACTGTCGAAAAACACTGACTAAATTATTACTGTTAATTCAGCTGTTGTATGTCAGGGCTCATTATGCTAACTTTTCAAAATTGGGAAAGTCTTCTAAAAAAAAAACTTTTTTTCTAATTGACAACCCTGGATATTCTATATTTGTGGGCATTTTTGAATTTAATTTTTTGAAGCCTCATCGTGTGATAATTGCTCTATATAATAATCAAATTATATTCAGTAGCAATCTTCTTGACATTTTGGATTCAGTTCCCACACAGGAGGTTGACGTGACACAAGATTTACAAGTTAATGCCATCTCTCTTTAAGAATTTTCTAATCCTTTTCATAATACTCTAATTAATTCACATTCTCAACAAAATCTTTTAACTGTGCCTACTACAATAGGTTCATATGTTACTCGTACCTCACACAATACTTGTCAACCGAGAAAGTAAAGAAAAATACAATTTTAGGATATCTTCATGAAATAGAACGGATTGAAGAAAATGTAAATCTTGAATAAATTGCTGTCATCTTAAATCATTTGTCTTCAAGCAAAAAAAAAAACAAAAAAACAAAAAACATATATATATATATATATATATATAAAAATAGCCTTTACAATTTATTATTAGAGTACAGTACAGTCTTATCTAGTACTGTACAGTACTGTACAATCTTCTCCTTATCCATGAAAGTATTTGTCCATATAGATCGAATAAGTCGTGGGGCGAGGCCAACCATGTCACAGATGGCGTACCGCGCTTTCGTCATATCAGTCTTCACTTAAGTTTTCCTGAATTCATTTTGGTGACACCGTTTCATAAAAATTAAGTTTGATCGTACCTGAGAAGGTGGGAGAGATGATTGAATGTTTAGCTGAAGAAATTACTTTTAATAAATTCGTATGAAGACCGGATACTTTATGAATAGTCATTCGAGATGGATTAAGTTTTCTCTGCAAAATTTAATGGCCAAAAGGAGAGCCCATTTTCTACTATTATGTTGACACAATAAAGAAGATTTTTTAATTCAAAGAATGTCGTCATTTTCCACTTCTCATACATTATTCCTAGACTGTGATAAAAAACAAACTTTTTCCTATCTAATATCTATTAATTATTCCCCCCTCCCAATATAAAGTCGGGTTATTGGATAATTATCAAATTCACAACTTACTAAATTCTTATACGATCACAAACTTTACCACCACAGTATAAACGGTATTCGGTTAATATGGAGAAAATTTCAGAGGACTAATAGTAGATGCCAAGGCAAACAATTTTTTAAATGGAGCCTGGGATCGGAATCCTCTTACTCATTCAAAAATGGGATGGATGTTCACTCTAACCGATCTTGGGATTCCATAAATAATTTTGTGAAAAGTTCAGATAATGTAATAAAAAATTGGAGAGACTTACCTTGCTTTGTGAAAAATGTGATAATATCAAGACAAGTGCTAAAATTTCCATTGTTGGCTCTCAAACAACACGAACTCGAGGCTCAACTATTTGTAATGTGGTTGAAGCCCATTTTTGTGTTTTTTAATCACCAACGTTTTCTTCTCATAAAAGATTAGAATGCTAGCTTAAAGATTTTTTCCCTTATAAATATTTAATTACTAGATGTAATTAAAAAATAATTTAAGAATATTATTATATTCAAGGCTGGAGTAGCACAGTTGACGTTTATTCCAACAGAGCGAAAAATTTCCAGACTAGGAATCGAACATGGATACTTGGCGTGCCGTGCCAATGCCTTACCTGTTAGGGTATCCGGACGATACCTGGCTGACATAATTCACTCTTATTTGTTGGACTTGGCTGCGAACTGCAGCGCTAGTTTCATTCATCCGAGCTATAACTATAGCATTTACAGGATGAAAGTGTGTTTTAACACGGAAACTCCTGTATACCATGTAATTAGGTCATAATGAAGGGAACGAATATTTTTTTTCCAACTGGATTAAATCATATTCAAGGCTGGAGTAGCACTGTTGGAATATACGTCAACTGTGCTACTCCAGCCTTGAATATGATTTAATCCAGTTGGAAAAAAAAAATTCGTTCCCTTCATTATGACCTAATTACATGGTATACAGGAGTTTCCGTGTTAAAACATACTTTCATCATGTAAATGCTATAGTTATAGCTCGGATGAATGAAACTAGCGCTGCAGTTCGCAGCCAAGTCCAACAAATAAGAGTGAATTATGTCAGCCAGGTATCGTCCGGATAGCCTAACAGGTAAGGCATTGGCACGGCACGCCAAGTATCCAGGTTCGATTCCTGGTGACATTTTTCGCTCTGTTGGAATAAACGTCAACTGTGCTACTCCAGCCTTGAATATGATTTAATCCAGTTGGAAAAAATATTCGTTCCCTTCATTATGACATAATTTAAGAATTTTAATTAGTTGGGGAAATGATTTCAGTATTTAGAAGTGGGGTTGGGGAAATTGATTGGGGTAATGGTTAGGGAAAAATTATTTCAATATTACAGAATATAATACTTTATAACAACGTATACTACCATCCCTCTGAGTCTGTCAACATATTAAGTGAACACCAAACATACTAGATACTTCTAATTAATATTTATACCTATCTTAATTTTTAGGTAAATATGTGATAATTAATTGTAATTATTAATTAAAATGATTATATTATTTATATAAACAAAAAATAACTTCACACAAAGACAAGGTTAAAATTAAAATTAAAATAAATTTTCATATTCAATAACAAATAAATTCCTCTTTTTTATTATTTTAGGATGGACGGGCAGCGATTGTTCGTTGCCATGCCCTACTGGATATTATGGAAAACAATGTAAAATGAAGTGTATTTGTCAAAACGGTGCCAAATGTGGTAGTGTTTCTGGAAATTGCTATTGCACGGATGGTTTCGAAGGATTATTGTAAGTATAACAAGACTTTTTCTGTTACACGGATAAATAATTACAATTGTTATACACATTGTTAAATGGTGATTTGATAAATAAATGTGTATTGAACAAGTAAATTCTTTTTCCATAAAATACATACAAGTTTTTGAAAGTAAAATTATTTTATGTGATGTAGTTTAGAAAACATTGTTATGTAGGGAATATCAAAATTCCAGGTACTACACACTTTTTAGACAAGCAAAACTCACCTATGCATTTGATAGTCGTAACTCAAGCGGTGAAGCGCTAAAAAGCACTTTCTGATTGTGAAGAAAAACCTATTAACCAGCGTTTGGCAACATGTAATCGTTTAAGCAATTTAACAACTAACAATTAAACCAATCTTTAGTCATATATTTTACGATTAAGAATTAACCATTTGTTAATTATGGAGTTTGCAACTAACAATTGTTTAATCGTTAATTGTAGATTCTACAATTAATCAACTGCTTTTTTCCACTTTTACAACAAACGATTAGTAATAGTTAATCGTGGATTTCACAATTAACAGTTAATCAATTGTTAATTGCGATTTTTTCTACCACTCTTAACGAAGTTTGCTAAAATCTATAGAATATGCTTCTGCCATGATCAACATGTCATACTTTTTATGCTAGTAGTGACCCTGGGGGAAAATTGTATAACTAAAATTATTTATTTTTTATTTTTTAAATTTGTTCATGGCTATGGCTAACATACCCCAAGTTCGAATCAGATAGGGCACATTCAGCTTAATTTTCTTTTACATCAATAACGTTCCGTAGGAGGAAAAACGGTAGCAGATGTTGATATATAAGGATGATACATATGTATTGATATATAAGTTATTTTCACTCACTCATTTGTGTAAAATATTCATACACATTGTAGTAACCACTTACAAGTCTCTGCCGTCAAGAATACAGCGGAGCATTTTTTCTGTTGTAAAATCAGCCTCACCCGCCGCTTTTTTCATGTATTCGCATTTTTTTTATATATATATAAAAAAAGGCTATCTCTTAAACTACACGCAATATTATAATAAAAAATATACTTCCAACTTTAATAATGCAATTAACTAGTTGCAGAATTTTTTTGGCCGCTAAAATAGCCTATTTAGTTATACGTGTTAGACTGTTAAAAGGTTAATGAAATAACTCGCAAGAGCTAATCCAAGAATATTCGTATTTTTTTTAAGTTGTAAAAAACAAATTAATAATAAAAATTAACAGTGAAGTGTCAGATCAAAAAAGTATTTTTTTTTAAATTTTTTTCATTTTGTATTTTTTCATTTGTATCTTTTTTAATTTTTAATGTTTCATTTTTTTTTAATCTAGCAAAATTCTAATTTACCTAGTTTGAAATGCATAACATTTATGACAACAAAAATAACAATAATAGAAACTATTTATTTGGTTTACATGTCATTTACATCAGAGCATATTCTTCTTCAATCGTGCGGTTATGTGTGTGGAAGACAATTTACTTTTATTTTTAGTAGTATACTTAACCTGATAAATTAACTTTATTACTAATGCCTCTATTATAGATCGTTCTTGTCTAGTTTATATTTTTATAACAGTTCTCTGAAATGAAAATTTTTATTTCCAAACAGATGCGAAAAACCTTGTGATCATGGAAAACATGGTAAAAATTGCACTTCTACTTGCCAATGCCAAAATGGTGCTACATGCATACATACAAATGGAAGTTGTATTTGCGCTTCAGGTACAATATTGATTTATGTCTTTCTTCCTTTTTTTTTCTTTCTTTTTTTTTAAGGAAAAAAACCTTTTTTTTCCAAAAAATGTTGTGCTTTAGTATTATAATAGACATTTTGCCAGTATTTAAAACTGTCAGTTTCAAACTTTTCTTCCTTATTGCAATCCATCAACGGAGAAAAAAAGTTGGAAATTGCACGTCAAACGTGGCAAATGAGGTGCCTTCGTACTATAACAAGTCTTATAAATATTTTTTACACCACATATTATACTGAATGTATATTTTAGTGCACTTCATAAGTGCATATCAATTTCATTCTATTCGAAAGGCTGTAACATCATTAAAATGCACTTGAAATAATTTTTTCCCATTGAGTGTAATGTAACGGAAAACTTTTGACTGCAACTGTAATTAAACTATACATTCGATTTTCATAAAATTTGAAATGACTAGGCAAAATTTTGCAAAAATTATGTATTTAAAATTTCAGACCATTCGGTTGGGTAGTTTTTGCTCTGTTATATGCGGACGGACGGACCGAACGACGACTATAGGTGCTACGTATTTATATAATTACGAACGCACCTAAAAAGTCTTAAAATTGCGCTGTGGATAAAATGTTCTAGTTAAAAAATTTCTTCAGAAATTTATATAATTCTTGAAAGGGAATGTTGCGAGTTGAGAAGTAAATTTTGGACCTATGATTTGTGCAGTGATGGATTTTACTTAGTATGCAAAAGACGTGGAAATATTAAAATTCAATGTCCAGAGATTTTTCAGATGAGTCGAATTCTTGATTAACATATTCCGTGCAGATAATGCAGCATGGCAGCATTGGAAATCCCTCTCCCTCTACACACACAAGAAGTATAATAGATTTTCTGCAACATCATACAGCCATTACTCGAGAAGAGAAATAAAATAATCTTTATGTATCACATCAAAAATCAAAGAGTTGTGAAATTATTGTAGCTGCACAGACAAAATAAGTGGTATATTTAAATGCACATTATAAAGCAAAAACATGTACGTGAATAACACTGACGTCATATCGACCGTGACAACGATCTGAGCAATCAACTGTGTTTTTATCCGAAATATATTACCATCTAAACCTCACACAATTTCAATTTTTACACCATCGAATAGGAAAAAATTTTTTACTTTTATATGCATTTTGTTTTAAATCTGTATCTGAATTTACAGATTTTTGATGGTTTTGAAAATAGTTTTCAAGCAGGATTAAAAAAAAAAGTATCTCTAATAGCATCAATCCGATTACGGAAGATTAGGCCGTTTGCACTTAAATCGATATAAGTAGTTCGGCATTTGTTTCCGCCTAATATCCCATAACGAAGTTAAAAATTCACCAATAAATAAATAAATAAATAAATAAATAAAATAATATAAATAAAACATAACATTAACAGATAGGTAATCTAAATACGCGATTAAACAGTGAAATAATCAGAACAAAAAAGGTTGCTATAAATAGCGAAATCGTTGACGATTTATTTGGCTATTAACCGCTGGTGTGTGGCTAATATGAAAGTACCATTTTTAATGAATTTCAAAACTTTATTGGAATTCATAATTGATATTTTTCATATCAAAATGTTTTTCGGTGTGGTTAGCGGGAAATCCAAATATATATATTAATCATTAAAACTCTATTAGATTTTTTCAATTGTAAGTGATTTTCACCTATTTTCCGTACCCCGGAAAGCCCTGTTTGGATCTTCTGCAAATAATAAAAAACAAAATACAGTTATAAAATAAAATATTTAATGCACGTAATTTTCATACATTTTTAAAGCTTCATACATCCGCTCCAGCCTCTTCCTTTTTCGAGAAAAAAATAATTTCAAACGTAAAGTTTATTTAATTAAATGTGTTTTGGTATTATGTCCCAGTTATTTGAAATCTACTTGATTTCATTCATTAAATAAAATTTCTAGTTCAAAGTACGTTTTTTGATTAAAAAGAGAACGAGGTTGTCAAGTGGGAAACTTATATAAACAGCAATAAATTATGTCATATGTTAAATTTTAATTGAGAAAGAAGCAGCAAAAGACACTTCTTTAATAAGCAGTTTCAAAATACATTACGTTCACAAGAGTTTTGTGAGTACAATGGTGGAAATTGATTTATAAAAACACGATTTTTTAACAAAAAACTTCTATAACATTAATTAAAAATGAATGCAATTTCATACATTATACATGCTACTTATAACAATTGATTTACAAAAATAAAATTTCATATATAATCATAAACAAAAACATAAGGTAAAAATTAGATTTTCGTAACATACAAACACGGAAATTGATTTATGAAATATAACATTTCATTAGCTATTCTGAAGTCATGTGACAAAAGTTTGCATAAAACAAAGTAACGTGACATAACGCAGTAGACATAAAAAACGTTATATATTACAAGCAATACGTTTCAGTCATAATTTTCACGATGGGTAAATGAAAGGTGTTATCTAAAGACGAAAGAGCCAAAGTCGATGCATATCTAGAATGTGGAAAATCTGTTTCAGAAATTAGTAAATTAATTAAAAGATCAGTTGGCGTGATATAATATAACTATAGGAAAGATCCGCCAAATTATTTCAAAAATTTTAACAAAAAAAGGCAATCCACGTTTAACTAAGAGGGTGAATATGGGGATTCTTCAATTTACATCAAAAATCTGCCAAAGTTCAAAGGACATTTGCGCAGATCTATCCTTTCCTTTGACTTCTTGAAGAGTTTGGCAAATTTTACATTCTTCACGGAGCTTGAGATGGTTGAAAATGAAGCCTGGTCCAAAGTTACTTCAGCGTTTGTAGTATTGCGAGAAGTACATGGCGATGAGCGAAAATTGGAATTTTGGTGGTGGAAGTTTGACGATTGTGCAGCGATTGCTTATGATGGCAGAAGTGAAATTGTATTTTTAAATGATGGCTATAATTAATTTGATTACGGATTAGTTTTAGAAAATTCCCTTCTTCCATTTGTATGGCCATATTATAGTTTAGAATACATCTTCATGCAAGATAATGCAAGTATTCACACATCAAATGCATTGAAAGATTTGTGTGACAAAAAGAATATTGTTCCTTTAGATCATCCACCTATTAGTCCTGATTTTAACCTCATCGAAAACGTTTGGGGACAGCTTGTTGGAATGGTTTATGCAGATGGGATTCAGTACACATCACTTGTAGAATTGAAAGCTTCACTCTGTCAGAACTGGAAACTAATTGATCAGAAATACATTCAAAATCTTGTTTTATCATTGCCATCTAGAATAATAATAACTTTGATGAAGAAAGGAGGCTTTATTAAATTAATGTCCAATATTGATTTCAATGAAATGTGACATTTCATAAATCAGTTTCCATGTTTGTATATTTCGAAAATCTAATTTTTGACCTTATTTTTTTTTTTGTTTATGATTATGTATGAAATTTTATTTCTGTAAATCATTTGTTATACATAGCATGTATAATGTACGAAATTTCATTCATGTTTAATGAATATTCTAAAAGTTTTTGTCAAAAAACCGTATTTTCATAAATCAATTTCCACCACTGTGGCATTACCTGTTTGTACCTGTGTTATTACCTGTTGCTAATCTTTCCACATTACACGAATCCATTGCTAAATCTTATGGAGTACTTGGCTTTTCTGATAAAGATCAAAGTTTGTAATATTTTTTCGGAGTATTTATCGGGATTCTGCTGCTAAATTGGACTGATGTTATACTGTTTGCATACAAAAGTAGATTGTTCAGTTTTTTTAATTTTTTTTTGAGAATGCACTTAAAATAGACCCCCCTTGTCAAAGTCTTTATGTTCTCAGAGAGGGTAAGAAACTAGCAGAAGAGTCAGGTGAAAACTATTTTTCCTTCAAGAAAAATGTGAAGACGTGGAGGCAATTTTTGAAATTTCATTTCAGCAACTATAAACGAAGGCGGTTGCATTTGATTTAAAAGCTTATTCTTGCATGATGCTAATTGACAGTGGCCTGGTGAATTTTCCTAGAGATTCAAAATCTCACTTTTCCCAAGGAAACATTCTGTAAAATTGAATGTAATATACTTTTCGATGAAAAACACACAAAAGAGTTAAAAGTGACAGATTAATGTTTATCTTAAATCCCTTTGTGTATTAATTTATTTGTATTAGTATTTGGAAAATTTAGGAACTAATTGATATTTTCCTTTTCTTTATCTGGAATCCTTTTATATATTTTTTAAATGCGCCATTTTTAATTCTCAACAACATGACGCCTCTGCTTACTGTTTGTTTACAATGAATTAGTCTTTCCATCTTCAAAGAATGAATCTCCTGCCTTAATTATTCACACAAATCATCCCTTAAAAATTTCCAACAGTGAATAGTAAAAAGTGAGATATGATATTTTAACGTTTGTTTTACCTAGCATCTACATAGTACCTTTGTTATTTCTTTGCTGTTCCTTCACTAAATATGACAAATGAATTGTTTCGAAGTATGCCATATTTCCTTTCAATTTACATCCGTTCTCTTTTTGAAACTTTGTATTTTATTGCATTCTTATGCAATTTATTTGTTTCTTCTGTTATTATTTAATTAATAATTGACATAATCGCAATGCAGTTTCACCCGATTTCTCTCTTTCTCCCCCTGTTTTTTTTTTTTAAGTTTTTTGCTTTTTATTTGAACTTGATTTATCAATATGACCTATTTTTAAAGGAATAATAATAGTAATAAGAATAAAAAAGCCTAGCTCCTGTGTCATGTCAGTTGCGTTCTTTTTAATTTCTGTTTTCCACGTTATCTTCTGACTTGTTAATGTTTTTGTTAATTGTTCTTGTTTTGTTCCAGAATGCTCTCTTAAAGATGTTTTTCAATTTCATATTCATTTATGTCATTTATTTCAGTAAGGTACGTTTGTTGATGCAATGGGGACCAAGTTCCTTTACCATTGCACTACAAGCAATTTTCATTCCATTTCTTCTTCATAAGATTGGAACGATTTCATAGCTAATAGCATGGGTATCATTTTTATCAATATTATGATTCGTTTTTAAAATTTTCTTATTTGTTTTTTGAATGTACGCATTTTGATGTTTGTATGCATGATATGTGTGTTATTATTTCCATTATTATGTTTTATTATTTTCATTTATGTTTCGTCAATTGGGTGATTCTTTGGAAACTATATGTGCTAATTTTTAAATGGTAATGGTTTTATACTACAAAAATGCATACACAAAATATAGTTAGTATTGCTGGTTATTTTGTATACTGCGCAACAATTGACATAGGGAGTTGAAATTATTCTGTTTTTTTTACAGAGGATTTTTATTAAAGAAGCTTTTCTAATGAAATATTTAGAGGCATACTTTATAATTTCCTTTCGTAGTATTTAAATTGTTTTCGAGAATTGTGAGGCTTCCACAACAGTATTTTTTGTTAATTAATCTAATTACTCTTGTAAATATTACAACCCCCCCCCCCCCCCTCTAACTACTGATTTAATAAATCGTTTTTATTCAAAAATCCATCTAAAAATCAAATTGTTATTATATAAGTTGTTTTAGATATCTTCATGCATTAACGAAGATAATTGTTGAAGAGGAGCAAATTTCTGATTTATAATTCGGGACATAAAGGGTTAATACTGTAATTTATGTACTAAAAACGGATGCTGTCACTTACATTTGCAAATATAATTTTGTAATTATTTTACTGTTTTCGAATTTTACTCTGGAACTAAATAGTTCCATCGTACCCTAATTTTATATTTACAAACAATTAAAATCGATCTGAATTACATATGAAACTTCTTGGGAATTATTTTTATTACTCTCTTTTATTTATTTAACTTAGTTCATGTATTTAAAGGTAATAATTTTTAATCAATTTTTCATCCACTTACTAATATGCTAAAATATGGAAAAATATGAACACATGTTTAATTTCCGATGGCAATGCAATATTTTAGTATTTTTAAAACTTACTCATAAATTAATAAACTAATTTTAAGGCCTTTTTGACACAGTTGATAATCCACCAAATATCCTTTATGGATACAACAGTTTAGGATTTACTACAAAAAGTCGTTAATTATGCGAGCCAAACTATGCTCGCTAAAATTTGTCAACTAACTGTGAAAACGCAAAAAGTAAAGTATTTTAAATACTAAAAAGTAGAAAATAAATATAAATAAAAAATAAAGAGTGTAATATTAACAAAAACCGCGTTTAAATATATAGCAAATTAACGCCGTGTAATAATATACTGATTTTAATTGCTAAAAGGTGTAAATTAAAACTTTAAAAACAGTAAAAATAGGTTTATTCGACCGTTTCGACACTACCCGAGCCCTTTTTAGCAATTAAAATTAGTATATTAAAATCGCATTTATCAATAGTAGTTTAATAGTAATTAAATTATAACTGTACGTTGAGAAAACAATTTAGAAATCCTAAATAGATTGTTTAATAGAGTTTTTTTCTCTTTGCTGTTGCCATAAATAGAGTAAAAATTACAATTTTTTAAATAAGCTAATCCTCGCTTTCTACCAAGCGTAAATCAAAGCTATGGATTTTCCAAAACTGGGAACCAGGCCAAATTAACATAATGAAAAGGAATTTTTTTAGTACAACATGAATTGAAATCATGAAATTAGGCGAGAATTTTAAGATAAACATCAGATGTTGATAAAGTGTGTAAAAAAAAAAAAAAGGGGGTTTCTACATTTATACTTACTATTTAAACTTTTTCAACTGTGCACTAACTTACAAAACGCAATCCGTTTGATATGAGTTCTCAGATTTTTATTACAGTTTTTGCTTGAAATATTACATTCCTCAGATTTTCAAATCAAAATTTTAGTAGGATGGGGTAAAGGCTTTTAAATAACGAAACTTTTTAGTTGCTTATTTGGTTGCTTTTGATTATATGGGGCAGGATTGTCTGCTTCCATCAACGTAACTAACCAATTAAAGTCAAAGTAGTTAATATAATTAAACAAATTATATATAAATATTGTTAAACGGTATCTTTTAATAGTCTTTCTTTATTATGAATATTTTTATCTGAATGGGCTATCCCATTCATTTCTTGAAATTTCCTGCCTAAATGATTGAATCATTTCTTTTCAATTCACGTGATTACGATTAAAGAAATGACAATAGTAGAATAAATAATTTCCCTGGTGATTTAGTTGATATAAGATGGGAGAATGAATTTAGAAACTCAAAGTTGGAAATCTGATAACGATAAAATTGTAGTATCACTGATAGGAATTAGCAAATGTGAAGATATCGTAATACCATAATGCCCTTTATTAGCAGTGTTTTTCATATACTTTATTATCATTGTAAATGTTCTAGAAACATTATACATACAGTGGATACCAAAAGTGTTCGTACACTGTGCAAATTTGTAGTAAAAAGGAAGTACCTTGGAATTGAATTCGAATAGTAAGTCCAATATTTTTCCACATCATCTCTATGTTATTCTAAATAACATCCGACATTAAAAAAAATATTGACTGTTTTTCTTTTTACATAAAAAGGAAAACGAAAGGAGGCAGAGAAACAACACACTACAAAAGTATAATAAAACACTCATACTACAATATATATTAAAACACACATACACACATAAATAACGCCTGCATTCAACAGTTAAAGGTATATATAAATATTATACAGCCATTCATACAATAAATACAATAAACCCAACTGGAGTGAAAAATTAGCCAGAGGCAGGAATCGAACCCGGGACCACAGTATACAAGACTGCTGCTCTAACCACTGAGCTACTCCGGCCGTTGTCCGGTCATCCAAGGCTGTCGTATAGATGTCTGGTGACTTCCCCAACATGGTTTATTTGTGAGAAATTGCAGACCCAGGTATCGGCCGGAGTAGCTCAGTGGTTAGAGCAGCAGTCTTGTATACTGTGGTCCCGGGTTCGATTCCTGGCTCTGGCCAATTTTTCACTCTAGTTGGGTTTATTGTATTTATTGTTTGTATGTCTGTATAATATTTATATAAAGCTTTAACTGTTGAATGCAGGCGTTATTTATGTGTGTATGCGTGTTTTAATATATATTGTAGTATGAGTGTTTTATTATAATTATCGTATATCGATGTAATAGTAAAATCTATTCATCGTTGTCCGGTCATCCAAGGCTGTCGTATAGATGGTTGGTGACTTCCCCAGCATGGTTTATTAGTGAGAAATTGCAGAATCAGGCATCGGCCGGAGTAGCTCAGTGGTTAGAGCAGCAGTCTTGTATACTGTGGTCCCGGGTTCGATTCCTGGCTCTGGCTAATTTTTCACTCCAGTTGGGTTTATTGTATTTATTGTTTGTATGTCTGTATAATATTTATATATACCTTTAACACTACAAAAGTCTTCGTACATTGAAACATTTTCGGATAAATTCATAATAAAAATGATCGTTTCTCGCTTTATTTTTATTTTTGCATTGTGGTGACGTTTAAAAAATTGTTTGGCTTTAATTTTTGCCTGCTGTCTCCGTAATATTCTACTTCTTACTTAAAAATGGTTCATAGTCGTAAAGAAACAACTAACAGTATTCGAAAATTGATTATTTTTCATCAAAGTAGTGGTAAATCAGTTCGGAATATTTCTAAATTAGTTAATTTATCCCATTCTACGGTGCAGTATGTGATAAAACGCTTTAAAGAAGAAAACTGGATCGAAAACAAAGTAAGAAAAGGTCGTCCGTCAAAGTTAACACAACGTGATCAGAGATTTATAATTAGAAAAATTGGGAAAAATCCACGTTTAAGTGCTGTAAAAGTTGCTACAGCTCGTAGAATTTTTTTTTTTTAATGCGGAAAGCAGAAAACTTAGGCTTTCCTTCGCAAAATCAATGATAAATAAACCAGAATCGTATTAGAATAATGTCTTATTTGCAGATGAAAGTAAATTTAATATTTTTGGTTTTGATGGGCGTATAATTGTGTGGAGAAAAAAAAAATGAAGAATCTTAAGAACTTTTGTTGGAATAATTGACGGCAGAGGTGTTCTTGTGTGTGTGTGTGTGTGGGGGGGGGTGCATGACAGCATCAGGACTAGGTAATGTAGTATTTATTGATGTCATAATGAGTTATTCTCTTAAATTTTCTTATACCCACATTTCAGGCATTATAGTAGCCATTAGTATAGACACTTTTTCCACATTTGTTTAACATTAATATATAAAGACTCATGACACTTAATTTTTTTCATTTTAAAAAATCTTTTATCTTTCTTTTTGTACATATTAAAATCGAAATTTATAATTTACATTCTCTTTACTTTTCCTAAAAACAAAAAACGCATTTCTTTATTTAAAAAGAACATATATTCCGGTATATCGTTAAAACTATGCTATTTACCAATATATACTGCATTGTCCAATACTCTTTGGCACTTCTCTGACAAGAACGTTTTCGTCCCTTCTAGGACTTCATCAGTTTCAAATGGCTGCTCGCAGTTTCGCTTTTGACCTTTTAACTTCTCTCTCTTTTTCTTTCCTCTTCTCCCTTTTCACTTTCCCCTTCTTTCCAGCATTTTTAGCCAACGGAAATCAACATTTGCATGCATCATTTCGTTGCATACATTTTGTCTGTCGAGATTAATCTCTATAGCCTCTCTCATCAGTGTATTGTGGGGGTTATCACACGTAGCTATTTTTTCTATTTTAATTGATTGAGGTATTATGGGTTTTTTTAAATTTGTTCTTGAGAGGGCTGTTGCTTGATTATTATATTTTAAGTCGCGGATATGCTCCTTATGTCTTTCGCTTATTTTTCGCTTGGTCATCCCGATGTATGTAATTTCCTTATTTTCTATATCTGAGGCTTTAATTTTATATACTCCTGCCGTCTGTAATTCTTCGTATCTTTCAGCTTCATTTCGTATCGTTTTAAATAGGGAGTATCTTTCCAAGTTTACTTATTTCGCGTTTTATTTTTAGTGCTATCCCGTTCATGTATGGTAGGGGGGTGGTGGTGTATAATCTTTTTTATTTTGTCCTGGTTGGATCCAGTTAATTTTTTCTTTCGCTTTTCTGATTAGCTTCTCTATTGTTTTCCTTGGATGGCCAGCGTTAAGTCCCATGTTCTCTATAATCTTTAATTCTTCTTTTAATAACTTTTCTGTTGAACATATAGACAGTGCTCTATAGATGTAGGTATTTAGGGCTGCAAGTTTATAGTTTATTGGTGTATGTTTTGCTTGACATTATCGCTAGGTTTGCAGTAGGTTTTCTATAGATTGTTGTTTTTATCTGGTCATTTTCGTATATTATTTTTACGTCAAGGTATGGAAGGGATCGGTTCTTTTCTTCTTCAATTGTAAATTGTATATTGCTATCGTATTTATTTATTTCGTTTAAGAGGTTTTTTAGGTTTACTGTTCTGTTTGTTATGATAAATATATCATCCACATACCTTACCCAAAGGCGTATTTCATTTTTATGATCCCGTATTATTCTTTTTTCCATTACTCGCTTTCCATTAGCGTTATTCACTTTATTTAAATATTTTGAAACAATTTAAAATTATCAGCCCAAAGTTTGGGTATTGGAAACAACTTTGTTTTTATCAAGATAACAATCCTAAGCACACGGCTCTCAACGTTCGCATCTGGTCTCTCTATAATTGTCCACAAGTTCTGAAATCCTTAGTATCTTAATCCAAGTACCTTAATCACCGGAGTGAAATCCAATAGAACATATTTGGAGAGAACTGGAGGTTAGAGTACGAAGACACGACATTAAAACGAAAAGCGAATAATAAACAGTAATGATCGACGAATGCATGAACAAACATTGACGGAATACTTTACAAAACAACTAGTGAAATCTATTCCCAGACGTTTAAAAGCTATTGTGGATGCTAAAGGATATCCTACTGAGTACTAATTTAACGAAATATTACAATATTTACTAAATATGTAGAGATTTTTTTTAAGTGTACGAAGACTTTTGTAAGGTAACTTTTTTGTTATTTTTTGATTATTGATTTCTTCAAAATAACGATTTACTATGTTTTTAAAACATTTTTATGTAGTTTTGTTAAGAATAAGTTATAGATCTTATTATTAAATACTCATTCTAAAAATATTAATTTTAATTAATGGATAGACTACTATTTTACTGAAATTCGTAAGTGTACCAACACTTTTGGGAATCACTGTACTAGGCCGAATTAAGGGTTAGTAACCAAGTCGCAGCAAGTTACTTGTGTGTATGAATCCTTAGATCTTGTAATCCTACAATCGTAGGGAAGCTCAAAGTAGCTCTAAAAACTTTGGCCGCCAGGTCCGAAGCATGTTCGGAGTTAAAGATCTATCCCTGTGTGCTGGGTTCGAACACCCTTCAGAGCCCGTCTTTATATTTCCAGGGATGCCCGCCACCGCCAGCACCTGCCTACGCTCTTTCTATTTTAGGGTGGCACTCAGTATCGGCTATTCTTTTGTGCTATAACGTTGGCTATAAGGTAATTAATTTTTTATTTGGTCCGACACACTTTCGGAACTGGCACACAGGTAGAAAAAGATCTATTGTGTGCCAGGTACGAAGAGTCGTCGGAGCAATTAAAAATTTGATTAGAATATATATATATATAACCATTAATTAAACATTACCGACCATCATCAAAAGCCGCAATATTGTGATATATATATATATATATATGTACATAATTATGTGCATCATAGTAATGTTTTTTATTTTAAAGAATTATATAGGAAGAGAAAAACTAGGTGGCACCTGGGGATGGATTTTGAAAAAATGGGATGACAGCCAAAATGTTAAGAAAATTTAAAAGAAAACATATAGAAAAAGTAGAAAAATATAATACCACTCAAGTTTTCGTCGAATTTGTTTGAAATTCATGAAGTTTTATTTAAAAAAAAATTAGTCATTCAATTTATTGTAAATTTAAAAGACGCGGTAACTCTAAGCATTTTAAAATCGAAGACTTCTTCCAGCTATTTTTTTGCAAACGATAAATGTTGAATGACGGGTTAAATAACAGATCAGCCATTTTTACTTTCTTCTATCTTCAATAGAAGAAAGTATTGTAATCGAAATTTTTTTCGACTTCCGGTTTTCGACGGATTTACATGTTTTAGGGGTCAGAGATCCCCCAAAACATGTTTATAGAAAATGACTGTCTGTCCGTGTGTCCGTCTGTCGCCATTGTACCATCAAAAAGTGTATGAAGTTATGCATAGAATTGAACCAAATTTTTATTTTAAGTTTTTGGCTATGGCAAGCAGATCCTCTCTGAATTTGGAAAAAATTCGCCGGTAGGGGGCGCTGTAATAACGATTTTTGTGCGATTTTGAATATTGTACCATCCAAAAGTATATGAAGTTATGCATAGAATTGAACCAAATTTTTATTTTAAGTTTCTGGCTATCGCAAGCAGACTCTCCCTGAATTTGGAAAAAATTCGCCGCTAGGGGGCGCTGTAATAGCGATTTTTGTGCAATTTTGAACATTGTACCATCCAAAAGTACATGAAGTTATGCATAGAATTGAACCAAATTTTTATTTTATGTTTTTGGATATAGCAAGTAGGTTCTCCCTGAATTTGGAAAAAATTCGCCGGTAGGGGGCGCTGTAACAGCGATTTTTGTGTGATTTTGAATATTGTACCATCCAAAAGTGTATGAAGTTATGCATAGAATTGAACCAAATTTTTATTTTAAGTTTTTGGCTTTAGCAAGCAGATTCTCCTTGAATTTGGAAAACATTCGCCGGTAGAAGGCGCTGTAACAGCGATTTTTGTGCGATTTTGAATAGTGTACCGTCCAAAAGTGTATGAAGTTATGCATAGAATTGAACCAAATTTTTATTCTAAGTTTTTGGCTTTGCCAAGCAGATTCTCCCTGAATTTGGAAAAAATTCGTCGCTAGGGGGCACTGTAATAGCGATTTTGCATATTGTACCATCGAAAAGTGTATGAAGTTATGCATAGAATTGAACCAAATTTTTATTTTAAGTTCTTGGCTATGGCGAGCAGGTCCTTCCTTAATTTGGAAAAAATTCGCCGGTAGGGGGCTCTGTAATAGCGATTTTTGTGCCATTTTGAATATTGTACCATCGAAAACTGTATGAAGTTATGCATAGAATTGAGCCAAATTTTTTGTGTTTCTTTTTGGTCATGGAATGAAGGTCCTCCCTGAATTTGGAAAAATTCCGCTGGAAGGGGGCGCTATAATTACGATGTCTGTACCATTTTCTTTATTGTACAATCGAAAAGTGTAACAAATTCTGCATACAACTGAATCAAATTTTTTGTGCATGTTTTTGGCTTTGGCCAACAGGTCCTCCTTGAATTTGGAAATATCGCGCGGTAAAGGGGCTATGTGATAGCGATTTTTGTATACTTTTCTTGATTTTTCGTGTAGTTCTATTGTCACATCGGCGGCTCGCGCAAAGGCGGGAACTCACTTTCTGCTAAGTCGGCTATTCGCAAACATCTGATAACAACGGAATAAGGAAAAACTATTAATGTTAACAAATATCATGATATAGATTAACTCGTTTTTAGTTCATTTAATTGACTGAAGTAGAAATTTAAGATGAAAATCAAAGTTGGTATAGTAATGAACTAATAATATTGAAGTATTAACATGCGTAACTAGTTTCTGAAATATTAAGATGTATAAGATAGAAGAAAGTTTTGGGATTGGCACATCCAACTAGTTTTTTTAAATATGTGAACAGCCGACATATATTAAGTCCAAGTGCGAATTCGCTTCTGCCAATACCTCTATCAAGCCACTGACAAGCAAATCGTGTTCATTTCATTGCCAGATAGGAGTGGATACATATAGGAAGCTTTGCTCGCCTTCGGCTCGTTGCGGTTCAATCCATGGAGGAAAGAGATAGATGGAGATGTAGTATGCCGTAAAAACGGTTTGCAATATGATGCGCGTTATCGCTCAAATTTAAATGTTCTCACTCAGCCCAAACAAAACAAGTACCTGGAACAGGGACCGAATTCTTTGACATCACCCGTGCATTTTTTTCTCTAAATAAAAGTGATCTGCTTATTTTTAAGCATTCTAAAGCAGCATTCTATTATTGTGTTATGAATTAAAAACTGTATTACTAAAATTTTTCTTTTTTTTTTCGTGAAAGAACGTTGCTTGTGTTTGGGTCGACTGTAGCTGATTTTAGGGTTACATTTTTGGCATCACCCCCAGCCACCTTACTGCATCTCCATCTATCTCTTTCCTCCATGGGTTCAATCATAAGTCTGTACATTAATATTTCTGGAGTTTTCTGCCCTATTTGATGTCAGATTATTGAGTTATATTTATTTTCCGTTCACGAGATCACAATTGCCGAAAAGGAAACGTTTAGAACTCATAATGAAATAATTGCGAATTCAAATCTCGAAAGCCATAACATTTTCAATAAGAAAATCCTTTTTTTGATGGCATGGAATTAAAATATCTTAAGATTAAATACAGAATATACAGAAAAAAATTATAATAGGGGAAATTATTAGTAATTTTAATTTATTTGTTCGTTGATATTACTTGAAGAAGCACCATACGTTAACTATGCAAACGAGCTATGAAAAGCTTTGAATTAATAAATTAATCTTTGTATTTACTGTGAATATTGCACTTAAAATTAATATTTTGTCATGATGTAAACAGGTTGGACTGGTTCGGACTGCAGTAAAACTTGTCCACAAGGGAAACATGGTGCCAATTGCTCTAAGAAGTGTGAGTGTTTAAATGGAGCATCGTGTGATCCAAAAGACGGAAGTTGCAGATGTGCCTCTGGATTTAAAGGGAAATTGTAAGTACTTTTTTTTCTATGTCTCATACGTCTATATTTTATTCATGTCTTAGATTGTTATGCCCATCAGTAGTGTGTGAGACTGTTTTATCATATTAAACTATAATTCAGAAACGTGTCTGGAAATTTATAACTGGATGCAGTAACTTTTAAATATTTTTACTGTGCTTATTTTTGAGTACCACCAGGCCCGTATTCTGAACTTGTGCAAGATGGTCAAGCTTCTATCAGTAAAAAAAAAAAAAAAAAAATCCCTTACTTAATTGTAGCTAAATAAGGCTAAAATTACCGTTCTGTTTTACTGGAGGAAGTTTTCACATGCTGCACGTGTTCAGAAAACGGCCCCGAGTACCACTATTACCGAATAGTAATCTTCGTATTGTTCAGTCTCAGAATTCTATGAATGACGGATTGTGGTATCCAAAAACGAGCTCTTCTGTGAACCCTGCTTTATATTAAAATTATTATTTAGGGCTTTTTAAAGTCCCGTCGGGATTTTATGTAGATAGAATATATGTTATAGATGTACGTTTTTATAATTTTCTGTAAAAACACAGATAGGAAGTTCTTGATAAATTTTCACTAGTTGTCGATTAAAAGCATTCGACCAAGATTCTCGACCATTAGTTCATACTTTTGTTTTATAAATTGGAGGGAAAAGTTAGTGGTTGCACAGGAAATTGTATGCAGAGGAAGACAGAAGATGTAACTTATACATTTTCAGCTATAGTATATTTCATTTTACAGCCATAGTATAGCATTTTCGAATTGTTTAAGCGTGTTTGTAACGGTAAATTTCCCCCATATTTATCGGAAAATAACTAACCCCTGCTGTTATGCGTCGTGCAAACGCTCACATAAAATATGTTGCAGTTTACTCCACAGTTTGAACGACAATACCACTATAGCCTTTGTTTTTTCACTCATGTAAAATTACAAAGTCTTCAGTATCTCTATGCACGCAAATATAGTGTTTTTATTAATGTGAATTTAGAAGGTCTGCTTCATTTTTATCGATTTCAAACCAAATTGCAGTGCAGATAGTTTCTTTAAAGCATAACTCTAGAATTACTTGGGGGCTGTGCATATATAACGTTACAATTTTAGGGGCGAGGGGGGTCTGGCACATGATATCGTAAATATCTCTAGGGGGAGGGGGGTTGTCTTTTGATATTGTTATCATTTTTGATCTTGTAACTTGGTCTTTAAATCAAAATAGTATGTTATCTTTTTTTTAGTTTATTATCTATTTTTATGAAAATACAAAGTTATTATTAAAATCATTATATGATTACAAAATTATTTAATTCCAAAATATGGGATACCCCAACATTTATCATTCCTGTTCTTCTGTCGCATGGGTATTCATATATAATCCGCTGTTCGAGAAACCGTATGCAAAGTATGTTTGAAAAGATACTTGTGTTTACTAGTAAATAAAAGAGAAAGAATGTTGTCCACCTATTTTGTTGATGAGAAGTTCTGTCTGCCTGCCCCCCCCCCCCCCCAAAAAAAAAAAAAATGCTAGACGACGCAAATGCTAGGGGCAATGCTAGAAGACATTGTTACTGTTGAATGTAATATGTAACGAAAAGCTATTACTAAATATCTTTAAATAGTAACTTTTTTCTAATGTATTATTTCACATAAAGTTATTTTATATATAAAGTGATATGTTATTGACTTCTCTTCATTTGAATCAATAAAGTATGCTAAAAATAAATGTAACCGTATTTGTATATCGCTCCAAAGAAATGAAAAAAAAAAATGCAACAATCAAAAGAATTTTTAGACTTTGATAACGATATCATTACGGGGGGGGGGGGGTTCGAGGTATGATAACGTATGATATCGTAAGGGGAGAGGGGGTCCAAAATTACCAAAAAGTTGATAACGTTATATATGTACAGCTCCTTCGCAGCATGAGGTGAATTTTGGATTTGCATATTTCAAGCTTCTGAAAATCGATTTATGTTTTAAAATGTATAGGTTATAGTGCATTTTTTCAAACATTAATTTCGTAATTTATATATTATGAAATTAATATTCGAAAAAAATATGTATAGTGTAGCCTATAACAGTCCCGGCACGATATTTCACTATATTCCAACAATTGATGACATGATATTTCACAGAAAGAAAAAAAAATTCTTTTATATATTTCTCTAAAATATCTCTATAATATTAAGGTTATGAACTATTCGGATTTTGTTTGGACTAAGTCATTCCGTGTCTTTGATTAAATAATCGGATTGTGATCTTGTATTTCTTGTACATTTATCTCGATATGTATTATCATCTCTGAAAATTTTGCCCGGCTTCTGAATCCACCTGTATTTTAAAGTCTCTTTTTTTTGTTGTTATCATTTTTTGTGCATTGTTGTTAGGAAATGTTTAACTGCATTTTGCTAATTAACAATTAATCTGATTTGATTGCATTCCTTATCTGCATTTACACAAGTAAAAGTAACGCAGGAAAACATAAGTCACAGTTCTGTGGCTGAATCACCAGCTATGGCTAAAACATTCTGAAGCTGATGGCTATACAGATAGAAAAAAACTAACGGAT
This sequence comes from Maratus speciosus, assembly GCA_963932465.1. NCBI lineage: Eukaryota > Metazoa > Arthropoda > Arachnida > Araneae > Salticidae > Maratus > Maratus speciosus. Next base: position 435,380,878 of record OZ010790.1, on the reverse strand, counting down.
GTGACTAACTTTGTGGCAAAGCCATTTTAGCTCAAAATGAATTCCACGTGATCCAATTTATTTCCCGAAAGACTTCCTTGAACCGTAGAAGAATAACAGAAACCAGAGAAGAGAATTGGTTATTGTTGCTTTTCTTTTTTTAAATCTTCTTCAATGATTTAATTTTTCACTTAACATAGTCATGTTAAGAATCGGTTAAAGAACATGCCTCTTCAGTGATGAGCACAATTCGAAGGTTGCTTAAAAAAAGGTTCTGCGAAAGGTAAAAGAAATTTTATTTATTTCTTTGATTTATTTAACCAGTGAATGTCTCTCATTAAAAAAAGCAAAGATTGCTGTTCGAACATTCTGGTAGATATTTTGAATAATAATAATAATGATAAAACACACGCTACATTAGCAACACTTGTTGGGGGTACCGAGTGTCCAAAATTGGTTTTGAACAATACATGTGGATTTTAGAGTTTAAAGCTATCCAAAAACGTACTAAAGTGCTCAAAAGTATACTAAAGCGTCTATACTGAAGCAAAAAATGGAAAAAATCTATGTATGCAACCATTGCTCATTTATTTGCAATAGGAATAAATATCTGAAAATACATTTTAGACTACAGTACAGCACCGCTAATCCGCAAACCTGTAATTCGCAAATGCCTGTAATCCGCTTTGTATGAATGTTTGTAAACAAAGAATTTTAATTCTTAAAAAATAATTTCTCAATGGTGACAATTTTTTAGTTTTTCTCCTAGTTTTAATCTTATGTATGATACATATGTATACATATATATGTATACATATGTATAATACATATGTATCATACATCAGTTAAACTTATTTTTTACAATTTAAAATGATAGTATGCATAAAAATATTATATTTATTTAACAATTTACATGGTAAATAAATAAAAAAGTCCTTTTTAAAAATTTACTTTAAAAAAGTATTTGTATAAATGGAAGATTTTTACTTAGACAATATGCTATTTAATTTGTTATCGAGAAACAATTACAATTTATGGAATTACAATTGAAAATTAAACAGTTTATACAAAAAGTAAGCAATTGATTCCCTAATAAAAATAGGAATATCAATAAATTCACATTTAATATTTATATATATGTATTTACATTAATTTATAAAGGATATTTAAATTTATAAAAACAAATTTTTTTGTTTTCTAACTGTTGAATATTTATAGAAGACTGCCAGACATAATGTAGAAATATAAACCACATATTTTAACACAAATAACTATTGATGATATATTTAACAAATATGAAAACCAATAAATTATTTTTTAAATAATTCTTACTTAATTCATGAGTTATAAAATGTGTATTTTTTTTTTTCATTTTAAGCATTAACAATCTAAATATTCCCAAAATATGAATAAAATAAATGTAAACAATTATTAAATACACATGACACGTAATCTGCAAAATGTCTCTAATCCGCAAAACGCTTGGAACTAAGCTGTGCAGATTAGCGGTCTTCTACTGTATTTTTTTTTAAAAATACTTTTTAAAAATTTTTATATAGTAAAAAAAAAAAAAAAAAAAGTAAAAATTTGACAATAACTGTATAATATAAAAATTTATAGAAATATAATAAATTCACAACAATACCATAAAAGAAGGTGGAAAGAAATTTATTAAAATATATAATATGAACTTTAAAAAGTTCACTGTTTTACTTAAAAGGCGATTAAAATAATGAAAGAGATGTTGCAAGTCAAAAATATACATTTTATTTAAAACTTCCTAGTACTTTCAAGCTTTTCCAAGCTCTTCATCACAGAATATTTTAATAACTAATTGTTGTTTATTTATACGGGGCATTCTCACAATCTTTTGACTTTTATGTCCCTGAATAATAATTTTTATTTTAGTACATGTTCTTGTGTTTTTATTATTTCATATACTGGGGAACATCCCATTGCATGATTGCATAACAATATTAACGAGATAAATAAGTTCTGGACAATGTTGGGGGTCCAAATACCAGGAAAACTCCTGTACCGTCCCGTGTCCCTGATGCTGATTTTGACGTTTGGAGCTGTCTGTATAAAATTGTTTCGATAAAAATAATTCGATGTAATTTTTTTCCGAAACTGAAGCTACTTTTTTACATAAATATGTAGCAAAAAATTAACCTGCACACATTTTTAGGGTTGTTATTATTTTTTAAACTCTGTCCCTTGTGTTTTAGATTCCTTACCATCCCTCTTCTAAAATTATACAGAAAATCACTTCAGATGCAGCCACAGAATTGTTTTTGAAGTTTTTTCTCATGCAGAAGTATACTAGAGAAAGAATGTCTAAAATTCTTTGACAAGAAATTCACTGCAGAATTTAAATCAGCGCTTAAATATCAATTTCAAGCATCGTGGCTTTATTGGTAGTCTTACCGTTCCCAAGGTTTATTCCTGCACTTATGTGTCTTCGATGTAAATTAATTTTTTTTAATGTAATCCAATGTAAATAACTGTTTCTAAAAATCAATGAACATTGTGGCTACCACTTAAACTTAACATTATTTGCCTAAAATAGGTGGTAATTTTCTTTACCGTTCCATCCTTACTGTCCCTTTTCTTCCCTTTGTCCCTTTTTTCCTATACTGCCCCCTTTTTTTACTACCGTCCCTTCTTTAACACACCTTTAAGACAATGTTATACCAAAATTTTGTACTAAAATTACTACATTGTTATTATTTCTTATTTGAATGTCCTGTGGGTACTATGCAAATTCATTATAAGTAAAAATTTAGAAGAAAATAGAAAGTTATAGTGGTAAAATGATAAGGAAAATTAAACTCGCAAATTTAACATAAACCTCAGTTAAATACAAATTTTTTCGCTGCTGACCATATTTTCTTTATTTTGAATCATTAAAGCATTCGTCTGTCAGATTAAAATGCAATTTTGCAAGTTTAATTTTACCAGATTTTTATTCCCGAAAGTCAAAAGATTGCGAGAATGCCCTGTACAACTACGTCACTTTGTTTTGAAAATGAGAGAGCCAAAAATTATTAGAGTTGAAAGTAGAAGTAGCAGTTTCTTGGATTAAACTTAATTAGAGAAAATATACATTATTATTAACGGCAGTTCTATTTATTTTATTACACCACTTTGTTCTCATACGGCACTTTAAATTTTAAATGCGCAGCTGGAAAGTCTAAGTAGCAGTGTTTCAGATTAAATTTGGGTAGAAGAAAATATTTAACTGCCGTACAATACATTTTAATACGCCACTTTGCTCAAGTTTTCAGGATTTATTTTCAGGATATTGAGCTATAAACTGATATTATGTAACGACGTCCTATCGTACAATATTACATAATGCAATATAATGAATTTTATAACAAATTATTTTAATGATCCTTTAAAGTACCGTCGGGACATAAAAAGTTAAACAGTAAAATTTTATACGGTAAAATATGTTAAAATTTTAAATACAATTGTATATGCCAGTTTTTGACTAATAAGATGCTAATTCATATTCTCCTTTAACAGGTTTTTAGGTATGTAATTTCAGCAAAGTCTCTTATTACCTCATCTTTTCTTTTTTGCTGTGGTAATAAGAGACAAGAGTCTCTTGTTACTTCATTGAAAAAAAATCTTTTTGACATTGTGTGTTTTCTGGTACTGAACAATATCATTTGTAAGCAATTTTCATAACTCAAAAAGTGTGAAAAGTGGGAAGACTAACCCTTCGATTCCATTTGCAATGAGCTAGCAAAAATACGCTCTGCATATAGAAAAGGGATTTATAAAACAAACAAAACACGATTACATGAAGTGCTTTTAACCTGACCCAATCCATTGGCTATTGGAATATTATTTTACATGGACTATACCAAGTATGTTATTCTATTTTGTTTGATATATATCACTTAGAAAAGGTTTAGATTTTTTTAAACGTAAGGTTAAATATGTAGTAGAAAAAAAGTAAAATGTACTAGCCAATGTGAGGGGTAAATTATAATAATAAGTATCAGTACTTAAAGTACACCATTATTGATATATAATACATATTATATATACCTATACCTATCCTACATCCTTATAATATTATAAATGCAAAAGTGTGTGGGAATGTTTGAGTCTAACCAACTTCCAAACGGATGAATTAATGCTTTTATATCTTTGCATATAGATGGATTATAAGCCGGAAATGAACATAGGCTATGCTTTATTTATTTTATTTAAATATATTGCTTAATTAATATTATTTTTCATAGAGGATCAATTGACATTTTCCCAATAAAATTTAATCATCTTTTTTATCTCGTTGCCAAAAACTGAAAATACGGAATAATAATTTCTCCTCAATATGTAATTTTCGATTGAAGGAATTTCACGTGAAAAACGAAAATGAAATAAAAAAAGTGGGCAATAAAACTGATATGCTTTGATGTTGAAATAAAATGGTCTTCACAATGGTCTATGGTATCAATTCTTATTATATATAAAAAAATATTATCAATATTTGACGGTTTATCGTCTACTCAAGGTTGACATAGAGATTTAATTTTTAAATTTAAAATTGAAATAAGTTATAAAAAGTTTAAAACGAAAATGGATAGTAAATGTCAATAATATGCACCGCAAAATTATCCATGTCGGAAATGACGTCATTATTATCGGGAAATAGTTATTTTCATTCTTAAAAACTATAAAATTAACTCGATTGCATTTTTTTTTCAAGTGTTAATTCTTATAGCCGTTAATTAAAAAAATATGAAAAATTATTTATTTTTTTAAAAGAAAGTTTTCTTTCGCAAAACATAAAAGTTTAATATGGCTGCGGCAAAGAAAAATAATTTTCTCTCGACCAGTATTGAAATTTTAGGCTCAGGAGCTCTAAGTATATTGGAGATACATTTGTAAATCGCAGTTTAGCAACCGGATTTTAATTCCATATTTTTTTAGCTTTAAAATTAAAAAAAAAAATATTTTGACAATTTTGAAAATAGTTTAAAATTTTTTTTTTGTTATAATGGATATTTGTAAAGTCATATAGGATGCAATGAATACATATACAAATTTCACACTAAATACCACTAAAAATATATTGTTGTAGTAAAATTCTCCCAGCGTTGTTCTTTCGTTTTACGAAGAAAGATTCGTCGAATTCTACGGTTTTACTTGCCCCCCCCCCCCTCTTTTTTTTTCATTGGTTGCAATTTCATTTTCGCAATTGTTTATACATATATATATATATATATATATATATATTATTATTATTTTTTTTTTTTTTTTTTTTTTTTTTTTTTTTTTTAAATGGCGGAGTTGTGTAAAGGCTCCTACAAATAATAAATTCCGTTTTGTCTTCTATGAAATGCGATATAGAGTTGGTTAATTATCTATGTTTTTATTTATCAGGAGTGAAAGGTTTTGCTTAATTGATATACTTATCTTTCTTTTAATGTTATTTGAACGAAGTCATGGGTAAGAGCTAATATACACCGGAGAGGCATTACATTATAACCACCTGTTTAATACGACGTAGGACGACATTTCACATCAAGACCACCAACATCCGATCTGGTATCAACTCGACAAAGTTCTTATAGGTAGTCTGAGGTATCTGGCACCAATCACACACCAACTGCTCCTGAAATTCTCGCATATTCCGAGGTAGTAGCGTGGCAGCATGAATTGGGATTTCCAGGTGGGACCAAAAATGTTCTTTTGGATTCATGTGAGGTGAATTTTAAGTTCAGGACATGGCTTGAAACTCACTAGAATGCTTCTCGAACTACTCCCTGAAGATCCCACCCGAATGACACGGTGCATTATCCTGTTGGTAAATGCAGTAACCCGCCGGAAACATTGTTGTCATTAATGAGTGTACTTGGTCTGCAACGATGTTCAGGTAGCGCACAGACGTCAGGGATTGTTCTATGGGGATTATGGGTCCTAATGCGCTCCATAAAAATTTCCCCACACAATAATATAACCGCCGCAGTTTTGTCTCCGATCCGGGAGCCAGGGTTACCTTTGGAACTCGGCGTATTCGTACGTGCCCGTCGATGTGATGGACCAGAAAACACGATTATTCGGACCATGCAACTTTCTTACATTATTCTATGGTCCAATTCCGATGTTCATGGGCACGTTGCAGGTGCTGCTGGCGATGACGTGCTGTCAGCGCAGGAACGTGCTTAGCCCCCCGGCTGCGTAGGCCTATAAGCAACAGTACACGCGGCACTATGTGTTGAGAAACACTGTCTGGGTCACCACTGTTGTAACTGTTGGTGATTTCGGCTGTTGGAACTCTTCTGTCATGACGAATAATGCGTAACAATCTCCGCTCTCCTCTGGAATCAATGCGCCGCGGGCGACACACTGCTCGCTGGAGACTTGTCGTTTCACCATCCATACACTACTTTCGGTACGTGCTCACAATGACTGCACGTGTACATCCCACCAAACGATACGTTTCCGATATCGACGTTTCCAGTCGCCGAGCCGTAACGATTTGACCTTTATCAAAGTCTGATTAATCTGATGCTTTTCCCATTAAGTCGCTCACACTATGTTTTTAAATACAATGCATGGGCGTTTTATGTACCCCAATATCAACCACGCTCGCGCCGTGGTTTTGTTTCTGGGCGAGTTCATTGTTATAAATAGAGGGTGGTCATAATATAATGGCTCTTCGGTGTATGTATATGAACAAAGATTTTACTCAACATCCCTATTCATGATTACAATTTTCCCAACTCTGGCCTACATTAACAATAACCAAGATTTTCGATGTTTTTTGCTGCTTTAAAAAAAAAAAAAAAAAAAAAAAAAAGAAAAAACATTCTCCGTAATATTTATCAAAGTATTACTTATTTTAGCATTTTAGTGTACGTTCACTTTGATTACTCATAATAATTCAAGACTTTTTTGCAATGAAATTTTGTGAAAGAAAAATTAATAAGGAAAGGTGGTTGTCATAAGAGACAGGAGTAAGAATCTTTTGTGTAATGTTTTAGATTTATTTCAGCCTATGCTTAATATGTGTATGTCACCGTGAAAGACCGAAATCTGGAGAATGTCGACTTTCACCGGTGAATGTCAACAGTCACATAGTCGCTTGGTGTATGTCCGAAATATTTGCTAAATATCCTTATTTCTGACTTACACCGGCAAATGTCGACATTCACCATGCACTAATGGAGAATGTTGAATATGTCGGAAATTTACATTTACCGTGTACTTTCTCCGTGTTTCAGGTGCGATCATTAATTTTTAAATCATAAAAACGTTTTAATCGTCTGTAATCCAAAGGTGTGCTGCGTGCATATTCACAATTCGGATTCGACACAGGTATCTCCGTATATTTTTCTAGTATGAAATTTTGAATATTCTGAAACGCATATGCAGGCGATTGCTATTTCACACAAGCTTTGAATTATTATTTAACCGTTTGAGTGCGGAGCAGCGCGATAGCGCTCCCCTTGTTATGTGCCAAAATTCCGGGCAGCGCCGTAGCGCTACTCTTGTTATAAGCCACAATTGCGGGAAGCGCGATAGCGCTCCTTTTGTTTTATGCTAACATTGCGGAGAGGGTGATAGTGCTCCTATATTTGTTGTCTCAGTGTGGTGTGCATTTAAGCTGGTTGCATTAGCGAAGCGTACGATTTCTGCATATATCGTGGGCTTATATGTAATTCTTTATTATATATAAACCCAAACAAATTCGCATTTAGCATGTACATTCAGATTTTACATCAATCATATGCGTAGAGCTTAATTAATATCAATTTGTATCACAAATAAAGCAAAATTATTGCATATTTCAAGAAATCAGATTTTTAGCCTTCTGAAACAAAACTGATTGAAAAAATTTTTTTTCTTTTCTTTTTTACTTTCTTCTATCTTTACAAGAAGAAAGTATTGGATTCATGAAAATTTTCGAATTCCGGTTTTCGACGGATTTACACGTTTTAGAGGTCAGAGAACCCAAAAAACATGTTTTTACGAAATGTCTGTCTGTGAGTCTGTCTGTCTGTCCGTCTGTCTGTGTGTCTGTGTGTAACACAAATTTTGTGGGCGCTCTATCTCAAGAACTAATGCACGGAATTTAATAAAAATTCATATTCAGTTAGTCCCTGATACAAATTGATGCTGATTAGTTTTTGGTGCAAATCGCTCAACAGGTGGCGCTGCTATGCTGCATTTTTTATGATTTCCGAAATGGCTCTATCTCAAGAACTGATGCACGGATTTTCATGAAACTTCAGATTCAGTTAGTCCTTGATATGGCTTGATGCTGATTAGGTGTTGGTGCAAATCGCTCAACAGGTGGCGCTGCTATGCTGCATTTTTTATGATTTCTGCAATGGGTCTATCTCAAGAACTAATGCACGGATTTTCATGAAACTTCAGATTCAGTTAGTCCTTGATATGACTTGATGCTTATTACGTGTTGGTGCAAATCGCTCAACAGGTGGCGCTGCTACGCTGCATTTTTTACGATTTCCGCAATGGCTCTATCTCAAAAACTAATGCACGGATTTTCATCAAACTTCAGATTTCGTTAGTCCTTGATATGACTTGATGCGGATTACGTGTTGGTGTAAATCGCTCGACAGGTGGCGCTGCATTTTGCACGATTCCTGCAATAGCTCTATCTCAAAAACTAATGCACGAATTTTCATCTAACTTCAGATTTAGTTAGATGTTAACACAAGTTGTTGCTGATTAGGTTTTGGTGTTAATCGTCTAATAAGTGGCTTTGCCATGCTGGCATTTTCAGGATTTTTGCAATAACTTTATCTCAAAAACTAATGCACGGATTTTCCCCAAACTTCAGATTCAGTTAGACTTTGACGTAAGTGGTTGCTTGGTAGTTTTGTTTAACATACATTTTGGTGTAAAGCACCCAATAGGTGGGGCTGCTACGCTGAATTTTGTTGCATTTACACGATTTCATAGATAGCCATATCTCAAGAACTAATGCACGGAATTTCATATATATAGAATCCTCATGATGAGCATAGATTGCCGTTTAATTTTGGTAGTGTGATAGCGAATTTTCAAGTATTAACATGCATGAGATAGAAGAAAGTTTTGGGATTGGTATATCCGACTAGTTTTTTTTTTCTTTTTTTTTTTTTTCTTTTTAACGGGCAAACCGTATTGAAAAAGTTTCCTTAAATATCTCTGGGATGAATCCCATCCAGTTTAGCATAGTTTTTATATAATTGATAGAAAATATTTCGATAATATTGAAAAAATAAATTAAACACCAAAATTTAGCTTTAGGAAAAGAAAAAGTTGTTACAGTTTCATCAAAAATGTGGAATATAAGGTATCTTTTGTAAGCCACTTTTATCAATAATAATCATAGCTGCCAACTTTTACGCTTTTTTCTTACCACTAAAATTTAAAAGAACATTTTCCCTTATTTAATTAGAGAAATCCGCTATTCAATAAGTCAAAATTTTCTTTTAAATTTTAGTGGTAAGAAAAAAGCGTAAAAGTTGGCAACTATGAATAATAAAAATTATATATATATAATTTCGTTTCGTCTCTTAGTTATTACAGCTTTTTATAAAAATCTCTCTTTTGTCTTTCTGTTCCTATATTCTCCTATTTTTTGCACTCTTTTATTACATTCAGCCAGGTTTTTATATGTAAAGATAGAATTTTGTAATCTACTAGGGGGCGCTGCTCACTACAAGCTACGCTCGTCAACCCCCGTTCAGATGTTCAGACACCGCAGACTCTAAAAGCACGCTAATTTGATCGGCTTTAAAAAGATTTCGGAAGATTGAATTATAATATAAAAAACAGTGGCGATCTCCCTATAAACGGGTTTCTATTCATTTATCTTTGATTGGGGAATTTTAAGGCCAAATCAGCTGCTGTTAAAAGATACAATAGCTGTTTCCGTCTTTGATTAAATAAAATCAGCTAAACATTTCAAAATAAGCTAATATGAAATGAATTAAGTAAATAGAGTCTTTGTCTCCCGGTTTTTTTTAGCAAAGCGAAAAGAAAGTTTTTTTCTAATAAGACATTTTAAATGTATCGTTTTTAATCTGACGTAATTTTCCCCAAACTTTTTTTTCTCTTTTTAATAGTCACGTGAAAATACTTTTGTTAGAAATGAAATATTATTTGCGCTGTCCTAACAAACATAGTTAAAAAGATCATCTTAAAATATCAAATAAATGTCTCGCGCAATTTTTAAATTTAAACTGTTTTGCAATAGTATTTTTTGTTCGTTTTACGTAATAAGTGTAATGTGACGTAATTTCTCCTATTTAAGACTTCTAACGCATATTAATGAATTTATTATTTTACAATATTCTTTCTCTTTCAAAATTTACGTGTAAATATAGTTTTTATGACGTAATTTTCAGTGAGTTACTGTTTTTTTACATTTTCTGTTTATAATAGTCACGTGTAAACAAATTTTTAATTTGAAGCAAGCATTATTGTTTGCTGCGCTGTTTATACAGTTGGCAACAGTTTAAATTAATACCATTTTCTAAAATATGTAAAAAATATCTCTCGAAATGCTGAAAATTTGAATTTAAAATAGAAATGAAACCTCAAAAAATGAGTCAAATAAAAAAAATTAATGCAATCTGCACGCCGGAAAATTCTAGCGCATAAAAGGATCTAAAAATGATTAAATTCCTATGTATTGTTTTTCTCCTATAAAAATTTTTTAATGGAACGATTTTGGCCAACTTTAACATTAAATATCTCTTTAAATAATTATTCGATTTGAAAACTGTCTACATCAGCGTGTTTATCAAATATTTCTCTATAATACCACCGATTTTCATATTTTTGTATGCAGTAGTTTTGTTAATACTAACGAAGAAAGACCCCCGGTCACAAAAAATTCAAAACCGGCAGCGGTGACAGCGTTAGTTACTTTTTTTTAGAATGGAGAGATTTTTAACCGATAAACCACATTTCTATACGAAATCTGCTTATTTAGGCCCCTTCTACCTGCCTTTACATTTTTGACATATAGTTCTGAACCAATCTGTATTTTAAAAATCAAATTAAAATGTGTAAAATCATTTTAATACCTTTTAAAGCGTTCATTAAAATTCTTATATATAGTTAAAAGCATTTAGAGCTTTACCTATCACAAAAAATCCCTGCCGGCCCGGCCTACAGGCAGAGGTAGATTTCGAAGTTAAGTATACTAATTTCACCAACAAAAACAAAATCATTATTAGATATAAATCCACTTTAACATCTGTCTGCTTTTGACGAGTTTTTATTTCCTTTTTATAAAATAGCTGGTTTTATCAGAATCATGTTAAGGCGATATTAAAAAAAATATTTTTCCTTACTCAACAACTCGAAATTTTCTGGCACATTTTCAGATTCATTTTTAATAAAAAATAAATATGAAACATGCTGACGTGATTTTTGAAAAGATTTATAAGCGACCTGTGTTTTTATTTTTCTTTCAATTAATTAAAACTTGATTAATAAACAATTATTTTCTCAGTAGGGCAATATTTTTCGTTTCTAACAATCGCTTCGGGAAATTCTGTTCAAAATGCCCACTTTGACATCCTTTTTTCAAATATATTCTGCCTCTATCAAAAAATCGATCATTACTGTACATTATATAGTTTCTGAATAAGAGAATCTAGCAATTGGATGCGTTTGAGAGCAAAAATGAATTTAAAATTGAGTAAGAAAATAGACAGTTTGGATTTGAATGCACCCTTAATAAGATGATTTTTTTCTTCAATCGCTATGTATTTTTAATTTGTTTTTGCTGTAAGAATTGGCCCTATCAAAAACTTCTCTATATAAATATTGAAGACAATATTAAGAAGATATATGATAAATTCATGGAGATTTTATATCTTGTGAATTGACGGAGTTATTAAAATTTTTCTTCTTCAACCCCCCTTTTGTGTTTTCGTTTTTAATTTTTTTTTTCGGTACGAATTGGTCCTATTAAAAACTTGTGAATATAAAAGTTGTAGATAATATTAAGGAGATGTATAATAAAATTATTGGATTTGATATTTTGAGAATTGACGAAGTAAGGAATTTTTTTTCTCCCAAAAACCCTATTTTTTGCGCTCCTTGAGCCTATTTTAAATTTTATCAAAAATCTGTTATGCATGAATTTTTGGCGCTATTTTTAGAAGTAATAAAAACTTTAAACTGATTTGATATGTACAAAATTTAAGAAGTTATGGGTTTTTTTCGGTTTTCACAAAACCCCTCCCTATTTCCATCCCCTTTGTCCGCTTTTGCCCATTAACGAACTTGAGCGAGATTTTATGTCCCTTGATTTTATGTATCAGTTTGAAAGAGATTTGTTCAGAATTGGGGAAGTTATCGTGTCCAGAAGAAAGTGATAACACAATTGCTTCGGGAAATTCCGTTCAAAATGCCAATTTTGACATCATTTTTTGAAATATATTCTGCCTCTATCAAAAAATCGATCATTACTTTACATTATATAGTTTCTGAATAAGAGAATCTAGCAATTGGATGCGTTTGAGAGCAAAAATGAATTTAAAAATGAGTAACAAAATAAGCAGTTTGGATTTGAGTGCATCCTTAATGCAATGATTTTTCCAACACAATCCGCTTCGGGAAATTCGGTTCAAAATGCCCACTTTAACAGCATTTTTTTAAATATATTCTGCCTCTATCAAAAAATCGACCATTTCGGTACATTATATTGTTTCTGAGTAAGAAAACGTAACAATTGGAACCCTTTGAGCGCAAAAATGAATTGTAAAATGAGTCAGAAAATAAGCAGTCTGGATTTGAATACACCTTTACTTAGATGATTTTTTTCTTCAACCGCTATGTATTTTTAATTTTTTTTTTGCTGTAAGAATTGATCCTATCCAAAACTTGTCTATACAGATGTTGTAGAGAATATTAAGAAGATATATGATAAATTCATGGGGATTTTATATCTTTTGAATTGACGGAGTTATGGATTTTTTACTTCTTCAAACCCCCTTTTTGTTTTCGTTTTTAATTTTTTTTTGCGGTACGAATTGGTCCTATCAAAAACTTGTGAATATAAAAGTTGTAGATAATATTAAGGAGATTTATAATAAAATTAATTGGAATTGATATCTTAAGAATTGACGAAGTTATGAATTTTTTTCTCCCCAAAACCCTATTTTTTGTGCCCCTTGAGCCCATTTTTAACTTTATCAAAAATCTGTGATACATAAAATTTTGGCCCTATTTTTAGAAGTAATAAAAACTTTAAACTGATTTGATATGTATAAAAATTAAGAAGTTATGGGGGGGGGGGGGTTTCGGTTTTCGCCAAACCCCTCCCTATTTCCATCCCCTTGGTCCGATTTTGCCCATTAACGAACTTGACCGAGATTTTATGCCCATTAATTTTATGTATTAGTTTGGAAGAGATTGGTGCAGAATTACGAAAGTTATCGTGTCCAGAAGAAAGTGATATATATAGATAGATAGATATATATATATATAAAGTTTTTACTGAGTATGGTTTTGGGTTCTAGGGGTCATGATCGGTGTAGATCTGCAAAATTTTTTCAGAAATTCCAACATGGGAACGATCCCAATAGGTAGTATTTCATACGAAATCTACCTAAAAGTCGTAAATCGTTTATAACAAACCTCGGATGAATCGAACCAGTCTTGATGGTCCGGCCAGGTCGATTGCATATTTCTCATTTTTAATCCTACCCTAAGCGCTTTTCAGTCTTTATTTATATTTATAATTACTAGGTGGGCTCCGCCCCCCCCCCCCCCCCCTGCTCGCTACGAACGCCAACCTCCGGCGTAATCGCTTCGCGATTCCATTCGGTATCGCGAAGCAATCTCTATTTTCTAGCCAACCCCAGACGTAATTGTGTCATGCTTCCATTCTGGATCGCTTCGCGATTCCTTATTTTCTATACATTTAATTTTTAGATACCACTTGGTAAAAAATATGATACTTCACTTCGCTGCCTTTTCTCCGACAACATATATGTGTAAAATTATATATATAGTGTTACGAATATTGTAAATACTTAGTGTTTGTGCTTAAAAATAATGTAAATAGTTCAATTAAGATCTATTCATAAGCTAATGTTATTTTTTGTTGCATTGAAATATCTCAATGTGTTGATTTTCTGCAAGCAAGTAAACCCTATTGGATTTCAATGGGAGTTTATGGAAATTTGGCAAAATACGGAAAATAGCGCCAAGTGGCGTCACTTTTGGCGACTATTTCGGTCACCAAATTTGGCGATATATCGCCAAGTTGGCGACAGAGCCGGGTCCTCTCCTCTTGGTAACCAGGGTTCGCAAAAACCCGGGTTTTTCTGAAAAAACCCAACCCACCTGTGTTTTTTCGGGTTTTTTCATGAAAAACCCAATTTTCCCCGGGGAAAATCGGGTTTTTTCAGAAGTATAATACATGCGTAATTACATTATTGTATACTATATTTTCTATATATTATATATATACGCTATACATAAAAAAATACATTGTACCCTTATATACAATATAATTGTAATGCTATTTTACAAGTTATAAATTGTATAAATTATATGAATTTAAATTAATTAAATGTCAGTGTTTCTCACAAATTAGTTTTACATATAAGAGAAGATATAAAATTGTTAATTTTCTTTAAATCAAATAATGAATAGAATATTAAAATTAAAAATATATTAAGTAGGAAGAAAAAAAGGGGTAAACTAGTTGGATGTGCCCAAAAGTTTCTTCTATCTCATACATGTTAATAATTCAAAATTCACTATCACAGTGCCAAAATTAAATGACAATTTATGCCCATCACGAGGATTGTAAAATATAGATTTGTTGGATTCATATAACAAGGAGATATAAGTATCACCTGTTGTGTAATTTACAACAGAACCTGATCAGTAACAATTTACGTCAACATCTAACTGAATCTGAAGTTTGATGAAAATCCATGCATTATTAGTTCTTGAGATAAAGCTATTGCAAAAAGAGAGATAAATGCAGCATAACAGCGCCGCTTGGGCGATAATATACTAAAAAATTATCAGCACCAGTTTATATCAAGGTTTAACTGAATCTAAATTTTTATTCAAGTCCATACATTAGTTCTTGAGATAAGAATTATTGCTGAAATCGCGAAAAATGCAGCATAGCAGCACTACCAGTTGGGCTATATGCACCAAAACTCGATAAGCAACAACTTAACTTGTAACTGAATCTGAAGTTTTATGAAAATCTGTGCATTAGTTCTTGAGATAAAGCTATTGCCAAAATTGAGATAAATGCAGAATAGCAGCGCCACCTGTTGGGCAGTATACACCAAAAACTAATCAGCACCAATTTACATCAAGGTCTAACTCAATCTAAAGTTTTGCGAAATTCTGTGCATTAGTTCTTGAGATAGAGCACCCACAAAATTTTTTTCACATACAGACAGTCATTTTCTAAAAACTATCAAATTGTCTTCAGAACCTTTTTAAAACGTATAAATCCATCTTGAACTGGAAGTCGAAATTTTTCACGAATCCAATACTTTCTTCTTGTAAAGATAGAAGAAAGTAAAAATGCATATTTTTTATTTCCATGAATATAGTTGATTTGAATTTTTTATATAAAGACATACCATACCTATAATTATGTACTATGTATGTTGCCTGCTAGGTTCTATGTTAGTAAAGTATTTCAATGTGCTGAAATACATTTTTATTTTACTTCAGATGTGTATGTAATGGCTTTTATATATTAATATTTTTTCAAAATTAACTGAAATGACTTAAATTCATTAAATGTGCATGTTGTTTAAATTTTTAAATTATATCTGAAAATTGAAAAAACCCACTTTATGGGTTTTTCAGTGGGCTTTTTCAAGTGGGCCCATTCTGAAAAAACCCACCGGGTTTTTTCGAACTGGGCCCAGCTTTGCGAACCCAGTTGGTAACCCCCTTATAGCATCAGAAAGCTCTGACCAATCAAATGCGTTTCGCTTTATCTACGCAGATTTTCATTGGTCCATTTCCAAATCGTTACTTTTTTTATATATAGAAAGATACGCACTTTCAAGCAGTTTAGACTAAAAGTAGACTTTTCTCTTATGGCTCCCTAAGATTTAAAAATACAGCTTATCCTATACAGGGTGTAAAATTGGCATCAAATAGGAAGACCATGAAATGCATAAAATGTTCAAGCTGTTTAACATATATTCCAAGAGAAAAATATGTGCAAAAATTATTTTATAATTTTTTTTTTCGTTTTGTTTTGCCCCGGATCAGCTTAATTTTGATAACTGCTTTTTTTTTTTTTTTACCAATACGCGGCTGATGCTTCTTTTTCTTTACATCACGTCCTTTCCACAACAGCCATCTATTGTTGAAAAATGAGTCACAGAATTAAACATTACCATTAATTTCAACATTACCATTCATTGAAATTCTGTTAACATGCTTGAGATTAAAGATATCGCATTTACTTATTTATGACTTCAAGTGAATCAATTCTATATAATTCTATGCATGAATTCTGACTGCGCTTTCTGACGAAGTTTCAACTGAAAACAAAACAAAAAATATATATTCAATGACTAAATATTTTGTAATTGTAATAGGAAAGGACAGTTTTTTGTAACAGTTGTTAAACTTTAAATTCTTTAGCAAAAAAAAAAAAAAAAAAAAAAAATCCAATTTTTTTTTTTCTAAGAGCTTTTTTCTCCTCCAAAGAGAGATTTTTGGATGAGAAAATGATACTGTAGAATAGATTCCGCCAGTTTTTAATGCATTCTATAGGGTGCTCCTGTTTTTTTTTTTTTTTTTTTTTTTTGCTCTGTAAGTTTTGAAAAGATTACCACAGGCAAGGTCAGGCCCATTATTGGCTTCTTGATGAATTAATAAATACGTTATTATCTAACCAAAATTTGTTCTTATAACTAGATGCTTTTTAAACTTTCCAGCCTTTTTTGAGTTCTTTTGACGCATAAAACTTCGAGGTTGATTAATTAAAAAAAAAATTATTTATTTATCATCACTTGTAAAAGATGGGTACGAGTACGGCATTTTTTGACGATTTATCCTTAATATAATAGTTTTAGAAATCACGTGTATAAAATTCGTGTTCCAGTGCTCAATGTACATTGTTGAATTCAGGGGGGTGGCCCTCGGGGGGATACATTCCCCCACACCGGATGCTTTGAGATTTTGTGTTTTCCATAGTCAAAATGTGCAATCCCCCCCCCCCCCCCGGAACTCTATAATGCACACCCCTGGGGAAAAGTGTCTGACTTCAACACTGTCAATGTACATTGCAGTATGTGGGGCTATAACAATCGATAAATAAATAAATAAAAATATAATATAATAAAATAAAATATTAAATTAAACCTTTAAAATTGTACATATTTGTCTTATTTAGAGGCTCTATTATTAGAGAGGAACTATTATTTAGAGGCATTCAACTAAATCAGTTGAATGAAGAACGAAAAACCATGCATGAGGTACATAGATTATGAAACACTTTCCAACACTAACAGAATATTATTCAGAAATTTCATTTTTTCATACAATGTAATGAGATATCTAAATAAGCCATTTACAGTAAATATCCATTTTCACCAATTGATATTGATATCCGATAATATGTGCAAATTATTTTAGCAGCCCTTTATATAATCCATATGATTTATACGCACCACGTAATACACAAAAAATAGATAAGTTTAAAACCACAGCCGAAAACGTACTTCCAACAATTATCGACCACAGTCTGTCCTTTATCCGAATTCTTTTGCGCGTTTCTGTAAATGAATTCTACGCACGCCAAAATCTATTGAATAGATGTAGTGCACCTCAGTTACCCTTTTTAATGTCATTATCTTTGAAGTATCATAACATCATTAAAATGTATCACAAACGATTTTTCCTCATATATAATAGTGTAATAGAATTCTTTTGTGCGTTCCTATGAACGAACTATGAATGCTAGTATTTCTATATTCTCCAGAAAGTATATGTCGTAATACACCTCAGTGGTTCATATCAATCTCAATATGTTTGAAATATCGAAACATCAATAAAGCGCACTCTAAAAGATTCATCACTCCTCATAATGCAGTGAAAATCTTTTGTGTATCTCTGTAAACGAACTAGAAGCGCACTTGACTTTCAATATTGCATATTTTTTAGTAAATCTCAAATCGTATAAAAATGACATGGTAATCCGAGTATATTTACGAGAGTTTGAACACGACCAGACATCCAGACAGACACACAAACCGAATTCATAAACACCCTTCAATTATGTTGGAAAATTTTAAAATAAAAAAAATGCTCTTTATAATCGTATGTAGGAGCTGAAATGTTAACCGTTTTCAGATATCCTGCTTGTTCGCACAGAAACGGATTTGCCAATTTAGTTACGAGTTTTTCATTTTTGTAAAATCCGAGCAACCATTGAGCTCTGCGGATACATTCGCATAGGAGAAGAAGTAAAAAAAAGGGTCTACATTATCAACAAAGTGTACACTGTTAAAAATCTATAGCTTTTGCTGCATAGTCACTCCGCCGCTTTTATAGAAAACGATTACTTGACTATACTATGGAGCATTCTCATTGGTCCGAATAGAGATATTCTATAAAAACGCTGGAGTGACTATGCAGCAAAAGTTGCAGATTTTTTTAACAGTGTATGTAAGAGAGGAAATAATCCATGTTTTTGGAAATCAGTTTTGAAGATCAAAATTAAGTTGTTGTGGAAGTTTGTGAAGAATTAATCCTATTGTAAATATTTCACTATTATGTTAAGGTCTTCCGATCGTTTATATAATTGTCCTTTACTATTTTTTATATCACGATGTCTTAAGAAGATGATGGGATTTAAAAATTATTTTAGACTATTTATTTCCGACCAGAAATTATTGAAGAAAGTGTTCCGTACCTTAAAAGTAGTTCTGTATCTTAAAAAAAAAAAAAAAAAAAAAAAATAGCAATTTAACAAATTACAACGACCATTTGGAAAATGATTTTTTCAAAGACTAAAATTTAAGACATTAAAAATAGCACGGAGTTGATCATACATTACGTACGCCATGGATTAAACATTAACATTCCTGGACCCATCATGAACAAATTTTAAAAGAAATTTCAGTTTTACAATTTTCGGTACTGTAAATTTTTAAACTTCTACGGAGCTGGTCATACATTACGTAAGCCATGGATTAAACATTACTATTCCTGGACCAATTTTAAATGAAATTTCATTTTTAAACTTCTAAACATCCCACAAAATTACTTTTTATATCGTCGTATAGAGAAAAAAATGCATTTTTAATTGCAATTTGTTTGAAAGCTGTATCTCAATTTGTTTCTGAGTTATTAAATTTTTTTTGTAGTTTTTATTACTTTTTTGTCATAGTGGCAACAGAAGTATCCATCTCTGTTGAAAGTAAAGGGAAAATACAGATTACTGTATAGACCAATCAATACAAAAAACCCTTAACGGCTTAAAAGTTTGTGACGCAGCACTTTATCTTATCGCTATAAGAATTTTAAATATGGAACTTAAAAATAATGATATCAAATTTTAAGTGACGCTATGCTATTAATTAATGGATATATATACATACATTTATATTATTTATTTCATCATTTTATTTTTGTTTTATTTATAATTGCATGTGTAAGAAATATGTTAAATTTAAAAGGATGTATGAAAATTTATTCATTGATGCTTTATCATTCACATATTTCATAAATTCAAAATATGAGTTTTAAAAGATATGATATCAAAATTTAAGTGACCCCTTGATGTAGCTTTAAACAGTGTTTTAAAATTCAATTTCAATTGTTTTCGGTTTGGCTAAATATATTTACACATGTAACCAAAACTTTTAATTTACCAATACACTGTTAAAAATATCACTCTCACTGAACCTATACAATGCACTGTAATGTATTTATATGGAAAAAAAATAATTTATCTTTTGTACCACGCTATCCAAAATCAAAAGCAAAATTTATGTAAATGATTTTTGTGCGTCATATTATTCATTTGCATACATTTCGTTTACTTTGGATACAATGATGCACAGAAATCATTTACATAAATTTTACTTTTGATTTTGGATAGCGTGGCACAAAAGATAAATCAATTTTTTTCATATAAATACATTGCAGTGCATTGTATAGGTTCAGTGAGAGTGATATTTTTAATAGTGTATTGGTAAATTAAAAGTTTTGATTACATGTGTAAATATATTTAGCCAAACCGAAAACAATTGAAATTTAATTTTAAAACACTGTTTAAAGCTACATCAAGGCGTCACTTAAATTTTGATATCATATCTTTTAAAACTCATATTTTGAATTTATGAAAGATGTGAATGATAAAGCATCAATGAATAAATTTTTATATATCCTTTTAAATTTAACATAATTCTTACACATGCAATTATAAATAAAACAAAAATAAAATGATGAAATAAATAATATAAATGTATGTATATGTTACCGGCCAAACCCGATTTTAGGCCAAACTAGTTTATCCTAACGCGCATAGGATAAACTTGTTTTTCCTAGGCCAAACTAGTTTATCCTAACGCCCATAGGATAAACTAGTTTTTCCTAGGCCAAACTAGTTTATCCTAACGCCTATAGGATAGACTAGTTTTTCCTAGGCCAAACTAGTTTGGCCTAACGCTCATAGGATAAACTAGTTTAGCCTGATATTCTTTGGTCCGAACTAATTTATCCTAGGCCGATCTAGTTCACCCTAGGCCAGTTCAATTTGGCGAGATTTTATTGATCCCAAAGACCGCCCCCGCGCCAAGCTTCTAGTTTGTCCTAGGCCAATCTAGTTTATCCTAAGTAATTTGGCGTGCTTTTATTGATTCCAACTATCGCTCCGGTGCCCAACCTTGTGCAAAGTAGTATTGCCGGGACCCTGTATAATACATTTTATTCGATGGGGAGCGGGATACTGTACCCCTATCTTCTCCATTTCACCGACGTCGGTAGTTACAAAATATGTTCCATGTGACAAATTGTGTGCTGGAGGACCAAAGAATGGGATGAGAGGTTATCATAAAATTTAGAAGAGGCAGAATTTAGAGGATTGATTAATAATGTACAGGATAACCTCAAAAATCCGGCATCGTCGGGATCGGGACTTCGCGGGATTTTTGAAAATTCCAAATTTCTGAAAGAATATCAAATGTACTTCTGATATTCTTAATGGAATGGTGCATTTATTCATAATTAATTCAAAGCCAAGTGATATTTATGTGAGAAAAAAAAATAAATATAAAAAAAACATAAATTTTTTCTATGGTACATCAATTCTAATAAACGGTTAAATCAATTCTTGCGTAATTTCCGAAACATCGATGCCAGTCTCATTTCTTTTAATTTTTGCCGTTCTTTAACAACTTTTTCTTAGATTTTATGAGTGAACAATATAGATTTCGGAAATATAGTCTTGTTCCCCTAAAGCATAGAGTAATTTTCTAGTCAAACATATACATTTTTCAAGTGACAACTTTTCTTCTGCCGTTCTCGTTCTCTTTCCTCTGAGCTGCTACTCTAGCGTTATTTGCGGTTCTATTTAGCACAGCTTGAGCGATCTCAGTATCGCTAACTCATCTCTTTCGATCTCGAAATTTTTTATTCGTAAACAATTGCTATTTTTCTTTTTCGCATAAAGCTGAAGAATAGATAAAAGGGGAGAGGTGGCCTTCGTTGCTAGATTTTTGAAGTTGCTGGATTTCTGATAGCCGGATTTTCGAGGTCACTTTGTATTAGTTTTTCAAAGTAAAAAATGAAACAACTAGGACAAAATTAAATATAATAAAAAGGGCAGAATAAAAAAAATGAAACTTAAAAAATTTAAAGATTTTTAATTTTGTCTACTAGGAGAGGGCGGGGGGGTAGGGGAGACTTTTATTGTATAAAAATTAAAACTGTGATGATAAATGTGTAACGACATTAAAATGTTATCGTAATTCGTTTTAAATTTGCGCTTCAACTCCCACTTAATTTAATTGAAAATATTTTAACTGCGATTTATTTAATTGCAGTATACAACAAAAATATATTATTTGCAACTGAACCTACTTGCAATTGAATTCAATTGAATTTAATTAGTTGCAGCTTACTTTTAACCCTTAATCACTATTAAATCAAATGCACTTATATATTTTTAAATATATTTATTATTTGAATAAAAATATAACTGAATGTAATGTTGCTCATAACTGCAAAGTTATGCTGCTCATAACAAAATCTTAAATTAAATCATTAGTATTAGTAATAATAGTATTTTTCGAAGTTCAATTATGTTATAAATAAAATCAATCAATTAATAGAATAATATTTATTATAAGAAAATTGCTACTTCTTTTTTGTGTTAAAAATAAGTTATCAAATTTCTTCAAAATTTAACAAGTAGGGAAATTAAGAATTATAACCAAACTGGCAAAAGAAAGTAAATTTTCTTTATTTTTCGTTGAATTATATGTATTTCGAAATTAAAAGCATTTAAACCTCAAAAAGCTCTTTGTTTTAAGGAAATGCATTTAATGTAAACCACCATACAGTAATAACATTTCCTCACTCTAATTCTCCTCCCGCCCACTTCATAATATATTTGAAAGAATATATTTCCCTCCCTTCGCAGAAGCAATGGAATAGGTGGGAAAATACTAAATATATAAATTTTTAATTGTGGAATAATAGCGATTTAAAAATACGTTCATTAAAGAAAAGTTGGGCCGGGGCAAATGTTACTGATATTTTCACTGAACAGACCAGAGATCCTGCCGGTTTAAATGATTTTCAAATGAGCTGGGTTGGAAATTGAACTGAAAATTTTTGTCTGTGCAGACCTCAAGAAGAATGCACTCCAGTCCCGACTTAAGCCGGAAAAAAGTGATTCCCAGTTCATCTCGGTCCGAACCTCTCGAAAAAAGTTATCCCCAACCCAAGCCCGGACCGAGTGTCGGAAAGGAAAATTGGGAGGGCCCGTAAAGACCCTTACATTGAATAACCAAAAGACTTAGCTCGCAAAATTTTGTGAATTTGGACGCTAAACTTCTATTCTATATTTAAAAAAAATAAAATAAAAATAAAAAAAAACGAGTTTTTAGTGAATTTTGCTCACTTTCGTAGATGCGTTAGAGTTGAGTGGATTGGTTTGAAAATTTTTGAATTTCATCGTGAACTTGACTCATTTTTGAGAAATTGAATTTAAGTTTGAATTAGTTCGTTTTTTTTTTTTTTTTTTTTTTTTTTTTTTTTTTTTTTTTTTATTAATAGCGTGCTCAACGTAATCGGCATCAATTAAAGCACGTCAAATTGAATTGACATAGGATGAACAAGATCGGCCTAGGATAAACTAGTTCAGACCAATGAATAACAGGCTAAACTAGTTTATCCTATGAAGGTTAGGCAAAACTAGTTTGGCCTAGGAAAAACTAGTTTATCCCATGGGTGTTAGGATAAACTAGTTTGGCCTAGGAAAAACTAGTTTATCCTATGCGCGTTAGGATAAACTAGTTTGGCCTAAAATCGGGTTTGGCCGGTAACATATACATATACATTAATTAATAGCATAGCGTCACAATTTGATATCATTATTTTTAAGTTCCATATTTAAAATTCTTATAGCAATAAGATAAAGTGCTGCGTCACAAACTTTTAAGCCGTTAAGGGTTTTTTGTATTGATATCATTACTTTTTTTAGGTCAGTAATAAAAAGATAAAAACAAAAAAATGTTAAAGGCCAACGGACCAAAGGACCAACTCATAATCGTGATTTTCATTCATCTTTAATTCTCCCCCCCCCCCTCTCTTAAAAAAGCATACCTATATACAAAGTGGGTTTTTTTATGGTTTGTTTCATATATATAAAGCTTTGTTAAATTTTACTACGTAAAAAGCTTACTTTTTAAAGAAGAATATCAAGAAATATTATTCTTTAAACCTTTTTATTTAAAATACAATAACTGCTCACTAATAACAGTAAATAAATCTATCTAAATCAAATTCTAACATACAATTTTTTGCTTAATAATTGAGTATCCATTTTTATTTAGCCACAGTTCGGATATACATACATTCCATACATAAAACACAAGAAAGCATCAATCTTCAACAGCAGTAAATGAAATTCCACTCTAAGAAAAAAGTTGCCAAAGTGAAATGGTAACATTAAATCGCCAAGACCTCTCCAAAATGTAATCTCGTTGATATCATGATAAAGTAACGATAAATGATTAAATCACTTAAATGTAATTGCTGTTCATAAAAGATATTGAAGCTTGGTACTAATCTGAATTTTCGAGACACAAATTCAAAATTTTGGGGCCTATTTACCAGTATTTAAAATTGCAAATGTACGGAAGAGGTGTTATATGGAATATTATTATTTTTACATTTGAAAGACAGATAGCAGCACCAGAAAACACTAATTTCAGTAATTCAGAAATGTAAACGGGATTGATTTTACTAGATCTAGCTAAAATATTTGAAGGTTATTAATTATTTGCTAAATATATAACAAAATAAAACATGCAAATTGGTAAAAAAAGACTGTCGGGTATTTTTTGCGTTTGTAATCTTCAGTACCGTTTTTTAAAGTGAAATATTAATTAGTAATACTTCTTAAGTTTTTAACAAAAAAAGAAAAAAAAAACATGAGCTTGTGCATTTATTTATTTTTTTACAGAGAGAGAGTTCAAAGTATGAAGTTTCTATTTTATGAATTTAATGAAAAGTAAAAGAGAAAAATGTGCGCATTTTTATTTGTTCAATCGACATTTTCGTTATATTTACAGTTTTTTACACATAAAAATTCGTATTTTCCTCAGCGAAATGGATTGAAATATACGATACATATAAATAAACTATACAATTTTAATTTTTTTTTCAATTATCCTAAAAATTAAAAAATATATATGATTTTTAAAAATCTACTTTTTTAAATTTTGAATGTATGACATTTTTTTTTAAAAATCTCGTAGTCTTCCATTTACAGTTAGAATAACGGCATGTTTATATATATATATATATATATATATATATATATATATATAAAGGTAATGGAAGAATAACGGCCTGTTTTTTTCTTTTTTTATTATAAGGGTAATGGAAAAAATAAAAACGCATAATTTAAATTTATGTAACGTAGAAAAACAGAAATTTATTTGTGTTAAAAATTGTAAATGAAAAGAAACTGTTGTGCACTGAACAAATACAAACTGCGTATTTTCTTTTCCTTAGAATTAAATCTGAAAAATTTCAAAATTAAAATTCTCTCTCTGTAAACAAATGAATGCGTAAAAATGTGCTTTTATTAATATTTGTATATTATATGTATTTATTTATAATATGTATTTGATATATCTATCAGTTTTAAAGTTCCATTTACCGAATGCTTTTCGGTTTTAAAATATTCTTTTTTCCGTCTCATGTAAAAATTGGCTTTTGGCGGACTTTAAAAACCTTTCCGTTTCCGCGTTAGGCAGATTTCGGCTTATGGAGCACGTATTAATGTTATTTTCCATGGATTCGCCGGGACTTGAAAGTCTTTCCACGGTAGGAAGATTTCCGGCTTACACAGAGCCCGCCTTAGACAGATTTTACAGTATTTTTACTGTCTGAAAAATTGTCACGAAATAGTGATATGTGAAACTCTTAAAGAAAAAAATCAAAATAAACCAGTACAGTTTTATAGAAACATAAAATCAAATTTACTTTATTAACTGACTTAAAAAGGATAAAAAGAAAAAAAAAGTGCTCACTGTTTCAAAGAGGACACACCTCGCAAACTGTGTATTGCAAGGCCAGCGCTTAACCGACTGAGCTACAGAAGGTACGTAAACTTCCTACTAAAAGTTGATCAGAAGAAATTAAGCGCACGAATACAGTGGCGCATCTTCGGTGAAATTCCCATAAATGGCGGGAAAATATAGTCCGATTTTTCATGCTTATTATATAACGAATAAGGGTCTTCCTGGAAACAAACATGGTCTTATTCGGCTCATCTAAAATAGATTCATATTATATATTAATTTTAATAAGATCGCCCATGCCATTTTCGGAGGGAAAAAAATGTGAATTAAAAAAAAATTAGAGTTTTCCCGGAAACAACTGTTATCTTATTCTCTTCACATAGAACAGATTTATATTATATATCAATTTAAAGAAAATCGCCTGGGCCGTTTTTGTGTAATCGAAATTAGGAATTTCTGACATCGCTTTTGCTTTAAAAATGGGTATTTAGATCTCAAAATATACTGCACGTAGAAATCTAAAAAATTCAGAATAGGTTTAGACTGCAGGTATAAGGCTGTTTTAAAAAAATCAGAATAATAAGAGCTATATTTGCTGAGTTATTGAAAGGCGGCTTTTCGCGTTTTCTTTGAAGTCGAGTAAGGTGTTTCGCCATCAACGAATTTTACGATACGATACGATACGATTTTAGGCTTAAGGCTGCGTCACTGGAATACTATTGTCTTCCATGATCAGAAAACGAATAAAATGCGGGATTCAACTAATAAAACGCTTCAGATATGTTTATGATTTCCTACCCTGACCGAGGACAATAACCATTTTCCAAATGGTTAAAAAAAAAAAAAAGTTTTTCATTTAGCGAAAAGTAAAAAAAAATTAAAGCCATTAATTTTTTTTTAATTTTAATATTCTCCATGCGTGGTAATTTTTAAAATATTCATTATTTTATTTTATTATTTAAAAAATGTGCATCTCTTTTTTAATCTGACAATCAATTATTAAAAAAAAATAAAACAAAAACTTGCAAGAAACTGAATTTACGCACACACACACACACACAAAATTACTTGTTAATATACATTATTGCTAAAGTCAGGATCTTAATGAACCAACATTTCGAAACGGATGCTTAGATTTCCTGCAGTATGTATCCCAGTTTTCTGTTAGCGATATGGAAAATTTTAAACAGAAATGAAAGTGCATGAAACATTTTAAAGAAAAAATTGTTTTGAAGACTATAACATTTGGAATACTTACTGAAAAGAAGTAAGAAACGCACTTTCTGCCAAATATAGAGCTGTATATTTTTAAATTTTAACAAGTTAATAACACAAAAAATTGTATTTTTGGACGATCTCTGCTTATTTCTATCATTGTAAAAAATTATGTAACGTTACTCCATAAAATAGGTGGCAGCCTTGCTGCCTCCATTTTATTGAGCAATTTAACCGATATAACTGATGTTAAGTTACATTAATGTGTAATATTACACCAGTTATATCAATTTAAATTACACCATTATATTACTCCATAATATTGGAGGCAGCATGCTACCACCAATTTTATGGAGTAACATTACATAAATTTTTTTACAGTGTATGTCCAGCTTCCTTTTAATTTAACTCGGAAAATGAAAAAAACAAATAGAAGATACAAAACTCAAGCTAAACTTAAAAATCTGCGAGATAAATTGACCCGCTATCAATACAACTTTGAGTCAAATTTTATAAAATGTGAATTAGTTTTCAAAATCCTAAATAGTTGAAACATTAATCACAAACACACTTGAAATAATAGCCGTGCTTAGATAGTAATATATCAGCAGTCCTTAATTTTCGATCTATAAACAATTTGTGTAATAAATCATGTAATTTTTGATTAATTGATCTGACTTGCTACATTATTCGTTTCAGAAAGGTTAAAGAAACAAGAAGGAGAAATTGAGTATAACATAATACTTTGATTTCTAAAATAAAAATAAATTTATTTGTAACACCTTTTTCGAACCCAGTATTGCCAGATTCAGGACTTTTTTTCCCCCAGATTGTTAATTGTCACCGCTTTCTTGAAATAGAAATATTCGGCCTGTTTAGAAGTAGATTAAAAATTCTGAAAAATAAAGCGAATTATACTATTTAAAAAAAATGGTGACAGTCAAATAATCTGAATTAAAAAAGTCCCCAATCTGGCAACACTGTCGAACCTGTCTGCCTCGCAAAATTTTCGTGATTTATAATAAAGGATTTTCTCTGGGAAGCAGACTTACATGATGATTAATATTAATCTAACATATTAATAACATCCGCATTTTGACATTTTGATTTTTTTTTTTTGCATTGGATAGCCGAGGTCTGTCTCTACATCATATTTCTTTTACTTTTTCGATTTTGGTGGCAGATATTTTTTATAAAGTTACTTTCGCTTTCAAAAGCGGTTATAAAAATGAAAGTGTCATTCTAAAAAATATCTGCAACAAAAATCGAAAAAGTAAAAAAAGTGCAATGTAGAAGTGGATCTCGGCTATACAATGAAAAAAAAAATATTTAAAGATGTCGAAATGCAAACAAGATATTAGAAAAATCCTTTCCTATAGAATTAGCATAGCTAGTGAGTGCCTTTGCTGGCAGGGACAGGAGCCGATGGACTTTTGGTGCATTCATATATTTAAAATATCTTCTCAGAGAATTCATATTTTTAACATCTTTTTTCTGTGTACTCTTCTTAAAGGATGTCTCTTTCTTTGTTTTCAAAATATTTCTAAAATCTATGCTGAATTTAATATTTTATGTCGGGCGACTGTCTATACTTTAGAAATATTTTGAAAACCAAGAAAAAAAAAGAAGCATCTTTTAGGAAGTGTACACAAAAGATAGAAGTTACAAATATTAATTTCCCGAGGAGATATTTTAAATAGACTAATGAATACTATAAACATTTGTAAATAATACACTAACTTTAATTGCTCAAAGGTGTAAATTAAAACTTTAAAAAGAGTAAAAATAAGTTTATTCAGCTGTTTACGTGTTTCGACTCTACCTGAGTCATTTTCAAAACAAATAAAAATATTCTAAAATTGCACGGTCTATGAAACGCCATCATTCAATTTTTCACTTGTTCTTTCATATTATACACGCTATTTTTTTTTATTTTACTTGGATATATATATATATATTTCTAACCATAGAGCCATAAATTTAGTAAGTTAAGTGATGCTGCAATCGTTACATATTGAAATTTTGCGTCTTACAAATCAAATTTACGCCCAGGCTTCTTATATTTACACTCCTATTACTTCTATGTATTTACAGTTGTATATAAGTATAACTTAACCGTTTCGGCTCCCATTGCTTATTATTTTTTTTAATTTTAGGGAAAAATAATTTTTAGCTTAAAAAATTAAAAAAGTTATCCAATAGACAAAAATTAGAGCTTACTGAAATGCAAAGAATATATCAGTAGTTATTTCGCATTCGACTGATATGACAATAGGTCATGAAAGAATATTTTAAGACGCTTGGGAATTTTTTTACTTGTACTATAGCAGGATTAAATAGGCAGAACGAGATTACTTAAACGAATACTTAAATATTGCCTAAAAATTTAAAGAATAAAATATTTGTTTGAAATTAAAGTCCCAGCGACAGTGTATAAAAATTTAGGCGAACTTTTTATTTTATATTAAGGCTGCTGAAGTTCCCTGCTCAACAACGAGAAACTTTCTGACACATGTACTAACTCATTTTTAAACGTAGAGGCCGCGGCTTAAAGCGATTTGGAACCGAAAAGAGTTTTTCATTTTTAAAATAAATAAATTACTAATCGAGTTATAAGCGATTTTGGGTCACGTGACGAGCGATGCTTCTTCTTTCTCGCGTTGGAAATTTTGAAATTCGATTCAAAACGCCAAATTTGACGATAATTTCTGAACGATCTTTTTCGCTTACCAAAAAATGAAAAAAGTCTTTCGATTACATAGTTTCCATATAGTAACACCTGCCAATTTCATGCATTTCTGAACAAAAATGAAATAAAGAATATGCCAGACAGTAGATCTTTTTGATTTGAGAACAGCCTTAATACTAATGCTGACACATAAACGTAGTGATAATAGTAAATATAAGGATATACAATCATTACTAGATGAAGGTAATAATAAATAATAGAAAATGTAAAGACTTGTACTATTATTTAGCCCGCCAGACGCGAAAGTGTTAAATTCTGTCTAAACGTTAAAAAACAAAAAAAAAAAAAACAAAAAAAAAACAAAACAATAGAATTAAATAAAAAAAAAGAATGAAAAATCATGCGTCCAAAATAGATTACGAAACACTTTCCAACACGTTCAGAATATGGTAACAAAACTTCACAGTTTATTAAGGTGAAATATGATGTTGAAATTAGCAAATTGGAAAACGCATAAAGAATTTAAAAACCCGATGTCCGTTATTACCATAAATAGTCGGAAAAATATCCAATTTTTTTAGCAACCCTGTACGTGATCTATAGATTTGTATGTATACTATATTGTATGCTAAAAGTTATTTCATAAACATATAGCACAGTTGAAATTTTACATTCAGCAATTTCCGTGAATAAACCGAAATGTACTTGAGAACTTTTGCGTAGTCCTGTATAGGATCTATAGGATTTATACACACCGAGTAATATAAAAAAAGGTTAAATTTAAAAACGCGTACCACATCTTAAAATGCACTTTCAGCAATTATTGTTCAGTAGTTCAATTATTGTCATTTTCTTCTGTATGCAAAATCTTTTGTGTGTCCCTGTAAATGAACGATAAATTCTATGCATATCCTACTCTATGATAAGCACCTCGTAATACACTACAGTTGTATATATACATTTTAATATGCTTGAAATAGTGAAATATCGTTAAAATATACCGCAAACGATTTTTCCCATAAACCGTAATGTAACGGAATTATTTTGAGTGTCTCTGTAAACGAAGCGTAAATGCTACGCATTTCATTTTCAATATCGAACAGGCGATAGAAAACCCCAATAAGGTATATAAATTTCATCAGATGCACAAACCGAATTTATAAACCCTTTTAAGCTACATTGGAGTGTTAAAAAAGAAAAATAAATATAATGGAACACAAGGAGCTATTTATAGTTTGCTCTAAGTACAATTTACTGTTATGGCCATTAATTTACATTTGATGTTTATTTTATTATTATTATTTTTTTAATTTTCAGGTGTGAAACTCCATGTGAAGAAGGTCGATGGGGTCCCGGTTGTGGATCTGTTTGTGACTGTTTGAATGGTGGAACTTGTTCTGCTGTAACAGGCAAATGTGAATGCTTACCAGGTAATATAAATAAGAATGAACAGATACGTTGAAAACATTGGTTTCCAACATTTTTTTTTCATCCATGTTTCATTAAACACATCTAAAACTATGATCCCTCCACTCTCATCGTGATATATAATTCTGATTATTCAAAAAATAAAATCTTATTCCCGTGGAAACAGGACTAAAATAACATTTACAATGACATGTGCAGCAACATTAGCTATTAGGTTGAGCAAAAAGTTCTGGGAAATTTGTAATCTAATAGTTACCAGAATTTGTACTGCACTAGTGGTATATCTATGGAAGTTCAGGAATTTCGGCTACAAAATGCTTTCACAAATTTTCCAGAACTTTTTGCTCAACCTAGTATTAAACCGAAGAAACGAGTAAATATTTAGTCGAAAATATGCGAAATAATGGGCAGCTGTGTTGCCTATTATTTTCAAGAAACATTTCTTGAGAATGACTAGAACTTTACTGTATAATTTTAAAACGTTCCAGAGAAATTCCAGTAATTTTCCTGTAATATATCACGAAAGTTTCTGTCGACAAAAGAAACATTCGGCTGAAACATCAGTAAGTTTCTTTGAAATTTCAGGAATGTTTCTCATGACAACAGATTTCGCAGGAAGCATACCTATTTCCACTACTCTTAATGGGATGGAAACTATAATGGAATGGTAATAAATGGGAAACTCAGGTGCCCATTATTTTTCAGGAAGATTCCTGGAATTTCTTTTTACAGTGTAATAAAGAAATAAGATTGCTAAATAGGTAAAGAAAAGCACTGCATATTTCGCCTTCCGCTGCAAAAAATTGCGGTTAAGTATACGCTAAACCAACGTTTTCCAACTTAATATTTGACTATACTTTAATTTTTATGGCGATTCAAGTTATATTAACAATGTAAAAAAGAAACATTTGTTTACACTTGTTTACACAACGCAATTTTTTTACGCAGCTTTATAAACACAACGAAGTCACATTATCATCGCCTTTATACTGAAAAGAATTTTATTGTTTTTTGACAAATATTCGTTAGTGTGAAACAAAAATTTTATATGATCTGAATTTTTAATTTCACAAAATTTCTTGAACAGACGCTCACATTCGCATTCGCTTTGGTAGCATTGATACATGTTATAATTGATCTTATTGCATCATAAAAAATAGTGGAATTATTTTTAACAAATAAGATTTCTCTGTGAATAACATATTGTACAAGAGGCATTTCTAGATTATCAATTTTTATCAATTTCAAAGTAGCCATTTTTCTTTCTCATCAACAACTTTTCTCCGTTGGAGAGCTTATCCTTCCACGTTATGGTCAGTTGACCGACGTACGTATTCCGATATTAAATTTTAAGATGGATATGTCATAAAGTATATTTATAAATTTTTTCTTTTTTTCACTCATTGTTTCTTTTCTTCTTGTTTCATATCGAACAGATTTATTTACTTGTTTCAGATTATAAATCAACTAATATGCTGTGGCAATCATAAAACTTTTTTTCTATACAATGGTGTTAAATAAAAGAATGTCCCAGTTATAATTTTTAATAGTATCAACTGTAATCAGTATAGAATATTGGTTCAAGGTCACAAATAAAGAGTAACTCAAACAGTTTTAAGTAAGTGCATGCAGGAGTACTGCTTTGTTACTCACTCGCTTGCAGTACCACATACGCAAAATGGCGACTCCTGAGTGTAAAGTGTTATTGCTGGGCTCCACGTTCACTTGACATAACGCCATGCGAATTTTTCGTTTGGAGCTTTATAATCCTTTAAGACCTCACCTACACAAATCCTAAAGAAAAGGAAAAAAACATTTTCCTCTTTTTGTGCGATTTAAATTCGGACCTGCACCCACAGAATTCCGCGGAGCTTCCCTTGGCATAACCTGACATTGCATATTTTTAGCCTCCGGTACGGTATGCTATTTCTTTCTCCCAGCTTATTTTGTGTCCAAAAAATAACGTTACCGTACAGAAGCTATAGCCGTAAAACAAAGCATTACGATTAAATACTCTATAGCAATTTTTTAAAGGTCTAAGCATCGCACATTTTCAATTTTTATACTGTCGTATTGGAAAGAAAAAGTTATTTTAAATGCATTTTGTTTGAAAACTGTATCTCCATTTATTTTTGAAATATTAATTTTTTTGTAGTTTTTGGAGCCATTTGCTTAATATTGGCAACGGAAGTACTCCATTTCTGTAGAAAGTAAAGGAAAAATAGTTTTAAAATAGTAATTATATATTTTTGTTGTCATTTTCTCGTAACAACAGAAAGAAAATGTAATTAAAATACGTGCTATTTTGAAAAAAAATCTAAACGAATGATTTCTGTTAAAACAATGGAGCTATTATATACTATATTTAATTGTAAGCATCTATGAATCATTAGATAGCCGTTTTTTTCTCGATTTTCTTGAATGACGGAAGCTTTTTGCTGCATTTGTGCATTATTTCGTGATAGTGATGTGCTATGCATGCTTTACTGTAGATGTTTAAGAGTAGATCGTAAATCTGGAATTCTTAAGCGGATGCGAATGACGTCATTTTACATAAAATAAAACGTGTGCTATAAGTCGTAAAATTGAAATATGTTTTGTACTGCAGTAGAGTCCCGCTTAACCGAGTTATTTTCTCTGATGGACTGGTGGCTTCTATTATTATGAAACAAACATTATAAATGAAGTGTTAGGTGAAGATGAAAGAGCAGCCGTAAAAAAAATTATGGCCATTTCCCCCCCCCCCCCCCATTCTGACCAGAAAATCAGAGTTCTTACTTTTTACGGCTGCTCTTTCATCTTCACCTAACACTTCATTTATAATGGCTGTTTCATAATAATAGAAGCCATCAGTCCATTAGAAGAAAATGAAGTAATGGAAATGCCGGGGACGACACTAAATTCTGAAAAAGCGGAATTCCTGTTCTCTAGTTGTTTATTTTAAATATTTTTTTCAATCAAATATGATCCTATTCATAAGGGGAAACCACCAAAACTTTTCCTTTCTAGCAAAAATCTTCCGCTCTTAAAGGATTACAAGATCGAGTCTATGTTCGGCCGCTACCTAATGATTTGCTGGAGTTGAGACACAGAATTGAAGAAGCTATTGCTTCTATTTCTCCAGTTTTATTAATCGAAGTGTGGGAAGAATTGGACTTTAGGTTGGATGTGTGCCGTATAACCCTTTAAGACCCGGAACATTTTCACATTTAAATATTACATTCTTCTGGTTATTAACTCTATACTGACCCTAATGACACTTAAAGAAATAATTAAAAAATTTTTCGTCACCCCCTGGAGCGGTGGAGAGTACCCGCACGAACGTGCGGGTTGGGCTTTTTCTAAGAAAGTCACACCCGCACGATCGTACGGGTTGAGCTTTTCCTGTGAAATAATTACTTATAAGATGATTTGGGATGTATTGGCTGAAATATTGCAATGGAATACTTACTGACTCTAAAACCTAAAAAAGGAGGAAAAAAAATTAATATTGGAGATGTACTTATCAACTTCAAAAAATCCATATTTTAATTAATTAAAAAATGTTTGCCTTATTTAAAAAAAATTATGATATCGATTTTATTTTTTCTATAACTCTGTAACTTTTTTTAATTAAAATTTAAGAAATGAAAGACATACCTGCAATTGCATGAAATCTAAAGGAGCAAAATGAGGTACAGAAATGAACTTCTTAACATCCCACATGTATTGTTTTTGTTGTTGTTTTCATTATCTTAGCCTCTGCCGAAACTGGCTTGAAAGTAGAACTTTGAGGAATGACTTCAGGGGACTTTGATGAGGAAGAATGATCCAAAATTGCCATTTCTTTAGAAATACTTGTATTTTTTTCTTCATCGAGCCCATCTGAACTTGAATATTCTTCTAATAAATCTGCTTCAAATATTTTGTCCGCAACCTCTAAATTCAGAGTCTGATTTATTCATCACTCGCAATATTTCTTCTTGTGTGAGAATTCTTTTCCGTTTAGGCATCTGAAAAAGTATTTTATTTTGCTTTGTTAAAAGTTAATAAAGTATTTAAAAAAAAAAAAAAAGACTTAGAAAATTTTATTAATTGAAAAGACAAAAAAAAAGTAAAATTTAATTGAAAAAAAAATCATCCATGACAACACCCAAGAAAATATGGCATTAATTATATAACAACATACTTCGTTTTTATTCTGGCTGTCACCAAAATTATTGAAACAGAAAACAAAATGAACATTGAGAAAGCTGTTACCTTTACAGTAGCATTGACTAACGTAACGCCCAAGTCGCACGATCGTGCGGGTAACGAAATCTGAAGTCCTATGAGCAAGATAAATAGTGTATAATTAATGTTTTTTATTATATTACACTTATTTAGACATTAAAGCAAAAATATTTATCTGAGCATTTAGAAATATACTGATAATTACCTTTTTACGATAGATAAAATGATGAGCTATTTTCGTTGTACTTGTAAACAAAGCTAATCATGCCGGCTAAAAGTAAAACATGTGCTACAACCGTCATCCGTTGATAAAAAAATTATACTTTACTCTTTTTGCAAACCACAACAATCGTTCGTTTCGGGGTTTTATTAAATACGACTGTTTCAGAAGCAAAAATTTACATGTATGTCTAACCCGCACGATTGTGCGGGTTGGGTCTTAAAGGGATAACTAAAGGTGCACATATGGAACATTTATAAGAAAAATAACGTTAGTTTGCCTTCAATTTGATGTATGGCTTGTTGTAAATAGTCTAAATTAAATTGTTACAATATGACATTGGAACTAGAGCTTTCTTTTATGGGTAAGCTATATATATTGCATGAGGCTCGAAGCAGAACCATAAGCAATTCCCTATCCATATTAACAAATATTTTTCTGATATCCCCATTTTGAAATTATTAGTTTTCTAAGTTTTTAAATACCAGGGCTGCGGAGTCGGTGTCACGCCCATTTTTGAGCAAAAGAGTCGGAGTCGGATCTGTTAAAATTTCAGTAGTCGGAGTCGTCCATTTTACAAGTAAGGCTGCGTTATCGGAGTCGGAGTCAGGCACATTTTTGAGCGAAAGAGTCAACGTCGAAACTGTTAAAATTCCCGGAGTCGGAGTCGGAGTCGTCCATTTTTCCCACTGACTCCACAGCCCTGGTAAATAAAATACTTAGCTTAGAAAATTTGAATATTTTTAGGTTAATTATTTGA
Source organism: Maratus speciosus (assembly GCA_963932465.1). Classification (NCBI taxonomy): domain Eukaryota; kingdom Metazoa; phylum Arthropoda; class Arachnida; order Araneae; family Salticidae; genus Maratus; species Maratus speciosus. The sequence continues at coordinate 435,344,609 of OZ010790.1, read as the reverse complement.
GACAGTCAATTTTAGATAAACCTTTAAGTAAAGGCATTAGTAGTAAAAGTTTCTTCATGTGAGATACTGCCGAATGAAGAGACACAAAAGGCTTATTCAATAATTAACCGAAAAGAAAATGTGTAATGTTCTAAAATACGTAAACAACTAGAAAAGTTATATAAAATATTAAAACATAAAAAAATTCATGCAACTGATCTAGTTATAGTTATATCTTGACTTTTGAGTAAGGTCTTTTAAAAATTCTAAAAAAAAAAAACTTATCCTTTTATTATTTTTTTAATGTATTACTTTTATTTTTAGATTACAACTTTAAACTTATAAAAAAAAGGCAGACTATATGTTAATGAGTTTTCTCGATCTCTCGTGCCTGAAAAATCAAATTACCCCTCTGTGGGACATATACCTTACGTTTGAAAAGACTGGTATAAAATTATATCTACTTATCAATCAAATAATCAACAGACAGTTTGTCTAACTATAGATTATCAGATATTAGAGATCAGTGAAACCAGCTTGTGGAACAATATATTTTTCGAAAAATGCTGTGAGTTATATACCTTGAGCAGATAATAAACCGTCACAACCACTACCATCACCACAACCGAAATATGTTATATACATGAAAACTATTAATTAGCAAATATTCAGTTCAGGCCTTCATGTCAGCTGTACGTTTTAATTTTTATGTTATTTAATTTAATATCTAGAATCTTTTAATGCGCAATTCCGTTTATTTCATATTAGTTTTATTGCATATAAAATTTCTGATGTTTTTTCAAGATATTGCATTAAACACGATTGTATGCCACATGCTCTAAGACCGCTTGTTTTTGTTGATAATTAAAAGAAAAAAAATTCTCTTATCACAGGAGTTCTTTATCTTGAATCCTTGTTCTTTCATTAATTTTTTTGTTACTTCCTGAAATTGTACTCTTTTAGTAATCTTATAAGTACTTTCTTGAGACACAAATAGAGTTTTATTTCTCTATAAACAACATAAGAATTATCTAAATATAGTGGAAAGGTTTAAGAAATCACCCTAAGTTTTATATGCATACGAACAAGTAAACATTGTAAATAGCGAAACCACAAAAAAAAAAAAAAAAAAAAAAAAACTGAATGGGAATCATTGCCACCAGTGGCGATTTGACAAAAAGGAAAAAAAAAAAAAAAAAAAAAAAGAACCTCGACTAATTGTAATGTGCTGAACACATATATATGTATATTTTTTGTTACATCTTAATATTTAGGATAATCCCGTGTTGAAAAATGTACAGAATTTTACATTCCAATGGTGAAAATTATTGTTAAAATAGTGTGACAGAGTGATTCAGAATAATTTAATAACTCTTTCATTAGAATAATTTACTTTAGAAGAAAATGGTTCCAGTAAACGAATTAAATTGTATTGGAAAAAAAACGACTCGTTTAAGTTTTTTATAAATTTTAAAACATGCAATAAATTCGAATCAAAAGTTTTCGAACGATTCAATGTACTTTATACTATAAAATGCTACAAAAGTCACTTTAATAAGTGAGTTTAATTTTGGTTTGGTAATGTTGGATAAAATTATGTTTGTTAATTTTGTAATGAGTACATTTTGTTAATGTATACTTAATAAAAAATTAATATGAAACTTTGCAATAGGCATACATTGTTTTTGCGTTATTATATAAAGTCTGTATTTCAAGCCTCTAACTTATTTTTAGTGCCTGATAAGTATATTATTACACGGTTCCTAAATTAATCTCATATTTCTTTTCAGCGTATATGTTACTCTGGAAACTCAGTGAAATATATCCTAATATTTATCACACCAGAGTCACTAAGTTTAAAAAAATGCTGCTAACCTGCTCCATTTTGAACATTTACCTAACTGTTTTGGTAAATTCTTTTGGTCAAAGTCTCTTTTGTTTCCCTGTAAAGACGATATCTAACAGTTAGAAGATAGAATAATAAAACATATTAATAATAATGAGGGAATCTCTATTTTTTAAATTATCTGTAGAAGTTTTGATGTAAAATATAACAATTTCCTTACAATTTCTGCAAAAGTTTTGCTCTATGCTTTTTATGGAACATATGGCATAAAATTTGTTGGAGGAATTGTGTACCATTTTCGTGTACCTCTGTTGCCAGAATGTCCCACAAATATTCCACTGATCTAATTGCAGACTCAGTTAAATACAATTTAACACAATCGACATTAAATTTTGATTTTGAATCTTTGCTTTCGAATATATACCGAAATTTTATCTCCCCGGAATGCTAATTATCTGTAGAAGTTTTGATGTAAAATATAACAATTTCCTTACAATTTCTGCAAAAGTTTTGCTCTACGCTTTTTATGGAACATATGGCATAAAATTTGTTGGGGGAATTGTGTTCCATTTTCGTGCACCTCTGTTGCCAGAATGTCCCACGAATATTCCACTGATCTAATTGGAGAGTCAGTTAAATACAATTTAACAGAATCGACATTAAATTTTGATTCTGAATCTTTGCTTTCGAATATATACTGAAATTTTATCCCCTCGGAATGCTAATTATCTGTAGAAGTTTTGATGTAAAATATAACAATTTCCTGACAATTTCTGCAAAAGTTTTGCTCTATGCTTTTTATGGAACATATGGCATAAAATTTGTTGGGGGGAATTGTGTACCATTTCGTGCACCTCTGTTGCCAGAATGTCCCACAAATATTCCACTGATCTAATTGGAGAGTCAGTTAAATACAATTTAACAGAATTGACATTAAATTTTGATTTTGAATCTTTGCTTTCGAATATATACCGAAATTTTATCCCCTCGGAATGCTAATTATCTGTAGAAGTTTTGATGTAAAATATAACAATTTCCTAACTATTTCCGCAAAAGTTTTGCTCTATGCTTTTTATGGAACATATGGCATAAAGTTTTTTGGGGGAATTGTGTACTATTTTCGTACACCTCTGTTGCTAGAATGTCCCACAAATATTCCACTGATCTAATTGGAGAGTCAGTTAAATAGAATTTAACACAATCGACAGTAAATTTTGATTTTGAATCTTTGCTTTCGAATATATACCGAAATTGTATCCCCCCGGAATACTAATTTTCAGGAGTAATTTAATTTCAATCAAGTAAAAGATTTTCAGCTAACATGTTAGCAAAAGATTTAGATTTTTTTTTTTCTGCTTTGAATAAGAGTAATTTGTATAATTCTTTTGGACCTAAATCTAATTCAGAGAAATACCAAATCACATATGTACGGATGTTTTAAAGAAGTAAAGGCAATTATAATATCTGTCTAGATTACTTTTTTTTTGGGGCCGAAAATATTATCTTCTGTCAAATTTATCCAAAGATTTGCGTAGGGATGTTGATCAAAACGAACTGTTGTGCCGGGTCCTAAGCTGAAGCAATTACCGCCAGGACCTGATTTCGTATAAAGTATATGTACATACAGGATTTAGAGGGGTTACATAAGCGTAATGTGTATCGGGCCTCACAATTTCTCTTAACGCCCTTGGTTTGATCCCATAGTTATGTATTCCTTAAAAAATTATATTCTAAGTTTTTTTATGACGTTTCAAAAGAGATTGATAAAATATGAATTTTGCATATCAAACATTAGGGTTTTCCTAAAAACATTTCGAATTATTTGAACAGCGCAACGAGGCTAATTCTGCTTTATCTTCATTGTCTTTGACGTTTTATTAATAAGTTTGAACAGTTATTATTGTTTTTTGTCTAGCACTAAAAGTTTTTGTTATACCAGTGTATTTTTGTTTATCATAGGTGTTTCTCACTGTATAGCAGAAAAAGATTTGATATTAATATTTTTTTTTAGGATGGACTGGAAATACGTGCGAATTACCTTGTCCAAGCGGTTCCTATGGAATATCCTGTAATGGCGCCTGTCAATGTCAAAATGGCGCGTCTTGCAGTCCTGCCGATGGATCTTGTGCTTGTACACCTGGTTTCACCGGAGACAGGTTAGTTTTTGTATTTCACTCTGTTACTTGTTAAAGGCGTTTTCTCATCATGACTGTAATTTAATAATAGCAAAAATGACTTCATTCTTAAACTTAGATAAAAAATGTCTTTCGGAAAGCAGCTGTAATGTAATCTTGAATTTTTCAACTTTTAAAAGAAATCTCCCATGGAAAATACTGATTATACCACCAAATCTACCCGCAGCCAGCCAAAGAAAAAAAAGAGAGCTGCTCATACATTTTAATCACCAAATTTTCTATAGGGAAAAAGTGATCATAGCCATTCTACTGGAAATTATGTCTTCTTTCAATTTATCTTAAAAAAAAAAAAATAAGCTTAAAGAATTGTCTTCATACTGAAATGTTAACCAAACTCCGGAATTTTTTAATACGAATATCTAATTTTAGGGGCCGCATCTTTACGAACAATTTCATCCTTTGCCTCTTTGCAAAATAATAATAATAATTTTGCTCTCATTTTGTTCACTTAAGTTCTCATTTTAAAAGACATTTTTCAGGAAAAAGTTAGTAAACTAGAGTTTACATTTGTCGGGCGGATACAGATGCGAGCATTTTATATTTTAAAGGAAAAAAAATGTATATAATTTGTTAATATTTGGATTTTTTAATATTTAAGTGGGTTGATTTTTGACGGCCAATTATCTACACGAGGGATATAGGCCCGGAGGGAGTGCCCTCCGTGGGGGTCTTTCTAAGGGAACCTAATCCGTATTAACGCATGGAAGATCCACGGCTCGAAGAAAACCACGAAAACTCCGAACGATTAGGCCGACGGGCGCAATTGGGATCGAACCCAGCACCTCCCGTCTACCAGCTTCGAGAGCAGAACCTCTCGGCCACTTTTAATATTTAAGAGAAACTCGTAAAAATTTTATCGAACCTAAGTTTCGAACATAAGTTTTATTATCTCTAATTTAAATTGATTCATCTGTTATATAAAAACACAATATTAACTTCTTTAACATTGCGACTTCACTGTTTTTCTAGAGTAGTCTGTTTTCTTATTTTAGATAAATGTTATAAAGTCTTAAAATTTCAAATTAAAAAAAACAACAACAGCTGATTCTTGGTTATTCTACCCTTGGTTATGCAACGGATTTGGTTAATCGATAGTGTTCGAACTTATGTTAATTTCAACTGGCTGTACCCTTATCAATTTTCTTAAATAGAGCCACTGAGGATAATAAGGAGAATTATGCACATTAAATGCGAAAGAATTTAAATAGTGTTTTTTATACATTTCAGCAGAAAAAAAAGAAGAGTGTATAAAAACTACACTGTTAAAAATTTTGCAGCATTCTGTCAGGTCATTCGACCGTTTTTTGATAAAACGGTTTCATAATCATAATTTAACTATATTCTGACCATAAAATGGCCAATAATATGGTCAGAATAGTGTTAAAATTACGGTTGTGTAACCGTTTTCGGAGAAAACCGTCAAATGACCTGCCAGAATGCTGCAAATTTTTAACAGTGTATGTTCTTTTGAACTATTACCACAAATATTAACGAGAAGTGTTTTAAATCCGCTTTGTATAAATAAATATTATTAGATGTAGGGCCCTTCAAAGTGTCCAGGGTCCCACGCGCTTTTGTGCCAGTCCTGCTGCTAATAACTTATACAATTTAATATTCGAAATTTTTTTGTAACGTTAATGATATATTTACAACATTTATTCCTAAAATAAAGAAGTTATATTAGAGTAAGTTCTTTGTCTAAAACAAAAATCGCTGATTAAATTTTGCGTTTACTGTCTGATTCACTCTAATTTTTTTAAAGGTGTGAAATGCATTGCCAGAACGGAACGTGGGGAGATAAATGTCAAAATACCTGTGGCTGTCTGAATAATGCGACCTGTAATCCAGTGAATGGAAAATGCACATGTGCACCAGGTAAGGATTTATTTCATATTTTCCTATAATATTAAAAAATATAGCTATTGAAGTATTTATAAAGGATTATTCTTGTTATGCTCATTTAGGGAAAAACTGTGGGTTAAACATAATCTTTAGTGTTTTAACTGAATTGATGTAAACAAAAATTCACAAAAAGCAAAACAATTTTTTCCATAAAGAAGAATTTATAAAATAATTCTGATCAAATCTTATAGTATAAAACGGCATAGGGGCATCAAAGAGCCAGTTATTTATACTTTAATGAAAAATATCAAATTTTTTACAAATCTCTTTTTGTTTCTGACCTTTAAAACTTTTTCGCTATGGAAGTGTTTTTAAAAAATTTCTGCTACTGCTTTTTATAAACGTGGAGCAAACATTCAAACCGTGTTTTCTCACAAAAAAATAAAAAATGAGTTATTGTTATTTTTATGAACTCTGTATTAAATTGCACAGAAATAAATGATATTTTTTACGAAAAAATTTTTTTCTCCGATTATAAATCAATTTTAAAACTTGGCGCTTCAATCAAAGAGTGTTTCCTCCAAAGCCTGCATTCAATCAAGCAGTGATTTCTCCAGTCTGCCAATCACAGTTGTCACTTAATGTGTACTTTCGAAACCTACCATACATATCACAATTGAAACGGGTTGTTTTAGAAAAAATAAGAGAACTGTTAAGGTTAAAGGCTTCCAGAATTATACATTTCAAGATCTAAATGAAGAATATGATGTAAATCTTCTTAAAAAGGGAGTTACTGTGGCCTTGTTCAAAGGGTTGTTTTAGAATATCTTCCTCTTAGCCACGCCATACCAGTTGAAAAGAACAAAGATGTTAAAAAACTTTTGAAGGTAATGTATAGTGAACAGTGGCAAAATCAACCTGATGATATATTCAAATGATACAACCACATTATCCATGATTGATAAGCCTGCAATAAAGAAGAGGGGAATGTGTATAACTGTCTAGATGAAGATATTGGTTTTAAAATTTGAAGTGGATTTCTGGCAAACGAGTATTTATTTAGTAAATATTTAATGAATACTACTAGGTACCATAATCTGTCATTTTATTTTAACAATAATCAACTGAAATTCGGTATTTATTCAAATAAAATAATGCTATTGTATTATTTGTGAGTTAGAACTTATTTCATTCAAAAAGCGTTTTATCCACTTGTCAAACAATTAAAACATGTTTCCTCCTCTGAATTCGGTCAAAACGTGATTTCTCCAAATATTAAATGAATTTTATTAATTTGTTTTATGTCTAATATCTTTGTTATGCTTGCAATTCTTTCTAATAAACAGTAATAAAAATACACAATAAAAATGAGAATTAAATAAAAGTTATTTTCTTATTTATCAGTTTTTTGTGTTTTTTTTAAAATTTGTATCTAAAGGAGAAAGCATGGTTTGCATGTTTGCTCTCCACAAACATACTTAACCCTTAAATGCCTGATTTTTCAAAAATCATTGTAATAATGTTTTTCGGCTTTCATTTTTTAAATAAATCATGGGAAAAATACTTAAAAAAAATCATATTTTGTTTTAAGTATGGTTTACGGCTAAAAATAGTTTGTTACTAATCGGCAATAGTGGTCTTTAATTGAAAAAATAATTTTCCTTGATAAAATTCTATAATATTAAACACACAAGAATTTTAGGAACTATAATAAGAAATAAATTTTACTTGCTCACTGTAGAACAAAATAGGGTATTTCGCAAGCTTCTAAACAAAACAAAAAGAACAAGTAGCAACAATTGAAAAAATAAATCTACCTTTATTCTTAAACAGCACAAGTGTTGCCATCTACATGTTAAAAATCGATTTAATAATATTTTCAGAATGTATTTTATTAGCAATATTAGGCATTGTAGCTTCAATATTATTCTAATAGTATTTTAGAGCCTAAATTGGGTATGTTGCCGAAAAGCAACACCCGGCATTTAAGGGTTAAAATAGTGTTGGGTGACTAGGAGTTAAGATGCTTGATTCTATTTCAAAACATACAGAAATTTATTTATAAGGAGGGGAGGGGATAAGCTGTTACAGAAATGAAGAAAAAGTGTATATAAAAAAGGAGACATGAATATGAATTATTTGGGTTAAGAAGTACTGAAACTATAAATTAAATGAAAACTACATTTTATTACATGTTTCAGGGTGGCTTGGTGATGGGTGTGAACTACCATGTCCCGATGGTACATTCGGAGATAACTGTACCAATAAATGCGATTGCAAAAATGCAGCTGCATGCGATGCTGTGAATGGATCATGCATTTGTAGAGCAGGTTTTACGGGAGAAAAGTAAGTAGCAATTGAGGGTTTTCGGTGACTTTGACTATATGGTGTATATTATTATTTTCTTTGTTCTATAATGGTTTATAAAATTCTATTATAGATTTCATTTATTTTTTTTCTCTTGTCGATGTTAAAACATTGTTAATTATGAAAATATAGAAGATAAAATATGGATGAAAAAGTAACTGGTTTAATAAAATATTTGATCGACCAATTTGTAATAGTTTAATGTTAAGAAAATCTTCTAAAAATTGGTCATTAAAATAAATGTCCTTTGATTTTACTTATGACATAAAAAAAAAAAAAACTCCTCATCCCTATGTGCGCGAATATATATATGCATATATATTTAACAAGTGACATAAAATTGCTATCTAACAATATATATCTTAACACATAAAAGTAATTATCGAAAACTATCTATTATTGGAAGTGTAGAATAGAAAGTAAATGAGAACAAATGTGTATATTATTTGAAGTTTTACAAATGAAAAAATATTTTAAAACTGAAATATACCTATTATACACATAGATTCATTTACGCCAGGTCTCATTTAAATCGAAGTTTCCCTGTGTTTTGAATTATATAAATGAATACTGTCAATAAATTAACTCTATTACTCATATTTAATTATTTTCAAATGTATGCGTTAAGAGGAAAAGGGACCTTCAAAATCAAAATAATCGCTCAAATTCATGATTTTTTTTTTGTCCTCAAAACATTAAAATTCACGTAAGCTTTCATCTCCAAACCGAATTCTTGCAATAGAATACTTTTTTAATTACATTTTTGTTTTAATTAAAGGGTTCTCGTGATTAGCCGATATATGTTTACTAATGCTTACAACTGCACTTCTTCATAATTTTTCTTCTGATTGCTTTGAAATTTTCTATACTCGTTTGTCATTATATAAGTCCTAAAACGGTGCATGGTTTTTTGAAACTAAATATAAGTGCGAACGTTAAAAGTAGCTAATTGCAGCAATATGATGCGAAAATGCTGACAATTTCATAAAATTCAAAAAATATTTTTTTCTTACCTTACCATACTCGAATAAAAAATATTGGGGATTTTAATTGATATGGAATGCGTATGGGGCATTTTGAAAAGTTCTTCATTATGCTTTAAATATTCAGAAAAATATCTTATTTTTCTCCAATTTTTTTTTTTAATTTTTTTGTGTGATAAATATGTGCCATAATGCATATAGTGTACCCTTGAATAGTAGTTAAAGTAAAAAAAAAAAAAAAAAAAAAAAAAAAAAAAAAAAAAAAAAAAGAGCTTGAATAGTCCCTTGTCACATTAATGACGAACACTTTTGGCTGAAGATCTATAGATGGCTGGTTAATTCAGTCTAAACACAAACATCAAACAGTTCAGATTTAAACGTTTTGGATCTTGAATTCTTCAACTCTATATAGTCTTTGCTGTGAAAAGCGATGGTAAAAGCAAATCACGGATTTAATGAATAAATTTAAAACGCTTACAATGAATTCGACACCCACACACTTGGTAACGTTTTTATAACATTACAAATGTGTAGGGCTTAATTTTAGCTAAAGGAAGGATTCTTATAAGATTCCTCATATCACTGAGCCTAAACTTAAACTATCAATGAATTTAATGTTTTATCAAGAAATATTTTGGGAACATCAGATCCCACTTTAACAGACGTTTCCTGGTGTTTTGAATTATATAACTGTTTACTGTCAATTAACTTATTCTATTACTCGTACTCAATCACTTGCAAATGTATACTATAAATCTAGATAAAAGTCATTTTAAAATGTATGTCACATTTATCTACAAAGAAAAGTATTTGTTTTCTCTCTTTAATACAATTAAAACTATTAAAATTTTATTTTTGATTTTAATGCAAAGGTGTGAAGATATATGTGAACATGGAACTTGGGGCCATGGTTGTTCACACAATTGTTCCTGCCAAAATGGAGCCACTTGTCATCCGACATCAGGGACTTGCATATGTTCTCCTGGTAAGATCATGTTTATTTATTTATTTATTTATTTATTTTTTAAGGGGTGGGGAAGGAGGGTTGGGACCATACATACTTAAAAAAAATTCCCAATTATATATTCTTTAGACTCTTCAGTCAAGTATAAGAAAACTTTTAGTAATATGAATATTTAATAATTTATCTTAGAAAAATACACCTATCACGTCATAAGGAAAAGTATAATTAATTATAAAAATTAATGAAACAATTGTGATTTTTTTTTAAGTTATGAAAATTACCTCCCTTCTACAAAAATATTATTTTAACTGATCCGAGATATCATGCGAATACTTCTTGTAATTATTTTGTCAAAATTGTTTCCTTTCACAAGACCATCAATAGGCACAAAAATTCTGATTCTCTTCTTCACCGATTTTTTTTTTAGTTGTATACTAATGTAAATACGCTTTTAGTTTAATTTTTCTTTGTCAATCAAAAACGAATAAGATAAGTATTATAATTATAATCTACATTCCTTAATGCACGTGTATTAATTTATATATATTAACGTGCAGTTCTGGAGATAAAAAAAGTTTTCACCTCCTCCTAATTTTGTCACCTCCTATTAATTCTACTGTTAATAATAGTATTCAAAAGATATAAGTAAATGTCGACTGAGAAGAATAACATGTGCAATGAACTGTAAAATGTTACACATACATTCGAGACTATGCCTCTTGCTTCGCAGGTAAAAATTAATTTAAGTTGTAATTGATGTTTTTTTCGCATATGAACTTATTAATAATTATAATTAAAAACATGTTTTTGAATAAAAAATGCCTATTAGATAATGTTTGGAGTCATTCAATGTATTTCATTAAAAAATGAAACATTACAATCGAAGGATTTTTGGAAAAATATAACTTAAAGTTTGTCAGGTGGAATAACAACTTCAAATTTTGATTCCTTCTAACTCTATAAAGATTCAAGAAAAATTGCATTAATTATATCCTTTTCTGGGCCAATTTGATACACGGAATTCAAGTAAAATGTCAAAAGTGGGTATTAGCATTTGTAAATTAAAGTATTTTTTATGAAAGAAAAATTAAATTTTTTTGGGAAAGAAAAGACAATTTTTAATAGGTAGTAGAATCTCCGAAGAATAATTTAAGCATGACATTAATTAATTAACATTAATTCCAGTCGATTGGTACCTACATTTTTTTTTAGATTATTTGAAGCATACTACGCATATTCCCGAGAATATTAAATGTTTTTTTTTTAATATTTAAAAAAATTCTCGCATGTTTTTGTTTATAACAACTCAAAAATTTCAACCAAATTTAACGCCATGCTCAAAACTTGACAAAGTAGCTACAATATAAATATTAATCTACAATAAAAAACTGAATATGTTAAATATTGGATGGGTAACGAACATTTGTATATAATGAATTTTAAGCGTACATCCGCAAACGATAGCCTTTTGATCATAATTTGATAGTGAACTATATAGAGCAACTCGCAAGGAAAGGCCAACAGAATAGCGAGAAAATTCAGAACGATTTCGACGGTATAGTGAGTTAAATTTCAGTTGCTTTTTAAAAGTAGCTGGATGATAAGGAATTTTCCATAAATTGTCATTCTTTCTTTATTTTTTTTATGTTTTAGTTCCTCTAAGAAGAACTATCAGAATAAGATCATTCCAAAGAAAAAAGAAATGGCAGAATTGAAACATCCGTTCAGAAGTTATGCTTGTACAAACGTTAAACACATACTCGATTAGTAAACAATGACAATTTATAGACACTCCTTTGCCCTCCAGCTAGAAAGCAATTGAAATTCAGTTCAATATATCGCTGACATAATTTTAACGATTATTTGAATAACTTTTCTTTTAATATACAGAGTGTCTCAAAAGTTCCTGTATATTGTCCTTCAATTTAAAATTCAATATAAAATCAAATAATTGTTGCATAGGTGAGCGGTTTGGACTAAAATGCTTCTTACGGTGAAAAGTTTTCTTCAAGCAACTGAAAAAAAATTTGCTCCAAACTTAGATCACAGATGGCGCCACTTGTCCATATGTTTGCTTTTAAACGTGTGTTTTTTTTCTGCTTTTCAGATTAGATTTGACGCTGAGACACAGAAATGACGGCTCCCAGCGAAAAAGATAATTGCGTATATTGGTAATTCGAAACTAAATCGAAACTAATCTGAAAATTAGAAAAAACGCATTATCTAAGTTATAATAGAAGTTTGGAACTAATTTTTTTATTCTCCCGAAGAAAACTTTTCATCGTGAGAAGCATTTTAGTCCAAACTGCACTGCTGTACGACAATTATTTGATTTTATATCAAATTTTAAAATGTGTCAGAAACTTTTGGGACACCCTGCATATAAGTTGCCCTATATACAGGGGTCGTACGCTTCAAGGATTTTTTCAGGACAAATATCAGTATTTTTTTTATAGAAAAATAAATGTAGGTTAAACGCCCGAAATTTTGCCTCATTTAAGAATAGATTTTCTATAAGAAAATACTGGTACCGAAGAATTTCCTGGTTTTGAAATTTCAGGACAAGTACGACCCCTGCCTACATAACTAGCTATCAGATTATGGGAAAATTTTTGCTATCGCTTGCGCAGTTAAAAATTATTTCATGCAAAGGGTCATATCGCATGACATATTTAATATATTCATTTTCTAATTGTAGTATAACGTTCTTATTGCACCCTGTTAAGTTTTATAAACCTGGCGTTAAATTAGGTGGAAAACACCGCATTCTATAAAAAAAATCATAGGTAACTTAAAAAAAATTTAAACAGAAAATTTCATATTTTCGTGAATGTATGTGATATTTTTACGCGAAAACATACAAACGTTGTACAGGACCCACATACTTAAACGCTATAGCTACAGATCGTTTCGAGCATTGTATGCTACAGTGTGATATCAAATATTAATCTTATTAAATTTGTTGTTTGTCCCCTAAGTGCTCCCATGGCTAAACTTTCACTGAAACACTACGTTACGGATAATTTAAATGTTACTAATTGAGTCACATTTTGGAGGAAGTTCATTTTTCTACTGCATTAGGTGAACATGAGACTTAATTTAATGAGAAAATCTTCCTTTAACCCATTTATAGCCACCTCTTTCCAAAAACTTTGATACAATACAGTCTATTTAGGGATTCTATTTATTACTTATTGTTTCGCATTTTAAAAATCAGCTCTATTTCTGAAGCAAATCATAGAAAAATAATACATGTGATATTAGATGAAAAACTGACAATCACACAGCCAATTACCGTTAAGCTTCAACCAATGGTCTTACTTAGCATGGAATTTATATGAAATGTACATTTTATAATTATAGACACATACAAAAAAAGATTTCGTAGAAATTTTAAAATAAAAGTTAATTTCAAAATTAAAAAGTTATTTGTATATTTTAAACACTCTGTACGCGTAAATAAGCTCCATTTTGAAAGTTATAAAGCAGTTAGATTCAAATCACACTCACCAAAAAATGACAAGATGCAAGAGTTAGCATGCATTTCGCGTAAGTTGTACCAGATACGAAATGTGCAATATTATCAATTTGCAAAATTTTATCACTATATGAGGGGCTCACAACCACAGTAGAACAAGCCCATAAAAAAAGAGATATTCCAATTAGAAGGTGCATAAAATCTGTTTTATTCACTCCCACGGTAAACCAAGTCTGTAAACAGATGACATATATGAGAAAGTATATAAATAAACAATTAAATTTAAAAAATCAAAAAACCCGACTGCATAAAAAGCAAACTAATTAATTATTTCTCATCAATGTGAAACTATTTTTTTTTCAATTCCTACTATTAGCTCACTCTCTCGCTGTATATATCTTGTTCAAATTTTCAATCGTTAATAAAATACTTATTATTCATCCAATCAAGCTCAAATAAATTTTTTTAAACTTGTAGTGGATAACACTTGATGTTAATGCAGTTTTTTCAAATATTAATTCATTAGTTAAATTAAATTATTAATTTTCAATAATCGAGAGAGCCCTCTTCTTGATCAAGGTATTTTAAGACCGAGGGAGCCCTCTTCTTGATCAAGGCATTTTAAATCGCCACTCAAGCGGTAAGAAGAAAGGGAGAAAAAAAAATTCTCTTTTTGACCTAAGTAGTAATTGACTTAAAATATTTTTTTTTAATTACTTGTTTATATTACTTACCTTTTTTTTATTTACTTGTATTGATGACTTTTAAGCTGTGTTTAATTGTTAGTTCCTATCTATAAACACTGTTTTGATGAGGTCTATAGATGTCTACGATGGTTAGAGTTGCAGTAAAGCTAGAGATCCTACATACACAACTTCCAGGTTGTATAATATTTTAACGGAGCTTCTGACTGTAAAATAGTCAATGAAACATCTTCATTTTGAAAGACCTGTCCAATGGTAGGCCACTCAATAGGGTAAGTAATTTTTTTTTTCGTCTCTACCGCCATCTTGTATTTTACGACCGCCATTTTGAACTTATAAAAACAAAACCTAGCCTATAACCATCGGGCCGTTAAGACGAATTGATAGAGACCTCATTCATTAAAATCCATCCAGCCGTTGGGATGTTTCGAGGGTATAAAGAAATCCACATACACAGATACGCGTGAAACACATAACCCTTCTTTTCAGTCGGGTAAAAAGCCTTGGTTTACTGTGGGAGTGGATAAAAGAGATTTTATGCACCTTCTAAATGGAATATCCCATTTTTTTTTTCAAAATAGACTTGGTCTACTACGGTTGTAAACCCATCATATATTTTTAATTCGTTCAATGTAAGTCTGTTACAGCAACATTAAAGCAAAGAGCATTTTTGTTTAAATTAGTTTTGTCTTCTCGTTTAAATCAACTTAACTAAAATACTGTTTAAAAGATTAGGTATGTTTTGTTAGAAATAAGAATATTTGCTAAAAATTGCGAAAACAGCATAAAATATTCATAGTTACAGTTATTGACTAGTTTAGTAAATGTGCTTGAACAATAACGACTTTTTTAAGTGGAAGATTGGTTTTCGATAATTTATTTGATGTTACAGGTAATATTAATAACCGGTCAAGTGCGATTATTACTCGCGTACAGAGGGTTCCGTACAATAAAAATATGAATTAGTAACTGGGCATTGCATTACACAAATATATCATTAAGTTTTGCTATCTAGGCTTTAAAAGCCAACTGCGCATAGAGTACGCCGTCCTTGTCTTTTTGTAGTACAAGCCGTCCGTGTCTTTAAGTGTTAATATCTCGACTAATTATCGATAATTGTTTTCGAAAATCATTATCAACAATCCTTTTATACTTCTGCGGCGATAGATACCTATAGCACTCCTCAACTCCTTAGCTGAATGCCCGCAAATCGAAAATTGTGTGTAACGGAAAAATGCAATTTTCTCAAAAACTATGTGACCTAGGGTAATCGCTAAAGTTTTCCTGCAAGGTTTAAATTAACTCCTACTAACCCTAATTTTTTCATAATTTTAGTTTCAGTAGATTCGGATATAAAAGGGCTGGAACATATTATTTCATTACATTTTCGACGATATCTCTGAAAGTATAATACCTGAAATTAAAAAAAAATGTATTTTTGAGTTCAGCGCTACGAAAACTTTTACTCGATAACACACACGTTATACAAAGAAAAGATTGTTTTTTTTTTTCATGTAACTTAATTAGGCCCTCTAAATTTTTCCAAAATTTATTTGTGAACGGTTAATAGTTTATAAATATGTGGGCCAATATAGCCTTTATTCAGCCAATTTGAACATCCCACGTTCCATAGTTTACGAATAAAATGGCTGTGACAGGGGACGAACAGACACGGGAGTGATCTTATAATGGTTCCGTTTTACTTTTTAAGTGCGAAACCCTAAAAATGATGAATTTTGAGGTATAAAATAAATTATAGTTATTGAAATGTTTTGCAAATTTTTGCTGCATACAAAAATGGAAGGAAAAATCTGTCTTAATAAGAAACGTTTAATATTTTATAATTTTTTTCTATCCTTAAATGATGTTTGACTTTGTTCGTACATTTTTATTAATTTAAAGTTTGGACTAATTTACTCTGTTCCTATTTTATTTTTATTTTTTCAAAGTCTAATTTAAGCGATTAGCTGCAAAACCAAGTATATAAAAAAGTTAATTGTTAAAATTTAGTTAAACCTGTGTAAATGGATTCTATTTATGACGGAAACCTGCTTTAAAGGAAAAATTAGATGATTCCTGCGAAAAGAATACAAAACAATATTATAACTGACGCATTATTAATTGTAAAAATTATTGGTTAAAGAAATCGATTCAAATAAAGTTTTTGATTCAACTTGCTGTATGAAATAGTCACTGAATTCTAAATCACAATTTCTCTTATTCCGTTTTGCGAAAACACGACTTCCTTATTATATACCAATTTTAAAAACGTCACACCACTTTTAGGATTCTTTTATCTGGTTTCTCCACTACAATGGCAGTCAGCATGTGACATATGTTATAATCGTTACCAAAACTGTTTATTTTCAGACTGTCTGGCGAATTTTCAATAAGTAGACAAATAACTGGAAGTGACAAGTAAACTAAGCGTTGAGGCCAAAGACACACGAACAAATATGGATAGCTGTTGCCATAGAAAGATAGAGGAAAAAACTTCTGAGATGGTCAAAAAGTTAATTCCTAAAAGAAATACACAAATAATATCGGACCCTTATTTTTTTAAAAGACGGTTCTAGAAAAAAAAAAAAAAAAAAAAAAAAAAAAAAAAAAAAAAAAAAAATAGTTGTTCCACTCAAAAAAGCGAAACTTTCTGACACATTTTCTGACTCATTTTTAAACATAAAAGCATGATATTTGCAGTCATGATTATTAGAGTGATTTCTAATCGAGTACTTTCCTTAATTTTTCGATAAATGAATTACATTTTTGATTGTAAGCGATTGTTGTTTCAATACGGCGGTTTTTCCTTTTCTACGTTGTCGTGTCTGAAAATTCGGTTATAAAAGTCAGACAACATTAAAACAAATCGATTTCCTTCTTCTGATAGAAAAAAAAATAAAAAAGAAAAATCGAAATCCAATATTTCTTCCCATTGGTTTAAAGCAACTCATTATGTCTTTAAACTGCATAATTACAAATGAAACAGCATCTTTCAAACGACTATTTATAACAATATCCAAATAGTGATAATACATAATGGCTCGGTCTCTTATTCATGTTTAGAAGTAGGCGTATTTTCAACAATATTTCTCTCGGTATTAAACTGTTATTTGGCAGGAAAAAAAAGGAAAAACATTAAAAGTTTTCGCCTTCTTTAATGCAAATTAAATATTTTCTCATGCATTAAAAGTTAAATGCATAGAGGATAATTCAGCTTAACTCTTTCCGGCGTAGTGGTCCTAGGTCGGGACCATTTAATTTTAATTCCAAACTTACAAACGGCTCCAAGAATACTGTAATAAAATTTTGCTTTCACAATGAAAGTTTAAAGTAACGAGTTTTTAATTTCTAAAAACGTCGTTTGTAAATTCAGGTGTCGGTCAATCATTTCATCATTTTAAGAACAGAATTTTCCTGTGATGGAAAGCGTTAAGATATCACCAACCTCAGCTGTCGGAAATAACGCTCTACAAATAGCAAAACTACAATACAAGCTACATTTTACAGTAGTTTGTAGTGTAGCGCACTACATTGTGAACAATGAAATGTAGCGAGTAGCGCATACAAAAAATCAGTAGCTCATAGCGAGCACTGACTCTATTTTTGACAGTACGCTAGAAAATAAATGCCATTCTATAAATCAGTAAATCAGTAATCAGTTGATCATAATTTGCTTTTTTTGTGCAATACATGATCTTCTCAACATTTTTCTAATCTCAGCAGCAAATCTCAGCTGTAGTGTTTAGCAACACATCTAATGAAGTCATAGATTTTTCTATCGACACTTGCTGGTAAAACCTAGGGGGTAGATAAAAATAAGTGCTGAGCAATTTTCTTGCTGGCAACACTTGTCTACTTAGTCGTTATTAGGTCTTCATGTTTTATTGCTGGATTTTTTTCATTTGGAATTACCTTTTTTACAGATTTATTCATTGCTTGCATTTAGAGATCTTTTTTTCTGTAATATTCTAGATTATAAAATTGGAAATAATGAACTCTGAAGAAAAATCATTCCGTTAATACATTAAGAGTGTGTTGAAAAATTCAGTACAGAAATCTATTCGTAAATACATGGGTTAATAGTGACTTTATATCTCAATTCTATAAGAATAGTTCTACTAAGCCTCTCCTTATATTGCTGGCTCAATCTCTGGTTTCGTGTCTTTTGATAAAATAAGCTGTAGTTTAGTCGTATCTATTATGTAACTATAGTTAAATGTTTGATTGTATTACGTATATTATACATACTCTTAATTTCGCAAAGAAAATTCAAGTAGGGATGAAAATGATTTTGTATTTGTTAGAAAGATTATTTATATCGCACTGGCGTTCGAAGAACAATGAAAGTTTTAAGAACAGTTTTAATGAAGGAAAATGTAATTCCAACTATTCGAATTCATACGACAAATTCAATTTGTATGTTTGTTTAATTCTTTTCGAAGATTTAAAAAAAATCTTCGACATCTATATTAATCTTAGAGCATTTAAACCCAAATTTAAACGTACTCATTTCTGTGCCGTGTGGCTAGAATTAAAAAATATTATCGTAAAATTAGACAGTATCCAGTCATTTGTCATCAAAAATAGTTTTTTTTTTCGACATCAGAATATGGAAACACAGATAAGCAATTTACAACATTTTACATCGCACTGGCGTTCGAAGTAAAATGAAAGTTTTGAGAACGGTTTTAATGAAGGAAAATGTAATTCCAAATATTCGAATTCATACGACAAATTCAATTTGTATGTTTAATTCTTTTCGAAGATTTAAAAAAAAATTCGACATCTATATTAATCTTAGAGCATTTAAACCCAAAAGTTAAACGTACTCATTTCTGTGCCGTGTCGCTAGAATTGGCAACTACTATCGTAAAGACAGTATCCAGACATTTGTCATCAAAAATAGTTTTTTTCGACATCAGAATATGGAAACACAGATAAGCAATTTACAACATTTCATAACAATATGAACTTTCAGCTTAGAAACGTTTTTTATTTGTACAGGTGTGGGAGACTTCTTGATGGTGCCCTTTTTACTTTTGTTTTTATTCTACCGTCTTTTTACTTTTAATTTAAAATTAAATGCCTTTTATTTTCTAATATTCAATTCTAGGTAAAATCTTGTATCTTATTTTAGTGTATTGTTGTAATTTTAATGTTTTTACTTGTAAATTACAGTTCCTTACAACTAACAAGGAGAGGACCCGAGGTCGGGGACAGAGAATCCGGCAACCCTTTGTGCAATGATAAAGTATAATTAGTAGATAAACATATCACAAGGATAAAGCGCAATATGCAAGGTGGGTCTAAAAAAACAAGCCCCAAAGTCACCCAATTTTGACGCTTTAGTACAGTAATCGGATAAATTACACACATTTCTGAGCGGCCGGATGGTACATCTGGCAGAACTTCAGACTTCTAAATTTTCACTTTCATAACTTTGTGGGTTCGATACCCCGACAGGACCTTTTTTTTTCGCTATGAATTGAATCTTCTGAAATACACTTTTCAATGTGTGTAAAATTAGAAACTTCTTCACTAGACATGTTTTTCATTATAATTACGACACTGCACTAAAGAACTACGTCCAACCTGCACAAAACTTTAAAAACAAAATGCCATATTCACTCGGTCCGCAATAGATGTCTGTTAAAACTTTAGCACAAACAACAGTAAACATTCTAAACCTACCCTGTTTATTTTCAAAAATGTGCATGTTTTGATAAAAACCAACTGCAAATCTACGTAATTAATAAATATTAATACTCATGAAAAGATTCTTTATAGTCGAAAACAGTTGTTCTAATTCCAAATATAAGATTGAGGAATCAAATTATGTATTTTTTTTTAAACTTTTCATTAGATCCATGAAAGTGCCATAAATTTGAATATCTCTGTAAATAAATAAGTATACAGCACATAAGTATATAGTGTAGAAGCATGTTTTTATTTATATTTAGCCTACATTTAAATAATTATATATATATATTTACTGTAGTTCGAAAATAATTAATATTTATTTTGCATGCGGGGTGAAAAAAGAAGAAAAAGGCCTTGTCGTGGTATCGAACTCACATAGTCTCGAAAAAGAAAGTTTAGAAGTCTGGCGTTCTGCCAACAGTATCATCCAGCCACTCAAAAATGTGTGTAATTTATCCGATATCATTATACAAAGGGTCGCCGGATTGTGTGTCCCCGACCTCGGGTCCTCTCCTTGTAAGTACCATTAATGCTGATAGATCTGCAATTTTTGCAAATGTTATATATATTTCGTAAAATTAATAACAAATGTAAAATTAATACATTACTTTGTAAATTTCTTGTTTTGTTATTTAAATAAAAATTTTCCTCCTAGAATTTCTTGCTTTTAAACCTCTGAATTAGTTATCTGGATAGGCGCTATGATCTTTTCCATTTCTGAAAGTGAGCAAATAAGTAATCTGAGGTCAACATGTTGATTGTGCTTTACTTTTTAATTGTGATCAATTTCTGATTTCTTGAAATGTTAACATTTATATTTTGTAACAAGCGAAATTTATTGATTTTTCAGCAAAATTTTAAATTTAATACCTTTTTATTTATTTAGGCTATACGGGGGATGATTGTTCAAAGCGGTGCCCAAAAGACACCTTCGGAGACCAATGCGTAGAAGAATGCAAGTGCCAAAATGGAGCATGGTGTAATTCAGTTGACGGATCCTGTCTTTGTACTCCGGGACATAAGGGAACGTATTGTGAATATCCGTGCGAGGTAGGAAACTTGAAACATGAAATACTTTTTTTAATATTATCCTCAGATGTCTTGTTGAAATACACAAGCCTGCTATGGTCGTGTTTTTTAACTTTGGATATAATAGATTTATATGTATTTTTTTACCGCTGAATTCGAAAATGACCTTCATTTTTAACCATCATGTCAGGATTTTTCACAAATCGTACACTTCAAAGTTAAAAAGTCAAAAAATAGCGAAAATCTGTCAAATCCTTTCAAAAAGAAAGCAAATGTTTTAAATGTATCTGCGACGAATTTCCAGCCTTAAGAACCACCAAAAGAAACAAGTCGGAAATTGCTCGTCAAACGTGGCAAATGAGGTGCGTTCGTACTATAACTAGTTTTATAATTATTTTTTGTACCCCATATTGTACTCAATGTATATATTTTTTAATTTCATAAGTGCATAGTCTATAACATCATTAAAAAGCACTTGCAATATTTTTTTTCCCATTCCCCGTAATGTAACGGAAAACTTTTGACTGTCCCTGTAATTAAACTATACATCCGATTTTCATAAAATTTGTAATGGCTCGACAAAATTTTGCCACAATTATATATTTAAATTTTCAGACCATTCGGAAGGCTGTAACATCATTAAAACGCACTTGCAATATTTTTTTCCCATTGGCCGTAATGTAACGGAAAACTTTTGACTGTCCCTGTCATTAAACTATACATCCGATTTTCCTAAAATTTCAAATGGCTCGACAAAATTTTGAAACAATTATATATTTAAAATTTCAGACCATTCGGAAGGCTGTAACATCATTAAAATGCATTTGCAATAATTTTTCCCATTGGCCGTAATGTAAAGAAAAATTTTTGACTGTCCCTGTAATTAAACTATGCATCCGATTTTCCTAAAATTTGAAATGGCGCGACAAAATTTTGTAACAATCATAAATTAAAAATTTCAGACCATTCGGTTGGGTAGTTTTTGCTCTGTTATATGCGGACAGACAGACAGACGGACGGACGGACGGACTGAACGACGACTATAGGTGCTACGTATTTATATAATTACGAACGCACCTAAAAAGGACGCCGAGATGAATCCCACAGAGAATGTAAAAGGAAACGCGAGGCAGAACATGAGCGGTTCAAAGAAACTTCCACACATGGAATAAAACTGTAAGGATTTTAAATACACAATATTTTACATGTTTAGCTCTAAAAATGCATAGTATAAGCAAAAGATTGAGTAAATTATTATGAAAAAAAAGTTTTACGTCTATAGTTTCAGATTTTTGCAATATTTCGACTTTCTAAAAATCTTGAAATTTGCCGATTTTCGAAAAATCTTAATGTAATGGTAAAAAATGATGGTCATTTTAGGATTTAGTGCTACGAAACACATAAGAATCATCAAAATAATAATAAAAAAACTCAACCATCACATCTATTATATAGTATAAAATTTTGCTTTTTTTTTTTTTTACTTCGAACTTGAAATTTACGATTTTCGAAAAAAAAACCTCACATGGTGATTAAATATGAAGTTCATTTTCAGTTTCAGCGCTACGAAATACATAAGAATCATCAAAACCTAAACACCACGACACAAACCAAATTTTGCAGACTAGTTATAGTTCATAAGCTATAACAGGGTTTGCGTTTACTCGCATTTTACGAGTAAATGCCAGAAAAGTCTTGAACCGTGTCTAACAGATTTTACAACTACAAATTAAACCTGGGCTTTGCGATTCATTAAGAATCAAGGCCTACAATGCCCAACCCTGTTTCCTTGTGCATGGGACGTGCTATGTAGCATATGCTCCGGTCAGGTGGTTAGCCTAACGCGCAACCCTCAGTGTTTAGTTCGTAGCATATGCTCCGGTCAGGTGGTTAGCCTAACGCGCAACCCTCAGTGTTTAGTTCCCAAGCTAGCTTGGCTCTCATTTTATCGACCCGGAAGGGATGAAAGGTTGAGTGAACCTTGCTCAGCCGGGACTCGAACTCTCGGCCTGCAACGTGGCAGACAGTCACGCTGGCCATTGGGCTTACAGATTTTACAACAGCGAGTCAAAAATTTACTCGCAAGTTGACATCCAACATCCCTTTGGTCTGTTTTTTTTTGCAAACGAACCACGAATTTGTATTATTTTATATTTTTAAACGAAAATCTACCCGTTATCGTGATTGCCGATTTAATTTCTGACATTTAGATATATTAAACTTTCAGTTTCGGTCAAATGTTCCTGAGAAAAGTCAAGTAATATAAAACGCTCCCCCCCCTCTCTTTTAAAACGCGATTATTATAAATTTACAAGATGTGTTTCTGACGCAAAACGAAAAAAAAGGTTGAGAGAAAAAAAAAAGTCTGGTGAATTCATGAAAGTTTTGCCAGAAAATATTCCTTTTGAAATAGTAAAATTAATGTTTTTTTTTTTAAACCCAAATCATTATTGGAACCATAAAAGTACTAAAAATAAATGGGTATTTTTTGTTCTGTACTATTTTGATTTGGAAACAGAATGCGGAAAAAAAAAACGAAAAACATGAAATCGTCATTCAGATTTTTTTTTTTTTTTTTTTGGAAATGATAAAGATTAATATCTTTTTAAATAAAAGACATCTTTAGAACAGGAAAAGTACCACGAATAAGTGGGTGTTTTTTGTATTTCGATCTGGAAAGCGGATTCGGATTTTTAAACAACGAAAAATATAACATAAGCATTCAGAAAATATTTTTTTTTGTAAGGTACATTTTAATATTTTTCTTAATAAAGACATAGTTAGAGCCGGAAAGGTACTCCGAATAAGTCAGTATTTTTTGTTTTTTGGTATTTTGATATCGAAAGTGGAAGCGACAGTTTCGAAATGCGAAAAAATACCTGAACATTTTTCGCGATTTGATTCCTTCTGTATGAAGTTCCATGGCAATTCCGTTTTAGCATAGACAAAAACGACAGTGCGATATTTTTCGATGTTAGGTATGGTTCTTAATTAATAACTCACCTAATTGTTAAAAAAAAAAAAAAAGAAAAGAAAAATCTGAGCCTCAGGAGCATTCGAACCTGCCTTCATCTATCCTCATCCAAAATTTCAGACTTCTATGTGCGGTAGATTTTCCTAGCCATCGCAAAAGTAAGAAAAGTGCAATATATTTTATTATACGTTTCAGAATGGCTTGGTAATGCGCCAATACGCAGATAGACACACACACACACATTTCTTCTATTAATATAGATTTTATTTTTGTTTAAAATGAATTTTTTCTTTCAAGAAAATTGAGACAGAAAATCAATAATTTATATGAAAATATTTATAACGTGTTTTTAAAATTTAAACTGCCGAAATGCTGCTAAATAATGAAATGTTTTATAACGAGATATTAGATAATGATCTGCTTTATTATTTTTTGGGTAGTTCCGCGGTTTATGGGAAGTGTTTCAGACATTTGGGATTTTATCATATACATACATATATATATATATATATAAATATTTCATTATATAACTGATTTTGTGTAATCAGTTTTGTTTATATATTAAAATGATGTTTTATTTTTACATTTAGCCATGGTCTTATGGTCTCATGTGTGAACTCTCCTGCCAATGTGTACTAAATAGCACTGAATATTGCGACCGTTTCTCTGGCGACTGCATCTGCTTACCGGGATGGGCAGGTAACTTGGACACAATATTTTGTAACCACATTTCTTCCTTTCAAAGGCAAACGAATTGTAGCATTAATGTAATGTCTTATATATTTATTTTATTTAAACAAATTCAAATGGAATTGATACGGCTGTATATCTTAAGGGGGCTGATCACTCAGCTTCGGAATTCTCCTCCGTAATGTTAAGTCTATGGACTTTTGATGCATTCGTATATTTAAAATATCTTCTCGGGAAATTCATATTTTTGACATCTTTTTTCTGTGTACTCTTCTTAAAGAATGTCTCTTTTTTTCTTAGTTTTCAAAATATTTCTACAATCGATGCTGAATTTAATATTTTATGTGTTAAAAGCGAGCGAACTGTGAGTAAGATTTTAACGCTTCCTATAAAATTAAGTTTATACTTTAGAAATATTTTGAGAACTAAGAAAAAAAGAGACATCTTTTAGGAAGTGTACACAAAAAATAGAAGTTAAAAAAATTAATTTCCATAGGAGATATTTTAAATATACGAATGCATCAAATGCCCATAAACTTAACATTACGGAGGAGAATTCCGAACCTGAGTGACCAGCCCTCTTAACTGATTATTATATCGTAACTGTAACAGCAGTAATTAAATATCTTGTTTGTTTAATTCGTCGCTAATCTGTAACTGCAGTATAAATGTTGGATTCATACATTTGTGCCTCTCACATGATTAGAAAGACCGTGAGTACAATTCCTTTATTTATTTTTTTTTTTTTATTGGATCTTAAAAAAAAATTCTGTATGTTTTTCTCTCTTGTATTTTAATTTTTACGTATATTCAATGCATCAATGTGGAAAGAATAGGCAAATTAGGCAACTCGCGTGAAATAATACATTTTTTGCGACACGTGGATGTTCTTGCTGACGGAAGATTAAACATGTCCCTAACATCACCAACAGCAACAGATAGTCTTTGTAAAACTTCTGAGTAGGTAGCCCGTTTCCATTCTCTGCCCCGTACACCAGATGGATATCTTCAAGTTCTGCGTTCGTACAGCGGTGCATGCGTTGTGACTCCCAGCGGGGAAATGGCGCCTGTACTCTCATGTAATCGACTTTCATATTCTGCGCCATCTATTGGTGCTTATACGCGTCATTTTTGGACACACATAGTATAACACAAATATTTACTTTGGTCCCCTCTACCACCCTTTAAAATTTTGCTAGGCAGTTTCCGATCATCCTGTATATACAGGGTGCATCAGGTATTTGAGAACAAATCAACGCCTGCTTTCAAACAGGAATATGCACTAGAGATAGAGCCTTTAAAAAAATTTTTAACGTTCGGTGCAAGTGACCACATACACGCTGGATGACATCATTCATTGAAACCACTGCTAACCGCAATAACCGCCTCTGCAGGCTGTCAAAACTGACTGCAAGTAATGATCAGATGAGTGTTGGGTACATTTGCAATTGCATACATAACGACTACCTTGAGAGCTGCAACATCGCTGTGTGGATAACTATTGGAGACCCTCTCAACTACGCCACATACTAATAGGCCATTCGGTTAATATCTGGGAGTTGGGGGCCCGTTTGGATGACATCGCCATGAATGCTTTGGCCATCCATTTTTGGTTTGTATGGGCTGTATGGGATAGTGCAGAGTCTTGTTAAAAAAAGTACGGCCTATCACGTGTTACAGAAGTAATTCAGTGCTTTAACACCTCGGTATAAGCAACTGCTTTGATTCTGGCACCTTGAAGAATGAAATGTGGATGCATCAGACGTCTTCGCTTCTCAGGAGCCCCTCAGAATCATCAATGAGGCTGGAAATTTTCTGCACGCGTCTGTCAGAACCTCTTCGGAGATTTTACACAATCACCGTTCTTTTTGGGGTTCACTTTCTTCACCTGGACAAAGTTTTTCTCATTGGAAAGAAACAAGAGCATTCCTGGCTCCTCTTGATGTTTCATCTTGTTATGGAGGCGCTTGTCTCTGGTCAGGCAGTTGTCAATGGTTCTCTCAGAAAAGAACTATACTCTCATCATCACGTACGACCCCTAACGAAGGTTCTCATGAATCACACATCAGATTGTGGCCTCATCAACCTGCATCTCCCTAGCGAGTGCTCTTATCGACTTCGTAGGATTTTCATCTACTTGACTAACGAATTCTGGTGTTTTGATAATTTCATATTGACAATGTTGTTTCCTGCATGAAACAATTGCCACATGAAACCTGACAGCCTTCATTTCTCTCCTTAATTAAAGAGAAGTGACCGGACGAGTTTCAAGAATGTGGCAATCTCTAAATCTAAGTGTTCTTCAGCCAATGAGCGAATGACAGCATGCTTCTTCATTTCCTCAGTTAGTCTAGGTTCTGAAATGTTTACATGTAACAGAAAGAGATTTGTAACTATGATATACAGGGTGATATCTCAAATATAACGTGTGTTCTTAAATACCTGACGCACCCTATATATATTGATGTATGTCCACACATGACTCTTGGTGGAATGCTTCGATTTTCATTTTTCTTTTGAAAGGGCTCAGTCTGCAGACGGACCCGTTTACTTATCACCAGGCTCTAATAACAGTATAGTTGTCTGTATGTCCATTTTCCTCTCTTATACTCTGTCAATTCCACGTGTAACTCTTAAACGAATGTTTCGATTTTCATTTTGTTGTCGTTGGAAAGCTTTCAGCCTGCAGAGGGATCCATTGTCTTAACATTAGTATCTAACAATAACATATTCCTCTGCCTGTCAGCGTCACACCACTTGTTCTGAGTTCAGTGCACTGTCAGTGCTATCGCCCGGGAGGTTTTGTTTAATACAGTGCATTTTTTTGTAAAAAACATTTTCACTAGCTCCTCGTCTTTTGTAATGTCGGGCTTATGGGAACAGCGTGCGGTTGCAAAATTTAACTTCCCGCTTCGGAAGAATGCTGCAAAAACAGTTTTGATGTTGCATGCAACTAACAAAGATGACGCTATGGGAAAAACTCAAGTGTACGAGGTCATTTAACTCAAGTGGATGAGTTCAACGGTGGGCTGGAAACTTTTTCACTCTATTGGTTTTACGCTTTGTTAGCAATGTGAATAAAAAAATCACTTAATTAAATTCAGATTTACTATTTCTCAGGGGGTATTTCATCGTTTCAATTATTATATATCCTGTATATGAAAATAATAAAAAATTCTTTTTCAGTAGAGAGATACAGTTTGAAAGAAGTTTTCTTTGAGTTTTCTATATAAAAGATGAGTGAGCTTGTTAAGATGAAAATCTATTCGAGATGTAATTGTCTCCGATCCCTATAGGTTCCGTCTTGTCATAGCAGCATTTATTGCACAATAAAATGTAATACAATTCAGAGAATGTGTCTGTTATTTCTGTTGTCTAAAAAAAATTAATAAACTACCTTTTTTTCCAATAAAAGGAAAATTTTGTGAAACGGAATGTGAACATCCAACATGGGGACTGGAATGCAAAGAGACGTGTGACTGCGGTGATAATATTACATGCCATCACGTCACTGGAGAATGCAATTGTGATCCTGGATACACTGGACCAAACTGCTCCGAAAGTAAATAAAAATATTTTGCTATACGAAACTTAAAAATAGAGCATTCAGCAAAATATGCAATAAAGCGCATCTCGAAAACACGCATGTGTTTGTGGACGGTGCATGTTTCCAGTACATGTTTTCCAGTAGTAAAAAGGTATGGTAAAACTCCATTCCAATTATACAAACTCCAGTTATTAGGATCGATATCAGAAAATAAAAAACGCATTTTCAATAGTAATATAATAATAATAATAATAATAATAATAAAAAGAAAACAGAAAAAACTTATTCATATGCAAACTGTATCTGTTCCTACGTAAAAACGTTAAAATTTCTTTTTTAAATCAACAATATTAACATTTGTGTTTAATATGAATTTTAAATTTGAATAATTGTAAGTCGGCATTTCACAATTTTAGGTAACTATATTTCTTTATTCTTATATTCTAAGGAACCTGAAGAAGTCTGACTTTAGAAGTTTAACTGCATTTTAGTAAAAAGAGGTAGTGTTGAAAGGGTAACAGTTAAGAAAAAAGATGTGCTCAGGGTACGGAAGAAATTAGTCGAGATTTCTCGCTGCTTTTATACTTTGGAAAGTGGACGTCCATTTTCTTATACACTGGTAAACAACTCGAATATTCGTCGATTGCTTTTGTTCACTGGATTTTTTGTTAATTTGTTTTTAGCAAGAGTGATCTTATTTTAAACATATATTAGGCCTACCTTTTCTTTAAAGAAATTTGATTTTAGAGAAATTTTTATGATACAACTTTTTATTTTTATGTAATTTTATTTTTATGAATGCCTCAATTATCTGGATTGCGCCCAGAACTCCTTAGTCCGGACAGTTGGAATTTTACTGTAGTTGTGTTCTGCAGTTTCTATTTGAAATCAACCTCTCGACAGAAGGAAATGCATATACATTTAAGTATTATTTCTACTTGTAAGAAAGGGGTCATGAAGGCGTACCGAGATCGAAAAATGTAGTAAATCTGAGGGAAAAATTATAAAATAACAAAGGAAAGTTTAAGGAAATCTTAAAGGTAAATGTACTCAGTTGCCAATCTTCACAGCTGAACACACTTCACTTTAATATTCCCCAAGAGTTGTGCAAGATCGAGTTATGTTGAGGAGAAAGTTTTTTTGATACATTAAACTGTCAGAAGGATGGAATTTCGTAAGAATGGACACGAGGCTAACGAAACAGAAAGGTTGCCGCAGTGCATGAACGTGTCTCCTTTTCTGAGACCGCTTGAGTCACATGATTCTCGAATGCACGAATGCAGGTGCACGAAAAGGGCATCACGCGACTCTAACGGTCTAACGCGAAAGGCAGTGCAGTGGCCTGTATTGTTCGTATTGAACAGCCTAATTGTGCTATTTAGTGCTATGGCCAATATTATTGATTCTGAATTATTTACACACCTTTTTCAAGATCTCTACGTATGAGTAGAAATAAGAGCATAAGTATGAATATACACTAATGAATACTTTTTCATTCAGTGAGAGATAAATTTCAACATAAATTGCGCCACACAACTTCTTTTGAAAGTACTGGGAACATGTACGGCTGGAGTCGACAAAATGGTTCGTCTCCAAATGGCGTCGACAAAAACGCATGTGCGCGATCGAGATGTGTGAATTTCAGTACAGTATATTTTGCGCATATTGCATTAAGAAAACAAAAGTGAATTTCATGCTTATATATATTTTTTCTAGCATGCCCCATTGGAACATTTGGAGCGGGTTGTCAAGAACCTTGTCCCAGTTGTCCTGAAAATGCAACGTGTAATGCTATAACAGGCGAATGCAACTGTCCCACAGGATATGTAGGTCTTTACTGCGAGGAAGGTAATTGTTATTTGAATAATGGTAATTATTTTGTATTAGAATCTTAAACTGAGAAATAATATCTCGCGTCAATTTAAAATACTAAAATGGGAAACTACATAATGTGAAGTTTAAAAGGTTCGTGAGAACTTTATCTGTACCATGGAAATTTAAAAAAAAATTAGTAGATAAAAAACGAACAAACAAATTGTGTAAACAGTAAAATAAAAATAAATGTGTTTGTTTAATTAAGATTA
The DNA here is from genome assembly GCA_963932465.1 of Maratus speciosus. Lineage (NCBI taxonomy): Eukaryota > Metazoa > Arthropoda > Arachnida > Araneae > Salticidae > Maratus > Maratus speciosus. The sequence goes on along the minus strand of OZ010790.1, from coordinate 435,314,227 downwards.
AATTTATAGTTTTTCATCAAGTGAAGCAGTTCAGTTTTTCTCAAAGATAAAAAGCCAATTTGCTGAGTTACATTTTATTATCAATTTTTACTACAAATTTCACCATTTGTTTCTTTCTATGATATATATGTTTTAATCACATAAACGCAGACTTCTGTTTTTTATTAAGATAAATTATTTAGTGTTATTGATAACAGTTTCTGTAATTATGTAACTTTTATGTTTAATTATATTGTACAGCAAAGCTGTTTTAAAGGTTATTTTTTCTGAAATTTAGTGTGTCCAGAAGGATATTATGGAGCTCAGTGTGCTGAAATTTGCGAATGTTCCAAAGGCTACACCTGCGATCCTGTTGTAGGATGCATTGAATTTATCGATACGAAGCCCAAAAAACTAGGTATATCTCGATGATTTTCTTTTATTAATGATGATAAAACAATGCTTTATTATTCTGGTCAAATTATAACTTTGATGAAGTTAGCGCAACTTTTTTACACGAAGCAGTTTTATCTGCAACATAAAATGATTTCGTAATGTGTGAATTTAAACTGCATTGATTTATATTTTAAAATTTTCAATACGAATACTTAAATTTGGTATCATATTCGACTTTTTCAGTAAATTTTATTTTAGGATACCAAGCAGGAACTTATTCGATTAAGTAGTTTGAAGTCCAGTTGCGTAATGGTCAGCACACCAGTCTGCTACGCTACAGGTCACGAGTTCGACTTTCGGCTGGGCAAGGTTCACTCAACCTTTCATCCCTTCAGAGTCCATAAAATGAGTGCCAAGATTGCTTGGAAATTAAACACCGAGTGTCTTGCGTTAAGCCGACCGTTTGACCGAGACATAGGCTGTATAGCACCTCGAGGCACAGGGTTTGGCACTGTAGATCCTGAACCTTCATGGATTGTATAGCCATTGGATTAGATTTGATTAGTTTAGGAACTATGAAGGTTTAAAATTTGGAACTCCTAATGTTAAACTCATTTGTTATCACAAAACAGATTGCATTGTGGGTAGTTTCAGGTGGCTTGCAGTGCAAAAGGTGAAAAGCAGCCGTCTGGAGGAAAGCACTTCATGTATATATGATTTTTGTCATGCTGTAACACTCGTATTTATGAACCGATTTCGATGAAACTCAGCTTGCGAACAGGACATGCAAATGTCTCGACCAAGTTGTTTTACCAATTTCATCCGCCGCCTAAAGAAGCCTATGGCTGCCTAAAGAAGACAATAGAAAAATTTCAAATTCAAAAAGATGTACAAAGGAATTAGAAATTCGAGAAGTATTTTCCTTTAAGTGTTCGGACTTGATAAATATTCGGACTTGGATTTCGGAGCACTTTTTGTTTGGCCTCTGTCTAAAAAAAATGGCTGAGATATAGCAGTTTTAAATTCAAGGTTTGCTAATGTTTTGAAAAATCTAATTTTTGTTATTTTGTAGCACTCGCATTTATGAACAGATTTGGATGTGACGGTGCATGTGTACAGGACTTACCAAGGTCTCAACCTATGTTCGTTAACTAGCTTTATTCGCCATCTTTTTTCAAAATGGTGACCTGGAGAAAAAAAATAGAAAAACTAGAAAAGAGGAATCCTGCTTTTTCAGAATTTAGTGTCCGATGAAAAATAAATATATGTATGTATAAATAGCACAAAACATATATCAATTTTAAGACTTAAAGCAAACGCTTTTATTTTATGTAAAATGACGTCATTCGCATCCGCTTAAGAATTCCACATTTACGATCCACTCTTAAACATCTACAGTAAATTAGACATAGGACGTCACTGCGAAATAATACACAATTGCAGCAAAAAGATGCCGTCCTTAAAGAAACTAAAAAAAAAAAAAAAAAATAAATAAAAACTGTCTAACGATTCATAGGCCTTCATTTATTTGTAACATTAATATAAGATACTTAAAATTAAATACAGCTTATAATAGCTCCATGTTTTAACAGAAATCCTTCGTTTATATTTTTTCAAAATAGCACTTATTTTAATTACATTTTTCTTTCGGTTGTTATGAAAAAATGGCAACAAAAAGATATAATTGCTATTTCTCTTTCATTTTCTAGAAAAATGGAGTACTTCCTTTGCCAATATTAAGCAAATGGCTCCAAAAACTACAAAAAGATTAACATTTCAAAAAGAAGTGGAGATGCAGTTTTCAAACAAATTGCATTTAAAAGTACTTTTTTTTCCGAATACGACGGTATAAAAATTGAAAATGTGCGATGCTTAGAAGTTAAAAAAATTGCTATAGAGTATTTAATTGTACTGCTTTGTTTTACGGCTGGCTTCTGTAAGGTAACGTTATTTTTTGAAGACGACACAAAATAAGCTGGGAGAAAGAAATAGCATACCGTACAGGGGGCTAATTAAAAAAATATATATGCAAACTAATTAGAAATTCAAAATGTTTTTCCTTTAAGTGTTTGTCCTTGATACAAGGATTTCGGGTCCTTTTTTAGTTTTGCCTATCACTTAAAAAATGGCTGAGGTACTAGCAGTTTGAAAACAAAAGTAGGTCGCAGTAAATGAAGTCAACTTTGCGATACCTAATTATTTTTTTGAAAATACCATACAATTTCAATATTGAAGAAAAGTGCGAATCTTCTACAATTGGGTTCCATATATTTTATTTAGCTTCATCTGTTTGAGTAAAATTAGTTGAATTCTTGTAATCCCCCGCCTTGCCCCCAAGGAATAGGGAAGCTACCTTTAACTCCTGGCACAGTCCAGAAGGATTTTTCCATGTATAGCTCAAAAAACTAGGCGGAAGGAGCTGTAATTTTGGATTCGTATATTTGAAACTTCTAGAAAATGATTTCTGTTAAATATATCATAAGTTACAATTAATTTTTTTTTGTTTATTTTTTCGAAAATTAATTTAAAAGAACATATTTTCAATCACAAACTATGAACTTTAAAGAGTTCTCCGTTTACTTAAACAGTGATAAATAGCAATAATACAGATGTTACAAATTTAAAAATATACATTTTATTTAAATTTCCGAGTGCTTTTGGTCTGCAATACCGCAACCGTCAGGGAATATTTTCACTGATTGCCGCTTCATTCATTCAAATACGACATTTCGTTCGAAATAGGAGAGTCAGTAATTCTAAGGCTAATGTCAAACCTAATGTCAGACGAGCATCTGTTTGCACGTTTTTTGTTTCATCATGAAAAAGAAACACATGCAAGCGCTTGCATGCATTTCTTTTTCATGTTGAAACAAAAAACGTGCAAATAGACGCTCCTCTGACATTAGCTTTAGAAGCTGGAAGTAGAAGAAGTAGTATTTCGGATATTAAACTTGTGTAGAGAAAAATATTTATACTGCCGTTCCATTAATTTTAATACGTCACTTTGTTCACATACGTATTTGAGTGAATGGAACGGCAATTAATGAAATATTCCCTGACAGTGGCTGCAGTATAGCATACCGAAAGTACCAGGGAATTTAAATAAAATGTATATTTTTAAATTTATAACATCTGTATTTTTATTAATTGTCACGTGTTAAGTAAACTGTGCACTTTTAAAGTTCATATTATGTAGTTTGTTATTGGATAAAGATGGAATATTGCATTTCGTCTTATGATTTTTTTTTTAGAATAGTATATCTTTTTTTTAAAAAAAAATATGAATTGTAACATGTGAATTCTTTTTTAACAGAAATCGATTTTTATAAACTTCAAATATGCGAATCCAGAATTACAGCTCAATCCAAGATTTAGTTCTTGAGTTATGCTTATAAAACTAACCCGCATTGCAATCTGGTTTGCAACGATTACAAATAAATGTAACAGTAGGAGTCCTAAACTTTAAACCTTAATAATTCCTAAACTATTTTATCTATTAATTTCCCGTTTGTTATTTTAAAATATAATTTACCGCAAAAGCCAAATAGGGTATAAAAATTAGGTGTTCATGTTGTAAATTTCATAATTTGGTGTAATTTCTGTATGAAGAAAAATCCCTAGGCATATTTTTAAAAATATAAATTGAAAGAAGGTTTAATTTCCAGTCGAATAGCTATATGAAATTTTTTCTGGGGCAATCTTGGAGATTAAATTGTATGGAGTTTTCTCCTTTTTTTGGCCGAATGTACTTAAAGGAAACGATGTCCTTGTTAAGCTGCGAAATAGCAATGGAGGAAATTCGCGAGCGTTATACATTATAATACTAAAAAAACATAATTTAAGAAAGAAAAATGTATTGCATCGAAGATAGCAAGCAATAACTCTTCCATTTATGACAGTGAATGAAAAAAAAAGATTTTGTATTGTAGAAAGTATCGGATTATCGATATTTTGAATGTAATTACATTTTTATAGACTTCTTCCAATTGGAAATAAATCTTAATAATTGTCTTTGCACTATAAAAAATTTATATAGCATGGATTATTTTTTTGAAAATATGTTAATTCGTAAAATAGAAGTTGTAATTATCACATACACTATATGGCCAAAGGTGGCCGGTCACTTGCGATTTTAGACATTTTGTTAAATATCTAGAAAAATACATAAGGAATTAACCTGAAGCTGCAATGTGTGTAAATAGTATAGTATAGGTCATATATTTCTTCGACTATTTTTCCCGAAAACCCATAGGAGACCGTCAACAAATTGAAATAGAACGAATCTCTTTCGGATAACCCTGTAAAAACTAATGTAGCAAAAGCGTTAAAACTCAAGATTATTAACAAGTGGCTTATTGTAATTTTCTGTGTTCATTTTTATGAAGATAGCATGTGTACTAGTAGAAAAAAAAAGGTTTTTTTAAAACAGTCCCAAATTTCACCAAGTTTTTTACTTATAATTTGCAGAGTTCTTAATATAAAAAAAAAAGTTATTTTCAGAAAATATGACAAACAATATTGTACATAATACCCTGCAATCAGAATTAAAAAATAATAAAAATTGGATGAAAAATGAACAGGTTTACTAAAAAAAGTTTCACTGCGCATACGCGAATGCAATCAAAATATAATATGCATAATGTATTAGCTAAGTATATAGAGCAACTTTTGTGAAAGTCTCAAAATCATAGCTTGACAATTCTGAAAATTATCGTCGATAGAATAAGCTCAAAATCCGTTGTTCCCAAAAAGAAGCAAAAAGATGAGGGGTTGTATCAAATATCTGTTGATTAGTGCCAAGATAGCGTACACAATATTGCACGTACTACTATATTTGGAGATAGAACCCCGCCCTTATATTTTTGCTTCCTTTTGGGAACAACGGATTTCCAGCTTATTCTATCGACGATAATTTTCAGAATTTTCAAGCTATGATTTTGAGACTTTCACAAAAGTTGCTCTATATACTCAGCTAATTCATTATGCACATTATATTTTGATTACATTCACGCATGCGCAGTGAATCATTGTTAAGTAAACCTGCTCATTTTTCATCCAATTATTATTATTTTTTAATTCTGATTGCAGAGTATTGTGTACAATGTTGTTTGTCATATTTTCTCTGCAAATTATAAGCAAAAAAACTTGGCGAAATTTGGGACTGTTTTTATAAAAACCTTAATTTCTCTACGAGTATACATGCTATCCTCATAAAAATGAACACAGTATATTACAATAAGCCACTTATTACTAATCTCGAGTTTGAACGCTTTTGCTACATTAGTTTTTACAGTGTTCTTAAAAAAATATTAGTTCATTTTCAATTTGCTGACGGTCCCCTATGGGGTTTCGGGAAAAAATCTTCGCAGAAATATGTGAGCTATACTATACTGTTTGCAGACTACAGTTCCAGGTAAATTCCTGGTGTATTTTTTTAGATGTTTGACAAAACGTCTAAAATGGCAAGTGACCGGTCACCTTTGGCCATATAGCGTATATATGATATCTTAAAATGGGCTGAACGTTTTCAAAATCCAATAGGAAGTAACTTGTGACATCTATTCAAGCAATTCTTGAAAGAGTCTTATGTGTGGAGTTGGAAAAATAACAACACTTCCTTATTTTAATTCCAAATGTTACAGAGAGAGGGCATTGCGCTGTCTCAAACTTTTAGAATGCTCGAGCTAACGTTTAAAAATGGCTTAAAGCTCACCCAAGTTCACTCAAACTTTATACCTACATTGTATTTAACCATAGGGGAAACAAATCGGAAATTATATGTCAAACGTGGTAAATGAGGTGCGTTCATACTGTAACTAGTTTTAGAAATATTCAGATCTTGGTGCAAGAATTGTTGAAGTCTTATGCAAAAATGCATGAATACAACATTTATTACGATAATATATGTTAAATTCAGTAATACGGAAATAATAGGACTCCATCTTAAATAGAACGTAAACACCATGGCAACCTAGAATCATTACCTATCATGGGATAAAATTAATTACGTATGATAGGATTTAACAGGCTGAGGAAAACTTTTATTAATATATTTTTTAAGTTTCGATTCGATTTTCATAAAATTTGAAATGACTCGACAAAATTCGGCAACGATTATACAGGGTGTCCGGTCTCAACGGTGTCCAATGGCTAATTCCTAAACCGTTAGTCATAGACATATAGTTTCAATTGCAAAAACGTTTTAAATGAGGTAAAGAAATATTTTAAAAGCGATTTGGGCCAATAAAAACATTTCTTAAAAAATTACGAAATTTAAATTTTTATACGGTCCCCCGGTCCTATAAGTTATATTTAGTAAAATTTTCCTTTTACACTGACAAGTAATGCAAAAAAAGTCCCGTTATTCTATGATTAAAATTGACCGAGTAATAGCTGTTTAAAGTAGGAGCATATTTTTTGCTGCAAATTGGGTCATTCACAAATTTAGTCGAAATATAATTTGGTCCGATATATTAAAAAATGGTGAGAGTAAAATTAACATTGCAATATAAATTTGAAATCTTTAATCATTCTGATATATTAATGCAAAATATACAATTTGTAATAAACAAGAAAGAAAAAACAGTATTTTTGTTAAATAAAATGATGCTAAATTAACAGCCTCAATTCTTTACAAAATGATACGTATTTTAAAGTATTATTAGATTACACTAGCCTGAAAAAGTTAGGTTATGTCATGTTTTTTAACTTTTGATAATTGATTCTTATGCATTCTGCACCGCTGAATCCGGAATTGACCTTCCTTTTTAACCATCACATCAGGATTTTTCGCAAATTGAAAATTTCAAAGTTAAAAAGTTCAAAGTTAAAATTGAATCTCCTCCCTCATCTCATCCGAACACTCAGCTATTTAGCTGTAAGAATCCCAGGATAAGCAAAAATATCGAATAAATTATTGAATAAAATAAAATAAGTTTTACATATGTTTTATAGTATGAGATTTTCGCTATATTTTAACTTACACATTTACGATTTGCAAAAAAAATAATGGAATGTTAAAAAATGAAGGTCATTTTCAGATTCAGGGCTAAAAAGTACGTAAAACACAATTAACAAAAGTAAAAAAACATAATCATCTCATCCACTTTATAATATCTGATTTTTGTTATTCTTTAAATCAGACAATTTATGATTTGCGAAATATCCCGGCATGATGGTTAAAAATTAAGGTAATTTTCGGATTCAGTGCTAAAAAAATACACAAAAGTTGAAAAATCCAACAATCACAGTCTTGTATTATCTAATCTAAAACTGTTTCTTAAACATCTTGGCGGTAATCTATCCGAAATTTTTTATGTTATCCTGTAAAATAAGTATAAATGGTAACCACCGAAAATCATAATAATATTAGATTTTTATCGGATTTGTGCCACTATGTAAAATGTAATCTCGATCGGATATCTGAAAGTGAATTAAAGCTCGCGTACAAATTTTGAACTGGAAAACATATATATGATAGTTGAATAAAAATAACATAATTTTTGCTAAATGAAATCACAAAAGAAACAGTCTTAAATCCTGACAAAATAAAACATATGTTATTTTAGCCAATCTGAAACTTAATAAATTTTAACTTAATCGTAATACTTCAGCGATTTTGTTCAAAGCGCAGATACACATGAAATAAGATCTTCGAATACTTTAAGCACTTCGCATGTGACCCCTTAAAGCCAAGCCGAACTCATTTGTTTTCAGAGGAGAAAAGTGGCCTAAGTCATAAGTTTTAAAGCTTCATAACTCGCTCAATTTTAGCGTTATATGAATGGGACTTTTTTTTGTCTTACTTGTCAGTGTAATAGGAAAATTTTACTAAATATAACTTATAGGACCGGGGGACCGTATAAAAATTTAAATTTCGTAATTTTTTCAGAAATATTTTTATTGACCCAAATCGCTTTTAAAATATTTTTTTACCTGATTTAAAACATTTTTGTAATTGGAACTATATGTCTGTGACTAACGGTTTAGGAATTAGCCATTGGACACCGTTGAGACCGGACACCCTGTATAGTGGACGTTTAATTTTACGAACCTCTTTTTTACGAATTCTTTGCTTTTACGAACTGATGTACTGGTCCCGACAAGCATCCCATTGAACTAATGTTATTTCCATTTACGAACTTTTGATTTTACGAACACATTATATGAGTCCGCCCGAGTTCGTAAAATCGAGCGTCTACTGTATTAAATTTCAAACCATTCAGTTGTACGTGTTTATATAATTAAGAACGTACCTAAAAATGGATTAAACGTCACTCAAGTTCACTCAGATTTTTACCTACATTGTATTTGACTACAGGAAAAAAAAAAGGTTTTGGAACTGCAAAATTATTTTGAGCAGTATTACATTTTTAAACAATACAGCACCACCTATCGCGATATTTGAAACTAAACTGAATAGCGTAAAAAAATTTCTTTACTTCACGCATTAAACTCCTGCAAGAATTACTTCAATAGGTGTCTTCGTTGATTTGTAATGTTTTTTTTTTAAATATGGAGTCGAAATATGTGAGTTGTGATTTTGAATTCTCAAAACACATTCATGCTAGCAACAAGATACATCAGCAGTTTCTCATGTGAAAATAGCGACCGCAGAACCGCAGATAGAATTAAACTGCTTATACACATTTTTGCTTCTATGAGTTTGGGAACAAATTAACATCCTAACCTCAGATTTCATTTCGAAAGTGACCAAGATCGGACTGATCTAACGAGCTCCAGACGAGAGCCGAAATCGCTACGAAATCGGACAAGGGCCCGGCAGAATTCTCGGATGCCGCGGTTGGATTGCCTCAAAAGCCCCTACCCTCCCGTAAATTTGTAAATATCTGTATTAATTTGAAGTGTATTATAATCCAGAACCATTAAACACCTTTTATTCATTAATTATTGCCTTATTCCTCCATCCCATATAGATTTATTTCTTTTTTCTCAAAAAATATTTATTTGCTGGATATATGAATTATTTAGCTATTCAACATATCGATTTTTTTTTTTTTTTTTTAAAGAACATCTAACGTAGTGTTTCTCAACCTATGTGCCGCGGCAGTGTGCGCCACGAAAGATTGTCAAATGTGCCGGGAGGGTTTTTGACAAATAATTAAAACTTCAATTTTGACTACTTTCCTGGTGTCAATGAATCTCAGTCGGAAAAAAAATTGCAGACGAAATTATAAGTACCATTTACGAATTTCAAACCTCCCTTAACGGCCTACTTCAGTCACGCGAAAAGACCCGTTCGCTAATGCTATTCCTATGCAAGAAATTAATAAAGATATCTCGGTCGCATTTCAATATTTTTAGATGATTTTTTTTGCAGTGCCTAGCTGAGGTCGATCTGTAAAAAGACCCTTTTTTACTTTTTCGATTTTCATTGGGGATTTTTTCAAGCGGATGCTTTCATTTTAGGAACCGGTTCTGAAAATGAAAGTGTCCTGATTAAAAATACTTGTAAACGAAATTGAAAAAGTAGAAAACGTCCTGCATACAGATCGACCTCAGCTAGCCTCTGCAAGAAAAAAATCATCTAAAAATATTGAAATGCGACCGAGATATCGTTATAAATTTCTTCCATAGGAACAGCATTAGCGAACGGGTCTTTTCGCGTGACTGAAGTAGGGCCTTAAAAGCTACTTTCCTTCTCTTTCAGTTGACGAATATGAATGGTTAATGAATGATTTGGATGAGTTTTGGCTTTCTGTCAAAATTTTTACCCTGCAATAAGCATGAAAGCTATTAAAAATCTTCTATCTTTTGTATCTTCATGATTCTGTCAATTTAGATTTTGAGCATTTACAGAAATCAGTACAAAAACCGAGAAAGATTTTTAAAAGTTGACGCTGAAATGCGAACTTGTTTGGTGGCTTTATTATCGTCTTGATTTAATTTGTTTAAGAAAGCAGGCTCACCTTCATTGAATAAATTTTGTAAATAAATAATTTTGTTTTTATTTTTGTATTATGCAACTTTTACATTTTTTTACATTCAGGTGTACCGCAAATAATTTCAGATATTTTTAGTGTGCCGTCAACCAAAAAAGATTGAGAAACACTGATCTAACGGCTCATTTTTTGTCTACAAAAGATGTTTACCCTACTATGTAAAAATTGCTATGATCTGTTTTTTTTTTGCTTTCAGCTTCAGCATTTGAAAGTTACACCCACAAACAAATTGAATTTATGGCTATATTGGGCGCTTTGTCCGTAATCAGTCTAATCATAGCCGTAATTGTTATCTTTCTGATCTACAGAAGGAGAAGAAAAGGAACAAAAACAAAGAAAACCTCCCAGGCTGCTCCGTGAGTATATATTTAAATATCAGTGTGCAATTTAATTCAAGTAAAGTGTGCTCAAAATTTTAATTTCTATATTAATTTTTTTCTTAAAATAAGTGCGATCTTTTGACATTATTGAATGTTTTCCATTCTTTAAACTATTTGTAATGTTTGTAGCATCGAACATTTGGCGATCTAAAAATTCTTGAAATAAATACAAATATGAATTGAATGCAAGTGTTTGCTAAATGTTTTGCGAGTGTTTATTAGGCGGAGTAACATAATTTCCTAGAAATTGTAAACCTCTAGTTGAGGCAGACCTAACTTGTCAATGAGTAGTGTATGTCCACGAGAAGAACTTGTGCTGTACTGAATCTGAAAAAAAATAACATATTAAATCTATCTCTCTTTTTTTTTTTACATTTTCATATGAAAAATAATTGACTCATTAATCAAAATCGATTGAGCTTAATAAATATTCATTTTATATGATAAATATCTAATGATAATCAAGGATATGTATTTATTCGCGCAAAAGGTTTTTGGCGAGGATTTAGCGAGGTAGAAAGTAGGTAAGACTAGGTAACATTAGGACCCCTGCGGTTCTGCCGGTTGATGTAGGTACAATAGATAATTTATCCTATCATTTTCTCAAATTGAAGATTTTCGATGTCCAATCAAAACTTTCATCTTTTAAACTATTAAATATAGAGAGAAAATTTCGATGGTTTAGTTATCCTAGTAACTTATTCCATGCCTTTGCAAATGCTGCGCAGGAAAGTTGAGATAGTACACATTATCGTTCAGAGAAATCATGAATTACCGGGAAGGATCTTTCGTAGGTTCGCCTAATACTGCTATAAGAAAACACACTCACACTTTTAAAACATATTTTTATGTCGGTCTCACTTACTCTGTTTAGAATCCAAGTATCCATCTTCTACTCGGGGTGGGCCTGCTCGCAGAATAATGATGAAAAAGCATATAAAAGAAATATATCACTGTTTATATGCATATTAACATAGACAAACTATTTCATCATAACCAAAAATAAATAAAACGATTTCATTTCTTTCTTTCTTTTTTTGTTCTTATTATTATTCATATTCTCATTCCAATTATTTTTGTTTTGTTATCATACTTGTAAATTGAAGATTGAGAGAAAATTAATATATTTTAGAAAAAGAATGCACCATTTCTTGTTTTCTACTTTCGACCATTTCGTATATCTGTCAAATTGTTCTCTTATGTATGTTGACATACTGCACACTCACCCAACTAGGCATTTATTACGATATTGAAAGAAGTTGTGTCAAGTGTAAGCGGGCAAATACGTCATTTGAAATTTGTCTACAGCAGATCTCATATTTGTAAAATTTCTTCATTAACACGTTCATCAAATATATCACATCATCAAATTCACACATTACAGTGCAAATGCTTCAGTTGCATATTTAATTTTAACCATTTTCTTTTCAGGGCAATAATATTTCTCTAAAAACCTTAACTTTATGTGAGGATGTAAGAACATTTTCATGTTTTTCTTCCATATTCATTAAACGTATTCAAGAAGTGAAATAAGCTTGGTAGAAATGCATATTCGTTACACAAAAACTCATTACAAAACAAATGACATAATTTAAAATGTTTCATTAAAACAATAATACTTCCATTAATTTGTAAAATCTTTGTAGAACTTGATCTAAGGTTTACGCAGTCCAACTGGCATTCTCTCACAGCTCACCGGTTGAATATCTCTATTCTAGAGTCTTTGTAAGAGAGTAACATACACACAAAGAGAATGCTTAGATTCCACGTTTTTGACCAAACTATGGTAATTTACATTGCAGAACTCAGTAATACTCATCCATACTCGTTTTAGATGATTTTTAGGTGCATTCTTAATTCTATAAATGCGTAGCATATGTAGTCGTCTTCTGGTCCGTCCGTCTGTCTGTCCGCATACAACACCGCAAAAACTATCCAACTGAATAGTTTGAAATTTAATATATATATTTGTTGCATAATTTTGTAGAGTCATTTCAATTTTTATGAAAATCGAAACAAGATTTAAAAAGATATTAGTAAAAGTTTTTTTTTCATTCTGTTAAATCCTATCATACGTAATTAATTCAATGATATCCCATGATAAGTAATGTTTCTAGGTTGCGATGGTGATGACGTTCTATTTTAGATGGAGTTCTGTTATTTACGTATTACTGAATTTAATATATATAATCGTAATAAATTTTGTATTTATGCATTTTTGTGCTCAACATCTTGGTGCTCAACAGCTATTGCACCAAGATCTGAATATTTATAAAACTAGTTATAGTTCGAACGCACATCCTTTGCCACGTTTGACCTACAATTTCAGACGTGTTAAACATATGAAAGTAAAATCTAGTCTGATGTGGTCATCACAAAACTTTTTTCTATGTATCATTGAATTTCGCCACCACTCTTAGATGTCTGCAACCAAAATTGAATGTAAACGAATTCCCATACTCAGGATGTTAAACGTGAAGTTTTGTTGAATGTATACATTTAAACTGGTGATATAAGCATATTTCAAACAAATCGTCGAATTTCGGCATCTCCTCTTACATAACGACAACCAAAATTGAACGACAATCTATTTTTATGATGAAGATTGCAAATTTGATGTTCCGTTGAATTCTGAGCCTGAAGATATAAGCATCACATGAATCAAACAAATCATCGATTTACGGCACCCCCTCTTAAGGGATTTTGCCCCAAAACTAATTAGCTCCAGTTCACATAAGGATGGAGCTCCATATGATATTTCATCCTATTCCACACAGCAGTTAGTGGGTTAGAGTGCCCACAAAATATGTGCCACATACAGACAGACAGGCTCATAGACAGACATTTTCTAAAAACAGTCAAATCATGTTTAAGACCTTCTGAAACGTATAAATCCGTCGAAAACCGGAAGTCGAAAATTTTCACGAATCTAATACTTCCTTCTTCTATAGAGTAAAAGAAAGTAAAAGGAAAAGATTTTAAACTTGTCTTCCACGAGGGGAGTTAGTAGGGGGCAGATTCCTCTGATTAAAAAAAATAATACTTTCTTTATCTCTTAGCGCTTAATTATTTTAAGGCCCTTAAGAAGAATAAATTATGCTATTTTTTTTTAATCATGAGGGAAAAAAATGCTAATTAAATTTCAAAATCCCGTGAGGGATAATGACCTTCTTGATTCTAATTCCTTTTCTTTGTCGGCGCCTATAATTATTGATGAAGAGAAAATAAATAATTTTGACATGTTTGATATTGTTGCAATTTTTTACGTACTCCATTCACCTGCAATGAGTTAGATTAGATTTTAATATCATTGTAAATTTTAATAATACACACAGATATATATATATATATATATATTTATAAAGTATGCCAAAATGAAGTAGTTAGAAATGTAAATTTCCTTTTATAAATTCTTGAATAATATCAAATTTTGTTATTCCTTTTGGAAACCTTTTTTATGCATTTCTTTTATTTTTATTTCATTAATATAGCGTAAAGGTAAAAATTTAAGAAATGTATTTTGTTTTGTTTATTTTGTTATGTATTCATTTTGTTAATTTCTCGGACGTATTACAGTCTTGTTTTCTTTTCAGGTTTGTTGTATATGATGATATAGAAAGTAAGTATCTATAAATAAAAAATTGTCTTTTTTTACAATATGTGCTACCTAGTTTAGCATACAATATTACTAAAAGTTGAAAATGCAGCACAAAATATTTAGTATTAACACTATTAAAATAAGAGACAGATGTCATAGATAGTTTTTTTATACATCCAATAAGAGACAGATGTCATAGATAGTTTTTTTATACATCCAATTTTACTTTAAAAAATCTATTTGAGAACCTTTAAATAAGTATATATAATTATATATATATGCATGTCCATTTATTTGTATTATAAAATACACTTTATTAAGAATGACGCATACATTTTATATAAAGTATATGCGTTATATTCTAAATAATGGCTGTGTATCGATGATTCCAAAATGAAATTGAAGCTATGAACACTTACATTTTCCCTTGAACAACTGTCTCTCCTATCTTCTGCTTTTTACCAAATTGCTAGATGATGTCGTACGCTAGAAGCATGTCGCTGTCGTCAGTGTTCCTCAGGGAGCGGAGCACCCTATAGTTCGGATATTATACGAATGTAATGTTTCTTCTTTTCCTTTTTATGTACAAAAGTAATTTAATTTTACTGTATTTTTAAATTTTGCGATAATTTGCTTTTAAAAGGATAGTTTTATTGTTTGTCAGTAACTGTTATTCTAGTTGCAGTTTTTATATTAGATTGGACAAGGGGATTATCTTTGATTTACAAAACTAATCGTACACACATCGATTAATTTAATGTGTTGGAAGCATTAAAGCCGAATTCGCAAAATACAAGTTTCGAGAATCATCAGTTATACATCTGCCACATATGCATCTATCATTTTCGCGAGTCTGTCAGTTTGTGTTTTAGAAAGGAAATTTCAGAGAGCGCCTCATATGTTCTTTAATATTATACTATGTGTTAATAACACTATTCAAAGTCGTATTTCATTTAACAATGTAATAACAACACACGCAAACATATCTATTAAGACATATGTGTAGTGGCTAAAATTGCGGGCACTTTTTCTAATTTGAATGTTTTTCATCTTTGAATGATTATAAAAACTGTTAAACTTTATGCAGTGCCATGGTCCATATATCAAATGAAATACAATTTAATGTGAAATTCATTACAATAAACAGAGGTCAATTTGCATTACAAGGGAAGGGATGCAGTGAAAACAACAATTAGGTTGAAAATCCCTGTGTACTCGCAATATCATTGTACTATCAGTATTTCATTGGGTATCCCGTATTTTTCAACACATCAACCAAGCGACGTGACATTCCAAACGTGCATTCCGTCCGTTTTATTGGAAGCTCGCCTCAGATGTACCAGTTTTTTCAAAGGGAACCACAAATATTCTATTCGGTTTAGCTTTGAGCTGTTTTCTGGCCATCTGAGCCCCTCTGTGTAATCCTGAGTGAACCATCGTTTACATATTTACGAAATGTGGTAAGACGCTGAATCCTGCTAGTAAAAAAAATGGGGCTGTTCTGAAAAATGTTTTTGATAGAAGGTAGAAGTTTTTGTTCTAGGATAGTATCAATGTACTTTCTGCTATTTAGTTATCCATCTACGACATGAAGGTACCATTTGCTTACATACAAGCCCAGACACTTGTACGATTCTTTGTTGTTGCTTAAATGCAATCTGGATGTACTTCTCACAATGTTTCCTCCATCACTACCAAATATAGATATCTTAGTTTCGTCACTTCATATTACTTGTTTCCACTGATTTTCTGTACGTGAAATGTGTTCATTTTCCCACTGTATTCGTTTCTGCGGCTGCTTTTTATTCAGCAGTGGCTTTTTCCGGGAAATTCTATTTTTTAAGCCAAACTCTGTTAGTCTTCTCTGTACCGTTCTTGCACTGACAAAAACACCAGTTGCACTTAGTTCATTGCTAATGGCTCAGAACTAAGATGAAAATCATCTGTCTCTGAGCCAAATTTGTTGTATTTTCTTATCATCAACCGCTGTTATGCACATTTTCCGACCTTTCCGGTCTTTGTTTTGTATAGATTGTGTTTCGGATACGGTAAACAAAACTTTCGTATTCCTGAAGTTGTCACATTTCCTTCAACTACTCTCGCAATTGCAACATACCAAAGGCCATTTCCACATAAAACAACAATCCCGAATCTCCTCCTTGATGACCAGTCACAATTTAGCCTGGGCGACATCTTTTATTTATTTTTTAGGCCGCCAATAGCACTGAAAAAACACACAAACATCCAACCGCAATTGCACTTCAGTAACCAACTTTATTCTGCAAAATGAAATAACCAAACTGACTTTCTTACCTTTGAACATGACATTATAGCTGCTCATAAACTGCAGATGATCATTGGTCATCAAAAAGACTATTCCTATTGGCTGGTGGCAGCTGTTACTACGAGCCATTTCTTGAATCCCACGCTCTTGCGCTTCTTTGTCTGACTGAAATCAGCATAACTGTCCCTGTAATTCAAATATTTGACCTTTGTACATTTATTGAATTCAACCTGCATTTGATAAATGACTCATTGCAGTGGATGAAGCGTAATAGTTCCAACAAGCATTTTATAAGTAATTTCTATAATTAGAAAACAAAAATTCGAATTTCAAAAAGCGTTCGTAATTTTGGCCACCACCTTTATACAACTCCAAGTCAAAAAATTAGAATAATAGAAAACAAGGAATTATGAAAAAAGGTTTTTTTATGTATCGCTTATACAAAATGTAATACAGGATAAAACTTAATATTGTAAGAATCTACATAGTTTGTAGAATCTTTTAGCATAAAAATTAAAGGAAAAAGTACAAAAATTAAAATAATTATTCACATTTGGAAAAAATCAAAATATTAGAATAACCATTTACCTGGTTCTAAATATTAGAATAATGCATTGCAAGTAATACGTGTTTTAAAAAAAGGAAAAATAGTTATTCTTTAATATTATGTAGCATCACCTTTACATTTTATAACAGCACGAACTCTCGCCAAGCTACCTGCAAGTAGTTCACCCTGTTTTCTCCCCAGACATGACCATATCGACTTTATGCTGGAAAGAAGCTCAACTTTGTTTTTTGGCGCAATATCTTGCAGTCTTTTCTTCATTATTCCCCACAAATTCTCTGTTGGATTTAAATACGGTGAATTAGCCGGTCAGGGAAGTACGTTAATTTGGTGTGGGACAAGCCAATTCTTGGTGGATATTGACCTGTGTGAAGGTTTTAAATCATGTTGGAAAATAAAATCGCCACCACACAGATCTTCTGACGATGGTGTCATGAAATGCTCAATGATTTCTTGATATATCTCAGAATTAATCCTTTCGTTAACGATACATAGCCTTCTAGGACCAGCTGCAGTCATGCAAACCCATACCATTACACTGGCTGCAAATTTCACTGATCGTTTCATGCGTCCCTTGTCATATGCTTCTTGCTTCATTCGCCATACACGAACACCTTGATCACCTTACGTTACGCAAAACACACTCTCATCACTAAACAATATCTCTTTCCAATCATCCAGACCTCATAAAAGCCTTTTTTTTTTGCATCACTTCACCCTCTCCCTTTTCTGTTTAATAGTCATGAGGGGCTTTATCTTTGGTAAACGAGATTGAAATCCAAGTTTATGGAGACGTCTTAGTGTTGTATATCTACTCACGTCAACACCGTGTTTTTTCCAGTTTAGATCTTACACTTCTAAAATGTTTTTTTAGCAATACTCTTTAACTTTCTATAATCTCTCTGAGTAGTTTTTAGGTTTAGACCGTCTTTCAGAAGCTTGTTTTCAAAGTGTCCGTCGTTAAAATATTGCTTTATTGCTCTACTAACACCTTAGTTGAGAACACTTTAAGTAACACATTTTAAGAACATTTTAAGTAACGATATATTGCTAATCACGACCTTCTTTATACAAATCAATAGTAAGACGTTTTTTAAACTCCGTTATGTCGGACGAACGATCCATGTTTAACACAAAATTAAAACAATGATGATGCAAAGCGTTTTTATAATTTAAGAAGAAGTTCCGCAAAAGCTAATTTTATGCTTAATTTATGCAACCTTCTGAACCAATCAGGAAAATTCATTAGTATTCTAATTTTTTGTACCACCTACTTTAGTATTCTAATTTTTTGAATGATGAAAATAATTTTACAAAAAAACAATTTTCACTCAAAATTTAATCTTTTACAGTTTTAAATTTCTTTAATAACATGCAAATTTATTAAAAGATCAACCGTTGTTCTTTTTCAATTGTTCTACACTGAAATAAAGCTAAATGCAATTCCAAAAACAAAAACAAAAAATGAATTATTCTAATTTTTTGGCTTGGAGCTGTATGTCTGTGTGTGTTCAATTGAAAATAATTTTTAATTACACTGGCCTCCAAAAGTTAAGGTACAGGGACTGGATTCTTTCAATTGCACACGGTTTGTCGAACATCTGCCAAAATTATTGACGAATTGTTCTTGAACTTCTGGGATGTAAAGAACATATTTGATTTCATATTTATCGGTGAAGATTTAGTCGGGAGGACAATTAGGAGACTAATAATAAATTTAATAATAAAATAATATTTGCGATCACCTATGTAACAGAAAATTCTGAAAATGGTTTGGCACTGTGTTAAATGACTATTTGGGTCCTGTTCAACGTTTGTGTGCATTTGTGTAAGAATAGCGCTCATATTCGTGAAGATGTTACTGTGTCTGTGAAATATTCAAAAGTTTTTTGTTCATAGCATACAAGAGTTTTCAACCAAATTTAACACAACTTTCCGAAAACCTGACAAAGAATAGTAGCAACAGTATACTGCAATTAAAACGTGAATATATTGAATATTTGATGAGATATGAGCATTTGTATAAAATAATTTTTAACTGCGCATGCGTGGAATATTCTAAAATTTTTATTTTATAATTTGGTAGTCAGCTATTTAGGGCAACTTATATAAAAAGTCCAGTCAAATATCGCAAAAATTTACAAAGATAGGGACGATATAGTGAATTGCTTTCTAAAAATAGCTTTATTAAAAGGGTTTTTCCACAACTTTTCAATCAGCTCATTATATCTTTCTGAGTTTTCACAATATTTGACCGGACTTTTTATAGAAGTTGCCCAGAATAGCTGACTGCCAAATTATGAAATAAAAATTTTGAAATCTTCCACGTATGCGCAGTTGAAAATTATTTCATAAAAATGTCCATATCTCATCAATTATTCAATATATTCATGTTTTAATTGCAGTATACTGTTGCTACTATTCTTTGTCAAGTTTTCGGAAAGTGGTGTTAAATTTGGTTGAAAACTCCGTATGCAATAAACAAAAAAACTTTTGAATTTTTCACAGAAACAATAACATCTTCACGAATATGAGTGCTAAGCTTACACAAATGCACACAAACTTTGAACAGGACCCTAGTAATCATTTAACACACTGACAAACCATTTTGAGTATTTTCTGCTACATAGGGGATCGCAAATATTATTTTATTATTAAATTTATTATTAGCCCCCAAATTGTCCTCCCGACTAAATCTTCACCGCGAAATGTGAAATTAAAGATGTTCCTTACATCCCAGAAGTTCAAGAACAATTCATCAATAATTTTCGTAGATATTTGACAAGCCGTGTACAACCGAAAGCATCCAGTCCCTGTACCTTAACTTTTGGAGGCCAGTGTATCTTTTGTTGAACATCAACAAAAATAATAATTTATACATACATATATATATATATATATTTAGATACCCAGTCTTCTTCCTGTTGTGACGCCGAATTGAGATCAATTAGGTTGAAATCGCAGAATGGCACTGTTGAAAACATCTATCAAGATATACCTCCTAAGAAACCTACTATCAGTCTTCCCATTCTTGATTCCTTATATGAAAACGGAGAATTGAGCTGTAAGTTAATTGGTATGAATTAACCAATGAATCATTGTTGTTTTGCTAAGATTTTTTTATTTTTATTTTAAAGAAATTGTTAGAAATGAGTAATAAAATAAAACAATGCAGTGATTTTTATGATTCCGTTATTATTATTATTATTATTTTAATAACAATAAATTACAAAATAAAAACTGAAGGGAATAATTAGTAAGTGAGAATATTTTAGTAGGTTATAAAAGTTAATAAAAATCACTACGATCATTTCTACATGAACAAACACACATTGAAATAAATAGAAAAAAAATTGCAAAAATTTAATGTAACACCGTAATTACTGATTATTCCGGAACTCATTCTTCTGTATTCAGGAACCATTTAATGAAAAATTAATCAAGTAGTTCATACATCGATAGGTTTCTTACGTTTACGGAAACATTTCTGAAATTCATCACCCCTCCTCCTTCCCCCTTCGCTGTTTCCAAATTTTGAAAAGATGTTTATGTTAATTTCGAAAATCGCTTGCTTTTGACATTTTGAGGCTTCTGATTGGTTCTTCCCTTAAAGGTGTCCGGAAAGAAAGAAAAAGTTTTCTGATACGTGGGTAACTACAAAGTTACAATGCATTTTCATAAACACTTCTTCCATATCAAGAACCATTAATGCAATTTTTGCAGTGTCGGCCTCCGTCATATGACACAATAAGATCAGAGCAACAGTACGACATCTAGTAATAATAAAAAATGAGATATCTGACTTACTGCTATTGAGAAACTGTGTTTGCATCCAGTGGAACAATTTCTGAAACACAAAGTTATGTTTAATACTATATCTTAGATGTGTTTTATAAAAATTCCCTAATGTTGCAGACACAATTTTTCATGCAGACACAGTTTTTCATAGCAGTAAATCAGGCATCTCATTTTTGATTATCTGTCCTGCTGTCGCTTTGAGGCGACGATATGCCTGAGCCAGTATTGCATGTTCAAACGATTTATTTGAAGTCGAAAGATCGTAGTGTTTTTAATTTTTAACTTTTATGAACTCTGAACAAAGATTTAATTATTTATAAAATAATATTCAACTGATACGAGGGTTACTCTGAAATTATTGAGATACGCGCAGACGATAATTTACAAAATAAAAATAACGGTTTAATTTTAAAATACAAAGTATTTTAACACAGCAGACGATTTTTTACTGACTTACTTCAACTTATTTAGCGTAGAATAAATTTTAAACAGAAGAGAAAATGAAGTTGACGCGAGAACATTTTCGCGCTATGATTTTCTACGATTTTAAACCAGGATTAAATCAAGAAGAATGCGTGCAACGGTTGAAATTAGCATTTGGTGATGAATCTCCAGCTCGTGCTACTGTATTCAGATGGTTTAAAGAATTTAGCAGAGGTCGCAATTTTCTTCAGGATGAAGAACACACAGGAAGGCTGCCGTCGGCAGTAATACCGGATAATGTGTCTGCCATACGAAAAATGTTAATGGATGATAATCGCTGTACCTATCAAATGATACAGAAGGAACTTAACATTGGATCCGCAGCAATACACAAAATTATTTATGAAGAATTGCATATGAAAAAAGTAGTTAGCCGTTGGGTTCCTCATAATTTAACTGAGCACCAAAAAGAGGAGCGTGTCAGAATCAGTAAAGAAACTCTTAAATTGCTAAATGATGGCGGCCACCGCATCATTTCTAAAATTGTAACGTGTAATGAAACGTACATACCGTTTTTTGACGTTCCAACACATCAAGAAAGCAAAGTATGGGTCTTTGAAGATGATCCCACGCCGACAATGGTGAAAAGACAACGCGCACTCAAAAAAGTGATGTATGCCGTTTTCTTCAGAAGTACGGGATTGGTCAAAGCCATTAAGTTGGAAGGACAGAAGACAGTAACAGCAAACTGGTATAACACTAAATGTCTTCCAGAAATTCTACAAGAAGTGAATGTTAGGGGACTAATGCTTCACCATGACAATGCATCTTCACATACAGCCGGATTAACAGTTGAGTTTCTTAAACAAAAACGAATTAAAGTGATAGAAAATCCGCCGTATTCACCTGATCTAGCTATGTGTGACTTTTGGTTATTCTTTAATCTAAAAAAGAACTTACATGGACGTCGTTTTCATTCAGAAGAAGAGATTGATGTGGCTATAAATGCATTTTTTTCATCTATTCCAAGAAATGAATGGCTTGAGGCATTTAATCTGTGGAAAATTCGTCTACAAAAGTGCATTGATGCTGGATGAGACTACTTTGAACATACCTAAAATTTTGTAAGTATCTATCTATATTATAAAGGACAAACATATCTGTGCGTAACGCATACGTCATTTTGCCAATGGCAACACTTTGAAATTTGAAATAAAATTTTGGTTTTGCAATTTTCTCTACTGCAAATTTTTAAACTTCTAAACATCGCACATTTTAAATTTTTACACCGTCGTATAAGAAAAAAAATGCTCTTTTAAATGCAATTTGTTTGAAAGTTGTATCTCCATTTATTTCTGAGATATTAATTTTTTTGTAGTTTTTAATACCATTTTTCTTATCGTGGCAACAAAAGTACCTCATTTCTATTGAAAGTCATTGAAAGTAAACGGAAAATAGTCGAAAATAAGAGATAGTAAAGGTATATATAAATATTATACAGACATACAAACAATAAATACAATAAACCCAACTGGAGTGAAAAATTAGCCAGAGCCAGGAATCGAACCCGGGACCACAGTATACAAGACTGCTGCTCTTTTGTGCTTCTTTTGCTCTTTTTTTTTACAAAATTGTATTTATTGTTTGTATGTCTGTATAATATTTATATACCTTTAACTGATGAATGCAGGCGTTATTTATGTGTGTATATGTGTTTTAATATATATTGTAGTATGAGTGTTTTATTATAAGAGATACCGTATCTTTTGTTGCCATTTTATCATAAAAACTAAAAAAAAGTTGAAATTAAAATATGGGCTATGTCAAGAATATTGTCTGTTATTCCGTGATAATGACGTCGTGTGCACACTTTTCTATAGACGAAATTTAAGACTGTATTGTAAAAGTGGATTGCTTTAGCGGATGCAAATGACGTCATTTTATAAAAAAGCGTATATTTTAATTCTTAAACCTGAATTATGTTTTGTAGAAGTGCGTCATTTTCACAGCCCAGCTGCTTTGAAATTCTTTACAGGTGAAAAGGCTTCACTTTTGAAAATAATGTAATCAAAATCACACACTGATAAAACGCAATGTTTTACAAAAATTTAGAGTGTCTTTATAAAAAAGAGTTGACATGTAAATAATAGCGATTTATATTACAGAAATTGATGATTCTCGCCTGGATGGATTTGCTTCGCCGAGTTAGACAAGCAAAGAAATAATTGTGGTTTAAAATAGTATTGTGTTTCTGAAGTTTTTGTCGAAAATTCTCTCGAATAATAAAATTTTAATGCTATTCTTTAGGACATTCTACTATAATTTTATCAAAATAACATAATTTGCTTAATTAAATTTTTCCTAATTTTATATAATCTATACATTTAAAACACAAGTGTGTTTTTTAGTCATATGCCCTGATCTTTCTGCTGAACCAATTTTACTGATATATATATATTTTTTAACAGAAAGCTCTTCCTTTGTAGATGTGATCGCACTATCTGTTTTTTTTTTTTTAAATATCCCCGCTTTTATATTTTAATTTTAAAAGCATTTTATGAAATTTCTTTAAAATGATGAAAATTAGACAGCTTTCATCATTGCAGACAAGAGAGAAATAATGTGGTATTTTAAACTTTATTCATGCTATTTTCTGATAAAAATTGTTCTATACGGTTTAGTGGCGTAAAATCCCATTAGGAGCAGAATATTATATCAGGGCATAATAACGGAAAATGACATACTGCTTTTGAAAACACGCAGTTTTCCTCATAAATTTTCTATATTGTTTTTCCTTCTGCATGTGTACTGATACTAAGTTTCAGACACAAGGCGAAATGCTTATTTAAATGAAAATGAAGTCATATTTAAAAGAAAAAGATCTCTTTCTTAGATAAAACAAAACATTTTAACACAAATGCGTCTAAAAAACATAAATTATGGACATTTTTACTCTCCGGAATTGAGATTAGAATCTCAAGTAAAGAGTGCGTCTGTTCACATAAAAGATGTTGCTGACAATCGTGACTTCAAGTTTTGAGTTAAAACGATTTTTAAATGATCAAACAAAATACATTTTTTTTTTAAATGGTGAATATGGATATGAGAAGTGCGTATGCAAACTTAGAGAAGGTGAAAATTGCTGTTTTCATTCCGGAAATCCAAGCATAACAGCCCCAATTGATAACCACATCCTAATAACTTATCTTTATTATATTTTACTGATTAAGTATCTATATTATAAAGAACAAACGTATCTGTGCGTAACGCTGACGTCATTTTGCGAATGGCAACACTTCACGATAAAATTTCGGTCTTGAAATTTTCGCTACTGCAATTTTTTAATCTTCTGACCATCGTACATTTTTAATTTTCGTCGCACAGGGAAAAAAAATTACTTTCAAATGCAATTTGTTTAAAAACTGCATTCATTGACTGATGTGTTATATTTTCTAAAATAATTTTTAAGCATGGTTTTTTTTTTTTTTTAAAGATTACCTTATCACGTACCGGTTTCAATACATAATAATAATAAACATTTTGCACATAAAGCAACAAACATTTTTCAGCATTTGTTTCTGACTATTTTTGCATAACGAAATTAATACTTCCTTTATAAACGAAAATAAAAGAATAATATTAAAAAAACCACCAATCTAACATATTTGTGTAAAACAAATTAACGAAATTAATACTTCTTTTATAAACAAATAAAAGAATAATATTGAAAAAACACAAATCTAACATATTTGTAATCGTAAAATTTAAATTTTTAGATCACCAAATAGGATTTTTTTTTTTTTTTTCAAATGGAATTTGTTTGCAAAGTTCATCTCAATTTACTGATTGTCTATCGTTTTAAAAATAATTTTAAAGCATGAAATATTTTTTAATTTATCTATATCGCGCGGAGGTCGATTACGAAAGATTAATCCGATTGCCCTTAAAACAAAATAAAGAGCTCATCATTTTCTTACGGCTAATATCCATTAAAAAAAAATTCCCTGTGAATAAATAAATAAAATAATATAAATAAAACACAAATTTATCAGACATTAATAAGCTCTGAAATTATCAGAATATAAAAGGATGCCCTAAGTAGCAAAATCTTGGCAAATAACTCTTAGCGTACGGCTAATAAGAAAATATCGCTTTTGATAAACTTCAAAAATTTATTTGATTGTATAATTCGTATTTTCCATATGAAAAATGCTTTTTTAATGTAAGTGGGCATTCTAAAAAAATTATTGCATATAAAAAATTTATTAGTTTTCAATTAAAAAAAATGTTTTCGCCTATATTCTTTAACCCGGGAAGCCCGGGTACGATCCCCTAGTAACTTTAAAAACCTAGTTGTATCTCAAAAATTTCAGAGTGACCCTCGTATCTAGATAATTTTTATCGACTAAAACAATTTTCTCTTGTAATGCCCGTATTATACTTATATATTATACTATACCATATTTTCAAGCATTATTACTATAGTAGAGAGCTTTCAATGTATAAACATTTTTTTCATTATAGGTTATTCAAGTTATAAAAAACATGACACATTATTTTTTTCATAAAAAAAAAACAAAACAAAAAAAAACACGTTATTACATTACAAATGACACATTATTTTTTAAACGAAAAAATAACGTGTCATGTTTTTAATAACTTGAATAACATATAATGAAAAAAATGTCTATCCTGTGATAGCTCTCTACTATGGTAATAACACCTAAAAATATGGTATAGTATAATATATTCATCTGATATTTTTGTTTAGCATTTAAAAGCGGAGGTTTGACCATTCCTAAAGAAATCGATGAAGAATATCCTCAAGAAACTGAAGCAATATACTCGGAATTGGACTATGAAAGTTGCCAAGTCAAAAACGAATCACAAACAAACATCAATAAAGGTATCCAATAAAAATATTTTATTTCAGTTTTAGATTTTTTTCTTTTTATAATTTTCAAGTTATGCAAAGGGAACATTTGATTATGTATGGCTGTTTCAGAGATATCAACATATTTTTTTTTTCAAGTTTCAGATTGCTGAATGTACTATTTAACCTCTTAACTGTTTCATTTTTTTTTTTTTTTGATACCATAAATTAAAAATAGGGGCAAAACACCACTCTTTCCGTTCTAAAATATTTGCCTTACATAATCGAAAAACATCTTAAATTTTTAAGTAACGAAACAAGCAAAATCTTCTTGTCCAAACGCTGTTCGGGCAAGACAGTTAAGTGGTTAAACAATAGTCAGTCACACAGTATTCCAATTTTAATTTTATAATAAACTCTTGGACATAATTTTTTCAGTTATACTGAAAATTTTCAATGATAAAAATGCTATAATGGACAGATACTAGAGATGAGTTTATACTCTCTTTTTTTCGGAGTCTGATCCCGCTCGATACCAAAGATTTGAAATCTGAGCCCAAGACATTTTGTGTCATCATCAAAGACCGAGACCGATATCCAAAGCACACAGTATAAAATTGTTAATATTTTAAATTTGTTCCAAGATTAATTTTCTCATTTAAAACCTCTACGGACATTGAAAAATGTATTATTCTTAAATATTTCCCAATGAGAACGTAAAAGAAATAATCCATTAATTTTGACCCTTAATATATATGGTGCCCACTCTCAACGGTGTCCAATGGCTAATCCCTAAACCGTTAGGCATATACATATAGTTTCAACTACAAATATTTTAAAACGAGGTAAAGAAGTATTTTAAAAGCGATTTGGGTCAATAAAAACATTTCTTAAAAAATTACGAAATTTAAAATTCTATACGGCCCACCAGTTAAAAGTGACCGAGGAATAGCTGTTTATAGTTGAAGCATCTTTTTGCTGCGAAATAGAAGTCATTCACAAATTTACTAGAAATATAAATAACTAGCTATTATTAATTAAGTACCTAGCGTTGCCCGGAATTTTAAGAATGTTCGTTTTGGAAAATCAATTTTGAAAAATCAACGATTGTGTGCCAATTTACATAATTTTCACTCTTTATTTATTTTTTTTTTTTTTGCATTTTATCCGGACGACAGATTACCTATTTACTTAGTAAATATAATCTGTGATATGGATTGAGACCGAGATTAAAACCTTTTGATGAAAAGTTGTTTCCGATTATTTTGTTATTTAAATAATTTTTTCATGATTAAAGAAAAATGGCAAGTACAAAAATTCTATGAATTTTATTTAAAAAAAGCTGAAATATTTATTTCAGTTTTTTACTAAGAATGTGCTCTAGGGACCTAAACCTATGTTTAAATTCTAATATACACGCATACACACACGTATATATATATATAGAATAGATTTAAAAATGTCGAAAACAAATTCTGAGAACCTTAAAATGTTAAAATATGCCACTATTTCCATAATCGGGTTTTTATCATGTTTCAATACGTTTTTTCAAACTCATGTGAAGTTATATATTCACCCTCTAACGTCCATTATATTTCCAATATGACGTAATATTCACTTAAAAAAAAAAAAAAAATCTTCAAACTATTTATTTCATTTTTCATGTGGAAATCTTGCAATAGAAAAGTAATTGTTGTGGTAAGAATTTTATTGTGGATTTTTAATTGTTGGCAACTACTATAATGAAAAAGTTTAAATTTGATATGAAATTGCTGTTAAATTGGTGTTTTTTATTTATTAAAAATTAACTATAAATTATTTCCATTCCGGGTTACTTTAGTTGCCTCGGCCGTGTTTTAATACACAACATTTCGCAATTCTGGCTTCCTAACTGTGGATTTGTATAGAATTACAGATAGACAGACAAATTTTCATTTTTATATATTTGATTGTCAGATATAAAAAAATAATAGTTGAGAGTAATATTAACATTACAAAATAAATTTGAAATCTATTTTCACTCTGACATATTAAAGAAAAATATACAGCTTGTACTAAAAATATAAGTAAAAAAATTTCAGAATTTTTGTTAAATATAATGCTGAAAAGCAACTGTCGCAATTCTTTACAAAATGATAGATATTTTAAAATTCTATTAAATTATCTACTCTAAAGCTTAATTAATAAAAATTAAAGTTATCTTAAAACTTGCTCGAAGTGACTCCCTTTGGCTGCAATGCAGAAATGTACACACGAAATAAATCCTTCTAATACTTTAAGCACTTCGTGTACGATCCCTCGAAGCATGGTAAAACCCATATGTGTTCAGATGCAGAAAATTGGTGTAAGTCATGCAATTCAAAGTTTCATAACTCGGTCAATTTTAGCGTTAGATGAATGGGACTTTTTTTTTTTTTGTCTTACTTGTTAGTGTAACAGGAAATTTTTACTGAATATCACTTATATGGATGGGGACAATACAAAAATTTAAATTTAGTAACTTTTAAAGAAATGTTTTTATTGATCAAAACTACTTTTAAAATAATTTTTTACCCCATTTAAAACTTTTTTGTAATTGGAACTATATCTCTATGACTAACGGTTTAGAAATTAGCCATTGGATACCGTTGAGAGTGACAACCTGTATAGTCTTTACATGGGAATGACGAACAACGTTTGAAATATTTTTCCAATTGAAACCACGCTTCTAAAACTAACTGTTTAGGAATAAGCTATTGAATAACTCTAAGAGGAGACACCCTGTGTAGGGTATTTCTAATCTAAAAAAAAAAAAAAAAAAAAAAAGATACATATATCAGCTAATTCAATACATAACATTCAACAATACAACATTCAAGCGGCTTAGTCAACAACTTTCCATTGATCTTCGGGCTCTTCTATCATTGCCGGTATCTGTTATGTAGCATTTTCTGCAGAATTTTTTCCCTAAACTTAAAATTATTAAAAACTACTAATGTTCCACATTGAATTTCAAATTTTTATATCAATGTATTTATGTATATATGAACTTGGAAAATATGATATTATTGGAGAATTTTTTTAATGAAAGCTAGAAAAGTTGAATTCACTGACATTTTTTTTTCGTGTACGCATTTATTTACCTTTATTTTTCCTTTTCTTCTTTTATTTTTAAACCAAAACGATATTTATAGTATGCTTTTATTTTAGACACTTGTAAGTCTATCTGTTTCTGGCTTCTGCCTGCACAAAGTACAAATCACATCAGTGATTTTCTTAATAAATAAAACATGATTTAATTACATACCAAAAATTATATCTTATTTTTGTTTTTGTAAAATTGTTCATTTACGTAAAACAAAATAAAATGTAATTAGCAAATACTCTTCTTGACAAATAATGTATACTACTTTATTTTTTAATAAGATTGTTGGTACTCTTCTTTTATTTTATGTTAATCCTTTATTTTTTCACATTCCTTTTATAATTTTGTTTTTCGTTCAATAACGTTAATTAACATATTTTTATTTCATTTGTTCTGACTGATTAAGTTTTATAATTTGTTTCCTTGCAGGCGAGGTAGGGGGAAGGTAGCTTTCGGCTATCAACTGAAGTTTTAAACACAGGCACCGGTCACTTTTTTCGCATCCCCACTATATTATTTTCATGACAAAAATTTGTTTTTCATGATTGTTTCCTATTTATCCATGAAAAACGCAGAGGTTTCAGCATTAAAGATTATAGCTGGTGCTATGCTAGTTTTTTCTGACTTTCTGAGTTCAGAATTGTCGATCCATAAAACCTTTTACCTATTTTACACCATACATTTATATTCTTTTTAGTCTTTAGTAAAAGAAGTCTGCATATGGTTTATATAATGAAATGTAATCAATACAAAATTAATTTTAAACGGCATTATTTGATTAGTGTAACTTAATTAATGTAATTTTATTCTCAGAACATGATATAAGATAGTGATGTAATAAAAATTCTTGTTTAACTACGAAAATTTGTTTTGAGAAGAATATTTGGACTAGAACTTATAATTCAATATATATCTTCCTAATTAGCTTTCTAAGAATTAAATTTCTAAAAAACTAAGAAAAGGAGGCAGATCTAGAATTCAAATTAAGTGTAAACTTGTATCCTAAAAAGAAATCAAAGAAAATTAGACGGGATAATGGAGAAGTACCGAAAATTTAGGGTTATCGTGCAATTGTTAAATAAAAAGGAAGAAAGAGAATTTTTGTTTTTATTTTTTATTAACGGTATGCATATTAAGCATAAGTCAATGAATTTATTCATAAAAATACACTTGTCGTTCAGTACTTTTTAAAATACGTGTAAAAAAGTGCTAATTTTCCGGAAGTGAATTTCTGCGCATCGTGTAATAGCCATCAAGAGCATATAAAAATTATTGATTTTGAAACTATTGGATTTTGACTACACCTAATTCTTCATTTTTTTCCTTTTCCAGATGTTGATGCTTTAATTAAAAGCGAAGATAGTGATAATATCTATGTAGAATCTGAAAGTAATAATATCTATGAAGAATCTGTAGATACTCCCTTGAAAGGTGATTTTGAAATATTCTTCATTTTCTGCTGCCATCATGCAACATAGTTATTTATTTAAAGCGTCTTTATTTTTAGGGAGCGGTAAAATTCGATATCACCCGAGTTTCCATTTTATTGCAATTCCAATTATTAACACTTTACTAAGTTTGATGCGTCACGAAATATACGTCTTTGTGGTAAAAGCGAGTATTTTCAAATCACAATTTTCTCGTAATTCATGGTTTCATGTTTGGTAACGTGCAGGGAAAATTTATGCATATTTTTTATAAAACTGTAGTATATGTATGCCATCTTTAAATAAGAGTTTCGGTCATTTTTGCTTTACGAATTTGCAAGTTATTATTGGGTTTCAAAGTTATTTTATATGTATATATATATGTTACGGCCGAAGCCCAAAGTTAGGCCAGTTACTGAATTGGACGGTTCAAATAGCACTATACGCCAGTGGATATTAAAGTCATTGAAATAAAATATGATTATATCATCTGTATAACGATAATAAACATCATCATTGTTTTATGTAATGAATTCCTTTCACAGTAACATAAACACAAATAACTATACTTAAAGCTGTACCTACTTGAAAAATTTCCTTGACATTGTTTATAAATGGTATTACAATAAATAATGTAATTAAGTTGAAATGTAAAGGTCAGAAATGTTTTAAAGAATTTTAAATTCAGTCCACTTTAAATAAACCTCCACAACCTATAAGAAAAAAAAGCATCACACTGATTATGAAACACTTTCCAACGCTAATAATTTTTTTTTTCAGATATTTCATCTTTTTCTTTCAATAAAATAAGGTATTAAAAAAAAAAAATCTTCGCTTCATTTTCAATAGCGAACATACTAATGTAAATCTCAATAACATATAATAAACGGTCAAGTGCGAGTATTACTCGCGCTCAGAGGGTTCCGTACAATAAATATATGAATTATTAACTGTATTATAAAAAAAATCGTTGCTAAAAGAATAAAGACTTTGTAAAAAACTATACAACGTAGGGTTGGTAGGAGCGTAAAAAATACAACATTAAAAGCACCAAAGATTTAAAATTTTAAGCATACCGGTTTCAATAGCATATAGCATACCTTCCTCAGTGCTAGGAATGGCGGAAATTGGCTCACATATATAGGATAGATGGGGATTCAAGTTAAAGGTTTATAGACCAATAGAAAAACAGAGGATTACAGGTAACAGCCAATAGGAAAATAGATGGGAAATGGAACCGAAATAGTGAGGGAACAAAAAAAAAAAAAAAAAAAAAGAGACAGACGTTTTTATGTAATATTTCCAACAATCTGATAATGGGGGAATAGCGAATTCTCAATTAACAATATTTTTTAAATTTTTATAAATATGAATTGCTTCAAGTTCGTGTATAGAAGTAGGTTTAGAGATTATTTTAACCGAATTGAAGTCAAAAGTATGATTCATCTCCCAGCAATGTTTTGCAATAGAGGATTTATTGATTTCTTGTTTTTTAATATATTATTGATGTTCTTTGATACGAAATTTTAAGCAGCGTTTGGTTTGTCCAATATAGGAAAGGCCAGACTGGCAATTAATACGGTAGATACCCCATGAATTCTATAATTCAATAGGGTCTTTGAGTTTGGAGAGGATGAGTTTATTGGTAGGGGCAAAAATTATTTTGAAGTCATATTGTCTAAGAATTTTAGCAATGGGAAAGCTTGATTTAGGAAAGAAGGGTAACACAATGATAATATTGGAAAGAGTAGAAGACCGAGGAGAGTTTGAGGAACGAGGATGCGGAAGTTTAAATAGAGCAGTATCAATTATAGAAGGGTTGTAACCTCTGTCAATCGCAATGGCTTTAGTGAATTGAATTTCACTATTAAATGACTGAGAATCAGAGCAAACATGTATGGCACGATTTATAAAGGTATAAAAGGCAGCCATTTCGTTGTTTGGGGGATGAGAAGAACGAGCATGGGGTGGCAAAGAAACAGCGAAGCTTTTGCGATAAACGGATGTAGTGAAACCGGTTACAGTGCGAGTGACAAGGGTATCCAAAAATGGGAGAGAACTATTATTTTCAGTTTCGTAAGTGAATTGAATATTGCTATCAGTAGAGTTCATAATGTTAAGAATATTATCAATTTTGTGAAGAGGGGTGTCAATTAAGGTGAATGTGTCATCAACATAGCGAATCCAGAAAGGGAAAGATAATTTATTGAAAAGGGAGCATTCAAAATAATGTATATAGATATCTGCGAGGATGGGTGACAGGGGGGAACCCATGGCTAAACCGTCAGATTGTTTGTAAAAATTTTCTTGGAATGAAAATGTAGTTTGAGATAGACATATGCGAGTAAGGGATATAAGTTCTTGGATTTCAAAATATGAATAATGAAATTCACGAAGTCTCTGTTCAAGACAAGAGAGGGCACCACTTATCGGGACATTCGTGAAAAGTGATTTGACGTCAAAGGAGACCATAGTAAATTTAGTCGGGGATAAATTCTGAATCATTTTAGCAGAGGTGATGGAATTGTTTACAGTGTATAAATTTTCGGACAGGAGAGGAGAAAATATAGTTGTTAGATACGTATTTCGCTAGGTGGTAAGAGGCCGTGCCAATATTTGAAACTATTGGACGAAAAGGTATATTGGGTTTATGAACTTTCGGAAGAGCGTAAAATCTTGCGCAGTTAGTGACTGAAGGGGAAATATAGGTATGTATAAACTTTCATAATTTTAAAATGCAGTATTTCGAGTTCGTTCTTCGTCAAAAAGGCTTTATACAGATCCCATTTCGCCATTCTCCGTGCCGTTATTAAAGATACTCGTCTCTCCATTTCCAAAATAGAAAAGGAATTATTTGATCTACATTTAAATTTGGAAGCTAATCTTTCTAATTTCGAGTCCATAGATATAAATTCATGGCATCTTGCTGAAAATCTTTCCAGCAAACACTCACACAAACTCATTGCTAAATTTACCCGCCTGCTTAATTCATCAGTTTCCTTGCCACCCACTGATCTTCGTATTGTCAATCCGAATGCTGTCATCAACCTTTCTAGTACAGATATTTCGGAAACACAATATTCAGTTCTTAAGCTTAATTCTAATTTTGCAATTTCTAAAAAAGTTTCTTTCCCTGAGCTAATTCCTCCGGTTGAAAAAGCATTCAAAAATAGTCGTCTAACTGAAATACAAAAAGAAAATTTACGACATCTCATTATGGAATATGTTAATTTTAATTCCAATACTAAATCTAATCTCACCTCGCTTGAAAAAACCGCCGTGGAAGATCTTAAATCAAATGACAATATTGTAATCACGAAAGCTGATAAGGGTGGCCAGATTGTCATCCTTGATAAAAGCAATATATTGACGGAGTGGAAAATCTTATTAAAAACGGTCCATATGAACTTCTGTCTCGGGACCCTTCCGAAAAAGAATTATCACAAATTAAATTCATTGTTAAGTCTTGTCCTCTTCTGCCTAAGTCTATACATACCTATATTTTCCCTCCAGTCGCTAACTCCGCAAGATTTTACGCTCTTCCGAAAGTTCATAAACCCAATATACCTTTTCGTCCCATAGTTTAAAATATTAGCACGGCCTCTTACCGCCTAGCGAAATGTCTAACAACTATATTTTCCCCTCTCCTGTCCGAAAATTTATACACTGTAAAGAATTCCATCACCTTTGCTAAAATGATTCAGAATTTATCCCTGATTAAATTTACTATAGTTTCCTTTGACGTCAAATAACTTTTCACGAATGTCCCGATAAGCCCCTTTCTTGTCTTGAACAGAGACTTCGTGAATTTCATTATTCATATTTTGAAATCCAAGAACTGATATCCCTTACTCGCATATGTCTATCTCAAACTACATTTTCATTCCAAGGAAATTTTTACAAACAATCTGACGGTTTATCCATGGGCTCCCCCCTGTCACCCATCCTCGCAGATATCTATATGCATTATTTTGAATGCTCCCTTTTCAATAAATTATCTTTTCTTTTCTGGATTCGCTATGTTGATGACACATTCACCTTAATTGACACCTCTCTTCACAATATTGATAATATTCTTAACATTATGAACTCTATTGATAGCAATATTCAATTCACTTATGAAACTGAAAATAATAGTTCTCTCCCATATTTTTGCACTGCATTTTTGACGATCTGTCTGAAAATATAATAATAACTAAAATTAAAATAAATGTATTTTTGACTTCAGCGTTACGAAATCTTTCACACGATATATATAAAAAAAGATTCTTTTTCCAAGTAACTTAATTAGCCCCTCTACAATTTTCCCAAATGTATATTTGAATGTTTAATAATCTGTAAATATGTGGGTCAATAGTCTTTATTACTTCCCCAATTTGAATTTTCCACGTCCCATAGTTTACGAGTAAAATTGCTTCGACAGACGGACAGACAGACAAGGAGGGATCTTATAATGGTTCCGTTTTTACTTTTTAAGTACAGAACCCAAAAAATTACATGGTAATCTGAGTATGCTTACGAGAGTTAGAGTATAGCCAGATAGATGATAGACAGACAAAACGAAGAGCACTCCTTATATCCGTTTGTGGAATTCGAAATCAGATAAAATTGGATTATCTGACCCAAAACAGGAGTTTAACTGCAACCGACTATAAGAAATAACCGATTATATGAAATCATTAATTTATTATAATAATTATTCTTTTACTTTACATATCAACATATTAAATATATTTTTGTAGGTTTCTTTTGGTAATTTTTTAAATTTGCAAATACGGCAGAGAAACGTATTTATCTAATTAAAATAAGCAAGATATAATTGACACCTTTTTTAATTTTTTAAGTAATTGCTTATAAAAAGTTTACTTGAGGAGCAAACATGCAAACCGTGTTTTCTCACAAAAAAATAGAAAATGAGTTATTGTTAGTTTTATGAACTCTGTGTTAAATTGCACAGAAATAACCGGTTGCTTTAACAAAAAAAATTTTTTTTTCGTTTATAAACCAATTTTAAAACTTGGTGTTTCAATCAAAGAGTGTTTCCTCCAAAGCCTGCATTCAGTCAAATAGTGATTTCTTCAGTCTGCCAATCACAGTTGTCACTTTCGAAACCTACCATACATATCACAATTGAAACGGATTGTTGTAGAGAAAAATAAGAAAACTGTTAAGGTTAAAGGCCTCCACAATTATAGATTTCAAGATCTAAGTGAAGAATATGGTGTCAATCTTCTTAAAAAGGGAGTTACTGTTACCCGCGTTCAAAGGTTTGTTTTAGAATCTCTTCCTCTTAGCCACGCCATATCAGTTGAAAAGAAAAAGATGTTGAAAAACCTTTGAAGGTAATGTATGGTAAACAGTGGCAAAATCAACCTGATGATGTCTTCAAAGGGTACAACCACATTACCCATGATTTACCAGCCTGCAATGAAGAAGAGGGGGAAGTGTGTGACTGTCTAGATGAAGATATTAGTTTTAACATTTGGAGTGGATTTTTGGCAAAAGAGTATTTATTTAGTACATATTTATGAATACTGCTAGGTACCATAATCTGTCCTTTTATTTTATCAATAATCAACTGAAGTCCAGTATTTGCTCAAATAAACTAATGCTTTTGTATAATTTGTGAGTTAGAACTTATTTCATTCAAAAAGCGTTTTATCCACTTGTCAAACAATCAAAACATGTTTCATCCTCTGAATTCGGTCAAAATGTGATTTCTCCAAATATTAAATGCATTTTATTTATTTGTTTTAGGTTTAATATGTCATGTATGCTTCCAATTCTTTCTAATAATCAGTAATAAAAATACGCAATAAAAATTAGAATTAAATCTGTATCTAAAGGAGAAAGCATGGTTTTAATGTTTGCTCCTCACTTTATGTCACTTAATATCTGTTGTTTTCTTTTAGAAGATGGTGATAGTAATATAAGAAACGCACACAGCAATAATATTTATGGATTAGAAGACACAGAAAGTACTTTGGAGAAAGGTGATTGAAAATAGTTCTGTAATATCATATGCAATATTATCTGCTTCGTTATCCTTTATGTAGCTTTATGTAATGATATTTTTTACGAAACATAGTTTGTATAATTTTTGCTGTCGCACACTGGCAATTTTTTCCAAAACCCTAGCCAAAACTCACAAATAAAAATTTCATTCGTTTTACACACAACTTCGCTTACTGTAGATAAATGCTATTAAAATATGTATAGCTTATTCTTATTGCATAGTTTAAATACAAAATGGTTTAATTTAGCTCATAATTTCATGATCCTGAATATTAAGATAATTACCACATACTTTCATGATCCTGAACATTAAAGAAATTACACTGTTACGTTAAAAAGTATAGCTAAAACTGTTTGGGATTTTAGGATGAAATGTGTTTCAAAAAGGATATATTGGTCAGTTTTTATTGAAAGTCTATAAGAATTTCAAGAAAAGAGATCACATAATGAATAATTCCGTGGTTCCATATTTATCTCCCTGGAAGAAGCTTGATATTCCACCATATACTGTAGAAATAATCAAAGTGAGAAACAAATTATAAAATTACCTGTACAAAATGAATAATTTTCATCTTTGTGTGTACTTTTTATAATTTTTTTAAATTAGTTAGTTATTTCACTCAATGGCGAACGGCTTGAATTTTCCAGTGAAGTTCATAAAATTACATATAATTATATCTGTGAATTCTACGTTTCCCAAATACAGCAGGAGGCGACTGCACAGAACATTATCTTTTCGAGTTAACGGCTGAAATTCAAGGATTAGTTAAGACTCGTATCGCATATTAAAATGCAACTGGTCTGCCAAGTCATACCTTGGTGGAAACCACCTGCAAACCCGATTTCCGTGGTTGACCGAAGTTGTTTCAAAGTTATAAAACATGAAGGACTGGGAGCAGAAAAACACAATGGTAAGCCTACCAGTCAACCATTAAAATAGGATTTGCAGGTGTTTTTCACCAAGATATGACTTGGCAGACCAGTTGCATTCTAATATACGATACGAGTTTTAACTAATCCTGGAATTTCAGACATCAACTCGATGAGGTAGGTGGTGGTTTGTGCAGCCGTTTTCCGGCCTAAAAATAAAGACCCCCCTTCCAGTTATTTAGTAAAGCCAATTGCCATTCTGACTATTAGCTTGTTTTCAAAGATAACGATTCAAATTTTATCCAAGATTTCGGGAAAATTTGCCACTATTGTTAATTTTTTGTATGTATTCCCTTCTTTTTACTGTGTTTTGTAATCCGTATTCGTATTTCTGTTTAGCATAGTTTTTACCTTGTTGTTCGACGTTTTAATGTTGTTTCGGATAAATTATTTGCTTTCTTCAATTAGTATAACATTGTAACATTTTAGCCTAAAAACAAAGCGAAAAATGCTTAGTACTGATAACTAACATAACATGTTATTGAATGCAGTAGCCTCTTATTATATCGCACATCTCGGAAGATAAGAAAAAAATGCAGTGTATCAGAAAGTGCGATATAACCAAGGGCAATAAAAAACTATATGATAACCTACATTTGTATGTTACATGTTACCATATACACATATCATAATTTTTTTTGTAAAATTAATAATGGATGATTCATTGCATTTATCGTAAATGTTGCAATACGTAAATAACACTCATATAAAATTTCTTTAATAAAGTCTAATAAAGTTTAGAATTAATGTGTTTCGGGTGATAAGAAAAATTAGCGATATAATGAGGTTCGATATAACGGAGGTTACTGTAATTTTCATTCATATACTGTTGTTTCCGAAAATTTATATTATGCAATTTGACATTTCTTTGTTTCTTTTAAGATGATGTTAGTGACATGGTACAGAACGCTCACAGTAATAATATTTACGAATTAGAAGAAATAAAAGATAGTTTTCATGAAGGTGATTTTTCCAATACTTCATTCTGTTCAGAGTTGGGCAATATCGAAAATACATGTATTTGAAATGCATTTTCAAAATACATTTGCATTTTGTATTTTAAACTAATAAAACTAAAATATTTTGAAATGTATTTTGCAAACCCTTTACCAAATATTTTGCATTTTCTAAATATTTAAAATACATTTCTCCAGATTTCAGACTGTCCTGTTTAAATTGCAGATCGACGGTTTGCAACAGGAAATATATGTCTGATTGCTTTGTCTAGTCTTTGAATTCGCTTCCGGAAATTAATATAAGCATCTTTTTTCAACTGCTGTCAAGATACAATATTTTAATGAATGGGAATCTTCCACTCCTGTAGTGGAATTTTCGCTGACTGGTTATACAAATATATATAATTAAAAGATTTTCTGAGTATTGCATCTTTAAAGAGCGTTAAAAATGTAACTCATTCAGTTACTGCAAAGGTTCGTGAAAAGTTGGATAACACATATGCAGCTTCCAAGTGAAAATGTATCAAGGGAATTAGCAGACTGCAATAATACACAGTGTTCAATATTAAAAGGGAAACATTTTAAAGTAATAGTTGTTTACGACAAAAAAAAGTCGAAGCAGAATGGCAGTTGTGCAAAACAAGGTATTCTCTTTTAAGTGGATCTTTTGAAACAAAAAAAAAAAAAAAAAAACCTTTTAAAACTCAAGTACAACTAAGAAACCTTTTTATACCGTACTATAGCAAACATCCTCTAATCCGGCACGTTCGGGACT
The DNA here is from genome assembly GCA_963932465.1 of Maratus speciosus. Lineage (NCBI taxonomy): Eukaryota > Metazoa > Arthropoda > Arachnida > Araneae > Salticidae > Maratus > Maratus speciosus. The sequence continues at coordinate 435,274,742 of OZ010790.1, read as the reverse complement.
TGAAGCATGCTGGATTACGAAATTTTCTGGGTTACAGGATGAATGTCGGAAAAAAACGTGTAGACAGTTAGAATTAAACAAAAAATTAATGTAGACAGTTAGAATTAAACAAAAAAGGGCACTAAAGCATGTTTTTTTTTTATTATTTTAATAGCTTGAATAGAATAAAAAAATACTCAATAATGTAAAGTACAACATATGTACATGATTGTAAAATGAAATCGCGCACTGCATTCCTACACTGTAGGCCTACTCGTAGAAGCCATCTTAAGCAAATCTGGAATATGAGTTTGTTTTGTGAGTAGTCTTATCTCTTCTTTTTTTTAGGAAATCATTTCGTATGATGTGGAGTTTCATAATTTTCACATCGTTGAACGAACTGCTGCGCTCAGAAAACTTCATAAATGTATTCAAGACATCACCTGCTTGATTCCAATTGATGTTGTTTGTCGCATTCACATCATCTTCATCAGGGTCAACGTCTTTGGGGGGGGGGGGGGGCTGTTGTGTCGACAGCACTCTGAATGATTTCTTCATCTGTCAAAATTTCCTCAGTCGGCTTATCAAAATCTGCTTCAACCCACTCTTTTATTTCTTCTCGATTCAGTTGTGACATGGGGTTCTCTAAGGTCAAGAAACCTAAAAAATCTTCTAGTTCATCGTCAACTGTATCACTTTCAGTAATTTCAACATTTTAGTTCGTTACTTCAGGCAAAAGTTTATGCCATGACTCTTTCAACGCTTCCTGTTTCATTCCTCATTCTGAAGTTCCATCAGATTATTATAAACACCAGTGATTAAACAAGGAATGTTATTTTTATTCCGAAAGTCGTGCCCGATTATCCAGCATGTCGGACCTTTGATGCCGGATTAGAAAATGTTTACCGTATATTGATTTATTTTTCTTAACCTCTCGGCATTCACTGAATTGAAGTTATGTTGTGATTTGATATGCCCATAGCTGGCAACTTTTACACTTTTCTAATACCACTAAACTTTAATAATTTATTTTGCTTTATTTTCTCGGCGATCTCGGCGATTAAATAAGACAAAATTTAATGTAAAATTTTAGTGGTAAGAAAAAAGCGTAAAAGTTAGCAGTTATGGGTAATATACTCTTGTCATTTGTTGAGGGTGAAGATTATATTATACAAGTAGTTCTATTTATTGATATAGAATATAAATGTTCATTAGCTGGATGTAGAGTCCATAAAAAAAAAAAGCATCACCTCATGCTATTTTATCATCAAATCATAGCAGAGAGATTTAAGAGGTGCCATTCGACTCTGAATTGTATGTACCTTCCGAATATGATTACAATTTTGAAATAAGGCTCGTCTACATTTTAAACATTGTATCAACTTTAATTTTTCAAATGAGAACACTCAATTTTGACACCATACTTGGGTTTCTTGAATCAAGGCAGCTCGGAAAAAGGAATAGCTTATATTCTTTTTCACAAATCTTTATTGAGTTAGAAATGTTCAAAATTTGCGAATGCTAAAGTTAAACGCACATAACAAGCTTTATTTACATGGTTCTTAAAAAAAATCATCCGATTGATTTTTTAAAGCGAGATACAATGAATAAGTACAAACATATTCCGAGCATTCTTTAGATTCAAAAATATATTTTTAGGTATGAAAATTATTAGAAAATTCATATTTAGAAATATATGAATATATCTTTATCGAGTTTTACATAACGAACCTCAATCGTCATAAGTACAGGTGTGTAAACTTATAGTTCATTCCAACCCTTAGTTTTCGAGATATTGATAAATTTTAATTTTTGAAGTTTTAAGGGGTCTAGAGAACAGAATCTAAACTAGTGGTACTCACTGCGCGATCCCGAAAGTTAGAGACACAATTAAAAAGTATATGTCATTATATCAGTACAAAAACCCTTAACGGGTTAAAATTTTGTGACACAGCATATTTCATGGCTCTAAGAATTTTAAATATGGGTCTTAAAAATAATACTATCACATTTTGAGTGAAACTATGCTATTAAATATCTATTCTTTTATTACATCATTTTCTTTTTCTTCTTTTTGTTTTATTTATATTTAGAGATGCAAACATTATTTTCAACATGAAAAAAAAAGTGTACAATTTGTTCACTGATGTTTTTTCATTCGCACCTCTCATTAATTCCAAATAATTGTTTTAAAAGAAATGATATCAAAATTCTTGTGAGAACTTAATGTGACTTTAAAATTCAATTACAATTATTTTTATTCCTCTGAAGTATATTTATGCATTCAAGTAATACTTTTCAAGTAATAATTTTCCAATACTTTGTTAAATATATCACACTTTCACTCAGCCTATGTTATACATTGAAATGTATTTATTTCAATAAATCGGTTTATTCTTTGGATCACGCTATCCAAAATAATAAGTAAAAATTATGTAAAGTTTTCTTTACGTTACCCTATCCATTTGCATACATTTCACCTAATTTGCCAGCCCCGGTTAAAACTAATATTTACGTATTAATAATTAGTACAATAAAACAGTAATTCATTATACGATATAGACGTATGACCCACAAAAATATAATTGCGGCCCTCGAGCTCACTTTTCTGCAATATTTTGGTTCTTACAGAAATTTTACTGAGTTCCAAATTTTTTACAATGTACTTTGTATTTTAAATATATTTCGAAAATACGTGTATTTTGTATTTGGAATATTTTAAATTTGATATGCATTTTGTATTTTGGGTTCTAAATGAAATGCATTTTGTATTGAAAATAGTTTTTGATATATTTTGCCCAGCTCTGATTCTGTATTATCATTAAGAAGTGTATTTTGCTTTGTAATATGTACAGTGTCATCGAAAAATTATGCCTAGGTTTTAAATAACTGTCACAAAAAACTATGAAAGGTAATTTATTGGTTTTAATCTTATAATGTGCGGCAAAAAATAATTTTTTTTTCATACCTTAGTATGTTTTAATGTGAGCACCGTTCGGTGTGCACCAGGAGCAAATGTGTGCAATGTGAGCATCAGGAGCAGTTTTACCTGGATAAGTTCTCCGAAAAAGCCGCTGTACACTGACTATTGACTTTGGACTATTATTTTAACACAGTCAAACTGACTGGTAAAGTTATCATACGAATTGAATATTTCCAACTGAGCGAAAAAATGCCCAGGCCGGGAATCGAACCCAGATCCTTGGCTTACAAGGCCAATGCTTTTCCATTTAAGCTAACTGGGCCGACAACCAGCCAGCATATTTCGCTCAGATAACCTTATTGGTAGGAACATCTGGTCTGTCATGTAGACAGCTCAACAGAATAAACCGCAGGTTAAGGACCTCCATATAAACGATGGATACGTAGATGAACTATTATTTTAACACAGTCAAACTGACTGGTAAAGTTATCATACGAATTGAATATTTCCAACTGAGCGAAAAAATAATAGTTCATCTACGTATCCATCGTTTATATGGAGGTCCTTAACCTGCGGTTTATTCTGTTGAGCTGTCTACATGACAGACCAGATGTTCCTACCAATAAGGTTATCTGAGCGAAATATGCTGGCTGGTTGTCGGCCCAGTTAGCTTAAATGGAAAAGCATTGGCCTTGTAAGCCAAGGATCTGGGTTCGATTCCCGGCCTGGGCATTTTTTCGCTCAGTTGGAAATATTCAATTCGTATTGACTTTGGCTCCACATACCAAATGACGCACTGTGCTTTTTGTTGCACGGTCAACATCGTACTGTGCTTTTTGTTGCACGGCCAACATCGTACTGAGCAGCTGCAGTCTGGCGAGTCGGCTGACCTTGGCGACTGCGCAACTAATCCGCGCATAACACAGGCACGCAAACGAATTCTGGTGAACTAAAACCAAACTTGCGTTCACCAGTTATCGTGTAGTGAAAGAATTACTCATTTAAGATAAAAGGTTTCGATGTTATGATTTTTTAAAATGTAGGCAGATTCCATAATCATAAGATATGGATTTAATTTTCATCAAACGAATCCCACCCAGTAAATTATAGACAAAGTGAACATTGTTCATTATTCTTATTTTTATTTTCCTCTTTAGTTGTTAGGGGAAAAAAAAGAAAAAATAAAGACGATCGAACATACTTATTTTCCAAATGACTACTATCGGACAGATGTATATTAAAAACATGATAAAGCCTGTTTAGGAAATAATAAAATCAAAAATTGATGTTGAGTTACTTGGTTTATAACGGTAGATACAAAATGAAATCAAGAAATTCTAGAAAAATTGAACCACAGTTTAAAGCGCAAGAGGAATTTGAAATAATTTGTATATGCTTATAAAGAGAAAATGTACTTGTAAATTGTGCCGACGATCTTTGATGGTTTTCGCGGTGATTAACAAAATTAGGAAGTCGCTTATAATATTTTATTTCAACTAAAAGAACTATTAAGGAATGTTTTAGAAAACATTTGTTATAATATCGTAAAACTAAAGCGAATCTATAATTCCCTTTGTCAGAAAGATGCTTCGAAATTACACTGATTTCTATTCTTCCATTGAACATATCAAAATTGTACAATGATAATATTGTGAAAATTAATAATATACATTTTGTATTTGGTGTATCTTATGAGAAATGCATACCTCGTATATTGTTAGTTTTTGATGGGTGTGTTTATCTGACTGCTCATGAGTTTTCAAAATGAAGTTTATTTACGCGTACTTGATGGTAGAGATATATAAATATATTTTAATTAAAAAAATTATATTTATATTAAATGTTCTACAAAATGTTTCTTTCTAATGCACCTGCATCATAAAAGGTACTTATTATATAAATTTCATGATTAGTAAGACAATTATTTGAGGCTGATTGCTAATGCGTTTGTGATTATCGCTTGTTGAGGTACTATCACACGTATCTTTGTTTTATGATTTGTCTCGAGAATAGCGCTATAACTCTATAATCAAGCACTAAATAAAGAAGTTTAATCTTCTATGTAAAATTACTTATCTAACATTGCAATAGGTGCTATGAAACCGTTCTTTCCGATGACTGGAAACAATAAGCAACTTTAATGTTTAAGAAAACCCCCAAAGCAACTGCATTTCTCAAACTGTTGCATGATTATACAATAATTAATTTCTCCGTGAAAATAGTTATAGCCAAGAATTAGCATTATCTATATGTACTTGAAAGGGATGCTTTGTCAATTTTTTAAATGTTCAAATAGTTTTGTTCAATATCTGTATTTTTTTCCAATTTATTATTTAAATTATTTCTTAAAAACTGTATAGAGTATTTGAAATCCTATTTCAATTTGCGTAATAGCCTATTTGGCAAAAGACCTTTAAATCATAATAATAAATTTAAGAATTTCAAGTTTCAATTCTGCGTGAAATGTGGTTTAAACCTTGAAGCGTGTTGTGCATTTTATTGTACAAATTATTTACATTCCAGCTATTATCTTGACTTTACTTGAGATTTGAAGGAAATAATGAAGACTCTAATTAATCAAAATTTGGAATCCTTTCCTTACCATCTGTCACTTTTTCCTCTAGGTAACATTCTTGATATAGTTTTTTGCAAGCCGAAATTAATGACGCCGCACTTGATTGAGCATTTAAAAAATTAATTTAATCAGACCTGACCCAGCCCGAATGAATTCAATTTATTTAAAAAATTGCCATATTCCTCGTGCTAATCAACATTATACTGCAATTAAAATTATTCCAAAAGAATATTACTGCCTTTATATATATGCGAATACTTTAAACCATTAACCGCTGGTGTTGCGTTCACGCAACAGTCAACATAAATGCGTATAAAAAATTAGCTATTAAACGACTTTTATATTAATAGTAATTTTTAAGTAGGGAACATTATGGTTAATAATTCAATAGAAAAATATTTTCTTTCAACATTTTTTCCCCCATTTAATAACAAGTTCGAAACTTGAAGCATTTTTAAAAGAAAATTTTCACGTTGTCGTTTTCGCAGAAGAAATATAGTTAGACAAATGTAAGCTTTAGAGTAAATCTATTTTTAGACAAGGTCAAAGTACATCAGAACATTGAACGGATCAGTTGCTTTTGTTTTAGTGGGGGAGGAAGAGAAAATAGGTGTTGCGTTTACGCAACGTCAGCGGGAAAGGGGTAGTTCTATTATTCTTTCGTGTCGTTCGACTCTGTGGATTTTTTTCTTATTCTGTGCTCATATAAATGCTTGCAACTAGATATTTTACGTTAGAGAAAGGTCTTCAAAGAATTTTTAATAAAGATTCATATAATGATGACGGGGACAAAACTGATATTACCGTTATTTCATCAGAAATAGGAGAAATTACTGATGAAGAAGAAGAAAATGATAATATATAAAAAAATGATAATGATATTTTACTATTTGCTATTGCTGACGAAATTGAAGTGTGCATAAAAAATAAGTTTGTACCCTCTAACAGTAGTACGAGTCATACGTAAAAAAACTGGAGGCTGGAAGTGAATAAAGATGGAAATATTTATTATGACTCAGCCAAAAAATGAAGAAAAAATAAAACCTTGACAAGTGCGGGAAGATATAATGATTATGTTAAAAAAAACTCTCACTTAGATTTCAGATGTGAAGTTGCATTGACCTTTTTCAAACTCCCTTTGAATGTAAAGAGTTAGCCATAAACAGATTAGCCACAAACAGGCGTAGTAAAGTCTCCGTGCAAAAGCCATTACAGACAGAACGCGGACAACCCTTTCCGGGGTAAAGCATTGCAATTTCTAAAATGTTGAAATGAATGAATGACACCGGTATTTACGAGGAATTACATAACAAAGAAAAATTACTTTACCAAAATTCTGGCGCCATTGTGGCATTTGGGACATAAAATTAATTGGTTTCATAAATACACGACTGCGACACGGGTTTATCGACAAGTCCGATGACATCAGAAGACTGCATTGTAAACAATGCCATAGCCAGAATGTTTATCGCTGCAGTAAATTTCTGATGTTGTTTTACATAATTAGTGTTGCGAATATTTTGATACTTGTAGCTGTTTTCTGGATATGATCAGTAATTTAGAAAGAAAAAATAAATTAAATTTTAATGATAAATTAATTACCTTTAATGTGATTGTTTGCTGTTTAAATTGTAACAAAGCTAAAAAAAATCTCCCAGTACCCAAATATGCAATAAAACCACGCTCTTGCTCTATTGAACACATTAAATATCAGTACTCTTATTCCGCTGACGTTGCGGGAACGCAACACTCGATTTTTCGTAAGCTAACACAAATTTTGTTATTTTCACTATAAATGAATGTTATATATGTCCAAATTAATAACCAATACCATTTGTATAAAATTTTTTTAAACTTTTATAGTTTTGGCGGTTAATGGGTTAAAGTATAACAATTTTCAGGTTATATGTCTGCAAGCCATGGGATAGGTAATAATAGCATATCTGCCAGGTTTTAAGCTTTTTTCTACCACTTTTTTTGAAAAGAAAAATTTGAATTCTTTAATCCTGAAAATTTAGGATTTAATAAGCCGAAATTTTCTGTTCAAATATCGTAGTAGGAAAAAAGCATAGAAGTTGGCGGCTATATGTAACAGCATTAATGAACATTTGAAAAAAAAAAAAAAAGAATTTTGTTTAGAACGTCAGAAAAAGAGTGTTAAAGAAAACGATAACTTTAAAAATGCATAAAGAAAAATAGACATATTGAAAAAATATTTGTCTATTATTTAAAAAGCTAATTTCGAAAGGTTCTATTAAACAAATGTCCAACATCACTGTTAATTTTTCAAAAGAAATCTAACCCGGAAAGGTTCGGATAGAATGAAGTCCAGATTTAAGCTCGGTCCAAATTTAATGGAAAAAAATTTGGCTGAGTCTATCCAGACTTTTGCCCCACCCGTGGCCGAGAGGTTTTGTTCTGAAAGCTGGTAGACGGGAGGAACTGGGTTCGAACCCAATCGCGCACGTTGGCCTAATCATTCGGAGTTTTCTTCGAACCTTGGATTTCCTTGTATAAATACGGGTTATGTTCCTATAGAAAGACCACCACGGAGGGCACCCCACCTTTCGGGCTCATATCCCTCGTGTAGATAATTGGCCGTCATAAACAACAACAACAACAACAACCCAGACTTCTATTTCTAAAGTTTTCATTTAACATAACTATGATTTCTATCAACACGTGACTTAACGATAAACATTTTTTCACTACAATAATGAAAAGCAACCTAAGTATGTGTGACACACTTTAATAAAATATAAAAAACTGAAAAAAAAGTGGCAGGTTCACCTATTAAAACATTAATTTAGTGCTTAAGGCTGTTCTTAACTTCCATCAAACAAATGTGTATTTTTATTCAGGTAGAATTTGGCATATCTCCCCCACTTTTTTCCATTTGAACAGGTTGAAGTAAAAGTACAGAAGACCTTAAGGCTGTTCTTAACTGCTCTGCTCAACAAGTTTTGACACATTTACAAATTCACGGAAATTACAAATTCACATCTTTAACGGAAAGGTATAAAATTGGAAAGCCTGGCCATGGAAGCGATTTGGAATTGAATCGTTTTTCCATTTTTTCATCAATCAATTACCTATTGAGTTATAAGCGATTTTGACTACGTGACAAACACGTTTTTCGCCCGCTCTTGAGTGCTCTTTTTTCCTTCGCGCGAAAAGTCGGTTCAAAACGCCCTCTTTGACACTATTTTCTGAAATATTTAACGTGTTTGCAAAAAAACTTAAAAAAAAAAAACAGCTCAATTACATACTTTCTGAACAACAACACCAGCTAGTTTCATGCATTTTCGAACAAAAATGAATTAAAACTTATGTCAGAAAGTTGCCCTTTTGGATTTGAGAACACCCTTATCTTATATATAGTTTTTGTAATAAGATATGAATGTACATTGTACAGAATATGTTGATATTCCTTGATTACTTTGATGATTTTTTGATATTCCTTAATGCAGAAAAAGTAAATAAACTTTTTGTTTGAATCAGTTCAGGGTACAAGTGTTTTCACGACGATACTATTAAAGCTAGAATATTTTGGGCACAAAATACAACTTTTCTTGTATTTTCAACAATGAGAAGCTTCCATACACATGTAATACAAATCCAAGTTAAGTCACTCGAGATCATGAAAAAACTATCGATAAACATGCAAAATTCATTACCTGCATTTCAGAAAATTCGGTGTTTTTTTTTTCAAATAATGTTTATTTCATTATCGAAGGATATTTCTTTCCATTGCTAAATACATTAACGCATAATAATTTGAAAATAGAATTCGAAGTAGTGATGGGCGATTTCGATTTTTTTAATCGATTTAATCGATACTATGGCCAACCCGATTTAATCGATACTATAAATTTTTTAATCGATGTCTCTAAAGGTCATATCATTTTCATTTTCCTTCAAAAATTTAAGGTCAAGTAGTTGCATGTCCAATCCCAAAACTTTCTTCTGTCTCATAAATGTTAAAACTTCAAAATTCGCTATCACAGTATCAAATTTAAATAACCTATACCCATCATGAGGATCCAAAAGTATAGGTTCGTTGAAATATGTGTATTTAAAAAATATATATAAGAATCCCATTTTCCTAACAAATCTTTGAATTTCGGCCCACACCCTCTTAGATGTCCGCAACGGAAAATCCCAGTTCAAAGGGCATAAAAGCGACACCTGCTGGGTAGTATACACCCAAGCCTAATAAGGATCTATTTATACGACAGTGTAACAGAATATGAAGTTTGATTAAATTCCGTGCATTAGTTTTGAGATATGGCAATCATGAATATCATGAAAAAAGCAGTATAGCAACGCAGCCTATTACATGATTAACACGAAAGACTCGGAAAAAACAACTTACGTCAATGACTAACAGAATATTAAGTTTGATGAAATTCCGTTCATTACTTCTTGAGATGTTATCGCAAACATTGTGTAAACCCTGAAAAACAGTGTTGAATTCAGGGGCTGGTACGGGTGGACCCCCCCCCCCCCCCGGAACATTGAAATGTCCCCTAGGGAGATTTGAGATTTTATGCTTAATGGACGAAAGTCCAATCCTTCCCCCCTCGTAACTCTAGAATGTTCCTCGCCAGAACCATAGAAATCCCCCCCGGAGAAAAATGTCTGAATTCAACACTGTTGAGTTGATAAAAGCAGCATGGGAGCACAATTTGTTATATCATTTACACAAAAACCTAATCATGGATAACTTATGGCATTGTCTAACAGAATATTAAGTTTGATGAAATTTCGTTCATTAGTTCTTGAGATATTACCCCTAAAATTGTTTAAATCCTGAAAAACGTGTTGAATTCAGGGGGTGGCCCGGGGGTATGACATTCCTCCCCCCGCAACAAAGCATAAAATCTCAAACTTTCTGGGGCGCATTTGAGTGTTTCGGGGGGAGGAGAATGTCCCCCCCCCCCCCCACTGAGTTCAATACGTTTTTGTACATTAAAAATTGATGAAATTTCGTTCATTAGTTCTTGAGATATTATCCCTAAAATTATTTAAATCCTGAAAAACGTGTTGAATTCAGGGGATGGCCCGGGATGGTAGCATTCCTCCCCCCCCCCCGCAACATTCAAATGCCCCCCAGAAAGTTTGAGATTTTATGCTTTTTGTACATTAAAATGTACAAAAGTCCAATCCCGTCCCCCTCTGAACTGTCCCTCCCGGAGAAAAATGTCTGAATTCAACTCTGCTGATAAAATCAGCATAGCAACGCCCCCTGTTGGGCGATTTATACCGAAACCTAATAAGCAGCAATTTATGCCAACGTCTAACTGAATGTGGTTTTATGAAAATCCGTGTATTAGTTCTTGAGATAGAGCTATTGCGAAACTCGGGAAAAATGCAGCATAGCAGCGCCACCTGCCGGTAGATTTACATCAAAACCTAATCCTCAACAACTTATGTCAACGTCAAACTGAATCTGAAGTTTGGTGAATATTCGTGCATTAGTTCTTGCGATAGCAATCTTGCGGAAATCATGAAAAATGCAGTATAGCAGCGCCACCTGTTGAGCGATTTTCACCAAAAAGTAATCAGCACCAATTTATATGAAGGTCTAACTAAATCTAAAGTTTCAACAGATTCCATGCATTAGTTCTTGAAATAGACCGCTCACAATTTTTTTGTCAGAGACAAACAAATAGACATACTGACAGGCAAAAAATTTATAAAAATAGTCAAATCGTATTCCAGACAAGAAGTTCTAACACTATAAATCCTTAGAAACCGGAAGTCGAAAATTTTCACGAAAACAACACTTTATTTTTCTAAAGACAAAAGAAAGCAAGAAAAGATGAACGCATCGATTCTGCCCTTGGATCTGAAACGGTGAATCGATTCAGTTCAGATTCGATGCCGATGTCGATCTTCAGATGCGATCTTCAGAATCGTTACTTTTTTGATTTACTTCAATTCTTTAGATACAATGTCGAATCGTTATATTTTGATTTACTTTCAATTCTTTAGATGCAATGTCGAATCGTTATGCTTTGATTTACTTCAATTCAAATCGCATCGCGGTCGATCCACGATTCGGGTTGAATCAATTCTTCCAATTTTGCTGTTTTAGTGCCAGAATTGCTGTAAAATTTTGTATAAGAGCCTTTTTTTACTTTCTAGGTTAAATCAGTGTTGAATGCAGATATTTTTCTCAGGGAGGGATTTATGCGACTCCGGTCGGGATTGGGGGGGGGGGGGGGTATTTCAGAGTTCCGTAATGGGGGGGGGGGTGCACATTTGTCCATTAAAAAACATAAAATCTCAAAACTTACGGGAGGGACATTTCAATGTCCCGGGAGGGATGTCCTCCCGTGCTACCCCCTGAATTCAACACTAGGTTAAATCGTTATACTTTTGTTTAGAAGCCTAGTTATTCAGGTTACTAGTTTATTATATTGTATTTTCAAGTTCGTCCCTTCTAATCTCTCCATCCCCCTCTCCCCTTTTCCTCGCTAATCTTAATTTACAGGGCCGTTCAAAATTTGCATGCAATTTTTAAAATGTCCAATTCTTGTTCTATTTTATTATAAAGCCACATTTTGAAACCTTGACCAAAGATACTTTTGAGGTCGCCCCTCCGACCGTTTGGGGCTTACCTGCTCCCTCGGGGGGGGGGGGTATTTTTTGTTTCTTCCAAACCATATCGTATAACATATCGTTGGAAAGCTTTTAATGTGATCTTTTATTTTCTGTCTCTAGCCTTCCTTCTTTTTGGTAAGGGTCAATCGTGCTCCAACTTTTGTATTGATATTTTTTACAGTAATTTCAAAGGAATATATATTTATTCTTTCGGATTTACTGTTTTAAAGGCAGAACTGCTGTCAAATTTCGCATAAGAGCCTTTTTCTTTCCTGGTTAAATTGTAATATTTTTAGTTTAGGAGCCAAGTTATTTGGGTTACTAGTTTATTAAGCTGTACTTTTTCAGTTCGTCACCTATACACCCCCCCCCCCCCCGATCCCAATTTTCTTAATTATGGTCCAATTTCAATGGGACCTTTTTTGACATTCTTCCCGAGTCATTTGTTTACCAACTAAACATTGATATTATATCTGCAGTTCTTGGTGAGCACTATTTATGAATGGTAATAACAAATTTCGTCTCTTTTCCATTTTAAACTTATCATTCTTGGTTTAAAGCCACGTGACTCAAGGTTCTCGTTAGTTAAGCCGTATTTTCACCCGTAAGTTTGTCAAAGTGTTTGTGTAAGTTGTATTATAAAAAATTCAGTCGTTTACAACCAAACTTACTGATTTATGATACTTTGAATTTTATGAAATTTCGGAGCTTTCCGAAACTAAAGGATCCCCTGTATGTTATTAATTTTTTTCAAGGGTGTAGGTATGAAAATACGTGCTAAAATGCTTTAAAACCTTTTTTTTCAAATAATATATTTAACAATTTAAACAAAGTGATTCCCGAGAATTTTGTACTGTTTTAAAAGGGGACCACATCTTAGAATGTAAGGGGCGTAACAATTCGAAACTTGGACAGGGCGATGCAAAAAAAAAAAAAAATTCTCCTTTCAGAAATTCGAAAAAATATTATCATAATTACAAGCTGAGATATTAATTATTATTTCACTAATTGGTTTATTTCTATTAAATGCTTTTTTTAAAGGCAGTCACGTGATTTTTTATAGCAGCATTAACGTTTTCTACTGTTTAGCGTGCGGTTCTTTGACGGCGGGCTGAGATAATTACTACTTTTTCAATATCAAAAATTTTATAAGTGTTCATACCACTATTTTCGAATAGTAATTTCACAAATATCTTGAATTCTTGCTTAAGAATACCACCCCCTAGACTAATGTATCTTCGGATAGGTTGTATAAAGGAGTTTCGTTTAGATACACTTTTGTTTTGAATAGACTGCGCTCCCTGGTGGTGGAATATAGAACTAACAGACCGCGATTTCATTTAAAGTAGAAAATCTGTTCGAAACTTTAAAGATAGTTTATAACATATAAGAAAAAGTTTTAAAAAGAATGGTGCGAAAATTTCGGGAGGAGGGGGGAAGGCCGCTAGAATTTTTTTTAAACCTTAGCGTTCCTTACCGTTTTAGGTGGGGTTTTTTGACGGAGTCCTGAGATAAATGCTACTTATTAAATATAAAAAAGTCAAAAGTTTAGTTACCACTATTTCCAAATAGTAATTTCGGCAAATAGCTTGAATTTTTGATCAAGATTGCCACACTCTTGAGTAATATATCTACTGATAGGTTGTTTAACGGAGTTTCGTTCACAGTTTTGTTAGGAATAGAGTGCGCACCCTGGTGGTGGAATCTGGAACCAACATAACGCGATTTTGTTAAAATTAGGAAATCTAACAATGCGATCTGTTTTAAGCTTTAAGATTGTTTATAATACATGATAAAAATTATAAAAAAGAATGGCGCGTCACATTTCGGGGGGGGGGATAGAGGGGAGGGGCAGAACAAAATTAGAAAATATAACAGGGCGATTTGTTTGAAATTTTAAGATAGTTTATAACACATAATACAAAATTTTTAAATGATGAATGTCAAAAATTGGTGTGTGTGTGGGGGGGGGGGGGGGGAGGTGAGCGCGTTTTTCCGACCCGGTGGGCAAAGTGGGGGGGGGGTGTACACCTATACGATGCTGTAGGCAGCGGGAACCCGGTTCGCGGTTCGTTCGCTTCGAGATTTCATATTAGGCGGAACCCGCTAGTTACTAGCTATAATGTTAAAGATTTCCAAGCAATATACATGTGCGTCCACTATCCTTCTAAGACAGTAAAATTAATTGATTTTTATTTCTTCTGAGAAAACTAAATTTTCACGTCTTGCAGCGACAATTTTTTTTTTTTTTTTTTAAATAAAAGAACTTTAATAAACTTTGCTAGTTACATTATTAAACTCAAATTGTAAGAATACTAAATCGGTTCTTATGGCAACGTGAATTATGTCCCTGAAAATTTAAATTTTAATTCAGGCTGGAAGAAAATCACAATGATTTAATTACAGGGATAGCCAAAAGTTTTCCGTTACATTACGGCCAATGGAAAAAATTATTTCAAGTGCATTTTAAGGATGTTACAGACTTTCGAACAGAATGAAATTGTTATGCACTTATGAAGTGCACTGTTATAGTACAAGCGCACCACATTTGCCACGTTTGACGCGCAATTTCCAACTTGTATTTAACCGAGACCTTTCTTAAAAAATAAATTAAAATAAAATCTAAATTACAATATTAGTAAAATTACATCTTAAAACTAATAACTTAAAAGTTAAAAACTTTATTATTTGACTCAAAGGTCTGTAATAGCTTACGACTGGGCCCCTGACTTTGTCTACCCTCTAAATGTGAGGTATGGGAGGTGGTCGCTACGGCTCTGCTGATTCGCTAAGTTTTGAAATTAATATTTTTGAGCTTATCTGTGCGAATCTGTGACTATCGAAATATCGATTCAAGTATCGATTCTAGAATTTGGGAATCGATTCTTATTGTGATCGATTCAGTTTTATACGATGTCGATTTTAATCGATTCCTGAATTTTCCAGAATCGCCCATCACTAATTCGAAGTGCCACTAGCTAGAAAAATAGCTTGAAAGGTTTTTTTTTAACAATAAAATTCATAAATTTGAGTAAAGATATTTTTGACATAAATTACTTGCAATTTAATAGTTAAAACCACTTAAACGAATTTGGCCGACGAGGCTTTTTGGTGAAAAGATGCGTACTTCAATTTGGAAAAAAAAAAAAAAAATTAATGCCTGGTTCTTAGCTATAGCAAAACTGCGAATTTGCTGAAATAAATTTACGGATATTGTGCAACAAAATCAGTAGCAGATTAAATGTATAAAATAATTTTCGTGTTGCATTTTACTTTAAAATAATGTTTTTCGGAAGCGCTATTTTTTATTTTAATAGCACACAATCATTAGTATACATTTTTTATCACCACAGTGCATTAAAAACGACCGACTTTAAATTGTTTTTAGTTACCAATGCTTCACTTGGTGTAGCACTTTCATAGAATATATGAAAGCAGATGAGCAAAAATTTGGATATTACCATGTATATTTCAGATTTATATGGCTTAGAATTTAGAATTCTGTAGAACTACTTTTAGAATAAATCAGTTTCCACGCTACTTTTTGATGACTGTCTGAGAGTAATTAATAAAATTAAAATGTACTATTTTTTATATACGGATCAATGCAATAATAGATGATTTATGTATGCAATTGCAGAAATGTTGAATTACTAATACTTTAGTTAGAAATATTCCCAAAATCCAAAAATTAAATAAGTGAAATCAAGTATAAATGTAATTAATATACTGGTAAAGAAATAGATTCAATAAGAATGAATCATACATTTTAAAATAAACAGATCTGAAAAGGGATAATGTGAGATGTTTTGAATATGCTTATTACACTATAACTATATAACTATATTAACTATACTAACATTATATAAGTTTTTTGACTATCTATGGTCATCAGAAAAACAAAGTGCTTTGGGAATTTCTTAGGATGTATTATTTTTAAATATACAACCTCATTTAATAGGAAAATAATAATGTTTTAATGAAATTATTATTTTTTTAGCTCATAATGGAATTACAAAGAAAATTGAAAATTATTGTGCCTTTCGGCAAAATCGCAAACAAAATTCCTCTTGAGAAACAAGAATTTCTTAAAAGAGTTCATTTATTGTTTGTCTATTTCTGTGACATTTTATCGATAGGTTTGGATTTGCCTTATGATTTAATCTCAACCGATGCAACAACTGGCGGAGGAAGTCGCCTATCGAATGGCACATGGACAGGTTCTATAGGAATGTTACAGCGCGGTGAAGCAGATCTTGTAGTTATGAACATGATTATTACCGAAGAGAGATGGAAAATAGTAGATTTCACATATCCTCATGCTACTGATAGCATAACTTTTGTAACAAGGAAACTGAAAAAGGAACCTGAAATCGGAGCT
Source organism: Maratus speciosus (assembly GCA_963932465.1). Lineage (NCBI taxonomy): Eukaryota > Metazoa > Arthropoda > Arachnida > Araneae > Salticidae > Maratus > Maratus speciosus. The sequence continues at coordinate 435,258,275 of OZ010790.1, read as the reverse complement.
ATCCTTCATCCGTTTAAACTCCAAGTATGGATTATGTTGTTGGTGTCAATCTTGACAACGAATGCGGTTCTATATTTATTTCAGCGAAAGAAAATGGTGTATACAGATATATTTTTTGATGTTCTGGCAGTTCTCTTTCGTCAGGCAGTATCTTTCAGACGCAAAAGCTGCCGAGAGAAATCACTGATGTTTATCTGGATACTTGGAGGAATGCTTATAACCGACTGTTATCTTTCACTACTTTTATCATTCCTTACATTTCCAACTGTTCAATTCGTGAAAGATATTCCAGAGCTGGCTAATCACGTGAAAAATGGAAGGTACAAAGTTATGATAAGAGAATCTAGTCCTTTTCGAAATTTACTCCTAGAATCCGAAGATGAATCAGCAAGAATCATTGCTGAAGGAATTAGCAAAAACCCAAATGGATTGGGAAGTTTTGAACTCTATTTGAACTTGTCGAATTCAGAGTTGGCATTTGTTGAGAAAGGAACTGGTTTATTTTTTCCTGCCAACGATTTTGTCAAAGCTAATGATTATTTTTTCTTTGTCATGGAATCTATCGCTGTAAGAAAAAGTTTCTCTTTAAAAACCAAATTAGATAAAGTTATTCATATAATAACGGCTTCTGGATTGTACATGAAGATTCTTGAAGATTATAGGTTTAAAACTTCGTTATTTTTGTCTCTTAAGCCTACAGAAACAGATACTCTTAGATCTTTAACGCTTGTTGATGTATCTGGAGCGTTTATTATTTTAATATCTGGCTTTTTCCTTGCATTCCTTGTTTTAGCTGTTGAAATATTAATGAAACGAAAAAAACAAAAAAAAAAGCCTGAATATGAAAGTAAGAATGCAATAAATAAGACTCCTTATTAAAGTTTTCATATGCTTGATATGTATAGAATTAACGTTTAATTTTGAAACTACATGCACATGCAAAGGACGTATACGAGAGTATAAGTTGAAGTTTATACAGAGACTTTAGTTATAGACAGTTCACAGTAGGCAGATAGTTGATTCTAAAACTGTACTCCGTTTCGATATAGAGAATCAGAGTTGCATAAAACAATACAAGGAATATTATTCCCTAAATGTTGCTTATAAGAAATGAGTGCAATACTATCTTCGATTTACTTATCATATGTCTGTGCTTGCATTTGAGTGAATAAGCAAATAATGTGCCCATGATTGCAATAGTCATTTATGCGCACTCATAAAATTGCATTGCTAATTAATAACGCCATGCATTATTAAGGTATCCTGTTATGATACTTGTGATACACTTGCTTTTATGCGATGTGTTCAATGTCCATCATCGTATTGATGCGTAAATGATGCTGTAAGTGATTTTCCTTATTTTAAACCATAACGTACGGATTTGCAAGCACCGCCAGTAGTTCCAATTTATATATGTCAGAGTAATGCTACGTGATTTTAAAGCCTAACTTTTGCTTGAGTGTCTGTAAGCATCTAGACTAGAGTACATGTATAAGAAAGTGGCGATCTACTTACAGGACGCGTGCTCATATTGAAGCTTTTGTTGAAACGATAACAGCCTACATTCCAGGACTTGGTGGTGTTTACCGGAAGGAGTTCAATTAGAGAGCGAGACAAATAAACAAGCACTAGTTCGGTGATATGTTTTTCTCCAAACTTATTTCGACTGATCAAATTTTATTACCCATATGTCGCCACTCTCTTATTGAGTCATCCCAACTTTACATGTATCAAGATCAACAAAAACAGATTTCAGTTTTGAAGTCGATTATCTTTTGTTAGCATGTATCTTCTGCTGACATTTATTGATATACCAGGCAATTTTATAGAATGCCTGGAAGTAACAGAGATACAGACAGTTTTTTTTTTCTTTTTAACTGTAATATATGCCATCATGATTAGCGCATGCAAACGACTTGTGTTGTGAAAACAAGAATTGTAAATCTGTATCATTATGATGTATAAGCTTTCACATAACATTTAAATTCATATCGATGTGAAACTTATAAAGTTTTTACCTATTTTGAAAATTTTTAATTATTCTATTATCAATAATCTAGATTGAACAATTATAATCATATTTATTAAATTTTATGGGACTTTTTGTGTATACTATGAAAACATATCAGTGTTCTTAATCGATAAATCAAGATTTATAAATATTATCTAAGTTTATTTTATGTTTTTTTCTTACTGTTAATATAATTAAATAATATTTATTTTATTTTCTACTGGTATTCATATGAGGACGCGAGTTTCAAAACACGCCTTAACTAAAGTTTAAAAAATCGAGTTTTCTCTATCATTATTTTCTATTGGTAAACCTGCATTGAAAAAACACAACAGTCTACAAAAAAAAAAGAAAAAAAAAAAAACACCTAGTTTTATCGTGCATTTCTGGCATTGTAAAATCTTGGTTTACAATGAAAACTAATGGACGCAGTCAGAGGTTTTTCGTGATTTCCCAAAATTTGATTTTCTGGATAAGATGACTTTTGAAACTCACGTCCTGCAACCGCACATGCAACCTTTCTTGCCTAAAATATTAAGACTGGGAAAAACTGTGTACCTCAAATATCTTTGGAACTACTTTCTTCATGTCTTAAAGTTTCAAGCTTACTTTTTACGATAACCGTTATTCAGTTTTTGAGTAAAACGGTTCAAAAAGGTAAAGGAACCACAGATATGAATAATAAAAACATATTTTTATGAAAACTTTGTACTTTCGAAATGCAAATCGCTACTTGATATATCGTACGTAGTTGGAAGATGCCATTCTGTAATAAAAATGTCGACGGCAAAAATAACTATTGTCAAAGGAAATCCATTCGAAATGTACCAGGAAAGTAATTTGTGTTTCAATAATTAAAACCATAACTTTCTGATCAAGAAATTTCAGTCTTTTTAAATACCATGCTTGTAACGAAGGAAGGTGCCATGTTTAAGCGTTGTAACGTAACTTAGAAGAATGTCTGTTATTTAAAAATGAGTTTCATGAAAGAGATTTAGAAGTGAGTTTTTTTTTTTTTTTTTTTTTTTTTTTTTTTTTTTTTTTTGCATATGAGAGTAAATTTAATATATTTTAATCAGATGTAAAGCGAAGCTCGAAGGTTTATAAATCTATATCTGATGGTAAAAGACAGTACTGATAATGTGAAGGTTTGAGTGTACATGAGTGCGCAAAAGAATTATACACAAAGACAATTAATATTGCGACCTTCCTTAACCACTGCTAGAATTTTTTATGCTTCAGTTTTTAATGTCAAGAATTTTATGGCACCACTAAAAATTTCGCGCTCGGAGGTAATCGCTCCATCCCTCTAGGCTCTCTTGTGATACGCCAATAAATACAGGCGATTTTAAGTAAATATGATATGCTGAATTCACATGCAAAATTAGATTTTCTTAATCACTTATTATTTTAAAAGAATGATATATTCAAATTTCAAGCAGCATTATATTATTATATATTGACCATGCGAATTTCTTGAGAAGTTCGAATGCAAAGAAAACATAATTTAATCATAAAGAATATTTGAAAATATATTCTAACTTTTCCATGAACTGAAAAACCTGCTATGGTGCAATCACAAGGGATGAAAAACAATTCCGATTCACACTTATTTCCGCCTTAGAGTACCCCAAACAATTCAATCGCATTCTTTTCGCTATATCTAGATCATTTGGTTTTCATTAGAAAATTAACCATACAGTTAATGATAGATAATTTTGGAATTTTTTTAAATTACATGACTTGAAAATAACATCATAAATGCATTAAAAATTGAGTTTAAAAAAATATATATAAAGGTAATAGAAGAAACTGAAGTTAGATTTCTAAATCTCAGCCAAAAATACATTTAAAACATTTAGTTTAATACAGAGGACAAAATTTGTATTCTGTTGTATATTTTTTTCTTATTTTATAGCTGATATTAATTCGCATATAGAATTGAAAATACAGAACTTCAATTAGTGAGACTTTTTCTGTTTACTATCTAAATTGGTATATATGATGAAGAAAAAATTTAATAGTTTTATTATATTTTAATTCGCATTTTATGTCTTTTTTTTCATTTTTTTCAGATGAAAGTCCAACAGCGGTTTATAAGAGACTTGAAGGAAATTTCCAGGAAAATTCTCCAACAGACGAATACGATAAACTGAAAAGGTTTTAAAGCTAATAAGATGCCAAACTAGTTGTTTATAATGCATGTAAAATATATTTCATTTAACACTTGAGCCCAAAACAATGATACAAGGATCAAGTTCAATTAATATTATATACCCCTGGTTAGGGATTTTACTCTTATAAAATAAATCCAGCTGCAATTAAAAATCCTATTGTGCTTTCCGTTTATTTTAAGCACCAAAGACAAGACTAGGTTTGCGTTTAATTTTTAAATGAAATGGATTCATTTGGAAGAAAATTTAATGTTTTGACTTCTTTTTCAATTACAGGCCTGATCAGATAGTACGTCGAAAAAGGAAAAGAAATTAACACACAATACTGTTATAATGCATCTCATGTTTAAAATTTAGTGAATAATTTATTGCTAATTAAAGGAAATTTGTTTAACATATTAATGAAACATTGAATGACTAGAAAAAAAAATCTGCATGGAAATTTTTATGTAAAGTAATCGAACTTACTCACATTATATGTTTTTGCAATACATTGGGCAATATTTTGTTTTTAGTAAGATATTTTGTAGCTTTTATCAAACCGCATAATGAACTACATACGTAAAAAAAAAAATAATTTGTTCGCCGCAATAAGTTGCAAGCTTAAATATAATGTAGACAGGATTAATATCAAAATAAAATAAATGAAATGTTATTTCAGTTCAGTATAAAGTTGTTTACAGTTAAATTTAAAAATAGTCTCTTTTTTCTTATTCACAGTTCCAGTATATAATTTAACTAATTTCCAATTATTATCTTCAATAACATAATAATAAGAAAAATATGTGCAATATTTTCCTTTTTTATTCGCTTTTGGTGAAACATAAATATTTTAATGACTCAATATATAATTGAAGTTTTGTAAAATTAAAGTTGTCAGTGCAGTTTTCTTGCTTAACAAAACTAATAATATAAGTATGACATTGATTATAAGCTTGTATTTTTCTCTGTAAAGAAAAAAAAATGTACATAACATACTTTTTCCAGCGAAAATGATATGTTTTAATACGTGCTGATTTACGTTTTGAAATATTGAAATATTATAACATTTTCCCCATAATATAAAAATTTAAAAATCATAAGATTAAAATACATTGTTTGTAAACTAAGAACACTAGAGTATCGTTAATGTATTTTAATCACATAGAGGAAGAACGTTAATTAAAAATTACTTTCAAAGATTGAGTGAAACCTCGACACTTATAACTTTTACGTGAATAGATTAAATGTTAACATTATGAACAAATGGTGTTTAAAAACCAACGTAAAAAAGTATTAGTAATTAGAATAAACCAGTATATAGCTGTTTTACAGTTGCCTATCTGGTGTCGGCAGTAAGTGCATGCGCTGCTTCTGCTGTAGTTTCTTCCTTTTTGTTTTTGCTCTGAAGAAGGGGTTCTAGAAACTTTGAAACAGCCATATACAGGCTTACTATGGTTTATGCTATTTTTACGTTGTATTTTAGATAACATTCATGCAAAATAGCACAAAGAACAATTTCCATTTATCATTTGCTAGCATTGTGGTTGGCTGCTGTCAATTCTTACTCATCTGCTGCGTTTCTCCAAAACTCAAGTTTGTTGTCAACAAATTATGAAATACTTTTCCGTGGTATTTAAGAGTATTTTGTGGAGTTTTAGTTCATTTCAATAAAGTCACCATCCAAGTAAGGTAGTGATAAACTGTGCTGTTTTCATTTTGCCTGCAGATTATTATTATTTTCGATGGTAGACAATTTTTCGTTTAGAATCTCTTTATCAACATCCAGGATGGAGCTAAATTGATTTAGTATTACTAAATAATCAGTGCGTTAGAATAGGAAGTGTGCATGCTGCTGTTATACCTTGGTTTTCAAGATAAAGCTATAGTAAAAGAACGCTCGCATAAAATGAAGATGAACTTCATCTGAAGTGCTAAACTTGATTGGTTCTGTAAAACACGGCAGAGACATATAAGACGTCTATCATCAAATCTAGTATCGTTTTCTGCATAGAGCTATATTAACCACATTTAATATTTATATGTTGTCATTATGTTAAGAGAAGATCTATTATTGATACCTTGTGTGGAAAAACAGAGAAGTTAAAAGATTCAAATTCTTTTCGTATGATTGCCAAAAAGTGACTTTGAACTTCTTACAGTGACTTAAAAGTGTAATTGAGATCATATTAAATATAAATCTACTAAACTGATATTCTTAACCATAACTGAGAGCAAAAACGAAGGGATATATATTTGTAAAAGTTTTATTTTCACTGAATGCCGATCGTGAGCTTCGAACCAAGGAAATTCACTTATGATATTTGAGAAAATTTGTTAGAAATTGTTGATCTGTCAGTTATAGTTCAAAACATACTATCAATGTTACAACATTGTTCTTATGTTGTTTATCCTCGATCCAAATGCACAAAATCTATTTTTGTAATTAAAAAATATTTATGTTGATAATTACTCACTGAAATGTTGTTTTTTTGTATTTTTCTCATTGTTTAAATGTAATTTAAAAATAGCTTATGTAATGTTACGTTATTAAATACTTATTATACTCGTTATTTATTTATTTACTTAATAATAAAAGGAGGAATTAGAGGTCAGTTTATATGTTTTTAAAAATTGTCAGAGTGCAGTTAAAAATCTCTATTTAAGTTCTAGCTTTCATATACTAAAATTTGGAATAGATATAATTTCATAAATTAATGATTATTTTTAATAAATGGAATTTTTTTTCAGAATTTGTCTGCCATTATTATTAAAAACAGAAATTCTCTGTACATTACAAAAGCTTTGAAAGGGGTTTTGTTTCATGTTAAATCTGTCTGTTGAAATAAAGATACCAAAGAAATTTTCACTATCTAGAAACCCAGAATAAAGCATTTGTCTCCCAATCTGTGTTAAGTGTGTTTAGGAAAATCTACAACTATAATTAAAATATGGAAAGAATATTAAAGACATGGTAGTCAATATTTACCAAACACAAATTAGTAGAATAAAAAATACTCTGTCTCTGAGATAATACCCCACTGAAGTAATATCCTGCTTTTTTTTCCTGAACATGTTGGGAAGAAGTAATAACTATAATGATCGACTGAAACAGGTTTTTAAGACCGAAACCGAAACCGAATATCTGTGATCTTCCTATTTCTCGGCTGAAAACGAAAACGAAAATGTCCAAGATTTTTTTAAAGTAATTAATACATACATAGACATAATTATTAATTAATTATGCGTGTTTATTAAATATAAATAATTATTAATTAATTATTCGTGTTGCTCAAATTACCACTCTGTGCCTCTGATCAAAACTTTTTATTTTCAAATAAAATAAAATGTAATTAATTCATCAACGACAGAGAATGATTTTCTAATTATACGAATTTCATCTAATTAAAAAATGTTTTAGGTATATATGTTTTAAATATATATACCAGGATTTATCTTTTATAATGATTTTTGTATTCGATTATCTGTTATGCTAGAACTTTTTCAAAGAGCATTCGAAACACTTCTGCGGTTTCAAACTTAAAATTTTCTGTTACTGTTAAATCTGCAGCTTTTAATGAGCACGCAAATCTCCGAAGGAAGATCAGAAATTTGGAATACAGATAGTTTTGCTCCGGCCAAATTTCAGGCAGCATTTTCGCCGAAACTCAGATTTTGGACCGAAAACGAAAACGAAGCCGAATTTTCGGTCGATGTCTAGTAATAACATACATAACAAGAAAGAAATATCATGTGCTAAGAATATTTTATAAAATACTTTCCGAGATGTTCAGAATACTGTAACAAAACTTGCCCGTTTAGTAAGAGGAAAGTTGACATATATAAGTAAACAATTCGAAAAATGCATAACACATTTAAAAACTCAATTTCAGCAGTTACCATCAATTAAAAATACATACATGTTACGTCTGGATACTTAATTAACAATTGATAAAACGCCAGACATTTAATAAAATATTGGGAGTATAAATTAGTTAGGTCCGTTTTTTTGTGTTCAAATGTGCATTTATTTAAAAAAAAATGAATGAACAGGTTAATCAAAGTATTGTCCATCGCTGGCTACTACGTTTTGCCACCTCTCAAGCAATTTTTGAATTCCATCTCGAAAAAATAACTCATCTTTTGAGGCGATTAATGTTTGGAGCCAATTTTCTATTTTTGCGAAAGAAGTGAACCGGTGACCTAAATCGTGCTGCATCCGTTGGAACAAACAGTAATCAGAAGGAAGAAAGTCCGGAGAATACGGCGGGTGCGGTAAAATATCCACTTGAGCGTTTCCAAAATATTTATTTTTACGACTTTTTCGAAAAATCGTCTTTTAACGTTTCTCGGTTTCGGTTCATAAGCACCCAGTTTCCTTGCTTTTGAATCATTCTCATGGGTTTCAATCGGCTTGTTAACTCACTCCCAATGATTCTGCAAGATCCTCTTGCGTTTTTCTCGGATCTTCGTCTAGTAATGCCTCTAAATCTTCGTCTTCAAATTTTTTTGACTGTCCAGAGCGAGGCTTATCTTCAACGCTGAAATCACCATTCTTGAAACGTCGAAACCATCCCCTACATGATTTACCAGTTGGAGCGGTGTCACCATAAACTTCCAGAAGCATTTTATGGGCTTCAGTTGCACTTTTGTTCCAATTAGAGCAGAAAACTAAAACCTCCCGCAAATGCTGTTTAGTAACACAAAATGTGACATATTCAACACAGTAAAAATCAAGGTTTTTGTATGAAACTCAAAGCGACGCAAACAGAATATTATTGACAGATGTATAATCTCTCTGAAATCACCGAAATCACCCTCACTATAAAACATTCAGAACAGTCAGCATCATCTTTTGAAAACGGACCGAACTAATTTGTAAACTCAATAATAAAATACAATGTAAATACAATAAAAATTAGACATTTCGTATTCTATTTTGAAACCCTCATCAGTATACAACATTACAGATGCACAAACAATAAAAAAAAGAACTGAAGCCAATCAGTTAAAGTTATAATCAGAGCAAAACTGTATATTCAGCCGCATTTATCTAGAGCGTTGGTTCATAAAAATGGCTGAATCACTTATGAACGAAGCTGCCTCGATTCTGCCTGAATATACTGTTTTACTCTGATTATAACTTTAACTGATTGACTTCGGTCCTTTTTTTGATTGTTTGTGCATCTGTAATGTTGTATACTGATGATCGATTAAGAATATAATCTGAAACGTCTAATTTTTATTGTACTTACATTGTATTCTACTATTTTATTAACTGTCCGAAGTTTTCTCAATTTTAACATATTACCATCTATAATCGGAAAAATATTCAAATTATTTTTTGAAATCCTGTATAAGATCTATAGATTTGTGTAAATACTACATAGTATTCTAAAATTTAGTTCAATTAGAAAATGCATAATACAGTTGAAAATTTCCCTTCAGCAATTCTCGTCACTAAACGGAAATGCATTCATTTGTGCAATATAATCTGCAGAATTCATACACAAGTAACATGCAAAAAATTACGTAAATTTAAAATCGCACACTACAACTAAAAACGCACTTCCAGCAATTATCACTCATGGACTGTAGCCAAATTCTTTTGTGTTCCCCTGTAAATGAACTATGTGCTATGCACACCCTATTCGACAGTAAGCATTCTGTAGTGCACTCCACTGATGTGTATCAATTTCAATATGTTCGAAATAGTGTAACATTATTAAAAAAAGAATTTTTTTTCCCCACAGATCATAATGTAACAGAGTGTCCAAGTAAACGAAATATAAATGTTACACACGTCATTTTCTATACTGAACATGCTATAGTAATCCTCAATAACATATATCAAGTACATGGCAATCCGAGTATACTTACGGGAGTTAGAGCATAGATAGGGGATGGCGAACCTATGGCACGCATGCCGAGCTTGGCACCCAAGAAAACTTCTCTGGCACGCGAAAAAACTTGTAAATTATATTCAGTTTACGGTAAATAATCCATTTTATGTTTTTCTACAACAAGTATAGTTTTTTGTAACAGGTATATAAGTTACTTTCAAATAATCCGTTACTTTTGATTGAGTTAAGGTATAAATTTCAATGATAGCGCCCTGTATCGTCATTTTCTCGCAAAATTATTCAACATATAATGTTTCCAAATAATTTTGTTTATCAAATTTCAAGGGTTTTATTAAAAAAAAAATGATTTTAAGAGGTAATTTGCATAGTAATATAACTAATTAACACGCTTCTACTTCAGATTAGGTTTTATTTTATTTAGGTTTAGGGTTTTAAGTTATTTTATATTTTAAAATGTTTAGATTTTAATTTTGAAAATTGAATATTAACTGTTACACTGTTAGTGTAAAAAATTTTGTGTCTATTTAACCTGCTTCTACGTTACGAACTATAAATGATCTCTTCGACAGCATACAATAAAATAAAAATTCATTTATTGATTAATAAAACGAAATTCGATGCGACATGGCTATATTATTCAGTAAATGCAGCATAATAAATAAGTTAGGAATCAAATTTAGCATAAGTGTAAAAATATTCAAATAAAAATTTTATAAAAATTAGTTATTGAATTTTATCGAAGTTAAAATGTTTCTAGCACGTTAGAATGTTGGTACATAATAATTTTGGAATTTTTGGCACGCACGCTCAAAAAGGTTCGCCATCCCTGGCATAGACAAACGGTATGGTATTCACGAACACTTTTCAACTATGTTGGAAAGTGTTAAAAGCACAAACTGTTACCTCGGCACATATATTTAAAAAAAATTGCCATTTTGGCTAATGTTTCAGTATAATTAAAATTATATTTTAAATACCAAAACAATGGCATTCAGAAGCGCTGCATTATAAGGCATATACACATTTACCTTATTAACACATGTAAGCAACATACAGTTTAAGATATATATAAATATTATACAGACATGAAAACAATAAACCCAACTGGAGTGAAAAATTAGCCAGAGCCAGGAATCGAACCCGGGACTACAGTATACAAGACTGCTGCTCTAGCCACTGAGCTACTCCGGCCGATGCCTGAGTCTGAAATTTCTCACTAATAAACCATGTTGGGGAAGTCACAGGCCATCTATACGAAAGCCTTGGATGACCGGACAACGTTGAATAGATTTTACTGTTACATCGATCTACAATAATTATAATAAAACACTCATACTACAGTATATATTAAAACACACATACATACATAAATAACGCCTGCATTCAACAGTTAAAGATATATATAAATATTATACAGACATACAAACAATAAATACAATAAACCCAACTGGAGACTTCCTCAACATGGTTTTTTAGTGAGAAATTGCAGACTCAGGCATCGGCCGGAGTAGCTCAGTGGTTAGAGCAGCAGTCTTGTATACTGTGGTCCCGGATTAGATTCCTGGCTCTGGCTAATTTTTCACTCCAGTTGGGTTTATTGTATTTATTGTTTGTATATCTGTATAATATTTATATATATCTTTAACTGTTGAATGCAGGCGTTATTTATGTATGTATGTGTGTTTTAATATATATTGTAGTATGTGTGTTTTATTATAACATACAGTTTGTTTAACCCATTAAAGACTGGACATTGCTTTTTCGCAACATTATGTTTGTTATTTTTTTATTTTATTGTGAATATTTTTTTCAACAAATTTATTATCATATATTGTATAGATGACTTTTATTTTCAAGGAAAAAAAAATGTTAATTGATTCCAGTTGTAAAAATTAAGAAATACAAATGAACGGTTTGTTTTGAAAATTTTTATCGATAAATTTCGGATTGTGTTCATAGATGCACTTAAAATATAGAATAAAATTTAGCAATTCAACATACGGATATTGTAGCTAACTGTGTGTAGCGAATGTAACATACTGCTACATAGAAAATGCATTAAAACTTTTCATATCGCAAAAATGTAGTTGATTTATACTGCGACATTGAGTTTTCGCAACATTATCATATTTCACATTTAAAAAAATGTAATATCGCTTTTTTTTGTTTTAATTAGTCATTAATCTGTATAAAATAAAATTTAATTTCATTTATGTCAAGTGTAAAAGGCGGCGTCCTTAACCCTAGAACTACCGAAAATTTTACTCAAGTTTTATAAAAACATTTTACACCAGAATTTTTACTTAAAACTATTTAATTTGTTTATTTAACTTATTATTGTCTGATTTATAAATTTAGTTTGTTTTGAAGAAATTTCTGGTTTGAATAAATATTTTGAATGTACATGTCGGGTCCATTGGACCCTTCTGGTAGACAGAGGGTTAGTGTGTTAAATAAGAAAATCGCATTAAGTATGTTAAATGTGTCCAACATATGCAGCAGTGCATCATGCATTCTGATTGTGTTGCGATGATGGTGGACATATTTAGCATATTTGATTTTTCTTATTAAAATGAACTGTACGTTACTTGCATGTGTTAATTTTATTAGTAAATAAATGTCCACCTGTTTTATAATGCAATTTGCAGCGTATTTAAGCTGGTGATAGAATATGAAATTTTACAGTTCTGAGCCTCTAATAAAGTTATTTTTTTTATCATACCATATTAAATGGAGGACGCTCGAGAACTCTGTAATTGATTTTCCTCCTGCATCTTGTGACGTTTTCGAGATTCCTATTTCGAAAACGGTACTATATAATATACGGGAAGAAAATTAAAGGCACGCTAACTTCGCTGTTTGCCGTTTGGTTTGCGGTCTCATGATCATAGACATTTTACTATTCCCATTTATCATAGAATAGGAAACTAGTAACATTAACTACGAGGGTTATTTTAAAAGTAAGTACCATTTTGAAATTCCGGCGCTGCGGTCGCTACGGAAACAATCGACCGTGTTAACGTTTGCTTTTGAATATTTAAAATGTCTCCGCCGATTGAGAATCCTGCCGCTTGTGAAATAGGATCGGTGATTCGTTTTCCTAGTGCTAAAGACGTGAAAGCGCTGAAATTCATCGTCAGATTGATGAAGTTTACGGACAACACATTATGACCGGCGGAATGGTACGGAGATAGGTTAAAAAAGACTAAGCTAATAGGTTTTTAAAGATAGCCCTACGAATGTTCACGATGACGAATGAAGTGGGCGAACTTCAGTCATTACGGAAGATTCATGGGTTCCACATGTTCCTGCATTTGAAGAAGCATCTCGGCGGTCTGCGCCACAACCATGATGATGAGTTCAAAACAACCGCGTTGCAGTGGATGTCAAATCAGACGGCAGACTTCTATGAAGACGCGATTCAAAAACTGGTTGTACGATACGATACGTGCCTTAATATTGGCCGAAATTATGTAGAAAAAATAGATTGAGGTACAGGATTTCATATAAAAATAAAATTATTATTATTTTTTAACTTTTTTTATTTCAAAACAGTACTTACATTAAAAATACCCCTCATATTAGTAAATTTCTATTTCGATTCTACATGATTATAACTAAAGTTGATGGGGCTGGGTAGAACTTTAGTGGGCACATTTTATATAGGGGAAGGAAGAATATTCGCCACTCTAAGGTTTGAGGAATTTTTATGATACCTTTTTAATGAGTAAAGTTGTAAAAACTTATACCAATAGCAACTATAATAACTTAAGTTTCAGTTGCTGTTTTACTTTTTTTTAAATATTTTAAAATGTACATATTACTTTAAAAGAAAAACTATAAAATGGCCACTTTGCCCGCCTAGGTTGGGAAAAGTGGCCAGCATAGGTAAATGAAAAAATCACCTTGATTCAAGACGTATATTTAATCAACACAAGCTAAAGTAAGTCCTATTAAGAATAAGTATCATGTTTTGTAATAGTTTAAGTATTAAATCGTTACAAGATAAAGTAAACAGTAATGAATGCCAATATGACCAATGGAGGAATTCAAGTGCCCCTAGCAGACTGCAAATGTCGAGAGTAAGCCTTCCTCTGCAGAAGTTATTGCCCCGACGTGTCTTCTTACTTTCAAAGAAAATACTTTTGAGTAGTATTTTATAATGAACAATGAATAAAAATTCGTTTTTGGGTAAAATAGCCATCTGGCCATTTTGCCCGATCTCTTTGCGGCCACTTTGCCCGGGATGACGCCATTACAAAAACTGCAGCCTAGCCTCTAATCTACATGACTTAGCGTTTTAAAAGACGCATCATTTAAAAGGTTATTTCTCATTGATCAACAGCATAAGAGCAAATAATTATAAAACTGCATATTATTTAGCTATAATCAAGAAATTGTACTACTTGCCTTAAATCAAAAATGCGAAAAAACAATAAAATGAGTTCAGAACTAGAAAAATGTAACCTTCCTCTTCAAAGACACAGACAATACTACCAGCATCTGTGACGACGACTGTTTCACCCAGTTCCTCCGTAGCGGAGCACCATGCAGTGGCGCAGTGGAAAAAACACAAATGGAAACTTTGCCCTCACTGGCTTTCACCTACATACAGGAGTGTATTTGAAATAATGATCAGAACTCTAAGAAGTGGTAATACGTATCAAGAGAGTGTCACGTCGGTCACCGGTGACTGACATTGAACTTTCCGTTTAGGCCGTGTCGGTCACCGGCGAATGACATTGAACTTTCCGTTTAGGCCGTGTCGGTCACCGGCGACTGACGGTATAAAATACGATATAAAATTTAAAAAGTTACATTCTAAATAAATTTCAAGTAATTTCAGGGTTTTATCATGAATGTACTAAATATTTCTTACCCCAAAATTTTAATGGGTTTTATTAAAACACAGTAAACGTAAAAACGGTTGTCGTTCGCAGGTATTACAAAATGTGGCAACTTTCTTAGTTAATTTTCTGGCCATTCCTTTACCAAATTGTGTCGCATTTTCTTCTTAGCATAGTTTACAATACCGTCGCACTTTAGAGACTTTTACATTATATATATAATAAATTTGAAATCACAAATATATGAAGAAATTGATAAAGTTCTAAAGATGATTTAGAAATGAACATATGAAACCAGTATGTAAAATATGAAACTATGAATGACTCACAGAATCATCAGAGGAACTTCTGAGTTCATTCATATTATATATATAGGTTGTGTAACGGAAATCTTATTTCCCGGCCCAAGCGGAAAGACAAACAAAATAGACTTGGCACTCAACGTGTTAAATGCAAAAAAAAAAAAAAAAAAAAAAAAAAAAGCAATTTAACAAATTACAACGGCCATTTGGAAAACGATTTTTTCAAAGACTAAAATTTAAGACAAAAAAAGTCCTTCCGGCCAGTGCCGGGAGGAAGAGGTAGCTTTCATAATCCTTATTTTAAAAAAGCCAACTTATATCATGAAAACACACGAAGCTCAATTTAGTGGAAACCGAATATAGGAGATTCAATACTAATTTTTATCAATATAATGAATGAGAATTTCGCGAAATTAGCCAGCTTTATCCAAGCTGCTTTTCTTTAAAGTAACTTATATTTGGCTGCCAAATTCGGCAATTTCTTAAAGTGCCTGTCATTTTAAGACAACATGGTGGATGAGGCTAAGCAGGGAACTTGGTCGAGACCTTAGTAATTGCTGTGCACATGCTCACTCACATCGGAATCGGTTAATATATAAAAGTGCTGTCGCATGCAAAAAATCAGATTTTTCAAAATGTCACCCACAATAGAAATTGAAACTGCTATATCCGAGCCATTTTTTAAGGTAAAGACAAACAAAAAATGCTCCCGAATCCTTATATCAAGATCAAATAGTTAAGAAAGAAACCTTTTTCAATTTCTAATTTTTTTGCACCTCACTTTAAATATACATATATTTTTTAATTTAATGGCCGCCATTTTGAAACAAGATGGCTGATGAATCTGGCCAGCGAACTTGGTCGAGGTGTTGATGTATACTATCCACATGCCTTCTTACATCGAAATAGGCGAATACGTGCACTCTATATCGAAATGTCTTAAATTCAGACACTTAAGTGTCTGAAACGGAGTGTTCAATTTTCAGACATTTTAAAATGTCTGAATTTTTTCAGACACTTTTTGCGTCTGAATTTTAGACACTTCAAAAGTCTGAATCGCAGCCATTTTTTAAAGCATTATACGTAGCCATGTTTGACCACGTTGATCCTGGAAAAGTATATGGCCATTATTCTGCCCTACTCTCCCCCCCCCCACACACACACAGCCTAATTTTAGGGGCTCCAAAATATGGTATGCAATTTTCATAAAGCTGATAATTGAAATCTTTTTCGACTTTGTACGGATTATAATCAATATTTTGAATTTATAGAGTAGAATAAGATTAAAAATTAAAATATTTGTCACAATACAGTAAAACCTGTCAATAGTAGGCACCTTAGAACCGTGGAATTTGTTCGCCATTCGGAAGTGTCTGTTTTTCTGAGGTAAAAAATATAAAATATGTGCATGTTGTTAATAAAAAATGTGCTTCTTAAATAGTTGTGTCCTCTATGTAGGAGTGTCCGTTATGGAGATTTTACAACAAAACTTTCATAGGACAATTTTCTTCAGCGAACACTGACCTTTTTCAAGATAAATACATTTTTTTTACCTCATAAAAGCGAACACAATCGAATAGCAGGCAAATTCAACGTTCCAAAACGCGTTCAATTCGCGAGGTGGCCGCGATTGAGAGTTTTTACTGTATTTATTTTTTTATTTAGTTTTTAATCTAATTCTACTTTTAAAGTTCAAAATGCTGATTATAATCAATACAATGTTGAAACACATTTAAAATATAAGCTTTAAAAAAAATCCATTTCGAATTTGGAGCACGTAAAATCGTAGGGGGGGGGGGGGGTCTGCCCATGCTTTAATCAGGCCCTCCTTCTGGAAAAAGTCCAACCCTGTATTATGATTCGATAAATGTACGTGTCAGTTTTAATTGCAAAATCTAGCTATATGCAAATAAATATTTTATAAAAATCTACCTCTTTACTTTGTATTCATTTTTAATTTCAAATTACTTTTTAACTAAAAGTAATCAAAAAATCAATATTATATAATTATTTCAAATGAAATATATCTGTATATTTTTACCGCATTCTTACAATTACGTTAACGGTACATGATTACATGAATTTAAGAATCTAAAAATAATCATTAAAATTTAACAATGTGACTACAGATAACGCGAGATCCTTTTTCTAAATCTTTGTTGACATCAACAATTTTTTTTCTGATTCAACGTCTACATTAGTGACGTCAATTTCCGTTCAAACAATCAAATCGTGAAGCTGTGGTTTTGACTTTTGAATCATAAAAAGATTATATGTTGACTATTTTCAGTATGGCAAATGGGATATTTCTAAAATACTCGGAAACACTAAAATTATAGCAAAGGGAAATCTTTTAATTAGAATGACCGGATTTAATGAGTTTTATCAGTCAAAACATTTTAAAATAAATAAATGAACACAAGTAATTCGCTGTATTAAATATATGGGGGAATCAATGAATGGAAGGATGTTCGAACTATATTCTTTTTTAAAATTTATGATGTACACACTATGAGGCAGAAGAAAACTTCATTAGACAAGAAAAGCATAAATAATAAATAAAAGCAGCTATTAACAGGAATGTTTACCATAAATGCTTTTGAATTCCAGTACATAACACATAATAAATCTATCAGAAATGTAAAAATCGATGTAAACATTACAAATGCTGCCGCATTAAATGCTTATAAAAATATTGTATACGTAAATAAATAATTAAAAAGGGTACTTCAGAGTAATAATTACACCAAAAAATACTATTAAGGTAGTCTTGATGGTAATTAAGAAGTATGAGCCAATCAACAGGCGATGTCACTGCGATTTTTAAAGTAATGGCTACATAAGAAAAGGCTTAGGAAGGTGTAAAATTAATAAATTCAGTAACCGCTAATATACACCATGCAGAGACACCAAAATTTATTTTAAAGATAACATTGGATAGAAAATAATACAGAAATATGATTGCAGATGATTTGAAGAGTAGAAATTTAAATATTAGCAAAATAAAATTTTAACATGGAAATACCATAGGCAAAATGCTTTGAACATATTTTGGCATAACTCAGGAACTAATAAAGCTATAGACTCGTGTGAGGTCTTCATTTAAAGAGAAAACAATCACAGAGAGTTTTAAATACATAGTTAAGACCCCACTTACCTGGGAAAAGGTCTGATTATTCCAAAAGCACATTCGCCCAGAGGACGTCCGGATTGGAGGCTACGTTAGTATCCGTTAGTTAGGCAGACTTGGATATTTAAAAAATAAAATCCCCTTGCACATCCGGCTAGCTCTGTTAAAAGGATGGAAAATTTCCATCCTGAAAACATAGCCCGCCAGACAACAGTTCTCTTTACAAATTTGATGAGATGAAGAACACTGTATTAGAATTATAGATAAATATCAATACGGAGTACCACTATGTCGATAGAAATTAAATCCCGGAACTTCACATTCCGCAAAAAACAATCAAGTCAAAATAAATTATTAGTTAAAATGTACGCGTACATAAAAACAAGCATTCAGTTTGAATTACAAACGAACATCGAGTTCGAAAGGAAGACGCATGCGCAACTGAGAGTGCCCCCTGGTGAATGCGGAGCGGAGTTACAAAGTGTCTTAAAATTAGACACTTGCAGATTTTTTAGACACTTTTATCAGTTCGTGTACACTATGATCATAGTAAGACACTTAGGTGTTTTAAATTAAGACATCTATTGTGACTGAATTTTCAGATTCAGACACTTAAGTGTCTGAAATTCTTTTTCAGTCACATATGTATCTTAATTTAAGACGCCTTTATTTGCAGTGTGTGTTATCGCGTGACAAACACAAGATCGTTTCAAAATGTTAGCCATGCTAGAAATTCAAAGGGCTATAAATCAACCATTTTTTAAGATATCAACAAAAGAACAAATTTTCAGAAACAAAAACTGCTCCGGAATCCTTGTATCAAGGCCAAACACATAAAAAAATCTTTTTCATCTTCCAATTTTTTAATACCTCATTTTGAATTTTAAATTTAATTTTTTTTAAATGGCAACCCTTTTGAAACAAGATGGCGAATGAAGCTGGCCAACGAACTCGGTCGAGACATTGGTATGTACTATGTACAGACCAAGTTACATCCAAATAGGTTCATAAATACGCCTGTTATCGCGTGACAAAAATCAGGTCGTTTTAAAATGTCAGCCACAAGAGAAATTCAAAATGCTATTACTCAGCCATTTTTTTAGATATAGACGAAAGAAAAACTGTTCCGGAATCTTTGTATTAAGGTTAAACACATACAAAAAAAATCTTTTTCATTTTCCAATTTCTTGGTATCTCATTTAAATTTTTTTATTTTTTAATTTTTTTAAATGGCCGCCATTTTGAAACAAGATGGCGGATGAAGCTGGCCAACGAACTCGGTCGAGATATTTGTATGTACTATGTACACACCAAGGTACATCCAAGTCGGTTCATAAATACGCCTGTTATTACGTGAGAAAAATCAGGACGTTTCAAAATGTCAGCCACGCTAGAAATTCAAAATGCTATAACTCAGCCATTTCTTAAGATATAGACAAAACAAAAACTGCTCCCGAATCTTTTTATCAAGGTCAAACACATAAGAAGAAAATATTTTTTCAATTTTCAATTTTTGGTACCACATTTCAAATTTAAATTTTTCTTAAAAATTTAAATGGCCGCCATTTTTAAACAAGATTGCGGATGAAGCTGGCCAACGAACCCGGTCGAGACATTGGTATGTACTATGTATAAACGAAGTTACATCCAAATCGGTTCATAAATACGCCTTTCATCGCGTGACAAAATTCAGAACGTTTCAAAATGTCAGCCACGCTAGAAATTCAAAATGCTATAACTCAGCCATTTTTTAAGATATAGACGAAACAAAAACTGCTCCGAAATCTTTGTATAAAGGTCAAATACATAAGAAAAAAATATTTTTCCATTTTCAATTTTTTGGTACCACATTTCAAATTTTAAATTTTTAATTTTTTTTTAAATGGCCGCCATTTTGAAACAAAAGGGCGGATGAAGCTGGCCAACGAACTCAGTCGAGAGATTCGTATGTACTATGTACACACCGAATTACATCCAAATCGGTTCATAAATACGCCTTTTATCGCCTGACAAAATTCAGGACGTTTCAAAATGTCAACCACGCCAGAAATTCAAAATGCTATAACTCAGCCATTTTTTAAGATATAGACGAAACAAAAACTGCTCCGGAATCTTTGTATAAAGGTCAAATACATAAGAAAAAATATTTTTCCATTTTTAATTTTTTGGTACCACATTGCAAGTTTTAAATTTTTTTAAAAATTTTAAATGGCCGCCATTTTGAAACAAAACGGCGGATGAAGCTGGCCAACGAACTCGGTCGAGACATTGGTATGTACTATGTACACACCGAATTACGTCGAAATCGGTTCATAATTACGGGAGTTACAGTGTGACATAGGTCAGATATATATATATATATTTTTTTTTTTCTTCCATAATAATTCTTATAATATTTTTTTTTTAAATACTTACAGCTTTAATTCATAATAATTGACGGTGGCAGGTTATGTTTAATTAATGGTTATATATATATATATATATATATATATATATATATATATATATATATATATATATATATATATATATATATATATCAATTTTGAACGGAGGGTGGTTTCGGGGTCTGGGGGTCATGATCGATGAAAATATACCAAAATTTTTTGAAATCGCTTTCCTCCGAACGGCTGCAATAGGTAGCTTTTTTGTAAAGAAAGCTACCTAAAAAAATCGCACGGAGTTGATCATACATTACGTACGCCATGGATTAAACATTAACATTCTTGGACCCATCATGAACAAATTTTAAAAGAAATTTCAGTTTTACAATTTTCGGTACTGTAAATTTTTAAACTTCTACGGAGCTGGTCATACACTGCGTCCGCCATGGATTAAACATTAATATTCCTGGATCAATTTTAAATGAAATTTCATTTTTAAACTTCTAACCATCCCACAATATTACTTTTTTATATCGTCGTATACAGAAAAAAAAATGCATTTTTAATTGCAATTTGTTTAAAAGCTGTATCTCAATTTGTTTCTGAGTTATTATTATTATTTTTTTTTTTTTTGTAGTTTTTATTACTTTTTTGTCATAGTGGCAACAGAAGTATCCATCTCTGTTGAAAGTAAAGGGAAAATACAGATTACTGTATAGACCAATCAGAAAACAAATAAAATCCGGGATTCAGCTAATAAAACGCTTCACATATGTTTTTGATTTCCTACCCTGACCGAGGATATAACCATTTTTCCAAATGATTAATAAATAGTTGGCGTACGTTTACGATTTCGCAACTTCTGCTCTCGGACAAAGCATATTAATATCAGAAATTATTTTCGAACAACGAACATACATTAGGGATAAAAAGTGCTTGCATATAAGAAATGTAAGGACATTTATTGTGACAATGAGTTGAATTTATTATAATTTTTTTAATCAATGTTTTTTTAAAAATACATATAATTTAGTTTTTACAAACGTTTAAAGGTTTACGAACGTTGAATACCGGTATTTTTGTAATTTTCGCCTTATTTAATGGCAGATTTCTGTGATTAAATAACGTAAATATTACTATTAAAAAACAGTTGTATTCCGGGTTTGAAAACCTTTAAATCTAGCAACATTGTGTAAAAACAGAATTATTTGTAGTCCCTTCAATTTTAGGTATTAAATAAAAAATAATAACTAGTTTATTAAAAAGGACTTTCTCGTAATAAATATATTTAGTAGTTATCAATTAATGATACATATTTTAAAGAATAAAAAAACTAATTTAAAATAATAAATATATAAAAAATGTGTAAAAGATGTCATTTCTAAAAATTTCGTGTTATCATTATATTTAAGATTTATTAAAGAGTTATTTTCAAAGAATGACTTCATCAAAATATTAAACTAGTTATATTTTTTTCAATTGATGTGTTAGACGTATTTTACCCAATAATAAATGCAATTTCCACTTATTCATTGAAATTCATTTTCCGTACACATGCTTTTGAAAATTATTTGGTAAAAAGGAAAAATAAGTCTGATTAAAAAAGGAGATAAAATATTTATTGTCGGACATTGTTTATTGTGTGGATATTATCCATCATTTTGTAGATAATTTAGATGTTGTTATTAATTGTTTTTTTTAATACTTCGATTTGAACAATATTAAATAATCAAAAATGAAATTTACTGATAGATAAAACATTTCTAACACACCAATTGAAGTTTATTGTGTATAATGAGTTTACTGTTCTTTTTTTCTTTTTTTTTTTAAATAATTTTTTAATTTAATTTAATTTTTTTTAAATATTTTTTAATCTAAATTTATTGCAGAAAAAATTTCCATGCATTTTTATTAACCCATTTGTGCCTGAATTTTCGTTTTCTCAAATTTTTTGGTAAAATCACTTTAAAATGTTGCAAAATGAACTGGAAAAATACTAAAAAAAATTAAGCTTAATTTTTTTTTTTTTTTTTGTATTTATTTGATAAAATGTAAAAGAACTAAATATGAGTATTTCTAGTAGAATAATATGCATAGTTATATATTTTGCCTATATTTATATTTAAAATGTTTTTAAATTGTGTATTATGTACTATAATTAGTATTTTAATGAACTACAAAAAAAAATATATATATATATTTATTTCTTTGCAGAGACTAATAGCGTTATAATTATTATTAATAATAAAATAAGAATAATCGTATTGCAGACTTAATAACAATTTATTTCATAAATATCTTCGAAAAGAGATTGCATAAATAACTGTCTCCTAAATTTCTAACAAAAATATGTGCCCATTTGTGCCCAGAACCCTATATTTTGTACATTACAAAAATGCATAAACAATAGGCTTGAACATTTAATTTCGCAATTTAAAAAAAAAATACGTATTTCAAAAAAGTCCACAAGGTAAGATTATAACTTGCGATTTTGGGTCCATGATAGAAAAAATACAAATAAACTTACTTTTTAGATTTCGCCCTCTTGAAAAATTAAAAATCTATAAACACCGAAAAAAGCCTTAATTTAAGCAAATAAATATCCACCTTGTGCTGTCATCTCTCGGTTATAGATAAAGACATTTATAAATAATGATTTCATGCAATTTTCACGTTATGAAGAAGAAGAAAATTATACAAATGCATTAAAATTTGAAACGTCCCAAAAATAGGACGCTAGGCATAAATGGGTTAAATTCATTTTTTTGGAATTAAGTTTTTAATCAGATATGCTTTCTTATTCAAGGTTATTAAAATTTTAAAGTAAATAGAAATGTATATAATGCTAATGAGACAATGTGTTATTAACTTATCAAATATCCCCTCCCCCCTTGTACACAAATTATTTTTAATATAAACGAAAAATATAACTTGAAATAATATAACCATGCTTATATAAATAAAAAAAAAAGGATTTTTAATAAGTATTTGCATTTTTTTTTTGTCTGTTCCTTATTTCTTTCGATGAAATAAGTCAATGCGGAAAGTCTCGCAATAAATGATATTTTTAACATTATGTTAATTATTTTAAATAATAGATAGCAGCAGTACAAATGTTTTGATGAGGTTGAGTTTTTATTTTGTCTATTATTAAATAGATGGCAGCACTACAATATGCAAAATCTTTGGTGAAATCGGTAAGTATGGTGCAAAGTATGCAAAGTACGGTGAAGGGAATTCCGTTTTAGCATGTCTACAGAGATCTAGTGAGCAAACTAGTAAAGTTTCCTAGATGGCTCCATATATGTATTTACAATAAAATGATAATATCTACTAAATTCGTTGCTTTAAAATTAAATTATTTTTTAATTGATTTAATTTTTAAATCAAATTTACTTTTAATTAATAACTTTGTACTACTATTTGTATTTTCAATGTAAAATGCATATTATTCAGATAACATGCACATGTATGTTTACATTATGAACTATAGAAACAAATTGGAAGCAATTTTCCACACCAGCGTCGATAAAGATATATAGTACATAGCATTTTATTATTATTATTATTATTATTGTTACTATTATTATCATTATTAATTATTTTCCATGGAATATTTTCTTGAGAGGCAGATGAATCCACGAATCTTAAAAATACTATTTTAAATCTGAATAAAATTACAAATTGTTTTTAGTAGTGTATTTTTCAATTCTCAATTTGCACAAATAAATATTTCAACTTCAAGTTTTTCAAAAATATAATAAAATACTCTTTCCTTAAAGTCAAACTTAAAGTAGCGGGGGAAACAATTTTCTCGGGAGCGCCAAGAATGCTTCTCCGATTTCCCCACTCATGCGCCATTGCCTGCCTATTGCAGTAGTACACTGGTGTCCAAAATTAAGGACCAATCACAAAATGCTAATTTTCAAGCACGCGAATACTCAAATGTAAATAATATAATTCGAATAATTACTATCTCTACAGCACAGCTAGTCAATATAACATCTCATTCATGCCACACATGGTCACAAGCGTCACAGTCACTAAGGTGAAGGAAAAAAAATAGGAAATTCCATACATCTCATTATGAGTCTCAAACAGTGGCGTAGCTACATATTCAGCGCCCTGGAGCAAGTGAAGTTTGTGCGCCCTCTTGACACTCGAAAAAGTTCTGCGCAATTTCGTTTTGAAGTGTAAAAATGTTATACTATTCTTAATTAGATTTAAAACCTTTATTTGAAAGTCAAAGTATTTTAACAACGTATTAAATACGCATAATTAAAAGTAAATAATGAAATTAATTATAATTCTTATAATAAGTACGAAATGGTAGTAAGTAAGAATTATAATTATAAATTCGAAGTATACTTACCAATATTTTCTGCGAATCCGGAGGCATATTAGTTTTAAATACGCCAATGAGACAGTACAATCTGTCCCCTTAACATCTGTTTTTCTTTTCAATGGTTTTTTTACTTTTCGCATATGGATAAAACACGTTTTCTGTTTTTAGAGCCAGAAAATACTAAAATTCTATAAAATTCAAAGTATCATAACTTGGTAAGTTTTGGTCGTACACAAAAGAAAATTTTATTATTTTATCTGTTAAAATACGGAGAATATTTTTCTAAATATAACGTATAGAATAAAACTACAAGGGACCTCATAGAATACAGAGACCGAATAAAAATGAAACCTCGCAATTTTTAAAAAATAACTATTTTAACATAAATTACTTTTAAGAGGATAAAGAACAACTTTGACACTTTTTTACTATTGGAAGTATATTTCTACAGCTAATGGTTTAGCCAATGGACAACAATGACACCGGGGTTCTCACTGGCTTTTGACTAATCTGAGCAAATTCACTAATTGCTAAAAGTCCAGGCAATAGGGAATTTTACCTAGCAAAATTAATGGTAGTACTGGAAATCGGCTTTCTAGATGTTTTTTAGATCGCTGAATCCGAATTTGTAACTTCCCACCAAAATTTCCCCCGGCAACCCCCCCAAATTTTGGTAAAAAGCCCCCCAAAAAAGGTTTTTATTAAAAAAAAAATCAATTTTTTTATTGTTTTAGAGAAAAAGTGTTTAGAAACTCAGACAGTAGACAAAATTTCCAACAAATTAGATATATGACATTATGACTTAGGATGAAGGGGAAGGGGGATCTGCCTCGGAACATGCGCGCGGTGCTGCATAAACTAAGTTGCGCAATTCCACTTAACCACTCACACGTTTGCATCGCCTCCCATCTCCCCTCCGAACTTTCTCTATGACGTTTACTTTAAGATTTTTGGGTCGCTGAATCCGAATTTTTAACTTTCCCCCTAACATTTCCCCCCCCCCCCCGAAACCCCTCAAATAGTTGTTTTTAACCTAAATTTCTTATTGTTTTAGGGGAAAAGCAATACAAAATTCAGAAACTAGACAAAATTTGCAACAAATACGATATATGACATTATGAATTAGGATGAATGGGGAGGGTGAGGGCTGCCTCTGAACATGCACTGCGGCGCTACGTGCACTAAATTATGAAGTCCAGGCAATAGGGGATTTTATCTGTCAAAATTAATACTAGTTCTGGATTTCGACTCACTTTATGTTTTTTGGGTCGCTGAATCTGAATTTGTAACTTCCCACCAAAATTTCACCTGGCAACACCCCCAAAAATTGATTTTTTAAAAAAATTTGGTTTTTGAGAAAAGCGCGCGGGGAATGTTCCGAGGCATCCCCCTCTCTCCCCGTTTATCCTACGTCATAATGTCACATATCCTATTTGTTGCAAATTTTGTCTAGTTTCTGAATTTCGTAATGCTTTTCCCCTAAAACAAAAAGAAATTTAAGTTAAAAACAACTATTTGGAGGGGGGGGGGTCGGGGGGGAAAATTTTGGGAGTAAGTTAAAAATTCGGATTCAGCGACCCAAAAAACTTAAAGTAAACCTTATAGAGAAAGTTCGGAGGGAAGATGGGAGGGCTAATGTAAACGTGTGGGTGGTTAAGTGGAATTGCGCAACTTAGTCTTCGCAGCACTGCGGCGCATGTTCCGAGGCAGATCCCCCCTTCCCCTTCATCCTAAGTCATAATGTCATATATCTGATTTGTTGGAAATTTTGTCTTCTTTCTGAATTTCTAGATACTTTTTCTGTAAAACAAGAAATAATTTGATTTTTTTAATAAAAACCTTTTTTGGGGGTTTGCCGGGGGAAATTTTGGTGGGAAGTTACAAATTCGGATTCAGCGACCCAAAAAACATCTAGAAAGCCGATTTCCAGTAGTACCATTAATTTTGCTAGGTAGAGTCCCTATACGGTCTCTATTGCCTGGACTATAAAGAAAAACTAGCCAAATTAAAATAATTTTAGAAATTAATTTTAGGCTTAAGGATGCGTCACTCGGAATACTACCGTCTTCCATGATTCGACGTGAAACTAAGAATATCAAAACACAAATAACGAGTTACACAGAAAAAAAGTTAATTGTACAATAACATCACTGAGAGTGTCGTCGAAAGAAAAAGAAAACATCTCTGGCAATTTGGCGATTTCAATATTTTAGTTTTTTCGCCAAATGAAATATTTTAGCGCAATGACTCTCGGCAGCGAGAACCCTTACATTTTACTAGAGATTGTAGTTTTTACTTTCCATACACACAATGTAAGGAAGGAAATAGGAAAGCATGGTAATCTCAATAAAAATAAATAGAAATAATGGTATATTTTTCATTTTAAAATACTCTTAATCAGTTCTCACATTTTTTACAATGATTCAATATGTATGTATGCGTGTGTATATTAGAATTTCTTCCCCTTTTCAGATTCCAGAGAACGATTTGGTGTGTTTTTGATGATGTCGGAAGGTACGTTATAAATCCGTCGCAAGAATTGTATTAATTTTCGAAGAAATCGGGCGACGGGCTTGGTATCTAAACTATTTTTCAACCATTCTGTGACAATAACTGATAAAAAGTTTCTCTTATATCTCAATTAAATTAAATTATTTTTATTGCTTACGTTCATCTTATATCTATACAACAACGTTTTACCACGGAGACAGTGGCGGTTCGACCAGAGTTCACAATCTACTACCAGTAATTTCATAAAAAAAGAGAGGGCTTTAGTATGTTAAATAATGTTCTATGTTGCTTATTTATAGAATTAAGGGGAAAAGTGAGGTGAATCCGATTGTGAAATATTAGCTTTTTCGAAACGTTCTACTGGACGGATGTGGATGAGACTTGCATTGTTAGATATTTTTCAGTAAACGTTTTAGTACATAATATATTGTTCTATGTTGCTTAGTTACATAATTATAGGGGAAAGTTCAAAAATCAGGTGAACCCAATTATAAAAGATTAAGCTTTTAAAAAATTCTGCTGAACAGATTTTGATAAGACTTGCATTGTAGATACCTTTTCAGGTATGATTTTCAGTATATTGGATATCGGTCAGCATGTAAAGCTCTTTATCAAATCCTACTATAAATGATCAACTAAAAGATTTTATCCTTAGCAGCCTAAAATTTGTATGATACATTAGGAAATATAATAGCGCAGTGGCATTCGTATCTTTTTCAGGAATGCGGAAGGACATCATAGGAAAGGGTCCATATTGCTTCGAAACACCAGATCAAATTCATCAATAAACTTAGGTATCACCGATATTCGATTCAAAATTCGTTTGGAGAAATTGACCAGCGTAGCGGGCGAAGCATGCTAGTATTTTAATACAATTATGGAAAAGTACTCTGCAATTACATCTCTAATATTAATATTATTTTTATATAGCGATATGAACAAATATATATGTATATTCATATATGTTTAAATATAGTTTTCTTCATCTGAAAATATTCAGAATTTCTTTGAAAAATCGTGTCAATACGAGCCTGACTCAATGTAGTGAAAACCGAACCCGAGCCCGAAGTAAGTAAATCTTTGATTATAGGACAGGATTGGCAACTACTTTTATATCCAATCGTCCAAAAACCTTCTTTGATGTAGATTTCTCTTGAAAATACCTTAATATAAGTGTATGGTACAGATTATATTTCAAAACATTGCAGAATAAAAAATAGTCCAGGGATGCATATATCTATCGACTGTAATCAAATGGTCAAAGTCAACCTGACCCGAAACGAAAAAAAAAGGAACGTCAACCCGCCTCGATATGTGCTGCGGATCGGGTCGTGTCAGTTTTGGGAAAAATCGGATTGCTCGTCACAAAGCAGACTCAACCTGAGACCAAGGGTGTTGCAGATTTCTGAATTGTGAGGAATTTAGGTCATAGTCTACAGAGGAAGGCAGAAAATGATTAAGAAATTTTTTTCTGACAGAAAACCATTCGTGAAAATTTCTTATTCCTATGGATCACACAGAATTTGCAAACTTCGTGACTTGTTGGTCATGTTTGTGTGCTGATTATCTCCCCACAACGACTGACAATATTTGCGATTGTTTTGAGCGATCATTTGACTAAATTCGTGATTTTTTTTTCCGAAGCTTTTTGACGAAATTCTCGTTTTTCTTCGAATAGATATTCGAAAATCGCAAATTTTTTGCGCGACTCATGGAAAAATTTGATTTTTGTTTCTGCGACTGAATGTGGAAATTTTCGATCCCCCCCCCCCCCCCCCCCGTAATGGATTTACAATAATATGTTTTTGTTTCCACGATCTTTGCAATATTTTCCACCATCCTTTTAAGAAATTATATTTTTCAGCGACTAATGTGCCAAATTAACTGTTTTATCCAAAAACATTTGGCAAAATTCGGGATTTTTTCCGCGGTCGATTGGCAAATTGGTTTTGGTAGTTCCGCAAAAAAAGGAAAAAAAATACCGGGTTCTAGCACAAAAATTAAAAAATATTCCTGGAAGAATTCCACGCTTGTGAAAGACATTAAGAGGGGAAAATCCCGCACGCTATTTCAATCTGTTCCCCTCAAAGAAAACTCCCCTTCCCCGTCCAAGAACCTCTTGAAATGTCTCCCCACCACTGCAGTAATATTTTTTTTCCGTTTGCGAAAGAGTTCTTTTTTTGACAGGTTTCATTTCCACAAGATTTACTGTAAATGTAATATACCTATGGTCTTCAGAGGTGACACAAAAGATAGAATGTTTTAACAGCCTTAGTGGATTCAAGAAAAAAATTCAATTTTTTTGATTTGCAAAGAGAAATAGAAATCATTAATAAAAAAATTACTCCAAAAAAGTTATTTTTTAAATTATTAAATAATTTAAGACTGTTGAATTCTACTGCTTGTTGCAAATTTTGTAATTATTAGCTTCACACGAGGGAGGGCGCATATTTATCTGGTTTAAGACACACCGACCGGCAAGTCGTTTGCCCGGCGAACCAGTCTGAGCCTGCCAGAATAAGACTTAATTTAGTAAAATCCTATTTTTTTAAACTTTAAAGGCCTTGTTTCAGGCCGGGCGGAATGAAAATTTTTTGAAAATTATGTCATTAGAAAAATGTTTAAGCTTTACACGTTTTCTTTAAAACACGAGGTCTTTATCTCTTGTGGAAATATTCCACTTTTGTATAAAATTAGGATCTCAGGTTTCATTGTTACATGGTTTTGTACACACAGTATTTTTGTATACTGTTCGGAAAGTTTAGTGGAGTAACTGCAGATTTTTTTTTTTCATTTCATAACTCGAAAAGTCAGACTGCTAATATGTGATATCGGTTGGTGGGGTGTGGGGGGAGGAAGAGGACAGTACCAGGAAGATTACTGTTCCAAAATAGTGGTGGCCAATAAAGTGACGCTGATAACTCTATAAATAAGATTTGAAAATCTTCAACTGTCGCCTACGGAAAAGTTACAGCGAAAAAAATCACGCATGCTGAAACGGTGTTGGAGAAGTTACTTGAGACTGCAATATGGTATGAATTAAAATCAAAACTTCGTAAATAGAAGTAATTTCTTTTAACTGTGTATAAAAGCATGTTTT
The DNA here is from genome assembly GCA_963932465.1 of Maratus speciosus. Lineage (NCBI taxonomy): Eukaryota > Metazoa > Arthropoda > Arachnida > Araneae > Salticidae > Maratus > Maratus speciosus. The sequence goes on along the minus strand of OZ010790.1, from coordinate 435,227,628 downwards.
AAATCGAAATAGTTGATGTTAAGCACAAGTTAAAATATTAAAATATCATAGGATTATACTGATTGTAACAAGATTCATCTATAATATCTGATTATTAATGAAAAAATGTGCAAATAGTTTTACAAATCTTTATTTTGCTTTTTCTAATTTTGCGCCCTTGGGATTCGTGCGCCTGGAGCAGTTTGCTCCAACTGCTCCACGGTAGCTACGCCCCTGGTCTCAAATGATCACTATATGTGGCTCGTCACTGAGACGTCATTGTGACAGCTGCTTTGTGACAAGTCACCATGTGACTTTACAACGTAGTTACATTGTGACGCTCATGTGACTTTTATCTGCAGACACAATTTCAAAATCATCGTGAAAGCTGCGTTGTGATAAGTTACCAAATAATGTCACATTAAAGTTCCATGATTACTTTAAGGTGACAGAGAGACTGTTGTGAAGTCACCATTCTGCTCTTTTGGGGAAAGTCACCATGTGACTATAATGTGATATTATTTGGTAATTTATCATAATGCAACGTTCATGATGACTTTGAAATTGAGTCTAAAAATGACAGTCACATGAGAGTCACAATGTAACTACATTGTAAAATCACCTGGTGACTCGTCACAAAGCAGTAGTCACATTGACGTCTCAATGGAGTCACATATAGTGATCATTTGAGACTCATAATGAGATGTGTGGAATTTCCTATTTTTTGTTTCACCTTAGTGACTGTGATACTTGTGACCATGTGAGACATGAATGAGATGCTATATGGACTAGCTGTACTGTAGGGATAGTAATTATTTGAATTATATTATTTCCTTTTGAATATTCGCTTACTTAAAAATTAGCATTTTGTAACTGGTCCACAATTTTGGGCACCAGTGTATTTCACTCTTTTCACAGGGAACTTGAAAGTTTTCCAGGATTTTGTCATACATAGGTTCTGTTTTTATAGGATATTTAAATTAACATTCCTACTAATCAAGTTCCCCATCACGAGCTAATGCTAATCCTATGGAGAGGAATTTTTCTAATATATCGTTTGCATTTCGACATTTAAAAAAAAATATATATATATTTGCATTGGATAGCCGAGGTCCGTCTCTACATCGCACCTTTTTAAATTTTTCGCTTTAGGTCGCAGATATTTTTTATAAAGTTACTTTTACTTTCAAAACCGGTTTTGAAAATGAGAGTGTCATTCTAAAAAATGTCTGCAACCAAAATCGAAAAGTAAAAAAGGTGCGATGTAGAGACGGACCTCAACTATCCAATGCAAAAAAAAAAGAAAAAAAAAAAAAATTAAAATGTCGAAATGCAAACGAGATATTAGAAAAATCCCTCCCCCATAGGATTAGCATTAGCTCGTGAGTGCCTTCGCCGGCAGGGACAGGGGCCTTAAAAGATTGGTATGATAATGAGATCAACGTACTAATGCTGCGTAAGGAGACAGAATCTCAGTTGTCTAGGCTCTAGGCTATTCTGAAATAGAAATTGACTATTTTCATACCTATTTCTGAAGTCACCTTTGTCATTGAATGTACAAAATCGGGAAATGTTCTTATTAAGGTTGTTCTCAAATCAAAAGGAGAAACTTTATGACATAAGTTTTAATTAATTTTTGTTCGGAAACGCATGACACTAACAGGTGTTGTTATTCAGAAACTATGGAATCGAAAGACGCTTTCCGTTTTTTTGTAAACACAGTAGATCTTTCAGAAAATACTGTCAAAGTGGGAGTTTTGAACTGAATTTCCCGACGAAAGCAGAAAAAACAGTCAACGAAGGGAGAAAAAAACGCTTCCAAAACGCTTATAACGCGTTAGGTAATTTGTTTATCAAAAAATGGAAAAAATCATTTCGATTCTGAATCGCTCTCATATAATCAGGTTTGCCAATTTCATACCTTTACGTTTAAAAATGTGTACGTTATTGTGTCAGAAAGTTTCGCGCTTGTTGAGCAGTAAACTTGAGAACAGCTTTAAGTTCCTAAAGAATCGAATAGCGTTTCGTATTTTTCGGTAAAGGATCTTCCAGGAAATGATGTTAAATTATCGTTTTAAACTAGGGATGAGTTCGGGATCTTTTTTCCAAGCCAGAGCCCAATGAGCAGAAATCCGAACCCTCCCGAGCCTGAGACTGAAAGTACGCGTTAAACACTTGTTCATAATATTTTAAAATTAGTTCAAGATTTATTTTCTCATTTAAAAGTATCTTCTTATATAAAAATAAGTATTAATTCTAAATGCGTACTCATGACAACGTTTCGAGATTTTCATGTCCCTCAAAACCTGTTCAAGGCAGAAAATTTGTTATTAAAACCCAACCGCTGGCAGAAATCTGCAAAAGTCACAATTCTTATGCTTTAAGAAAAAACGTTGTTCAACCTATGGCAGAAAGACATGAGTATCCATGAATATCTGCTCCCCACCCCCACATTTGTCCCCACTCCAGCCAATTGTACTTATTTCCAGGTACGCAAGGTAAAGATAGGGTCCAGAATTTTTCACTTAATAGTTGCCTAAAAGTGATCCCACAGTATAGAAATATTCCCTTTAAAATTTTTAACATTATTTTCCTATATCTAAGTACATAATATGGCCAAAAGTCACAGGACAAATTCGATTTTAGACGTTTTGAAAAATATTGAAATTCGAAAAATACTTGTCGAATCGCCCTTGAACTTTAGCGGTGTAAAGAACATTTTGGTAATACTCTTCAAAGAAGATTTAATAACGAGGGAAATTATAAGACAAACAACGAATTGGGCAAAAATAAAATATTTTTTTGATTACCTTGCATCATAAAAGTCAACTTAATCTAAAATTTATGTAGAAGTGTATTCTACATTGTTAAAAATTTTGTCTTGGTTGGAACCAACTTTTGGTGCTGCTGTAGCTGCAACCCTAAGGTGGTGAAACTGGATCCCACATTTGGAGATCCTGTCCCTTGCTCCAAAGGTTGGGACGAGAGTTCACCATCTTACGGTTAGAGCTACTGCATCACAAAAAGTTATTTCAAACCAGCACAAAAATTTTAACAGCATAGCATCTGTATTGAAATCTACACAAAGTTCCAGTATATTTCTACAAATAACCAATTTCTCAAATGTCGCCAAATATCACCGAATTTGGCGACATTCTTTCATTTGACACCAAGCATATGTTTTGCACTAGTAATCTTGAAAGTCGATACCCTCATAAATTTCTCCAATTATCGCCAAATTTGGCGAAATGTTGTCAACAGTGCAACTTCGCTTACTGCCATCTTGTTCAACAACTTAATAACTGTTTCAACTTTCATTCCCATTGAAATGCATTGGTCCGTAGTGACCCCAAAATGACCCATTAATCGAATTTTCTCGAACATATGACCTAGCGCAATGGTCTTCTCGTAACCCAAAACGGTAGGATACTAAATTTCAGTCAAAATCTAGCCTTTTTTTTAGATAAAATTTACGTACACAAACACATAGACACACACAAGATTTGCTCGTATATTATATGATTAAAGAGTTTGAAATTTCGAATGTGTCACATCTGGCGAGTAGGTCGTAAACTCGGTTTCGCAGGCTTAGAATTTCTCCCTTTATCGTTTACATTTTGGTTGATTATACATTTACAAATGAGTTACTCTTTAAATGATAATGACTTTTAAATAATCTGGGACAAAGCTGCTAATTAAAAAACACTATTTATTTAAATTAGCTAATTCTCATTTAAAAATTTTCTTATAATAAACAGATAATGCATTACTTTAAAATGAAGTGTTACTGCAATTCACTCCGTTGTTTTGAAATTGACAACGAGATTAATTGTTTTTCTTTGTTTGACAATAACATAGATAGTAAATCATTTAAAAGACAAATACTGCAACAAGACGTATTTTCCCCCTTCAAACATGATTTGTGATATATATGATTTGTTTAGCATTGAACTGGCTGAAAAATCAGTCACGATATCACGTCATTAAACCTAATTATTTATTTTAGAAATATATGTAATTAATCAGGTATGCTGATGAAGAAAATGTAAACAGAACAACAAACGAAATGTTAAATGAAAATTTTCTGTCTGTTAACAATAACCCTTCTTGTAGAATAGGTAATAAGAAGTACAGAATGATTGTCATTAATTCCTTCTCTCCATTTGAGCTTGCTACAACTTAACCCTTTATGTCCCAAATAATGAATTCATGAAAATTTCATCTTCTAAAGCATTTTTCGTGAATTTTTGAAACTACATTAGAAGATTTACATAATCATTTAATAAATTTTAGAAGGATTTTGCCAATTAAATTTAATTAATCAAATTTGAATTTATAGGGATTTTATGCAATATTTATAAATCCCCTCAACTCTTTTATTTAAAATATTTTTTTAGTATTTTGCAGAATTAGGAAATGTACAAATATAATGTTCTTACAATAGAAATATAGAAATATTTCTGAACTGAAACTTTTCTCCCCGAATCTCTCAACGTCAAGAAAGCTGAAAAATTGCAAAGGCAAAAGAAATCGTCCTTTTAAAAATATTTTTGTTTTTATTGGCAACCAATAAGGCCTTTGGAACAAGATAAAGTAAAGTATCTATAACTAATTCTAAACTGTATTACTACTAATCGATGTATTAAATGAATTTTATAAAAAAGTTATTTTAATGGTACTTTAAAGTACTATCGGGGCATAAAGGTTTAAAAGGATTGTTTTATTCTGATGATATTGCCTATTTATATGAAAATAAAGAGAACAAAATATTAATTTAACTTTACAACTAAGAAGTAGAAACACGAATATAAAGGAGAAATCTTCATAAAATTTATAAATGATATTAAATGATAAAACAATGTAATTTTAAACTAAACTATGAGGTTATCTGAATAATATTTAAATAAATTAAAATACAGGCAGGTGATAGGCACTCTTATACAGGGTGTTGCCTAATTTGGCAGACGAATTCAGAGGGCTGATAGTAGGCAACAAGAGGATGAAAAATTACCATGGAACATGGGGTCGCAAACCACTCGTTTAATCAAAAATACAGGGCATTCTACTCTATATAAACTTTAGTTGACAATAACAACTTTCAGAAAACTGAAGTATATTATAATGAAACTGTCAAAAGACATACTCACCTTTGTTATAAATATGATAACACAAAAAAGTGGTAGAATTTTCTATTATACGCACCAGCCGTATGCACTTGATGCTCCACATTTTGGACTGTGATTATCATCAGTTCATACGGTATCATCGATTGTGTGAACACCCTGTTTTTTCCGAACTTTTTGGGATGTTATCACATTTCATATCAAACAAGGTACATATCGTTACATTTTTATCGTAACTTTTTTATTTTTCGCAAAATTGTTACCGTCAAGCCAACTTCAGTTGAGGTGAAACACCCTGTATTTGTGACTAAACAAGTGGTTTCCGACCCCATGTTCTATGACAATTTTTCATCCTCTTGATGCCTACTATCACGCCTCCGAATTTGTCGAATTCGGCAACACCCTGTATAATTCGCCATATACAGTGTGTCCACGTATAACCTGACCGACCTTTATTTTCGCAGCCGTTGATCCTAGATGCATACTCCCAATTACAAAAATGGTTTAAATAAGGTAAAAAAATATTTTTAAAGCGATTTGGGGGAAGAAAAACATTTATTGAAAAATTACGAGATTTAAATTTTTATACGGTCCCCCGGTCCTATAAGTGATATTTACTAAAAATTTACTGTGACACTAACAAGTAAGACAGAAAAAATCCCATTCATCTAACATTAAAATTGACTGTATTAGGAAACATTGAAATACATGACTTATACCACTTTTTTGCATATCAAAACAGATGATTTCGACTATGCTTTCAGAGGTCGTATATAAAGTACTTAAACTTATTTCAAGGTATCTGCGGTTTGAAAGAAATCGTAAAACTATTGCGATTGAGTTAACTTTATTAGTTCAGTTTCAGATTAGTTAAAATAATTGTATTTCAACAAATGTTGGATTTTGCAAGGATTTGAGGCTATGATTTCTTTTAACAAAAATATGTCATTTTCATAAGGTTTTATTTAACTTGCAACGATCGTCTTTCCAGTTTAAAATTTGTACTCGAACTTTAACTGACTTTCAAATGTCCGATCGAAATTAAATTTTACACACTGACTTAAATCCGATGACAGTGCAATATTATTATGATTTTCGACTCTTACCATATTATACGTACTTATATTAGAGGATAACAGAAAAAAATTCGGATAGATTACTGTCAAGAAGTTTAAGAAAGAGTTTTAGATTAGAAAACATACACCTGCAATGTTTGTGTTTTTTAACTTTTATAATTACATTTCATGTATTTTTTAACGCTGAATAAAAAAATTACCTTCATGTTTAACCATCATGCCAAGAGTTTTCGCAAATCGTAAATTTTAAGGTTAAAAAATAGCGAAAAATCGATACTATAAAATAGATGTAAGACTTTTTTATTCAGTTTAATTTTATTTAATTCAATAATTTATTAGATTTTTTGGCTTATACTGGGTTTCTTACAGCTAAACAGCTCGGGGGTCCGATGAGGTTGGGAGGGGAGGAGGGATCAATTTAAACTTTTAGCTTTTTAACTTTAAAATTTGCGATTTGAGAAAATTCCTGACGTGATGGTTGAAAATGAAGGTTATTTTTGAATTCAGTGCTAAAAAATACATAAGAATCAATTTTCAAAAGCTAAAAAAGCTGCCACAACCCATAATTTGAAAGACAGTGTAATCTAACAGCATTTTAAAATATGTATCATTTTGCAAATAATTGAGGCTGTTGTTTTTCATCCTTTTATTTAACAAAAAATCTGTTATTTTTATCCTTTTATAATGTTCAGTATAAATTGTACATTTTGCAGTAATATGTCAGAATGATTAAAGAATTCAAATTTATATTGCAATGCTAATTTTACTCTCAACCATTTGTTTAATATATCTGACGAAATTATATTTCTACTAAATTTGTGAATGACCCCTAATATGCAGCAAAAAATATACTACAACTTTAAACAGCTATTACTCGGTCAATTGTAATCGTAGAATAACGGGACTTTTTTGCCTTACTTGCCAGTGTAACAGGGAAATTTTACTAAATATAACTTATAGGACCAGGGGACCGCATAAAAATTTAGATTTTGTAATTCTTTACTAAATTGTTTTTTCGCTTCAAACTTTTTATATCTTAAACCTGCACCTAATTTTGACCATTTTTGTAATTGGAAGTATGCATCTAAGACCAACGGTTGCGGAAATAAAGGTCGGTCAGGTTATACGTGGACACACTGTATAATTTTTAAATTTAACAGTAAATATGAGATACAAAATTGTTATGCCAGAATGAGTATTGAACGTATAAAAACTAATATCGAGAACAGTTTAAACAACCAGAAAATAAATAGCATACAAGCAGTTTAGTGACTCGAAAAAACTCAATTTTTTATTGACGCAAAAGTGGAGTCGTAAAAAATAAGTGATCACGCCCTACTAATTCTGCTTCAAATAAACGCATAAAAAGGTATAGGTACCACTCGATTAGGGATAATATATATACTGTTATAGACTATGCATAGATTATGCTTTGGAGGTTGTCTACATATTAAAACTATATTAACTTTCATTTTGAAAACATACTTTCGACACTTTACTTGAGCTCCTTGGATCAAATCAGCGTAAAAGTGAACAGTTTATGCACTTTTTGTTAAATTTTCGCAGAGCAATAGAAGAAAATGTTTTACGAGTTAATTCATAAATTTAGTGAAACAAAATTACGATCTTACAGAGAAAAGTGCCATGAACATTCAATTACTAAGAGGAATTTTTTTATATTGAGTGAGTGCAAAAGTTCTACCCGTTTTGAGCATATGTAAATGTCAAGTGGAATACAGTCGTTGCAACTTATGCTTCGAGGACAGGAAAATGGATAATAACACGTGGAGCACTAGAGTATGTATAGGCACAACATTTGACAGAAGAACTCATGCGGAACGGGAAACAACATAGCAAGCAAGCAAGACCCCCTGAGACATTGTTTACGGTACGAGTATGTTAAAGCCGATACAGCAGCCGGAGTTTGCCGCAGCATTTTTCATGAGTAAGGTGAAGATGCCGTGGATGATAGCACCTGCTACCGTTGGTTTAGGAAATTCCGGGACGGAGACGGGAGCTGTAAAGATCATGCCTATTTTGGACGCCTATCAGTGGTTTCTGACGAGGATCTGGACACAACCATAGCAAATTCCCCACATTTAACACTTGGAGAATTAGCGGAAACGTTCTCGATACACAGAACAACAGTTAAAAGACGGATGCATGCGCTTGACTTCATCAGCAAGTTCGATAAGTGGGTACCACACCAGCTTACAGCAAAGCAACGATAAGAGAGGATCAGCACCTGTGTTTTTTTGCTTTCCTGGAACAGTAGGGAACCTTTTTTCAACCGTATTATAACGGATGATGAGAAGTGGGTACTATACCGTAATGTGAAACGTCAAAGAACCACGTGCCGATGTTGCAGAGGGTACTCCATCGACCTAAACAGGATGACTCCATTCCAAAAATGTGTTGCTCAGTGTATGGTTTAATGCCAGGGGAATAACGAACTAGGAGGTCCTCGCACCAAACCAAATGATCAAGGCAGACCTCTACTGCCAACAATTGGACAAATTGTGATCAAAACTCGCGTCTAAGCGGCTAGCATTCATCAATCGCAGAGGGGTTCTCTTTCAACGCGATGAAGCGAGCCCTCATGTTGCTTTAAGAACTCGGCAAAAATAATTGGCCTTGGTTGGGAACTTTTACCTCAGCCAGCGTATAGCTCCGACCTTGCACTTTCGATTTATCACTTTTTTTTGTTACACAACGCCTTTGCTCACCAAACCATCAATGATGTGGATACTGTAAAAACGGTGTTACAACAATGTTTTGACTGTAAAACAGAGGACTTTTATCGTCGTGGGATTAACTTATTGCCAGACAGAGGGCAAGAGGTCATACATAATGATGGTGCTTCCGTGAATTTATAGGTGCTTAACTTTTTGTGTTCTCCGCCTTTCTGTTTTTGCTAAAAAAGGGGCAGAACTTTTGCACTCACCCAATACAAAATCTTATATGTTACTTTAAAAGCCTCTGGCGAAATCTGGTAAATGCTAGGTAAATCCTAGCCATGTACCAAAGTAAGTTAGTAAAAGTCCGAAAAATGCTTTTAAATACTTTCATTTCGAGCTTTTACCAAACCATCTCGGCAAATGTTGACATTTGCCGTCTCCTTTAGGTAAAAGTCTGAAATGATTGATGATCAGTTTGCTGTAAATGTTTCGAAAAATCCGTGTTGAGCACGTTGTACTAGCTAACGCACATATCTAGTATAATCAACCGAACACTTAATTATTTTTATTTATTTAAAGATTATGTGAGTTGAATAGTAAATTAAAAAAACATTACATCCTATATTTTCTTTATTTTGTAGTTTTTGCGCTGTTATATGCGGACAGACAGACAGACAGGCGGACCAGACGACGACTATGGTTGCTACGTATTTATATAATTACGAACGCACCTAAAAATATTATAGATTAATTTTCCGAAACTGGGTCCACTTCCAAGCGTTCACATCAGAGTCCTAAAGCCCTTTAAATGAATATAAAAAACATTAAAGCAAATGTAAATACTGTGAAACTTTTCCATCATAATATCATTTTCTTGAACAAAATAAGAACACCAATCTAAAATTGCTCGAAGTTAGACTCCAACTGGCGCGAACATCATTATTTATAGAAGTCATGAGTGTAGGTGTATGACGTGGTAAGAGGGCAGTCTCATCCCTTATTTCGGACTTTTAGCAAAAGGAGTCAGAAATGTCATCATTTACTGAAATTGTTTGGTAAAAGCCCGAAATGGAAGTGTTTAGAAGCATTTTTCGAGCTTTTACCACAGCTTTTACTACATAAATGTTAGGATTTACCGGTAAAACCTAGGACTTATCAGACTTTGGGCTTTTACCGTAACTTTAAAGTCTGAACTAATTGTATATAAAATAAAATTTTAATCCCTTTTCCAGATACTATCTAAGATTTTAGGTCGCTTTCATTACAAAAAATAAAAAGTTACCTGTTACAGTCGTCCGGGGAAAAGCAATTCGGGAAAATTTTTGTATATTTTCACCGATCAGGACAGCCCTAGCTTCATCCGTCTTTTTTAAAACAAAATGGAGGCCATTTAAAAAAAAATTAAAATTTTTAAAATTCAAAAAGAAGTACAAAAAAATAGAAATTAAAAAAGCTTTTCTCTTACGTGTTTGACATTGATACAAGAATTCCAGCGCATTTTTTGTTTCGACTTTACCTTAAAAAATGTATGAGATATAGCAGTTAGAAATTCTAGGGCGTCTGGCATATTGAAACAATCTGATTTTTGTCATGCGACAACACTTGTATATAATTAACCAATTTCGATGTGATAGAGCATGTGTACAGGACTTACCAAAGTCCCGACTGAGTTCGTTGGCCATCTTCATGCGTCATGCCGTTTTAAAATGACGGGTACTTCAAGATATCGCCAAATTTGGCGGCCAAACATAAATCGCTCTACAGTGCCAGCAAAAAAATCTTGACACTCAAGCTGCAATCTTAATGTTCAGATGTTTTATTTTACTATTTCCTGCTTTAAATAGAAGAAGTGGGCAAGAGTTTCTATCACGCGTTGGTCACGTGGAGTGGTGGCCTTTGCAGCTTGAGACGACTCAGCGTTCTCTCTCCTTTTTTTTTAGTTCAGGCAGTGGTTTAAAATGAGGGCTTTTTAAAAAATTTTCAATGACTGTCAAGATTTTTTTTTTTTTTTTTTTTTGCTGTCACTGTATATGAATCTTGGATATAGCTGAATAATTTGGCGAAATTCTCATTTAAATTCAGTATTGACGAAAACTGGGATTGGATCTTCTATAATCGGATTCTACTTCTTTTAGCTTCGTGTATTTGAGTAAAATTAACTGAATTTTTGTAAGGAAAGGCCTTTTTTGTGTCTGAAGATGCAAACAGGGGACCCAGTAAAATTTCTCGAAACCTAATACATAATAGGAATGAGAATCTTGAAAACGGAATCGAAAAGAATCGAAAAAAATCCGCTTTATACAGGATCCTTATGCCATATCATCTTTAGATTCTTCTATGCTTTCTCATACGCCAGACAGGATGATTTTAACAATACCGTGCTAAACATAGATGTGAGAAAAATCGACAAACAAAATCTTCATTTGACGTCCCTTCGTTCTGGCGCCCGGGGTACATGCCCCTCTGCCCCCCCCCCTTTAATTTCGGCCCTGCCAGGAAGTGAGTGAAAAATCGAATACAACACAAAATTCGATATTTATATACAGATAAATAAAAGAGTGCAAAAAAAAAACAAGAGATTTGCTTGCTTATTTTCCCAGACACAAATAAATAGATCAATAAATGTAGCCTCATGCACGTGTTTAGGAAAGGAGGAAAAGATGGTGAGCTAGAGCCGGCGACGGTCAAGCGCACGATGGAAAAACAGGTAACTGACCCAGTAGCCCACATTTTAATCAGCTTGCTTTCTCTGCCTGTATCTTCTTGTGCGTCTGTCACAAATAAAAAAAAGCCGCAATTTTAGAAACCAGCAATTTCATCTAGGGGGATGTTACATTTTATAACTGCACTCTAGGTCATGATTTACAAAAAGAGTGCTCGATTTTTTTTCTCCGTATTTTTGTCTCAAAGCATATTTAGTTAACCAGTTATTATTTTTTAATGATGTCGCCTGTTTCTTCAGGGGGGAAATTAGATCATAAAAAAAGGTCAAGGTTATCACCAGAAGGGTGCAAATACAGAAAAATGAATGTTCTTTTATCGACACTGAAGAACTGACATATGTTTAACATAGAATTACATAAATAATCTATCTACCTTTCTAATTCCACGATATTTAGTTTTTGATATCGTCTATACATTGTTAAATTAGCAAGAGTTGGTTAGATATCGATAACATCGACAAAAGGAACAACTAATAAACATGGAAAACATTAACAAACAAACAAAGAAAAACATCTTTCGTACTAAAGTTTATGATGAAGTGAAATTTATTAGATGTCGATAGCATAGATACAGTGCAGAATTATCGAACATGAAATAACCCGTTTTACTATTTTTGTGAGTTTAAATTGCACTGAAATTTGTTTAAATTCGATACCGTCAATATAATACCGAACTAGAGGACATTAATAAATTCATTTTTCTATATTTGTAAGTTTTCGGTGAACAATCACTTCCTGGAATTTTATCGCAACGGCTTTAATTTAATTTAATTTAATTTAATTTAATTTAATTTCATATTTATAAGAAAAAGAGATAATATTGTATTTTACTTGGAAATCATTTTTATGTCTCGCAAAATACAGAAATTTTCCCATTCGAGAATTAGGTAGATTTCATATGAAATACTACCTATAGCAGTCGTTACCATGGTGCGACTTTTGAAAAATTCCTTCATAACTTTTCATTATATGACCCCAGGAACACATGCATGTATGCATGTATTAAGTTTTATCCGTACGATAAAAATCGCAATTATGCACGGTTCGTCTTCAATCTCACCAAAAAAAAAAAAAAAAAAATGAGACGGCTGATATCTCGTCGGTGATTGCAAATGGGCAAAATCGGACTAAGGGGTGGAAATGGGGAGGGTTAAAACTTTTCAAACCATCAGAAAACGGACATTTTGAAATATTTCGAATCAAAACCATGTTTTAATTGTTAAACTGGGTTTATATCTAATCTTGATTTAGTTTTTATTGATGAAATTAGTACTTAACTTCGAAATCTACCTGTGCCGAGCCGGAAGGGATTCTTTTTTTTTTCTTTGTATTGCAGCGATGTTTGTGTGAGTACTTATTCTTTCCAGTGTATTTATATTTTTTGATAAAAAATTATAAAATAGCAAAATTCTAAGATTTAGTGAAAAAAATTATATCACGAGACCGTGCCATATAAAAATTGACTTAAGGGGTCTGTTAAATTTCCTGGGACTTGTTTGGGAAACTTTAAAAAAATTCGATTTTTCGTTGAAAAAAAATTATATGAAAACAACAATATTTTCTGTAATTTTAAAGAAAACCGTGCAAAGAAATTCCTATAATTATGTTAGTCATGACTAAAAATGTGTCAGTTCTTTTTAAATGCATAAACAATGATTAAAAAGATAAAGTGTAAAACAATGTTTTTCAAAATTTATATTTGAAATATTTCGACAACTGATGAACTGATTTCCCTATTTCTTCTGCTTCTTCTTAAAGAAAAAAAAACGAAAAAAGAAAAAAAGAAAAAAAAAACCCGCCAAATTATGTCTTCGGTACTTAACACATGTTTCTTTAAAAAAATTTATTCTTTCGTGTTTTATATATATAAAAAAAAAAAAAAAATTAAAAATAAATTAAAATTTCAAAATTAATGTTAAAATGCTAAAATGCAAAAAATGCAAAATTTCAAAACTTTGTCATTCAACATCTAGACAGTTATATGTATATTCTTTAATGTGCTTTTTGATTTATAGGTTTTCGATGAAACCACCCAGAGAAATGTCTGGTATCGCGGAAAGTTCCATACCGAGGAAAAGCGAGTACAAGCACATTTTTTTTTTTAATTAATGAAAATTTGTTTTTCAAAATTTCAAAATATGTGAGTTTTTGCCTGCAAAATCTACATATTTCTATCACGTTCCTAGACGAAAAAAAAAAAAAAAAAAAAAAAAAAAACTTCAGAAATTATGCTCATTTTTCAAGGCGAAATATTTTTTTGTTTAGAAGATGCAGGGTTTTTAATCAAATTTAATGTCATTTTCAGAAAACTTGACGAAATGTATGGGGAACGTTATACTGGAATTAGAAATTAATATATTGAATGTTTGACAAGCTGTGAACAATTGTTTGAAATAATTTTTAATTGTGCTTTCGTGAATGATAGTACATTTTAGTTTTCACTATCCAGTATTCAACTATCCAGAGCAATTTATATAAGAAAACCAATCGAATACCCTGAAAATTCATAACAGTATCGACGATGTACAACTCTAAATATAACTAGATGATGATATTTCAATTGGAAACTGGGGATGGAAATATACATGTTCGTACCAATAATGAGGAATTAATTATCAAGTTCCAGATAAATGACTAAAAATGCTTTTTTAAAAATTATTATTGTAAAAAAATATATATATGGATCTGAGTAAAGATAAGATGTCGAATAAGTGTTTTTTTTTTTTTTTCTTTTTTTGTCTTCAATGCTGCATACTCACATTTCTTTAAATGCACTATTTTAACAATAAATCAAGATATTAAACTGAACAATCATAATTTGAATGATTTTAACCTTTGTATCATAAATGAAAATAAAATAAATAAATACATACGTATCAACAAAGATCTTGAGAATGTCACCGTTTGAGTGATGAAACAGATGTCGATCTGAATAAAGATATTTATGCGCCTTTTAAGTGTATTTTTTACAACTTTTACCAATTTTTAGCTTACTTTGGATGATTTTAAGTGATTTTCATAATAATTTTGTTTTCATACATAATTTTATAAATACATATCTTTTACATAATAATTTTTTTTTATTAAAATGTATATATTTCCTTTGTCTACACTTTAATTATTATGCTTGTATATTTTTTATGTAATTTCTGCTTATTATGCCAATGCTTCATCAAACTGTATATACACTATACATTGGCAAAAAAGCACCAGTCACTTTTGATTTTAGACGTTTTTTCGAATATCATCACCAATATCATTTTGAGTTTTCACGTTATCCGACCGGCCTTTTTATATATGTTGTCCTGTATAAGTTGGCTTTGGCTACCAAATTGTGAAAGACAAAATGTGCCATCATTCGCGCATACGCAGTTAAGGCTGTTCTCAACTGCTCTGCTCAACAAGCTCAAAACGTTTTGACACACTTACAAATTCATTTTTTAAGGGAAAGATATAAAATTGGAAAGCCTGACCATGGAAGCGATTTGGAATCGAACTGTATTTTCCATTTTTTGATAAATAAATTACCTACTGATTTATAAGCGATTTTGATCACGTGACATGGCATTTTTCTCCCCTTACTGACTAGATTTTCTTCTTTCGTTCGGAAGTTCAGTTCAACATGCCAACTTTGACAGTATTTTGTGAAAGATCTATTGCGTTTACAAGAAAACGGAGAAAACAGTTCGATGACATAATTTCTAAATAACAACACCTTTTAATTTCAGGCGTTTCTGAACAAAAATGAATTAAAACTTATGTCAGAAAGTTGACCCTTTGGATTTGAGAACAGCCTTCAGAAATATTTGTTATAAATGCTCGTATGTTACCAAATATCCAATCATTTATTTCTAACTGCTGTATAATGTTTCTCATGCATTTTGCCAATTCTTTATAAAAGTGGAATTGAATTTGGTTGAAAATTCTGTGTGTCATAAACAAATTATATTACATTCATAATTCATTAAATGATTTTCCTTTGAATAAAAATTAAATATTATTTCTCTTGATTAACTGAAATCGTTTTATTCTCGTGATAAATATTAATTTCGTAAGTTTTTACAATTTCGAAAGAAAGAACATTTTTGAAAACATTTGTACCTCAGTCTAAAAAAATTATTCATTGTGCTCAAATTATTTGATTCATAATGAAACATATTTCATTTAATGATTTACTATTAAATAAAAGCAAAATATTTAAGACTTTCTCTTTATTATTAGCATTTTGGTGCTCGTAATAAATATTAGTTTTGTAAGCCTTTTCCAATTTCGAGAGAAAGAACATTTTTGGAAAGGTTTGTATTTTACTATAGAAATTATTCAATGTGTTGGTCGTTTTGTTAAATTATTAGATTTAATAATGAAACAAGATTCATATAAGGATTTATTACAGAAGAAAAACGAAATATTATTTCTCTCGATTATATTAGCAATCCTTTCATTTTCGGGAAAAATATTAATTTCGTAAGTTTTTCAAACTTCGAAAGAGAGAACATTTTTTTAAATATTTGTACTTCAGTCTAGAAAATTATTCACTGCGTTTAAATTATTAGATTCATAATGAAACGTATGCTAAACATCGGCATCTAATTTCTGAAAATCTAAGGCCCATTTGAAGAAATCCTTTCACAAGAATAATTAGAGATAAGAACTCTAAAACATACTTTAAATTAATCAAAATCGGTGAGAATCATGTTTGATGGTCCCCTGGTTAATGGAGATCCAAATAATAGGTGTATTTTTTTTACACGGTCTGCTCCTTAAACGTTCCACAGACAAGTACGAGAGATAATCTCTTAGCGATGTCACAGAGGTATTGTATTTTCATCTGAATTGTCTTGACAATAGAGACGTAAAGGATTATGTCGTCTATTGATTTATTTGCATTCCATATTGATTTTTTTACATTCATTTAAGGAATTCGTTTTCCACACTCGCGCGCGAGCAACGGATTATAGCAAAAAAATAATAAATGGCGGCCGCAGCGTTTTGCTGTTTCCAACTTTTGTTCAGGAACGTTTCAGATAAGAAAACCAGAATTTCACAGGAAAGAGCTAAATTATTCTGAAAACCTGAGAAAAGGCGAAACGTTCCTGGATTTTACATGGAACGTTACCATTTTTTTTACAGTGTATTAGCAATCCTTTTATTCTAGTGATAAATATCAATTTTGTAAGTTTTTCTAATTTCGAAAGAAAGAACATTTTTGAAAATATTTGTACTTTAGTCTAAAAAATTATTCATTACATTCAAATTATTGGATTCATAATGGAACATATTTCATTTAATGGTTTACTATTGAATAAAAGCAAAATATCAAGATTTTCTCTTTATTCTTTGCACGTTGCTGTTCGTAATAAATACTCGTTTTGTAAGCCTTTTCCAATTTCTAGAGGCAGAACAATTTCGGAAAGGTTTCATTTTTTCTCTAGAAATTAGTCAATGTGTTGGTCGTTTGTTAAAATAATTAGATTTAATAATGAAACAAAATTCATATAATGATTTACTACTGAAGAAAAACGAAATATTCAAACCTTTTTCTTGGTTATTGGAATATTTTTCTTCTTGTATTAAATCTTAATTTCGTAATCTTTTTCCAAATTCGAGAGAAAGATCATTTTTGGAAAGATTTGTGTTTCAGGTTAGAAAATTGTTCAAAGTGTTGGTCATCCATCCTTTTGAGTAGAAATTAAAAAGAATGATATATTAAGAAAAAGAATACGATCTACTTTCTTTTACATTAAATAACATTTATTTGACAAATAAATATATAAATTCTGTTTAAGAATTGAAAAATAAATCTCTAAAACACCTACGTTACGAAACATTCATTCTGTCGTTAATTCTTTTTAAAATAAGCTTTTCAAAACCTGAAAGTAATTCTTTAGAAAATAAATTACATAGGAATATGTTCTTTTGACTTTCATTTATTATTATCGCCAACAAACTCTATTTCAGAAATTAAATTGTTTTCTGCTTGCATACTGCTACAAGAATCATATAATGCAATTTTAAATAAATAAAGCTACACCAGAATGGTGTTTATTTAGCGGCTGTAATAAATGAAAAACTCAAACCTTCAAGATTTTTAGGTAAATCAGTTTGTTTTAATTATAACATTGTACACATTGACGCAGCAAATAATGTGTATTTTGTGTTTTAAATGCCTTTCAGAGTAAAAAATATCTGATAAGATAAATACAAAGAGTTATTTGATTCGAAAATAATGGGGTATATAAAAAAGATAAAAGAAAAAGTAACTTAAAAAAAAAAAAAAATCACTCGTTTATATAAGCATTTAGTACTTATCATAAAAATGACTGTAATTCAGGATTTCTCACCAAAATTTCCGTTACAATTTGTGGTGGGTACCAAATCTAATTTCACCGCTTTTTTTTGCATGGTAGGAAACGCTGGTTCAGTAATTTATATATATATATATATATCGTGTAAATAAGTATTCCTCAATATAATTATTTTTTAAGAGACAGTCTCTTATTTCTGGTATCAAAGAAGCATTTTATTGTGTCAATAAAGAGATTCTTCCATATATATATATATAATATATATATATAATATAATATATATATAATAATATATATAATATATAATATATAGTATATATAATATATATATATAATATAACATAATATATATAATATAATATATATATAATAATATATATAATATATAATATATATTATATATAATATATATATATAATATATATATAAAATAATTATATTGAAGAATATTTATTTACACGATATATACAAGAAGATACTATTTACATAATTATGAATACATCTTAATTTTGTCTTCGTGCACACATCTATCTCACTTTTTATACGTCTCTTTCCAACATACTTCATCATACCTCCTCATTCACCGCCAAAACATATTCTAATGTTCTTTTTCTCCACAACTGACTTCAGTTACTGCTCGCAAAAAGAGCGTCTGTCGTACCGAAGGTTAGCTTTAGCGCGCATGCATTGCCGCTGTCAGCAATCGCTAGAGTATCTTTAGATGGCAGAGTTGCGATCTCCAATCGCTCCTGGCGGCGCTTTGTAAGCTAGCGCTGTGGCGCCTTGGGCAAGTTGCAATCCCACAGCTCAGCCGTACTGCTAGACATTCGGCCTCGAATGCATCCTTGTCTGCTGGAAGCAGCAGCTGGATCACCTAGAAAGATTAAAAAAAAAAAAACAGCAGCATCCAAAGTTCTATTTTGAAAAAAAAAAAGGAATCATTAGTAAAATCTTTCTTCAAAATTTAAATTATTTCTTGAAAAAATTCTTCTTATTCCTTTTTTTTTCTTTACGTCTTTTCGTCTGATTCGTCTACTCTTTTCTTACGTCCTTCCGTCTTCCCTTTCCTTACATCTTTTCGTCTTCTTTTTCCTTACGTCTTTTCGTCTTCTTCTTTTTTACGTCTTTCCGTCTTATTTTTTTTCATTCCTTCGGGATTTTTTTTTTCAAAATCCTTTTAATTGCCAGTCCGGTGGTGTGTCGTATTCGGGGTAGTGTCATAATCGGTGAAATTCTTCTTTTTTTTCTCGAAGTCAAGCTTCATCCGTCCAGGGCTTCTTGTACTCGGCGCAAGTACTGGTGACCATTGGACTTTCATTAAATCCAACTTTCTGTACATCGTAGGTGTCATTATTTTTTACTTTGGTGACTTTGTAAGGACCTAAATATCTTTGTTTTAACTTCAAACCTGGACCTTGTTGTGTGCGTTTATAGCAACCATATCATTAAGTTTAAATTTGTTAGGCTTTTTTCGTTTGAGATTATAAGTTTTACGGTTATCTTCCTGGACTTTTAAAATTTGTTTTTTAGCGTCTTTTCTTCACGATTATTAATAAAATTGGATTGTATTTCAGCATTCAAAAGACTAGCAATCTCAATGTTATTTTTTAGCTTCATTTTAGTACCAAACATCAGCTCGAAAGGGGTTGTGTTAATACTTCAATGAAAGGTCGAATTTATCACTTGTTGGATATCGCTTACATGTGTATACCACCTCGTTGGATTATCTACAGATAATTTAGACAGACCAGATATTATGACTGAATTTAAACACTCGACTTGGCCGTTAGCTCTTGGTAACCCTGTGGTAATCGGGATATGTTTAATATTTTCTCTGACGCAATAATCTTCAAAAGCTTTAGAGGTAAAAGCAGGACCTTAATCTGAAATTATGCGAAATGGACTTTCAAAGACAGTTTTTTGGATTTCTAATTTAGAAATTACTTCTGCAGTGTCAGTAGATTTTGTGGGATACAACCAAACAAATTTTGTGAATGCGCCAATGACCGAAAAAAATATGTTTGTAATTTTTATTCGTTTTCTCCAATGGACCTAAGTGATCAACATGGTACGTATGTAACGGAGTTTCTTTTTTTTCTATAGGGTGTAGCAAACCTTCTTGTTTACCAGATTTCCGATTAATTAAAATACAGGGAGCACAATTTGATATACATTTCTCGATTTTTTGTTTAACTTTGGGGATGTAAAAATCATTCTCTAAATTTTTTTCCCGTTCGTGCGACTGCGTAATGACCTTTTTCGTGAGCGGCCTTAATTATATTCATTTGCATTTAATCTGGTACAACTAATAAATCATTACCATTAACACATTTATAAAGAACATCATTTTTAACTAAATAATCATCATAAGATTTTACTTTTAGAATTTCTTTTATGATTTTAATATGCTCGTCAGTTTCTTGAGCTTGGATAATTTTTAAAGTTAAGCTATCTTGGATTACAATACAAATAGGATATCTGCTTAATGCATCAACATGCCTCATACAAGTACCGTGTCTATGCTCAACAGTATAATTGAAATCAGGTAACATTATTGCCCATCTAGCTATTTTTGTACTCATTTCTTTCTTATCCATAGTCATTTTAAATGCATTACAGTCGGTTACAATTTTAAATGGAATACCTAGCACATACACTCTAAACTTTTTCAAGGCTTCAATTACAGCTAAGATCTCTAATTCATAGCTAGTATACTTTCGTTCAGCTTCGGTTGTTTTTTTACTGGCGAAATAAACTGGATGAAAGAGATTATCTACTGGAGATTGTTGCATATTAATACACCTCCATAGCCATCAATACTGGCATCCCAATGGATTTAGGTCGCGCTTTTGGGATTGTAAATTGAAAGTACTAGTTCTGACGACAAAATGCTTTTGAGTTCATTAAAAGCTTTCTGTTCTTCTACATCAAACTTAAATTTAGAATCTTTTCTTAACAGGTCATTCAACGGTTTAGCTATAACCGAATAATTTCTTATAAACTTTCGAAAGTATCCCGTCAATCCTAAATAACGTTGAATATCTTTGGTACACTTTGGTTCGGGGAAATTTATTACTGCTTTTGTTTTCAGTGGGGGGGGAGACACAATTTATCATTTATGATTCTTTACCCCAAACAATCAATTTCAAGCTTAAAAAAATTGCATTTTTTAAGATTTAATTCCAACCCGTATTCCGATGCAGTCTCAAGAACAAGTTTTAATTTTTCTGTATCTTCAGCTTCGTTTTCGGCGGGTAGTATTAGGTCATCCATATAAATGACTACAGTATGATCTTTTAATAGATACTCTAATACATTACAAATATATTTTTGAAAAACACTAGTGCTATTGGTCAGCCCGAATGGACACTTTAAAAATTCGTACTGTCCTTCATGAGTGACAAAAGAGGTGTATTTCTGGGAGCCTTCTTCAACCTCTACATGAAAAAAGCGTTTTTTAAATATATGGTTGTAAATACTTCAGCAGAATGTAATTAATCTATAACATCATCTATTACTGGTAATGGGAAATGCTCACGCACTGTCTTTTTGTTAAGACGTCTTTAATCAATACAAAGTCTTATTGTGTTATCTTTTTTTTAACTAACACAACCGGCGACGAGAAATTAGAAGAACTTTTCCGAATGATTCCCTGAGCTAGCCACTCCTCAATTTGGTCTTCAACTATTTTTTTCTCACATGGCGGTAATCTTCGAGGGGAAGAACAAACTGGGATTTCATCAGTTAAATTAATTTTCATTTTAATATCTACTGTTTTAGTTTTAATTGGCCCATAATTCTCAATTAAAGAGGAAAATTCCGAACGCAAATTTTTGTCAGCAATGTGACTTAAATCAATTTTAAGCTCATCTAGAACATTTACAATGTTAACTAAAAATCATTAGACTGAACTTCTGTTTTAAACAATTTCACTACATTCTCAGAAATAGTTAATGTATCTTGATGAATAACATCAGTGCCAATAATTAAATCGAAATTAATGTAACTGTCATTAACGACAAAAATGTCAACTTTAAATTTTGAATTATCAACTTCAATTTCTGAATTGAAATAACCTTCTGGCTTAATTGAGGTTTTCCCTAAACCGGTCAAAGTGATACCCGTAGGTTTTAATTCCACAAAGCTCTTCAAATTATCATAAACACTTTTCTTTAACAGAGT
Source organism: Maratus speciosus (assembly GCA_963932465.1). Lineage (NCBI taxonomy): Eukaryota > Metazoa > Arthropoda > Arachnida > Araneae > Salticidae > Maratus > Maratus speciosus. The sequence continues at coordinate 435,205,562 of OZ010790.1, read as the reverse complement.
TTTTTGACTACCAGTATCTATCAAGGAGGTTAAATGTAAAGAATAAAGCTTTATCTCTTTTAGAATTAAATCTTGGGATGTAATAGTGTTAACATGTGGCTGTGCGTTTTTAACATTTGTATCTTTCGATTTACTACACTGAAATTATTTGTGACCATAACTGTTACAAGCGAAATAAAGGGGCCCTTTATCTTTATTAACGCAGTTAATGCTTTTATGATTATTCTCGCCACAATTATAACAGCGCATATTTGGCTTTAGAGGCTTAAATCTGTTCTTAACTTCAACTTCGGATTTAATTTTAGGCTTAGCTCTTTCATGTTTATGAGATTTTGCATTTTCATACTCCGACCGTAGTTTTTCACAGACTTTTAATTTTTGTTTGAATTCTAAAATCGAATGACATCCATATAATATTAATTTTCCTAAAAACAGGGTCGGGTATGCCATTTATAACATACTGCACCAATGCGAAATCCTCAATGTTACCACGTGAACCTAATTGTTTCATAACAAGAAAATACTCTTCAAGTGTTTCATTTTCATGTAATTTTCGTTTATTTAACAAATAATGTAACTCCGCAGAATTATAAGTAGTACTAAATTCAGAAATCAAAAGTTGCTTCAGTTCCTCATATGAATTTATGTGCAATTCGGTCTGAACCAACAATTAGCTTTTCCTCTTAAGGATCTTTTTACAAAAATGAATTTATGTAATTCCGTTAAATTAAATATACTAGTGACATCATCAAAGTTACTAAGCCAAACATTTATATCCTGGAATGAACTACCATCAAATGGAGGTACAACATTTTCAATATTATTGAAACTAATAGTTGATGGTACAAAACTTTGAGCTGGAAATTGCTTGTTTTTATCCAAATTTGATGATTCCATATCATTACTTGCTGAACTATTATTTAAAGGTAATTCGTGTTCCGAATCTGTATCGCTGTCATTCTGAACATTAGCTTGTAGCAAGCTTAAATCTGATATATAGGTAACTAATCGCGTCATAAGATCAACTAAAGATCCTTCATTCGAAATACAAAGTACATTACAATTTGTAATTAAATCATTTAGAGAAAATACGCTTGAATTTTTGTAATTTTATTTTTAAATTCGGAACTATCGGTTTGACAACCAAAATCAGAAAATAACCTTATTATTTTTCTATTGAATCTGTCACCTTCTGCATCAAAAATGAATTTGTGCAAACGCTTTATTTTGCTTGTTTTTTCATTTTTAATCACAAGTTCCAGTTCAGGAATATCAACCAATTTCATCATGAAATAAAAAATATATTACGTACAATGTACTCACCACTAAGAATAATATCCACCTTAAATGAAGAATTTTGTAATTTTTATTACACTTTCGGCGATATTATCACACTGATCATGCTTGTGGGCAGCGGCATCAAAACTTTCATTCTACTTCTAGCACCAAATTTATGGAAGAATATTTTTGCTGACACAATAAAATGCTACTTTGATACCAGAAATAAGAGACACTGTCTCTTAAAAAACAATTATATTGAAAAATACTTATTTACACGATATATACAAGAAGATACCATTTACATAATTATTAATACATCTTAACTTTGTCTTCGTGCTCTATCTCACTTTTTATACGTCTCTTTCCAACATGCTTCAGCATACCTCCTCATTCACCGCCAAAACATATTCTAATGTTCTTTTTCTCCACAACTCACTTCAATTCTTGCTCGCAAAAAGAGAGTCTGTCGTACCGAAGGTTAGCTTTAGCGCGCATGCGTTGTCCCTGTCACCAATCGATAGAGTATCTTTAGATGGCAGAGTTGCGATCTCCAATCACTCCTGGCGGCGCGTTGTAAGTTAGCGCTGTGACGCCTTGGGCAAGATGCAATCCCACGCACATATATATATTTCTCTGTTTCTGTTTTAAAATATAGGAACAGGAAAAAAAAGCATTATTTAAGCTACCTTTTTTGATTTTCTAAATTGATTTCTCAACGTATAATCATAATTTAATTAATGTAAAAATATTAATTGGTTAAAGCGTATTTTTTATAAATATACCGTAGAAAAGTGTCTAAATTCAGCACTAATTGTAACCATGAAAAACATTTGGTGATTTATCACGTGTGGCGGCCTAACGGAAAATGCCTTATACAATATAATACACTCTTTATTTTTTATTTATATTTTCAACTTTTTTAATGTTTAGAATATTTCATTGTTGCAATTTTTTCGCCAGTTTGTTATTTTGGCAAGCGGTATTTGGAACATAATGAAATCAATATGTTATTCTAACTCGTATACAATTGTAACCAGTGTTGAATTCAAGGGGTGGCCCTGGGGGTACATTCCCCCCGGTGCAATAAGACCATGCCCCCACCCGAAAGATTTGTGATTTTGTGTTTTTAGTGGTCAAAAAGTGCAATTTCTCCCGAAACTCTATAATGCCCCCTCGGAGCTACATATATCTCTCCCGGAGAAAAGCGTCTGAATCACACACTAATTGTAACCATGAAGAACATTTGGCGATTTATCACGTGTGGAGGCCTAACGGAAAATGCCTTATACAGTTAAAGTATTAATTAACAATTAAGTTCGAAATATATAAAAATGCTGTACTGTTACTAGAACGACACCTGTGTACCTGTACAGTGCACGGTGAGTGATTTACTGATTCTAGCTGACCAAAAGTCGATTTTTTAAAGTTTATCCTAGCGTAATTTATTTTTTGCCTGTTATAGCTCAATAGTTAGGGCTTTGTATCCTGCTATTGGATTTGATATAAATATAACTGTATGGTCCATAGACTAGTGCAAAGTTGGTGCTTCTTAGATGGGAATCAATCAATCAATTTGAGTATAGTTCTTTAATCTATTACTTGAAACGGAATAAAATATACTGCTCGATTATGGACGCTTCCAGACGAAATATGGACTTTATTTTATCGGATTTATGTGCATAAAGTTTGCATATCAGCTGCTATTTCATATTTAATGTCGCAAAAACTCTGTATTTTTTTTACAATTTTTCAGTTTTAATATAGTAAAAGTTATATGATAAAGCACGATTAAGCTCAATTTTTGATATGATTAAGTAGTTTAAATTATTACCTTTTCGTTCCCGTTTAATTTGTCTGCCCTTAGGTGCCCCCTAGTTTTTAGATTTTTTTTTATAGCTTATTAAGTATAAATATTTTTTTATTGAAATTTTAGTTCAAGTACCAATTTCTTTTTATCAAAGACGGCAGAATTTAAGTTAGTCACATAAATAAACCTTTGCACCATTATGCAACGGCGACAAGATTTAAAATTTAACGAAAACGTCAATTTGGTTGAAAATATTTTGTTTATAGAGGAAAATTACATTGAAGAGCACATGAAGTTTTGCAAGAGCGAAATGTTTAAATTTATGACCAAAATTGGACAAAAGTTGCCAGTTGTATGTAGATATTTCAGGACAAAATGATTTAAAATATATTACTTGGCTGCAAATTTCGAGTGGTTACAAAATTGATCTAGACAAATTGTCCAAATTCAGATTTGATACAATGCAAAACATAATGTTGGAATTTCTCATGATATCTTATGATTCTCATTCTTTACATAAGGTCCCTCTGTGCAGAGATAAATATAAATATACAACAGAATATACACAGCAGCAGTTACACAGCAATTTTCACACACAACACATACAACACAGCAATTTTCATTAAAGCTGACTAATGTTTGTCCCGTATCTTAAATTTTAGAAAAGAATTTTTAGGATTTGTTATAATAATACAAAAATAGTTTTATCACTTTAGCTTCCATACCGTTAAGAAAGTATCATTAAAATTATCAAGAAGAACGTAAAATCATTAGTCCATCAGATTAGGAAGCATTTTTCAACGCATTCGGACTACAATAATAAAAATTCATAGCTTAATAACGTGCAAAACAATGTCTAAGTAATAATTTGTAAAACATATAACACGTTTGAAAACACAATTTCAACCAAACTCAAAAAAATAGCTGAAAATTTTGTACATCCCTGTATATGAACTGTAGAGTTATCATATAATTCACAATATGCTAAAATTTAGAACAGTTAGTGAATGCATTGCACAGTTGAAAATTCCTAGTCAGCAATTTCTGTCAATAAACGGAAATGTACTACAGATGTTTTGTGCAGCCCTGTATATGATTTATAGAATTTACACACACTAAATAGCATGCCATTTTTATAATTTAAAAAAGTATTCCACAACTGAAAACGCACTTCCATCAATTATTGTTCATACAGAGAAAAAAATAACTGATTTATTTTGTGTGCCCCAGTATATGAAAGATGAATGGCACATCATATTCAATAGTAAGCATCTTATAGAGCACCTCGGAGATATATATCAATTTAAATACTTTTGAAATTGTGTAACATGAACAAAATACACCACAAAACTTTTTTCTCCATAGACTGTAATGTAACTTAATTCTTTTTAGTGTCCCTGTAAATGATCGATGAATGCTATCCATACCATATTCTATAGCAATCATCTTGTAGTGCACTTCATATATATGTACATAAACTTTAAAGTGTTTGAAATTATGAAACATCATTAAAAACCACCACAAACGATTTTTCCCCATAGGCCGTAATGTAATGAAATACTTTTGAATGTCCCTGTAACGAAATAATGGCTGCTACATGCTACATTTTGCAATACCTAACATTTAATAGTGAATATCAATAACATTTTTCAATTTCATAGCGATGCGACTATATTGACGCCAAAAATAATTTTGGCCAACTAGAATCGGTAAATCACCCACCGTGCAGTGGTGGAAAAAAAAAGTAAACACCCCTTACTAACTCTGCAAAAAATTATCGTAGAAGAAAGTTACTAGTACCACGTGATTGGTAATAAAATCTACTTTTAAACTTTGTATATAAAATTTGCTTAGGGGGCAATCTACATATTAAAACGAACCATAACTTTGTTTGTACAATAATCTGTTTTTAGATGGTTTTGGATTATTGGAAGTTCGGTTAAATTTTTTTTGAGAGAAATAGGCTGTTCGGATAATTGGAAGTTCAGTTAATTTGAGTTCCGACAATCGGCGCTCCACTGTAGTTCATTTCTTGCCACATACACGTTAATCAATTCTCAGTTACTGAACTCACGATTTTCACAATTCGATTTACCCAAATCTTGAAGATTTGTAGGTATAGTTGGAACGTGCACTATTTATGAACCTCAACAGATAAAAATCGCAATCGCTTAGATATGGAGACCTGGGAGGAAATAGACCTGTTGAGTTAATGCATCATAAGGAGCAATAGACCAAACTTTGATCTAGTCAAACTTCTGTATCCAGTGATGTGCGGAATTTGCCTCTGTCTCAGAGTCCTGCATGGGTGAGGCTGTACCATATCCGAACTAGAAATACGACAACCGCAACCGGACCGGAATCTGAAATGAAAGGAAAGTAAATCATGTTTTAATGCAATTATGAAAAGTAGTAATCCACATTTATATCTCTAATAAGAATTTTATCTTTTATCCAGAAAAATGGACAAATCTATATTCTTTAATATTCAAATATAGTAAAACGTTGAATAGAGACCTGCATCGGGTCGGGTTGTCCCTAATTTCCATTTTTCGGGTCAGGATAACACTAATTTTCTTTCTACGGGTTGGATTCATTCATTATTCTTGCTGGTCATATTTAGGTTTTTTGCAAGTCGGATTGTTGTGATTTTCAGAAAAGGTTTCAGCAGAACTGTGTTTCAGATGAAAACAAATATGTAATTGAATGTGAATGCGTATATATTCAATTTACTGCATGAGAAGTAAAATGCATATAAGAAATGTGACCATGGATTATTCTTTCTTTTCGGTACAGTTGAGAACCACAAGCAGGGATGACCGAGCTTAGCTCGGTCAAAATTAGCCTTGTGTTCAATTCAATATTTTAATCTCACAGTATCATTCTTGCTGTTTAGATACAATTGGCATTATCCAATGACCCACTAACCGAATTTTTTCGAACATGCGACCTAACCAATGCTCTTCTCGAACCCGAAAACGATAGAATACAAAATTTAGTCAAAATCGTTAAAGTCGTTTTATACATAGAATTAGCTTGACCCACGGTAACCCAAAAGGGATCCACTAATCTAAATTTATCGATCATGTGACCTATCACAATGGTCTTCTTGTACTGGGAAACGATGTAATAAAAATTTTGTCAAAATCGTTTGAGCCGTTTTTTAGATACAATTAGCTTGACTCATAGTGACCCAAAAATGGCCCGTAATCGAGTTTTCTCGAACATGTGACTTTGCCCAATGGTCTTCTCATGGCCAGAAATGGTATAATACAAAATTTTTTAAAAATGTTTTAAGCCGTTTTTTTAGATACAATTGGTTTGACTCACAGTGACCCACACATGACCCACTAGTCGAATTTTCTCGAACATGCGACTTAGTCCAATGGTCTTCTCATGCTCAAGAACTATATAATACAAAATTTTGTCAAATTGTTTTGAGCCGTTTTTTTTTTTTTTTTTTTTTACAATTAGCTTGACCCACAGTGACGCAAAAATGACCCGTAATCGAATTTTCTCGAACATGTGACTTAGCCCACACGTCTTCTCATGCTCCAAAACGGTATAATACAAAAATTTGTCAAAATTGTTTGATTCGTTTTTTAGATACAATTAGCTTGACCCACAGTAACCGAAAAGGACCCACTAATTGAATTTTCTAGAACATGTGACTTAGCCCAATGGTCATCTCAAGCCCAGAAGCTGTATATTACAAAAATTTTGTCAGAATGTTTTGAGCCTTTTTTTAGATTCAATTAGCTTGGTTCCTGACCCATTGTGACCCAAAATGACCCACTAATCGAATTTTCTTGAACATGCGACCTAGCCCAATGGTATTCTTGTGCCCGAAAACGATAGAGAGCAAAATTTCGTCAAAATCTTTAGAGCCATTTTCTAGATAAACTTAGCTTGACCCACAATGACCCAAAAATGAACCCCTAATTGAATTTTCTCTAACATGTGACTTAGTCTATTGGTCTTCTTGTAATCCAAAACAGTAAATTACAAAATTTAGTCAAAATCGTTAGAGCCGTTTTTTAGATAAAATTAGCCTGACCCGAAGTGACCCACAAATGACCCATTAATCGAAATTTCTCGAACATGTGACCTAGCCCAATAGTTTTCTCATGCTCAAAAACAGTTGGATATAAAATTTAGTCAAAATCGATTGAGCCTTTTTTTAGATATAATTAGCTTGACCCTGACTCATTATGATCCAAAATGACCCACTAATCGAATTTTTTCGAACACATAACCTAGCCCAATGGTCTTCTCGTGCCCGAAAATGGAAAAATATAAATTTTAGTCAAAATCGTTAGAGCCGTTTTTAAGATAAAATTTACACACACACACACACACATACACACGCTACACACGCAATTTTTACTCGTATTATAATATAAGATTTATTCTTCTCTCGTAATATGAAATGAACGGTCAAGTTCGAGCATTATTCGCGCACAGAGGGTTCCGTTGAATAAATATATGAATTTGTAATTGTATTATTAAAAAAATCGTTGCTAAAATAATACTAAGACATTGTAAAAAACTATACAACGTAGGGTTGGGTATAACAGTATATATTAGAAAAGTGTAAATGGATATATCATGAAAGTTCAAAGAGATATGGAACCTAAATAATATCAAATAAAGATATTCTGCATAACTCATTTTTTAATGTTATCCTAATCTGTTTATGATGAGCTTAATTCGGTACTGACCATAAAAGCAGTGCATATTTAAACTTCATTTGGCATTTCATAAAACTAAATTCAGCCTAGAAATAACCTATATTTCTACAGTGTAGCTAAAACAAAACCTTTGTTCAAATTTTAAATTTGGCATTGTGCTAAGCGCGCTTTGAAAGAAGGTCGCAAAGTTGCAACGCCGCCTTGGTCAGTACCGCGTTTTTCCAGATAGGTTTTTAATTAACTTTTAAAGTCATTCGAGGCGTATTGAGAGATCCACTCAATGCAAACTAGTCGCGAATCCCACAGTATTTATGTGATTCATTCTAATTAAACCTTTCGAGGGCCGTGTCCTTAAAAAAAGCACACCTAATTTTAATTCCAAAACAGACAAACGGCACCAAGAATATTTAATTAAAATTTTCCTTTTATCATGTACGTGAAAAAAAGCAAGTTCGCATTTTCTAATAAATTCGTTTATAAATTCTGGTGTCAGTCCATTATTTCATAAGTTTATAAACAGAATTACTCCGCGCCGGAAAGGGTTAAATGGTCGCAGGACTCTTAAAGTTTCAAAATTTTAGAAATTTTGATTTTTTTTAGATGTTAAACTCCTATCTTTTCTGAACATTTTGATATAATTGATTCCTTGAAATTCACAATAGAGCAGAAGTTATGGCTTTTAGAATTCTACTCGCTCCACAGCTGAAGCGGCGTTTCCCAAACTTTGAAGTCATTTTTCTCCAAATGTCGTCTTTTGGGCATAACGCGCAGGATACCTCAAAAACTTCTGAATATTTTTTCATGAAATTTTCAAAATATATATTTGATGTTAATCTGTATAAACTGGACCGAAAATTTCCTTTTTATTGTTCAAAAAAATATTTTTTTAATGTGATTATACTGTTGAAATTTTCAAAATTTTGTGTTAGCTAAATGCAACATTGCATTAAAAATATAAAAATGCTTTAAATGCAAATTTACATAAGTTCAGGGTAATTATTACAATCTGAAGTATAAGTAAGCACTAAAATTTTCTTTCTAGTTGCAATATTTATTTTCTAATCCTGCAAACTGTTGTGCCAATTTTCTGTTCGACAAATGTCTAACAGTTTCGAGCCCCCCTATAAATACTAATTCTGCATTTTGCAATGTTTTAAATACATGAAATGAAAGAACATACTTATATCTTTCATCCCAATTAAAATTGCGTTTTAAAGTCATATACATTTTAAGACATTTAATGTTGTAAATGGTCTTTTTTTTATTTTTTCCCATTTTTTTGTGTCCTGTGACCCCTGAAATTAGTATGTTTTTAACAATTTGACATTTATTGCTTTTATACCGTTACTAGACATCACATTACACATATATATCATTAAAACTTGTTAACTAGGCATAGAGTACGCTTCCCCTGTCATTGTGTATGTCCAAACTGGCCGTATCTTTAAGGGTTAATATCTCGGCTAATTACCGATGATTTTTTTCGAAATTCATTATCAACAATGCTTTTATACTTCTACTACGATAGGTACATCCAGCGATGCTCAACAAATTTTCCAAATGCCCGTAAATCGAAATTTGTGTGTAATAGACAAATGCGATTTTTTCAAAAACTATGTAACCTTTGGTGATCGCTATAATTTTCTGGCAAGGTTTAAATTAACGTCTACTACCTCTAATTTTTTTCATATTTTTAGTTTCAGTAGATTCGGAATTAGATGGGAGGGAACATATTTTTGCTCTACATTTTCGACAATATTTTTGAAAATATAATACCTAAAATTAAAAGGAATATATTTTTGAGTTCAGCGTTACGAAAGTTTCACACGATACCCCACACGATATATAAAGAAAAGATTTTTTTTTTTCAAGTACCATAATTAGCCCCACTACATTTTTACTAAATATATTTAGGAATGTTTATTAATCTGAAAATATGTGGGTCAATGGTCTTTATTACTTCCCCGAATTTGAACTTTCCACGTTCCATAGTTTACGAGTAAAATGGCTGTGACAGACAGACACAGGAGTGATCTTATAACGGTTCCGTTTTTACTTTTTAAGTACGGAACCCTAATATATTGCCAACATTTCGTTTTTGATATACACAAAAACACATGTATGGTATTTGTGATAGTTTATGGTCAAATATACATATTAGGTGTTGTATAGATTTGGAGGTGCCCACTTTTTAGAGGTATTAGCCTACAAATATACTGTGTGTTAGGAATTGAAAAAGCGTTCGCTAAAAAGATGTGTCCGCTTTTTGTCGCATTTTTTTTGTACATTATTGCGGCTTTATTATACATAGACTTCTAAACTGAAAATGTATTTTGGACATTTTTTTTGAAAAACCGAGTCAGCCCGAATCCAACCCGCAAAAGTCAAAACCCTAATCGAAACCGACCAGCAAGGGTCAAAACTCAAATCGAAACCGACCCGAAATCGAAACAATGAAAATTAACCAGACCCGCAGCAAAAAAAGTAGAAGTCAACCCTACCTGAACCCGACCCGCAACGAAAAAATATGGCGCATACCGACCCAGCCCGAATCGCCAGTCGTAAAATCGCGGAGGTAAAAGCGGCCAACCTGACCCGATGCAGGACTCTACTCTGTCTTATATAGTTTGTATGAAATAAATTTTTCAGATATTCTCTTTTGTTTTGAAATATCTTGCATTATACTAAAAGAATAGTTTCGCCCATACTTATAATTTTTTTGAAAATAAGTAAGTAGCTTTCAGTGGCTTTTTTTTTCCATTTTTAGCCGAAACATCAAGGTCAAGGGCAAATTAAATTAATAAGACGGCTTTCTCCTTAAAAAGTTCGCGTATAATTTGCATTTCGATAATTCACACTTTGTATAATAATGATTAATTTCATGCTGGTTGCTTAAGAAGAGCCCTTGCTGTGGCTGAGTGGCGTTGGCCTGTGCAAGGGCGTGGCAGGTCGCCGGGGTTATTGGGTGAATATCGGGGTGAAACGGGGTCACTCTTCCCTGGGGCGAGTTCTTTTATTGTGTATTATCGAAGACGGTGACAAGTAATTTGAATGGGGAAAGCCAACTTTATATATATTCATTGGGAGAATGATAGGTTAAGATATGATTTGTTGAAAGAAAAGAAACTCTAAGAGGTTATATCTGTTTCGATTTTTTGGCCGGTGTTGCATAAACAGGTAATTAGTCACCGGCTAAAGGAAATTGTCTGCTTAATCTACTCAATTAATAGGGTCGACATTGTAGAAGCCTGTTTCCAAATGATAGAATTTCCATGAATTATGTTTCAATGAGTTGTTTCTATCGAAATGCAAACTATCTCATTCAATAGCTTGTTGGGGCAGGCTCTTCGTCGCACTGCGTGGGGTTTTAGATCGTTATAAGAAAAAAAAAAGTTTTTTTTTCATTTCTTTTTACAGGAGTGCATATAAAATAAACGGTCAAGTGCGAGTATTACTCGCGCACAGAGGGTTCCGTACAATAATATATGAATTAGTAAGTGTATTATTAAAAAAATACCGTTGCTGAAAGAATAATAAGGCTTTGTAAAAACTATACAACGTAAGGTTGGGTATAGCTGTATAGTATGCAGGGTGCAAAGGAAAGTCCCTCTAACCTGAAAATACTTGCGAACGGAGAGAGCTACAGCTATACAAGTGAGGTAACGGTACAGTAAAGAGACTACGCCCGACCTAAGCAAACGACAGCTGACCCTTAGTGGCGAAATTTGGAAGATAGCCATTGCAAATCTAAAACGAAAAGAGGTAGAGCAAATTTTCCAATTAGAAAGTTTTAGAGCATCAATTAATTAGTACGAAACGATATTTGGTTCACACGGATAAGATAAATCGTCGCCTGCATATCCAAAAATGTCCGAAATCGATGAGCGACGATTCTACTTTGCCTATTCACATTCCGGAAATGTAGCAGTGCACAATTGCAGATTGTGACATTGTACTGTGCTGTAATGTCTGTAAAGATTTAATTTCCAATGCATTTAAAATTTTAAAATAACCCTTTCAGGGCCAGAAGAATTCTGTTCGTAAACTGATGAAATAATTGACTAACACCAGAATATTCAAACGAATTTCTCAGAAAACAAAAAACCGCGAATTTGCACTTTCATTACAAAAGCAAAATTTTATTAAAATATTCTTGGTGCCATTTATCAGTTTTGGAATTAAAATTAGGTGGATAGACCGTCTAGCCACCGCCCTTGAAAGGGTTAAATCTATGTCGTCGTATTGAAGAGGCTTGCAATAGACGTTCCATGCTGAGAAATGTGCATGCAGAATTACTCTCACGAATACAAACGTGTATCGTGAGCAATGGCGAACTTTTCGAACATACTGAATATTAACTTTTTATCACTGTGAGACAGTTTGTCTTTTTTTTTTATTTTGTGTGTATGATGTTATCAAAATGTATTGAGATAAGTACGTATTTATAGCATAAATTGTGCACAGTTCTTCACACTTCTGACTATTCCATTCAAACGTTTACACAAAATGGAGTGCATCGATTTCGGACATTTTTGGGTAAACAGGCGAAGATTTATCTTATCCAAGTAAACCAAATGTTGTATTCTATTAATTAATTTATACTCTAAAACTTTCTATCTGGAAATTTTGCTCTATCTCTTTTCGTTTTCGATTTGCAGTGGCTATCATTCAAATTTCGCCACTAGGGGCGCTGCTGTCGTTTTCATTAAATCGGGCGTAGTCGCTTTACTATACCGTTCCCTCAGTTGCATAGCTGTATTATAGCATAACTATTTTCAGGTTAAAGGGACTTTCCTTTGCACCCTGTATACTAGAAAAGTATAAATGGATATACCATAAAAGTTCAAAGATATATGGAACTTAAATAATAGTAAATATAGCTATTCTGTATAATTTCTATTCCATATAGGTTTTTAGTTAACCTTTAAAGACATAGTAGGTGTATTGGAGAGCCACTCAATGGAAACTCGTCGCGAATCCCATAGTATTTATGTGATTAATTCTCATTAAATTAGTCTGTTTTAACAATTTGGCGTTATTGCTTTTATACTGCTACTGGGCATTGCATTACATAAATATATCTTTAAAATTTGTTATCTAGGCTTTAAAAGCCGATGGAGCATAGAGTACGCCGTCCCTGTCATTATGTATGTCAAAACCGTCCGTGTCTTTAAGGGTTAATATCTCGGCTAATTACCGACGATTTTTTTTCGAAATTCATGATCAACAATGCTTTTATACTTCTTCTAAGATAGGTACCTCCAGCTCTGCTCAACACTTTTGCTGAAGCAGTAAATCGAAATTTGAGTGTAACGGAAAAATGCAATTTTCTCAAAAACTATGTGACCTAGTGTAATCGCTATAATTTTCCTGCAAGGTTTAAATTAATGTCTACTACCTCTAATTTTTTCATAATTTTAGTTTCAATAGATTTGGATTTAGATGGGGGGGGGGGGGGTGGAACATATTTTTGCACTACATTTTCCACCATAACTTTGAAAATATAATACCTAAAATTAAATGAAATATATTTTTGATTTCAGCGTTACAAAAGCTTTCACACGTTACCCCACACGGTGTACAAAGAAAAGATTTTTGAAGTGAAAACTTCTTTAGGCGCGTTGAGCTTTTTTTGAGATGGGGAAAAACCACTGATTTCGAGACACTGTAACGTAACCGACATGCTAGCATTTTGACACATAGACACTAGCGCGCCAAGCGGTGAATGACAGGAACTTTTCCCTCTTCAGTTCAATCCGCAAAAGAAGAAGGAAGCTAAAACTCACTTTTTCTCCCGGCGTATTGCTAAAACAAATTATTATTTTGTTTTTCGTCAGTTAAAATGAATTATACCGTATTCGTGACCTACCTATTTCGTGTAACTAAAAACCGATAACGCTGTATTTTATCGTGTTGATGGTCTGGTCAATGACCAACAGTATTGGCGGGAATTTCGATTACGGAAGATAAAATACGGGGCACAGATGTCAGATACGCACTTGGGTACCTAATTGACAGCAAAATGGCGTTACTTTATTTTACAAGGTAACCCGGCTACTGTTGCTTATTTATTAATAAATTGTTCATTTACTTTTATTTTATTTTTATAAATTGTACAATTGTTTTGTTCTATAGTTATTAATGAAATTACCGTTTATTTATTGTTGTTTACTTTTTAAAACAATAGAAAATAATTTAAAAATATATATTGTAACTGGTATTGGAAAACGGGCTTTCGCCAAATTGACGTTAAAAAATCGCGCCAAACCTGGTTCGTATATCACATCTCTGCCAAATTCTCGGTTTTTTGATTTTTCGACTTTTTATCCAAATTTTCCGGATTTTTTAAATTTTCCCTTTCATTGTATCCCAAACACTACCTTCATACCAAATTTCAAGATTCTATGGATGCAGGACGTACCTCTGAGTTTTGATGATCCGTGAATCAGTGTCGAAAAGGCGAAAGTTTGAGTTCATATATCTTCTGAAATAAAAAAGATAGAAACGTGAAATTTCAGCATTTAGTTCCATTTCCACATTACTTTAGATTTACGAAGTTTCAAGTTTCTGGGAATCACCAACACAAAGATATTGGGGGGTCAAAAGTACCCTGAGTTGCTTCCAGAAAAAGATGCTTACGGCTGTGCTTTCAAGACTTGGCAGGGGGACTGCCGTGTCCCCAGATGCTTTCATTAGTGCTGCTACACAATTCAACGCATAAAACATCTCCTGACGATTAAAAAAACACACACGTAATTGTTGAAGTTTTCACTTCTATTGGCACTCCCGGAGTGCCACTGTTTTTTTTTTTTTTTTTTTTTTTTTTTTTTTCAAGTAACTTAATTAGCCCCTCTACATTTTTCCTAAATATATTTATGAATATTTATTAATCTGAAAATATGTGGATCAATAGTCTTTATTACTTCTCCTAATTTGAACTTTCCACGTTGCATATTTTGCGAGTAAAAGGGCTGTGACAGACAGACAGACAGACACAGGAGTGATTTTATAATGGTTCCGTTTTTACTTTTTAAGTACGGAACCCTAAAAAAAGTTTTCTGAGAATATGTGGTTTTAAGTTTATGTGATGCTGGTACCGTTTCTGATATTGTTTTCCAATATACAGTCGGACTGGGTTAGGGGGACTTGTCACCCTCTTCAAAACACCCGCTCGCTAATGCTAAACCTATGAGCAGGTTGTTTTCAAATTTCTCGTTTAAATATGATTTTTTTTCTTTGCATAGAATAGTCGGTTTCGAAAGTGAAAGTACCTTTATTAAAAAAATCTGGAAGAAAAATCGAAAAAATAAAAAATAGCCATATTAAAGATAGACCTCAGCTATCCTATGAAAAAAAATATCGTTTAAAAATAACATTTCATATTTAAACGAGAAATTCGAAAACAACCTGCCATATGTTTAGCATTAGCGAGCGGGTATTTTCAAGTGAGTGAAGAGTCCCCTTAATGCGCCCACTGTCAATACGCGATCCCGCTTAATACACGAATTTTACCAGTCCGCTCAACACCGCACATAACGCTAATGCAAAAATATTACGTCTAATACGCGAACGGTTATTGCGCGATCCTGCTTAATACGCGATAAATTTTCGGTCCTTTGACACAAAAAAAAAAATCACGTTTTAGGTGTGAAGTGCGAAGTCATAGATAGAAATGCGAATTTCTTCTCTCTTTTCCAGTGTTGCCAATTTATAGCTTATTTTTTTATTCAGATAAAAATCACTGTTTCCGAATAGCAATATTTGCTTCATTTAATATCAAATTAATTAAGGCGAACATTACTAATTGGAAATAGTGTAGATATTTGAATAAAATAAACCGGCTAAATTAACAGCATTGCAGTTCTTCCGCTTAATGGTTGCATCACTGTATGCCGTTCATGTCCTACTCAGTGCCATCGCTAAGACTTTTTATTGGTGGGGGAGTGAAACTTAAATTGACAAGTCAAATTTCAGTATTTTCCAACTTGTTTTATAATTTTACCAACTTACCACAATTAGAAAATGTAATGTAGTTCTTATATGTTATAATAATATTCCCAATTAGTTTTGTAATTTTTGCCAAGTCTATCAGAACGAGAAAATATGTTATAGTTTTTATTAAAGTTTTAAACAAATTTGCCAAGTGTAATAACATTCGCGAATGTTTGGGGGGAGGAAGGATCCCCCCTTAGCGAGGGCCCTACTACATGTTTGCAGCTGGAAAGTTCGGCTCAATTAAAGACCGGTCTAAGTATTCAATTAGAGACCACTCTGAGTATTCAATTAGAGATCGCTAACGGTAATGCTTCGCGAATAGAATCTTTTTTTAATTTGTTTAATATGTTTTAATTAGCACGGAACTGGATTTTTGTTTTCAGGCGCGGCGCTTTGGCAAAACCTCGCGTTGGTTGAACCTTTCCGCTGGTTCAATGTGTTTGGTTGCTCGCGAACCGATTGTCCCAGCTTTTAACATATAATATTATTAAAAATCTCTAATTATTTTCAGTATTTAAAGAATTAGAATCATTAATAATAGTTATTAATTTAATTATGCGTGTCTTTTTATTATTTTCCCGGATATTACGAGTAACGGTTAATAAGAGCAATTTTATAATTTCCTTGCTTATCGTTTAATCCCTTGACAGTTAATTTTTCTGACAAAATAAACTAAAAATAGGGAAAAAATACCACTTTTTCCATATACATTTTAATATCTACCTTGTATGATCGAAAAATATCTGCCAGTTAATAAAACAAAATTTATAGTTAAAAATCAGTGGTGTTCAAAAACTTTTAGTAACGACGTAAGCAAACTCTTGCGCGAGTGGTGCTCGTCAAAAACAGTCAAGGTGTTAACCAAGTTCGACTGTATTTAAAAGGATATCATACAAGAATAAGTACAAAGTACGTTGGCAAACTTACATTAAATGCTGTAGGAAATTCTGACTTCAAGAAGCATGTAATAATAAAGTAGGCTGTTTTATTACCCTATATTATTTATTTTACGACAGCATGTGCACCGTAGGTAATGGTGTGCAAGATACTTACAGCTTGTTGAAACAGCCACACAAATGGATTCTTATAGTTTACTGTTTGCAAAGGTTAACTTCTTGAAGAGCGTTTTCAGTTGTGTTATGCGTTCTCGAGTTGAATTAAAGTACAGTACACTGTGTGGTACGATAAGTAATTTGAATGGGGAAAGACAACTTATATATTCATCGGAAGAATGATTGGTTAATATCTGAATTGCTGAAAAGAAAATGAACCCTAAAAGCTTGTATATCTGTTTCGATTATTTTGTTTTTGCCGGTGTTACATAAACAGGTTATTATAGTCACTGGTAAAAGAAATCGTTTGCTTAATTTAATCTATTCACATGGTGGAAGCCTGTTCCGAAATGATACGATTACCATGAGCTTCCTTTCAACGATTTTTTAATATCGAAGTGATATATTCTTTTTCAATAGCGTAGTCAGGTCAGGTGAAAACAAGCAAAAAATGTCTCCGTTTCATATACTTGTATATAATTGTGCATTTTGTAAATACTTGGAGCGTGTAAGCTCGTGTATTGCTGATACTGTTTCTCCTTTCCCTCCCCTCTTTCTCTTGCTTCTTCCCCTCTCTATATAATAACATTTTGCAAAAATTCATATTTATATTTTGTAAATATATATCTAAATACAGCATGGTCACATTATAACTGCAATTTTGGACATCAATTAAGATCTTTAATGCGATGCGTTTCGGCACAAAGTAAAGTATCGCAAACCTTCGCAGTCTAACCCATAATCAATTCTTAAGGTATGTGCCTACCTTCGGGGCACTTTTTTTTGAAAAATATGAAATTTTTATCAAACACATGCGTTTTTAGTTAAAAGAGGGAATAATTGTTTAATTAACTTTTCAAATTTAGGCAATCTTTAGTCAAATTTTAGTAAAGAATTGCGTTTAAGCCAAACATTCTATAACGAAATCTATTTAATACATTTCACTTTTTTTTTATAACAGTATATTAGCAAACCATTTACCTGTTTTATAAAGCAAAAGATTTGCAATACCTCTTAAATTTACGGTTTCGTTCATCTGATGAAATCCTATTCGTCGCTCCTCTGTCTGTCTGTCCGTCACAGAGACCGTTCTCAGAAACTATATATGTTGGAGACTTGAAATTTTGCATACTTATAGCTTGAACACCTCACATCAAGCGACAAATTCTAAAATTTTGAAAAAGTCTTGTATTTAACCCTCTGGGCTCCAACTTGTGTATTTTAATCTTTTTGTTCTAACTGAGCCCCTAATTAAGTTGAGACTTCTTAAAATTTTGCATACTTATAGCTGAACACATCACATCAAACTACAAATCATAAAATTTTGAAAAAGCCTTATATTTAATCCTCTAGGTTCTAACTGGTGTATTTTAAGCTTTTTTTTTCTAACTGAGTCCCTATTTAAGTTGAAGACTTGAAATTTTGCATACGTATAGCAGAACACTTGCGATCACACGAAAAATCATAAAATTTTCAAAAAGTCTTATATTATTTACCCACCGGGCTCTAACTTGTGTATTTTAAGCAATTTTTCTAACCTCCCCCCAATTGCACCCGGTAGGTACTTTTCTAACTTTTGCCGACACCACTTTGACCCCTCTTTCATATTATGCACATAGCCTTACATATTTCAGTTCCACTTTTTATCGCCAGGGAGCGCCTACCTATCTCGGGTGCTATAGACCCGATCCCCTCGACTAATATACCTACGGATAGGTTGTAAAACGGAGTTTCGCTCGGATAGAGGTTTGTGTAGAATAGAGTGCGCCCCCTGGTGGCGAAATGTGGAACTAACAGATTTCGCAAAAGGATAAAGTGTTTTGAAAGGAATATTAAACGAAACCATCTGTGCGATCTGTGATTACACTTACCCACTTGTTTTTTTAAAAAAAAAAGTGTATTTTTCAATAAAAATAGCTCTTAAATTTATATATACAAACTTACTAACTATATTTTGCTTCATAACATACCAATAGATGAGCAGAACCTTGTTACAAAATTTTATTTCAATATTTCAAAAACTTTTTAAGAAATGATGTTTCTTGTTAACGTACACAATGATAAACGCAGTATTATTCCAGGAAACGCAAATTAAGATCTTGATGTAGCACAAAACATTATGTATCAAGTTTATAACATTAAAATCCACCATATTTGTAGATGTTTATATATTTGCGTATTAAAATGTATTATTTAACTTTTGTGGCTCTTTAAATGGTCATTTCCGGTTTCAGAAAGTTCATTTCCGGTTCATATTTTGGGATATAACTTTGCTTCTAATTATCGCTGAACCAAAAGTAGGGTATTTTTGGAATCCTAAATGTTTGAACTTTAACTTAAAATAATAAAAAATATATCGAAATTTTTCGTAAAAACAGCGGTTTGAGGGTAGACACACATACCTTAAACAATTCAAATATGATCGGTTTTTCTTCATTTATAAAATTTCTATCAATTATAATTAACCTACTGAATAGTATTAAGATTGGAAGCAGAATGCAATTCTTATTATATAAAAATATTTAAACAAATTTCTTATACATAAAAATTCTGTTTTATTCCCTACCTTAAGAGAACACATTCTCGCACTACAAAATTATTGCTTCAATACTTTTATGTTTATAAAGCTGCCAGTAACTTATGCTACAATCCAAAGAAAATACTACCATTGTCTATTAACAGCTGCATTTACTTCGAATAACATCATTACACTTCAAAATGTCGCTTTAGAGAAAAATAATGGACTTTTAAAAGTTATTCGATGTTATTAGGCTTAAAAAGTAAAAATTTTAATTATCCTTCTACAGTTATGATTCTTAAGTTTTTATAAAACTCCATTAAAATTCAGAACTTTCTTGTAGGATATAAATCTTTATAATATAGCACTAATACACTTTTCATACATATTCTCACACAAATTTAGAACCCAGTATATGAAATTGGATAACTTTCACTGTATCAAAGAAAGTTTTAAATTAGTTAATAAAATAAAGACATTAAAACAAGAAAGTAAATAATATTACTAAATAAATAACTACGGCTGTATTCAGTTGTGTCAGTGTTGAATTCAGACACATTTCTCCGAGAGGGATTTCTGTGGCTCCGGGGGGGGGGGGGGGAGATGTCCCACCCCCTGAATTCAACACTGGTTATAGTGGGGGGTATACGGCAAAATACAGCGTATACTTTCTGAAATTTTTAAGGAACTCTGTATACACTCTGTTTCTGAAGTAAAGTTACGTATAAAATGCGTTTTTAAACAAAATTCTGTAAAAAAAAAAAAAGAAAGAACGAACGAAAGAGTAATGCATAAACAATTGAGTTTCAATGGTTAAACAAATATACTGATGAGTTAATATTGTATACATCTTAGAAGTTTGTTCCGAAATGAATTTGTTCCACAGATTAAGCTCAGGGCCTTGACTATGAGATTTTTGTGCCCAGGGAACTATCGAGGTTTTTTTTTTAACCTGTAGATTGGTTGGTTGAGTGATTTGGAGCTACTGCAATCATTTCATAATCTAGAAGAGATTTAAAAGTGCACCTCTTGAATAATTAATAATAATACTCTACAGATAACGGTTGGGCAAGTGTGATCGAAGATCTCACAGAGGGTTTTGTTTATAATTCCTTTCAAAACACTTTCGCCTTTAATTAATAAATCCAAATAATTAATTTATAATTATTAAATCTTTAATCTTTTCAATAAGAACATAGATGGCAGCACCATTAAATTCAATTTTAAAATTATTACAATTGAAAGATATTTTTTTAATCAAATTAAAAATATTCAAGAACTGCTTTTCAGACAATTATATGTCAAAAAATGAAAAAAAAAAAAAAAAAAAAAAAAAAAAAAAAAAAAAACGGAAAGTTCTTTTAATTAAATCCAACGGGCAATGAAATGTAGCCAATTTAAAATTTCGCAATTTCTCAAAATATTAATAATTTTTGAATTAAGAAAGTAATTGGTAAAATATTTAACAACAACTTTTGGCCTTAAAATATCTGACTCTATTAGAATTAGATGATTAAATCTATTCCGGTGAGAAAATATCTAGAACTTTACGCCTAACTTCATGACTGCAATTCATGTTTTATTGCCGTCTGTCTGTCCGCTTGTTCGTGCTCTAATTTTTATAAATATATTTGGATTATCATAATATTTGTATATGCTATCGATATTTACTACAGTCTACTATAGAATCTACTAAATCAAGATTTACCATATATATCCCTACTGAAAATGTTGCAGGCAGCATTTACAATTCGTTTACAGGGACACACAAAATAATTCCAATACATTATGGTCTATGGAGAAAAATTGCTTGCAGAGTATTTTCTAATGTTACACAACTTCAAACATAATGTAACTGATATTACACATATATAAAGAACGCTTTAATTCAGACTTTATACACAATTAATACAATAAACCCAAGACGAGTGAAAAATCAACCGTGGATAGGAATTGTAACTTTATATAGAATTTATAGACTTTAAACACAAGTGTATTAATTGTGTTTAAACACCGAATTAAAGCCTTCTTTATATATGTGTAACTTTAATGAATTCAGACGTTAATTTATGCGTGCTTAAGGGGTATCAGGACTCGTAAAATTTGAAAAAAAAAAAGAAAAAAAAGGACCATTTTAAAAATTTAACATCTTAAAATGTATATGATTTAAAAACATAATTTTAATTATGATGAAAGATATAAGTATGTTCTTTCATTTTCCGCATTTAAAAAATTGCAAGATGCAGAATTAGTATGCTCCAAACTGTCAGACATTTGTCGAGCAGAAAATTGGTATAACAGCTTACGCGCAGGATTACAAAATAAATTTTGTAATTAGAAGGAATTTTTTTGTGCCTAATTATACTTCAGATTATAATAATTATCTTGAACCTAAATAAATTTGTATTTGAAGCA
Source organism: Maratus speciosus (assembly GCA_963932465.1). NCBI lineage: Eukaryota > Metazoa > Arthropoda > Arachnida > Araneae > Salticidae > Maratus > Maratus speciosus. Next base: position 435,183,803 of record OZ010790.1, on the reverse strand, counting down.
TTTTTATATTTTTAATACAAAGTTGTCTTTAGCTAATACAAAATTTTGAAAATTTCAACAGTGTAATCATTTTTTTTTAAAACAATAAAATTGAAATTTTAGGTTCAGTGTATAGAGACTAACATGAAACATATGTTTTGAAAATTTCATGAAAAAATATTCAGAAGTTGTTGAGATATCCTGTGCGTTATGCCCCAAAACGTCATTTGGAGAGAAATTATTTCAAAATTTCGGAAATGTCGCTTCAGCTATTGCGCGGGTATAATTCTAAAAGCCATAACTTATGTTCTAATGGGAATTTCAAGGAAATAATTAGATCAAAATCTTCAGAAAAGATAGGAATTCAACATCTAAAAAATTAAAAATTTCTAAAATTTCGAAGCTTTAAGAGTCCTGAGACTCCTTAAATATGTAATGTATAATTGATATGCATTATTGCGGTGTACTACAATATGCTTTCAAGAGAATATGAAGTGAATAGCAACTATAGAGTTCATTTACAGGGACACACAAAACAATTCACTTTTCGTACTGTCTGTAAGAGAGAAATATTGAAAGTGCGTTTTCAGCTGATGTATACAATTTTAAGCTTTAGAGATGCTTATAGAATATAAATAAAATCGTACACACAAAATTTAATTTTGCTGTGGAAAAAAAAAAATGGATATTTTGCAGGCTATGGATGGTAAATGTACGAAGTGCAGCGTGTTTTAATTGTGCTATGAGTTTTGTAACCGATTTAAATTTTCGCATAATATAATGTATATATAAAAATCAGTAGATCATAGATGCAGAATTGCACAACATATTTCGAACACATTATATTCTATGGGTAGTAATTGATTAAAGTGAATTTTTAAATGTGTTATGCCGTTTTTTTTTCGAGTTAAAATTTAACCTATTGTGTGATATGTGAAAAAAAAATTATAGATCATATTCAGGTTGCACAAAAGAATTCGAATACCTTACTGATTGTATGCATTAATTACTGAAAATGTGTTTTCACCTATGTTATACGCTTTCTGAATTATTCTTTTAGATTTATTCTTTTGTGGTATCAAAAGATCAAGTTTTGTAACAACATTCTGGAAGTATTGGAAAATGCTTTATTCTAAACTGTGCACATGATTTGTCTTTCTAGTTAAAAGCTGTGGGAAGTTTTTTAGTCTTTATATACCTTTTCTTCGAAATGACTATCATTTCTTTATAACCTTGCATAACATTTGTCTTTCAGAATTTCATTAAAATGTATTATGCATTTATCATGGAATTGTTTAATTTTGGTTATGAACTGCAACATCAGAAATAATAGATGCAGATTAATGACTTTTGTTGCCATAAATGTTTTATTATTTTTTTCAAAATATTTTAAAATATAAGGATTTCAAAATTAAGACATTTCTTTTTCAAAATATTCAAAAAAAGGTAGAAACCAATTTCATTTAACTTTAATTGGGAAAATGTATATTTCCTTCGGCTTTGATATTTATTATTGTAGTTCTTTAAATGCACTGATAATCACTTTTTTAAAAAACTATTTTAATCAGTTTCACTAATTTTACTAGTTTTATGCTCCCATATTCTTTGTTATTTAAAAATGAAACACGCAATGCTTTATAAAATGATATATAAAACAGATGAAACATATTATAAGCTAGAAAATAATATTATACATAGTATTAAAGGAAATGTTTGGTTTAAACGCAATTGCATCGTTTACGATGAAGTGACAATAGTAATGTCGTGTTGTTGTTATTGGATTCGAGCAGTATCAAAATGAATATTTTATAGCGCGTGAAAGAGCTTTTATTCAAATATTTACACGGCAATAAAATGTTATCGATATTTTTAGGCTTTCATTTTTAAACTGTCATTGTTTGTTACATATACCATTGTTATACGCTGTTATACTCGCCAACCAAATCTGTTATATTTTTTTCCAATTTACCCAATTTAACAGAACATAATAACCATTTATGGAATCTTAGTTAAACACCTTAAAACGTACACTCGACCAAAAAAGGAAAAAAGAAAAAAGTGTACATACATTTTAATCACAACAGCCCATAAATTTTTATCATAAAATTCTTCCTTGAAAAAACAAATTATGTCTCTTTTCAATTTAAGTTTTTTTAAAAAAATGGATTTTGGAGGTTGTCTTCTCACTGAAATTGCATCAAACACCTAAATTTTCAGTAAGAACATCTAACTTTAACATCATACATGACATTTTGGAAAATGTTATCTTAGGAGACCACATGGGAAGCTATTTGATCAAGTAGTTTAGGGATTATGAAGGTTTAGAGTTTGGAACTCGTAATGTTAAATTCATTTGTAATGCTTGCGAAACAAATTGCAATGCGGATAGTTTTTTTTTTTTTTTTTTTAAAGTAGAACAAAAAATAAAAACCTTGACAAAATGATCTGTAATTTTGGATTCACACACTAGAAACATCTAAATATCGATTTCTGTTAATAAATTTATAGATTAAAATATATGTTTTTTCTTTAAATAATTAAACAAAAATTAGATATTTTCGAAAAAAGAAATGAAATTTAACCCATAACTTTTAAAATAGAAATCGATTTCTAGGAGCTTCAAATATTTGAATCGAAAACTACAGCTCATTCCATCAAGAAGTTTTTGTATTATGCTTTAGACTAGGGATGCACAACCTGTGGCCGCGGGTCAAAAGTGGCCCGCCATGGGTTAACTTGTGGCCCGCGATCAGAATTTATATAATTTCTTCGTTTTTTTTTACGCAATTTCATCAATTTATAACTGGAAAATTGCAATTGTTTCTCCATAAGTCGCAGGAAAAAATCGCGAATTTTGTCAATTTGCTCCAGGAAGAAATTACAAATTTCATCAGAGCCAAATAAGAATCGCAAATTTTGTTGATCGAGTTCTGGTAAAATCGCGAAATTTATCGACGAGTAGAAGAAAATTTTCACAAATTTCGTTGATCAACTGGATAAAAATCTCTAGTTTTGTCAGATTATCGCGAAAAAAAATCGCGAATTTCGACAATTTGCCGCTGAAAAAATTGCAAATTTCGTCAGAGTCAGTTAAAAATCGGGAATTTCGTTGATCGGACGCGTCAAAAATTGCGAATTTTGTTGATTATGTAATCCTTGATCGGTTGCTGAAAAATTGCGAGTTTTGTTGGTTCATCGTGAGAAAAAGCGGAATTTTGTCGATTTGCCGTGGGAAAAAATACAAATTTTGTCAGAGTCAGTTAAGAATCGCAAATTTCGTTTACCGGGCCCGGAAAATTTTCGAATTTTGTTGATCGCGAATTTCATCGACTCGGCGTGGAAAAGTCTCAAATTTCTTTAATCGGGCACAGAAAAATAGCGAATTTTGTCGGTGAGGTACGGAAAAATTGCAAATTTTGTTGACCTGCTGCGGAAAAATCGTGAGCTTCGTTTGTTTATCGTGAGAAAAATGTCGAATTTCATCAATTTGTCACGTAAAAATTACAAATTTCTTCAGAGTCAGTTAAGAATCGCGAATGTTCTTGATCGGACGCGGAAAAATCGCGAATTTTGTCGAGGAGCTGCGGAAAAATTGCAAACTTTCTTGATCGGCTACGGAAAAAGTGCGAGTTTCGCCAGCTTATTGCGGGAAAAATTACAAATTTCACCAGAGTCAGTTAACAATCACGAATTTTGTTAATCGGGCACAGTAAAATCGCAAATTTTGTCAGTGAGGTACAAAAATTGCAGATTTCGTTGATCGACTTGGGAAAAATCACGATTTTGTCAATCTGTCGCGAAAAAAAATTACGAATTTTCACAATTATAAAAAATTACAAATAGAAAAAATTAGATAGAAAAAATTACAAAATTTGTCAATTGGTCGCAAAAATTTTGCAAAATTTGTCAATTGCTCGTGAAAAAAAATTGTGAATTTTCCCAAAAATTCGCGAACTTCGTGAATAGCACAGGGAAAAAATTACAAAATTTGAGTGTCGGTCCCAAAAAATATCATGAAATAAGAATTCATTGGTTGCAGGAAAAAATCGCAAATTTAATCGATTTTGCACGTAAAAGAAATCGCGATTTTCGAAAATTTATTGTGTGAAAAAAAATCGCAAATTACATCAATGTATATCAGGGAAAAAATCACGTTTCGTCGATTGGTCACTGAAAAAAAATTGCAGATATTGTCAATCTGTCTCGTAAAATATCGCAAAATTCGCCAATCACTCATGAAAAAAAAAATCGCGAATTTTGTCAATCGTTCATGGGAAAAACTCGCTAATTTCGAAGGTCGTTCGCAGAACAAAAATGTCGCGAAATAATTTGATCGGGGGCGGAAAAATTCGCAATTTTCATTGATCCGTTGCAGAAAAAAAATCGCGAAATTTGAAAATTTATCACTGAAAAAAAATCGCGAATTGTGTCAATTTATCGCAGGTATCGCAAATTGGTTGTCTGAAAAGATTGCAAATTATGCCAATTGGCAATGGAAAATTACCGCGAAATCTGTCAATCGGTTGTTGATAAAAAAATCGCGAATTTCTTCAATCAGCACTTGATTGACAGAAGAAAAAAAACGAGTTTTATCAATAGTCCGCAGAAAAAATGGCATAATTAGTCCATTACGCCTGTTATTTTAAAAATAAGTTTCATTTTATTTTAAATGAAGTTATTCTTCAATAAATTTTTTTATATAATTTTCAATAACATTCAATTACTTAGAAATTTTGTGTATTTTTTTTTTCTTCAAGTTACCATTTGTCAAGAACGAACTGTTAATCTTCATAAAGTGTTGAATGGTTATTCATATAGATGCAAAGAAGCCCTGCATTCCTTCATACAATTATTTATTTCCGTTTGTTTATTTTTATTATAGACAAAAAATAATTATTCATCAAGAATAAAGACTTATTACACCCCCCTACCTCCCCCGATATAGAATTTTCTCTGTGTTACTGATGTGGCCCTCGACAACCCAAAAATTTTTGTAAGTGGCCCTTCTCTTAAAAAGGTTGTGCACCCCTACTTTAGACACTGCTCGCTTTAATATAGGCTTTGTAACGATTACAAATGAACAAATGTAAGATGTATAAATACGAGTAAAAAGTCTTAACTACGTCTACTAATACCCATATCATAATAATATATATTCCAAACTGTTATGTAAGATATTGGGTATGTGAATTCCGAGAGTATGGTAATGAATTCAGGGTAATAAATTAATAAATAATTCTCTCAAATTCACGTGTGAATATCAAAACCCACATGATCTATGGCCGGAACGACAGTTACAGTACATCGCGCTATGAAAAGTTTAATGTAAACCATTGGAATTAATATGGATCCCTTTTGCATCAAATCATTTAATTGTATTTAAAATATTGAGAAATATCTCTTAAATCCCAATGCTAATAATTCAATATTCACGATTAATCTATCATTTATATTGGGAATTGAGCTGAAATTAAAAGCATTCACGTAATTAATCTCAACCTTCAATTGATCTTCAAGATATACCTAAAATAATAATATTAAAACAAATATGCACAGGCACAATAAACACATCAAAGAACTGAATTTTAATGCATGTTTATTTACTATTTTTATGATTATATATATAGAAAGGACCTGTGCAAAGACAACATTACACGGTATTAACATAATGCTCAATGAGCATTTAGAAATAACAATTTATGACGTTACTAAAATACTCAATGATCAAATTTATGAGATTAAATTGTAAAAAAATCAAATTCAGGTATTGTGTTAATTTATTCATATCGAATGAAACTTTATTAAGTGTAATGTCAGTACCTCTATTTATTTTTAACTGTTAGATTTATATAATTCTAAAAATTTGTCGAAGTTCATTTTTCCCCATCTGTAATTTATATTCTTATATGTTAATATTATAAATATTATTGAATTGATTGTACGTTATTTACATTAAAAACAATATTTTTTTTTTATCTGTAAAGAAAGTGAAAATGCGTAAATTTTAAAAGATTATTGTAACGATTGTTTAATACGTTAAACTTCACAAATTAATAAAACATCGGCTATAAAAAATTTTCTACCGAATGGGAATATTTATAAAATTTTCGCTAATTTATAACTAGAAACAATTTTTGTCCATAGGTCGCAGGAATAAATCATGAATTTGTCAATTTGCCTCGGGAAAACTGAAATTTTCATCAGTCAGTTAAGAATCGCGAATTTCGTTGATCGAGTGCGGAAAAATAGCGAATTTTGTCGATGAGGTTCAGAAAAATCGCGAATTTGATTGATCGGACACAAAAAAATCGCAAATTTTGTCGATGAAGCGCGGAAAAAAATGCAAATTTTGTCCATCGAGCTGGGAAAAATCGTGAATTTCGTTGGTCGGGAACGAGAAAATCGCGAATTTCGTTGATAATGTGCGGAAAAATTGCAAATTTTGTCGATGATCCGTCGAAGAATTGCAAGTTTTGTTGGTCGTCAGCGGCAAAATCTTGAATTTTGTCAGTCGCGAGAAGAAGTCGCGAATTTCGTTGATTTGCCGCGGGAAAAAATAGCAAATTTCGTCAGTCAGTTAAGAATCACGAATTTGGTGCGAAAAATCTCACAATTCGTTGATCGGCTGTAGAAAAATCGCGTGTTTCATCTGTTTATTGCGAATTTCGCAATTTGCTGCGGGAAAAATTGCAAATTTTGCCAGAATCAGTTACGAATCGCAAATTTTGTTGATCGAGTTCGGAAAAATCGCAATTTCATCGATCAGGTGCGGAAAATCGCTAATTTCGTCGATCATTCGCGGGAAGATCGCAAATTACATCGGTCGGGCACTAAAAAATCGCAAATTTTGTTGGTCGGGTAGAAATATCGCGAATTTTGTCAATCAGGCGCAGAAAAATCGCAAATTTCGTTGATAAGTGACGGAAAAATCGCGACTTTTGTCGATGGTGCGCGAAATAATTGAAAATTTCGTTGATCGGCTGCGGAAAATTCGCTAGTTTCGTCACTTTAACGCGAGAAAACGCGAATTTCGTCAACTTGCCACTGAAAAAAATGCAAATTTCGTCAGAGTCAGTTAAGAACCACGAATTTCGTCGATCAGAGGTGGAAAAATCGCAAATTTTGTTGATCGGGTATTGAACAATTGCGAGTTTTGTCGATCAGGCTCCGTAAAATCGAGAATTTCGTTGTTTGGTCACGAAAAAAATTGTGAAATTCGTCGATCAGAGGAGAAAAAATCTAAAATTTTGTCAATCGGGCGCGGAATGATAGCGGATTTTGTCGATCAGGAGCGAAAAAATTGCGAATTTTGTCGACCGGCCTCATAAAAATTGCGAATTTTGTCGATCATGCGTGGAAAAATTACGAATTTCATCGGTCAGGCGTGAAAAATAGCGAATATCGTTGATCAGGTGCGAGCAAATCGCATGTTTCGTTGATGGGCTGCTCCTGTCCTCTTCATTCATAAAGTTCACATTTTTTTGGCACTAGATACTTTCATGCCTATGTTTCTTTTTTAGCACTTTTAATAAAACGAAATTTACTCCCCCGAATAAAGTCAAGGGATATTATCACTACTTCTAAATAATCCTGGCTACATCTCTGTTATACATACAAACGTAAACTGTTGATATAATCTTGCCAACTAAATTGGATATGTTGACTGGGTAGGGGAACCTAGAGAGGTTAACATACCCCCCCCCCCCCCTCTGAAACTTCATTTTTTATCTGATTATAGGCTGATTTTATCTGATCACCTCCCCGAAATAGATTTCTCTCCGTGTTACTCATGTGGCCCTCAACAACCCAAACATTTTTGTAAGTGGTCCTTCTCTTAAAAAGGTTGTGCACCCCTAAGGTAGATGCTCAATGATAAAAATTTTACAAGGATGTGGATTGTCTTCCCGATTGTCACTAAAAACGCTACGATCGCAATCGCATTACCATTACGCTCTATGGAAAAGTCCCATCTTGAATATTAATCTATGGTTACTTCCGTGACGCCAGACATCAAACGACGATAATGCGAAACGCTCGCCTTCTTCAGATTTTCTAGAACGCGACATTAGCTTCAAAGTGCTGATTTAAATATTACGCGTCGTAACAGTATTATTTTATATAGTTATTATTACAAAATAAAGAAGATTTAATGGACTATGTGCCTATAGGAAGGCTCACCCACCGATGTGACGATTTTTTATCACGACACACCGGCCGGCAGCCCCTATGTCCTTCCTTTTTGAAAGCCAAATCATCAGAGAGAAAACTAGCTAGCGTGGGTTAGGAAAGAACCAACTTTGGCGGGAAGCGTTATGATTGGTTGTTTTGACAACGTTCTCAAACGAAGTCAGAAGGAATGTTATTTGAAAAAAAAAATCGATATAAATCGTATTTGAATTAAAATCAAAGTGATATAATTTATTATAAATGGTAAAAATTAATTAAAAATGTATATTTATTTTATAAATGAATTTTGACAATAATTTAAATTGCATAATTGTTTATTTTTATTTTCCAACGATCTTGAGATTGAAAATAAATCTTTTTTAATTTTAGAAAAATATTGTTAATTTTTTATGTAAAGTAATTTAGATATTATTTGTTAATTTTTGATAGCTGAAAAATTTCTGAAAAATATGAAGGTTAAAAATTATATTTGAAATATCTTTTTAAAGAATGGCAACACGAAAACGAACCTTTGAATTTTAAAAGTAAATATAGATCGTTAGAAAGATAAATAATGTCATAGTCGTCTACATATTTTGAAATATTGAAATTTAAGGAGTAATTATTATTAAATTAAATATTTAAATTGTTTTATAAGGGGAAATATTATGTTTTAATGGCGTAACACAAACGAAAAGTCAAAAACACATATTAAAAGTATTTATTTGCTTAAAAGACGTTACTTTACTAAAAAACACATTAAAAATATATTAAAAACCTATATCTTTTCGCATATCGAATATATTTATCGAGTAGCTAGAGAACTTGAGGAATCGCGACAATTCAGAATCTAAGGGCAATATCGAAAATATAGGGGCGTTGTATGTTAACTTGTATTCGGTGACTATTTTATTCCGGTTCGCATGTGCATTGTGTTTATAGTTCTGTTAAACATTCTGATGATGACTCAATGAAGGAATTGAAACATGTTAGTATAGGTTTTTAATATATTTTTAATATGTTTTTAGAATTAGTTTAAAGTAATGTCTTTTAAGCAAGTAAATACTTTTAATGTGTGTTTTTGACTTTTCGTTTGGAATATATATTATTATGATATCACTGCAAATGAATGTAACATTACGCATTCAAAACTTAAAGCATTCATTTAATTCGCAAACTGCTTGACGGATGACTTCTCGTTTGATATCCTTAGGTAAAATTTGCTAAAAAGGTAAATATGACATAAAAATTAGGTGTTTGTATTGAAAATTTCAGGGTTTGGTATAATTTCAGTATCAAGACGTCCTAATTTTTTTTAAAAACATAAATAGAGAAAAAGACATAATTTCCAGTTGTTTCTTTCTGGGATAATATGGGGATTAAAATGTACAGGTGCTCTTTTTTTTTTTTTTTTTTTTTTTTTTTTTTTTTGCCGCCCAGAGAAGCAACCAAAATATTTCCAGCCATTCCTCATGGGTAATTTATTCCATGAAATATTAGTAAACACGAAATCTTACATCGTGAGGGGGAAAAACGGCTCTTTTACTTGAAGAAAATATTCTTCAAATTTTTTTGATGAAAAATACGATTGCAACATTTTACTATCACTAGTTACATATAATCATGGAGAGGAATAATAAGAAGATCTGGTTTCCAATTCAGTCTAAAAATGACTTTTAGAGGTTAGTATGTAGGTGAACGTTGAAGGTGCAGTAAGACTTTCTCATTTTGATTGATATTCTATTGTTTGGATTGTGACCTTTTGTTAAAAATATATTCCAGAAATTGTCTTTGCGTGTTATTAGCCTGTTACATGTAACTGAAAGGATTGGCAGAGACTACAAAAGGAGATCTGGAGGAAAGTCCTACAATAATTTGCTGTTTATCGTTTGTATTAGCGGCTTTTGACTGATAAAATATTGTTGCTATATTTCTTATGTAACTTTGCCATGCTTATTTATATCACACACCCATTTATACTTTTGATTGCTGAAATAACTATCCAATGTGTTAATAATGTGTGTTGAGTGTACCATTCCATAGAAGTCTAAGCGGCATTACGAATTAAATTTACATTTTGAAATATACATTTTACACTCCTAAAAACTTTAGTTTAAAGTTTATTTATTCTGTGAGGTAAAGCAATTAGAACAAGTAGGAAATTGTACGTCAAACGTGGCAAATGAGATGTGTTCGTACCATAAGTAGTTTTATAAATATTCAGATCTTGGTGCAATAGCTGTTACATTCTTATATACAAATGCATGAATACAAAATTTACGATTATATATATTAAATTTAGTAATACGGAAATAATAGGGCTCCATCTTAAACAGGTCATAATGACCATGGAAACCTAGAATCATTGAATTAATTACGTATGATAGGATTTAATGGAATTAAGAAAATTTTTATTAATACATTTTTAAGTTTTGATTCCATTTTCCTAAAATTTGAAATGACAAAATTCTACTACGATTATATATATTAAATTTGAAACCATTCGGTTGGGTAGTTTTTGCGCTGTTATATGCGGACAGACGGACAGACAGACGGACGAACCAGACGACAACTATAGGTGCTTCATATTTATATAATTACGAATGCACCTAAAACCAAAATATTGATCTTTCGAAAAATGTTAAGTTTAACCAAAAAAGTCAGATACTAAACAGCCAGCTGTAACTAATAGTTCTATGCACTCTCCATATTTTAAACGATGCTTTAGAGACGGAGCTGTCTGCCTACTTATCTAGTGGTTGAAACACTCGCTTGCTATTCAAAAAGAGTGAGGTTCGAACCTTGGATGAGGATTCGGTGTTCATAATGTGTCGGGTTCAACTTTAAATAAATGCTCCAATCTGATTATTCTTTGTTTGCAATGGATAATAACGCCCAGTTTTCTATCTAGTATTTATTATTCAATACTCTTTAAGTTTTCGGATCAACATTTTAACAGTTTATTGTTCAATATTTCACAAATTCTCGGTTCAACATTTTGCTAGTTCATAGTTCAATATTGTTCGGTGCATGGGGCAACATTTTACCAGATCATAATTTAATATTTTACCTTTTCATGATTAAACTCGTTTATGTCTCAAATGAAGCATCAAATGTTGGAACAAAGTTTTCACCATCTTATGATTTCATCAACAAACACAAAAAATATGCAAAATAATATAAACACTTAAAAATCATTAAATGTTTGACTAAATTACATTTTATGATTTACGTCTAATTTTGCTTTTTCAGATATTTTGTCAAATTCTAGAAAAACACTTGACGAGTGGTTCTTAGTATACTTCGGAGATGTAAAGAATATGTTTTACCTAATATTTTTCTGTGAAGATTTAGCACAAGAACAATTAAGAGACATCGAAAAAAAATATTTGAGCTGACCCTGTATCATAACAAAACTCGAAATGATCTCTAGCTGTAACAAATGATTTCACAATCCTTGTACAACATTTGCATGCATTGTGTAAGGAAAATATGCATATTTATGAAAATAAATACGCTTCTTTTAAAAATTCAAACTATTTCCTCTTTGTTTGTTTGTTTATAATATGCAGGGTTTTCAATTGAATTTAAATCCCCTTTCCACATCTAAGAGCTTTTAGAAGGTAAAAAAGAGTGCATGTAGATTAATTTGTGGTAAATACTAAGTCACAAAATGCATTAAGACGGCCTTGATTATTTTCTAGACCAGTGGTTTCTAACGTGAGGCGTACGCCCCACCAGGGAGCAGTTTGACCTTGTAGGGATGCAATTCTGAATTTTTTGCTCCCTTAGTCGCTCTTTTAAAGTAATGTAGACTAAAAATAAAAGTAATACAAGCAAAAAAAAGAGTTTTTTTTAATTTATAAAAAATTTCCAAATGAAAGTTTACAATAGATTCTCAACCAGAATAATTATATGAAAAATCTCTAAAAATATGTTGAAACTATAGTTATTAATGTACTTTACAATATCTCGCAACCTTTTCGGTTTTATTTATTAAACGAGCTTTGTATTTCTACTCACTCAAATATATGTCTGATGAAGAAACTTTTACACGTGAAACTACTTAATGCTATATCTAATTCTGCTGTCTTGAGCATATTTAGCAAAAAAAGTATTTGATACATCTAAACGAGGTACTACGAACTTTATAAAATTTATAAACCTTAAATAGTATTAAAAAGGAAGTTGGTAAATAGCAACTATCTAGGGCTGCTACACAGTAGATAAATGTACATCGTGACATGTGCATTTTAAAATTTAAAATCAGATAACACATGGGAATCAATTAACGATAATGGAAAACGGAAAACATTGTATGTTTCGATGGGCTACTTAAACTTGATAAAGATGATAATTTTCAAATGCTTCTTGTGTGTTGTGTTATCCATAGAAAGAAAATTTAGTGTCCAATGCTTTTCCACCAACTCTTAATAAATTAATGAAACTAATTATAAAATCTGTCAACGTTACCAATTTAAATGCTAAATATGAGAGTCTCTTCAAGACATTTTTTGAAGATAAAAATACAGACCATACAATACTTTTGTTTAACACTGAGGTAAATTGGAAAGGAACAACAAAACTCGTTTTTGGAATAAACACGAAGATATACAGCTTCATTGCATTTATAGAGTTATGTTAAAAACACATTTGTGGCGGAAAATGTGTGTTGAATAGATATTGTTTCGGCTTTGTTAGGTTTACTCCTTGTGAAAAGAGTTCATTTATTAAATAATAAGAGATATATGTTATCGTATGTGTGTGGGGGGGAGGGGGGGAGGGGAGGGATCGTAAATTTTCAGAAGTTTTAGGGATGTGTGACGAATATAAGTTTGGGAGCCACTGTTCTAGGCTATTTACCATACCCCGCCTTCTTACGCTGCCTAATAGAGACGGCAAAGTTAAATTTCTAACTTATTATAATTTGAACAATCTTTTTAAAATGTCCATATGACTGTCACAGTTCGTCGGAAATTTTCGCTTTTCTGATATGTGTACACAAAAGTACCAAACTCGTAGAAATGCGTAAACGATACGCATGTGGGATCTAAACAGTTAAAGAAATTTCCATTGTGGTCTATTCAATTGAAACTTCTTTATTCTATGGATGACTGATATTTCCGTTAGCAATTATCACATTTCATATCTTGGATTAAAAAAAAATAATGAACTAAAGATTTATTTTCCATAATACCCATTGACCTTGATTTTGTATAAAATAAGTGCACGGAAACTTTAAGGGTCACCCCTAGTTGTCTACACGAAAGCCAGTAAAAAAAAAATGTTCTTGCATAAGTTTAACAATTACCACTTCATTTACTTTTGAAGCACAATGCAATTTTTTGGTCATTATATAGTATTAATGTGAGTTTTTATGTCCTTGAAATGGGCACGAGAAATTTCTATTGAAAACAAGAAGGTTTACATAAGACATCTTTATTTGGTTTGCGCAGTGAGATGCTTGAAAGACACCATGCACATTATTCCGCTTCCGTTCCCTGTTTCGTTTTTGCAAAAGGAATGAGAAAAAATGCAAATGAGATTTCTAAGTATGGGAAGTAAATATTACACAAATCTCTTTGTTAAGTTGTATCCTTTGCAAATTTTTCCTAGAAAAAAAATAAATACAAAAAAAAGGAATGCACTAAGAAAAGAAGAGTTATATTAAACTGTTGGTTGGAATGCAAATCGTATTAAAAATAAATTGGAAATTTGTTTTTGCTATAAAAATCCTCAATAAAATATTTGAGCAAAATATCATATACACAAAGGACGAATGAGAATTTTTTTTACAACTTTGAAAAAAAAAAAAAAAAAAAAAAAAAAAAATCACACAGCGTCAGTATATTTGGCGATATATGCTGATAAAGCATAGAAATGCCTCGGCCAATCCATTGGTCTTGGAATTTATTTTTTTTTCTTCATTGTGTGAAGATAAAACTTCATGCAATGCTCCTACAAGCAAAATAGCAAGGGTATCTTCTTCCTTTCATTACGAGGATGAATAAAATATATAAAGAAGACATTTTTTAATGGATGATTACTTACAAAAATGATACCAATGTTATTTTTCTAGATAGCCTTCTTTAAGATCTACACACTTTTTCCCAACTTATTCGGAGTTTTTTTATTATTATCCTAATGAAAAGATTTAGGACATGAATGAAGCTAGTTGCACGAAAATTCATTGATTACTTCATCTGATGACAATCTTTCTTTTCCTAATGTTTTTTTAAGGAGATCCAAAGAAATGCTAATTCAAACATGATAAGTTTGGACTATATGGAGGATAGTCGAATATTATATAAATTTTCGAATATTCGAAAATAATACATTCGAATATTCGAAATCGAATATTGTCTACTGAAAATTTTGTTTTGTTACATTTTCTGTGTGAGATTTTGCATTGGGAATAAACTGTTAAAAAAAAGATGTAAATCTACAAAACTAGTTTTTGTAAAAGATTCAGAAATCTGTATGTTTACTAAAATTTTATCTGTACACTATACAGAAAAAAGATGCAAATCTACAAAACTAGGTTAGTAAAGCAACAGAAACCTTCATGCTTATTAAAATTTTATCGGTAACAAGGGATAATTACATGAATTTTCGTTGTTGGAGTTACATAAAAATTTCTAGGCATCCCAGTTTTCTAAAAAGTGCTTAGTAACCTTACATATATATATACATATATTTTACAGTGCAAACGTGAATGTGTTACATGAATTTCTTTTGTTTCAGTTACATAAAAAGTTCTAGGCATTCCAATTTCTTAGAAAATTCTTAGTAACTTTATAGATTTTTTTTACAGTGTAAGAACATTCAAATGGGAACGGGTCGTTTTAGGACCAATGTGCTGTTTTACTCTTCCTCAAAAATTCACAGTGCTATACTGCATTATATCTACAGCGCTCAGAATGAAAATAGACATGCACAACCTCGTAAGTCCCAAAATATATTAGTGGGAACTTGTCAGTTTTTGTTCCATTTTTGAGCGCCATTCCACACTGGATTGTCTTGTTTTACCTTCAATGTCATTTTTAAACAGATTGTGTAATTTGTATACTTGACATCTCGATAGGGTGTCATTTCCAAACTATACATTCAATTTGTACCGAATTTCAGTAGCTCAAATTTTCATTTGTTGAAAGTTTAATAATTATAATTTGTGCAACCGCACTAGTACTTTGTGTTTACCCAAAATCTTAATAACTAAATTAATTAACGCAAGGAGAATGAAACGGTGGCAATTCACAGTTTAAATTGCAAACAACGTATGATGATTGCCGTGACAACAAGCATAAAAAAAATTCTTATTGATATTAAAATGTCTCCTTTATATTTGATTTACCCTCGAGTGTAAAACTGTAAAGTAAATTATTATTCACTTTCTATATTATTTATCCTGTATAGATGGAGCTCTTCTTATCTACGTGGATATTGAGTCAATATGTGTAAATGAGATATCAATCGAGATAGTTTTTCACCTCAATGTGACGAATTTAGTTAAATTATTAGTTATTTTAAAAGAAACACGTGAAGAATTAGGATACATTACTATCAATCGACAATTTTAAGTGCATTTTTAAAACTTTATACTATTTCAAACTCATCGAATTGTTTATGTGTTATTGATGTTTACCAGACACTCTAAATTACTTCTAAATTATTTCTAAATCACTTTCTATTGAAAAAAAAAAATAGAAGGTAAGTTTTACTTAATAAAGTTGAAGCACAAACATGTTTTCATTCTATTTCAGACTGACCAAAAGTATTTTCGGTAACTTATTAAATAATGAATGAATAACATTGTAAGGTTTTATTCTTTACTGCGGCCCATTTTGTTCTGTTACATTTATTTCCATTCTAAAAAAGCTATCAAATAACATTTTGTTCAGAATTTCTTGTGGTTTGTTAACAGAACATATCTTCTAAATCTTATTTTATTCCTTCAATAAGTTAAAAACAGTATGTAAATGCATGAAAAACAAAAGCAAAAACAACAACAACAGCAAAAAACAAACAAACAAACAAGAAATAATCATGCAAAGATTTTTTTACGATACATTCAAATAAGAAATTCATTTTATTCATAATGCATACGCAATCATAAAATAGTTTACTTTTTTAACCTATTTATGTTCTCTTCTTTCCCACTATTATCTCAAAGCTTCGCCTACCTTAAAAGAACTGTACAGAATGTATTTAAAGAACGACTATTTATTATTTTGTGCAATTAACGTGTAAAGAGAATTCAAGAACACCCACAATGTTGCAAATGTAGGTTATATTTAAATATATTTAAAAAAGCATGAACAATAATTATGCATAACATATTTCAGCAATCTACAATTGTCTATTTTTTAAAGTAATGGTTTTTGCTCTTTGTTTATTTTCGATCTACTCATCTTACTGGAGAAAACAATGGACAATTTTAGCTTTAAAACTTTTAGCAGAATAATCTTGATAACTCTCTATTCTAAAAAAAGTAACTAATGCTGCTACCGCGCACCATTGCTGCTGCCATAATTGATTTTATTGTGACCTTTTGAATATTTTGGTGCATAATAAAAATCTATTGCACAAAAAAAAAAAACATGAAAACTGGTATTTATATAATTTTTTTTAATGATAAACCTGCTGGGGCAGACAGTTTTTAAACCGAAGAATTATTTAAAAATCCATCTAATTTTAAAATATGACAAAATAGTTTAATCGAAAAACTTTTATAGGATCCAAAACTATGCATAACAATTTAACCATCTTTCGTAGGTATATACTTAACTGTATTGTGGTGTGCAGTGTACAATCATTTTTTCAATCTGTCTAATTTTTTTAAGTTTCTTCTTCCAATTTTTTACTAAAAAATTCATTATCTGAATAGAGATTTAATTCATAGTTTGAAATAGCCAGCTTTTACCTACTGTTGCAAGATTTTAAAAAGCTCAAAGAATAGTATTTACAAACACTTTTCAATTAAAAACTATATTTACTGTACTATATATTTTAAACTATATATTTTAACTATATATAAAAACTATATATTTTAAAAAATAAAGAAAACTTTAAAATAATTGAGCTTTTACGTGCGAAAAGCACAAAATGATGAAAATGATGTCATATTTAAAATGATTTTCTTATAGCTTTTCCAAACACTCTATTTTAAATTTCAATATATATTTACACGTAAATATTTAAATAGAAAGAAAAAAAATATTATGTGTGAAATGCATTTAAGGGTGAAAATTATGTCACATTTAAAAAGATATATTTAAAATGTCTTATTTAAAAGGATTTTCTTATAGCATCTAAAGGAAAACTTTTATTCTAAATGCTATACAAGTCCCGAAGGTAGTGCCTTCTTTTACTTAACTATTTTATACAAGCTGATTTTCAAACGTGTTATTGATCTTTCTTAATGAATTACGAAAACAGGCGGCAGCTGTCGAGACAGTAGTGGATGCGGCTTTGAGCACCAAAAAAGCACCCAGTCAAAGAGAAATGAATGACAAACCAACTACAGAAAATCTCCACTTGTCATGATAATGTCATTCAATCTTTGGTAATCGGGTAATCTTTTTTAAACAGAGCAAATTAGCGTGCTTTTAGAGCCTGCTGAGCCTAGACGAAGGTTGGCGAGCGCAGATCGTGGGAGCAGAACTCCCTTGAAGAATACTTCTTCTTTTTGTTACTTAAGATAAATCTTTAACAGTCCATCTAAACACTCTGAAATCAGTACCATATTTTGCTAATTGTCCCTTGAACTTAAAGTGTGATTAAAAAAGACTAGGCTTCGTGAAGCGAGAAATTTTTCTTTTTCTGAAAGAATAGATACTTGTATTTATGACGTCAGGTCGCTGACACATACACTGTTAAAACTTTGCAGCATTCTGTCCAGTCATTCAACCGTTATTTGAAAAAACGGTTTCATAGCCGTAATTTAACTATATTCCGACCATAAAATGGCCAATAATATGATCAGAATAGTGTTAAATTACGGTCGTGTAACCATTTTCGATAAATACGGTCAAATGACTGGGCAGAATGCTGCAAATTTTTAACAGAGTACGTAAAGACACTAATCAGCGACAGTTATTTAAATTCATTTACATTTGCAGCAATTTTACGAAAAGCTTTGGTTTTCCGTTGTAGATTTTCAGCTTTTTTCGATAATTATACGATGCCGATGAAAGATTTTAGACCCCATTAAACTGATTCGATATTAAAAGCGTACGGACAATTTTAAGAAAAATGTCTTTGATTAAAATAAGCAATATTAAATGCAAACAAAATTAGCTATGTGTGGTTTTGAATTTAGTTTTCGAGAATGCAATTGAAATACATACTGTAACAAACGTACGCAATACGAACGTACGAAAAAAAAACGAAAAAAAAAACTGAAAACTAAACACTGGCTATAGTTAGTATATATAATATAGTATACATAGTTTAGCTCTAACTGATGCAGGAAATAAAAGAGTACCCTTTTAATTCATAGGAAATCTTTTATAATTGCTCTTTTATAATTTTCTTTATTTTGCCCTATGGCGGCATCTACAGATTAATATTTAATCCAACTTATTAGGCTAATGTCAGACGAACGTCTTTTTGCGCGGTTTTTTACTTACGTTATTATCGCAAGTAAGTAAATAAGCGTAAGTAATACGTAAGTAAAAAAGCGTGCAAAAAGACGCCCGTCTGACATTAGCCTTAAAGTTCAGTAACAAAACCGTAATTTTAATACATAGAGTGAAAACGCCAGTTATTGACACCTAATCAGTAACTGACACTTCAACAAAATATAACCCAAATAAACATTTTCTTGTAAAATTCTCAAAAGCAATGTCATCTAGTCGTAACTTAGTCACTTACTTTTATTTTGGAGTCAAATTATTCTCCACTAATGGGTCAAATATATTCAATGAGGGAAAAAACTTTTGAGAACACAAAAATTGCCCTTTTAAAGCAAACATCTTTTTCTAAAATTAAGGTAGTGCTATTTAATTACATTTGTAATGTAACCATCCTAAACTTTCTCTTAAAGTTATATCTGTAGAAATTAGTTAAAGATGCCTAACATATGATGCATTAGGGCTATGATTTATAGTTATTTAATTTAGCTTAATGAGAGGGTGCCAGTTATTGGTTTCTGGAATTTCATTTCAATCAGTCTCTGATAGAGGTGTCAGTTATTGATTATATTAAAGAAAGTTGCAATCTCTTATTTGAACTGTTTAAAAATGCATAATAATAAATTAAATTTATTTTGCATTAACATTAAAATTTAAGTTGTTCTACCAGTGTCTGATACCATATGTCAATTACTGGTATATAAATGCAAGTTATTGGATACCTCGTTCACTAATACTTTAAAACTTGAAAAAAAGGACACTTACATCTGTAGCATTATATCAAATATAAATAATAAATTTAAATAACTAAATACTATTAAATTAAATAATTTAAAGTGAAAAAGAAAATTGAATAATACTTTACACAAACAATCATTAAAACCCATTTTAGAGATAAGCATCCTTTTGATTTCAATTTTTATATTCAGAATAAGTTTTAATCAATTTTTGTTTTTTAAAGTAAAATAATGGCGTCTAATTCCAAATCCTCTACTGAATTTTGAAAGCAACCAAAATTTCAGTATTCTATTGAAATTGTGGATAATACCATACGTACTGTGCAAGTGGAAGCAATGAGTGTATTACATGCAAGCAAGCAATTTGGAGTTCCTCGAAGTGCAATAATAACAAAGCAGCTCTCGGAATGGTAAGCCCTTCTTTAAAAAAACAGAGAGAAAAGAGACTAAAACGTTAAAAAAAAAATAGAAATAGAAATAGAAAAATACAATTACATTACAACATGATAGAATAATTTCTTGTCTTTTCCTTAAAAAAATGAGGGCATTCTGTTATTTTACAAGCTATTTGGTACACAATTTTATAAATACTGTGATATGGAAAAAATGTTTTACACGGAATCTCAACGGGTGCACTTCACTACTTTTAAAAATGGCAGGGTGCATTTTACAGATTTTTAAAAAGTTGCGCTCTTTAAAAAAGACTTAGAAGGAACACTAGTATAGGAGGACTCTTCGGATCTTGGTTCAATTCATGATTAATGATCCGTACGAAGACACAAAAAAGCTTGCACTAAAATAAAATGTCACATGACAGAATGTCTGTATATTATCAAGAGAAATTTTACGTTGGACGTATCATTAAAATTAATAAAGAATTTTGTACAGTAAACTTTTTACAAGAAAGAAAGGAAAATTCCTATTCATGGCCCTAGAAAATAGACAACGCTGTGGTAAAAAGCTGTTACATATTTTTATTGACTCCCATAGGTAGTGCTCCTTCTTCTGTTGATATTGCAATAATTAGAAAGATAAACACAGTCTATCGCCCTCCCCCCCCCCCCCCCCCAAAAAAAGAAAAAATATAAAGCCCGATCAAGCTGAAGTTGGGCCCCCGTTACCTCCCGATTCCCGGCGACACTTTCAGAAAAAAAGTAGGTTTATTGATGAGTTGACAAAGTTGTTTGGGTAAAAGTTTCAAGTTTACAAAAAAAAAAAAAAAAAGTTAACTTACAAGAATAATCAAGAAAATTAATTTCCGTCCACTTTCTCAAATAAGCATTTGTATAATGCGCAAGCATCTATGATTCACAGTTTATGTTGCAGAATAAATGAAAACGTCTTTTACAAAACTCGCCTTATCCAAAATTATAAAAATTGTGTTTTCCCTAACAGTCTAGTAATCATTTTAAGCTATAATTCTGACATTGTAAAATCCTCGTTTATATTGAAACCAATAGACACAGTATGCAGTTTTTGACATTTTCCCCGAATCTGATTTTCTGGATATGACAAGTTTTGAAAATTATAGGTACTCTCAAATTGAAAAGAACTTTTACAGAAAAATTAAATATTGAGTTTTTTTTATTACAGTAAAACTTTGTTTTTACGTCAGGGTCCAAAATATAAAATGCAAACAGTGGAAAAACTTAAATTGTGAGAAAATTTACATACAGGAAAACGCAAATTCCAAGAACATATAATCAAAGTTTCACAGTATTTATCAATTTTTCAAAATACTAAATTGCAATTATAAGGAAAGAAAGAAAATTGTGCATATATACTAATCATAAATCAAAAGTTTAATTTTAAAAAAATGTGCAGGGTTAAAAAAAATAATATCAGTGAAATTTTGTTTAAAATATATCAATTATTAAACTACTAAATCGGGAGTAATGACCATTCGGGAGTTATCAAGCGTGAGTAATGTCCATGTTCGGTTCTTGGTCATTCACTTTTTTAAGTAAAAGTGCCTAGGTTAAAAGCTTCTAAAAATTTTATTGAGTCATTCAGAATATTTAAATTTTATGTTTCATATTTTATAAAACAATATTATTTGAAAAGTATTTGATTAAGGAAAAAAAAATCAGCCACATAATTTGTGGGCCCCTGAAATTGGTGGGCCCAGGGCGAAGGCCCCGGAGGCCCGTGCATTATTCAGGCCCTGTATATATATATTTCCTTCAATAACATTTCAATATATGTATTGTGCTTGCTTAAAAGAAAAATATTAATTTTGTAAGGCTACAGTTTTCAAAATAAAACTATATTAAATAATGAGAAATGTTATTTCTTCCTTTCTTTAATTTGAAAGTAAAGCATTTAAAAATTATAAGTGTTTGCCTCTTTCAAAATTTAAATTCCATTTTTTATAATAAAGATTAAAGTATTAAAAAGATTAAGTAAAGATTAAAGTAAATTAAAGTATTTTGTTTTTTCTAATAACTATTAACACATTTTAAAGCATAAATTCCTTAAATCATAAAATAACTTAAAAAAAAAATCTTTGCAAATAAAGCGTCAGACACTGGTTCACTTTGTGTCAATTATTGGTTCTTCAAAATATGTTTGGTGTCAGTTACTGGTGTTTTTGACCATGTTTATTTAAAAAAAAAATAAATAACAAAATGTATATTTTTTCGAAAATTTGTCAACAAAGTTTTTTTAATGTATCTCTACTATCATTTCAAAAACAAAAATAATTAGAAAATTGATTTAAAATTTTGTAATAGTGATTTGAACAAGAAAGGATCGTTAAGGTGTTAGTTACCGGGTGATCTTTCACCCTACATGATTAAATTTAGTGAGCTTTTTCTGACTCAGCTAATTAGTCTTGTTTATTGAAGATGAATTATATTTCAAAGATTAAAATTAATTATCATCTCTCCAGATACTTTGTTTGCTTGAATGCCTGTAGAGGTCGCTATTTTAGTGTAAGATCAAACATTTTGCGGTTTTATTTTTTTTAGTCACGTTAGGAAATTCTCTCCATTGAAAACTTCTTCTCCAGGATGTATTTTCGTGATTAAAACAATTTTCATATTCGAAATCGATAACTTTTTTTTTTTAGGTCGGTGGCATTGTAATCATGTTTTAATATTATAAAGTAGCTTTTACTTAAATAAGGTTTTCCCATACCGATCCGATAACGCTGTGAAAACGCCATACGTTAATAATATAAATAAACGATCAAGTGCGAGTATTACTCGCTCACAGAGCGCTACGTACAATAAATATATTAATTAGTAACTGTTTTATTACAAAAATCGTTGCTAAAAGAATAATAAGACTTCGTAAAAAACTATACAACGTAGGGTTGGGTGCAGCTGTATATACTAGAAAAGTATAAATGGATATACCATGAAAGTTCAGAGAAATATGAAGCTTAAATAGTATCAAATATTCCTATTCTGTATAACTTTGTTTTTAATATTATCCTAATTTGTTTATGATGAACTTAATTCGGTTCTGACAGTAAAAGTAGGGCATATTTAAATTTCATTTGGCATTTAATAAACCCACATTTAGTGTAGTAATAATCTTTTCTTTTTACAGTGTATTTAAAACAAAATCCTTGTTCAAAGTTTAAACTCGGCATTGTGCTAAGCGCGCTTCGAAAGGAGGTCGCAAAGTTGTATCGCCGCCTCGGTCCGTGCCGCGTTTTCCCAGATATGTTTCAATTAACCTTTAAAGACACGGGTGTGTATTGAGAAAGCCACTCAATGCGAATAGTCGCGAATTCCATAGTAATTATGTGATTAATTCTAATTAAATTAGTCTATTTTTAACAGTTTAACGTTTAATGTTTTTATACTACTACTGGGCATACTTTTATACTACTACATTGCACAAATATATCATTATTTTTTTTCTATCTAGGATTTAAAAGCAGATGGCGAATAGAGCGCCGCCCAAAAAACCTTATCAACAATTCTTTTATACTTCTGCGACGATAGGTACCTCCAGCGCTCCTTAACTCTTTAGTTGAACGCCCCCAAATCGAAATTTGTGTCTAACGGAAAAATGTGATTTTCTCAAAAACTAGGTGACCTAGGTTAATCGCTATAGTTTTCCTGCAAGGTTTAAATTAACTTCTACTATCCCTAATTTTTTCAAAATTTTAGTTTCAGTAGATTCGGAAATAGAGGGGGGGGGGGGGGACATATTTTTGCATTACATTTTCGAAGATATCTCTGAAAATATAATATCTAAAATGAAGAAATGTATTTTTGAGTTCGGCGTTGCGAAAGCTTTAACACGATTACCCCGCACGATATACAAAGAAAAGATTTTTTTTTCTCAAGTGACATAATTAGCCCCGCCACATTTTTCCTAAATATATTTGTGAGTGTTTAATAATCTATAAATATGTGGGTTAACAGCCTTTATTACTTCAGAAAATTTGAACTTTCCATGTTCTATAGTTTACGAGTAAAATGGCTGTGACAGACGGACAGATAGACACAGGGGTGGTCTTATAATGGTCCCGTTTTAGGTAGATTTCGTAAGAAATACTACCTATTGCAGTCGTTACCATGGTGCGACTTTTGAAAAATTCCTTCATAACTTTTCATTCGTTTAAAATTTTGAATACCGTCTTAACATGATTCTGATAAAACCAGCTTTTACACAACAATGGCAGGAAAAAATAAATAATTTTCGTTATAGCTGTTGCCAACAATTAAAAAAAAGCAATAAAATTCTCACCACAACAATTGCTTTTCTAATGCAATGTTTTCACGTGAAAAATTAAATTAGATAAACAGTTTGACGAATTGAAAACAAATTGAATATTACGTCATAAGTTTTCTCGAGCAAGATTTCTGCATGAAAATTCAAAATGAAATAAATAGTTTGACGAATTAAAAAAAAACAACAAAATATTGCGTCATATAGAAAATATAATGAACCACAGCAGGTGAATATGTAACGTCATTGAGTTTGAGGAAACGTATTAAAACATGATAAAAACCCGAGTGTGGAAATATTAACATAATTTAACACTTTGAGGTTCTCTGAATTTGATTTAGCCATTTTTAAACCTATTCCATATACAATGCGTGTGTGTATATTAGAATTTTCATAAAATGTTTAGCGCCTTAGAGCTCATTCTTAGCAAAGGAACTGGGTTTATCTTTAATCCTGATTTAAGTTTTGTTGGTGAATTTAGTACTTAATTTCGAAATCTACCTCCGCCTGTAGGCCCGAGCCAGCAGGGATTTTTTACTTTTTAAGTACGGAACAATAAAAATAAAATATTATTTACAAGTTTGCAATACCTCATACATAGCTCAGTTACCCTTCACAGAAAAGTTCTAAGGCTATTAAAATTGTTAGACTGTAGTACTTAAAAGTTCGTAAATTTTAAATAATAATTTTATGATTATGATTATGATTATGATTATGATTATGATTATCATATTCTATATTTTTTATTTGGTCATAAATTTTTGTTTTCGAATATAGGGTTTCTTTGTAAATATTTTGAAGAATGGAAACTTACCTCATTATCACGACACAATAACTGTTGTTATTTTTATTGTAGCTATTTTTTAAAAGATATTTATTTTTTGAGTCCCCATTTTATATGGAACTACAATCCAATGTTTGCTATCCTTAAAACAGTAAAACATTAAAGCATATGTTATCAAAAATTTGTAAATAAAATATACCATTGTAGTGTGGAATAAAATATGTTTTTCGCAAATTTCTTTTACCTATCCCATTGATCCCTGGATAAATATGTATGCTTTATAAAAATTGTAAAATTATAAAAAATATTAAAATTAAACGAGAATTCTTTACCACTTCACCGGCGACAGGTATGGGGAAACAATGTTTTTACCGCCGATTTATCTCGGGACAATTGAAACTATCTTGCCAATAAGTTACTAAATATTGAAGTACTCTTTTAAATATGCTTTGAAATTAACATTACATACACTTAAAGTTACTGTCTAAATATGAAAATTGATCTACCCTACTTGTAAAATTATATAAATTTATTGAATATAAAATGTCTGTTGATATGAAAATAAAAAATCCCTGCCGGCCCGGCCTACAGACGGAGGTAGATTTCGAAGTTAAGTATATTAATTGTTCCAACAGAAACTAAATCATGATTAGATATAAATCCACTTTAACAGTTTTATCTGGCCGCTTTTGACGAGTTTTTATTTCATTTTTATATAATAGCTGGTTTTATCAGAATCATGTGAAGGCGGTATTAAAAAAAAAATACTTTTCCATGTTGAACAACTCGAAATTTTCTGGCACATTTTCAGATTAATTTTTAATAGAAAAAATACGAAACTTGCTGACGTGATTTTTGAAAAGATTTATAAGCGGTATCTGTTCTTGTTTTTCTTTCAATTAATTGAAACTTGATTAATAAACAATTATTTTCTCAGTAGGGCAATATTTTTCTTTCTAACACAATCGCTTCGGAATTTCTGTTCAAAATGCCCACTTTGACACCATTTTTTGAAATATATTCTGCCTCTATAAAAAAAATCGATCATTACGGTAAATTATATAGTTTCTAAAGAAGAGAATCTATCAATTGGATGCGTTTGAGAGCAAAAATGAATTTAAAAATGAGTCAGAAAATAAGCAGTTTAGATTTGAATACATCCTTAATAAGATGATTTTTTAGGGTTTAGTTCATCTCACGAAACCCTATTCGTCTCGCTCCTCTGTCTGTCTGTCCGTCACAGAGCCCGTTCTCAGAAACTATACATGTTAGAGACTTGAAATTTTGGGTACTTATAGCTGAACACCTCACATCAAACAACAAATCATAAAATTTTGAAAAAGTTGGTAATTAACCAAATTACGGGCTAATTAACTTCTAAAATTTACCAATCCACCTTTTTAATTTATCAAAAGCACCTGTCTCTGACTACAATTGGACCCTTTTTGCTAGGCTAGCTTCGGAGCATTACCATTGGAGGATTCACGAAAGCTGAACCCCGATTTTATCTGGCGAGGCTAGCAAACTGCAGACTTGATTTTTTATCTCAGGCATTACGGCGCGCTCGCGGTTTTTATTTTAATACGAAATTTAAACTTTTTAAATATTAAATTTTTTGATTAAATTTTTTGCCATCCTGATTTGAAATTCTTCGGTGATTTCATACATACCCAGTTCAAACTCCTAGCTTAATTACAAGTGGAGATATTAATTATTATTTAATTAATTAGGTTTCATTTCCATGAAATGCGGGTGGCACGTGCTTTTTAAACCACGAAATAATTTAAATTAGGAAATATATCAATTTGCATGAGGTTCAGCGCTATCAGATAAGTATATTCGAGGTGAGAAAAAGCGTGCTTCGCCCGCTATCGCATAATTTTTGTTAGGTTTGTGTCGATGGGAAGGGGGGGGGGAATACTTTTGATTAAATATCCCAATTAAATGGAATTACAGATATTATTATGACAAAGACCACCGTGCTTTGCCCGTTATCGGATAATTTCTATCTTTCTGTGCGTGATAGCTTATTTGTAAGTTGCGATATTAATTTTTATTTAATGAATCTGCATGTGTAGTGGACAATGGGGTGCGTTTTGGATCATTTTTAGGTAAACGGGGAGAGGCGCTGGTTTTCTTTTTTAAAAATTAGCTTTTATGACCTTTTTAGATACCGTTTTTGAGGGAGTCCTCAGATATATGCTACTTATTAAATATAAAAATGTCAAATATTTAGTTACCACTATTTCTGAATAGTAATTTTAGCAAGTTTCTTAATTTCTAGCTTAAGACCGCCACCAACTCGAGTAACATATCCACTGATAGGTTTTTTAGCACAGTTTCGTTCACATACACTTTTGTTATGAATAGTGTGCGCTCCCTGGTGGTGGAATGCGGAACTAACAGAATTCTTGGTTAATAACGCCACCATTACGACTCCTGTATCTACGGAAAGGTTGCGTGAAGGAGTTTCCTTCAGATACGCTTTTGGTACGAATAGAGTGCGCTCTCTGGCGGCGGAATGCGGAACTAACGTAACGCAATTTTGTTAAAATTAGGAAAAATAACAAGTAGATGTGTCTTGAAACTTTAAGATAGTTCATAACACATTGAGATATATGCTACTTATTAAATATAAAAATCTCAAAAGTTTAGTTACCACTATTTCCGAATAGTAATTTGTGCAAATATCTTAAATTCTTGCTTAAGACCGCCACCACCTCCAGTAACATATCTACTGGTAGGTTGTTTAACGGACTTTCCTTTCGACACAGTTTTGTTATGAATAGAGAGCGCTCCCTGGTGGTGGAATGTGGAACTAATAGAATTCTTGGTTAAGACCGCCACCATCCCGACCCATGTATCTACGGAAAGGTTGCGTGAAGGCGTTTCGTTGAGATATGTTTTTGTTAAGAATACAGTGCGCTCCCTGGTGGTGGAATACGGAACTAACATAACGCGATTTTGTTAAAATTAGGCAATCTAACAAGGCGATCTGTTTACCATATCTACTGATAGGTTGTTTAATGGACTTTCCTTCCGATACAGTTTTGTTATGAATAGAGTGCGCTCCCTGGTGGTGGAATGTGGAACTAACAGAATTCTTGGTTAAGACCGCCACCTTCCCGACCCATGTATCTACGGAAAGGTTGCGTGAAGGGGTTCGTTCAGACATGTTTTTGTTAAGAATAGAGTGCGCTCCCTGGTGGTAGAATGTGGAACTAACATAACGTGATTTTGTTAAATTTAGGAAATATAACAAGGCGATGTGCTTGCGACTTTAAGATAGTTCATAACACATTGAGATATATGCTACTTATTAAATATAAGAATGTCAAAAGTTTAGTTACCACTATTTCCTTATAGTAATTTGTGCAAATATCTTAAATTCTTGCTTAAGACCGCAGCCACCTCGAGTAACATATCTACTGATAGGTTGTTTAACGGACTTTCCTTCTGCCCTAGTTTTGTTATTAATAGAGTGCGCTCCCTGGTGGTAGAATGTGGAACTAACATAACGCGATTTTGTTAAATTTGGTAAATATAACAAGGCGATCTGCTTGCGACTTTAAGATAGTTCATAACACATTGAGATATATGCTACTTATTAAATATAACAATGTCAAAAGTTTAGTTACCACTATTTCCTTATAGTAATTTGTGCAAATATCTTAAATTCTTGCTTAAGACCGCCACCACCTCGAGAAACATATCTACTGATAGGTTATTTAACGGACTTTCCTTCCGACACAGTTTTGTTATGAATAGAGTGCGCTCCCTGGTGGTGGAATGTGGAACTAACAGAATTCTTGGTTAAGACCACCACCTTCCCGACCCATGTATCTACGGAAAGGTTGCGTGAAGGGGTTTC
The DNA here is from genome assembly GCA_963932465.1 of Maratus speciosus. Lineage (NCBI taxonomy): Eukaryota > Metazoa > Arthropoda > Arachnida > Araneae > Salticidae > Maratus > Maratus speciosus. Next base: position 435,154,943 of record OZ010790.1, on the reverse strand, counting down.
GTTGACACATGTTTTTATTAAGAATACAGTGCGCTCCCTGGTGGTGGAATGTGGAACTAACATAATGCGATTTTGTTAAAATTAGGAAATCTAACAAGTCGATCTGTTTGAAACTTTAAGATATTTTATAACACATAAGATAAAGTGTAAGAAAGAATGACACGCGAAATTCCGGGGAGGGGGGGGGGGCGCTAGATTTCTATTTAAAAAATTAGCGTTTCTGACCGCTTTAGGTGACTTTTTGAGGGAGTCCTGAGATATATGCTACTTATTTAATATAAAATTGTGTAAAGTTTAGTTACCACTATTTCCTAATAGTAATTTCAGCAAATATCTTAATTTCTTATTAAGACCGCCACCACCTCGAGTAACATATCTACTTATAGGTTGTTTAACGGAGTTTTCTTCCGATACAGTTTTGTTAAGAATAGAGTGCGCTCCCTGGTGGTGGAATGTGGAACTAACATTTTTGTTAAAATTAGGAAATATAACAAGGCGATCTGTTTGAAATTTTACGATAGTTTATAACACATTAGAAAAAGTTTATAAAAAATGGCGCGTGAAATTTCGGGAAGGTGGGGAGAGGGGGAGGGGCAAAATATTTCTTTTTTGTTTCATACCGTTTCAGGTGCGTTTTTTGATGGAGTCCTCAGATACATGCTACTTATACTTATTAAATATAAATATGTCAAAAGTTAAATTACCACTATTTCCGAATAGTAATTTCAACAATTATCTTAAATTCTTGCTGAAGACCGCCACCCCCTCGACTAACATATCTACTAATGGGTTGTGTAAAGGAGTTTCGTTCAGATACGCTTTTGTTAAGAATACAGTGCGCTCCCTGGTGGTGGAATGTGGAATTAACAGACCGCGATTTCATTTAAAGTAGGAAATCTAACGATTCAATCTGTTTTAAACTTTAAGGTACTTTATAACACACGATAATAAATTATAAAGAAGAAGGGCGCGTCGCATTTCGAGGAGGGGGGGGGGGTTGAGGGAGGTGCGCGAACAAAATTAGGAAATATAACTGGACGATCTGTTTGAAACTTTAATATGGCTTATAAAAAACATAACATAAATTTTTAAAATCAGGCCGCGTCAAAAATCATGGTGACCATCTGCCCACTCCCCCCCCCCCCAAGGGGGGCACTTTTCTAAATTTGGCAGATACCCGTCATGTGATATATCGTAGCATTTTTTGGGGGGGGGGGGCGAACAAAATTAGGAAATATAACAAGGCGAATATGTTTGAAACTTTAAAATAGTTTAGGATGTGTTTGCCAAAATTTAGAAGGTATTCCATGGCGATAAATGTACTGGACGTTTTGAAAGAAAGTGTTTTGAAAGGAATATTAAACGAAACCCTTTGTGAGATGTATGATCACACTTACCCACTTGTTTCTTCAACCGCTATGTATTTTTAATTTGTTTTTGCTGTAAGAATTGGTCCTATCAAAAACTTATCTATATAAATGTTGAAGACAATATTAAGAAGATATATGTTAAATTCATGGGTATTTTATACCTTGTGAATTGACGGAGTTATGGAAACTTTTCTTCTTCCCCCCCGTTTTTTTTGTTTTCGTTTTTAATTTTTTTTGCGGTACGAATTGGTCCTATCAAAAACTTGTGAATATAAAAGTTGTAGGTAATATTCAGGAGATGTATAATAAAATTAATTGAATTTGATATCTTGAGAATTGACGAAGTTATGAATTTTCCCCCCAAAAAACCCCTATTTTTGCGCCCCTTGAGCCCATTTTTAACCCTAGATCTACCGGGAATTTTATTCAAGTTTTAATAAAACGTTCTACACCAGAATTTTTATTTAAAACTATTTAACTTATTTATTTACCTTATTTTTGACTGGTTTATATACTTAGTTTATTTTAAAGAAATTTCTGGTTTGAATGAATATTTTGTATGTACCTGTCGGGTCCAATGGACCCGTCTGGTAGACGGAGGGTTAATTTTATCAAAAATCTGTGATGCATAAATTTTTGGCCCTATTTTTAGGAGTAATAAAAACTTTAAACTGATTTGATATGTACAAAATTTAAGAAGTTATGGGGTTTTTTCTATTTTCACAAAACCCCTCATTTATTTCCAGCCTCTTTGCCCGATTTTGCCCATTAACGAACTTGAACGAGATTTTATGCCTCTTGATTTTATGTATCAGTTTGGAAGAGATTTGCGCAGAATTGTGGAAGTTATCGTGTCCAGAAGAAAGTGATATATATAGATAGATACATAGATAGATAGATAGATAGATAGACATATATATATATATAAAGTTTTTTACTGAGGGTGGTTTTGGGTTCCAGGGATGATGATCGGTGTAGATCTGCAAAAATTTTTCAGAAATTCCAACATAGGAACGACGCCAATAGGATTTTATACGAAATCTACCTAAAACGTGGGTCTGCAAATAATAGATAATTTATTACCCATTTTTAGAAATCGACATACACCGTGCGGAACATTTAATATTCCGGGCAAATACGTTTTTCACGGTTTTTAAGACAATTGAAAAAAATTGTCTGATTTTTGAAATGGCGTACTGCGTTTGCTATTGAGCGTATAAAAAAGTTGCAAATATGGAAGTTGTTGAGAACTTTGCCCTCTTTAAGATTATAATTGATAAATAATATGCTATGGCAACGGGTCTCGAGATATTAAAAAAATAAATAGAAAAAAGTCCCAAAATTTTGTTGTTTTTTGACCACAGAAAAGTCTCTCAGGGAAACTTGGTTTTTCCATGCTGGTCTCAGTATAAACAAATTTAAAAAAAATCTTCTACCCGACCTTTTACAAGGTAAAATGTGCATTTCCCCTGGACTATAAAGGGTTATCACCTTATTTCGTCATTTCGTTGGACTCCCTAATATTTCTGATGATGTTCTTTATCGATGTTGTAGAAAAATTGCAGTTTAAAAGAATATGATACGCGCATATAGTGTAGAAACAGATGCGCTGCTCTGTGTTTCCGAAAACCTGAAAAATTTTCATAATTCTTATTTGACTGTAACAATCTTAATATTAGTGTTTGAATGATAGCTTTTCCAAAACGAAGAAACAGAAATAATCTAATAAAAAGTTTCTATTTATAAATAATAAGTGTAAAAAATATATAATAAAAAACACGCATACCCACACATACACGGGCAAATAAAATACTTTTTTTACATTGGCAGAATTTACTTACGCATTAGAGTGAGCTAATATTAATAAAGATTTTTCATTTTTTAAATTATCTCCAAACTTAATATTTAAAAGCTAATAATTATAAGCATGAAAATTTAGTAACCTAGTATATAATATTATGTAATAAATGTAAAAGAAAAAAAATCGAAATTTTCTTAAAAAAGTATTTTAATATTTTTAAATATTTAAAAAGCGTCCTGTATATTGCGTATTTTCTTATAATTTGGCTTTAACTATTAAACAAATGAATCTGATAAGTTCTGTGTATAATAATGAGTTAAAAACAAAAATATAATAATAATAATAATAATAATAAACATGCACAAATACACCGACAAAAAAGAGGCCATATTATAATGAAATCATTTATTTATGCGTCAGCGTGAGCTAATATTAAGACTTTTCATTTTTAAAATTATCTCCATACATTAATATTTTTTTATCTCTCTACGAACTAAATTTTGTCTACACTTCTACATAATTTTACTTACATGTATTTATACTTACATTCATTCATTTTACATACTTAAATATACCCTGCAACTTACGAATATACTAAATCTAATTACTTATAATTTCTACAGTAGGTACATGAAATATAATACAAATTTATACTACTCGTATATAAGATAGTGCTTTTTTAACAATCAAAAATAATAACTACTCGATTGCTAATAATTAATAGTATTGAACTTTAGAAACCTAGTATATAAAAGTACATAGTGAATGTAAAAGAAAAAGTTTAAAAAAGGTATTTCGATGTTTTTAAGTATTTAAAACATGTCTCGTGTACAGCCTATTATCTTATAATTTGGCTATAAATATTAAACTAGTGAATCTGATAAGTTCTGTTAAATATTACACCCTGCTTTCATTACTAAATAAATAAAGGAGAATATGTTATCTAATAGCATTTTAGCTGATAAATAATTCTATAATTGCGGAGAAAGTAACAGAATTGATTTTTCTACATGTATTTATCCTGAATAAAGACTTCTTTTGAAAAACATAATTATGAAGAATTCAATTACTTACATGGTAAATTAATAGTTCAACGCATTGTATGTGAAAGAAAAATCTATAAAAAAATCTCTGTGTTAACTATTTTCTTAATTTATTTTCCATTATACCGTTATCTAAATATTATAAAAATCGCTAGTTTATCGCAGATGATAATAAAACAACGATACCACCCCTGTTCCAAATAGCATTGCGATCAATGGAGTAAAATTACATGTAATAAATAAGAAAGAGAGAGTATAAAAATTGCACACGCACACAAACAAAATAATGGAATTTGTATTTGAATATCGAACAGTACAACGATGGAAAAAGTTCATGAATATTGATTCTAAAGAACCAATCAGAAAGCCGCAGAGAATCTGATGCAAATACATTACTTTCAATAGCCGGGCAGAACTGTAGTATTTTTTTTTTCTTACAAAATTCGCTTTGTTCCATCAAGATATATAATTTGAGGACATCAATATTAAAATCTTTACTTTGTAAAATGTAATAAAAGCACAAAATTCTGAAAAATGCGTATCAACAATATTGGCTGCTATGCAACAAAATGCCTTCTGAAGAACTCATACTACAATCTATTGAATTTATATATGATTATGCAAACATTTTTAAAAAATGAATATGGTAAATCGATCAAAAGTATGCGACTAAAGAACTTATATATTATTTTTTTTTAGCAATATGAAAGCTTCATAAATTTATTTTTCGCCTTCATATATTTAAATTTTGTGGGACTGCATCTTTACCTGATGGAGCAGAGAAGAGCTTGGAGTGATTACAGATATTATTCAGATGTCGACTATGAAGAGGACTGTGATTGCAGCCGAATTTGTAAAAGTAAGAGAAATTATGTTTTTATATGAATTTACCATTAACGGTGAAAATATTTTATAACAGCCTTATATTATTTCCATGATTACTTTTTCATTTAATTAAAATAAAATGAGGAAAACAACTCAATTCGGAAATATATTTTTAAAAAGTAGAAAATTTTAAAAACAGTTGCAGCGATTTTAATAAATCTCTTTTCATTTAACAAAACTCGTTTTTATGGTGGTACCGCATAAATTTTCTGATGATCCAAAAATGAAAAGCCTGTCTATTCATCATTGTGGCATATTTTATAAAAAATACCCTGATTGCCATAAATGTTGGATAAAGTAGAAAGTAACTTTTTTCCTTTAAAAAAAAGCCTTCAGATTCAGAGTTGTCAGATTTCTATTTTACCAAATTGGAAATTTTAGCATGTGAAGTTAAAAAAAAAAAAAAAAGAAAGAAAAAGAAAAAGAAAATCTGGATTTAGGCAGAAAAGCAAGAAAAAAATTAACGCACATTTAAATATTTCAAAAGGTTTATTTCCATGAGGTTATTCAGTGTGATTTATTTGGAATGCTAAGACACAAACTATGAATTAAATACCTCAAACAACAGTCTTATTCTCTGGGTCCTCCAAAGAAAATTATATGCTATAAGTTACGGGCCGGAAAGATTTATTTAGAAAATAGTGAAATTAGCGGTACTGGGAGGAACATTTAAATTTAGCCAAAAGCATCGGGACGTTTGGAAACCTCGGTTCCCATTACCCATGGTTTTCTTTACATAACTATACATAAAAATTTCAATATATTATCATCTACTATTTCCATTCGAATTTTTTTTGTGAAGTTTGAATATTTGTTAAAATATGTTCGAGGACTGTGTCTATATGGATAAACATATTTTGAAGTTAGAATGATATTGCGGCTAAAACAATTAAAAAATAATATTTGTTAACTAGATTAACGATAAAATAAATAATGTGAACATTAAAAAGGTCCACAATTAACGTCGAGAAAAGGTATTTTGAACATACTTTTAAAAGCTCGTCTAATATCAAATTTGCAAGCTGCAATTTTATATAAAAATGGTGATAAAGTATTATATGGGATCGTATTATTTGATCTGATCGGTTTTCTATATACATTTCTGTCAATGTTGAGGTTTTCGTTGTTTTTAATTAAAGTAACGTCGAGAAAAGATCATTTACATATCTTTATATATTTACATACCTTTTCTCGACGTTAATTTAATTAAAAACAACGAAAACCTCAACATTCACAGAAATGTATATAGAAAACCGATCAGATCAAATAATACGATCCCATATAATACTTCATCACCATTTTTATATAAAATTGCAGCTTACAAATTTTATATTAGACGAGATTTTAAAAGTATGTTAAGAAAAATATTTAAAAAAAGAGCTTTATACTATTAGAGATATCGCTGAGGAAAACGGCTTTTCAACAATCCTCATCAATAAACTTATCTATGAATTCAGTTTTCATGACAATATCAAAAAGAAAACCATAAAGAAATGATACAAAAAGTTTAATTATTTCCCTGGTCTGTACGAAAAATTAAGATACACTCTACTGAAACACAATATAAATGTAATAGCCTGTCCACCAAGAAAATTAAAAGAATTAATTTGTAAGAAAAAAGATCTAACACCGAAAGATGAATTAGCTGGTGTATATACCATTCCTTTCAGAACTGACAGCAGTAGATTAATAGAGTACATCGGAATGACCAAAAGAAAACTCAAAGAAAGAATAAAAGAACATAAAGCAGAGATAAAATTTTGTTGCCAATCCACAGCTCTCTCTCGTTTAAGTTTCAATCAGAATATCGCAATAGATTTTGATCAGGCAAAAATCATATTCCCAACATCAAATTATTACGCATCCACTATAAGAGAATCAATAGAAATCCTGTCTAAAAGCAATCAAGTATGTAACGACGCCCTATCGTACAATGTACCCAGTTTGTGGTTCAATATCCTGAAAATAAATCCTGAAAACCTGAGCAAAGTGGCGTATTAAAATTTAAAGTACAGAAGTTAAATATTTTCTTCTGCCTATGGAAAGTGACGTATGAGAAACAAAGTGATGTCATAAAATAAATGAAACTGCAATTAGAAATAATAATATATATTTCCTCTAATTAAATTCAATCCTAGAAATTGCTACTTCCACTTCTACTTTCAACTCTAGTAATTATTGGCTCTCTCATTTATAAAACAAAGTGACGTATTTATATCAATAAACAACATTTAGTCATTAAGATATTCTCTGATGATGAGCCTGGAAGGTTTGAAAGTACTAAGAAGTTTTAAATAAAATGTATATTTTAAACTTGTAACATCTTTTTCATTACATTAGTCGCCTTTCAAGTAAGATTGTGGACCTTTTTAATGTTCACATTATTTATTTTATGTTGAATCAAGGTGAAAAATTGCGTTTCGCCTTATGATATTATTTATTAGATTAACGATGTTTATTAGGAAATTTATAATTTAATGGTTAGCTTTTTAGTATTTAACATGCATGGAATAATAGGGAAAATATTTTCTACTTTGATCCCCTCAGACTTATCGATTTTGCATATAACATCACAACCTAAAGGCCAGCAAAAAGTATATATTTTTGTTTCTATGTATGAATGTATGCTCATATTTTAAAGAAGAAACCTTTGTTTGTGTGGTTGTTTTTTTGTTTGTAGGGGGTTATCTCTGAAACTACCGAACCTATTTCAAAAGTAACAGTGGCAAATATATGGTGAAAGTCCCTGCTCTAACGTTATATTTCATATCGGTACCACTACTCCCAAGAAAGTAGGAGCAAAAACCTTCTAAAATTGCGATTTTTGTGACACTGAAGAGGCTAGAAACGCGAAATTTGACGTGGCGGTTATCTTCAAGATGTAAATGCTTGCTAATAATAGTTTAAAAAAAAATCGGAATTTTAAAGTATGAAATGAACATAAGACGCTCTAAATTACAATTTCTATGGAATAGATAGAAATAAAAACTTTAAATTTGACATGATAGTTAATTTAAACACGTAAATGCTCGCACAGAACAATCTTTAAAAAATTCGAAATTTTAAAGAGTGCAGTGAAAAAAACCGTTCTAAAATTGCAGCGGTTTCTAAAAAATTCGAAAATTTAAAGTGTAAAATAAGCTTAAAACTTTCTTAAATCGCTCTAGATTACAATTTATTGGAAATTGTTAGAGATAGAAACTCGAAAATTCACAAGGCTGTAACTTTTCCGATGCAAATGCTCGCACTGAACAGGTAAAAAAAAAAATACAAATTAAAAAGGCTGCAGGAGCAAAAAATGTTCTAAAATTGCGAAATCTGATACTGTTAGGGATGAAAATTTGATATTCGGCATAGTGGTTACTTTTAAGATGTAATTGGTTCGTAAGAATGGTTTCTAATCCAATCGAAATTTAAAAAGATGAAATGAGCGAAAAACAATTTAAAAAAGATTCTAAATTAGCATTTATTTGGAACTGTAAAGGTTAGAAACTTGAAATTTGACATGGGTTTACTTTTAAGACGAACATTTTCGCACAGAACAGTTTCTCAAATTTCGAAATAAAAAAAAGGGTAAATGGTTGGAAACGTTATAAAATAACAATTACTTTGGTATTACTAAACCGATTAAAAAAATTCTTTCAGGATAATATTGGTGACAGTCTCTGCTTAAAACAGGGCTACTTTTATCTGTATGTAACTGCCCACAAATGTTTTAAAGTTACAATTTCGTTGGATATGTCGGGACTTGAAACAAGAAATTTGGCATGGTGGGTTTTTTTAAGGTGTAAATCTCTAAGAGAGGTTCTAAAAATATAGAAATTTAAAAGTATAAAATGAACCGCAAAAGTTTTTAAAGCGTTCTAAATTTCGATTTTTTGGAATTTTCAGGGCTAGAAACGTGAAATTCGGCATGGTAGTTACTTTTAAGACATACATGCTCGCTGAGAACAGTTTCTAAAATTTCGAAATTTAAAAGGATGAAATGAGCGAAAAACTTTTTTAAAATAACGATTGTTTTGAAAATATTGATCCGATTTAAAATATTCTCTCAGAATAATAATGCTGACAGTCTATGCTTAAAAATGTATCTCTTTTCAAACAGAAAACACTTTGCAAAGGGGAGGGGGGGGGGAGAGTGATAAACGTTCTAAAATTCGAATTTCTTTGATTCTGTTGATGCTAAATTTACGAATGTTAATATGATGCTTACTTTTAAGACATAAATGCTCGGTAAGAACGTTTGTTAAAATATTTGGGATTGAAAATGATCAAATGATGAACGAATACTCAGAAATCATAATTATAATCCAAAATTTTTAATTTGACATGCAATTTCCTCTTTAAATTTGACATAAAGATAACTTCTGAGATGCAGATGCGGACGAACAATGTTTTTATTTATTTACTTAAGCTTTAAAAAATGATAAGAGAAGAAAAAAGAGTTATTATTATGCCAGTGTTAGATACAACATTTCTGAGCAATAAGAGAAAACGCAAGGACCAATAACTACTATAATGAATTAAAATGTCATTAATAAAGAAATATGATTGCCAACTAGTTAAGAAAGTACAGCTTATTGTACCTTTTGCCGCATAAAAGTGACGGTTAAACATACTAAACCAATGCTTTCCAACTTATTACTTAACCGCATTTTAATTTTTATGGTTCTATAGGTTTCCTATTCCATGGTTATCAAGTTCTACTAATACTGGAAAAAGCAACTTGCTTGTAAGAAATAGACTCCAGACTACCTAACTGGTTTTTAAAAAAAATATTTCACTGTATGATAAATGATAAACAGAGTTCCCAAGTAGACTGTATTATATCTTTATTTTTTTCCTTTTTGGGAAATTGGTGGCTACAAATCGGTTGGAATAAAGATTTTCTTATTAATCCTCCGGTACTTTTAACCCTTAAATGCCTGACTTTTCAAAAATCATTGTAATAATGTTTTTCGGCTTTCATTTTTTAAATAAATCATGGGAAAAATATTTTAAAAAATCATATTTTGTTTTAAGTATAGTTTACGGCTAAAAAAAAAACAGTTTGTTACTAATCGGCAAAACTGATGTTTAATTGACAAAATAATTTCCCTTGATAAAATTCTATAATATTAAACACACAAGAATTTTAGGAACTGTAATAAGAAATAAATTTTACTTGCTCACTGCAGAACAAAATAGGGTATTTCGCAAGCTTCCAAACAAAACAAAAAGAACAAGTAGCAACATTTGAAAAAACAAATTCATCTTTATTCTTAAACAGCACAGGTGTTGCCATCTAAATGTTGAAAATAGATTTAATAATATTTTCAGAATGTATTTTATTGGCAACATTAGGCATTACAGCTTCAATATTATTCTAATAGCATTTTAGAGCCTAAATTGGGTATGTTGCCGAAAAGCAACTCCAGGCATTTAAGGGTTAAGTACCATTAAAGAAAATTTAATGCAAAATTTATCTAATTCGTCAACTAATAAAAGTAGATTGCACTTTTCGTGCAAAATAATTTGCTCAATCCTATTTAGAAAGCACAGGGAAATAGTCGAAACTAAATGTTTTTTAAAGTGGTTATTTTCTCAACCCTTTACCTAGGAGTATCTTTTATCTTATTAAAAAATGTTATACGAAAAATTTGCAACTACAAAACACTTCTTTGTTACAGATAGGATCACAATACATTTATTTACGCTGTTATTATAAGAATTGTGCGATTTCCATAACAGTATTTTTTGTTAATTAACCTAATTATTCTTGAAAATATTTTGCAAAAATAGCTCTCACTACCGGTTTATTAACCCTTAAATGCCGGGTGTTGCTTTTCGGCAACATACCTAATTTAGGCTCTAAAATACTATTAGAATAATATTGAATCTATAATATCTAATGTTGCCAATAAAATACGGTCTGAAAATATTATTAAATCGATTTTCAACATGTAGATGGAAACACTTGTGCTGTTTAAGAATAAAGATAGATTTATTTTTTCAATTGGTGCTACTTGTTATTTTTGTTTTGTTTGGAAGCTTGCAAAATACCGTAGTTTGATCTGCAGTGAGCAAGTAAAATTTATTTCTTATTATAGTTCCTAAAATTCTTGTGTGTTTAATATCATAGAATTTTATCAAGGAAAATTATTTTTTTAATTAAATACCAGTATTGCCGATTAGTAACAAACTGTTTTTTAGCGGTAAACCCTACTTAAAACAAAATATGATTTTTGTTATTTTCCCCATCATTTATTTAATAAATGACAGCCGAAAAACATTATTACAATGATTTTTGAAAAATCAGGCATTTAAGGGTTAAATCAGTTTTATATAAAAAAAAAAAAAATCAAAAAGTCAAATTATTATTATACATGTTGTTCTGGATATCTTAGATATTTATGTAAATAATTATTCAGGAGAAGCAATTTTTTTTTTTTAATTTAAAATTCAGGAAGGATATAAAGGTTAATTCAAGTCTCGTGTTCATCTAACCCATTACAACAAAGGTGTTTTCTGAAAAAGTGACTTAATAAGTAATATTTAAATTATCCGCTCCAATAAAATTTTCCCTAACACAAATAACTAATGTAAACAGGCACACAAATGCCACTTGCATTGACAAATATAAACAACCACACGTGTAAAGCCGCGGGTTTTGTTACATTTCTATAATTACGATATTAATTATTAATTAATAAATCAAAAACTGTTTAATGAGTAATATGCATGCGCACTATGTTTCAGTTTTTACAAAGTATCATGCAAAACAAAAATGAATAAAGCATATAAATTATTCTTCGAGTTGCGTCGAAATAACCAACATTTCTCATAAACATTGACAGATTCACTGTTCAATAATTTATATCTCACAAATTAGTAATACCATGTATTTTCAGGCTTTCTGGCATGCTTAACTTAATTATTTAAAAACGTTATCGTGTTTCCATTCAATGTTTAATAGTTGTGTTCAGTATTAATATGGTAAATATGGCAAAATAAACCATATACAATTGTGAAGGTTTTAAAAAAAATTTCATCTCTTAGAACTAAAGTTTTAGACATTGTTCGAATTATTTATTTTATTTTACCTTATTATTTCTGCGTACTGTACTATCAGAATAAGTATAAAAAATACGAAAATAGTAGTTTTATTTTGTAGATAGCCTGCAATGCATCGCTTACTTTGATAGCTAAAAATAACTATAACAAAAATGTTTTTTAGTAAAATACCGTTTTTCTAACCTATAACGGCCAAAAAAGCAAAAAACAAATTATATGTATAATTTTCACAAAGTTTAAACAAAATAATATATTTCGATAAAAATATATGTTTATAATTTAACTAATAATTAACTTTCACATTGTTTATTTATATGTAATTTAGATTTATTTATTTATTTATTTTAATGCGAAAAAAATCTTAGCTATTAAAATATAAAAACACGAAGAAAACTTTTAAAAAACTAAATCGCAATTTGAAACGTGCACGAAACTAGAATTTACCCGTAAGGCATGGTGACGTCACGGCGACGTCGTTGTGAAGTCCCACTGTGACTTTGTGACCGTCGACGTGACGTCACGTGTCGTCGATGTGACGTCATAGTGACTAGAATGCGAAGTCGTTATGGCCGTTTTAGAGGTCGTTTGTGACGTCACATTGTGACCAATCTGTGAAGTCACAGTGTGACAAATTTGTGAAAAGTGTGACATTTGTGACTACTTTGGCATTATTTTTGTGACGAACATGTGACGAAAGCGACAATGCTTTCAAGTCACATTGTGACCAATTTGTGAAATATGTGTCATTTGTGACGAACTTGTCATAAACACTGTGATGATTTCAAATGAAAATCCAATTTCAAATTAATTTCTTAAAAGGCGCAAAGGCCTAGTGAAAAAGATTCCATGCCGGGACTCGAACCCGGGTCATCAGTATAGCGCACTGACATTCTACCGACTAAACCACATGGAACGATATCCAGCCTGGAAAATTTCACACAATTACATTTTGGCAAGGCTACAAAAGCAGCACAAGATGGGATATTTATCGTGAGCCACCGACATGGAACAAACAGGAAACTTAATTCAATCCAGCATCGATTGAATCTATATTAATACTTGGAAATTTTTCCAGAGAGAACCATTCGTCTTGCATACAATATTTCAAATGAAAATCAAATTTCAAATTACATGCTTAAAAGGCAATTTTAATTTGAAACTTGATTTTCATTTGAAATATTGTATGCAGGGCGAATGTTTCTCTCTGGAAAAATTTCCAAGTCTTAATATAGTTTCAATCGATGCTGAATTTGATTAAGTTTCGTGTTCGCCCCATGTCGGTGGCTCACGATAAATATCCCATCTTATGCTGCTTTTGCAGCCTTGCCAACATGTAATAGCGAGAAATTTTCCAGGCTGAGTGTCGTTCCATGTGGTTCAGTCGGTAGAATGTCAGTGCGCTATACTGATGGCACGGGTTCGACTCCCGGCATGAACTCTTTTCACTAGGTTGGCCTTTGCGCCTTTTAAGCAATTAATTTTAAATTTGATTTTCATTTGAAATATTGTATGCAAACCGAATATTTCTCTGTGGAAAAATTTCCAAGTATTAATATTGTGAGGAATTTTAAAATGCACAATTTTAAAATAAAGTTTTGTTTGAGATATAAAATCGTATCTTTTTACCGTACTTTTTAGCAAAATATAGCTATTTTGGAGTCCTATTCTTCTAAAATAGTTTTAATTTTTCCACTTAAAGAACAATGTTTGTCAACTGACATCTTTTTTTATTAAGTTCTAAGCTTGATCTTGAGTTCAAGCTTGATATTAAGAATGTGTAAGATTTTAAGGTGTTGTGGTTGTGATTAATCTTTGCTTTATTAAATACGACGTAAGCCATATTTATTTAAATTTTTTATTTCCATATATATTGTATTTTGTGAATATGAACTTAAATAGATTTGGTATGTTCTATAGGAAAAGACTGATCTGGGAAATAGAAAAAACAAGTAAGAAAAATCATGCGTTAAGCATAGATTATAAAACACTTTCCAACACTTCCCGAATGCTTTAACAAAATTTCGTTATTTAGCGAAATAAGGTAAATAAGATAACTAAGTAAACATTTCAGAAAACGCATAAAACATTTGAAAAACTGATTTTGGCAGTTACTGTCCATAGCTAAATAGGTTTTCCAATTCTTTTGAACAGCCCTGTATTTGATCTGTAGGTTGATATATATATTATATAATGGGATAATTTAGTTTAGCAAGAAAACGCATAACAGGTTGAAACTCTCTTTCAGCAATTTATACTAATATATGAAAACATACTTGAATACTTTTGTACAACCCTGTAGCTGCGCTAGAACCTTCATTACACGCCACCGTTTAGTTAAAATTTAATTCAAATTAAAACACACTTAAAACAGCTGAAATCACATTTCCAGAAATTATAATTTATAGACGGCCATGTATCCAATTCTTTGCATGACCCTGTATATCATTTTATCTATATTCTACAAACAGTAAATTAAATTCAGTTCAGCGTAAAAATGTACAACTCATTTAAAAACCACCTTTAAGTAACTTGCGCTCATACCCAGTAACCCTTGCGAATACTTTTGCGTAGCCCTGTATATGAATTATAGCATTTATTTACACCATATACTATGCATAAATATAGTGAATCATAAAAGCGCATATCATAATTAAAAATGCATTTCCAGCAATCATCACTAATGAACAGTACTTCGGATACAATATAGTAATCTGAACTATATTGTGTGTGCCTGTAAATGCTATACACACTTCGTATTCTACATAAAAAATTTATAGTATGTAAACCTCAGCGACGTATATCATTTTCATTATATATGAAATAGATTAACATAATTAAAGTACGCCGCAAACAATTCCCTCCACCGTTATATCATTATGTATTGGAATTTCTTTTTAGCCCAGTAAATAAACAATAACTATTTTTTGCATCGCGTATTCTCCAGAATGCATATTTTAGTACGTTTCATAAATGCATATCAGTTTTTTCTGTTTGAAAACGTATAAAATCATGAAAAATCCTTTGAAACGATTTTTTCCCATTAGACCGTACTGTAACGGAATACTTTTGACTGTCCCTGTAAATGAAATAAACATGCTATAAACGTCGTTACACATAGGGACCGTGCTATGGTAAACGTCAATAACATCTAAAAATTTCAGGGCAATCCGAGTATATTTACGAGAGTTAGAGCGCGGACAGACGGTTAGACAAACCAAAGTCATAAACACTTTTCAACTTTGTTGAAAGGTGTTAAAAAGGAAATATAAAAGTAAAATAAATGACTGCATATATGAACTATTTTTATTGTTTGAAATCATTTTAATGTAAAAAGTAGTTATTAATCTCTTTAAAAAAATATTCAGCCCTATATTATGCATGCATATATCAACTTTAAAAATATATACTAAAGCAGTTTAATCTATAAACTTGCTATCAGGGATGAAAAACACTTTATTTCAATGCTTAAATATAATATTTTATTTTTTAAGGGTGTATTTCAATCCAAATTGCTTATTTTCTGATTCATTTTTAAATTCATTTTTGTTCTCAAACGCATGAAACTGGGAATTCCTCTTATTTAGAAACTACCTAATGTGCCGTGCTTCTCGATTTTTTGATAAATGCAGAAAATATTACAAAAAAATGCTGTCAAAGTAGGCGTTTTGAACCGAATTTTTCGCAGCGGAAGATCTGGGAATGAAAAAAAAAGGGTCATACTGAGAAAATAATTATTTAAAACTCAAATTCTAATGAATTGAGGGGAAAATGAAATCACACGGTTCTCTTCAAAAACCACCTCAGCAAGTTTCATGTTTTTATTTATAAAATTGAGCCTGAAAATGTCACAGAAAATATCGAGCTGTTGAAGGTGGAAAAATATTTTTTCGAATACACCCTTAATGCCAATATTTATGTGTATCGAAAACGTAGAAAATGAGCTTACAATCGAAGAAAATTTAATAACTCATTCTGAATGTCTATAATTAAATGTTTGATAAAAATCACAAGTAGAAAAAAAAATGCTTACATGCAATTAAAAATAAATAAATAAATATACCAATTTGAAAAACACTAAAAATAATAATTAGTATTTTTAATTATACTATTAAACAACAACAAACCACAATAGATGAATTAAATGCATTATTAGATTTAACAATTTCTGAAAAATCTTTGGATATGTTATAAGGAATTCCTATTATTTTATAATTTTGGCAAATGTTAAATCTGAAAACATTGGTATGAATATTTAGGATTTTAAATAATAATTTAAAATATTATTAGCAATGAAAAAAAAAATCTTTCAAAGGTAGAACTGAAACAGTTTCGTAATATCATAATATTCGAATATAATATTAAACTCCAAAACAATAATGACGATAAATACTCTTATATGAGTGTTAGTAATCAGAAAAAAAAGTAAGAAGCCGAAAAAAATTCCACGTCACTGTCTCAATCTCAAGTAACTACAAGTTAATGTTTATATTCATCTCACTATAAATGTAGGCATAAATTTCTGCGTCAGCTTTTTTTTTTTTTTTTTTTTTTTTTGAGCGATGGCCGATTGACACATTTTACGAAATAGAATCGATTAGGAAAATTTCGCTTCAAAACAATTCCAGATCAGTGTCTTTCTATATGTATAACATAAAACTATTTAATTCATATTCATAATATACAAAACAGAAATAAAAAATTTAAATTAAATAAGACTTACCTTTTATGCTATGAATTAATAATATCCGAGTATTTTTCCCGGAAATGGCAGACGTCTTTCTCTTACATTTAAAAAAGCATAAACAAAAGCTGACATTGTAGACTTCGAGATGTTCTTTTCCCGCGTGTATTACAAAAAGTTCTTTCTCTGTTTACCCTGCGGTTGCGGTCATATCCGACGCAGACGATCTTCAGCAGGTGATTTTACTGTTTATTTGCAGTCCTAACTTTCATGCGCAATAGTTTTATGAGTCAGTCTGTAATTAAAATTTTCTATTTGAAGAGTTTTCCAATGCATTTTACCATTTCTTTTTTATCAGTTTCAAAAAAACTCATTTGAAAATGGAAGTTTATTTGATAAAACATTGCTTACATTTTTAAAATGTGTAAAAATAAATTTAATGGTAATAATACCACCCCACCTTTTTTAAGTAAAGTTTATTTCACACGTAATAAATAAAAAATATCTTCTTAATAAATAAGAAAAATGTTTTCGAGGATAATTTTTTTTTTTTTTTGTCAATCTGTCAATCTTTTCACGTTAATTTTCTGCAGAATAAAACAATTTGTAAAATAACTTTTTTAAAAGTCATATCTCTAAAACACAAATTGGAAATGCAAAAAATTAATTATATCATGTGTTTTGCATAAATTTTGTATATATATATATATATATATTTTTTTTTTTTTGGAAAAATGCTAATTTTATTTAAAAAGACTGAAAGAAGTAAAAAAATTTTTTAAAAAAACGGCAAAAATAGATTAACAGGAAAAAATATGACTTGAATGCAAATTATAATGCAATAAATGCATATATGACTAAACTCTGAAGATTCTTTCTGCGTGCTCATTAAAATCTGCAGACAGGGGCGCGCTGACCCAGTGTGCAAAGTGTGCGACGCACACAGGCGCCGAAGTAGTAAAGGCGCCAAAGATTTCAGTTGAAGAGCAAATATTTAAAAAAAAATGTTTAATTTAATTATTCTAAAATCACATTTTCTTAACATCTGAATTATGTTTTTCAGATTTACCTGAGACAAACTTTCTTATAAATATTCAATTCTTTTTTAAAAGGTTTATTTCGTTTTATTCTATGTACTTCTGAGTCTCCTAAAAAGTGATTTAGACGCAGACCAATCCAACCTTTTTAATCAGAGGCGCACCTCATGTAGTTACAAACAATGAAAGGCTTCATAATTCACATGAGTAAAAACATGCAACACTTATCTCACCGCAGCAGTGTTAGAGCATAGTACAATTTTATTACCACGAAACTGGGGTGCCATTTCAGAGCTTTTTTGCAACGAGATTGTTTGAGGGAAGTTATATAGCTAAGGATAGAGTCCAAGCGTCCCCCCCCCCCCCCCCCCCCCGAACGAGAAACGTAAACTGAATCATGCTTGCAAAAACAGTAAATCTCTGAATACCGAAACACAAGAACCAATGAAATATTTCCATTTAAACAGGTTTCCATATTAGCAGGTAAATTTTCAATATATTGAATATGAAAAATTTTCTTTTTAGACAGGATTCTATTATAGGTTCCATTTTTACAGGCATCCTCAAAGATTGTTAAACCACCCACTATAGTTTAGCTCTGAAAAGTGATGCATTACAGTAAAACTTGTGAAAACGAAGCCTGTCTATAACAGAATTCTTTCTCAGAGGGGAAAAAAATTAAATTTCTATGAAAAAACATCATACAATTATACTTGCTAAGACATAGACCTGTCTAAAATGGAACTTTTTTCTAGTCCCTTTCGACTTCTTTTTTTCATGTTTTACTACAGGGGCGCCATTTCAAGAGTTTCCTGGCGAAGGACAAGGAAAAATTTTCTTTGAAGAACAGGGAACGTGCAGAATTGTACAAAGTGGAGAACTGCACAAATCTCACAGAAAGTGGGAAAATCCCGCACAATAAAAAGTGCTCTGCGTATTTTATCTTCTTAACTTCTTTCATGGACATGTGATTATTCTGCGATTTCTTTTTTATTTTCATGGAAGTCAACGAATTTTTTTTCTTTCGAATTCCGCAAAATCAATTCGTCAATGGATCACAGGAAAAAATTGCGAATTTTGAAAAAAAAATCCACAAATCATCATGGAAAAAGTCACTAATTTCTCCAGGCGACCGTGGAAAGAAAAATAGATTTCGTCAAATGATTTGTACAAACTAAAATCTCGAATTTTATAAAAGGATTGCGAAACAAATTGCGAATTTCGTCAAAAGATTGCACAAAAATAACGAAAATTTAGTCAAACAATCGAGGGGAATTTCGTCAAACGATCGTGAAATAAGATACGAAATTTCGTGTAACAATCGCACAAAAAAAATTACAAATATTATTAGTTTGTGGTAGAAAAAAATAATCACGAATTTCAACAAATGATCGTGAAAAAGAATCGCGAATTTTGTCAAAAGATCGCAGAAACAAATATGGAATTTCGTCAGTTGGTCCCAGGAAAATATTGTGAATTTCGACAAATGGTCGCGAGCAAAAAGAAAAAACAATTTTGATAATGGTTGCAGAAAAAGATCGCGAATTCCGTCAAACGGTCGTGTAAAAAATAGCAAATTTCGTCAGATGATTGCGAAAAAAGAATCATGAAATTCAATCAGTCATGAGATAATCACCCCGCGAAAGTCATGAATAGGTCACTAAATTTGCAACTTTTGTGATCTACATAGCGGTAAGAAAATTTTCATTAGTGATTTTCTGCAAGTAAAAGTAAAGTAAAGCGTTAATTGTTTCGGATTGCGTTTTCACTATTATGAGGTGGGTTCGTGTTAATACTATTTTTCAAAGAAATCGTGAATATTTTTCAGATGAAAAAGCTACATATTTGAACATTAATGAATACTCTATATACAAGTATATCTTCATTTTTCTACATAAAAGGTAAAGTTTATATTAATGATATAATTGCAGGCTTCTTTTACAATAATTGTATTAAAATATAAATTCATTTTCTTTCATTTCGGTTCGGGTTGCCTTTTAATGTAAATCTTTTCAAGGCATACTTAAATACTATACTACAGGCAGACTGATTTGGGTTTAATGTATGAAGTCGCTCGCCAGAGGACTCTGATACCCTGCCCAAAATTGAAATTTGACTCTGACCGTAACTTCAACGACGAGAACCAATCAAAACGCACTGGGCAGGGTTCAGAGAATTCCAAGTTGTTTACATTTTTTTCTCCTCGATCGTATAGATGTGATTCTAAAAGAGTTTAATAAAAAATATTAACTTTAATCATCAAATTAAAAAAAAAAACACATTATCATTTTAATAATTATCGGAATAATAAATTTAAATGAACTTAATTCAAAATTATTTTTATCGGATGATTGTAATACTACTAGATGAAAATCATTCATAACATCTAATCTAATGTCATTATTAGGAAGAGTTAAATTAAAAACTTTTCTGTCGCGAACGGTTTGTTACACAAAAAAAAATATTTCTACCTTTTAAAAAATTAAGTTTGATAACAAATCTGTTGATCTTTCATCATTATGTTTATATTATTGCTAATAAAATTAATTTAATGTATATTAATGTCTATGAGTTTGTGTGCTTGTATGTTTATTTTTAATGTTTTATTTCAAGTTTAGTTTAAGTGTATTGTAATCAGGGTTCGCAAAAACCCGGGTTTTTCTGAAAAAACCCAACCCACCTGGGTTTTTTCAAAAGTATAGTACATGCTTAATTACATTATTGTATACTATATTTTCTATATATTATATACACTATACATAAAAAAATACATTGTTCCCTTATATATACAATATAATTGTAATGCTATTTTACAAGTTATAAATTGTATAAATTATATGAATTTAAATTAATTAAATGTCAGTGTTTCTCACAAATTAGTTTTAAATATAATAGAAGATATAAAATTGTTAATTTTCTTTAAATCAAATAATGAATAGAATATTAAAATTTAAAATATATTAAGTAGGAAGAAAAAAAGGGGTAAACTAGTCGGATGTGCCAATCCCAAAAGTTTCTTCTATCTCATACATGTTAATAATTCAAAATTCACTATCACAGTGCCAAAATTAAATGACAATTTATGCCCATCATGAGGATTGTAAAATATAGATTTGTTGAATTGGATGCATATAACAAGGAGATATAAGTATCACCTGTTGTGTAATTTACAACAAAACCTGATCAGTAACAATTTACGTCAACATCTAACTGAATCTGAAGTTTGATGAAAATCCATGCATTATTAGTTCTTGAGATAAAGCTATTGCAAAAAGAGAGATAAATGCAGCACAACAGTGCCGCTTGGGCGATAATATACTAAAAACTAATCAGGTAATCACGTATCATTTCGGTTCGGGTTGCCTTTTAATGTAAATCTTTTCAAGGCATACTTAGATACTATACTACAGGCAGACTGATTTGGGTTTAATGTATGAAGTCGCTCGCCAGAGGACTCTGATACCCTGCCCAAAATTGAAATTTGACTCTGACCGTAACTTCAACGACGAGAACCAATCAAAACGCACTGGGCAGGGTTCAGAGAATTCCAAGTTGTTTACATTTTTTTCTCCTCGATCGTATAGATGTGATTCT
Organism: Maratus speciosus; assembly: GCA_963932465.1. Taxonomy (NCBI): domain Eukaryota; kingdom Metazoa; phylum Arthropoda; class Arachnida; order Araneae; family Salticidae; genus Maratus; species Maratus speciosus. Next base: position 435,133,479 of record OZ010790.1, on the reverse strand, counting down.
AAAAGAGTTTAATAAAAAATATTAACTCTAATCATCAAATTAAAAAAAAAAAAACACATTATCATTTTAATAATTATCGGAATAATAAATTTAAATGAACTTAATTCAAAATTATTTTTATCGGATGATTGTAATACTACTAGATGAAAATCATTCATAACATCTAATCTAATGTCATTATTAGGAAGAGTTAAATTAAAAACTTTTCTGTCGCGAACGGTTTGTTACACAAAAAAAAGTATTTCTACCTTTTAAAAAATTAAGTTTGATAACAAATCTGTTGATCTTTCATCATTATGTTTATATTATTGCTAATAAAATTAATTTAATGTATATTAATGTCTATGAGTTTGTGTGCTTGTATGTTTATTTTTAATGTTTTATTTCAAGTTTAGTTTAAGTGTATTGTAATCAGGGTTCGCAAAAACCCGGGTTTTTCTGAAAAAACCCAACCCACCTGGGTTTTTTCATGAAAAACCCAATTTTCCCCGGGGAAAATCGGGTTTTTTCAAAAGTATAGTACATGCTTAATTACATTATTGTATACTATATTTTCTATATATTATATACACTATACATAAAAAAATACATTGTTCCCTTATATATACAATATAATTGTAATGCTATTTTACAAGTTATAAATTGTATAAATTATATGAATTTAAATTAATTAAATGTCAGTGTTTCTCACAAATTAGTTTTAAATATAATAGAAGATATAAAATTGTTAATTTTCTTTAAATCAAATAATGAATAGAATATTAAAATTTAAAATATATTAAGTAGGAAGAAAAAAAGGGGTAAACTAGTCGGATGTGCCAATCCCAAAAGTTTCTTCTATCTCATACATGTTAATAATTCAAAATTCACTATCACAGTGCCAAAATTAAATGACAATTTATGCCCATCATGAGGATTGTAAAATATAGATTTGTTGAATTGGATGCATATAACAAGGAGATATAAGTATCACCTGTTGTGTAATTTACAACAAAACCTGATCAGTAACAATTTACGTCAACATCTAACTGAATCTGAAGTTTGATGAAAATCCATGCATTATTAGTTCTTGAGATAAAGCTATTGCAAAAAGAGAGATAAATGCAGCACAACAGTGCCGCTTGGGCGATAATATACTAAAAACTAATCAGCACCAGTTTATATCAAGGTTTAACTGAATCTAAATTTTTATTCAAGTCCGTACATTAGTTCTTGAGATAAGAGTTATTGCTGAAATCGCAAAAAATGCAGCATAGCAGCACTACCTGTTGGGCAATATGCACCAAAACTCGATAAGCAACAACTTAACTTGTAACTGAATCTGAAGTTTTATGAAAATCTGTGCATTAGTTCTTGAGATAAAGCTATTGCAAAAATTGAGATAAATGCAGCATAGCAGCGCCACCTGTTGGGCAGTATACACCAAAAACTAATCAGCTCCAGTTTACATCAAGGTGTAACTCAATCTAAAGTTTTGTGAAATTCTGTGCATTAGTTCTTGAGATAGAGCAAGAGCACCCACAAAATTTTTTTCACATACAGACAGTCATTTTCTAAAAACTATCAAATTGTCTTCAGGACCTTTTCAAAACGTATAAATCCATCATGAACTGTAAGTCGAAATTTTTCACGAATCCAATACTTTCTTCTTGTAAAGATAGAAGAAAGTAAAAATACATATTTTTTATTTCCATGATTTGAATTTTTTATATAAAGACATACCTATAATTATGTACTATGTATGTTGCCTACTAGGTTCTATGTTAGTAAATAAAGTATTTCAATGTGCTGAAATACAATTTTATTTTACTTCAGATGTGTATGTAATGGCTTTTATATATTAATATTTTTTCAAAATTAACTGAAATCAATGACTTAAATTCATTAAATGTATATGTTGTTTAAATTTTTAAATTATATCTGAAAATTGAAAAAACCCACTTTATGGGTTTTTCAGTGGGCTTTTTCAAGTGGGCCCATTCTGAAAAAAACCACCGAGTTTTTTCGAACTGGGCCCAGCTTTGCGAACCCTGATTGTAATGCAGAAAGTAAATCAAGAAAGTGAACATTTGTTTTAACACTTCGTTTAAAAATTTGTATTTTATTTAAAAAGGTGGGGGGATCTGATTATTCTGCCATCAGATTTTGTCATGTTTATTGCAGGGAGGGGGGGGGGATAATAGATACATGCTGTTATAATTTAATTAAATATGCTATTAAAACTTGGATTTTAGTTTTTTTTTAATCTTTTTAAACAAAATTATTAAACTAATATGTAAAACAAAAACAGTAGCTATTTTAACATCAAAATGCCTTTAAGTAAAACTGATGTGGAATTGTTCGATAACTAAAAAGGAATATCTAATTTTCATCAACTCAGGTTATTGGAGCAATTTTAATTTTTTTGTTTAAATGCTATTACAAAAAAAGAAAATATTCTGAAAGTACTGCTTTTAGCTAAAGTTAAAAGATTATTTATTGCTTAACCAAATTTTTTTTATATTTAAAGTGGGTTGAAATGTTTTAGCTTTCGTAACTTTGAGGTATACTTGTAAAAAATTTGACATTAAGCAAACAAATAAAATAAAATTCAATTTTTATATCCAATTACAAATCAATGATTAAGGTGGTTGTCAAGTTCCCTGTTCAACAATGTAAAACTTAGACTCATTTTAAATGTAAAGGTATAAAACTGGCAGACATGGCTATTGACACAGCTTGTAATCAACACTTTTTCCATTTATGATTTACTTAACAAGATATAAGTAATTTTGGTCATATGGCAACATGTTTTATACTACTTAGTTATCCCGTCAATCAATGTAGCCAAACCATACAAATTTACATAATTTTTATTTTAAATAATGGAAGAACAAATAAATTAGCATAGAATTAATAAAAATACAAATAAAATGTCGAAATAAAAATCATTTGATGACGTAAATATGTGTAACTTGCTTAAAGTCGACATTTACGATCAACCATTATTGGCATTTGGAATTATAGTTTGGCGATAGATTTTTTGTCGATGGGATAGCTAAGTAGTACCCATGTTTTTCGCACAATGACAGGTGGGGAATGTGGTATACAGGCATTATAATGCACGTTTACAAAATTGCCCACCTGTCATTGCGCAAAAAACATGTCATGTGACCAGAAAAGAATGGTTTTCTTTTAAAAACTAAGTGTAAATAGTTTTTAAAAGAAAATCATGTCTAATTCCATGGCTGCATGATTTTTCAAAAATATTTCCATTGCAATTTAGCTTAGGCACCAAATTTGATTTTATAATTCATACTACCTTTTGTACTTTTATAATTACCATATCAAGAAATGGGATAAAAATCAATTCCCAAGATTTCATCTTTACATATAAAAACTAAATTGAGTTAAACAAAGGAGTGAAAAATGAATAAATCAAAATTTTAAAGGTCTTATTTAATGAAAAAATATATATTTCTTTCACTTTTGTATTTATTTGTTTGAGATATATGTTTTAAGCATTCATTTTGCACTACATAACTTTAACCTAAAAATAACCATCTTATTATGTTAAATAAAATGGTGAAGGGAGGTGTGTATGAAATTTATCGTAAACAGAAAAAAAAAGTATTCTTCTTTTCATAAAAAATAAACTAAACAGGTTGGCACAGATGTCATACATGCCCCACATTGGTGCAATTTTTTTCCGATGCCAATTTGGCGAAAACCTCATTACCATATCAAGCAAAATAACGACACTTTGGCGCCAGTTAAGTGCCCAGTGCGTATATGACATTGGCGTCAGAAAAAAATCACGCCAATATGGGGCATATATGGCATCTGTGCCAACAGGTTTTTATGTACCTCAATTATCATCACTTTATCTATTTCAAAAGAATTAATCAGATGCATGACCTTTTTGGTACTTGTTAGTTATCCGATCGACCAATTTCGCCAAATTATATAAATCGTCAAATTATAGAAATTGATATAATTTTTATTTTAAATAACGAAAGAACAAATAAATTAGTAAAACATTAAAAAAAAATACAAATAAAAAGTCGAGTTAATGGTATTATTGGCATTTAATCTTAAAATTAATTAATTAATGGCAAACATTATTGGCATTTAATCTTACAATTTGGCGACAGTAATTTGGTTGACGGGATAACTAAGAAGTACCAAAAATACAAATAAAACGTCGAAATAAAAATCACTTGATGACGTAAACATGTCTTGTCAAGTGAATGTGACATTTACGATCAACCATTATTGGCCTTTAATCTTACTATTTGGCGACAGTATAACTAACAAGTACCCATTTTTTATTAACTGTAGTCTGATATAAAAATTCTTAAAAGTATCAAAGGAGATGGGTAGATAAATGTTTATTTTCAGCTGTCTGATAGATAAAATAAAAATTAGTGCCTGACACAGACCACTGGAGGAAAAGAGTGGCTATCTAAAAATATCGACTTGCAACCGTCTTTCCTACAAGAAGATAACAAAATTTTCAGTACTACTTGATTATCCCGTCGACCAATTTCAGCAAATTATACAAATTGCCAAACTATTCGTCAAATTATATAAGCTAACATAATTTTCATTTTAAATAACAATAGAACAAATAAATTAGTAAAGCATTAATAAAAATCCTTATAAAAAGTCTAATTAAAAATCACCCGATTACGTAAGAAACATGTGTATCATGTTTAATGTCAGGTGAATGTAACATTTACGATCAACCATTACTGGCATTTAATCATATAGTTCAGAGATAATTTTTTGGTCGATGGGATAATCAAGTAATACCATATTTTCTTACATTTCATCTATACTTCCACTTTTGCTCGTTGCAATGTGTTAATATTTAACATTTATGTGGTATATTTAATTTTAAATTAGTACAGTTGTCTGTGGTAATTCCTGGTCAAAAATCAACAACATCCAATTATTATAAAAACCATTAAAGATATTGTTCCCAGTTTTGGCATGGAATAAGAACCCTTTGATGCCTGTACTGTAGTATGATAAAATGTTTGCTTAAATACATATGCACTTATAATTGAAATAATTATAATTTTTATGTGATCAGGAATTGCACCAGAATTATTCCTGGTCACTTCTGGGGTAATAATCGACCAGCATCCTTTTTTATGTAAATGAAGTAGTAAAAAAAAATTTTATGACCGAGTATTAAAATAATTAGAATCAATCTTGTAATGTCCGTCTCATAATTGTGGAAAAATAACACAGACCGTGTTTTGGGTGTACAAATTAATTTGACCGCATTTGATGTGGAAAAGACTTTTACATTTTATATTACATTAACTTGCCGAAGAATTTTTTTATAACATTTATAAGCAGTATTTATTGCTTCTTCATCCACTGTGAATTAATTAATACCTTGCAAATTTATTTGTTCATAAAACATATACTAAATGTTTATGTAATTATAGGAAAATATTTTTCAAAATATACATTTTTTTTTAGCCTTAAAATTATGTATTTCCTTAACCATCTTTTAAAAAACTTTAATTGTAGGGTAATGTTGATTAAGAAATATTGGCATGTTCTTCAGAAATTGAGTGAGGTTGGGACTGGGTTGATTTTTTAAGTTTTATAATGAGTAGAGTTGAGCCAGGTTGGATCTAGGGATGGGATGAATAGTGATTTGGCTGAATATTCGGCCAAATTTTAGGTCAAACACCGAATTTTTTCCAATAAAGAAAATAACTTTTGATTATATAAATACAGTGGTGGGGCATTTCTAGAAAATCTTACTAGCCAACGATTTATTTCACCAGCCAGTAAAATGCAACGTATGATTACAATACAATATTACTATAATGCATTTTCATATTTTTATCCCCTGTAAAATTAAGAAATATAAACAAGAGATGAAAGTTTAATATAAAACAGAACTTAGTACCATGTTTACATCCCAGTAGTTAAGAAAGCTGAAAAATATAGTTAACTACTAAAAAAAAAAGTTTTTGCATATCTCTATAGTTTGTAGTTTTCAAAGACTACCTAAAAATTCACTCGCCCTGTCAGAAAATTCGGTCGTCAGTGGTGAGTAAAATGATGCATTTCTCCCCCCCTGTATATATATAGAATTTTAAAGTGGAAAAAGAATTAAAAACAAATTTATGTTCTATTATCTGTTTACATTTTTGAATAACTTGTTTTTGTAATATTTCAACTTCTAATAAAATAACTTTTACTATATCTAAATTATAATATCATAACTTTATCTACAGGAAAGTAATGCATAAACATTTTATCTAAAAAAGGAACTCATTAATCATTACTACTCTTAAATGCACTTTTTAAATTTATTTTTAAATTTGAAAAACTTATTTTAGCCCAAAAAATTACAAAATTGCATTTTATCCTTTTATTGTAAGATATATCAAATTGATTTACAGTAAGTCAGAATAATAAGATTCCATTAAAATATAAAGAATTTATTTAACTTTTACTATCAAATGATGCTTTTATCCTTTCTTGCATTCAAAATCAATAATATTCTTACACTCTCTCTCTCATAATTCATGCAAACGATATTTTCTGAAATAACCTTTAATCAAGTAAATTTTATTGTGGAGGGTTTGTGTCCCTAATGATAAATAAATTTGAAAGAATGAGTCTGTTCTGCACAAATTACATTAAAGCAAAATGTATGGTTAACGTAGAATATGTATGTTAACAAAGTCTTTGACATTGGAATCAGCACATACAATATTCCACTTATTCAATAAGCATTGAACTTTGAAGGGGGGAGGGGGGAGGGGGTGCATTGAGACCTATAGCGGCAATTCAATAAGCATTAAAAACATACCCAGAAACTGATAACAACATGAATGAAAGAATATGTAAATAAAAATATATATACATAATAATGTTACATATTAAAGCCAATAATCATGCAAATAATTATTTTAAAGTGAAAACTATAGAATTAAAATATTATTTTGCTCAGTATTTTTAAAATTTATATAACAATCTTCATAAATCAGGTTTCGCCATCTAGTGACTATCTAGTTTGACACTAGTTCTGTTTTCAGATGTACAGTTGTACTTGGAATAGTGATATTTGATATTCCATCTTGAAAATGAATCTTAGCTAATGCACCTAGTGAATGAATTTTTACATTTCTTACTTTATAGAAAACAGAAAGTAAGTTATTATGAATTTCATAAGGGCCTTTTTATATGTGCATGGAATTTGCAGATGGTGATGAATATTCAAGTGTTTTTCTTTTTTCTATTAGAGTTTTTACATCTTGAGTTGTAACATATCATTCTCTATTTAAGACATTTCCCTGACAATTAAAAACCTTTATAGGAAATACAGAAAGGCTGTATATTTTTTAGTATCTGAATAACTGTGCATTTTTTGCAAGAACGAAAATGACTTCATGAATGTCCCAGAAAGCAGCCAATTTAGATTTTAAAAAAAATTGCAAAAACGGAAAAGAAACTTTTTTCCTGAATTTATTTGACAAGATAGCTTTCAATATTCAGTGAGATTTTAGCAATATTCGGCTGAAGCCTTCGACCAACAAGCTTTCAATATTCAGCAAAAGGGCCGAATACTGAATATTCGTCCCATTAAAAACAAAAATATGGCGTAGTCGACAAAATTAGAAGAACCGCACAAAAATAACATAGGACAGTCCTAAAATGGCATAATGTATGCACATCATTAAATGTACAATCGTAGAAGTGTAAATATTTCTTTTTAAATTAATATTTTGATATATAGATTCCTTCAAAAAAAGACAAAACAAACTCATAGCAATACACTTTTATTTTTACTGAGCATATTAATGAGAGTTCTATTTTTGGTAAATTTTTACTTTGAATAAAATACCAAACAGGATGTCATTCAGTCAAGTAGTTTAAAAAATATGCAGGCAGGACAATACAGGTTTTTTTTTTCTTGGGGCTCATAAATTTTGTGAAAAATAACATTTTGTCACGAAAGATGAAATACAGTTTCTCAAATTAGAACCAAACATTTATTAATAACAACTTCTTTAAATCCTTCAACTAAAGTTTTCAATTCTGGTGAGCTTATTTTGTTTAATTATTAAACATTTTAATAAAAACAATCAATGAAAAGTATGTTTTTATGGAATGGAATTTTGTGAAGGGGCCTGTTGAAATTATTGAAAAGAAATTTGTGAAGAGGCGTGTTTTATTGAAAGGAATTTTGTGAAGGAGCCTGTTTTATTAAATGGATTTTTGTGAAGGGGCCCTAAATAGGCCTCTCATAAATATATATATATACAATTTTTACATATGAAAACAAGTAATTTCCACAATGAAAATAACTTATACAAAAATATTTTATTTGAATTTTGTTTCACAATAAAAAAACACTGCACATATGAAATGTACTGAACTGATCATACTATAAATATATACATTTTTTCATCATTAAGGTGGTTCTCCAAAAAAAAAAAAAAATATCGCTGAATATCAAACTTTGACACATATTCTGGCTCATTTTTAAACATAAAGTTTTGGTTTGAGATGATTTGTAATTGAACACTTTCTTTTGTTATTTTTCTATAAATGAATTTTATCTTGATTAATAGCAGTTATTGTCTCAGGAAAGCAGATGTTTTCCCTTCCCCACACTAATGTGTCTGAAACCTCTTTAAAAGGTCTACTTTGGCAGTACTTTCTAAAAAACTCTAGTTTTTACAAAAAATGAAAAAAGAGTTTGATTACATAGTTTCTTATGATAATTTTCAAATTCCTGACTCAACAACACAAAACTTTCTGAGCCATTTATTTATAAATGTGAAGGCATAAAATTGATGAGTTTGACTATTGGAGCAGCTTTTTTCATTCCTTGATAAATAAATTACTTTTCAAATTGTAAGTGATTCTTGTTGTGGGGCAACAGGTTTTCATGTGCTATCTTTCGGTAATTCAGTTCAGAACACCCACTTTGAGTGTATTTCCAGAATGATCTGCTTTTATCAAAACAAGGTTAAAATGACATTCGATTACTATAGTTTCTGAATAACATCTTCCACTTTCAAGTGTTCTTGAGCAAAAATGAATTCAGTAAAGTAGCTCCTTTAAATTTTAAGAACAGCTTTAATAACAGCACTTGTCAATTTGATATGTTTGTGAACAAAAATGTATCAGAAAGTAACCAGTTTGGACTTGAGGTTTAATTAACTTAAAATATATTTGATCAACCGATTTTTCATAAGATAATTCTGAATATTTTTCAAAAGAAAAAAAAACAAACAATGTATTTGGATATGAATGAGAGTTGGAGATGGGCGATTCTAGAAAAATCAAGTATCAATAAACATAAACATCACATAAAACAACATCTATCACAATAAGAATTGATTCTTAACTTCTAGTATCAGATGTTCTATAATCAATACTTTCATATTCACACACAGATCAGCTTAAAAACAGTAATTCCAAAACTTAGCTATCAAGTGGCAGGAAATTTGATCATAAATAGTGATGACGGGGATAAATAGATACTTCCAGCATTAATTTCATAGCAATTTATATTCTTTCGATTTTACTATTTTAACGGCAGCACTGCTGTCAAATGTTGTATATTGGTTTTTTTCGTTCCAGATTAAATAGTTATATTTTTAGCTTAGAAGCCTAGTTATTTAGGTTACTAGTTTATTAAGTTGCATTTTTCAAGTTTGTCCCCCCCCCCCCCCTCCCAAGAAATCAGAACCTTCTTAATTATGTTTTTGACGTTCTTCCCAAGTCATTTGGCTACCAACTAAACATTGATATTATATCTGCTACAGTTAGTGGCCACAATCTATGAATTATAATCAACATTTTTGGCTTTTTTCCAGTTCAAGTTTGAATAAACTAGTAACCCAAATAACTAGGCTTCTAAACTAAAAATGTAATTATTTAACATGGAAAAAATCTTGATTAATAGAACACATCTAACATTCCTGGAAAAAATCCTGTAATACAAAACTAGATAACAGTTCTAACACTAAAACAATAAAATCTAAAGAAAAATATATACAGTATACTCCCTCAAATCTACAACCCTTCAACGCAGATGTAAACAATGAAACTTTCAGTTCAGATGTAGGGGCAAATTTACAGAATTTTTTGGTTTTATATCATTCCATATGCATTTTAATATGTAATTCTTGATAATATGACTGAACTCATCGTTTTCATGAAGAGAGTATAAATTTATTTATATAAAAAAAAATGCTGATATTACTGATAAGCACAATATTTTTATCAAATATATTTATTTATTAATCAAGCTTTTTTGGTTATTAAAACTGGCTAAACCTATGCAGCAGAAAATTGACAATACTTCAAGAAACTTTAACACAGAAATTTAAATAATCAATAGGCTGTTAATCAATCACTTGACATCGTTAGATGCTCATTAGAAACAAACAAACAATTAAACATACAACAACTACACTGGTCGTAAATATAGTACTCCATCTCATAAGCAGGGGATATATAAATAGCTGTTTGAAGAAAAGCCTAACTCTGCTAACTTCCTCTTGGGAATAACATTTGTGTCATTGAAATGATTCCATGAATGTAGAATTTAAAAACATTTTACCATAAGCGAGCCCCCCCCCCCCCCCCAAATGATATTGTGTTTTCTCTAGATTCAGAGGTTAATCGGGCCCTGTACATATACCATTTTTTTTATACATGCCACATTTTCAAATAAGATATTTACTTAGACTGCGTTTTACAAGTTATTTATTTCAAAATAAAATTTAGATATTTAAAAATTGATATTTATAAAATATAAAACTTTTATGAATAAAATGTTAAGTGCGGACATTCAAAAGCAGAAAATATTGCTTTTAATCATCTAATCCAGCCATACTCAACCTTTTTTTCAAACTGGCCACAAACATATATTTGTGATGCTAGCTAGGCCACAACATACTTAGAAGAAATAGGCCGCGAAATGTTTTGTTTGGAAAGAGTAGCGTAAAAATGTTTTGATGCCTAGCGTAAAAATGATTTGATGCCTTTTTTTTCCGCGAGAAACATTCAACCCTAAAAAGTAGTATTAGCTATATAATAAAATGTAATAATATACCAATGCAAAATTTCTGTGTTCTAAAAAAAAAATAATGAGGAGATTTTCTCCAATAAATCAGTTTTGTTCAATGCAAAAAAACTTTTTATTATTTGTTTTTTACTGTACAAATATATACAGCAAATTAAATTAATATTTAACAATGTTTGATAAGTGTTGGAGATTAACATAAATAGGACATGTAAAAAGAACTTTTCACTAAGAAAATGGCATTCAAGATGTTTTAGCATAATTTTAAATAACAGAACAGATTGTGTCTTCCCATAAAAATATGTAAAACAACAGTGAACATCTTAAATACCATATTTTATGGAAGAAACGGCGCGGCGTTTATGAGTTTGAAAAGTGCGGCGTTTACGATTTTTTTTTTTTTTTTTTTTTCGTGTACATAAAATTTGGATAAAATAAAAATTCCTCAAGATTGTTCTCAAGTCTCCTGCTTAACAATGCAAAACTTTCTGACTTTGCCAATAATGAAAACTGTAACATTTCTGATGATGATACCGAACCATACAGGTGAACAAAGAAAATTTACAACTTTTCCACTATTTATTTAAGTGACTAATACCGATAATGGTTGGTTGGTTGGTTGTATTTATGACGGCCAATTATCTGCACGAGGGATATAGTCCCAGGGGGAGTGCCCTTCGTGGGGGTCTTTCTAAGGGAACCTAACCCGTATTAACGCTTGGAAATCCAAGGTTCGAAGAAAACCACGAAAACTCCGAACGATTAGGCCGACGGGCGCGATTGGGATCGAACCCAGCACCTCCCGTCTACCAGATTCGAGAGCAGAACCTCTCAGCCACTGGTGGGGCCAATACCGATAATGTGTTTCTCTTAAAACTATTAAACCAACAGACATAAAAATATATAAATAAATAAAAACATTAAGTCTAAAATCATCAATGTCACAAATTTATTTACTTTTTTCATTGTTGAAACAATAAAACTAATGGAATTTTTTAAAAATATATCAAAGTACTCATAAAATTCCTTGTAATAATTAATAAATGTAATTTATTAAGTAACAAAATAAACTAACATGAAAATTGCTTCGATAACACAGAATATTGCAACGATATTTAAATCCGTGATCACCATTTCTTTCTCTGATTAGAAATAAGAACATTTAATGTTTAAAGAAGATCGGCTTTTTTTTTTATTATTCGGGCGATATCAAAAACAAACATTTTACGGTAACAGTAAATTCGTCAAAAAAAAAATCTGCTTCAAGCCAGTTATGAGGACTGTAGTTTGATAAAAATCAAATTTTAATTTTAAAACGTGTATATGAAACACAAGCTATTTTTATATAAATACGGGACATTCAAAAAAGAATTTCATGAATGAACCGAACGATCAAGTAAACAATAAGTAATTTAGCTAATCTTAAAAGTATGGTGTAACACTAAAATGCTACAATCTGAGTAAAATATCCTTTTAAATTTTAGGAAATTGAAGAATATAAGTGTTTAATTTATTATTTTGAAAATACGATCAACGATTCTAAAACTCCAACAATGAGAAACAAGCCGCTTTCTGGGCAGGGTATAAATGTAAACAAAGAGCACGTTGCGATGTTTTGGTTCAGGGTTTGAAGCTGAATCCGACTTCACATTTTCGACGGTTTTCGGCGAAATCGGTGGGCCGTATGTATCTAGTAGGCTATGATCTTTTTAGCGGTTTTCTTATTTAAATGAAATTAAAGTCCTACAGCAGGAGCAGGATAGGTTGACGTATTTTCTTCGCTGCGAGTGAGGCTAAGTTTTTCGGATTGTGCTTTATATCTCTTTCGGTCGGAGTGGGGATGACCTGGGTTTTAACAAGGAAGCCCTGAATATTTTTATGATTTGATACGAAACTATAGATTTGACTATTAATGGTGGTCCACAGTAATAACCCATGTGTTCATTTCTGTACATAAGGGATAAAATTATAGACTTCTTTGTTATAAACGTTTTAAAAATGGAGTAATTTTCTTGTACTTTGAGATTTGGTGGAAGTCTGTCGGTTTTTCTGTTGAAGAAATTGTTTTGTCGAGTGCGCGCAGGCTCCATTCCCAGGCGTTGAAGAATTTTGAGAGTGTACCATATATAATATGATTTAATAAAGCAAATAATTAAATAATTTGATAACATTGCAATGATTGCAATATATATAACCTGACGCTAATAATCCAGAAAGTAAAAAAGTCAGATAACTAAGAACTTGAATTATACTCTCCCCTTCACCCCCCCCCCTCTCTCCTGCAAAAAAAAAAAATACTATCTGAAAAATTCCCGAATTTTTAGTCATGATGGGGCTAGTTTTCCTATGATCAAGTTGTACACAGCTGAGAAGAAAATGTCTCTCATGTATTTTTAAAGTTATCCAAAGTACGATATATGTCTCCCCTTAAGGCTGTTCTTAACTGCTCTGCTCAACAAGCACAAAACGTTTTGACACACTTACAAATTCATTTTTTAACGGAAAAGTATAAAATTGGAAAACCTGGCCATGGAAACGATTTGGAATTGAACTGTTTTTTCCATTCTTTGATCAATCAATTACCTATTGAGTTATAAGCACTTTTGATCACGTGACATACACGTTTTTTACCCGCTCTTGAGTGCTCTTTCTTCCTTTGTGCGGAAATTCGGTTCAAAACACCCACTTTGACATTATTTTCTGAAAGATCTGTTGCGTTTGCAAAAAAATGGAAAAAACAGCTCAATTACATAGTTTTTTGAACAACACCAGCTAGTTTCATGCATTTTCGAACAAAAATAAATTAAAACTTATGTCAGAAAGTTGTCCTTTTGGATTTGAGAACACCCTTAAGAAAGTTAGAATAGGAATTTTTTTTTATAATTATTAATTTCTATGCATAAAGCATTTATTTAATGCATATGTTTTTATTGCATAATAAATTATTTAGCATTTGGGCAATTTTTTAATTTTTGATTGAGTCTGACAATTGATGGTTGATAATTTTTCTGAAAAATCAAATTCCTTGGGGGGGGGGGGGCAGTCCCCCTCAAATGGCGCCCCTACCACGAAAGCTAAATTCCACCTGTTTTTTATTTTTCTGTAGCAATCGTCGCCTTACTGCAGAATTTCTGTCATAAATAAGATGAAAATTACTATTCGGAAATACTGGTAAGTTTTCCCTGCAGTAATCAGCCCATGAATATAGGTAGATTATGCGTCACAAGCGTCTTATATGATACGCATACATCTTATGGTGGTAGCCATAAGTCCCTACGACTTAGAAACTATGTAAAAATAATTTGTAGAAATAATATAAATCATAGTAAATTTCTACGACTTAGAAACAATGTAAAAACAATTTGTAGAAATAATATAAATCATAGTAAATTTACAATTAGTTTTTTCAGAGGGGCAATATATCTCAAAAGTTTTGTAGGTGAAGGGGCCAAAAACTTTAATCACTAAATAACAAATTAGTAACATTAAATAATTAATACTAAATAACGGTCACTGTTGACAATTAAAAGAACCCCATTCAAATACACTGCTCAAAACAATTAAAGGATATTTTAAATCTTATATAAAATAGCAGTATAAGCGAAATTTCTTTTGCAGAAAATGGCAGAAGAGAGTCATAAATGCAAATTTTTCTCATTTAGAAACTTCGGAGTATGCAAATTCTGAGTTTGGTGTCAAAGGAATTTGTAGTCAGAATTGAAAATATGTCAGCTAAATTTGAAATGGATGTATAAATTAACAAATTTTACGTGAAATTCTATATAGTAATCGTAATTAAGAACGTTTCTGGAAAGTTTTCCACTCATTTCACCCTTTTAAATTTCGAGTTAAAAAAAGTCATTAGCGAGCATTATATCCTAAAAGTAACCGCCATGCCAAATTTCAAGTCCCTCCAATATCAGAAAAAACGTTAGTTTAGAACTTTTTTTTCCCTGCACCCTTTTAAATTTCGATGAAAAAAAAAAAAGGTTCTGTGCGTATGTTTGCGTCTTAAAAAGCAGCAACCAAGTCAAATTTGAAGTTGTTTCGCACGCGCACGCACAGCTTTTTTTTATCGAAATTTAAAAGGGTGCAGTAAAAAAAAAAGTTCTAAACTTACGATTTTTCTGATATCGAAGGGACTAGAAATTTTAAATTTGGCATAGCGGTAACTTTTAGGATATAATGCTCGCTAATGATTTTTTTTTAAATTCGAAATTCAAAGGGGTGAAATGAGTGGGAAACTTTCCAGAAATGTTCTAAATTACGATTACTATAGAATTTTACGTACCATTTGTTAATTAATTCCCTAAAAATCGTAATTTAAAACGCTTTTCGTGCCTTTAACTCTTTTAAATTTCGATTTTTTAAGAACTGTCCTGCGCAAACATTTGTATCTTAAAAGTAATCGATATGCCAAATTTCAAGTTTCTAGTCGTCGCAGTATCACAAAAATCATATATTTCGAATTCTCCCCCTCCCCCCACCCTGCACTCATTTAAATTTCGATTTTTTTTTTATGTTCTGTACGTGCACTTGCGTCTTAAAAATAACAGCCATATCGAATTTTCAGCTTTTATCTTTAACAATTCCATAGAAATCGTAATTTAGAACGTTTTTAGGACACCTATCATGCATTTCATCCTTTTAAATTTTTAATTTCCTTAAAAAAATGTTCTGTGCGAGTATTTACACTTAAAAATTACAGTCATGTAAAAATTCGAGTTTCTATCTATCAATTTAACAGAAATCGTAACTTAATTTTTTTTACAACTTTTCTGCTCATTTCACCTTTTAAATTTCGATTTTTTTTAGAAACCATTCTTAGCTGGCATTTGTATCTTAAAACTGACCGCCATGTCAAATTTCAAGTTTCTAGTTCCTTCAGTATCACCAAAATCGTAAGCTTAGAAAGCTTTTCCTGCCTACAGGCTTTTAAATTTCGAATTAAAAAAATAAATAAATAACGGTTTTGTGTATGCATTTGCGTCTTAGAAGTAGCAGCCATGTCCAGTTTCAAGTTTCTGTCCGTAACAATTCCACAGAAATCGTAATTTAGAATGTTTTTAGAATGTTTTTCGCCCATTTCACAGAAGTTTCGAATATTTTTATATTCCATTCTTAGAGAGCATTTGTATTTTAAAAGTAACAGCTGTGTCAAACTTCGAGTTTCTCTCTCTAACAATTCCATAGAAATCATAATTTAGAACATTTCCCGATCATTTCGCCCTTTTAAATTTCGATTTTTTTAGAAGCTCTTTTTAGCGAGTATTTGACTCCTAAAAGTAACTGCAATGCAAAATTTCAAGTTTCTACTCCCTTCAGTATCAGAAAAATCGAAAGTTTAGAACTTTTTTTTTTTTTTTATCATTTTTTTTTTATCAAGAAAACTGTTCTGTACGTCTTAAAAATTACAGACAGATTAAATATCAAGTTTCTATCCTTAACAATTCAATAGAAATCTTAATTTAGAAGTTTTATAGAACGCTTTTCGGGCATTGCACCCTTTTAAATTTCGAATTTTCATTAAAAACTGCTTTATCGGTGCATTTGCGTCTTAAAAGTAACAGACACGTTAAATTACAAATTTTTATCCTTAGAAATTTCACGGAAATCGTAATTTAGAACGTTTTTAGAACCTTTTCCGCGCATTTCATCCTTTTAAATTTCGATTTTTTTTTAAAAATCCGTTCATAGAAAAGTATTTAGATCTTAAATGTAACCACCGCACCAAATTTCAAATCTCAACAATATCGCAGAAATCGCAATTTTAGAACGAAAAACCCCTTTGGGAGTTATACCGACATGAAATATAACCTATGTTTACTGAGCACTCCGACCAAAATGGTAGATTTTCACCACTAAATTTTAATAGCCTTTAATTTAATATAATTTAATATAATTTTAATATAATTTCCTTTGCTTTATTCAAGCTCAGAAATTTTGCCACTAAAAAAGCGAGAAATAACATTAAAATTTAGTGGTAGCAAGCAGTCATTTAGGTCGGAGCACTCTCATTCCTGTGTTTAAGAACAAATGATTACCAGAATTTTGCCACCATTATACTTTTAATCTGCTGGGTAGTTCTAGAGTTTACCCCTATAAACAAACACACAAATGTAAATAGTGCTTGTCAGGTTCTGAGAAATATCTGCTATTAGAACTGGGATTCTATATTATTTTTGTCTTAATATATTATATATTGTATGGGCTGTGTATTGGAATTTCAAAATAACAGTCTTTCCTTATCTAAAACTGGATCTAAGCCGGTGAAAATGTATAGATGGTATGAAGGGGAAAAAAGATAGTGGAGAGAAGTGTGCCCAACCTCTTGAGATGTCTGTGGAAGATGGGGAGACAAAAGCATTCCACGAACGAAGAAAAGAGCTTGGAATGGGAGCCAGGTAGAAAACCCCGGAGGGGTTACGTTGAGAAGTAGCAAGGGGTTGCTGGAAGGCAGTCTCTTCTGCTGATACAGTTAGTTTGAGCGTAGCGCGCAAAGGGGATGTGTGTTCCTGGGTAGAGCTCTGAGAGATAGAGCGTAGGGTTCAGTTGGAACCGAGAGTGCCAAGCGCAAGGTTAGTCACGGTGTATAGCTCTTACAGATAGAGCGTAGGATTTAGTGAGGCTCGGAGAGCTTAGGCTTAGAGCACATATGTGTTGGGAGATCGAGATTGATCTCCGGAAAGCTAATTAAACGTGTGTAGCGTGAGAGTGATTTAACGTAGTTTAACAGTACACAGCCAGCATTTACTGTATTCAATTTAATGTTAAACCGGATCACCTATATCCGAGTTTGTAAGTGTAAATAGTGTTTTGTTGTTGTGTAAATAGTGTGTAAATAAACTGTTAATTTTGTTAATTGAAAGCGTTGGTTTTGATTTAAACAATCTTCTCAGTGCGTGACTGATATCACGCAATCATATCGGTGATGGCAGCATATAAATAATAAGGATTTTCTTCGAAGTTGTGCGGACTAAGAGGAAACTCCGACAAATTGATGGCAGCGACGGGATAGAATCATCTTGGACCAGTGACCACCGAGCCGTGTTGCAATGTGTTGGTGCCGGAGCACCCAGTGGAATTCTTCCGTGGAAATGCCGGATCGTCGAATGGAATTTTAGAGAGATAAAAACCAATCGTCGAGTGGAAATACAGAAAGTGTGTGCACTATCATCGTTACAGCGAACCGTGTTGTGCTCTATCGTTGTTACAGCGAACAGAATTAGTGTTTGTGTCCTATCATCGCTACAGTGCCTCAAGTTATAGTGTATTACAGCCTGAGTATTGAATATCATCAAAGTGACTTTAAAGTGTGAAATATTGAGTGCATCGCGGAACTACGTGTGAGCAGCGGAGTACCCCAGCAGATAAAGTATAAGGTAAGGTGTTTTGATCATTTCTGTCGGCTGACATTCTCGAACCAAATGTAATTGTTGTTGTATAATTAATAGTAATTTAAGATAAATTGTCTGGATAATTTATGTGCAATCAAATAATTGTGTTCAGATAGGTAGGAGATTTTAAGAGCCACATTTACTATTGTTTTAAGAAAAGGTCATAATAACTTGTACTAATATTGATTTTCTATTTTTTTTTTACTAATAATGGTAGTGAACAAAATTAATGCATTGTGTTAATAATAGTTGGAAGGAATAATTGAATTTACTTAAATTTAAATTATTAGTAAAGTAATATTTAAATGAAGCAATACTGTTTTAAGCTTGAAGAGTTGATAACAAACGAGTAATGAACATTTGCTTAGAATTTTAATTGGCTAGAAGTAAATTTCGAAAAAAAAAAAGCTCACGGTGAGAAAAAAAAAAAAAAAAAGGCTCACAAGAGAAAAAAAAGGGGGGAGGTTTTGATCTTATTTGTTTTAAGTGTGAAGACCAGTATTGAATTTGGAAATATTTTATTGAGGATAATTGTAGAAATTTATATGTGTATGTTATACAATTTTTCTTTATGTGGATGTTTCTATTGACATCAATACTTTTATTCAATTTGCAACGCATCAGTATTATTATGTAAATTGTATGTTATTATCTAATTGTATAAAGTGGAATCTGTATTGCATAGTAATCAAATCGAAATTATTGTTTTACCTTTTGTTTATTGGAAGTAAATTGGTGGTTGAGGTGGTGGAAGTAAATTGGCGGTTGAGGTGGTGGAAGTAAATAAATGGTTGAGGAAAATCAGGTTATACAGTAGGTTAAATTAGAAATATAATACATCGATTATCTGAAAGGTATTAATTAGTATAATAAGTGAAGGTAACTGTACTAAAGTAGAAATTTAGGAAATGTTCATTTAGCAGGTTTAAATATTATTGTAGAGTGGTAATAGTAATCGGTGAAGGTATGGCTTTCTTATTGAAACTAAAAAGGGTGGATCTTCAGATGATAGCCGAAGAGTTGGGGGTTGAATTCACGGAAGATACCAGATTTCAGCTTAAGAAAAAGATAATGGACAGCGAGGAATATGATGAGGGGGCTATTAAGGAATTATCTAACACTATTGTTGCGGAGCGATTAGAGCGCGAAGAAAGACAGGAAAAATTAGAGCGCGAAAAGTTAGAAAAACAGGAAAAGTTAGAAAGCGAAAAGTCAGAACGCGAAAATTTAGAAAGAGAAGAGAGGTCTGAAAAATTGAGGATGGAACATGAATTAGAAATGGAGAGGCTAAGGGTACAAGGTTCGACAAATAACTCTAATGGGTCTAGGGAATCTAATAACGAAAGTAACATAGAAAAATTGATCAAAAGTGTTAAAACTCTGTCTATCAAAGTACCAGAAGGGACTGAGGGATGGAATTTAATTTTCAACAGTTTGGAAAGGGCATTCAAAACTAAAAATGTACCGGAAAACCAGCAGGCCGAAATTCTACTAAATATGTTAGGAGATAAGGCGGATAATTTGTTAATTTATACCACTGGGGAACAAATTGAGTGTTATGAGGAATTAAAGGAGTTAGTTCTAAGGGAACATGAGCCGACACCGAAGGCGTGTTTGGAAAATTTTAAGAAGGCTAGGAGAAACCAGAATGAAACTCATGTATTATTTGTATCGCGTTTAATAGCAACATGGGAAAATTATTGTAAGATTAGGGGTGCTGACTCATATGAAAAGGTCAACCAGTTAATAATTACGGATAAGTTATTAAACACGTTAGATGAAGAAACCGCATCATATATTGGGTTAACTCAACAGAGTAAATGGTTAGAAGCTTCTAAAATTGCTAAAGAATGTGACAATTATTTTGACGCTAAACACAAATCTTATGCGGTTACGTATAAAAGTTTTAAGGGTAAAGATAGGTATGTAAACAGTGAAAAAGTGAAACCGAGGGAGGATAGTAAATTTAGTGGTAATTGGAGGCAAAACGGAAGTAATGAGACTAATTCTTTTTCTGGTAGGAAAACTGATTTTAAGAAACCTAGTGATGATTCAGCTCCTAGATGCTTCAAATGTGGTTTAAGGGGTCATTACCAACGTTTTTGTAATAAAGTGGGTAATGAGGGAAATAATAATGCTAGTAAAGGGCGTGAACAGAAAGCGGTAGTAAATAAGATTGTCGTGAAAGGAAATAAAGAGTTACCTAAGGGAGCTATTGTGGCGAGGATATCGGCAAAGGCCGAAAAGAGAACTAATGTTATTGGTGAGAAATTAAATAAACTCGAGAAAATTGAAGTTAGTGTAAATGGGCAAAAAGCAAAAGGATTGGTTGATTCTGGATGTGAAATTAGTGTTATTCATAAAGATTTGGTACCGGAAGAGAAATTAAAAGGAGCGGGTAGTATTTATTTACAAGGATTATTTGGTGAAGCAGTTAAATCACCGTTGGTTAAATTACCATTAGCTATTCCGCAATCCGGACAAACTAATATAATTCATCAGGAAGTACTTTGCGCAGTGACCGATAATATTAATGAGCAGGTAATTTTACATCCTGAGGTGATTGAGTTGTCAGGGGTCAATCGCGAGGAGCCATTGCTAGAAACCCAAGAATTAGAAAGTTCGGAAATTAGTATCGATAACTTGAGTGAAAAGAAAGGTATGAGCAGCGATAGTTGTAATGTTTACGCAATAGAAGCGAGATCGGAAAATTTACAAAGTCAGAATGCAGAAAAAACGGAAGTGGAGGAAAATAATAAAGTTATCGTTAGCAATTCAGATGTGTTTAAGAAATGCCAATTGGAATGCAAAAATTTAGAGAGAGTTTGGGAATTAGCTAAAATGGATAAAGGAGATTATTATATTGAAAAGGACATATTGTATCACAAAGATAAATTTGTAGGAGAAGCTATAGCTAAATTAGTAGTGCCTAAGGTCAAAAGAGAAGGAATCTTAAAGTCAGCGCATGTTTCTAATGAGGGAGAACATCACGCGGCAAAGAAAACCTTAGAGAGAATTAGGCAATCTTTTTATTGGGAAGGTATGGCTAAAGAAACTAAAAAGTTTTGTAAATCGTGTCTAGAATGTCAATTATCTAGAAAAGTGAAAGTGCGTGATAGAGTCTTAGTTGAGATGGCGGATGGTAGCAAAAAGTATGTATATCAAAATAAAGGGAAATTTATTGTCAGCTGTAACATAGTCAATATTGTTTTTGAAGGTGATGAGGAATTTGGAGAAGTTTGGGAAATTCCTATTTTAAACCGGGAACAAGAGGTAGAACGGGACATAGAAAGGTTCGAAAAAAAAAGTTATCTAATAGTCAAGTCAAGGATATAAAGTCCATTTTGAGGGATAATAAAGATGTATTTATGGGTCCTGTATGCGACCAGCGGAAGTAGGGGAGCACCATATTGATTTGAAACCGGGTGTGGCAAGGAAAAAGCCAAAGTTATATAGTGTACCTGTTGCTTATAAAGAGGAAGTAGATCGACAGATTCAGGAGTTATTAGAATTAAATCTAATCGAAGTATCAAATGCAGAAATTAGTCATCCAATTGTTTGCGTGGCGAAAAAAGACGCAACTGTTAGACTTTGCATTGATTATAGAGCTTTAAATTCAGTAACGCAGGTACCAACATTTCCTATGAAAGATTCGCAGGAAATCATGTATACTGCGGGGGCAGCTAAATATTTATCTTCGATTGATTTATTGAGGAGTTATTGGCAGATTAAAATGGCGGAGGAATATAAACATTTGACAGCTTTTACAACTCATAATGGGACTTATCAGTGGCGTACTATGCCTTTTGGTTTATCAGGGGCGGCTGCTACGTTCCAAAAAGATATGAATGAGGTTCTTCAAGGTCATCGGAGGTATGCACAAGCATATATTGATGATGTCATCATTTTCTCCGACACCTGGGAAGAGCATTGTGAACATGTTAGCGCTGTCATAGAAGAACTCAAAAATAGAAATTTTACGATTAGGCTGGATAAATGTAAATTTGGAGAGAAATTGACTAAGTTTTTAGGTCATGTATTTGGGGGTGGAACGCATGCACCTGATGAGAGAAAATAGGAGCAATAAGGGACTTAAAGAGACCGAAAACTAAGAAGGAAGTTAGATCTGTTTTGTGATTAATGGGATTTTACCGATCTTATATTCCAAATTATGCAGAAATTGCTATACCTTTAACGGAATTAACTAAAGGGAAGGTTAAAAATACGGTACCATGGGATGAAAGGGCAGAAGAAGCATTTAATACCCTTAAAGAGGAGTTATGTAACGTGACGCGTTTGGCCACACCTACCGTAGGCCGGGAATATCAGCTTCACGCCGATGCTTCAGACCTGTCAGTAGGATGTTGTCTTACTCAAAAAGTTGAAAAGGGTCAGTTTAAGCCGATAGCTTTTGCCAGTCAGAAATTATCAGGGGCTCAGCGTGCTTGGCCGAGTATAGAGAAAGAGGCTTGGATTGTTCTCTTCGGGTTGCGGAAGTTTGAAAAGTGGATATGTGGATCTCAAATTGAGATCATAACGGATCATAATCCATTAAAATTTCTCACTGAAACAACCCCAAGGTCCCCCAAACTCACTAGATGGGCGCTTGCCTTGCAACGCTTGAACCTGAGTATTTCTCATCGTCCAGGAGCTCAACATTTAAATTCTGATGCAATTTTTAGGCTACATAGGAAGAGCTGGGAAGAACCGCCAGTTACTAGCCCATCGGCATCATTGAATAAATAGTGGACAAACCTAAAGGGGGTGTCATCACGTTTTAAATTTTTTTGTATATGTGTAATTGTATTTGAATTTTGTGTTATAGTGTATTAGCATGTGTAGTTTTTCTGTAATAATAATAGTAGTACACGGTTCATTAGAGATGTCAGTAGAGAATATTCAGACACCTTGATATATATATATGTAATAATAATAATGAAGAAACCTGCAAAGAGACTATTGAACTCTTCTGTGATGTTACTATATGTTTGGGGAAAATTAGCCCCTAAATGGCATATTTTCCGCCAAGGTGGGGGGTGTCAGGTTCTGAAAAATATCTGCTATTAGAACTGGGATAGGGCGCCAACTGAAGTTCTGCACACAGGCGCTGGATACTGCTGGCGCGCCCCTGTCTGCAGACTTAACTGTAATAGAAAATTTTTAGTTTGAAACCACAGAAATGTTTCGACCAGCGGTCGGCAAAAAAATTTAAAAAATTTCCTCCCTGCAATCTAAATATGTAAAGTGTATAGATTTAATATTTCTAATTCTAAATATGTTTACCAAACAAATTGCTCCAGCACGTAGCATTTTTCTGAGAAATACTTTTATAATAATAACAATCCGTGAAGTATTATTATATTAAATTGCAATGCTAGATAAAATCGAAATCATGAAAAAAGTATGCTTTCACTGTCTTAGATATCAAATTGATAAAATACAGCATGGAAATCTAGTTTGTTGATACTTGTACCGTGCATTTTTTTTTCTCCCCTCCCCCTTCTTTTCGTGTCCGAATTTACTATTTGCTGTCCACTAATATATATTAATTCCTTATGCCGCTGTAACTAGGGCATGTTTTAAATATTTCTCTTCATTTTCAAAAATTTTTGAAGTTAATATTTTTGTCACACTGTGATTTACAATATGGTGGTATTTTTGTCACATATGTGACGTGACGTACGTTACATGCAGTGATATAACAGTGACGTTACAATTTTTTTTTAATTGCCAGAAAAATAAAATTTTACAATAAGTAACATGTTTTGAAGAATTTTTGTAATTGTTTAAAGTTTTCTAAGAAGATCACATCTCAGTCACAATGTGACATCACTGAGTGGTGGCATTTTGGTCACAGATGTGACGTGACCACAGTGACTTACAGTGACGTCACAATGACGTCACTGTGACCATGCATGCTATGAGGGTAATTTGCAATGCAATTAAAAAATGCAATATGAGTGTATGTAAAATTCACATTATTTTAAAATATCAAAATATGAAATAAAAATAAAAATAAAAATTAGCTGTGGAATTAGAAATACGAGTATTTGATTAATATTTAAATAAAATGGATTGCCTACCGATCCGGACGTTTTATTATCTTTTTTTACCACAATGATCTCTTTAAATTTTGAAACAATAACAACGGAAATAAATATTCAGTGTATTAGAAAATGATCTATACTACTTTTAACTGACTTCAAATAAAAGAGATAGCAATTCGATTGCGGATATGTATACAGTTGAACCCCGGTCATCCGAACTAATTGGGACCGGTGCCTGTTCGGATAACAAAAAATTCGTATTATCCGAAATTCCGATAAAAATATAAAAGTAAAAGAAGCGTGCTAAAAATTGAAAGTAATAAGTACTCATCAGCATAATAAACATCCTCTAATCCGGCATTCTAAGGTCCGGTATGCTGGATAATCTGGCACAATTTTCGGAAAAAATAGTATTGCTTGTTTCATCACTCCTGATGCTTATAATAATCCAATGAAAGTTCAAAATCAGGAATTACGTAATAACCCATTACAAACGGTTCAAAATCGCGAATCTATAAATAGCTCAGTCACCAATGAGGGAAGAAAGAAACATTTCTCTAGATAATTTGCAAATTCCTATTGTTGAAAGTAAAAATAAATTTTTGTCATTTGAATTAAATACTTTTTTCATTTAAAAAGATAATTTTATATTGACTGGTAAACAAACTGATATTCGAGATTTTTTTAAGATGGCTTCTACGAGTAGACCTACAGTGCACGTTTCCATTTTATATTAGTGTACATATGTTGTACTTTACATTATTGAGTATTTTTTTAAAATCTATTCAAGCTGTTTAAAGAATAAAAAACATGCTTTACTGCCATTTTATGTTTAATTCTAACTTCTACACGTTTTTCCCGATATTCATCCTGTAATTCCGAAAATTTCGTAAGTTAATCTTTTCAGTTTATTTACTAAACTAAACTCTGTGGCTATACAATCCAAGAAGGATCAGGGCCGACAGTGCCCATCTCTGTTTTCTTCACCCTGGGCCCCGAGGTGCTATACAGCATGCGTCTCTGCCAGGTGGTCAGTCTAGCGCGAGACCCTCGGTGTTTAGTTCCCAAGCAAGCTTGGTACTCATTTTATCGACCCCAAAGGGATGAAAAGCTGAGTGAACCTTGCCCAGTCGGGAGTCGAACTCTCGACCTGCGGTGCAGCAGTCAGATGCCCTGACCACTACCCCACTGGGCTTCTTTCAGTTAATTTGTTCAAGTATAATTTTCGGAAATAAAATCGGTTCGGATTAACCGAAATTTCGGATCACCGGAGTTCGGATTAGCGGGGTTCTACTGTATACACATATATGTATATATTTAATGCATGTCTACGCATAACTTTTCAAAGTATGCTTTGATTTTACCATTCTTTTTCTTGCTGTTGTTAGAAATGGCTCGTTTTGATGGTGATGTATAAATTTCAGTCGGATCCAGAAGTGATGTGTTAGTCTTTCTGCCTGTTCTTTTTAGCATTTTTCAACATAGTTGAAACGTGTTTATAAATTCGGCTCCATAACAATTTCCAACATATTAGTTGAAAAGTATTTATGAATTCAGTTTGTCTGCCACTGCTCTAATGTGCATAAGTATACTCGAATTGCTATGTAAATGATATACAGAGAGGCACATGTTATAGATGTTTATTGTAGGATGTTCGATACTGACAAATAAATGTATAGCATTTATAGTTCGTTTACAGGGAGAATAAAAAGATTTCCGCTACGTTATGATCTACGGGAAAAAATCATTTTCGGTGCATTTTATTGGTGTTTTGATATTTCAAACTGAATGAGATTGATATTCATCAATGAGGTTTACTACAACGTGTTTTCTCAAGAATATAGAATAAGTAGCATTTGTAGTTCATTTACAGGGACGAACAAAATAATTCCATTACATTATGATATATGGCGAAACATTTTTTGCCGTGCATGTTGTGCATGAAATTGTGAATTTTAATGATGTTACGTACTTCAAACACAATGAAGTTAAAGAAGATCACTTAAGTGCACTACAACATGTTTTCTATTTTTTGAGGCACAAAAGAGCTCGGTCGTAGGACTAACTGTGATGGCTAATTGCTGCCAAGTGCGTTTCCTGCAAGGTATGCATTTTTACACTTATCTAAGTTTTAGTGTATAAATTCGGTAGATCATAAACAATAGAGATAGCAATTGCTTAAAATAGATTCTTACTAAGATATGCGTTTTTTAAATCGCTTCTTGAGATCTCATTTCATTGTATGAAAAAAAGGAAATTTCTTAATAATATTCTACTATTTGTTTGTGTTGAAAAATGTTTTCTAATCTATGAGTTTTCGTTCTTGCCTCTTCCTTTCTAGCCTCTGAATTTTTTTAAAAATTGGTCAATCCCCAAAAATTTTGAATTTTCGTTAAGGCTTCTCTCAAATCCAAAGAAGCTATTTTATGGCACATTTTTAAATTCATTTTTATTCGGAAACGCACGAAATTGGCAGGTGTTCTTATTCAAAAACTATGTAAAAGAAAGACGTTTCCCATTTTTTGATAAAGGCAGAAGATTTTTCAGAAAATACTGTCAAAGTGTAAGTTTTGAACAGAATTTCCGGACGCGACACCACGAGAAAAGAGAAAAACCGGTTACCACGTGTCTACAATTGCTTATAACTCTATAAATAATTTATTATTATAAAATGGAACACTCGTTTCTATTCCAAACCCCTTCAATAGTCAGGCCCTGCCAATTTTATGCCTTTACTCTTTAAAAATCAGAAAATGTGTTAGGAAGTTTCGCGTTGTTGAGCAGGGTATTTGAAAGCTGCCTTAAGATACACAATCGTAATTTTTGTTTCCGAAATAATTATTGTATCTTGTATAAGTTTGTTTTTTCAGAGACACGTAAAATTTTCGCCATGTTACTATCTGTTATATATTGTGCATTTTCATTTATATAACAAAATTTATTTTCCATAACCGTAAGCAAGTCCCGGGCTATTAAACAATCATTTCAAGTCGGTTTTATTTTCTTCAACTGTTTTATTAAAAAATTGAAATAAAAAATCAAAATTAAAACAATACAAATCGTTCAAAATTAAAAGTAAAAAATGAAGGTACCATTTGGTCATGATGGTAGAAATACTGCTAAAACATTTGCCTGTTTTACTACATGGAAATAAAAACATGCAATTAAAATAAAACATTTTACTCAAAATTAGCTTTAAATAAAAACATTATTGAAACTTTATAATGTTTTTAAAACACGAAGAAAAAATAGTAATAATTATAGAAATGGTTCGTATTTTATTAGGACACCAAGAAGACACCATTTGCATTAAAACGAGGTTTGTTGCATTTGGAAAAAAAATCAAGTTTCCTAAATCGCGTAGAGATAATTAGCACAATATACATAAAATAAACCAAATGAATCTTTTCGTCAGAAAAGAAACCCGGAAACGCATATCATAATTTTATATTGTACTAGCTTCCAATTGTTACCTCAAACAGTTCAAATGAATTTAAATTGGTCCGATTCATTGAACATACTTTTGATTTAGATAATTAAATCTGAATTATTTGTTCATTTAAGCATGGAATATTTTTGTATTGAATTTTAAGAAGCAGAAAGAAGCCTCTTCTAGAAGTAAAATCAACAACAAAATACAAAATTTACACACAGACATTCAACAAAATTTATATATTTGCAAAATACATTGCAAAACTGCAACAAAAATTATATATTATTTACAAAATATGTAGTAAAAATTCAACGCAATTTATAAATTACTTACAAAATTGTAAAAATACAAAAATATTTAAAGGAAGTTCGGGTACTATGGAATACTATTTACATTTTTTTTTGTAAGTCAACAGAAAAAAAAAATGAGATACGTTAAAAGTTACTAAAGAACAAACTTTGACTATTTCTTAACACATTTTTAAAGTGTTTAAAGTAAAAGAAAAAAACACTTATCAATCTTTAGCTTTTTTTTTTTTTTAAGTTACACTTTTCAAGAGATGGCAATCAGTGGGCAATATGGAATAGGGTTATAAGGAATATTAAGAGTGTAAGAAAAACCACGATTTACAAGAAATACCAAAATTATTTAAGGTATCTGACTACGTTGAAAATGCAATTTTCGACCAAAATTGTCAAATTTATTTTATTTTATTTTATTAAAGACCAACTCTTTACCTTTCCAAAACAGTATTTGTTTTTATTGTTCGATAAATAGATCCGGAGTTATAGCGGTTTTAAAATACTCAACAGCTGTCACTCAAACCGAAAGTGCTGTTTAAAGGGCTTTAAAATTTAAAATTTTTAAATTTTTAAATTGCTTTTAAAGGGTCGTATGTTTGGAGAAATTTCGCGATTTTGGATGCATTTGTTTAATAATAAGAAATGTAAATAATATGCTCCATGATATTTAGATGTATATTACTGTAAATTCTTGTAGTAAAACATAAATCTAAACTTTAAATGCATTTTTTGGAAAATGTAATTTTCGGTGAAAATTCCATACGCAAAACATGATTTCTCAAAAAGTTATTGGAATATCACTATGAAATTTAAAATATATGTTATTTACGCTGTTGTGAAGGCAATGAACTAAAGATTTAAATTTAGAATAAATATTTTTTGTTTTATGGATGGTTTTGTGGAATGACATCGACGAATTTTATGAAAATTAACATGTAAACAGGTGCGATATGCTATAAGTTTTGAAATACTTAAAGAATCTCTTAGATTTTAGTTCATTGCCTTCACCAATGTCATAAATATAAAGTGTAAAAAGGAAATTAAGATACATGCAGTAGAATTTTCTTTAGAGCGTTTTGCGTTTCGGGCCAAATTTCACTAAATTTTACTATAAATTCCTCCATTTACCAAAATTTTATCAATAAATGAAATATTTTTTACTTTTTTTCACATTTTCTAGTCCTAATCTTAGTAAAAATAAGTTTAAAAAATAATTAAATAGCTTTTTTGGAAAAAATTGCTCCGTACGTAGGCAGGCACTAAGTAAAAATTAGTACATCATCTATAAATCGTCAGATTTTTTGAAAAATTGTTTTGATTTTTACAGCGATCACATATGTAGTCTGCTCTTTTCCATCCTCTGAATATTTTACATTACAAAACAGGCACACTACAACATCCCCATCTGGTGTGTAACCTGGTAAAAAGCCATCAGATGATACGTATACGTCGGAATGGATTGATTGTTCATTTTCAGTAGACTCGTCATGAACAGTTGTCTATATTGTATTCCATATTACCCGACAAGGCACCTTGAAAAAAAAAATAACCTCTTTACTTGTCTACAAGATAGCATAGATGTAAACTGACTAACACAGCAATAAATATAACTGTACAACCTAATACTGAAGTATGTTACTATCACTGACAAAGAGGTTTTTAATACGAATTTTACAAAACTTACCGGAAAAAACTGCAACAATTGAGAATAAGATTAAATTTCACCGCGTCACTCCAACAACAGCTATCCAGACAAAATTCATGGCCGTGCATCATGGGAGTACTAGAAAGTCATCTAGGCAGGTTAAGAGGCTACTTCAGTCAAATGGAAAGACACATTCGCTAATGCTAATCCTATGGAAGAAATTTATAAAAATATCTCGGTCGCATTTCAATATTTTTAAATGATTTCTTTTGCATTGCATAGTTGAGATCGATCTGTATGCAGGCCGTTTTTTACTTTTTCGATTTTGACTGCAGATATTTTTTATGAGGATGCTTTTACTTTCGAAACCGGTTCCGAAAATGAAAGTGTTCTCATAAGAAATACCTGTAAACAAAATCGAAAAAGTAAACAACGGCCTTTGTACAGATCAATCTCAATTATTCAATGCAAAAGAAATTATTTAAAAATATTGAAACGCGACCGAGATATCTTTATAAATTTCTTCCATAGGATTAGCATTAGCGAACGGGTCTTTTCCGTTGACTGAAGTAGCCTCTTAACACTTTATTGGAGCACTGTACGGGCTAGATATTGAAGTATTCTATATTGCCCGACCATTCCATAATACCCGAACTTCCTCTATATGTTACTTACAAAATATATTGCAATAATAATAAAAAAATATTATATCGAAATTTATTGGTGATTTCGCGTGTATAAATTAGAAAAAATCTTTGATGTTGGAATAAAATGTTTTGGTTTATGCATGGTATTATTTCTTCTTCTTCTTTTGGTGATTTATCACCTGAGACCGGCTAACACGAAAATTCCAATATATATTTTATTTCTTTTTAGCAAATAATTATTAATGAATGCAGATATCATAATGATTTAAGAGTTTCCTAATTTGTTTTTTTAACACTGCAGCGTGATTCACATTTAGATATTTCATACTAAATAGACAGCTATATAAATTTTTAACAGCTCTTTTATACGTCTTTATGTGCCTAAATCACGGTTTTTTGTGTGCTTGATATATTAAATCATGATTTGGTAAAACATTAATCTGGCAATCTTGATTTAAAAAAAATTTAACACTTTCCAACACAGTTGAAAAGTATTTGGATTAGGTTTATCTGTCTGTTTGTCTATCCTTCCTCTAACTTCCGAAAATATAGTTTGACTTGTATAAAATACCACGTATATTTATAACGTATATATATAATTACGTATTCTTGAAATCTAACTATCATCACACGAAATCAAATTACAAAGTTCGAATTAAATTCCAGGGATCGGAAGTTTTGCGGAGTATATTAAGGAAGACCAAAATATTTTTGTGAATTGTCGTGTCATAGTGTATGTATGCATGTAATTATCCGATTGATCAAAAAAGATTTTCAACAAGGTTATGAATTTTGCAAATTGTTTATTTAGATAAACCCTTTAATCGTATTGAAAAAACGAAGTTATGATTATTAATAGTATGATGGGATGGAAACTGTTTCAAAATCTATGCGTGAAACATAATTTTTCGTCCTTGTTATTAATTAGTTGCGGGTCAGCGCTCGTTTGACTCTCTGCAGGCATACCGGACATCGGACGTCGTTTTAAATAACTTTATTTCGTCCGTATTTTTAATTAATTGGACGCCAAGCATGTAATTAGAATTTCAAAATTCCAGCAAAGTTCTTAATACTTACTATGCATTTATTCAGACAGTATATTTTTAATGTCTGATAAAAAAAAAAAGAAAGAATGGTGTAATTTAAATAAAAATAATTCTGAAATTTTCCTTTTCTAAATCGCGCTGAATGATAAATTGCCGCAAAATACATCTTTTCGAAATGTTTATCTTATCTCTTATTACCGCATCGGTGATCATGGAGATAAATTCAGTTTTTCACTTCTATCTGTTCATTTGACCGAACAATTTCTGTGGTGAGAATCACGATGTTGTTGCAGCTTTTTTTCTCTCTAATGTAATGATCCGCATGGTTCTCTGATCTTTGTTGAAAACTGGAACAAACAACAGTTAGATGAGAATCAAGCGGCTGGTCAGAGGCAGTGAACTGTGAATTATGATATTTTAATTTTTTTCCCTGGCCATTCGAAGCTTGCTTGAACATTTTTTTACGGTAAGTGAGCAGCTACTTTTTTTTTGTTTAAGGAAAAATTGTTTTCAAATAAATATGCAGTGCGTTATTAGAATCTTTTCTATTTTATTTTTATTGAATATTTTATAAACGCAGATAAATAAAATTACAATATTTGGTATAATTGAATAGAGTTTTTCAAGTTATTTATAAAATTCAGTTTCATTATTTCTAGAAAGACACTATCATTATTCATATTATTCTCAGGGAAAATAGAATGAAAGAAAATTTAACCTTTTAATGTAAGGTATGCTATAAAGGTTAGATATTTTCCTATATATATGGAACTACATGCACTGGCCATATATTTACACAAAACCAGCTTTGTTCTGCGTCATGTGAGAACAAATCGGTGTCGACAGTGCTGCTACGAGAGTTATTACACAGTGAGTTTTACAAAAATATACTAATTGGGAAACAAGAGGTACAAAAATAACTTCTTGTATATTAGTACTAGCTAAGTACCCGGCGTTACCCAGAATTTTAAGAATGTTTGTTTTTAAAACACAATTTCAAAATTAAACATACAGTACAAAACAAACAATACAAAAAAGCAGTCGAAGTGTTATACACATGAATCAAATGAAAACCCAACATAAAAATGTATAAACTTATATAACAAACGCAAAAGAATATATATGGAATAGATTTAAAAATGGCGAAAACAAATTCAGAGAATCTCAAAATGCTAAAATATGCCAATATTTCCATAATTAGGTTTTTATCATGTTTCAATACGTTTTTACAAACTCATATAATGTTATATATTCATATGCTGGAGCCCCTTATTTTTCCAATAAGACGCAATATTAACTTTTTTCTAATTCGTCAGACTATTTATTTTATTTTCACTTTTCACGTAGAAATCTTGCAATAGAAAAATTATGACGTAATATTCACCTTTTTTTTTTTAAATTCGTCAAACCATTTATTTCATTTTCATTTTTCATATGGAAATCTTGAAATAGAAAAGTAATTGTTGTGGTAAGAATTTTATTGTGGATTTTTAATTGTTGGTAACTGTTATAACGAAAAATGTTTAAATCTGACAGGAAATTGCTGTTAAATGGCTGTTTTTTTATTAATTAAAAATTAACTATAAATTATTTCGATTCCGGATTACTTTAGATACCTCGGCCGTGTTTTAATACACATGTACGTAACATTTCACAATTCTGGTTTCCAAACTGTGGATTTGTATATAATTACAGACAGACAAATTTTTCTTTTTTATGTATTAGATTTATAAACAATCAGAAATATAAACATAGGAACTGTACCTGGATTTTATTATTTTGGATAAATTTTGTGGCTTTGTACCATTTCTATCAAACTTAAACAGATAAACTGGATTTGATGTCACGTCACGAAAAGTGAAGTAAAAAATTTCAAAAATTGAAATAACATTTTTTAACCATTTTTCTTTTATGTAAATTATATTTTTTAATAATAATCAAATACATTTTTCGGTATTGTAGTTAGCTCAAATTTATGCACTGAATTACTATAATTATTGTTTTAATATAGTTTTTACTTATCTGTGATATAGGTCTTTATAGCTATTTTTTTTTCAAGAATTGAACGCGGCTTGCTGAAAAAGAAAATTTGAAATACTTAAAATATTTTACATTAAATATTTCAATATCACGCTATTTAAAAACATTTAATTTCAGCGATATGTTATCAAAATAAAAATTGAATGCGAGAAATGTAAAGAAACAGGTGTAAAGAAAAGTGTAAATAACCAGGAAATTTTCGGATTATTCATGTATTTTTATAGCGTTTTTCACACATCGTGCTTTCATCTTAGCAGAACGGATTTTGAATTTGTTTTTTTCTTAACCACATTAATCTCCCTTCAAGCATGTTTGATAAAGTAAAGGCAGCTTTTTTACATTCGAGTTTGTGGGTGCTCTTAAGTCGATTTTGTACTATTTCCCTAATACGCAGACTCGTAACTTTGGATTAAAATATACAAAATATTTTCTAAAACAATACCCTAATAGAATAACATTTACATTCATTGATTTTTTACAAGGCATTCTTGGTTAGTGAATATGTTGGATAAAATAGTTGTTCCTAAACAAATAGCTTAAAGGGATTCTGTACACTTTGAAGAACTTTGAAGGTTTTTTTTTTTTTTTTTTTTTTTTTTTTTTTTTTTTTTTTTTTACTGACCTGCATTTACTTATTATATAGACATATATTTATAGGTAATACTTTGAAAAACTGATTTTGTCAAGAAAAAAAAAATTATTTTGTGGGTAAAAATTGAGAATTTTATTTTATTTTTCTTAATTTAAAGAATTTTGAAGTTTGGTGTTTTTTGATACATTACTATGTTTAAAACACCAAAACTTCTACAAATATTTGTCATATCAATCCATTGTGTTTTTTTATATACTCAATATAATGTACTTAATAAAATTAGGAATGGATTTCACAATATAATGAAAAGAAAAAAAAAAGTCGAAGCGTTGAAGAAATCCCATTTTTTTGCTGCGTTTTTACCTATGTTTCTCAATTTTTTCCCTCATAACCTAATTCATTAATCGTAAAATTGATCCCTAGTTTTATTAAGTACACTACATTGAGGGTACCAAAAATAATGGAGTGATTTGATTAGCGTTTTAAACAGAGTAATGTATAAAAAAACAACAAACTTTAAAATTCTTAAAAAAAAAGTTCTCAATTTTTACCCACAAAATGATTTTTTCTCCTGTCAAAATCAGTTTTTCTAAATATTACCTATAATAATTATATCGTAAATGTACATCAGTAAAAAAAAAATTCTCCCAAGGGTACCGAGTCCCCTTAAGTATGATTATTGATTATTTCCAAAGAAGCAAGAAACATTTTTGCTAAATAATAAATATGACTTAATAATTTTATCCCTTAAATGCCTGATTTTTCAAAAATCATTTAAAAAATGTTTTTTGGCTTTCATTTTTTAATTAAATCATGGGCAAAATACTTAAAAAATCATATTTTGTTTTAAGTATCGTTTACGGCTAAAAAACAGTTTGTTACTAATCGGCAATACTGGTCTTTAATTAAAAAAATAATTTTCCTTGATAAAATTCTATAATATTAAACATTCATGAATTTTAAGAACTATGATAAAAAACAAATTTTACCGGCGCACTGCAGAACAAAATAAGGTATTTCGCAAGCTTCCAAACAAAACAAAAAGCGCATGTAGCAATAATTGAAAAAATAAATCTAACTTTATTCCTAAACAGCACAAGTGTTGCTATCTATATGTTGAAAATTGATTTAATAATATTTTCAGAATCGATTTTATTGGCAACATTACGCATTATAGCTTCAATATTATTCTAATACTATTTTGAAGCCTAAATTGGGTATGTTGCGAAAGGCAACACTCGGCATTTAAGGGTTAAGAATACAATTAATTTTGTTTATTTCTGTACTTAGGAAAATTTTGTTTTGCAACTATAGCAAGTAGTATATATACTGATTATTTTTAATTAAGCATGTTTTTAAATATTTATTTGGCAATTCATGAACAGTGTTTTTTTTTTTTTAAACGTCAATATAAAAAAATCTCCAACAATGCCCAAATTTGTAACAAATAAATTTTAATAATTCTTAAGAAGTTGTAGGGGTTGTAAAGATTAAGAAGTTGTAGGACTGGTCACCTAAAGGTATTTTAAGCATTTGTATTTTATATACTAAGTTAAATTTGTCTTTTTTATGGGATGCAATACATTTTTTGCTTTTATAAAGGATAATTATATTTAATTACGATAATTCATTTAATTATAATAGTATTAAAAAAAATTCCATCTTAGTTTTTTAATTATTGAAGACTTAAAAAAAATAAAATAACTAACTTACAAAAAGTTACAACTATAATTGTAGTTAATATATACAGTTTAAACAATTAATGTTAGGAGGTTTTCAGTCACGCGAAAACACTCGTTCGCTAATGTTAATCCAATGGGAGGAACTTTTAAGAGATATCTCGTTTGTATTTTAATATTGTTAAGTGATTTTTTTTATTGGATAGCTGAGATCCATCTCTACAATGGCCGTTTTTTACTTTTTTGATTTTGTTTACAGGTAATTTTAATTAGGACACTTTCATTTTCAGAAGCGGTTTCGAAAGGTAAAGCATCCCCATAAAAAAAATCTTCAAATAAAATCGAAATAAAAAACGGCCTTTGTAGAGATTGACCTTAGGTATTCAATGAAAAAAAAATCAATTAAAAATATTGAAAGGCAAAAGAGATATCTTAAATTTTTTTTCCATAGGATTAATATTAGTGAGCCGGTTTTTTCGCGTGATTGAAGTAACCCCATAATATGTTTATTTCTTTATTTCAAAACTGAAAATAATAATTGTCGTAAATCGTTTTGCGATGATATATTTTGCATGTGTAAAGAGACTACAAATTATTGATAGACTTTTTATTTCCCAATTTATAAACATGTTTCTTTATATTTTTTTTTCGTTTTATTCTATTTTCAAAATAACTTTTCTCGAAACATGCATAAATGCTGTTATACGAAACACGCATAAAATGTTAAAAAAAAAAAAAAAAAAAAAAAAAAAAAAAAAAACCATTTTTGTTCAAGCTGAATTGTAGAATTGAAAGCAATGTAATGGATAATAATGTGATACTTAATAAACAAATGTAAATATGAATAGATTTTCTTCCCCACATAAACATTATTGAATAAGCTTTTCAATAATTTATATTGCAATCTGGGTAATAAAGGAAAAATGAAATTTGAGTCATTAAAGTACGACATTGATTTAGAAGGGATTTTTTCCCCCATTGATCTAAAATAATTTAATTTGTTGGACATGTTCACAAAACACGCACTAGAACTGAGTTCAAATTTGAAATTGGTTACCCATACATTTTAAGCTTGTGTACTCTTCTTTTTCCTTATAAATAATAACGACAGTTTTAAGACCCGCACGGAGGGACCCTCCCCCCCACCCCTTCGAGCTCATATGCCTCGTGTAGGTAATTGGCCGTCATAAACAACACACTCAAACCCTTTTGACATATGTTATAGGTACTTAATTTCAAAAGTAAAATTCAGGTAATTTATTCTTATTTCGCTATTGCTTTATTTTTACCTATTGCTTTATTGCTTTATTTTTATGTGCTTTTTTTTAACACTTCTTACCACAATAAGAAATATTGCATATATTTCTCCTTAACCTTAAAATTGACGCATTCTCGATTATCCGAAAATTTCGATTTTCCGAAAGATGGTCGGTCCCATTTACTTCGGATAATCGAGGTTCTATTGTAATTTTATACTAAGTATCTCATCATTACACTTGAATCTTATGCAATATCAACAACAGCAGTAACAACAAGAAATAGGCCGACACGAAATGATAAATTATTTTAAAACAACACTGCTTCTTTTTAAGCTTTTAAAAGATGGGAGTAGGGAATTTGAGGTATTCTTTTAAAAGTCATTTAAAATATGTAGTCTACCGAACTGAAGTTATTTTGAAGACGTTAGATGTTAAATTCTTTTTGCGGTGGAAAATGACACCATTCAGTATTATTTTTATTACCTTTATTAATGATGTTAAAAAGAAAACAAAAATATAAAAAATAATTTTTTTTTTTTAAATTTCTTTGTTTTTCTACCCATTTTCAGAAAAAATTAATAATACACCGTGTCTCAGAAGTTTAGACAATCAATAAAATTTGCATTAACATAAAAAGTAATAAGGTACAATTAAAATTAATGAGATAGGTAATAAATAAAAGCAGTTTTGCTGATATACACATATAAATTATGATCAAAGATTTGAAATTATAAAATATACATTAAATTATATAAAAATGTGCTGTCCCTAAAGTATAGAAACCTATAATTTTTTTGGTTTTTACATTAATAAAAGTAACTAAATACTTACTTTTAATATTCAGTTGTATTGCACGACACTTTATAACATTATATACACGTTTTTCCATAGAATTAACTAAGCATTGCATTACAGATAAAGGTATTTCATACCACGCTTTGTGAATTGCAATTTTTAAGTCATTTACACATGTATATTGCTTTCCATTTTCATATATTTTACGAGATAAGATCCCCCATATGTTCTCCGTGGGATTCAAATCTGGACTAAGTGCTGGCCAGTCTAATAGTGTGATATTGTTTTGCGTAAACCATGTTTTCGATGATGTGGAGGTATGGATGGATGCCCCATCTTGTTGGAAAACACAGTCCGGTGCTGGTAGCAAATACATAATTGGCAGTAAATTGGTTCGTAAAATATCCTGATAATCCTCTGATTTCATTTTTCTTTCCATAAATCCTAGAAATGTTTGGCTAGATACAAGACCTTGCTTAAAGCAGAGACATAAAGATGCACGTCTAAAGTGGGCTAGAAAGCATATGTCATACGGTGAAAAATGGATTTCTGCAATCTTCAGTGATGAAAAGAAATGGTATTTAGACGGCCCTGATGGCCATAAATTTTACTAACATGACCTAAGAAAAGAACCCAAGAACTGTTTCAGCAGGCAACAAAACGGAGGTTCAGTAATGACCTGGGGAGGGTTTTCTTTCAACGGCCAAACATTTCTAGGATTTATGGACAGAAAAATGAAATCAGAGGATTATCAGGAAATTTACGCATCAATTTACCGCCAATTATGGATTTGCTAGCAGGACCAGCCTGTGTATTCCAACAAGATGGGGCATCCATCCATACCTACACATCATCGAAAAGATGGTTTAGGCAAAACAATATCACACTATTAGACCGACCAAGCACTTAGTCCAGATTTGAATCCCATGGAGAACCTATGGGGATCTTATTTCGTAAAATATATGAAAATGGAAAACAATATAGATGTGTAAATGACTTAAAAATTGCAATTCACAAAGCGTGGTATGAAATAGCTCCATCTGTAATGCAATGCTTAGTTAATTCTATGGAACAACGTGTATATGATGTTATAAAGTGTTGTGGCAATACAATTGAATATTAAAAGTAAGTTTTTAGTTACTTTTATAAATGCAAAACCAAAAAAAAAAAAAAAAAAAATTACAGGTGTCTATACTTTTGGGACAGCACATTTTTATATAATTTAATTTATATTTTATAATTTCAAATCTTTGATCATAATTTATATGTGCATATCAGAAAAACTGCTTTTATTTATTACCTGTCTCACGAATTTTAATAGTACCTTATTACTTTTTATGTTAATGCAAATTTTATTGATTGTCTAAACTTTTGGGACGCGGTGTATTTAATAAGTATACTAAGAAACGTTTTTTTACTCATTTTGGACTGGTTTGCACTTGTTGAAAATTAAACATTGACCCATTTCCTGAATATCTTGCATTCAAATATATACCATTTGAAAGAGTGCTAAATATGATTATTTAAAATAATTGAACGAAAATTTCATTCTGTATAAAAAAAAAAATAAAAAAAAAAAAAAAAAAAAAAAAAAAATCTTTTCCTAAAGAAACATATTTAGAAATCATTAAGGAGTTTTCTTTGCTCTTGTATAAAAGAAAATAGAACTTTTAATCTTTTTGTGGATATAAAGCAGGTAGATTGTATCATATAAAAGAATGCACAGTTGAAAGTCATTGTACTGATGCTATATTTTCTTTTCCACATTGTATCCGAAAAAAATACAATATTCCACTTTCACTCAAAACTGTCTTGTTTTCATGTTTCATTCCGGACGATAAATCCATGTTGATTTTACTGCCGACACTGACTCATAACCTTATTCGTACAGCTACATGAATCGGAAATGCATTCATAACTATGGATGTTCTGAAGGTAATATTTGGCCACCTGTAAAAATGGAAGGATTCAGTTTTAACATTCCACGTTCCACAAACAGGTGGTCGAAGCCCAATCACAGTTATTCAAACAAGCTGCTGCCAGATTCTGATATTGACTTTTTTGTTATATGGTATGGGGCTCAATTTTCTGAACCGACAGACCTATTGGATCAGTAGGAGGTCAACTGACTTTCCACCGGAACATCCAGACTATAGAAGTAGGTAGTGGACAACCGTTATTATTCATATTAACTAATGAATATAAATGTAAATTTTTTTTAAACATGCTTTCATTAAAATTCACAGAAGTCTAGAGAATATATATGTTTTTTTTAAATGCACTAAAAAGTAGAAAAGTTTTGAAGAAAAAAACCCCCTTAAATGCACGGAGTTTAAATTAAATTGCGGTGAGCACGAGTATGGAAGATTAATGGAATTAAATGGGAACTTTGCACAATTAGTCAGCTATCGCCAAGTTGCCGCCAAGTTGGCTAACATTTGGCGCTATTGTGGTAAACCTCTTATTAGAACTTTTTAACAAATACTCATTGTTGAAGCTGATGCTGATTTTTCCATAGGAAATCACACGTAACCATTAAGTAAATCCCCCCCCCCTCCGTTGCCCCTTTAAGGATCGAATTAAAAAAAATCAATGTCCAATTCATGTATTGCCCTGAGAAATACATATATATTCTAAATTTTAAAAGCTCTATGTCAAAAGGAAGCGGGGGAAAAATGAGTCACAATTTGACTGACACACACAAACATAATTCTAAGTTAAAAGAAAGCATGTAATGAGGCAGCGTTTTTTAATTTTTTAAGATTATTGAAACACTTTGAATTTAATAAGAATTTTTATAATACATAATTGATTTTTAAAAATCTAAAGTTATCGCATTTCATGCATAATTTAGATTTTTAGAGGAGAAATAATAGCAGCAAATATATTAAAGTAGCTGAACAATAACATCTATATGTCATAGTTAAATGATAATAACAAAGAATAATTGAAAGTGTGTTCTCAATTTAATCTTGGTATTTTAGACTTTTAGAAGCGGATGCAACAAATGCTATCTTACTTAAGCATTTGACCTTTTTAAGAGGACAGTTTACCTTTCAACAATTTTGTTTATTTTTCAAAATATAGTTCAAATTGTGGACTCACTGCATTTAATGTTTAACTAAAAGTAAATTTTGAAAAAAAATTAACTGGATATTTTATTATAATTTTTTTAATTAAATTTTTTTAAATCGCTACTACTTTTTTAAATATTGATATTTTTGCCCAATTTTTTTAAAGATTTTCAAATGTGTATTACACAAGACCGCACATGGATTTTTAGATACATCTAATATTGCATTTAATATAATTTTCTTACTGATATATATAGTGAAAACGATGAAATCTAACACATCTTCATATACTTTTATTTTAAAAAAAGGGAAAAAACCTGAAGGCTAATTCCATGTGCAGATTTATCACATACACAATAAAGTACATATACAAAAAAGTTTAAATCTCTATCTCAAATAGAAAAAATGTCTTAGCATTTTTAAAACAGGAAAGTGACTAAAATATGAACATGGAGAAAAAGACATTTAAAGTTTTCATTTGTGTGGGTAATTGCGCTGGGTGTATTAAAAAAATTTCAATATCTCGCGATATAATTGCAGTATGGGAAAAAATGAGGTGTCAAAATATTTACAATTAAACTAGCTTTCATTTAATATTTTTTTTAAAAAAATCGATTTTTTGGACAAATTTTGAGGTAAACTGTCCCCTTAAAACTTCTTGTGATATTTTTATTTTTAGTGTTTGAAATTTTCGGCAATACTCTGAGTTTACTTAGTTTGAAAACACAATATCACATCATTCTGAGGATGTATCATGCAAAGAGTTGAAAGGACCCGCTACCACTGCATTTTTAATGTGTTTTTTAATTTGAGCTTGTCACGAGTTTCGTTTTCATCTCTTTTGATTTTAATGAAATTTAAACACTGAGAACTTTTATAATCTGTTTGAAATTATTATCTCACACCTGGCGCAGTACACTTTTGTAATCCTTCTCCCGGTTTAGAAATACTAGATTCGGGTATCTGGGTGCATTGAAGCGGCATTTGCTGACAAAACAAATCTTTTTAATTAAGATTAAAAAAAAGTTATTTTTCGATATTTTTCTTACTTATTATCAATTAATGGCATAAAATTGAATATATTTATGATACTGGTTAATTAAGAAGAAATGTCTATGGACGGTGAATGATAAGTGCATTTAAATGTCTAGGTCTCGTCTGATACATCATGACACAGAGACACGTTTACGTGCCTTAGAACTGACGATCAGCACTACGCACTAACACATAACACAAATTTATATGCATGCATATGAAATGTATATGTGCATACATGAACGCACGGAAACATATGTATATAGGCATATTTCTACGCACGCGTTCACGCATACATTTAAAATAATGTATTAAATATATAATGAATGCGTGTGTATCTATATGAAAGAAGCCAAAAGAAAGCGAAAATATTAACTGCATTTTTGATCGCTTCTTCCAGAAAATATTAAAACATTTTTAGTTGAATATTTTCTAGAAAATCGTTCATAATTAGTAATAATTTATATAAGGGATTTTTAGTAATTTATTAACTGTTCTTTAATAAACATGTAAACATTAAGTTGAGTAGCCAGTTTTTTTATTAATTTAAATGATTGATTTGTTTATTAACTGAAAATGATCAAATCAAGATATACCAATATTTTAACAGTCATGAATTGTTATACGCCTGTATATATTATTTGCGTTAAAAAAATATATGAGAAAGATTCTATAGTACAGCATTGAATAAAAAATAAGGTAATTTAAATCGCTGGAGCCATATTCAAATTTCACATTATCATTTTATTTTCTGTGGTTTCGGTTTTAGAAGGTTATTCCTTTTTTTTTCTTTTTTACAAACTATATAGCTGTTGCATTTATGGGAAATAGCTATTATAATCTCACATAATCTCACCTTATTAATTGTATCCAAGTATTGATTTCTTTGGATTATTTTACGCTTCATGTACAGTATATATTTAATGATGTATTCTTTTATTCAGTGTGAATAAAATATACAAGTAGTTTTTAACAAAAGCCTTTACAACATTAAAAAATAATACATCGAACTTAATTCACTTTTTTTATAATTGTTACTGAAAAATTATCCTTAAAGGATGTTTTATCGGCAAGCTATTGCACTGTAAACGTTCATGACATAAATAAACTAACCATGGTCATATATCGAAATTGAGGTCGGTAGCAAATAGGGGCTTTTCGGAGTAAATAAATGTATCGGACATATTGATGGTACTTTTATGTTTTACATAACTTTGTGCGTTCTGAAATCTTTGAGATTACATATGTGAATAGAAAGGCATTATAACGAAAGGTAAGTTTTCATAAAAGTTTATTTTCTTAGTTCAGTTTTTAGAGTAGTTATGATTTATAATATTAAATAAGGAAAATTAAATTGAAATTAAAAAATGTATTACAATTCATCAGAACTACAAGTAAAAATTACATAAATACATATACAATTAAAAATGCAAACGTTTCGGGCTAAGTTTTAGCCGCTCATCAGTGCAATAACATTCAAATGACCAGGAAATTATATATCATGTTTACAGTTCATAATTAATAACAGTTAAAATTTAAAAAAAAAGTATAAAAAAACATATTAAAGCAATACTGTGTATTCAGGTGGAACTGGCTAGGATTCATTAATCGGCGAAAAGCAAACA
This sequence comes from Maratus speciosus, assembly GCA_963932465.1. Taxonomy (NCBI): domain Eukaryota; kingdom Metazoa; phylum Arthropoda; class Arachnida; order Araneae; family Salticidae; genus Maratus; species Maratus speciosus. Next base: position 435,089,804 of record OZ010790.1, on the reverse strand, counting down.
TGTCTAAATCGTTAATTCATTAATAGGCAAAAACAGCATTGCTTTGATATGGTTCTTTATACTTTCTTTAATTTTTACTGTTAATAATTATTAACTGTAAACATGATACATAGTTTTCTGATCATTTGAATGTTATTGCACTGATCAGGGGTTAAAACGTAGCCCGAAACGCTTGCATTTTTAATTGTACATTATGTAGTGTACAATTAAAAATGTAAGTGTATTTATGTAATTTTTACTTGTATGTCTGATGAATTGTAATATATTTTTTAATTTTAAATTTCGTATATTAGACGTTAAACAATGTTTATTTATTTTAAAACTAAATTGCTATAAAAACGAAATTAACTAAAGTATAGTTACTATTATTAATTAAAGTAATATTGATTAAATTTCAACTATTCTGTACCTGCAAATTTGTTAATTTTGCCTAAAATATTTTGCAGAGTTTAAAATTTATGCAATCCCTTCTCAGTTAAAAATGATATATTAAAAGTAAAAACAATTAAATTCTGCGTAATAATATCTTTTTTCATTATATATCTTGTAATACCTGGTTTTTAACTAAAATTAGATTTTAGATTTGTTTTACGATAGCAACTGCTTTAAATTACTTAAAAATTGATACATGTGTCTGATCATAAAAAACGCTTAAACATACATATTAAAAAAATAATTAACTGTCGTAAGTTTCAAAGAACTGAACTTTAGAATTCCTCTTCTCTTATAATGAAGACACCAAGATTTAACCATTTTCGGTCAGTCATGGTAGGATTATATCAAAATACATAATTTTTCTTGCAAAAAATGCACCTTTTCATTGCATTTATAATATATTTAAAAAAACAAACAAAAAACTCAAGAATTAAAAATAAAAAATTTCTTTAACCCCTTGCCTGTGGAATATATTTGAGAAAAACCTGCCAAAAATGGAAAAAAAAATTAACTTTAATTTTGTTCGTTATTATCATCAAAATGTTAGAAATAGATTATTTAAAATAAAAACAAAAACTTAAACGAAATAATTACTATATTCAATATCTTCTCATACTTGGGAAATGTTAAGGGTGTTCTTAACTGCTTTGCTCAACAAGCGCTAAACGTTTTTACACATTTACAAATTCATTTTTTAACAGAAAAATATAAAATTGGAAAGCCTGGCCGTGGAAGCGATTGGGAATTGAACTGTTTTTTTTCCATTTTTTGATCAATCAATTACCTATTGAGTTATAAGTGTTTTGGATCACATGACAAACACTTTTTTGCCCTTCCTTCGCCCAGAAATTCGGTTCAAAACGCCTACTTTGACACTCTTTTCTGAAAGATCTATTGCGTTTGCAAAAAAAATGGAAAAAAAAACAGCTCAATGACATAGTTTCTGAACAACAACACCAGCTAGTTTCATGCATTTTCGAACAAAAATAAATTAAAACTTATGTCAGAAAGTTGCCCTTTTGGATTTGAAAACAGCCTTAATAGATTACAGTAAGTTTTGCTCAAATTATAGCAAAATAAATCAAATGACATAATTTTCAAGATAAATATAATAAATTAATACAACAATATTATTATTTGTATCAACTGTCATGAATTCCATGTCTTGCGAAAAATTTGTATACCTTCCTGTCAAACATAATATGGTTTGAATGAAATTTGGGAAGAACTGCAAAATTACAAAAATCCGACAAATGGCTCGAAACTTTTGAGCTTTTCATAGCCGAAAATATCGCCATCTATTGGGAAAATGGTAAATTGCATATTATGCATTGGACGAACTGAGTTCGAGCTTCACGGAATAGTTCCTAACCTATGTGACCTATCGAAATCCAGGTTATTCTTTTCACAGGCACCTTTCCTCGTTCATATGTCAAAAAAGCAATTTTATGGAAAATACTCTCTAAAGACTTAATTTTTATTTTCCTTGCGGAAAAAGACATGCTTAATACTAGAAGTGCAGACAAGCAGGAATGTTTCGAATCTTGTTTCCGTTTTTGTTTTTGAGTCGCCCCTCTGTTTTCTAAATGGCGCCACATTTTCTTACTCGTGTCATTTGTATTATGCCTTTAAAAAAAAAATCAGATGCATTTAAAAAGTTTCTTTCAATATAATTGTTACTTAAATCTACATTTCAATATTTGACTAGAGTAGCTACCGTATACGGATCATGTGTAAATCGAACCACCTTATTTTATGACTAAAAAAACAGTGGCACTCCGGGAGTGCCAATAGAAGTGAAAACTTCAACAATTACGTGTGTGTTTTTTTAATCGTCAGGAAATGTTTTATTGTGCAGGAAATACTTTTAAATGTAGTGTTTTTTTATTCAATATTATAAACTATTACTACCAAAATTATATTACAATTTTCATTTAATGCGCCATTGTACATGAAAAATAATGCATATAATTTTACATACAAAAATTGCAATCTATTGCTTAAAATGTAAATTTACAAAAACATGAAATATGAAAGTTAATTAATTGGTATTCTAATTATGCTTTTGCTATATTTAAAACCACTACCATATTATTAGAAATATCGCTATAGTTTGATGCTATGACATACACCATAACGCAAAAATAACACGAATTTTAAAAACAAGAGAATTTTTCTGCTAAACTTACCCGATATTTGATCGAATAGTTCACTTTTGCCGCCAACTATTGACATAAATAACAACTGTTGAATAAAGATAATTTTATTTTGCTAGAGCAAGGTAGTTTTATTTTAGCAAGAGTCACGAGACTTGGCTAATTTTTACATGAGATGTTTTTGATGAGATTTCCTTTTTCTAACTCTTGTACGTGTATTTCGGGAACCAATAGCGCACAGGCAAGCATGCGGCGCGCTTGCCTGTAAATTGTTGTTATTGATTAAACAATCAATAACAATTAATTGCCCGCCCTCCTCATACCGAACTATGCACAATATATGTACATACTTATATACAGAGGTGTCGGTTCAATGGTTTTTCCCATCTCAAAAAATGCCAAACGCGCCCAAAGAAGCTTTCACTTCAATAATGAAAGTATCACGTATTTGTCTTTAATAATAAACACAACAGCGTACTGCAACGAAAATGTAAATTTTGTGTGTGTTCCTGTGTGAACGCCGGGAGAAAAAGTGAGTTTTAGCTTCGTTCTTCTTTTGCGGATTGAGCTGAAGAGGGAAAAGTTCCTGTCATTCACCGCTTGGCGAGCTAGTGTCTATGTGCCAAAATGCTAGCATGTCGGTTACGTAACAGTGTCTCCAAATCAGTGGGTTTTCTCCATCTCAAAAAAAGCTCAACGCGCCTCTAAAGAAGTTTTCACTTCAAAAATTCTGGATGTGTAAATGGAAGAGGGGCTCATGAGGCTCAAGCACTACCGATGCAAATAAAGACAACTTTTATAAAAATTACATAATTAATTTTTGAAAAAACAACTCTGTATATAAAGAAGTACTATACATTTTGATTATATTTACGATTTCCCTTAAAACACCAAAAATTCCCGAATCTAAGCGCAAAATTTCCTGAAAATCTCTAGTCAAAAGACAGAAGTTTCTACAAATTAAAAGTCTCTTTCAATCACTGGGATGTCCCGGCAACTTGCTGTCGTACTTATTACGTTTTCGATGAAATTTTTTGGGGAGTGTAATATTATTTTTGCTCTTAATAGAATCACGCGCTTAAAAAAAAAAAGTAGCAAAATTTAGCTTATTTACATGGTGGTTAGTATATTTGGTTAAAGTTCATTGTTGTTCATTCACAAGTTTCTTTTACTTATCTGGTACGGAAATTTAGAGATATTCCCAATTTATATGTTTTCACAATAAAATTTTATTGGATTTCATATTACTTAAAAAATATTTTTATCTTACACAGGGTTAGATAAAAGTAGATAGAATTCAACAGAATTTACAGTGGTAATTCAGAATAATTTTATTTACTCACCTGCGTTTAGTAGGCTAAAACTAATACAGCTCCATTTGAATATAAGCACGTGCGTTTTAAAGAGCACGTACTTAAACTCGTTGTAACATATTAACCGTCATGTATTCACAGTTAATAAGTTTGATGTTCATTTTCGCGTGTATATGTTCTCTTTTTAGGGCAGTTCCAATACATTCAGTTAATTTCAGTTTTATTATTTTTACTAGTAACGCCAATTTTTACAATTAAGAAGACTAGATACCCTTTAAAATATTTTTTTTAAATATTTTATATATTTTTGACATATAATTTAATCTTTTTATCGAAGAAAATGTTTATTTTCAAATTTTATGCAGTTGAAAAATATTATTTGATATTTTTAATTCTTATGTTATAGAAAAAGTTTTCGAGTTTCAGAGAAATGCAGAAGAAAAATTGCTGTCTGTACGCCGGATCAACTTAAACTTTTAAAATGGAATTGGTACCTAAAACTTTAAGTAAAAATGCAGAAGAGTTCAAATTCGTCTTATTTCAATTCTTATTTTACGTTCAATTTTGTCATGTGGTATCTTTATTTACTTACCAAAAGAAGAGCGTATTCCAGCAAGGCACTTCAATAATTCTCGACCAAATGCCGCATAAAATCATGGCATACAGTCCAAAATTTACTGTAATTTAACAATATAAACTTAATGATTTTTTAAGGCAGAAAAACGCCAGAACTGCACATGCTGCTGACTGATTTGCCGAGAATTTTAAGATAAAAGACAAAAATCCTCATTGCTGGTCATCAAGATGAAAAGCCATCAACGTACTCTTTGATGAATTTTTTTTTAATGCTCGTTACTTTCCTCTATGTTCGAATCCCCTTAATTGTGTAAAAAAACTTTCTGCAAAATAAAACACGCTAAAAGAGTCTATACATCTATATAAATTGATGAGCATCTTAAGTCTGTTTTGAATAACTGCGTTCATAAATTTGATCCATAAAATAGTACAAATTATAATCAGTTGTTAATATTTAAAGTATCTCTGTATGTTTGCATTTCACAACTCCCTCTTTTAGAATAACGCAAAATTTGCAATGAAATTAACATAATTAAGCGCATAGATCTGCGGGAGGACGCAAAAAACGCTCCGAATTTTTTAATTTGAAGTAATTTCCGAGACTTTTTTTTTTGTAACTCTTAAAGAAGTTTCTCTAAAGATATCAGATAAATCACACTATTGTTAAAAAATTAAAAGAAAAGAACAAAGAATGTCTACAGAATATTCATTTCTGTAGACCGTAATGGAATTTTATCTCTATTTATAGTAAAGACATATGCGAAAACACATCGTCACGGCAGTTACTATCAGGTGATGTACTTACGCTCAAACAAGGTATGGAATCCTCATTAATCAGAGGATTTTATTAATAACGCCTTTTTAGCGACTGAATTAGAGAAAATTCATTTTATCAGTATTGTAAATTAAATCATTGCTCTATTTATTTATAAATTAATCCGATTTTCATTTAAAAATTATTAAAAAATTGTTTGAACCGCAGTTAAGATATTGATAACTGTAAGCGCAACAGCACTCGACATGAATATCTTATCCTATTATTCTGTGAGAAAGGAAAAAAAAGGCAATAATATGTATCATTTTATTTTTATTGAAATCATTTTCTCATTAATTTTTAAATGAAAAACCATTTACAATTTCAGTATTTTCAATTTCATTTCATTGATAAGATTAAAAAATTTGAAAGAAATGCGAAGGAATAAAGTTACATTTTCGCATAAAAATATATTTTCACATAATTAATATTAATGAATCAGTTTATTCTACACTGTAAAAAAAGACAAATGTTTCTTAATCTATAAAATCATAATATAACAACGAACGAAAATACACAATAACATCTTCGAAGTGACGCTTGACTCCGAAAAGCGTTTGTTATCTTTAGAAACCCCAGAAACCAACATACAGACGTGTGAAAATTATTAGAATAATTGTGAAATTTATATTAAAATTTTGTTACATTAAAGAAATAATACATTTAAAAAATGTTAATACATTTAATATTTAGTGTGCATTCCCTTATTTTTTTATTAAAGATTCGATACGTCTTGGCATACTTTGTATGAGTTTTTGGCGATTAATTCGTATTTCGTTGTCATGATGCCAAATTTGGATGAGTTTTTCTATCAGAACATTCTTGTTTGTGATGTTGCGTCTTTTAAACTTATTAAGGAAAACATTTCCATGGCCTGGAAACAGTCCAGATATGAACTCCATAGACCTTTGGGCCGTTGTAAAGAAAAAATTAAAGAAATACAACATCACAAACAAGACTAGTCTGATAGAAAGACTCATCCAAATTTGGCATCATGATAACGAAATACAAATCAATTGCCAAAAACTCATACAAAGTATGCCGAGACAAGTATGCCATCATTTCTTCAATAACAACAAGGGGATGCACACTAAATATTAAATGTATCAATATTTTTTAAATATTTCTTTAATATAACAAGTTTTTATTGTAAATTTCATAATTATTCTAATAATTTTCACACGTCTGTAACTCCGAGATTTAAAGAAACATTAATAAACACTTAATTTCTTTTGCTGTCACTACAAATTTTCAGAAACATTTTCCAGTAGTTTCTGAACTGTATTAATCAGTTTTCTACTAACGGATTATCGGTTTTTATGATATTTTCCATTTTCAACTAAACATTTTCAGCTGCATAATTGAATTCATAGGGGAAAGAGTAACAAAGCAATATTAATTTTAATGTTATTGTTAATGCTGTTAATTTATCATGTTGTGTCTGTAAAGCATATTTGTTGAACATGGAAATGTTTACTTGAGAGTGGATAGTATCCGAAAAATCTATATTCAGGATAGAGAAAACTAATTAATACACTATAAAAACTATAAGGAAACATTTCCAAAAATCAATGGCAGTACAAAAAAAAAAAAAAACATGGTTCTTTAAGTCACGGGAAAAAATCGGTTTCTGAGGTTTCTAAGAATAAGGGGACATTTAATAGAATTATGTGTAACTCGGGAGAGATTATTGTATATTTTCGTTTGTGGTTATATTATTATATTATATTTTCCTAGATTTAAAAAAAAAAAAACAATTTTCTTTTCGTGTCGGAGACAACAATTCGTCTGCCGACATACATAGAAAGCATTTCATCACAGCTTTTTTTTTTTTTTTTTTTTTTTTTTTTTTTTTTTTTTTTTTTAGGTTTTACTTTAGCCAAAGATGTAAACGAAGATTAAGTTTCTTGCATTTAAATAAGCAGTTATTATCCAAGAATTCAATTTGAAAAAAAAAAAAAAAAAAAAAAAAAAAAAACTTATTTTTAAGTAATTATTTCTGAAAAATGGCGGTTGAAACTTTACAGAAAGAAGATAAAATTAAAACAGTTTTTCAAGTAAAAACAAAATTTTTTAGTATTGATTTTATTCATAAAACTGAAATATTTTTGTTTAAGTTCGTGAAAATGACGCCTTTTTCATCCCGCAGATCTCATATTAAAAGTCAGATCTTGACAGAAGGAAATGTTTTTGATAAAGGCGCCATTGAAAATGTATTATTATCAAGCAATCTTTTTAACTACAATGAAATATGATTTCTTATTTGAAACTTAGTATTTAATAAAACTAATATTATAAATGTCTTTTAAATGTGCAATAAAAATTTATTGCACATTTAAAGTATTGAAGTTTTTATTTTTCGAACAATCATCGAAAAACCTCATGCAATTTAAACGCAACACATCGGGTTGTCACGCAGATAGTTTCATTATTATTTTGTGTAATAGTAAAAAATCAGAAAACTATCTATGTATGTATACACAAAGCATATTGAGCCAGCTCTATATGGACCAGTTTCATGGAGCTTGGTGGGCCGGCCTTGACCATATATTGCGATTTGACTTGTGTTTTAAACAGTAAGTTATGAGTTTGTCAGCGAAATATTTCTGAGAAATTTGGGTACAGATGTCTCAGATGCACTGGGATACCGATTTGGTGCCAAAATGGTGATTTTATGCCTCAGCAACCTGACGATTTTGGCGAGATTTTGCTTCGTATGGCAATCCGGTAGAACAGATTGAGTGTGTTTCATATTAAATTAAATATTGTGTGTTTTATTATAAAATAATTTTTGTATTTTTATAATAAAAATTGTTCGTGTTTCGACAAAATTGTGCGTTTTTAAAAAATAAAATAAACTGTTTCATAATAAAATAAAACTATCATGCTGTTTCGCAAGCTAGGTCTAACAGGTACAAGAAAACGGACTTTTCTCGACAAAATAGCTAAAAAAACGAATTCGCGTCAAACCCGGTGCGTCTGAGACATCTGTTCCGAAATTTGTATCTAAGACATTCAATTTTCAATTTACACAATTAGTTTTTAAAAATTAAATGAAAAGATGCGATTTCGATTGGAAGGCACTCCCTTACATGGCGAAATTCTTTCCATATTTCCTACAAAAGTCCCTCCCACTCAACCACATTTCTTTTTTAGCATGTCAAATAAAGTCATTTCCTAAACATAGTTGCTTTTTTACTCGTGTCTTTCATTTTGATAGTAATTGTCTGTAAAACTACACTTTCAAAGCAGCTTTGTGAAAATGTCAAACATTTTACAACATGTTTGAAAATTACATTGTTTTTGTTCTCTTGATGCTTTTGACTTTTGTCATAAAATGAGTGGGCTATTACAGAATAATAAATTACAGCCACAGTCAATAGTTTGCAATTCAATTCAATATTTATATTAGATATAACTGCTTTACCGATTTTTTTTGTTTGCATTTATACACTATATGGCCAAAGGTGACCGGCCACTTCCGATTTTTGACGCTTTGTTAAATATCTAGAAAAATACACGAGGAATTAACCTGAAACTATAGGTGTGTAAACAGTATAGTATAGGTCATATATTTCCGCGAAGATTTTCCCCGAAACTCCATAGGGGACCGTCAACAAATTGAAAAAGAACGAATATCTTTTGGATAACCCTGTAAAAACTAATGTAGCAAAAGCGTTCAAACTCGAGATTATTAATAAGTGGTTTATTGTATTATACTGTGTTCATTTTTATGAGAATAGCATGTATACTCATAGAGAAATTAAGGTTTTTATAAAAACATCCCCAAATTTCACCAAGTTTTTTGCTTATAATTTGCAGAGTTCTTAATATAAAAAAAATTTTTTTCAGAAAATATGACAAACAACATTGTACATAATATTCTGCAATCAAAATTAAAAAATAATAAAAATTGGATGAAAAATGAGCAGGTTTACTAACAAATGTTTCACTGCACATGCGCGAATCCAATCAAAATATAATATACATAATTTATTAGCTAAGTATATAGAGCAACTTTTGTGAAAGTCTCAAAATCATAGCTTGAAAATTCTGAAAATTATCGTCGATAGAATAAGCTCGAAATACGTTGTTCCCAAAAAGAAGCAAAAACATGAGGGGTTGTATCAAATATCTGTTGATTAGTGCTAAGATAGCTTACACAATATTGAACGTACTACTATATTTTTATACAGTCCCTCATTTTAGGTAGATTTCGTATGAAATACTACCTATTGGGATCGTTCCTATGTTGGAATTTCTGAAAACTTTTTGCAGATCTACACCGATCATGACCCCTAGAACCCAAAACCACCCTCAGTAAAAAACTTTATCTATCTATCTATCTATCTATCTATCTATCTATCTATCTATATCACTTTCTTCTGGACACGATAACTTTCGTAATTCTGCACCAATCTCTTCCAAACTGATACATAAAATCAATGGGCATAAAATCTCGGTCAAGTTCGTTAATGGGCAAAATCGGACCAAGGGGATAGGAATAGGGAGGGGTTTTGTGAAAACCGAAAACCCCCCATAACTTCTTAATTTTTGTACATATCAAATCAGTTTAAAGTTTTTATTATTTCTAAAAATAGGGCCAAAAATTTATGTATCACAGAATTTTGATAAAGTTAAAAATGGGCTCAAGGGGCGCAAAAATAGGGTTTTTGGGAGAAAAAAATTCATATCTTCGTCAATTCTCAAGATATCAATTCCAATTAATTTTATTATAAATTCCCTTAACATTATCTACAACTTTTATATTCACAAGTTTTTGATAGGACTAATTCGTACCTCAAAAAAAAATTAAAAACGAAAACAAAAAGAGGGTTTGAAGAAGTAAAAAATCCATAACTCCGTCAATTCAAAAGATATAAAATCCCCATGAATTTATCATATATCTTCTTAATATTGTCTACAACATCTATATAGACAAGTTTTGGATAGGACCAATTCTTACAGCAAAAACAAATTAAAAATACATAGCGGTTGAAGAAAAAAATCCTCTGTGTAAGGGTGTATTCAAATCCAAACTGCTTATTTTCTGACTCATTTTACGATTCATTTTTGCTCTCAAAGACTTCCAATTGGTACGTTTTCTTACCCAGAAACTATATAATGTACCGTAATGGTCGATTTTTTGATAGAGGCAGAATATATTTTAAAAAATGCTGTTGAAGTGGGCATTTTGAACCGAATTTCCCGAAGCGGATTGTGTTGGAAAAATCATTGCATTAAGGATGCACTCAAATCCAAACTGCTTATTTTCTGACTCATTTTTAAATTCATTTTTGCTCTCAAACGCATTTAATTGGTAGATTCGCTTATTCAGAAACTATATAATGTACCGCAATGATCGATTTTTTGATAGCAGCAGAATATATTTCAAAAAATGATCTCAAAGTGGGCATTTTGAACGGAATTTCCCGAAGCAAATTGTGTTATCACTTTCTTCTGGACACGATAACTTCCGCAATTCTGCACAAATCTCTTCCAAATTGATACATAAAATCAAGGGACATAAAATCTCGGTCAAGTTCGTTAATGGGCAAAGGCGGACACAGGGGATGGAAATGGGAGGGGTTTTGTGAAAACCGAAAAAAACCCATAACTTCTTAATTTTTGTACATATCAAATCAGTTTAAAGTTTTTATTACTTCTAAAAATAGCGCCAAAAATTCATGCACCACAGATTTATGATAAAATTTAAAATAGGCTCAAGGGGCGCAAAAAATAGCGTTTTTGGGAGAAAAAAATTCCTTACTTCGTCAATTCTTAAGATATCAAATCCAATTAATTTTATTATACATCTCCCTAATATTATCTACAACTTTTATACTCACAAGTTTTTGATAGGACTAATTCGTACCGCAAAAAAAAATAAAAACGAAAACAAAAAAGCGAGGGTTGAAGAAGAAGGATTTTCATAACTCCGTCAATTCACAAGATATAAAATCTCCATGAATTTATCATATATCTTCTTAATATTGTCTTTAACATTTATATAGGCAAGTTTTTGATAGGGCCAATTCTTACAGTAAAAACAAATTAAAAATACATAGCGGTTGAAGAAAAAAAAATCTTATTAAGGGTGCATTCAAATCCAAACTGTCTATTTTCTTTCTCATTTTTAAATTCCTTTTTGCTCTCAAACGCATCTAATTGCTAGATTCTCTTATTCAGAAACTATATAATGTTACAGTAATGATCAATTTTTTGATAGAGGCAGAATATATTTCAAAAAATGATGTCAAAGTGGGCATTTTGAACAGAATTTCCCGAAGCGATTGTGTTAGAAACGAAAAATATTGCCCTACTGAGAAAATAATAGTTTATTAATCAAGTTTTAATTAATTGAAAGAAAAATAAAAACACAGGTCGCTTATAAATCTTTTAAAAAATCACGTCAGCATGTTTCATATATATATTTTTTTTAAATTAAAAATGAATCTGAAAATGTGCCAGAAAATTTCGAGTTGTTGAGCATGGAAAAGTATTTTTTTTTTTAATACCGCCTTAACATGATTATGATAAAATCAGATATTATATAAAAAGGAAATAAAAACTCGTCAAAAGCAAACAGACAAAACTGTTAAAGTGGATTTATATCTAATAATGATTTAGTTTTTGTTGGTGAAATTAGTATACTTAACTTCGAAATCTACCTCTGCCTGTAGGCCGGGCCGGCAGGGATTTTTTTTTTTTTTTTTTTTGCTTCATTTTGGGAACAACGGATTTTGAGCTTATTCTATCGACGGTAATTTTCAGAATTTTCAAGCTATGATTTTGAGACTTTCACAAAAGTTGCTCTATATACTTAGCTAATACATTATGCACATTATATTTTGATTGCATTCGCGCATGCGCAGTAAAACATTGTTTAGTAAACCTGCTCATTTTTCATCCAATTTTTATTATTTTTTAATTCTGATTATAGAATATTGTTTACAATGTCGTTTGTCATATTTTCCGAAAAGAAGTTTTTTTTTATATTAAGAACTCTGCAAATTATAAGCAAAAAACTTGACGAAATTTGGGACTGTTTTTATAAAAACCCTAATTTCTCTACAAGTATACATGCTAGCCTCATAAAAATGAACACAGAGTGTTACAATAAGCTACTTATTAATATTAGATGAAAATTTCCAATTATGCGAAAAATGTCCGGACCAGGATTTGAACCCGGGACCTCCTGGCTGAAACCGCCAGTGCTCTGCCATCTGAGCTATCCCGGACGATTCTGGTCGAACTTTTTCACCCAGCTAACGTTGATGATTACAGCATCTGGTCTGAAACCTGGTTCAGCTCAACAGAATGAATCTCAGGTAATGGAACTCCAGAAATCGCTGGATACGAAATTACACTAGATTAATATTAACACAATTATTCTAATCGGTCAACAAATCATATTAGATGTAAATTTCCAACTGGGCGAAAAATGTCCGGACCAGGATTCGAACCCGGGACCTCCTGGCTGAAGCCGCCAGTGCTCTGCCATCTGAGCAATCCCGGACGATTCTGGTCGAACTTTTTCACTTAGCTAACCTTGATGATTACAGCATCTGGTCTGAAACCTGGTTCAGCTCAACAGAATAAATCTCAGGTAATGGAACTCCAGAAATCGCTGGATACGAAATTATACTAGATTAATATTAACACAATTATTCTAATTGGTAAACAAATCATATTAGATGTAAATTTCCAACTGGGCGAAAAATGTCCGGACCAGGATTCGAACCCGGGACCTCCTGGCTGAAGCCGCCAGTGCTCTGCCATATGGCTTCAGCCAGGAGGTCCCGGGTTCGAATCCTGGTCCGGACATTTTTCGCCCGGTTGGAAATTTACATCTAATATGATTTGTTTACAAATTAGAATAATTGTGTTAATATTAATCTAGTCTACTTATTAATAATCTCGAGTTTGAACGCTTCTGCTACATTAGTTTTTACAGGGTTATCCAAAATATATTCGTTCTTTTTAAATTTGTTGACGGTCCCTTATGGGGTTTCGGGAAAAAAATCTTCTCTGAAATATATGACCTATACCAGGGATGGCGAACCTATGGCACGCGTGTCGAACTTGGCACGCCTGCAAACTTCTCTGGCACGCGAAAAATCTTTTAGATTATATTTAGTTTATGGAGAACAATCCATTTGAGGCTTCTTTACAACATGTATAGTTTTGTGTAACAGGTATATAATTTACTTTAAAATAATCCGTTTCTGTTGAATGAGTTAAGGTATTATAAATCTCAATGAAAACGTCCTGTAGTTTCATTTCCTCTCCAAACCATTCAACATTAGTGTTTTTGAAATCATTTTGCTTCTCTATCAAATTTCAAAGGTTTCATTTTTGGAAATTGAATTTTAAGAGAGAGTTTGTATAGTCCTAGTTGTCATTCTTCTACTTCAGATTAAATTTTATTTTATTTAGGTTTAGGGTTTTAAGTTAGGTTTTATTATATTTAGATTTTAATTTTGAAAATTGAATTATAATTGTTAGTGTAAATAGTTATGTATCGATCGAATTTGCTTCTACCTGCAGAACTAAAAAAATTATCTGATTCGAGAGTGAAGAATTATACTCGTTTATAGATTGTTAATACGGAATTCGATGCAACATGGCTATATTATTGAGTAAATACACCATAATTAATAAGTTAGGAATCGAATTTAGCATAAGTGTAAAAATATTTAAGTAAAAATTATATCAAAATTAATTATTGATTTTATATAAGTTTAAATGTTTCTGGCACTTTAGAATGTTGGTATATAATAAATTTGAAATTTTTGGTACGCATACTCAAAAAGGTTCGCCATCCCTGACCTATACTATACTGTTTACACACCTGCAGTTTCAGGTTAATTCCTCATGTATTTTTCTAGATATTTAACAAAACGTCTAAAATTGCAAGTGACCGGTTACCTTTGGCCATATAGTGTATGAGCGAAACGTACAATTGTATATTGTGTTATTGTGCGCGAATAGTTTTTCCAAAATGCAGTAGACTCTATTAGAGATATTTCTCGAGATAGAGGGTAAATGTTCTTTGATGAAAAATAAATTTTAGGATTAAAATAATTTTAGTTTGTTTCACGTTCATTATATTAAATTCCCAATGTAATTGAAACACCTTAATCCTCTACAAATAGGAACAAGCAATAAAATATGTAAATGATATTGGAAAGTGTACCATCATCTAAGCATAGTGTGTTTCCCCTATTTTTTAATTACTTTTCTTTTTTCATTGATATATCCAAATGAACATCTCAGCTTTTTTTACGAGCATTTAAAGAAGGGGTCATGACATTCGTCAAACACAGACAACTTGACATAATGACTAAGATCGTAATGGTTGACGGTTGCATAAGATACTTTTTTTCTCTTTTTAATGACTGAAGCAGATTAAAACTGTTTACACAAGTGCAGCAGGTAAAATTACACTATGAAAGAACAGACTTCTCTGTTAAACACACAGAGATCACGAGAGGTGTAGTTTAAAAATGTATTGTAAATTGTAAGTAAAGAATAAAAGTTGCATAACTTATTGGTTGGGTAATGAAATAAGCATTTGTTTTGCTAATGCGTCGGTGTTTGCTTTTTATACGTATTTTTTAATGACAGAATTGTATAGCCTGCAGGTATTAGTTTAAGTTGCTGAGAGGACAAGTGATTTTTTTTTTCATTTAGTAAATTTCTTTCAGATGTTTCTTGAATGAGGCCCTTCTGGAAGGGGATCCTGGGATGTTTGAAGCAAATTATGTATTTCTGTGTTTAAGAAAAACACATATGAAACATCAAGGGGTAAAACGATGATAGTTCCGATTTTATGAAATCTGAGACGGCAGTGCCGTATGTTAGTCTGAGAGACGTACTACAGTTTGCAGACCTTTGATCGAGGCAAAAATGAACACATTCCTTTGGAAAACTCAGTTAAAGATCGGTATAAAAGAGAAAGAAGTATGATAGTCCGATTTTGTTAAATCTGAGATGGCAGCGCCATATGTTAGTCTGAGAGACGTTCTACAGTTTGTAGATCTTGGATCGAGGCAAAAATGAATACATTCCTGTGGAAAACTCAGTTGAAGATCGATATAAAAGTGAAAGAAGTATGAAAGTCCGTTAAAAAAAAATCAGTTGAAGATTAGTATAAAGAGTAAAGAATTATGAAAGTCCGTGGAAAAAACTTAGTTGAATATCGATATAAAGGGGAAAGAACTATGAAATTCCGATGAAAAAAGTCAGTTGAAGATTGATATAAAAGAGAAAGAACTATGAAAGTCCATTGAAAACACTCAGTTGAAGATTGGTGTAAAAGAGAAAGAACTACGAAATTCCGTTGAAAAAACACATTTGATGATTGGTGCAAAGGAGGAAAAATGATAATAGTCGATACCCGTAAAAACAAGAATGATGAATAACCATGTTTTTCCTCCTGATCCTTCATACAGTGCGTCCCAAATGTTTCTAGACAGCCATTTTTTTTTAAATTTGAGAGCTAACTAAACGAGTAAGATAGACGAAATAAATTATGCAAACATATGATGATGAAATAAAAGTAATAAAATACTCAAACAACTTTTAACAGTCATAGTTTTAACACAAAAAAATAAAAACAAAAAAAATGCTGTTCCAAAAATGTATAAACAACCGGTATTAAAAGCTGATTAAAGTACTGATATCAAAAATTTGCATATTTCAAGGTCATGTACTTGTGACGCAATAGTTTCCTGAGATAAAAGTGAATCTGTATTTTCATTTTCGACTGATTGCAAAGATGCCTCGTAACGTGCAGTTTTCCAAAAAGGAAACTTTGCAAATCTATCGTTTAAAGGCTCGTGGAGGGAATGTTGTGGACATTGCAAGAAAAACTGGGCGCAGCAGGGATGGTATTTACCAAACTCTCTCAAAAACTGACAATTTCGAGACAAAATCACGTTCTGGACGACCAAAGAAAACAACTAAACGGCAAGACAGAGATTTTGAGATTAATTTCAACCCAGAATATCTCTGTACGGTCAGTTTGTAAAGAATAAGCGTTCCAGTATCAAAATCTACGGATTATCGACGGCTGCAGGCAAGTATATTTCTTGATTATCGCAAAATGCGTCGTACGCCAAAGTTTACAAAACGGCATAAAGACGCTCTCGTTCATTGTGCCAGAAATCACATGAATTGGACTGATGAATGGTTGAGTGTTCTTTTCAGTGATGAAAAGAAGTTAAACTTAGATGGGCCCAATGGTTGGTCATATTACTGACACGATATTCGCAAGGAACCACGAACTTTTTTCCGCAGTCAACAAGGTTGAGGTTCACTCATGGTGTGGGGAGCATTTTTTTTTAATAATGGAACAACCGATATTGCTTTTTTAAAAGGTCGTCAATGTTCCGAAGATTACCAGAAAACGCTTGGAGTACAGTTACTTCCATTTGGAAAGTTGTTAGGTGGGGACAAATGGATATACCAGCAAGACTGTTGCTCCATTCACGTGTACAACTCTACAATGGAGTGGTTTAGACAAAACCAAGTAACTGTTATGGACGGGCCAACCTTAAGCCCTGACCTAAACCCAATAGAGAACCTCTGGGGAAGATTAGCTAGTGACGTATATGCTAATGGGCGTCAATTTGCAACGGTTCCAGTGCTAAAGCTTCAAATTGAATGAAGTTGGTTATCTTTAAAGCCAGACTTTCCTTAAACTCTTGTTTTAAGTATGCTTAATCGTGTTTTTGAAGTGATTAGAAAAAACGGCTTGAAAATTTGAACGTTAAAGTGGAAAAAAATGAGTTGTCTATAAACTTTTGGGACAGTCAGATTTAAGTTTCAATTTTTCACACAAAGTCTGTGATTGTGTGATATTATTTTTATAGAGTATTATTATTATCTTGATATTATTTATAATTATAAATTATTTTGAAATTCTTACTCCTCTTTTTCAACTGTAAAAAAATAAAAATAAAAATAAAAATAAAAGTTGTCTATAAACTTTTGGGACGCACTGTATGGATACATACATATATCTATGCACAAATACATATGAGGCATTCTCACAAAATTTTAATTTTCAGGAATAGAAATCTGGTGAAATTAAACTTAATAAAATAACATTTTAAACTTATAGACGAATGCCTTAACCCTTTCGCTGCGTAAGTAATTCTTCGCGATGAGCGTCTTTTACAGAACTTTTAATCGTTTTCACCGGTTCTTTAAAGCAGAAATTTTTTACAATCGTAATCGGGGAAAATGTCCTGATTAAATCATACAAAGTTTTCGCTAAAAAATAATTGGTGGTAGTAACCAAATGGTATTAATTTGACGGGAAAATGCAGGCTCGAGCATATCTCGGGCTGCGCAGCGAGAGGGTTAATGATTCAAAATAAAGAAAAAATGGTCAACAGTGACGATTTCTTTTTATTTAACTGAGGTTTAAGTTAAACTTGCGAGTTTAATTTTTCTTACCGTTTTACCTCTCTAACTTTTTTTTTCTTCTAAATTTTTACTTATAATCAATTTGCATAGTACCAACAGAACATTCAAATAAGAAATAATGACAATATAATATTTTTAGCAGAAAATTTTGGTATAACGTTGTCTTAAAGGGGTGTTAAAGAAGGGACGGTAAGGAAAAAAAAGGGGACGGTAAGGAAAATTACCACCTATTTTTAGGCAAATTATGTTGATACTAAGTGATAGCCACTATGTTAATTGATTTTTAGAAACAGTCACTTACATTGGATTTAAAAAAAAATTAATTTACCTGGAAAAGTGCAGGAATAAACCTTGGAAACGGTAAGACTACCAATAAAGCTACGATGCTTGAAAATGATATTTAAATGCTGATTTAAACGCTGCAGTAAATTTTCTGTCAAATAATTTTAGCCCTTCTTTCTCAAGCATACTGCTGCATGAGAAATAAATTGAAAAAAATTCTGTGGCTACATCAAGTGATTTTCTGTATAATTTTAGCAAGAGGGGCGGTAAGGAATCTAAAATTCAAGGACAGAGTTAAAAAAAATAATAACAACCGTAAAAATGTGTGCATGTTAGTTTTTTGCTTCATATTTATATAAAACAATGGTCCCAGTTTAAAAAAAAAAAATACATCGAATTACTTTTATTGAATTCAATTTTATACAGACAGCGCCAAACTTAAAAATCAGCATCAGGGACACGGGACGGTAAAGAATTTCGTGGTATATTTGCACGCCCAACACTGTCCAAAATTTATTTATCTCGTTAATATTGTTATACAGTCATGCAGTGGGATGTTTTCCAGTATAAGAAATAAAAACTCCCCAAGAATATGTACTGAAATAAAAATTATTATTCAGGGACTTAAAAGTCATAATTATGTGAGAATGCCTCATATATTTTTATTATAAAAACAAAAAATAATTATGGGCTGTAATTTCAGTTCTAATTCATGCAAGAATGAAATATATTCGTTTAGATCATAGGAAGGCTTTTATTATTGCATGTTGTGTAATTTACCATGAAGTGTTCGTCTACCAAAAAAGAAAGAAAAAAAGGAAAATTGAACTTGAAAAATTCAAGAATTGAAAAGTTCTATTTTCATAACTTCATAATTTTATAACACGTTTAAATTCACTGAGCCAAAAAACTCTTTAACACGAATTTTCATTAATTTTGAATAATAAGATAGAAGTTCATGAAAAAAGGAATGTTTAAATAAAATATCAATTACTTAAACATAACCCGAAGAATAATTTAAGCATTTCGGTACTTTGTGTTTTATAAGCCATTTTATGAAGTTTAAAAATATAAGTATTATAAATGTATAATTAGAAACACGCATTTTTTGGTTCATTTTCATGAAAATAAGTATAATACCCTAAAACAATTTTTTTTTCACTTTTGATTATTGGTACGTGATAACATGTAAAATCGGCATCTTTAAGATACCATACTTTAAATTAAGATCACTAACAGGTCTCATAACATTTGATACCCCTTTATTTCACGTTCCATACGCATACAGCGTACGGAATGTATTGTAATCATGATAAAAATCCGATTGTGGAAATATGGATACATTTTTACATTTTGAGGTTTTCTGAATCCGTTTTCGCAATTTTTAAACGTATTTCATCTGTATGTGCGTATGTACCCGTGTATATTAGAATTTCCTCTCGTTTTCACGTCCCCCGAGCTCGATTCTGATTTTTTTTCAGATGATGTCGCTATATATCGGATGTTTCAAAAGTTCGGTGCGAAAGTAAAGCGCGATAAAAGAAGATCTATGTGTCGGAGAGATATGTGGTTTGCAGAAAAATATTTAGTGGTACGGGATTTTGTATGGCACCAACAAAAAAATTAATTCAAAATCATGACAATAGAGGGCGCTACTGCAGACAATTGCATGAAATAATTCCATATTGCTCACACAACGCAAGGTTTGGAAACAAAAAGTGTACATGCAGTATTCTCTAACGTTTTCGTATCCATATTTTGCATTGCGTGAGCAATATGGAATTGTTTCATGGAATTATCTGCAGTAGCGCCCTCTATTGTGGAGATTTTGAACAATTTTTTTTGTTGGTGTCATACAAATCCCGTACCACGCTGAATATTTATCAGCAAACTGCATGTCTTTCCGACCCATAAATATTTTTTTTATCGCGTTTTACTTTCACACCGAACTTATGAAACACCCGATATATATGTGTGTATACGCTTTCGAGGCTGGTATCCTTAAAAAAGGGAGCCCCGCCAGTGGCTGAGAGGTTCTGCTCTCGAATCTGGTAGACGGGAGGTGCTGGGTTCAATCCCAATCGCGCCCGTCGGCCTAATCGTTCGGAGTTTTCGTGGTTTTCTTCGAACCTTGGATTTCCAAGCGTTAATACGGGTTAGGTTCCCTTAGAAAGACCCCCCACGAAGGGCACTCCCCCCCCTGGGCCTATATCCCTCGTGCAGATAATTGGCCGTCATAAATACAAACAACCAACCAACCTTAAAAAAGGACACCTAATTTTAATTCCAAAACTGACAAACGGCACTAAGAATATTTAATTAAAATTTTCTTTTTATAATGTACGTGAAAATAAGCAAGTTTGTATTTTCTAATAAATTCGTTTATAAATTCTGGTGTCAGTCCATAATTTCATCAGTTTATAAATAGAATTACTCCGCGCCGGTGAGGGTTAATGTACACGATAGCGTCCAAAGTATGTTTTAGTTTGAGATCCCATTTGGTGAATACAGGGCCCTGTCGCAAGAACTATATTGATTTTCTAAGAACTAGGCCGACGAGTTTTGTATCTGAATTTTTTTTAACAATACTGTGACGATAACTGACAAATTTTTTCTCTTATATGTGAATTAAATTACACTGGATTCCAAAAGATAAGGAATAGTGGCCGGATGCCTTTGATTGTACACGGTTTGTCAAATATTTACCAAAATGGCGAATTGCCTTGGAAATTCGAGGATGTAAAGAACATGTTTGACTTGATATTTTTCAGTGAAGATTTAGTCGCGTTCACTGTAGCAAATGACTAATGTGGGTGCTGTTTAACGGTCGTGTGCATTTATGTAAACATAGCACGCATCGAAGGTGTTAACTTTTCTGTGTAAAATTCAAAAGTTTTTTGTTTATAGAACACAGAGTTTTCAACCAAATTTAATACCACTTTCCAAAAACTTGAAAAGGAAAAATAGAAACAGAATAGTGCAATTAAAACAAAAATATATTGAATATTTGATGAGATATGAGGTATGAGTCCAGTCAAATATCTCGAAAATACAGAAAGATAGGGGCGATACAATGAGTTGCTTCCTAAAAGTAGCTTTATTATAAGGGATCTTCCACAATTTCCAACCAGCTCATTGTATCTTTTTGAGTTTTCACAATATTTGACTGGCTTTTTTATATGAGTTGCCCTAAAAAACTGACTACAAAATTATCAAATAAAAATTTTGTAAACGTACATGCATGCGCAGTTAAAAATTATTTCATACAAATGTCCATATCTCATCCAATATTCAATATACTTATGTTTTGATTGCAGTATACTGTTTCTAATGTTCTTTTTTAATTTCTCGGAAAGCCGTGTTAAATTGGGTTGAAAACCCTGTATTCTGAATATTAAAAAAATGCGTTTTTCACAAAAACGTTAACACCTTCACGAATCTGCATGCTATGCTTATATAAATGCACATGGCCGTTAAACAAGACCCACATAGTCATTTGCTACAGTGGCAGACCATTTTGAGCATTTTTTGTTACATGGATTATCGCGAATATTATTTATTATTAAATTTATTGTTGGCCCTAATTGTTCCCGCGGCTAAATCTTCCCCGAAAAATGTGAAGTCAAATATTTTCTTTGCGTCCTCAAAGTTCCAGGAGAATTCAAGAATTTGGGTAAATATTCGACAAACCGTGTATAATCGAAAGCACCCGGTCACTGTAACTTAACTTCAGGAGGCTAGTGTATTTTTATTGCTCACGTTTTTTATGTCGATACAACAACTATATTTTACCAGAACGTGACTTAATTTAGTACAATCATTTTCTTTCTCTCTTTTTAGGGTTCCGTACTTAAAAAGTAATAACGGAACCAATATAAGATCACTCATGTGTTTGTCTGTCTGGCACAGCCGTTTTACTCGTAAACTGTGAAACGTGGAAAGTTCAAATTGGGGGAAGTAATAAAGACTATTGACCCAAATATTTACAGATTATTAAACATTCACAAATATATTTAGAAAAATGTAGAGGGCCTAATTAAGTTACTTTAAAAAAAAATCTTTTTTCATTGAATGGATCTATCAATATGATTCCCGTGTCTTAAAAGTTAATTAAAAACTTATCTGGAAAAACGCGGTACTCACCAAGGCGGCGTTGCAACTTTGCGACCTCCTTTCGAAGCGTGCTTAGCACAATGCACGTTTAAACTTTGAACAAGTGTTTTGTTTCAGAAACATTGTAAAAAGAAAAAATTATTACTACGTTGAATTTAGTTTTATGAAATACCAAATAAAGTTGAAATATGCACTACTTTTATTGTGTGTACCGAATTAAGTTCATCATAAACAGATTAGGATAAGATTAAAAAATGTGTTATACAGAATAGCAATATATGATATTATTTAGGCTTCATATTTCTTTGAACTTTTATGGTATACCCATTCATACTTTTTTAGTGTATACAGCTATACCCAAACTTACATTGTATAGTTTTTACAAAGTCTTATTATTCTTTTAGCAATGATTTTTTTAATAATACAGTTAATAATTCATATATTTATTGTACGGAATCCTATGAGCGAGAGTAATGCTCACACTTGACCGTTTATTTTTAATTTGTAGGCTTTAATTTCAGAGCAAGTGGAAAGCATTTTCTTTTAAAAATACGTAAGGTTTACGGAATGAAAGGTCATATTTTCTTTAAAACATGAAGTCATTTTCAAAGCGTTCTGAATATTTTCTGCCGTTTTAAGAAATATTAAAGGAACGAAACTTTGAGTGCATTTGAGAAAAAAATATTTTCTTAGTTTACCTTTGTCATTGACGGTTTGACTGTAATAAAATAAATGCCCTGCATTCTTGAATTAAGAAATGCAAGGGAAATGTTTTTAGAAACTGTTTGTCAAGTTTCTATCTTTAACAATTCCATAGAAATCTTAATTTAAAACGTTTTTAGAATGCTTTTCACGCATTTTCACACTTTTTAAATGACGATTTTTTTTAGAAACTGTTCTTAGAGAGCATTTACATCTTATAAGTAACTACCGCGCCAAATTTCAAGTTTCTAGGTCCTTCAGTATCGCATTTTTAGAACTTTTTTGCTCCTCTTCCCCTTGCGGGTAGAGACACCGACATAAAATACAGCTCGGAGACTACTGACCAGGCCCCTACCTACAGGGGTTAACCCAGCTGAACGGGCTTGTAATTGCCTGGAAAGCAGGGCGATGCATTGTGAGTACATACGCCAGATCGCCGCAGGCGGCGGACCACACCGCGGTGACCACACCAGCAACCACCCGGGCCGACTATACAAAGCCAAGTTGATGAGTCTAGTTTGTTTATTGCACTTTGCAAAACTATGATTGTTGCCGCACACCACGTACTTGCCATGCCAGTTGGAAAAGGGCTGGATTATTTTTGATGCCTAAAAGGTGGTAAACTTCTTAGCTGTAGAAGGGGGCAATTTTGAGGGAAAATAAAAATTGAAATGGCCGAAAAACTAAGATTTACCGCTGAATGGATAATTTTGGGCCGAAATGCAAGGAAGGCGAATCGCTGCAGAGGGAGACGGAAATAAACCCGACATCATTGCCTCGATCGTCATCCTATCTGCAGTGCCTACTGCTCGTTTGTGTTTACTTTGTTTTGCCGGTTCCTTAAAGTTATATCCTGTTGATTGGCACCTGCACATTGCTACTCAAGTTGATCTCGTAATTTAGAACCTTGATCAGATGACGAGACCTTCACCTGGCAAGGCACCTCCAGAGGTATAATTCACAGGCAACTTGGAGGACTTTGTACCCACGACGGATTTTACCAGGCGCCATTAGCGTACATGACGGAATTTTAGCCGGCAGTTAGCCTGGGTCCTGTGACCAACGGCTACGAGTATAATGTTCTACCAGCTTGGCCACCGCTGCCCGATCTAAATGGGATTGCATGGAATTTTTGAAGCCTAATTATTGATGCATACTTGTGAAATTAAAATGATTATTTTTTGTATGGGGGGGAGGGATAGAGAAAACAAAGAATGGGGCTCCGCAGATAGACAAATTGCACCATGTGTTAATTTTTGGGGCCGAATTGTTTGGCAAACTTAACGTTGCAAGGGACATGAGACTACGACATAAAATATAGCTCATGTTAGAGCAGGACTGTCGCAATCAATTTGCAATCATTACTTTTGAAATCGATTAGGTATTTCCTGCGACTTCATAGAAATCGTAATTTACAACGTTTTTAGAGCGCTTTTTGCGTATTCTCACCTTTTTAAATTTCGAAGTTTTTAGAAGCTGTTCTGAGAGGGCATTTATATCTTATAAGTAAATATCATGCCACTTTTCAAATATCTAGACCTAGAGCCTTCAGTATCACAAAAATTGCATTTTAAGAAAGGTTTTTGCTCCTGCACCTCTCAGGGAGGCTGGCACCGACATAATATATAAGGTGTGTCCCAACGAAATAAAGCCACTCTAATTCAGTGCCGTAACTGGACACGAAACAAACAAATAAGAACGAAACAAATATATTAAGAAAGTCCATATACAAATACATATTTACAAGGAGTAACTCATTCCCTGCCCCACCTGGGCAGGACAAAAAGATGAATGTGTAAAAAAAGATGGGAAAAAGTGTCCCGCCGAAATAAAGCCACTGCGAATATTAGTATTTATTGATAAGTACCGGCATTCGAGCTGCTGCAGTTCAGCATGTTTATGATGTCAGGAAGTTGTCAAATACTTGTTTTGGGCCAGTCGAACTTTGTGCAGACTTTAGAAGGCTGTATTTTCTATTTCTCCTGCGGTATTGCAATGGGAAAGAAAACCCACTTATCAAAGTCCGAGAAAGGTCAAATTACAGCTTTTAAGGAAAAAGGTCTTTCACATAGACCAATATCTAAGCAAATCAGAGGATCTAAAACCGTAACAAACAATTTTGTAAATAAGGGCAATACATAAGGGTATAAAAAAAGGAGGTATACATGCAGAAAAATGACTTCCAGACAGGAAAGAGAAGTTTTGCGTCGTCTTTCACGAGATGGTATTTCCCTAAAACAGTTGGCAAAAGAGGATAACATCCCTGTGACAAAATCAACCCTGAAACGAATTGAAAAACGTATCGGCATCTTGCGACACAAAAAAAAGGAAACAGCAACCCATGTAGAAAGTTATCCACATGTAAAGGAGAGTCGATTAGGCCAAATATCGTCGAACATGGAAGGACCAATGGCATCGTGTTATAGTCTCAGATGAGAAAAAATTAATTTGTATGGGCCAGACGGCCTTTCTTTCTATTCGTAAGACATCAGGAAAGAACAGAAAAATTTCTCCAAAAGACAGCAAGGTGGAGGCTTATTAATGGTGTGGGGAGGCTTCGGCTATGGAGGTAAACATAACCTGGCTTTTCTCTCAGGCCAATGAAAGCTACCAATTACCAAGAAATGCTAGAAAACAATTTACTGACAATTGCAAAGAGAATTTGGGGACTAAGTTGGATTTTCCAGCAGGACAAGACTTCCATTCTCGTGCAAAAATCCTCCTGGGAATGGTCTTCGGATAATCAGATGCATGTCATAGAATGACCTGTCCTTTTTTCCTGATCTCAATCCCCAAAAAAATGTGTGAGGTATCCTCAGTAGGGCTGTATATGCCAATAGCGGACAGTTTCAATCTGTGGCAAAATTGAAGGTCGTCATCATTGAAGTGTGTGAGAATATTGATGCTACTGTCTTTCAAGGAATGGTAAATGGTATGCAATATCGTATATATCACATCATATATAACCATGGCGGATATATTGTCTATTAACAGTAGTGGCTTTATTTCGGCGGGACACTTTCCCCCTCTTTTTTTACAGATTCGTTTTTTTCCTGCCCAGGTAAGGCAGGAAGAGAGTTACTCCTTGTAAATATGTATTTGTATATATACTTTCTTAATATATTTGTTTAGTTCTTATTGTTTTTTCTTCGTGTCCAATTACAGCACACAATTATGGTGGCTTTATTTCGGTGGGACACAACTTAGCTTGTGTTGGAACAGGGACTCTATCCATCAATTTGCCACCATTTCTTTTGAAATCAGTTCGGTAGTTCTAGAGATTACCCCCTACAAAGACATAAACAAACAAACAAACGTTGCTTCTTTATAATATTAGAATATATTTATAGACTTATTTTCTTGTCTGGTTAATTTTCTATCATGATAGTATTCTAGAAAATTGCGCAAATCCATCAAGATGTGTGAAACAATAATTTTATTTTTTTGCATTACTTCAACAATGCTCTGAAAATGTTCTATAGATGGATTTAAAATCAACTTTTTGTGTTCTTGCATTTCAAACTAATTATCAATGAGGATTACTAAATGAATGAAAATTGCCTTAGCTTCAGTATATATTGAAGTACAGCTTCGAATCGATAACCTTTTCTCCTCAAAACAATGGATAATTTAAAAAAGAAACATTCCCCATACTGAAAGCAAATAAACTTGTTTTTTGAGAGTGCTTTAATATCATGTTGCACAGTTTGAGTCACGTGAACAACTGTACCTCAAAAAAGCTGCTTCGGTGTATATAGATGCTTTCTCACGAAATCTCATTTTAGCTACAGTAAGATAGCATATGAATTTGAGAGTGCGTGGGTGACTATTATTGATTATAGGTAATGGTAATATGTGGATAGGTAATGAGGGGGAAATTGGTGGAAGGTAGTGGGAAGGAATTCTTGGTACTAAACAGTTCTATTATTTTGGATCAATGTTAGGTTATTTTGCTTAGGCCACACTCGTTGCATTGATTTATTGTAGCATATTTCAGGTTTCTCACGTGATTTTCTCAAAAACTATGTGACCTAGGGTAGTCGCTATAATTTTCCTGCAAGGGTTAAATTAATTTCTACTACGCCTAATGTTTTCATAATTTTAGTCTCCGTAGATTCGGAAATAGAGGAGAGGAGGGAGGGGCACATTTTTGCATTACATTTTCGACGACATCTCTGAAAAATAATACCTAAAATTAAAAGAAATTATTTGAGTTCGACGTTACGAAAGCTTTCACGATATACAAAGAAAACATTTTTTTTCAAGTAATCTAATTAGTACCTCTACATTTTCCCTAAATATATTTATGAATGGTTAATAATCTATAAATATGTGGGTTAAGCCTTTATTACTGCAGATAATTTGAACTTTCCATGCTCGATAGTTTACGAGTAAAATGACTATGACAGACGGACAGATACACACAGGAGTGATGTTATAATAGTTCGGTTTTTATTTTTAAGTACGGAACCTTAAAAATGGAACAAATAACAGTTCATCTGTATATATACATATTTTTTATAAAAATGGAGGAATATAAATAAAATTTTAGCATAATAAAACGAAATGTACCAGTGATTTCAAATGTGATTTAATACTTATACAACAGTGCTTAAGTTGCGCCGGAGCTCAGCTGAGGTACTTTTTGTTTTTAGTGACTATTTAAATATTGGTCAGAAATTACCGGATCTCATAAATACTGCGCACCGTAGCCCAACGGAGCAGCGTTCCCCAAAAACCGAAGCTTAAATTATCTTTTTTTCCCCTTTTATCTCCAGTCCTTTGCGTTCTTTCCTACCAAATCGCTTACATATCTGACGTACCATGTTGCACACACATGAGCATACTCCTTTCTAACGCTCGCAAGTGTATACTCAATATGATCTTCTATCTCAATGGTTTCCGAACGATGACGAGGTATGACAGAAATACCCGGAACCCTTTTTTAATCGTGGTAGTGTTATGTTTATTCGCTGCTTTTTGTTCGTATTTGTCAAATATTCTTACTAATCGATTTTTTTACTCCACACGGTACTTAATTTGAGCTGAAGTGCACCGAAGAACAGCTCCAGTATTTTTTTTTTTTTTTGTGTGTGTGTGTGTGAATATTTAAATATTAGTCGAAACTTACCGGAGTTATAAATATTGCGCATCGAAGCCCATTGTCAACAGCGGTGTGTATTTCTTTTGCTAGTTGATATAAGAATCCTTGGATTTTCTGAAAATTCCCTATTCCTGATTTTAATGTTGATGCTCTGTTCATTTATTAAATTTTATTATATATATAATTACAAATATTTTATTATATATTTAATTTTACTAGATATATTTATTATATATATAATGTATATAGATATAATCAAAATATATTAAAAATTTTCTTTTGCTGAAGACGGAATTACTTTTTGCAAATAATGTATAAAATATAAATATGAAAGTGGAAGGGACGGGCGATACACTACGATTGTTATTAATGCAGACTATTAATTTTTTTTTGTTAGAAATTAAGCCCTGCTTATACACTGTTAAAAATTTCAAGTAAACTGTTCAGTCATTTGGCAGTTTTTATATAAAACCTTTTGAAAACCGTAATTTAACTTTATTTTGACCGTAATATGATCAATAATAACTGTTAGATACACTTCATAATATGGTCAAGTAAGCAGTTGTCTTTAAAAACGGCCAAATGACTAGACAGTTTGCTCCAGGCTTTTAACAGTGAACTTAACTTACAGTTCATGGAAACATATGTCAACCCTTTGGAAAATGTATAATAAATTTGACAGTTTTTATTGCTTTTTTCTTAAGCTCGCACAGGTGTATGATTATTTGAGATTATATAAGTTAGAAGCTGCTAAACAAGGTCAAGGTGAATTTTTCGTTATGTTACAATAAAAAAAAAAAAAAAAAAAAAGGATGGTTCCAGAGAGAGGCTTCGAAGAATGGAAACAAGAAAGTTATATCTGGCAATAAATCACATGCTACCTTGAAGATGTTTGTACGGTATACTTATTAGCCATTTGTATGCATTTGCAAACTTCACCAACTCAGAGGGTTGTATAAGACGTTATATGTGTCACAATGGGATAACGTTTTGTCAACAGACACTTCAAATCATGCGCACATCATGAATTATTAAAATAAGCACGTCAAATAAAATTTAAGGGAAAAAAAAGACCAGCTTTAAGGGATTGATTCTTACCCTATTGCCCCACACAGTTAGAGTATATTGCATAAAGTTGTTTTAAAAAACAGAGCGTAATTTTAGAAGCCCTCTTATTGTTATTCACATCCATTTTAAAACTATAAGCAGTTCTGTGTGTTTTAACAAAATAGTTAATTTTTGTGACGATTGACCAATTTTGATAAAAAATAGATCATCTAAAGTTAGAAAAAGTCAGCAGAACAGGCAGAAAGACAAACCTACCAGTTTTTGATCGTAATAAAATTGATACTGAACCACCCACAGAGTTCTAAAAATAATAGAGATGAAACGTGTAGTTTTTGCTTGAAGCCAAAAATGTAAACCTAAAACCGATTAAAACCGCCCACAATTCAGCCCAAATATTTGCGGGTCGCTTTAAAAATCTCTCCCAGTCCAACGAATTCAGCTTTTCTTGCACGTGTCTTTTTGGACCGAATGATTTGAGAGATTACCCATTTCATATTGTGAACCGTTTTGAGTGTATAGTGCATCTCTATTATACTTAGAACTCTGTGGACCACCACAAAAACGAGCTTTTTCTAAGAAGTAAAAAATTAGGAAAATGAAAAAATCCGTCAAAAAGGCATGCGTAGAAATACAGTAGAAAATATACAAGCCGATTATATAACTTATTTTGTTGGAAATCGGTGAAAAGTTCAGAAATATAACAAAGAAACATTTGATGCACCTGAAAATCTACCAAAATTGCAGGTCTGTTTCGTTTCCATTTAGCTAACCGTCACCGCTAGTAAAACTATAGTGAAATTTTGCTCATATATGCTCCTAGTGAAGTAGCGGAGCAACGGCATGCAGTTTTATTTACCAAGCGACTTTCAGGAAAGGAACAGAAACAGCCATTACTTCTTCATCCAATCCGCTTCTCCGCTATTGGGTTTCCCCCCCTCATTTAATGCAATTCTTCTATTCGATAAAACTGTTAATTTCTCTGTTATACATGGCGGAGAGGAGGCAGGAGGGGGGGGGGTGGCAGGTAAATTGGACAACACTAATTTTGCTTAAACTAAACTGTATCATTTATTTTCATTTCTACACAATATTATCTATAAACCCATTTATATAGTCTACAAATTTTGAAGCTGCAAGATTTTAAATATTTGTAATAGAAAAGTTTCATTTTTACAGATCAAAGGTGAATGTTTAATTTTATTTTGAAATTGGTTCTGACATTTATTAAATTTATTAAATGAAATAGACCATAGCCCGCCATGTAACCGAATTCTTTTGTACGTCTCTGTAAATGAACGATAAGTGCTACGTAAACTATAAGGACCACCATAGGGACGTAAACCTTAGGGGATGACCCTGTTCTGTCGCCAAATGCCGCCAAATTTGTCGTTAACTTGGCGATATCTCTAACACTTCGCCAAATTGCCATAGACTTCCATTGTAAACCAATAGGGTTTACTTGCTTACAGAAAAACGACAAATTGAGGTATTTTAATGCAACAAAAATTAATATTAGCTTAAGAGATTATATTAATTATATTTAAGGGAGTCCAAGTAAAGTAAATTATGAATAAAAGTAACATGATCCAATGCTTAGCATGCTTTCCCAAACATAAATTTTAAGGGAGACCAAACTGGTCTCCAAGGACAGCTAGTATAAATATAAAGAAAAATATTCCAAGGTTTTTTTTTCAGTTACAAATGTTCGATGTACGAACCCTTCGTAACATGACAACCACCTAATCTGTAATCAAGTTCTGTCCATACATTTGGCAGTTTTGCACAGTCAAAGATTCTTAATCCAGCAATGATGCATTAGAACACATAAATAATGCAGCACTGAATGCACCGTGAGATGTGCACATCAGATCCTCTCGGGGCACACCCGTTGAAAATCCGTGCTCTATACGCTTCATTCTACAAAACAATCATGTGGCACATAGTACATTTAAAAAGTAATTCTCAGTTTCCGCGTTATAATCTATATTATAAAAAACAATCATGTCCGTGCGTAACGCTTGACATCATTTTGACGTTGACCGAGGCTAGCCTCGGACGTTGGCAACAGCAGACGGTTAAATTTCGCTTTTACTGCAATTTTTTAAACTTCTAAATATTGCACATTTTCAATTTTAGGTAGATTTCGTATGAAATACTACCTATTGGGATTGTTCCTATGTTGGAATTTCTGAAAACTTGTTGCAGATCTACACCGATCATGACCCCTAGAACCCAAAACCACCCTCAGTAAAAAACTTTATCTATCTATCTATCTATCTATCTATCTATCTATCTATCTATCTATCTATCTATCTATCTATCTGTCTGTCTATCTATATATATCACTTTCTTCTGGACACGATAACTTTCGTAATTTTGCACCAATCTCTTCCAAACTGATACATAAAATCAATGGGCATAAAATCTCGGTCAAGTTCGTTAATGGGCAAAATTGGACCAAGGGGATGGAAATAGGGAGGAGTTTTGTGAAAACCGAAAACTCCCCATAACTTCTTAATTTTTTATCAAATCAGTTTAAAGTTTTTATTACTTCTAAAAATAGGGCCAAAATTTCATGTATCGCAGATTTTTGATAAAGTTAAAAATGCGCTCAAGGGGCACAAAACATAGGGTTTTTGGGAGAAAAAAATTCATAACTTCGTCAATTCTCAAGATATCAATTCCAATTAATTTTATTATAAATTCCTTAATATTATCTACAACTTTTATACTCACAAGTTTTTGATAGGACCAATTCGCACCGCAAAAAAAAATTAAAAACCAAAACAAAAAGAGGGTTTGAAGAAGTAAAAAATCTATAACTCCGTCAATTCAAAAGATATAAAATCCCCATGATCATATATCTTCTTAATATTGTCTACAGCATCTATATAGACAAGTTTTGGATAGGACCAATTCTTACAGCAAAAACAAATTAAAAATACATAGCGGTTGAAGAAAAAAATCATCTAAGTAAGGGTGTATTCAAATCCAAACTGCTTATTTTCTGACTCATTTTACAATTCATTTTTGCTCTCAAATGCTTCCAATTGGTACGTTTTCTTACTCAGAAACTATATAATGTACCGTAATGGTCGATTTTTTGATAGAGACAGAATATATTTAAAAAAATGCTGTTAAAGTGGGCACTTTGAACCGAATTTCCCCAAGCGGATTGTGTTGGAAAAATCATTGCATTAAGGATGCACTCAAATCCAAACTGCTTATTTTCTGACTCATTTTTAAATTCATTTTTGCTCTCAAACGCATTTAATTGGTAGATTCGCTTATTCAGAAAGTATATAATGTACCGCAATGATAGATTTTTTGATAGAGGCAGAATATATTTCAAAAAATGATCTCAAAGTGGGCATTTTGAACGGAATTTCCCGAAGCAATTGTGTTATCACTTTCTTCTGGACACGATAACTTCCGCGATTCTGCACAAATCTCTTTCAAATTGATACATAAAATCAAGGGACATAAAATCTCGGTCAAGTTCGCTAATGGGCAAAAGCGGACAAAGGGGAGGGAAATAGGGAGGGTTTTTGTGAAAACCGATAAACCCCCATAACTTCTTAATTTTTGTACATATCAAATCAGTTTAAAGTTTTTATTACTTCTAAAAATAGCGCCAAAAATTCATGCATCACAGATTTTTGATAAAATTTAAAATAGGCTCAAGGGGCGCAAAAATAGGGTTTTGGGGAGATAAAAATTCCTTACTTCGTCAATTCTCAAGTCGTCAATTCGTCAAATCCAATTAATTTTATTATACATCTCCTTAATATTATCTACAACTTTTATATTCACAAGTTTTTGATAGGACCAATTCGTACCGCAAAAAAAAGTAAAAACGAAAACAAAAAAGGGGGGGTTGACGAAGAAAAATTTTCATAACTCCGTCAATTCACAAGATATAAAATCTCCATGAATTTATCATATATCTTCTTAATATTGTCTTGAACATTTATATAGACAAGTTTTTGATAGGGCCAATTCTTACAGCAAAAACAAATTAAAAATACATAGCGGTTGAAGAAAAAAATCATCTTATTAAGGGTGAATTCAAATCCAAACTGTCTATTTTCTTACTCATTTTTAAATTCCCTTTTGTTCTCAAACGCATCCAATTGCTAGATTCTCTTATTAAGAAACTATATAATGTACAGTAATGATCGATTTTTTGATAGAGGCAGAATATATTTCAAAAAATGATGTTAAAGTGGGCATTTTGAATGGAATTTCCCGAAGCGATTGTGTTGGAAACGAAAAATATTGCCCTACTGAGAAAATCATTGTTTATTAATCAAGTTTTAATTAATTGAAAGAAAAATAAAAACACAGGTCGCTTATAAATCTTTTAAAAAATCACGTCAGCATGTTTCTTTCTTTTTTTTTTTTTTTTTTATTAAAAATGATGACAGAAAATTTCGAGTTGTTGAGCATGGAAAAGTATTTTTTTTAATACCGCCTTAACATGATTCTGATAAAACCAGATATTATATAAAAAGGAAATAAAAACTCGTTAAAAGCAGACATACAAAACTGTTAAAGTGGATTTATATCTAATAATGATTTAGTTTTTATTGGTGAAATTAGTATACTTAACTTCGAAATTTACCTCTGCCTGTAGGCCGGGCTGGCAGGGATTTTTTTATACCGTCGAATAGGGAAAGAATGTACTTTTAACCGCAATTTGTTTGGAAACTGTATCTCAATTTGCTCATATTTTATGTTTTTTAAAATAATTTTTAAGCATGATTTTTTAAAAATATATTTATCTTTATCTCGTGCAGAAAGAAAAAAGAACAAAAAATCATGCGTCCAGCATGGATTATGTAACACTTTCCAAAACATTCGTAATACCGTAATAAACTTTACAGTTTTTTAAGGTGAAAGATGTCTAAATGCACAATTTTGAAAAAGCATAATGCATTTGAGAACCCAAATTCTGCTATTACCATGAATAGTCGGAAAAATATACATTTTTTGTGCAGCCTGTATATGATCTATTGATGTGTATGCATACTACATAGTATGCTAGAAATCAGTTCATTTAAACGCATAGCACAGTCGAAAATTTCCATTCTGCATTTTCCGCCAATAAACGGGTGTTGTTGAAAACTTTTGTGCAGCCGTGTATATGATCTAGAGAATTTATACACATCAAGTAATATTAAAAAAATAATTAAATTTACAAACGCAGACCACAACTGAAAATGTACTTCTCGCAATTATTGCTCGTAGGCTTATTCAATAGTTTAATTATAGTTCCTTTTCTTCTGTAGCTAAATTTTTTTGAGTGTCCCTGTAAATGAACGATAAATTCTATGCTCACCTTGCGATATAGTTAGAACATTGTAGTACACTTCAATGATAAATATCGATTTCTATATGTTTAAAATAGTGTAATATCATTAAAATACACCTCAATCGATTTTTACCCATACACCGTAATGTAACGGAATTCTTTTGAGTGTCCCTGTAAGTGAATCGTAAATGCTACACACTTCATTTTCAATACCAAGTGATACCCAATAACATACATCCATTTCATGCAATCGGACTATATTCGCGCGAGTTAGAGCACGGACAGACAGGCAGGCAGGCAGACAGACGGATAGACGGACCGAATTCATAAACACTTTTCAATTATGTTGGAAAGTGTTAAAATGTTTTTCGTCTACATTCTGTAATCCGGGAAGTCCAGGTTGGATCTACTAGCAATTATTAAGACTTAAAATAACATGTAACACTCAAGCAAACAGTAAGGAAGGACGTAGCAGAGAAAAATCGTAGGTACAGGGGAAAAAAATAAAGTAACAAATTA
This sequence comes from Maratus speciosus, assembly GCA_963932465.1. Classification (NCBI taxonomy): domain Eukaryota; kingdom Metazoa; phylum Arthropoda; class Arachnida; order Araneae; family Salticidae; genus Maratus; species Maratus speciosus. The sequence continues at coordinate 435,054,970 of OZ010790.1, read as the reverse complement.
TTCTGTTGAACACTATTTCCCGTTTCATAATCAACATAATTATGCTAGTCTCTTGTCATGTAAGGCATTAAAATTTTCTCTGCATAACTTTTTATTGCAACTACGACTCTTCACATGTCAAATACGTTAGGTAAGTGCTGACGAATTTCTCTTTTTGCAGTATTTGATCTTTAATTTGAAAGAGTTTTATTTGGTTTATATGAGAAATCTCTTTTTATTATTTCTGAAATTTCTCAGAAAGGTTTCTACCTCTGAAAACAATTCTCTGAAAGAGTTGCGTTGAATTGATGCAAGAGTTACTAAAAATAAAATATGTTAATTAATTTTTTATTTGCCGGCTTAAAATGAATTTTTCACAGAAAGGTGCTTTTTGTTAGCATAGTCGATCAACTGTTGCATTTAACTGCGGCATTTAAATTTCGTTTGTTCTCTGAAGAAATTACCACGACAAGCTGGTAACAGGTAAAATAGAGTTTAAAATCTTTAAAACTTGACGCGTGCAAGTGTATGTTACTGTATCACATATTTTATATGATACATATTGATATATATCAGCAGCATATATTTTTATGCAATATTGTATTTTAACGAAGTTTAATTTCGGTAAAATAAGAATTGAATATAACAGTTACATAGAGTTTTTTAAAAAAATGTCCTTTGATTTTCTGGATTCATCTAGAATAAAAAAAAAGTTAAATTCTAAAATTAAATGATTATTCAGAAAGTAAATATGCGTTTTTACAGTGTTTGATATGATTAACAATATTTAATTGGTGAATTCACTTGTATCCTGTCTATGTTTCTGCACTCTAGCATTTCTTAAATTGTCCAGATGATAACGGAAGTCGCATATGTTATAGGAGGAATTGCATTACATTTATTTTTTCTAAAATAATTTTTATGGGAACGGGGCTGCAAAAAGAATTTGAATATATTTTTGGATATGATATTTATTACGTATAAGGCGTTTGAATTACATTGCAATACTTCAACTTTAACGAGATGTTATTAACGAATCTCATGGAGATTTCTAGGAAATGTTATTCTAACTGTAAAATGACTTTTTCCCGTTTGCATGCCAATTATCAGACAGAATTGTATGTATTTTAGAAAACGACTTTACTATCCGTAATATATGCAGGTCTGAGTAATTGTTTTTTAAAATATAAAATAATCTCTGATAATTGGTATGTAAACGCGAAAGTTATAAAAACAGACATTACAAACTAAAATGTGGATATCTACATTTTTATATGTAAAATGACTTTTTTTAAAATGCAGAAAGAAATAACTTAAATGCGTTATTGTCGTAAATTTTTTTTGGTTATAATTAAGTGAAGTTACTTTTTTTTGTTCCCCAAAACATTTTTTAATGAACCCCAACCCCAATCATGATTGTGAAATTAAAAAAAAAAAATACTTTTATAATGATCTTCATAAGCCAACTAATATTATCATGCTCTGCATTTATGATTTAAAACACATGTTGCTTTGAAAAATGTTTTTGTCATTACCGAAATATCGGATAGAAATTCTTTGAGAGAGTTGATTACAGTTAATGCAAGAGTTACTAAACCAAGAAACATTAATTCTTTTTTTATTTACGCTCTTAATATTATTTCACAGAAATATGCTTCTTGTTAGGATCGTCGAGGAACAGATAAGTAACATTTAAGTTAAATTTATTTTCTGAAGAAATTACAACAAAAGAAATTATCACAAAGACAAATGTTTCTTAATTTAGGTAAATATAATATAACCATGAACGAAAATATACGATAATCTCTTTCTGAATTGCCCACGATTCCGAAAAATATTCTTTTATTTTGGGGAATCATATTATTGAAGTTAAATTAGCAGAAGCAGTTTCACATAATGTAATTATCCGATTATGTTGATAAACGTGTCATAAACTATGCGAAACAATTTTTTATTTCTTCATAATTTTATGTTGAATTAGAGATGTTGAAAGTGTTTTCTGCGGTTATCACAAAAATTATATATATTTATCATCGTCTGATAAAATTGCAAGTACGATTTTTCAAATGTTAAAAAACCCGAAAACAATGTGGGACAGAAAATGAACCTCCACTAAAAGTTTTTTAAAAGCCATAAAAAGCTTTATAAAACAGAAATTTTTAGACTTTTTTTTAAAGTTTACATTTAAAAGTGTATTTTATATAGTATAAAAATATTTTATCACACACATGTTCATATTTCATAAATATTTGTATAATATAGTTATGTATGTATTGGGAACAGCGTGGTAAAACCACATATATTAGTATTAGTTGCTTCCTGAAGACAGAAATTCAAACAGAATTTAATGTGACTTGGCGTACATACTCTGAACTTATATTTGCACCAAAGTTTAATTATAAATACAGTAAAACCTGCCTAAATTGGAACGCGAATAATTCGGAAACTTGTCCAATTCGAACTAATTTTATAGTTCCCACCGAGTAAATAGGTAATATATTGCTAATTTTTAAAATAAAACTGAATCTATCTAACGCGAAAACAGAAAGCAATAAAGATTGTTTTCTAATATCTCTTTTTATCCTAAGTGATATTCGACTTTACTCGACTATACGGTTTTACCCTACTTTCCCCTACTTATATGTATTTTCTGATCTCAATAATTTTTATAAATATGTCATTGTATGTATGCAGATTTATATATATTTTAGTAATTGGAAATAGATGATTAATTCTAATTATATAATGGTTATATATATATACATAATATACCTTTTCAAGTGACTATGAGAAATACAACAATGAGACTATTTTCTTTATTTCTTTAAGTTTCATTTTTTTCTACATTTCGTTTCTCTTTCTTTCGTTTTTTCCTTTTTTCTAAAAAAAAATTAGAAAAAATGAACGCTTGAGTAATTATTTTATACATTTTGAAGAATTAAAACAAGAAATTGTTATTTAATAGGGTACTTTTAATTCTGACTGTGCTTAAACTGTCTTACCCCGACAGAATAGTCTCGAGATATGCAGTAGAGCATCTGAAAGAATTGAAATTTTCTATTAAAAATTCGGCTATGCTGTTAATGATTTTTGCTTTGAATTTGTTTTACACCTTTTAGAAATTTTAATTTATGCAACAGATCCAAATTTTCTTATGCCACTGATCAAATAATACATTTCTCATAATGTGTAAATACTATATTTTTCTATGGATATTTCTTTTTAAAGAACAAAGTTTGTTAATAATAATTTGCTTCACTTTCACTTAGCAACTAGTTAATGCCTTTAGATCTCTCTTCAATTTCATTCTCACAACACTGTCCTTTTACTCCATCGTTTCTGTATTAAAAATGCAATCTATATCTATTTTAAATTATTTTGGTAGATTTATAAGTAGTTCACACGCAAACAATCAGTTATAGGGGAAAGAAATTAAAATGTAATCTTTTCTTATAATTTCTTTGAAGAAAATTAAGTAAATGGATATGTATTTCGTAGCATGAGTTACTCATGAATTTCCATTTTCTCTTCTAGGGTGACTATTTTATGTCAACGAATTTATTTACATTTGAGTTATATTTAAATTCAATGCAAAATAATGTAAAAAAATGTAAATTTTCAAATCATATTTTGTCGCACATGATTACTAATTTTCATAACATTATGATAATCGGAAATATTTTTTGATTTCTTGATTAGGTTATATCAAATAAAATTTTTATGTAAAAAAAAATTGCTTTAATTTTTGAAGCTGATAGTCTTGATTTAATGTATTAGACCTAAATATTTTCTGATATTTTTTTTCACAGACATTATTAACGGCCGGGGTGTTTAAAAAAGTATGTCCTATAATTAAATAAATTAATTCAAGTTGACTATTGGACTAAAAGAGCATAAATTTTAAGTAAGGTATCTATTAATATAAGATGCAAATTTAACAGATTGACGAAGCTGTAAACTTTAACTTTTTAACAACAAAATATAACCGATCTCGGTTAATACGAGAAGCAACGGAACTATAAAAGTCCTTGTATTAACCGTTACTGGTAATACGCGTAGAGATAATGAGAATCTTAAAAACACACGCATAAATAAACTAATTACAACTTATTTACTCCAGTTATCTCAATGGTAAAATTAACATAATGTCAAACATAGCAATAATCACTACATTTTCGAGCTATTGATTTCACATATTCTTAAACATGCAATAACAGACATGAAAAGGCTGTTTAATATAGTAGTACAGAATCTGGATTTAAAGAAAGAACCAAATAAAGGTTTTCTCCTATGCTCCTTTTATTCCCTGGTTAAGTTGTAAATCTTACAAATTAGCGATATTTGAAACGTTCTTATATCTCGGTCCTTTCTTTCATTCTTTGAAGACCTCAGGACATTTCATTTCAAATCTTACAAAGTAGCGATATTTGAAACGTCCTTATATCTTCCTTCTTTCTTTCATTCTTTCAAGACCTCAGGACATTCACTTGCATTTTCTTCGGTCTTTAGGAGGGTCTCCTTGAATGTTGAAATTCTGCCCGGTGAACCTGATAAACTACTACATTGGGACAGACAATTGTATTATGGAAATCGTTCAGAGAGAACAGTCTGCTTTGGGCAAGAGATTCCTTTTCTATTTCTATTCTAGTTTTTGTCGAAAATCTCATTGAAATGAAGAGATGTTTTGCGAATATTTGCCATGATCCTCCTTTTTTACTTTCTTCTTTCTAAAGAAGAAAGTATTGAAATCGAAATTTTCCCGACTTTCTGCTTTCGAGGGATTTGCATGTTTTAAGGGCCAGAGATTTCGAAAAACATGCTTATACAAAATGTCTCCCTGTGCTCTTTGTATCATAGAAAAGTGTATGAAGTTATGCATAGCTTTGAACCAAATGTCATAAGGTTTTTGGTTATGGCCATCAGGTCCCAGTTGAATTTGGAGGTATTCCCCCCGGAAGAGGGCGCTGTGATAGCGGTTTTGGGGGGCATTTTCATTATTGTATCATCAGAAAGTGTACGAGGTTATGCATAGAATTGAATCAAACTTCATATATATGTTTTTGGCTATGGACTTCAGGTCCCAGTTGAAAATGGGTATCTTACACCGGAAGGGGTCGCTGCAACAGCAATTTTTCTCAGTTTTTCATAGTTCTGTTGTACATCGGCTTTTCATGTGAACAGAAAATCGCTTTTCGGTGACAAGAAATTCGCATGTAGCTAATTCGGAGATTGTCAAGCAGCTGAAATACAACAGAATAACTAAAAATATCTATTTCATTAAATATCATGATCGAGATTAACTCGTTTTTAATCAGATTAGTAAAATGAAGCAGAAATTTACAATGAAAATCGAAGTTGGTGTAGTATTGAAGTAATAACACTGAAGTAGTATTAACATGTGCAACAACTTTTTGAAATATTAACATGCATGAGAAAGAAGAAAGTTTTGGGATTGGTACATCCGACTAGTTTAGTTTATAAAAAGCGAGAAAATGTTAATATAATTTAAATGATGAACCATTCTTAACCGGAGAATTACTCATCTTAACCTTGTCCTTGTTTTAGCCGCGTTCGTAAACGAGTTTTACTGTAATACTAATTTTATGCTGTAATATGTTTTTAAGAAGAATTTCTCATAAATTGTAGAGACTTTTTCTCTCACAAACCGGTAGGTATCAAATACTCGCATAGGCATATAAATTATAAAGCAAAAGAGTAATTTATCACAACACGATTGTAAAATAAAAAACTGAATGCAAGAATATTATCTTCTATCTTTTATTCTTAAATGAATGCGAGAGATGAACAGACTTATGTAACGTAAAGTAAAAATAAACCATTTTTATTTTCAGTAAAAAAAAATTAAACAGACATTTTTGGGGAGCAATCTTAATAGAATTTAAATTATGAACTATTCTTAATGTGCGAATTGCTCGTCTTAACCTTGTCCTGGTTTTAGCCGCTTTCGTAAACGAGTTTTAGTGTAATACTAATTTTATGCTGAAATATTTTTTAAGGAGAATTTCTCATAAATTGTAGAGACTTTTTCTTTCACAATCCGGTATATATTAAATACTCACATAGGCATATAAAATATAAAGCAAAAGAGTAATTTATCACAAAACGGTTGTAAAATAAAAAACTGAATGCAAGAATATTATCTTCTATCATTTGTTTTTAAATGAACACCACGAGAGATGAACAGACTTATGCAACGTAAAGTAAAAATAAACCATTTTTATTTTCAGTAAAAATTTTTTGAACAGACATTTTTGAGAAGCAGTATTAATAGAATTTAAATGATGAATCATTCTTAATGTGCGAATTGCTCGTCTTAACCTTGTCCTTCTTTTAGCCGCGTTCGTAAACGAGATTTACTGTAATACTAATTTTATGCTGTAATATTTTTTTAAGAAGAATTTCTCATAAATTATAGAGACTTTTTCTTTCACAGTCCGGTATATATTAAATACTCACATAGGCATATAAAATATAAAGCAAAAGAGTAATTTATCACAAAGCGATTGTAAAGTAAAAAACTGAATGCAAGAATATTATCTTCTATCATTTGTTCTTAAATGAACACGAGAGATGAACAGACTTATGTAACGTAAAGTAAAAATAAACCATTTTTATTTTCAGTAAAAATTTTTTGAACAGACATTTTTGAGAAGCGGTATTAATAGAATTTAAATGATGAATCATTCTTAATGTGCGAATTGCTCGTCTTAACCTTGTCCTTCTTTTAGCCGCGTTCGTAAACGAGTTTTACTGTAATACTAATTTTATGCTGTAATATGTTTTTAAGAAGAATTTCTCATAAATTGTAGAGACTTTTTCTCTCACAAACCGGTATGTATCAAATACTCGCATAGGCATATAAATTATAAAGCAAAAGAGTAATTTATCACAAAACGATTGTAAAATAAAAAACTGAATGCAAGAATATTATCTTCTATCTTTTATTCTTAAATGAATGCGAGAGATGAACAGACTTATGTAACGTAAAGTAAAAATAAACCATTTTTATTTTCAGTAAAAAAAAATTAAACAGACATTTTTGGGGAGCAATCTTAATAGAATTTAAATTATGAACTATTCTTAATGTGCGAATTGCTCGTCTTAACCTTGTCCTGGTTTTAGCCGCTTTCGTAAACGAGTTTTAGTGTAATACTAATTTTATGCTGAAATATTTTTTAAGGAGAATTTCTCATAAATTGTAGAGACTTTTTCTTTCACAATCCGGTATATATTAAATACTCACATAGGCATATAAAATATAAAGCAAAAGAGTAATTTATCACAAAACGGTTGTAAAATAAAAAACTGAATGCAAGAATATTATCTTCTATCATTTGTTTTTAAATGAACACCACGAGAGATGAACAGACTTATGCAACGTAAAGTAAAAATAAACCATTTTTATTTTCAGTAAAAATTTTTTGAACAGACATTTTTGAGAAGCAGTATTAATAGAATTTAAATGATGAATCATTCTCAATGTGCGAATTGCTCGTCTTAACCTTGTCCTTCTTTTAGCCGCGTTCGTAAACGAGTTTTACTGTAATACTAATTTTATGCTGTAATATGTTTTTAAGAAGAATTTCTCATAAATTTTAGAGACTTTTTCTCTCACAAACCGGTATGTATCAAATACTCGCATAGGCATATAAATTATAAAGCAAAAGAGTAATTTATCACAAAACGATTGTAAAATAAAAAACTGAATGCAAGAATATTATCTTCTATCTTTTATTCTTAAATGAATGCGAGAGATGAACAGACTTATGTAACGTAAAGTAAAAATAAACCATTTTTATTTTCAGTAAAAAAAAATTAAACAGACATTTTTGGGGAGCAATCTTAATAGAATTTAAATTATGAACTATTCTTAATGTGCGAATTGCTCGTCTTAACCTTGTCCTGGTTTTAGCCGCTTTCGTAAACGAGTTTTAGTGTAATACTAATTTTATGCTGAAATATTTTTTAAGGAGAATTTCTCATAAATTGTAGAGACTTTTTCTTTCACAATCCGGTATATATTAAATACTCACATAGGCATATAAAATATAAAGCAAAAGAGTAATTTATCACAAAACGGTTGTAAAATAAAAAACTGAATGCAAGAATATTATCTTCTATCATTTGTTTTTAAATGAACACCACGAGAGATGAACAGACTTATGCAACGTAAAGTAAAAATAAACCATTTTTATTTTCAGTAAAAATTTTTTGAACAGACATTTTTGAGAAGCAGTATTAATAGAATTTAAATGATGAATCATTCTTAATGTGCGAATTGCTCGTCTTAACCTTGTCCTTCTTTTAGCCGCGTTCGTAAACGAGTTTTACTGTAATACTAATTTTATGCTGTAATATTTTTTTAAGAAGAATTTCTCATAAATTGTAGAGACTTTTTCTTTCACAATCCGGTATATATTAAATACTCACATAGGCATATAAAATATAAAGCAAAAGAGTAATTTATCACAAAGCGATTGTAAAGTAAAAAACTGAATGCAAGAATATTATCTTCTATCATTTGTTCTTAAATGAACACGAGAGATGAACAGACTTATGTAACGTAAAGTAAAAATAAACCATTTTTATTTTCAGTAAAAAATTTTTGAACAGACATTTTTGAGAAGCGGTATTAATAGAATTTAAATGATGAATCATTCTTAATGTGCGAATTGCTCGTCTTAACCTTGTCCTTCTTTTAGCCGCGTTCGTAAACGAGTTTTACTGTAATACTAATTTTATGCTGTAATATGTTTTTAAGAAGAATTTCTCATAAATTGTAGAGACTTTTTCTCTCACAAACCGGTATGTATTAAATACTCGCATAGGCATATAAAATATAAAGCAAAAGAGTAATTTATCACAAAGCGATTGTAAAGTAAAAAACTGAATGCAAGAATATTATCTTCTATCATTTGTTCTTAAATGAACACGAGAGATGAACAGACTTATGTAACGTAAAGTAAAAATAAACCATTTTTATTTTCAGTAAAAATGTTTTGAACAGACATTTTTGAGAAGCAGTATTAATAGAATTTAAATGATGAATCATTCTTAATGTGCGAATTGCTCGTCTTAACCTTGTCCTTCTTTTAGCCGCGTTCGTAAACGAGTTTTACTGTAATACTAATTTTATGCGGAAATATTTTTTAAGGAGAATTTCTCATAAATTGTAGAGACTTTTTATTTCACAATCCGGCATATATTAAATACTCACATAGGCGTATAAAATATAAAGCAAAAGAGTAATTTATCACGAAACGACTGTAAAATAAAAAACTGAATGCAAGAATATTATCTTCTATCATTTATTCTTAAATGAACACGAGAGATGAACAGACTTATGTAACGTAAAGTAAAAATAAACCATTTTTATTTTCAGTAAAAATTTTTGAACAGACATTTTTGAGAAGCAGTATTAATAGAATTTAAATGATGAATCATTTTTAATGTGCGAATTGCTCGCCTTAACCTTGTCCTTGTTTTAGCCGCGTTCGTAAACGAGGTTTAGTGTAATACTAATTTTATGCTGTAATATTTTTTTAAGAAGAATTTCTCATAAATTGTAGAGACTTTTTCTTTTACAATCCGGTACATATTAAATACTCACATAGACATATAAAATATAAAGCAAAAGAGTAATTTATCACAAAACGACTGTAAAATAAAAAACTGAATGCAACAATATTATCTTCTATCATTTGTTCTTAACCCTCTCGTCACCAAATTATGATAAAAGTAGAGAAAAAAATCTTTTTAACATTTAATACTTCTAAAATACCACTATAAATCATGTGCAAAAAGAATTTTTTTTTGTAATGTCGCTCTCTATATCTCTTTTGTACGAGCCTCATATGAGGCTTATTGTAACTAAGGGTTGCACATGTAGACAAGAATATTTCGATTACATCATTAAAATAAAAGTTGATAGCAATATTTTTTCTATTTTTTAATGCTTGCTTTATTCTGTTAGACAATTATTAAGTTAAAAAAATTACAATAAGCGAAAAGGAAATAAAAATAACAATTAAAAAATCAGCGATAAACGTACAGAATTATGTTTATCGGGAATGGAAAACTTCGAAACATTCAGAGGATACTGGTTTTTTGCATCTTGTACAGATGTACCTCATTTTTTTAAGACATCAACACAGATAGCATTTAGCTGCATATCTTCCTTGAGTTTTGGCAAGATAATGGAATCCCCCATCTCTTTGAAGTTCGATTGAAGCTCGCATTTTTATCCTTTTTTCTTTCCTGCTGCTTCTCCAAAGGAATGTGATTGTCTAACTCCTTTTTTTTGTTTGAATTTGACGAGATTTGATAAATAAGTGATGTGGAAATAGAGGTTTAAACTCAAGCAAATCCAAGTTCTCATTATCTGGATCCATTTTCCACAAAAGCCAGGAATTGACTACCGCTACATTTAATATGTGATTGAAAATGCGTAAATAGCACATTTTGTGTCGCAATGTATGTCGGTAAAGGCCAAGTAAAGATTTTATTAGATCCACACCTTCCATATTTGTATTGTACATTCCTATTGCGGCTGTTCTTGAAAATTTGTATAATACATTTTTCTTTTCGACACTAATGGTTAGCAATTCCAATGGGGCTGGCTCCTAAAAATGAGGAAATGGACCTCAGAGTTATCATACCATCTAGTAATGGTTATATTATCACAGCTTGTTATTAGAGAAAATGAACCTCTAGGCTGTTTTTTCATTACATTTATATGCTTCAATTTGTGCTAGAAGCTTCTTTTAATCTGTTTCTACGTATTGTGCAAGTAGCAAAAATCTTCCGCTCAACAGGTTTACTTAGAAGTGGAATCGGTAAAAATATTATCAAAAAACAGTTTATTGTTTTTTTTTTATATGTTCACAAACCCTCAGTATAACATTTCCAACATATCCAAATTCAGTAGAAAACTCTGCTGCTAGTTGATTCGGCCCTTCATAAATTTCAAACTCATGTACATATCCTGAAATTCCAGCAAGTGCCCCGGTCTTTGTAAACCAAGGAAAGGGCTTACCTCTAATATATTGTTTTATTTTTACCCTTCCCTTGAAAGGAATAATCATCTCATAGATAGATAAATATTCTTCTGGATCATATGTTTTCTTGAATACTCTGGAAATGTGGTTTAGTACTGGTCTGATTTTACAGAGTGTGTCTTTTTCTTTTTTAGACACATTATCTAAAGCAAAAGGAATTACCGGTTTCATCCATTGTCTAACTACGTAAAACAATATATTTATAATAATCTTTTTAAAAAATCACAAGATTTAATATTTTAAATCAAATAATTTCCAATTTCCAGCTGTAATATAGATTTATATTAGCTTACAATTTCCTTATTCTTCTAAATCTTAACTTTAGAACCTTAAGTATGAAAGAAACCACTAGTAACTGTAAGCCTCATATGAGGTCCAATACATTTCCACATTTTTAAAGGAATACGTTACGTTTAAAATTAATTTAAAAGCATACACATATTAAGTGAAGGTTAAATAAAAAGAAAACATTTTGTTACCTCGCAAAAAAACTAATAAAACAGCTCAAATAATTACTTCATTTCTCTTCTGAAACAATAAAGTAAGAATTGTAAATAATGAAAGAAATTGTCTAGTACTGACATCAAAGTACGATTAACTAAACGATTTAGAAGCCTCACATGTGTTCTAAATGAATTAACGATGTCACTAAATAAAAAAGAAAAAAAATCCATCTCTTTTTCTTTAAAATATTGCTATTTGAAGTAGGAGCCTCATATGAGGTTCAGGCTCTCGAAGCTGGTAGACGGGAGGTGCTGGGTTCGATCCAAATCGCGCCCGTCGGCCTAATCGTTCGGAGTTTTCGTGGTTTTCTTCGAACCGTGGATTTCCATGCGTTAATACGGATTAGGTTCCCTTAGAAAGACCTCCACGGAAGGCACTCCCCCTAGGGCCTATATCCCTCGTGCAGATAATTGGCCGTCAAAAATCAACCCAACCCATATGAGGTTCAGGGTGACGAGGGGGTTAAATGAACACGAGAGATGAACAGACTTATGTAACGTAAAGTAAAAATAAACCATTTTTATTTGCAGTAAAAAAATTTTCAACAGACATTTTTGAGAAGCAGTATTAATAGAATTTAAATGATGAATCATTTTTAATGTGCGAATTGCTCGTCTTAACCTTGTCCTTGTTTTAGCCGCGTTCGTAAACGAGTTTTACTGTAATACTAATTTTATGCTGAAATATTTTTTAAAAAGAATTTCTCATAAATTGTAGAGACTTTTTCTTTCACAATCCGGTATATATTAAATACTCACATAGGCATATAAAATGTAAAGCAAAATAATAATTTATCATAAAATGATTGTAAAATAAAGATCTGAATCCAAGAATATTATATTCTATCATTTGTTCTTAAAAGAACACGATATATGAACAACCTTGATATAACGTAAACATAAAGTAAAAAAAAAAAAAACTATTTTTATTTTTAGTAAAACTTTTTAAACAAACATTTTTGACAAGCAATCTTAATATCATTTAAATGATAAACCATTCTTCGCGTGCGAATTGCTTGTTTTAACCTTGTCCTTGTTTAGTCGCGCACATATTAAACGAGTTCTACTGTAATACTAATTTTATACTGTAATATTTAAAAGAAGAATTTCTCATAAATCTTATAGGGTTTTATTTTCACAATCTGGTATATATTAAACATTCACATAGGCATACAAAATGTAAACCAAAAGAATAATTTATCACAAAACGATTGTATAATAAAGACCTGACTCCAAGAATATTTGCTTCTATCATTTGTTCTTAAATGAACACGAGAGATAAACAAACTTGATATAATGTAAACCGTTTTTGTTTTCAGTAAATTTTTAAACTGAGGTTTTTGACAAAAAAAAAAAAAAAAAAAAAAAAAAAAAAAAAAAAAACTACTTTTAATAATTTTGATATTGAATGCTAAATAAAAATTGAATGCTTGAGTAAAAAGCAGAATAACAGTATTAAGCATAAGAAATTAAGCATTTAGAAAGCTTTACGTTGACGTAAAATGTTCGTGGCAATTTCTGAAATATTTGTAAAAGTTCTAAAATTTTTGCACTATAATATTTTTTCAATAATTATATGCTTTGTTTAGTCAATTAGTAATGTTTTGATAAAAAATCCCTAGCGATTTTATCTTTTGAACTATTTCTTCTTTTCCTGTAACACGTTAGCAAATAAATGTGCTTTTTCTGGCACAAATAATTTGCAAGTAATAATGATTGCAGTGATTTTCCAAAGCAATAAGTGATTTCTTGAAATCCTTCGAACGATTTCAAAATAAGCTGCTACACAAATTGAGTGTTATTCTTAGCTGCATTTTTAATGGTATTAAAGCAAGTAGAAATCTAAATAGTGTTACTAATTCATCAGTTTTGGGTATATAAAAAAAAGGAATGAACTGGCAAGAATAATCAAGGAACAAGGATGTTACGTGACTTACATTTTATAAATTGCCATTTTTTTTTCAATTACAATGATTATTATAGCTTCACGAAAAGTGTAATCATAATTTACAACAAAAAATGGTATATAAATAGTTTTGAGTAAAATATCTTTTAAGCAAGGGTATACAGGGGGGGGGGGGGGAGGGGGTATACAGTGGTATGAGCCGTTTACCTTCTGGATTTTTTCTAATGAACTTATTTATGTCCTTTTTACTCAAGTAAAGCTATACCGTATATTCTCTAATGTATACCCTCTGCTTTCTTTTTCTTCCTTTATTTTATTTATTTATTTATTTATTTTTTATTTTTTATTTTTTTTTACGATTATAGCAATGACTTGAAGCCATTCGATCAAGTACTTTAAGAATTATGCAGTTAAAATTTGGAACTCCTAATGTTTAATTTAATTTTAATAGGTGCAAAGCAAATTGGAATGTGGGTAGTTTTTTAAGTATAACTCAAAAACTACTTGACGAAATAAGCTGTAATTTTTGGTTTGGCATATTTGAAGCTTCTAGAAATTTATTTCTGTTAAAAAAAAAACAAAAAAAAAATCATAGACTAGAATTCATAGTTTTTTTTTTTAATTAATTTCGAATTAATATATATATATATACGTACTTTAAAATATTTTACTAATTTTTTTCAAGAATATTAGCTATTACCCATATATTTGTGAGTAGAGATATATTTGGGTGGATGCAATTTTTACCTTTTCCCATATTTTATCCCCAAGACATGCGGTATTACATCATTCTACACTGCATGTATTATTTAATTTTTTTATTAATCTTTTCTAATCTCAATATCTTCTACTAAATTTATCTGCATTCTTTCTTTCTTTTTTTCAGTTCTTTAAAATGTTTTAGGGAATTTTTTCTCTCTAAATACTAATAATAATTTTATATGTGACCATTCCAGAATAGCAATTTTATTAATGTGAAGTAAAATGAATGGAAAGAACGCTGTGAAACAGTTTCCATGATTTAACAGCAACAACGATACAACAACTTACTAAAATTATGGATTGAGTTACTCTATAGTTACGAATACGTAAATAAACATCAAAGTAAAATATAATATAAACAATTAAATTTAAAAAATTCAAAAAACCCGACTGCGTAAAAAGCGAACTAATTAATTATTTCTCATCAATGTGAAACTATTTTTTTTTCAATTCCTACTATTAGCTCACACTCTCGCTATATATATATCTTGTTCAAATTTTCAATCTTTAATAAAATATTTATTATTCATCCAATGAAGCTCAAATAATTTTTTTTTAAACTTGCAGTGGATGACACTTGATGTAAATCCAGTTTTTTTCTAATATTAACTCATTGATTAAATTAAATTAATTAATTTTCAATAATCGAGAGAGCCCTCTTCCTGATCAAGGCATTTTAAGCGCCACTCAAGAGGCAAGAAGAATGGGAGAAAAAAAATTCTCTTATTGACCTAAGTAAGAAGTGACTTAAAATATTTTTTTTTTATATTACTTGTTTACATTACTTACCTATTTTTTTTATTTACTTGTATTGATGACTTTTAAGTTGTGTTTAATTGTTAGTTCCTATCTATAAACACTGTTTTGATGAGGTCTATAGATGTCTATAATGGTTAGAGTTGCAGTAAAGCTAGAGATCCTACATACACAACTTCCAGGTTGTGTAATATTTAAACGGAGCTTGTGACTGTAAAATAGTCAATAAAACATCGTATTCATTTTGAAAGACCTATCCAATGATATGCCACTCGATAGGGTGCGTAATTTTTTTCGTCTCAACCGCCATTTTGAATTTATAAAAACAAAACCTAGCCTATAACCATCGGGCCGTTAAGATGAATCGATAGAGATCTCAATCATTAAAATCCATCCAGATGTTGGGATGTTTCGAGGGTATAAAGATATACACAGATACTCGTGAAACACATAAACCTTCTTTTCAGTCGGGTAAAAATAGCGTAAGTTATATGGGAGATTATATGAACAACGTTAACGCTGGCGCTTCAAAATCATTGCATTATAAATCGAGCCTCTGTAGAATAATCTCATTTGTCTTCAAAACGGCTTCGATGAAGCCTAAATATGTAAACGTCTTTAATTTTTTATTTAAGGGGTCTCAGGACTTAAAATTGGAAAAAAAGAAAAAAAAAGAACATTTTCAACATTTAACATCTTAAAATGTATTTGATTTCAAGAAACAATTTTAATGGGATGAAAGATATAAATATGTTCTTTCATTTCAAATATTTAAAAAATTGCAAGATACAGAATTAGCATTTACAGGGGGCTCCAAACTATCAGACACTTGACGAGCAGAAAATCGGCATAACAGATTTCGCACAGGATTACAAAATAAATCTTGCAACTTAGAATGAAAATGTTGGTGCCTACGTATACTTCAGATTGTAATAATTACCCTGAATCTAAATAAATTTGTATTAAAAGCATTTTTATATTTTTAATACAAAGTTGTACTTAGCTAATGCAAAATTTAGAAAATTTCAACAATATAATCACCTAAAAAAATATTTTTTTCAACAATAAAAATCAAATTTTTGGTTCAGTTTATACAGACTAACACGAAACATATGTTTTGAAAATTTCATGAAAAAATAATCAGAAATTTTTGAGGCATCCTGCGCGTTATGCCCAAAAACGTCATTTGGAGAAAAATGATTTCAAAATTATCGAAACGCCGCTTCAGCTATTGTGCGGGTATAGATCTAAGGCTAATGCCAGACGAACGTCTTTTGCACGCTTTTTTCTCTACATATCATCCCTACACAAAGCTAGCGGCATTGTGTAGGAATGATATGTAGGGAAAAAGCGTGCAAAAAGACGTTCCTGACATTAGCCTAAAAGCCATAACTTCTATTCTAATGGGAATTTCAAGGAAACAATTATATCGAAATGTTCAGAAAAGATAGGAGTTTAACATCTAAAAAAAATAATTTCGAAAATTTTAAAGCTTTAAGAGTCCTGAGACGCCTTAATGCCTTTTATTAATTAATGAAGTATATCATCTCTGGGTGTTCGAGTGTGTTATACATTTAAATATGTTCAAGCTGATGAATAAAATAACGCACAAAAAGTATGAAATTAAATGCACGCAAGATAAAATATTATGCTTTAATTTAAGCAAATTTAGTATTTTAAGAAGTTCTTACAAATTAAATTTGCATTTTTTGAGTAAAAGCCTTATATTAGAACAAACGCAGGTACTTGCGTATTATCCAGGACAGGTAGATAGATCGCCAAAAAGGGTTGTCAATCGCCATTTTGTTTATTGTTGCCAATCATCAATCATATTAAAAATGGTAATTTAATATGTAGTTAATCGGTACATAAAATTTTAAAAAGATAAATAACATAAAAGCAAAACAAAAGAACATCAAATTGACGGCTTTTAGACATAAACGATATTAACGATGATAGTTTTATTTTCATAGGTTTGTTATGCCCATCATAATGAATATAATATAAATATTATGTAATATAAATATATTGTGTTAATGAATATAATACAATATATTTATATCTAGGCTATATCATATTATATAGCTATGAGTGTATAAATACAATGTGCAACTGTCTTTAATAAAACAGCTACATATTATTAACTATATGCACTTAAATGAAGAAAGCAACAAAAAAGGGGGGTTACTGTAATTAATATTTTAGACGCTGTCGTTGGCGCAGTGAATAATGACCGGTCCCGGATAATAGGTAAGTACCCCAAATATTTATATAAGAAAGAAATATTTTTCAGAAAGACAAAGGTGTAATTGTCAACTCTTGCATGATTTTTGTAGAAAATATCAGTAGAATTAAAACCAATATCTAAGCAATGTTTACAATTTTTTAAACAATCTTAAAAGAAAACAAAAGCCTACCTGAACAATATTTATAGATCATATTTTTAATCGCCTTGTATCTAGGTTAGCGTATTTCTAGGCGAAAAACTTTTCTTAGAATTTTGAAATTTGTGAATTGTTCCTGCTCTAAATCCACAAGATTTATTTTATCTATAAGATGTTTCATTTTAATGTCAAGAAACAAAGCCTCATAAATACATTATTTTCAACAACAATAGCGTTTTAAAATATTTTAAACTGAAAAAAAAAATCTATTTATCCAATTGAATATAATTCGAACAATAGCTTTGTATGCTCGAGATGTGAAAAGTGCAAGGTCACTGAAAAAGAAATTGAATAACTATATGTAGCTTAATTCACAGAGTATTGATTTTGATCTCAAATTGAATAAATAATACGATACAGAGATTTCATGAATTATTAATGCATTTTATCAATCAGCCGTATCTTGTTCCTGTTTTTGGATTTCTTTTGTTATCTCCTTCTTCTGACATAATTTGAAAACAGCTTAATCGAATATGCTTATAGTATTCACTTTAGAATTACTGTTTTGATCTTTTAATATGTAAATTTTACTATAATCTCTGATATACATTGTAGATTAAATATGTATGATAAAAGTAATTTATACATTGGTACATGGTAGTGTGGGAATCATACTTACTCCTGTATAATGTGCACTTTTTTCATTAAAAATTTAGGGCTAAAAAGGGGGGTGCACAATACAGATTGAATATTTCCGAAAATTATATAAAACTGTAAAAAAGATACTGCAAAACAAAAGCAAATATTTTTAAAACTCGTTCTTATCTAGATTAATTTTAACACAATTATTCTAATTGGTAAACAAATCATATTAGATGTAAATTTCCAACTGGGCGAAAAATGTCCGGACCCGGAATCTCCTGGCTGAAGCCGCCAGTGCTCTGCCATCTGAGCTATCCCGGACTAATCTGGTGGAACTTTTTCACCCAGCTAACCTTAATGATTATAGCATCTGGTCTGAAACCTGGTTCAGCTCAACAGAATAAATCTAAGGTAATGGAACTCGAGAAATCGCTGGATACGAAATTACACTAGATTAATTTTAACACAATTATTCTAATTGGTAAACAAATCATATTAGATGTAAATTTCCAACTGGGCGAAAAATGTCCGGACCAGGATTCGAACCAGGAATCTCCTGGCACTTCAACCAGGAACTTCAATTTGGGTACAGCCCCTAAAGTAGGGTCATTTTAAAATAATTAATTTCTCGAAAACTAATCGTACGAATTTCATGAAAACCTGGATTTGGGCTAATTGAAGGTTGTAGAATCTATTTATGGTGTCGAACTTGGGCACTGCTATTGGAAAAACAAATTTTGAGTTCGTATTGATATGTAGATGGCCCTATATAAGCAAATTTTATATACATAATTTAAAAGTAGACTTTATTTCTAATTGCTTGGTACAAGTAAGTTTCTTCTACAATGGTTTGATCCAGAGTTACTAGGGGTCTTTTACTTTTTTTTTCCACGACTGTACCTATAAAACGCACAACGATGAATGGGGTGTTATACGAAAAGTTTTTGAACATAATTTTGACATAGTGCAGCCATATTTTGTTTAAACAAATTGATTTTAAAAAGTGCGAAAAAAAAAAAAAAAAAAAAAAAAAGATTGCAGCTCGAAAGCCTCGCACAGGCCTACTGGTATTAATAAATTTCGTTGTATATTATCTGAAATAGGTACATAATTTCGTTGTTATGCAAAGTTATTTTACACGGGAAAAAAATCACTTTTTTGTGCAATTATTCATATGAACATTAATAATTTTAACAGACTACAGGGAGGATCGAGTTTTTAATTTATCCGAGATTTTTCTTTTTTCAAATTAACATAAATTTGTGGCATGTTTACTTATTTCGATATTATACTTTTTTAGTTTGTTTGTTCGTTTTTGGTAAAGAAATAAACAAACAAAAAAGTCATTCTTATACGGTTCCACGTAAATATACTTGTGATGTGATGTTGTCTTGTGAGCTTGTCCATTCGCTTGCGGATTTTCTTTAAAATGCTGTAATGTGAAATCACATATACAGTAAACTCTGTCTAAGGCGGAAAATATCGGGACCGATGAAATTTTCCGCCGTAGACAATATTCCGCCTTATGCAAAATACCCCCAAAAATAAATAAATAAGTAAAGTTTAAAAATTAAAAAAATGCATAAGTTGTATATATTTTTTACATTCTTAACTTTTAGTACCGTTCTTTAAAATTAAATTTTTAATGAAATCAACCTTTTTATTAAATTTATAATCTTTAATAATATTGAAAAACATTATTCGGGCACTGAAATAAATAGTATTGATTAGAAATTGCTTCATTTCTGGAATTAATGAAGAATATTCACTTTAATAAATACAATCATACACTCAATCTTTAACATAGTTTCTGACGAGACGGAAAATAATATTTTATCGATGCTTGCTTTTACTTCCGGTTTAACAAGCATTCTTCAGTAACACATTGAGTCACATTGTATTACTGATTATTATGGTTAAAAATTACCATATTTAACCATAAAGTTAAATATGGTACTTTTGAATTAACTTTTTTAATCTATTACGAATTTTAATTAAAATGTTCGAGAATATTTTATGTATATACATATCAGTTTTAAGGTTTCATGAATCAAACGCATTTCATTTTTAAAATATTATTTTTTCCGCCTTATGCAAAATTTTGGTTCGGTGGGACCTTAAAAACCTTTTTGTTTCCACGTTAGGCAGATTTCGGCTTAAACAGCATGGATTAATGTTATTTGCTTTAGGTTCGCCGGGACTTTGAAAATTTTCCGTGTTAGACAGATTTCCGGCTTTTACAGAGTCCGCCTTAGGCAGAATTTACTGTAGTTATAAATTATCTCTTTTTAATTTACCAATTATCCCTTTCTATCCCTATTCATTATTAAATTGTATTAAAAACATAATATTTCCTGTTATGAATAAATGGTAGAGATAATTATTATTTCTTAGCATTGAAAACCCTCTCACACAAATTCTAATTCTTTCGGCTTCACATGAAATCAAACGCATTTTCATTGAGAAACAAGAAGAAAAAAATATGCGTCCAGCATAGATTATGAAACGCTTTCCAACACATTCAGAATACTGTAACAAAACTTCACAGTTTACGAAGATGAAAGATGATGTATAAATACACAATTTGCAGAAGCGCATAACACATTTCAAAATCAAATTTCTGCTACGGAAATATATCGGATTTTTTTTCTGTAGAGCCCTGTATATGATCTATAGATTTGTTTATATCTTGCTTAGTATGCTAAAAGTTAGTTCGGTTAAACGAATAACACAGTTGAAATTTACCATTCAGCAATTTCTGTGAATAAACGAAATGTACTTGAGAACTTTCGTGCAACCCTGTGCATGATTTATGGAATTTATACACGCCAAATAATAATAATAATAAAAAAATAGTTCAATTTAAAAACGCGTACCACAACAGAAAACGCATTTCCAACAATTATTGTTCATACACACATTAAAATTTTATTAAAAACAATTAAAATACAGTTAAAAATATATATAAACGTTTCGGCTATTTTCATAGCCCTCATCAGTAAACGAGCAGAGTCACAAAACAGCAAGAGCCACAGTAAACGAAAAAACAGTTAAAACCACGGTCTAAGCAGGATAAAATAATCAGCAGGGACTTGGGTTGTTTCGTTGATTAGCAATTAAGCTAAAACAGTTCTCCAACCCTCAAGGAAGACACGGCTAAAATATAGAGGGCAATTGGCTTTTCCACAATTCGTGCACTCTCAAAATCGGGGACATGATCGAACTCAAGTGCATGTGCAACCAAACTTGAATTCAGAGTACCTTTATTAAAAGAATTTTTATGTTCCTTGAGTGTAGCATTTAATGAGCGTCCAGTCTCACCAATGTAAATCGAGCTGCAACCTTTACAAAGAATTTCATAAACAACACCATTCAGTCAAACTTCGAATATTTATGTTTAAAACTACTGAAAAAATTACCAATGCGGTTTAACGGAACATGAGCTGTCCTAACATTAACATCCTTGAGTACGGCTGAAATTTTCTCCGAAATATTACTGTAATAACTTGCTTAGACCGTGGTTTTAACTGTTTTTTCGTTTATTGTGGCTCTTGCTGTTTTGTGACTCTGCTCGTTTACTGATGAGGGCAATGAAAATAGCCGAAACGTTTATATATATTTTTTAACTATATTTTAATTGTTTTAAATAAAATTTTAATGTGTGTATGTCTGTAGTTATGCAAATTGTGTTAATTATTAAGGAATCCAGACGTAATTATGTATGTATTTTTAAATTATTGCTCAATTAGTTAAATTGCTGTTAAATTTCTTCTGTAGCAAAATTCTTTTCTGTGTTACTGCAAATGCACAATAAATTCTATGCACATCATATTCTATAGTAGGTGCCGTGTAGTACACTTCAGTGATATACATAAATTTCAGTATGTTTAAAATAGTGCAATAACACTAAAATACACCACAAACAATTTTTCACTACACTGCAAATAAAGGCGTCTTAAATTCAGACACATATGTGACTGAAAAGGTAATTCAGACTCTTAAGTGTCTGAATATGAAATTTCAGACGTCATAGGTGTCTGAAATTAAGTCACTTAAGTGTCTTACTATGTTTTACTATGATAAACACTGTAAACTGAAATGTCTGAAATTCAGACATATAAGTGTCTTAAAATGGAGTGTTCAATTTTCAGTCATTTTAAAGTGTCTTAATTTTTAAGACACATGTATGTGTCTGAATTTAAAACATTTCAAACGTCTGAATCTCATCCATCTTTGATCAACCTGCGTATTTGGCAATAGGCAACCGTTTTTACTTTTTCTTGTTAGCTTTAGACTGTAATGCAACAGAATTCTTTTGAGTGCTCCTGTAAGCGAACCGTAAATATTACACACTTCATTTTCAATACCGATCATGCAATAGTGATACCCAATAGCATCTATGAATTTCATGGCAATCTCACTATATTTACTTGAGTTAGAGCACGGACAGACATAGAGACAAACCGAATTCACAAACACTTTGCAACTTTCTTGGAAAGTGTTAAAAATAACAGTATACATTTCTTCGTTTACAGTTCATTATAATTTTTATTTGTGTATTTTTTCCCTTTTCTTTCATAATCATTAGGGAGAAGAAGTAGCCTTTTAATGTGACTTATCATGCCTATATTTAGTGTATATATCTCTATGATGCATATATAATGCTGTTGGTGCATCATCAGTGAGCATTTTGCCATCAGAAGAATATTCTACAGTTTCAACACTATCGTCCGATAGAAAGATATGTGAAAGAAATTTCCAAACTTTTAGTTGTAGAAAACTCAAAAGAATTCATAAAAAACCTAAAAGATTTTTTTTTCTAGCTTGTATTTTTTTTCCATTTTGTTTGATAAAAAAAACATATTTTTTCTTTATTATTCATCAATGTTATACATAAATCATGCAATATCTTCCCATACATTGTACCAAAAACCAGCTGTGTAGCACTCGTTCATCCCTAATAAATGTATACGTTTTTATACACCATATATATTCAAAGGATAAAAATCTAAGCAAAAATCCTGTTCAACGTAGTCCCGACGGTTCTCAAAACAAAAGCACCACTTTGAAAGTGCTTCGTAAAGTAAACAAACTGAAAATTAATTTTTTTAGCATAACATATTATCAAGTGCTGTATTTAAAACAAGAGAAAAATGATAGTCTTACCTTTAAAATTTAAGATGTTTCCAAGCAAAAGTTAGGGATAACATGTCAGACAAGAAAATGGAAAAAAAATTGA
This sequence comes from Maratus speciosus, assembly GCA_963932465.1. NCBI lineage: Eukaryota > Metazoa > Arthropoda > Arachnida > Araneae > Salticidae > Maratus > Maratus speciosus. The sequence goes on along the minus strand of OZ010790.1, from coordinate 435,031,721 downwards.
CACTCACACGAGCCAAAATAGCTTCGTGAACAATTTCCAGCTTTCTGGAACTGCTATTGCTATCTAGCGATGATCAGGGGAAGTATTTACTATTGTTTCCTACAAGTGCCATTACGAATACATTCAATGAATGTGCTTTAATTGGAATAGAAAACTGTAGTAATTTAAAGTACCGTCGAGGCATAAAGAGTTAAGCGACAACGATCACGATCCAAAACAGCTTTATAAATGCTAGGTCCATGCAAATAAAATAGACGTCAAGCTAAGATTAAGTTGTTTTTTAAATAACCCAAATACATTATGCTCTTCGGGTTGTTAGTTTGAGTACTGTAATGCTTTTCAGTGTTTTTATCTGTTAAAAAAAATACTTGATTATTTAGTCTCAAAATTTATGTTTTAATTTTAAAATTTAAAAAATGTACATTAATTTTTGATGAGAAGATCTCAGAAAGTCTTTTTCCTGAAGTTCTACCAATGATAATTTATCTAATATTTGATTTATATAACAATCGTCAACTTCGTCGTTTACGCTGAGAATAAAACAACCCAACATTTTGAATCTTTGAAATTCTAAAGTAACTTACATCATAGACCTTATAAGAAAAATCCTGACACCACTTGAAAGGTGAAGAATGGACGATTGACAGGAGATGAAAGGTGATGACAGAATACGAAGAGTGAAGGATAGCAAAAATTTAAATGATGAAAAGGATGTAGTACGCTTCTTACATGTAAAAACAACTATTACCATTTGTAAAATTTTAAATATGTCTGCGATTTCTTTTAGCTTAAAAAAAAAAAAAACGTGATTTTTGAAGTCTTTTGTTGAGTAAGTAAACTCATTATTCACAATAAATCTTTAAAGCCATTGTACAAATTAAGAAAAGTAAAATTCGTTAAAGTAAAAAATCTTAATTCAGAAATAAAGTAACAGAAATGTCTTGAAAATTCATAAAATAGGGCCCTAAAAAATGGAATATTAATTTAGTTGACTTACTGAATGCTGATCTAATGCTTGATACATATGTGTTGGAGAGATCTCTGAAAGCCGGTTACTTATTACTATATTCTCCATCATCAGCCAAACCAAGCGTCATCCTGCGATACGTTTAGTTAGAAGGCATAAAATATTCATGATCGTATGATAAAAAATGTCAACTATTTTGTATGATCTCTGATTATTACGAATGTTGAAGTTGTTATGTTCATGTTGCAAATGAAAACGAAAAACGTATGAATTAATTTGAATTTACTATGACTGTCACTACCTATGTTCAAAGAGAAAAATAATCGAAACAAATAAAGATTTCTAAAAATCTTACTTAAAAAATGAACTTATATTTTTTTCTAGATTGTTTCGAAGTCTACTCCTGGAGCTCGTTGTTAATAGTTTAAATGGAATCACTTTCAAAATACCCCGTATCAAATGTCAATTTAATTACGTATCAGTGATTGATATTTCCATTTTTAGCTGCTAAATTGTTCCAGGATATACTCTAAATATATTTTTATTCGAGTTTGATAAAACTTACTTATGTTCAAAGAAGAAACAAAAATGAATATAAACACTAACGACAATAGTAACAATGTTAACATTAATACTTGTTCAAGAAAAATGTAAAAGTATTGTAAAAGCACGTGGATCTTTTTAAATCATCAAAAGAATTCTGGTTCATACTGGCAATAAGATGACTTTACTGGTAGTGGATACTTTAAGAACACTTTTTGCCTGTTTTTAGTGGACTGTTCATAGTTTTAGTGACTGTGACAACAATGAGTGTCCGATATCATAATTAACTCTTCTACAGTCACCTGGGATGTAAAAGTTCCTATTAAAAAAGTCCTTCCGGCCAGTGCCGGGAGGAAGAGGTAGCTTTCATATTCCCTATTTTAAAAAAACCAACTTATATCATTCAAACACACGAAGCTCAATATAGTGGAAACTGAATATAGGAGATTCAATACTAATTTTTATCAATATAATGAATGAGAATTTCGCGAAATTAGTCAGCTTCATCCAAGCTGCTTTTCTTTAAAGTAACTCATATTTGGCTGCCAAATTCGGCGATTTCTTAAAGTGCCTACCATTTTAAGACAACATGGTGGATGAGGCTAACCAGTGAACTTGGTCGAGACCTTAGTAATTGCTGTTCACATGCTCACTCACATCGGAATCGGTTGATATATACGAGTGCTGTCGCATGCAAAAAATCAGATTTTTCAAAATGTCACCCACAATAGAAATTGAAACTGCTATATCTGAGCCATTTTTTAAGGTAAAGACAAACAAAAAATGCTCCTAAATCCTTATATCAAGGTCAAATACTTAAGAAAGAAACCTTTCTCAATTTTTAATTTTTTTGCACCTCACTTTAAATATATATATATTTTTTAATTTAATGGCCGCCATTTTGAAACAAGATGGCTGATGAATCTGGCCAGCGAACTTGGTCGAGGTATTGATGTATACTATCCGCATGCCTTCTTACATGAAATAGGCAAATACGTGTGTTATCGCGTAACAAATACAAGATCGTTTCAAAATGCTAGCCATGCTAGAAATTTAAAGTGCTATAATTCAATCATTTTTTAAGATATAAACAAAAGAACAAATTTTCAGAAACAAAAACTGCTCCGGAATCTTTGTATCAAGGCCAAACACATAAAAAAAAATCTTTTTCATTTTCCAATTTTTTAATACCTCGTTTTAAATTTTAAATTTAATTTTTTTTAAAATGGCAACCCTTTTGAAACAAGATAGCGAATGAAGCTGGCCAAAGAACTCGGTCGAGGCATTAGTATGTACTATGTACAGACCAAGTTACATCCAAATCGGTTCATAAATACGCCTGTTATCGCATGACAAAAATCAGGTCGTTTTAAAATTTCAGCCACAATAGAAATTCAAAATGCTATTACTCAGCCATTTTTTTAGATATAGACGAAACAAAAACTGTTCCGGAATCTTTGTATTAAGGTCAAACACATACGAAAAATATCTTTTTCATTTTCCAATTTTTTGGTATCTCATTTTAATTTTTTTATTTTTTAATTTTTTTAAATGGTCGCTATTTTGAAACAAGATGGCGGATGAAGCTGGCCAACGAACTCGGTCGAGATATTTGTATGTACTATGTACACACCAAGGTACATCCAAATCGGTTCATAAATACGCCTGTTATTACGTGACAAAAATCAGGACGTTTCAAAATGTCAGCCACGCTAGAAAGTCATAATGCTATAACTCAGCCATTTCTTAAGATATAGACGAAACAAAAACTGCTCTCGAATCTTTTTATAAAGGTCAAACACATAAGAAGAAAATATTTTTTCAATTTTCAATTTTTTGGTACCACATTTCAAATTTAAATTTTTCTTAAAAATTTAAATGGCCGCCATTTTTAAACAAGATGACGGATGAAGCTGGCCAACGAACCCGGTCGAGACATTGTTATGTACTATGTATAAACTAAGTTACATCCAAATCGGTTCATAAATACGCCTTTTATCGCGTGACAAAATTCAGGACGTTTCAAAATGTCAGTCACGCTAGAAATTCAAAATGCTGCAACTCAGCCATTTTTTAAGATATAGACGAAACAAAAACTGCTCCGAAATCTTTGTATAAAGGTCAAATACATAATAAAAAATATTTTTCCATTTTTAATTTTTTGGTACCACATTTAAAATTTTAAATTTTAAAAATTTTTTTAAATGGCCGCCATAACGGCGGATGAAGCTGGCCAACGAACTCGGTCGAGACATTTGTATGTACTATGTACACACCGAATTACATCGAAATCGGTTCATAATTACGAGAGTTAGAGTGTGACATAGGTCAGATATATATATATATATATCATTTTTGAACGGAGGGTGGTTTCGGGGTCTGGGGGTCATGATCGATGAAAATATACCAAAAGTTTTTGAAATCTCTTTCCTCCGAACGGCTGCAATAGGTAGCTTTTTATAATGAAAGCTTCCTAAATATCCGGGAAGTTAATTTTTTTGTAGAGCTTAAAATGCGTCAACTGTGCACACAAAAAATGCAGTAGAAGACACGTTGGAATTCTTGAAGAAAAAGTCCAATAAAAGGCAAAATGGTTCACGTTAGAGTCATTGTTATAGTAATTACAGTTATTATTTTCAAATGCTAAAAGGTGTAAATTAAAACTTTAAAAGCAATAAAAATACGTTTATTTCGACTGTTGACATGTTTCGACTCACCCAGAGTCATTTTCGAAAACAATTAAATAAAGCTATTCAAAATTTGTACAGTCTATGACACACCATCTTTCAGTTTTCCACGTATACTTTCATATTAAGCACGTTACAATTTTATTTGATATGGATGTTTATTTTATTTTATTTTCATACTCATTGAGTAGCTCGAGCCATATTTTTGGTAAGTGAAATGATGCTGCATTTTTACATATTGAGTTTTTCCGCCTTACTATCTCTATGGTTTTTCTTATAATGAATGGATAGTATAAACTGGATGGGAAAATTATTTTACTTTTATTGAAATTTACTTGGATGGTTTCTTCTTGATATTCAATGTGATATGAACTTTGCCCAGTTCAAGAAAGTGAACGCTCAAAAAGATCGATGATGGTGTAAAATCCCCAAAGAAGTTCTGGCAGACATATGCAGAAATTTTCCAGCCTCACTGATGATCCTGTGATGTCTTGAGAAGCGAAGGCGATCTGATGCCTTCACATTTCTTTCTTCAAGGTGCCAGAGTCAACGCCGTTGCTTATACCGAGGTGTTAAACTTCTAAATTATTTCTGTAATGTTTTTTAACAAGACTCTGTACTATTCAATACAGCCAATACAAGCCAAAAATGGATGGCAAAAGCATTCATGCTGATGTCATCCTTAACTTGTTGGCCTCCCAGCTACCCAGATATTAATCGAATGGCCTATTACGTTGATTTGTTCTCAGATACCTGCCGCACACTGTAGAGGGACTATTCGTAGCGTACATCCTCAAAGAAATGTATCTGGTTGAAGCAAAATTAAAAAATGAACACAATAAATGTAATTCTGCATCATAATTTTCGTCATGTGAAGGCGAGAGGTACAAGAAAATTGTTTAAACATTATAAAAAAACATAAACAAAACTGACTTTCTTTACTGTAAACTACAATAAATCACGGTTTGAACCGAACTGACTTTTCGCTCCGGTATTGAGGGCTTGAACGTCTCTATAGTTCGAGGCCTTAACTCTAGAGTCTAGAGGTCTTTAAGCAGAAACTTTTAGTACGATGCGAACCTCTATGTGTCTTTCAGAATCTATCCTCTTGAGACCCAAGCTCGCATTTTTCGCACAAATTTTACAATTTTTAGGATTAAGGCTCTTTATGGAGCTAGAAAACATTATAGATATTCATTTATTTTTAAAACTAAAAAATATATAGAGTTTTGGCGTGTCCAATATAATGGACATTGGGTCTTAGTCCTGTAAAAACCATATTATTGAATTTCATGATTCTGAATGAAAAATTCTTAGTTGCAAAATTTTCTTTCATATAAATGTGTTTTTAGCGTTCATACATCACCTTTAAATAATGCACAATTTCAATTTTTTTCATTATCAAAGAGAAAAAGTATTTTTGGGTGAAATATTTGAAAAGTATAAATCAATTTCGTGACTTTAAAATAATTTATTTTACAACACTTAAAATAATTTATATTAAAAGAAAAAAAAATAAAAATCTATTATATCAATAAAAGTTTTTTTCGAAAAAAAAAAAAAATTATAAATAGTTAGTGGCGCGGTTATCACAATTGTCATTTAGATGCCAAAAGGAAATTAAAAAGAAATGAAACGCAGTTTATTTATAATCTTAAATTATTATCTTCAGTTATATTGTCTTTAAAATTTTATTTTTGTTTAAAAATTTCTTTCATTATAAATGTACTTTTATCGTTCATACACCACCTTTAAATATTGCACATTTTTTTTTTTTTTTTTTTTTTTTTTTTTTTTTTTTTTTATCAGAGAGAAAAAGTATTTTTGGATGAAATTTATTTGATAAGTATAAATCGTTTTAGTGACTTTTTAAACAGTTATTTAAAAAGAAATTTTAAAAAATCTATCACATCAATAAAAGTCTTTTTAAAACTTTTTTTAAATAGTTGGTGGCACGGTTACCACAATTGACATTTGGATTCCAAAAGGAAATTTAAAAAATATAAAATACAGTTTATTTATGATCTTAAATTATTATCTTCAGTTATATTTCTTTAAATTTTTATTTCTGATTAAATTTGATTAAATTAACTAATTTAATTATAAACAACATACGAACAGTAAAATATTATAAAAAGTTTGCAATTATTTTTTATAGTTAAACTAATATACAAATACAAGTTGCATTTCATGCACACAACCTTATTTTATGCTTATCAACTAAGATAAGATAGCTACATAGGCTTCAAAAACTAGATTTTTAGCATGAATTTCCTATTTCTGTCACTACAAACGTTGCTGCCATCAGAAGTGTATTGTTATCGTTCATACGTCACTGCCAAATGTCACACAAATTCAATTTTTGCATCATCAAATAGAAAAAGTGTACTGTTTTTTATTAAAAAAATCTAAAAACATTTTGTTTTGTGTTTTAACTCTTCTCAACACCAGTCATTTCTTTGTTAGAATAATGATAATAATTAGTGGCACAGCTACCACAATTGGCAAGTAAGTGCCAAGAAGAAATTTAAAAAGAAATCAAAATGAGTTTATTTAGAATCTTATACTGTTATGTATAATTTTAATTTCTTAAACTTTTTGTTGCTAATTAAATATGATTAAATTTATTAATCATATTTAATGATTAAATTTATTAATTCAATTATAAATAGCATACTAACAAAAAAGTAATGCCAAAAATAGTTACAATGAATAAGAATAAAACATAATAAAAGCCTAATTATATATATTTTCCAAATGCTGCAAAAAAATATTTCACTGAAATCAAAAATTTAACAATTAGAACAAGCGTTTTATCAGTAAAATTATACATTTTTAGGATAATATTTAAATATTTTTTTATTTATTTAAGAAAATATATTATCTACTTCTGTATCTATTATTTGTTTCAATACTGCGTTGATTTTTAAGTAAAAACTAATGCCTCTCTTCAGTATACAAAAAGAGTCTAATATGAATAAAAACAACTGATGAAGACCCAACGTCCAACAGAATGGACATTAAGAAATATATATCGTTTATTCTCTGAAATATACATTATATTACTTAAACTGCGATGTCATTTCATTGATACAACACTTAAAATTAGATGTCTGTAGCATTAAAATCAAAATACTTTTTTAAAATATATAAAATTGGCGTTTAAACTATCTGCGTACCGTTAACATAGTCTTCCTGTTGTTCCCTGCCACATTCAAATGATTAAAATACATATTTTGTTGCAATTTTTTTATTATTTCAGCGTACAGATAGCAGCACTAGACTTTTTAGTATAATGGGCAGCAAGTATTTACAAGTTCCAACTGAAATTAAGTATTTTACATAAAAAATAAAAATGTCCAATAGAATGGACGCGGGGTCTCAGGAGGGTATTATTTGTGTTCTAAGTTTAATGTGTTAACTACTGGTATGTGTTCAATATTTACCTTAAATATTTCTTTTAAAATACATACTTTCTCAAAAGTAGTTAGATTTTTTTATACTATTTTTCAAATTTTTTTCTAAATTTAGTGATAATACGTGGATATATAGTACTTAAAATTGATTATTTTTTGCTTCAATCCAGTCACATGAGACAAAAATAATTTTAGAAATGCGCAAAAGTATAATTTTTGAAGATTTCTTATTTTGCTTATATTCCATACCATCGGCTACAAGATTAATGGCTATTAGGATTTTGAAGTTATCTTTTTTAAGAACCCCTTTTTATTGATTATAATAAAAAAAGAAAACATCGGCTGCAAAATATCAACGAAAAATATTAATGCATTGATGAAATAAATATTGATATATAATGATTGTTCAAGATATATTGATTGTTCGTGATATTGTAACAGAAAATGTGATGCTTTGGCGAGTAATCTGTTTCAAAGTTTTTTAGGCGTATAAAAATGTTTTTTGTATTTTAGTTTTGCTTGTAAATTTATTCAAATCTTGTGAAATGTCAACTTGGATTCCTGGGGATAAACATATGTTTTCGAATTTTCATAAACTCATTACTGAATCAGAATTTTTTGAATAATATTTATAACTTCTATAAATTCTGTTACTGCTGTCATATATTTTCACAAAGTAGAATTGTAGAACATCAAAATCAAAAGCCGCTTGCTTTGGGACAATTGCGACTGGGTTAAATGTCTCAAGAAGCTTCAATGTCAGAATTTCAAAATATGACTGTAAAAAAAGAATGACTTTTTAAAGGGATATTTATTTTGAGCATGTTTCATACTCAAACCTCATCTGTTCTATAAACACAAAGTAATATTTCACAGCAATGCTTTGAATTCTGAAATGATGTCGGCCGCGCACAAAGAGTTTCTTTGCTACAAATCCTTTCGTTAAGTCAATATACTCAAAAGGAAGTGGTTCATCGTTATATATGTTATGCACGTCTTACGCCAGCATCTTTGGCCTCTAAACAGGTCAAGTTCGCGAGACTTGTAACTCCAAGGCTTCATCTGTGAGTAGAATACGAGAATTTTTCCCCCTTCTCTTTTGTTTAATATGAGGGTGGTTTTCTATCAGCTTTTAACAGACTTTTCCGCAAGAGTGGAAGTATTAATGAAAGAGTTAATAGATTTAGCCGCGATATACTTGATGGTTTTTCTCAGCTCGAAATTTTTTTTTATCGCCGAAGATTCTTTCAGAAAGGCAATTGATTAATAGACAGCAGATTATTAAAATCAGTGCAAAAGTTGGTTGTTAGAAACACTGTTGAATTGTGTCGAAAATTACTCTATTTAGCATTCAATTTTCGCAGATATTATATTGAATAGGCATTAAAAAAGTATTCTTCACCGAAAAGGACATAATGAATCTATATTGTATTTTAACAATTCTGAAATTTACTGAAAAGTGTTATAATTTTACATTAATATACAGGGTGTATCTGAAAAAGTGGACAAAACTGTACGGGGTGATAGAACGCAGCTATGCGAGCAAATTTCTTCATAGAATGTATGGTCGGAACGCAAGCGGTGAGAAGTTAAGAGGTAGTTTTCCCCTGTCCCAAAGCGATGAATGGGTCGAGGTGGTTCCATAGCTTCGTCACCAAGATCGCCGGATCTCTCGTGTTTGGACTTTTTCCTGTGGAGCCACATGAAAAGCCTAATCTACGAGTGCCCCATTGAAACAAATATGGATCTAGTCGCCAGGATTTCCCTTCTTGCCTGCGATATTAGGGAAACGGCTGGTGTCTTTGCAAATATGCGTCAGTCCCTATCCCGCAGGTGTGAAGCGTGCATTACAGCTGTTGAAAGATCTTTTGAGCAATTTCTTTCAGCATGTACAGTCGTGGAAAAAAAAAGTAAACACCCCTACTAACTCCTCAACAAATTATCGTAGAAGAAAGTTACTGGTACCGAACGATTGGAAATAAAGTCTACTTTTAAATGATGTATATAAAATTTGCTTAGGGGGCCATCTAAATATTAAAACAAACCATAACTTTGTTTTTTTTTCAATAGCAGTACACAATTCTGACAGCATAAATGAACTCTGCACCCTTCAATTAGTCTAAAAACAAATTTTTATGCAATTCGTACCATAAGTTTCCGAGAAATTAATTATATTAAAACGAGCGTATTTTAAGGGCTGTATCCAAATTGAAGTTCGGTACTCGTTTGTTAACCGAGAGAGCTGCCTTCTTGATCAAGGCACCTTAAGCAGTCAATTAATCCTGTTAGATTACAGGATAGCATAAGAAATTTCAAAATATTTAGTCACTTCTATCATAGACGGCCCCTTAAACCATCATTTTGCCGTTTTTTAAGCATAATTTGAAAACTACTTGGAAGAAAAACGTGAAATTTTGGATTTCCATAAAGCAGGACTTAATAAATCTGAATCCATAAAAAAATGGTAGGTTGCAATTCATAATTTCTTTTAAATATTAATTTCATAATTCATAATTCATATCAGAAAATTATAAAAATTGCAAATTCAACGTATTTATGTTTGGGTATATTAGTATTATTGCTACACAAAAAATTAAAACATTAGGATCAGAATTTCAGAAGTTATAAATAAAAATATGAAAATGTAATTTAACATTAGAAGCACTCAATTTTGAATGTTTATAATTCAAAAACTTATCATTCAAATGACTTGAAATTTTGTGTATACGCATAGTTTGAACCAAAGATTTGAAATATCTCGTTAAAATTGGGTATTGCCATTGAAAAAAATGAAGTTTGGATTCGTTTTAATATGTAGATGGCCCCCTAAGCAAATTTTATATACATAATTTAAAAGTAGAATTTATTTCCAATCGTTTGGTACCAGTAACTTTTGTCTATGATAATTTGTTGAGGAGTTAGTAGGGGGTGTTTACTTTTTTTCCCTACGACTGTACATTAATTACATTCATGTTAACAAACTGTTTTCAAAAGTATCTCCTACCATTCTTGTGTTAATTCTTTTACTGCGAGTGTGGAAAACTACCTTTTAACTTCTCGCCGCTTGCGTTCCGACCATACATTCTATGACGAAATTTGCTCGTATAGCTGCGTTCTATCACCCCGTAAAGTTTTGCCCTCTTTTTCACACACACCCTGTATATTTGTATTATAAAGCCAAAACATGTCCATGAGTAACGCTGACATCATATTGACGGAGGCCGGAGGCAACATCTGACTCATAAATTTCGCTTTTACTGCAATATGTTTTAGCTTCTAGACATCATACAATTTCAATATGTACACTGTGGAATAAGTACAAAATGTTCTTTCAAATGCAGTTCTTTAAAACCTGTATCTCAATTTACAGGTTTTTTTAGGGTTTGTAAAATAATTTTCAAGCATGAATTAAAAAACAATCTATATCTATTGCGTTAAGCCTGATTAAGAAGTATTAACTCTTTTACACCTACAACACAGTAAATAGCTCAACATTTGTTTCCGCTTAGAGTTCCATAAAGAAAACAACCCCATACAACCCCATCAATAAATAAATAAAATGTCAAAATAATATAAGCAAATCACAAACTTATCAGCTATGTAATCGAACTACACGCTTAAGTCACTGAAATTATCTGCATCAAAAAGGTTGCTGTAAGAAGAGAATTGGTGATTTCTCTTGCTTATATTAAATGTAAAAAATCTATTAGAGTTTTCAGTTTATAATTTTTACCCCATATTATCTGACCCGGGATGTCCGTGTTGGATCTTCTGGTTGCATTAATATCGCGAGAGATATTTCAACATTTCATTTTCAATATTTCTAATGTAAAGTTGCATTGTGTTACAGTTATTTCCAGTGTGAAGGTAAAATTTAACCAATGTTGGTATTTCATTGAAAGCATTTTCGATTAATGCAATATTCATCGATATGATATATGCATCGATAATTTATGACGCATTATTGTGTCCCATTATTATTAATATACCAACAAAACTCCAATTACCTGAATTCCACTCATCCAATTCGGAAAGCATCCGGGTCGATCCGATATCTGAAATAAAATAACTATAAAAATTAAGATGGCTTTTCAAAGAACACTCTGTTAAAAGCATTGAATGTTTATTTTAAAAATCACGCCTCATTTGATGATTGCAGTTCATGCTGTTCCAAAACATTTCTGTTACAATACGGGAAATCTATGTGGGCCTCAATTTTGGTTTCAAATGTAGCAAGAGTATGAGAGCAATTTATTTTTGTTGAAATGTTTGCACATTTACAAAATACTTAGGAAATATGTTACTGAATGTTTAGGAAAATATTGAAATTCATCAAATCAATTAACTTTACCAAATAAATAAATATATATACATACATACATGCATATGTTACCGTGAAAGACCGAAATCTGGAGAATTTCGACTTTCACCGGTGAATGTTAACATTCACATAATCGCTTGGTGTATGTCCAAAATATTTGCTAAATATCCTTATTTCTGACTCAGACCGGCAAATGTCGACATTAACTATGCACTAATGGTAAATGTTGAATATATCGGAAATTTGCATTTACTTCTCCGTATGTCAGGCGCGATCCTTAATATATTCATTAATATATAATAAAATATTTTAATCATCTGTAATCCAAAGGTATGCTGCACTTAGTTTTAGCAGAAATCACACCAGAAAGTATTTTAGAGTACTGTTCTTGAAAAAAATTAAAACAATTGTTTTCTCGTTTACTCTCAATTAATGTATTTAATTTTTCAAAGAAAAAAAATCACGGCTCACTGCAGTATTCATTCAATATGAATTAGGATATTGAATAGAAAAATAAAATTTAAGAAAACGTTGCGCGCACCATGAAACCTTGCATAAAACTGACAAAGCTGACTGACTCGCAGTAGGACAAAGAATTTGGCAACAGACTTGTAGCCTCTCTGTTGAACACCGCTTCTCTTTTTGACCTCCACCAGAGCATATCTGTGCTTGTCGACATTGATCGGTGATGGTTGGAATGCACAAGAATTTAATCAAATATTCGGTCTTTCACCGACGTATTTGGTATGTGTTGACATTTACCGGTGAAAGTCCACATTCTCCAATTCCGGTCTTTCACGGTAACATATATATTACGAAAATTAAATTTCCGCGCTTCATTAAAATTATGCCATAAAAATTCCCTATTTAACATGATTCTACAATCCTAGTTCATTAAGGTATTTCCTATCTTTAAAAATATTCCAATCATTTATTTTTCTATTTGAAATGCGTATTTTAGTATTTTACTTTTTTTTTCAAAATCTTTTCTAAAAAAGATTTTCCCTTGTTATGATTTGTTTCAAGATCTTTCATTTTTCAATCTTAAATGCCGATATGAATTCTATAAAAATTATATCTGTTTTGTACCATTTTCATTTTTTAGTTTTTCTCAACATCGTTTGGCGCGTTTTTTTCCGGCTAGCTCCATTTTTGTCCGCACTTAAAATATAGGTATGCGAGTATTCGGGCTGTTATTCAATCATGAATATATTTGCAGCGCCGTGAAAATCCCTCCGCTTAGAGGTTTAAAACGGCAAAACATGAGTGAAGAGCACAAAATTTCATGTTACCAGTTACTTTCAAAAACTTATCCCTGTCGTCTGGAAGCTATTATTTAATAGATTGATAGCATGACGTCTTTTTCAAAATGTAGTTGATGCTGGCATGACTAACTACTAAAGTTCAGTAATGAAAGTGTTGAAATATTCTATGGAACTCTGACGAATGCTTTTAATATTGCATTCCACTCGATTGATTAAATAAAAGTGTTTCCGTACGGATAATTCTGATCTCTTCTTAATGGAGAAACACTATACATTCGATCCAGTACGAAACGATTAATGACGATTGCAAATCTGCTGTTGTAGTATATATACTTAAGTATTTATCTACTAGATAAGTGGTAAAATGGCGTTGATCAAAGTTCCTGATCTCCAATGTCAGACGGGCGTCTTTTTTGCTGCTTTTTTGCTTAGGTGTTATCCATTCACAATTCATTCAGCATTGTGAATGGATAATACCTAAGCAAAAAAGCAGCAAAAAAGACGCCTATTTGACATTGGTCTTATGACCTCAGTTTTCGTCTGAATGTTACAAAATATCGTAACACACACACACACACACATATATATATATATACAAATTAGAGTAAAAAATAAAAAATAACGACATTTATTAAATGTTGTTTTTAAAATTTTAAAATTTCTTTTTCATATCCCCCAGTAAGGTATCAATCAGCATGACGTAAATATATTTCAAAAATAACCACTAAAATAAGTAACAAATTTAAAAGAATAAATGTTTTATTTTGCAATTTATTATATAATCGTCTATTCTACATCAAAACAAACTACAATAATGAAATAAAATTTGTGCTGAGCTGCGGTCAATAAAATACGCAAATTGCCGACATAACAGCTTTAGAGGTCTACACGGACCGAAATTTCCAGGCCCGGCCCTAAAAAAAGCTATCTTGGTTCAGACCGGCCCGGTGTAAAAGCTAAAACCTTCGCCTGACCCATGCAAAAAATCAATGAAATCAGGCTCGGTCCAGTTCAGATAGACCCGACAGAGGATTTTGAAGCTAATTTTGGGAAGATTTCATCGTTACTGAAATTGAGGTTGGGGTCTTAATACTTCAATATTAACATAGGATAAAAATATCAATTTATAAATATTTTTAAGTTCATTGTTAGATGTAAAATATAAATATCATATTTTTATTCGAGAAGAATTTTTTAAAAATTGTTTTGGGTGAAATCGATTTTTAAATAATATACTCGTATCTATTTTAAATGTGTTCATTTAGAATATATTTCAAATGCGAATATTTTTTTATAACTTTAAAAAATAAACTGTGAGTACTTTTAAAGGAATCAGAAAATTAATTGTTATTTATTTTTAAATTCTAAAAAGTTATGAAACAAAAAAAAAAGAAAAGAAAAGAATGAATAAATGAAATATTTCTCAGAAAAATTTACGATCAAGCTGGTAGAACTGATAAAAATGTAGCGCACCTGCGAATGAGAGATGTGACACATCCTTTTATATTCTAATGAAGAGCAGAAGCGGAATGTGTTACGGCAACTGTCACTTAGATATTTTAGGACTATTTCCATTTCATAGCTTCATCCTATCCGTGAAAGATAATAGGAATTTTATGATTTTGCATTTTTTTTTTAACACGAACACCTTGAAGTTCAGACGAGATCTGAAAATTCTTTCACGAAATGGGTTTATAGCACAATAGCTTGATTTTCTCCAACCTTTGTAGTAAACACGGCGAAATCAGATTTACAGACATCCCCCCCCCTTTTTTTTAGACATTTATTATTTTATTCATTAACTATTTTACATATTGATAAAATTTGTAAAGGCAAAGTAGAAAAAAATAACATGTCAAGTGCGAGTATTACTCGCGTACAGAGGGTTCCGTACTATAAATATATTAATTAGTAACTGGACATTGAATTACACAAATATATCACTAAAAGTTGTTATCTTTGCTTTAAAAGCCGATGGCGCATAGAGTATGCCGCCTGTGTCTTTATGTATATCCAAACTGTCCGTGTCTTTAAGTGCTAATATCCCGGCTAATTATTGAACTTCTTTTTTCGAAAATCATAATCATCAACCCTTTTATACTTCCGCGACGATAGGTACCTCGAGCGTCTCTCACCCTCTTTACTAAGTGTCCGCAAAGTGAAATTTGTGTATAGCGGAAAAATGCGATTTTCTCAAAAACTAGGTGACCTAGGGTAATCGATGTAGTTTTTCTGCAAGATTTAAGGGGACGGTGGAGCTTAAAATCCTTAAAAATAATTTTTTTTATTTTTGTAAATTTCAACTTAAATATTATTCAAGGGTACATTATACACATTATGGCATGCATTTATCACAAAAAAATTTAAAAAAAAATTTATTTTTGAGAAAAAAATGGAATTTTACGCGTCGTCTTAGAAATCTTCGAAATGCCCCATGCGTCTTCAATATCAATGAAAATCCCCAATATTTTTTATAAAAGTTTGGTTTATATATACAGGGTGATTCATAAAAGATGGGCAGAACTTTAAGGGGTTATAGTACACTTAAAGACAAATAATATTAAATAGGAGACTAAGGGTCCCAGACGTATTCCCAAGGAGATAGGGGGCATTAAAGTTTAGGGTCCGAAATTTCAAATGATTATAAAACATGGAAAAATTGGTCGATTCGTTTGCGGTTTTTGCAAAAAATTTTCTTTATGCCAGTATTTTCTTGAAATAAAATTTTAAAGTTCAATTTCAAAAAATGCCGATAGGGGGCGCTTTAGACTTTGGAGTAACAAACAACTATTTTTTAACGTTATATTTTGTATTTCTTTAAATGATTTCGAAAGCTTAGACTTAAACTTAAATTTTGATCTAAAAATCTGAGTCCTAACGAGTAGTTAAGTAGCATAAACTGAAATTTGAAATTTGAAACCCTTCTCCCCCCAGAACAAAAATCAGTTATTCCCGATCTTTGTGTCGTAGATTAGGCTCTTGCCGCGTTTTGCTAAAATTATTCTTTATGTCAGTATTTTCTTGAAAATAAATTTTAAAGAAAATTTTCAAAAAATTCCGATAGAGGGCGCTTTAGACTTTGGAGTAACGAACAACTATTTTATACCGTTATTTTTTGTGTCTCATTAAATGCTTTCTAAAGCTTAGACTTAAACTTAAATTTTCAGCTCAAAATCTGAATCGCTGAGCGTGGTTCAGTAGCGAGGGGAGGGGGTTCAAATTTCAACTTCTGAACATAGTTCAGTTTGCACTACTTAACCATGCCCAACGATTCTGTGCTGTGATACGAGGCAAAAATACAACTTTCGTCAAGGACTGCACAGTCGGAATTCACTCATAAAGGCACTGGCACAGTTGGAAACGTCGCTCATGCAAACGTTAAAGCTCCATTCCTGACGCTAGTCACCGGGTGAAGAAGGAAACAGAAAGTATGCAAATGTCAAATGGGGAAGAAGAAGAACACGTATGCAAAATTTCGACACGATTCAGGCATAAAAACCACTGAACGGTGAGTCAAGTGTAAGTCGCTGTAGTAATGAATCGGAAGATGGTGCCCTTCACGAATAAGGAAAAGGCTGCGATGCATTTAATTTACGGAGCGGCAGATGGAAATGGTGCAGAGGCACAACGAATGTACGGAGAGCGATTTCCCAACAGGCGGTTGCCTAACCGCAAAACTTTCGAGCGCTTGCACAGACAGTTGTGTGAGACGGGATCATTTCTCGCTTCCCGGTCGAATGCAGGTCGTGCAAAAAAGGACGAATCAGTAGTTGTTGCAGAAGCCATTCTGGATGTAGTAGCGGCGCAGCCAAGTACAAGTACACGAACAGTGGCTAGGCAGGTGGATACCTCACAGTCCATGACTTGGAGGGTACTGAAGGATGAACATTTGCTCCCGTTTCATGTGCAACGAGTCCAGAAACTGTCTCCAGGGGATTATCCGAATCGTATTGAATTCGCCAGGTGGTTTCTGCAGCAGAACGCGCTAAATCCACATTTTGGACGAACTGTGCTTTTCACCGATGAATGTACCTTCACACGTGAAGGTACATTTAACACACACAATGCACATGTATGGGCGGATGTCAATCCACATGCTACGTATCCACATGCTCATCAGAGACGCTTTTCCATCAATGTTTGGCAGGAATCCTCGGAGACCACCTAATCGGACCGTACCTTCTTCCTGAACGCCTCAACGGTAAAACATACCTCACATTTCTGCAACATGTGCTGCCAGACCTGTTAAACGTTGTTCCTCCACGCATCCGGCGGGTCATGTGGTTCCAGCACGATGGAGCGCCAGCCCATTACGTACGAGACGTCCGCAACTATCTGGACATCACATTTCCGAACAGATGGATTGGTCGAGGTGGTCCTGTTGCTTGACCTGCTCGCTCGCCAGATCTTTCACCCCTCGATTTCTTTTTTTGGGGACGATTGAAGGCTCTTATGTATGAGACACCCATTGAATCCCCCGAGGAACTGGTCGCCAGACTTTCCGCCGCTGTAGGGGAAGTGCTCGAAAAGCCTGATGTTTTCGCGAATGTTCGCCGTTCCATTCTTCGCCGTTGTTCTGCGTGCATAACCTCTGGTGGTCACAATTTTGAACATTTATTGTAATTACATGTTAATAAATATGCTTTGGTAACATAATCCTAATTTGTGTCTTTTTACCTCGTATCACAGCACACAATGTGTGGACATGGTAAACTGAACTGTGCTCAGGAGTAGAAATTTCAAACCCCTCTCCCCAGAAACTTAACCACGTCTAACGATTCAGATTTTGGGCTGAAAATTTAAGTCTAAGCTTTAGAAAGCATTTAATGAGACACAAAAAATAACGGTATAAAATAGTTGTTCGTTACTCCAAAGTCTAAAGCGCCCTCTATCGGAATTTTTTGAAAATTTTCTTTAAAATTTATTTTCAAGAAAATACTGACATAAAGAATAATTTTAGCAAAACGCGGCAGTAGTTAGAGCCTAATCTACGACACAAAGATCGGGAATAACTGATTTTTGTTCTGGGGGGAGAAGGGTTTCAAATTTCAAATTTCAGTTTACGCTACTTAACTACTCGTTAGGACTCAGATTTTTAGATCAAAATTTAAGTTTAAGCCTAAGCTTTCGAAATCATTTAAAGAAATACAAAAAATAACGTTAAAAAATAGTTGTTTGTTACTCCAAAGTCTAAAGCGCCCCCTATCGGCATTTTTTAAAATTGAACTTTAAAATTTTATTTCAAGAAAATACTGGCATAAAGAAAATTTTTTGCAAAAACCGCAAACGAATCGACCAATTTTTCCATGTTTTATAATCATTTGAAATTTCGGAACCTAAACTTTAATGCCCCCTATCTCCTTGGGAATACGTCTGGGACCCTTAGTCTCCTATTTAATATTATTTGTCTTTAAGTGTACTATAACCCCTTAAAGTTCTGCCCATCTTTTATGAATCACCCTGTATAAATAAAATCAAGCATCGAATTTTATATATTTCAATTTAAAGGTTAAAAAGAAAATTCAAAATTTCAAAAATTTTTCGAAAAAATTTCAAAATTTTTCAAAAAAAAATTTTTTTTTAACCTTTAAATTCAAATATGTAAAATTCGATGCTCTATTTTATTTCTATATATAAATCAAACTTTTATAAAAGATATTGGGGATTTTCATTGATATGGAACGCGCAGGGGGCACTTCGAAGATTTCTAAGACAACGCGTAAAATTCCATTTTTTTGTCAAAAATAATTTTTTTTAAATCTTTTTTTGTGATAAATGCATGCCATAATGCATATAATGTACCCTTGAATAATATTTAAGATGAAATTTACAAAAAATAAAAAAAAAAAAAATTGAAAAAATTTGAAATTTTGAAAATTTTTCGAAAAAATTTCAATTTTTTTCAACTTTTTTTTTTTAACCTTTAAATTCAAATATGTAAAATTCGATGCTCTATTTTATTTTTATATATAAACCAAACTTTTATAAAAAATATTGGGGATTTTCATTGATATGGAAGACGCATGGGGTATTTCGAAGATTTCTAACACGACGCGTAAAATTCCATTTTTTTTCTCAAAAATAAATTTTTTTAAAATTTTTTTGGGATAAATGCATGTTATAATGTATATAACCCGTAAGGCATGGTGACGTCACGGCGACGTCGTTGTGAAGTCACACTGTGATTTTGTGACCGTCGATGTGACGTCACGTGACGTCGATGTGACGTCACAGTGACTAGAATGCGAGGTCGTTATGGCCGTTTTAGAGGTCGTTTGTGACGTCACATTGTGACCACGCTGTGAAGTCACGGTGTGACAAATTTGTGAAAAAAGTGTCATTTCTGACTATTTTGGCATTGACTTTGTGACAAACCTGTGACGAAAGCGACAATGCTTTGAAGTCACACTGTGACCAATTTGTGAAATATGTGTCATTTGTGACGAACTTGTCATAAACACTGTGATTTCAAATGAAAATCAAATTTCAAATTAATTGCTTAAAAGACGCAAATAGTGAAAAAGATTCCATGCTGGGACTCGAACCCGGGCCATTAGTACAGCGCACTGACATTCTACCGACTAAATCACATGGAACGATACCCAGGCTGGAAAATTTCTCACTATTACATGATGGCGAGGCTACAAACTCAGCACAAGATGGAATATTTAGCGTGAGCCACCAACATGATGCAAACACGAAACTTAATTAAATCCAGCATCGATTGAAATTATATTAATACTTGGAAATTTTTCCAGAGAGAACCATTCGGCTTGCATACAATATTTCAAATGAAAATCAAATTTCAAATTAATTGCTTAAAAGGCAATTTTAATTAGAAATGTTGTATGCAAGGCGAATGTTTCTCCCTGGAAAAATTTCCAATTATTAATATAGTTTCAATCGATGCTGGATTTCATTAAGTTTCGTGTTTACCCCATGTCGGTGGCTCACGATAAATATTTCATCTTGTGCTGCGTTTGTAGCCTTGCCAACCTGTAATAGTGAGAAATTTTACAGACTGGGCGTCGTTCCATGTGGTTTAGTCGGTAGAATGTCAGTGTGCTATACTGATGTCCCGGGTTCGAGTCCCGTCATGGAATCTTTTTCACTATGTTGGCCTTTGCGCCTTTTAAGCAATTAATTTGATATTTGATTTTCATTTGAAATATTGTATATAAGGCGAAGGATTCTCTCTGGAAAAATTTCTAAGTATTAATACAGCGATGAATTTTGAAATAACCTTTTGCTGTAAATATAAAATCTTATCTTTTTACCGTACTTTTTAGCAAAATATCGCTATTTTGGAGTCTTATTCTTCTAAAACATTTTAAATTTTTCCACTTAAAAAACAATGCTTATCAACTGACATATTTTTTTATTCAGTTCTATGATTGATATTAAGTTCTATGCTTGATATTGAGTTCAAGCTTGATATTTAGAATGTGTAAATTTTTTAATTTGTTGTGATTTGTCATTGCTTTATTAAATACGAACATGGAGACTAACGGATATTAATACAACTATTATTTATAGAGCGGCATGATAAGCGATATTTATTTAAATTTTTTATTCCAGTGTATATTATATTTTATGAATATGAGCTAAATAGATTTGGTATGTTTTATAGGAAAAGACTGATGTGGGAAATAGAAAAAAAAAAACGAGTAAGAAAAATCATGCGTTAATCATAGATTATAAAATACTTTCCAACACTTTCTGAATGCTTTAACAAGACATCGTAATTTAGGGAAATGACGTAAATATGATAACTAAGTAAACATTTTAGAAAATTCTTAAAATATTTGAAAAATTGATTTCAGCAGTTACCGTCCATAGCCAAATATGTTTTCCAATTCTTTTGAACAGCCCTGTATTTGATCTGTAGGTTGATACACTGAGAAAAATGAAGTACTCAAAAATAAGTAAACCGACGTACTCATATCGAATTGAATATTTTTGATAAAAAATGAACCCATGCTTTCTCCATTTTGAAACATCACATGTTATCAAACCCAAACAAACGAATAGTTTTGTACCCTGTAATGGTTCATTTCATTTATGGCGGCATAAATGATGTTTATTAATGTAAATATTAAATTATGCACAGCATTTTAAAAATAATTTAAAAGTGCTTGGAAATAATGCTCTTGTCATAAAAATATTCGATTTGAGTATCTTGTTAAGAATTTTGCTATTTTTCTTAATAAATAATCAATTGAACATTTCTTGTTAAGAACTTTGAACGGGAAATAAATGTCAGTACATTTTTACTTTAAATTTTAGGTTTTCTTTTTTTTTTTTTTTGGGGGGGGGGGGGGGGGGGGCAGTACATAACGATTCATATTTGATCACAACCACTGAATAAAAAATGAGTACATGTGTTTCTCAACTTTGAGTACATTTGGATCGGAGCTATTTTGAGTATGTGACGCATTTAAAATTGAGTACTTTTTACTCAATTTTGACTTCCCATTTTTTTAAGTGTATATATACTATATAATGGGAAAATCTAGTTTAGCAAGAAAACGCCTAACAGGTTGAAATTCTTTTTCAGCAATTTATACTAATGTATGGAAACATACTTGAATACTTTTGTACAACCCTGTAGTTTACCTAGAATCTTTATTACACGCCACTATTTAGTTAAAATTTAATTCAAACTAAGACACTCTTAAAACTGCTGAAATCACATTTCCAGAAATTATAATTTATAGACAGCCATCTATCCAATTCTTTACCTGACCCTGTATATCATTTTATCTATATTCTACAAACATTTCTTGGTAAATTAAATGCAGTTCAGCAAAAAAAGCATATCTCATTTAAAAACAACCTTTAAGCAATTTGCGCCCATACCCAGTAATCCTTACGAATACTTTTGTGTATCCTTGTATAGGAATTATAGCATTTATATACACCATATACTATGCATAAATATAGTGAATCATAAAAGCGCATATCATAATTAAAAATACATTTCCAGCAATCATCGCTAATGAACAGTACTTCGGATACAATATAGTATCTGAAATATTTTGTGTGTCCCTGTAAATGCTATATACGTATTATTCTTATTATACATGAAATAATTTATAGTATGTAAACCTCAGCGACATATATCAATTTCATTATATATGAAATAGTTTAACATAATTAAAGTATGCCGCAAACAATTCCCTCCACCCCTATATCATTATGTATTTGAATTCCTTTTGTTAGCCCTGTAAATGAACAATAACTATTTTTTGCATCGCATAGTCAACAGAATACATATTTTAGTGCACTTCATAAATGCATATAAATTTTATTCTGTTTGAAAGCGTGCGTAAAATCATAAAAAAAATCATTTTAAACGATTTTTTCCCATAGGCTGTAATGTAACGGAAAAATTTTGGCTGTCCCTGTAAATGAACAAAGCATGCTACAAACTTCATTACAAATAGGTATCGTGCTATGGTAAACGTCAATAACATTCAAAAATTTCAGGGCAATCCGAGTATATTTTCGAGAGTTAGAGTGCGGACAGACTGCTAGACGGACAGACGGAGAGACAAACCGAAGTCATAAGCACTTTTCAACTTGTGTCCTATATTATGTATCCTGTATTATATGAACTTTTAAAAAATATATACTAAGCAGTTTAATCTATAACTTCCCATCAGGCATGAAAAACACTTTGTTTCAAAGCTTAAATATCATATTTTACTTTTTAGTGCCAATAATTACGCGTGTCATAAACGTAGAAAATGAATTTACAATAGAAGAAAATTTAATAACCGATTCAGAATGTCTATAATTAAATGTTTGATTAAAATCACAAACAGAAAAAATGCTTACATACAATTAAAAAAAATAAATATACCAATTTGAAAAACACTAAAAATAATAATTAGTATTTATAATTGTAATATTAAACAACAGCAAACTCAATAGATAAATTAAATGCATTATTAGATTTAACAATATCTCAAAAATATTTCCATATGGTATAAGGAATTCCTATTATTTCATAATTTCGGCAAATGCTAAATCTGAAAACATTGGTCTGAAGATTTAGGATTTTGAAAGATAATTTAAAATATTATTAGCACTAAAAGAAAATTCTTTCAAATGTTTCACTACTGTAATATGTAAAAATACAGTTTCCCAGTATAATGTTAATTTCTAATCTGAAACAGTTTCGTAATCTCATGATAATCGAACATCATATTTAACCCCAAAATAATAATAACTATAAGTGTTAGTAATCAAAAAATAGTAAGAATCCGATAAAATAATTCCAAATCATTGTCGTTCCATACATTTTCAATCTCAAGTAAGAGTAAATTAATGTTTATATTAATTCCAGTATGAATGTAGGCATGCACAGTCTCTGCGAGTTTTTTTTTTTTCCAAGCGATGGCAGATTAAGATATTTTTCTTTACAGTTATCGAATTTGAAAATATCGCTAGTGACAGTTAAAGATCAGTCTCTTACAAATATAACATAAAACTATTTAACTCATATGTACAAATCAGGAATAAAATATTTAAATTAAATAAAACTTACATATACGTTCTATTAATATCCGTGTATCCTATAATGGTCATTTCCTTATCTTAAAATGTTGTAGACGTGGTGAAGGTGATGTTCTAAAAACAGTGAACTATTTATTTCCCGCGTCTTCTCATGTTTATTTTTTTGTGGGCAGACGATTTTCAAGCAGATGGTCTGGTACAGATTATTTGTTTTTGCATGCAAGAGATATGAAACTTGAATGCGCAGTAATTTTCTGAAAGTATGGTTAATTAAAATTTTGTATTTGAAGAAATGTCCAATGTATTTAAGCTTTTCTTTTTATCCGTACCAAATAATTCAAGTTAAAATGTATTTTAAAGTTCCTTTTTTCTAAATAATTATAATAATAATATTCATAATTAGAGTTTATTAGATATACCATTGTTTAAATTTTCAAAAGGCGTAAAAATAAATTTAATGGTAATAACGAGCCCCCCCCCCCTTTTTTTTTCTTTTTTTTTTAAAGTAAAGTTTGTTTTGCACAAATTTTGTATATTTCTTTTATTTTCGGAAAATGCTAATTTTATTAAAAAAGTCTGAAAGAAGTAGAATTTATGACTTGAATACAAATTATAAAAATATTCTGAAGCAAGAAATGCATAGATGACTAAACTCTGAAGACTCTTTCTACGTGCTCATTAAAAGGTGCAGATTTAACTGTAATAGAAATTTTTTATTTTGAAACCACAGAAGTGTTTCGAATAATCCTGGTCGGTAAAAAAAGAAATAAATAAATAAATTTCCTCCCAGCAAACTAAATATGTAAAGTGTATAAATTTAATATTCCTAATTCTAAATATATTATCCAAATGCTAGATAAAATTGAAATCATGAAAAAGTATACATTCACTATCTTAGATATCAAATTGATAAAATATAGCCTGAAAATTTAGTTTATTAATGCTTGTATCGTGCACTTTATTTATTATGCCCCCCCCCCTCCCCTTTAGTGACAGAATTTACCATTTGCTATCCACTAATATATTTTTTTCCTTATGCCATGTAACTCGTGACTGTTTAAAATATTTCTCTTCATTTTCAAAGATTTTTGAAGTTCATATTTTTTGTCACACTGTGACTTACAATATGGTGGTTTTTTTGTCACATATGTGACGTGAAGTACGTTACATATCAGTGACCTAACAATTTTTTTTAATTGCCAGAAAAACATAATTTTACAGTAAATAACATGTTTTAAAGAATTTTCGTAATTTTTTAAAGTTTTCTAAGAAGTTCACATCTCAGTCACAATGTGACATCACTGAGTGGTGGCATTTTGGTCACAGATGTGACGTGACCACAGTGACTTACAGTGACGTCACAACGACGTCACCGTGACCGTGCATGCTATGAGGGAATGTACCCTTGAATAATATTTAAGTTGAAATTTAGAAAAATAAAAAAAAATATTTTTAAGGATTTTAAACTCCACCGTCCCCTTAACCCTTAAATGCCTGATTTTTCAAAAATCCTTGTAATAATGTTTTACGGCTTTCCTTTTTTAAATAAATCATGGGAAAAATACTTAAAAAATCATATTTTGTTTTAAGTATGATTTACGGCTAAGAAACAATTTGTTACTAATCGGCAATATAGGTCTTTAATTGAAAAAATAATTTTCCTTGATAAAATTTTATAATATTAAACATACAAGAATTTTAGGAACTATAATAAGAAATAAATTTTACTTGCTCACTGCAGAACAAAATAGAGTATTTCGAAAGCTTCCAAACGAAACAAAAAGAACAAGTAGCAAGAATTGAAAAAATAAATCTATCTTTATTCTTAAACAGCACAAGTGTTGCCATCTACATGTTGAAAATTGATTTAATAATGTTTATAGAATGTATTTTATTGGCAACATTAGGCATTGTAGCTTCAATATTATTCTAATAGTATTTTAAAGCTTAAATTGGGTATGTTGCCGAAAAGCAACACACGGCATTTAAGGGTTAAATAAACTTCTACTACACCAATTTTTTTCGTAATTTTAGCTTTAGTAGATTCGGAAATTGAGGGGGGGAGGGAGGGATATATTTTTGCACTACATTTTTGACGACATCTCTGAAAATATAATCCTTCTATATATATAAAAAAAGTAACGCTTTGGAAATGGAAGAATGAAAATCTGCGTAGATACCGCGAAACGCATCTGATTGGTCAGAACTTTCTGACGCTATAAGGGTGTTACCAGGGGAGGGGACCCAGGACTTTCGTCAAACATCGCCAAGTTTGTTGCCAATTTGGCGATATATCGCCAAATTTGGCGACAAAAATTAGTCGCCTAAAGAGACGGCAACTTGGCGCTATTTCCAGTATTTCGCCAAATTTCCATAGACACCCATTGAAATCCAATAGGGTTTACTTGCTTGCGGAAAATCAACAAATTAGATATTTCAATGCAACAAAAACTAATAGTAGCTTATAAATAGAGCTTAATTGAACTATATTTACATTATTTTTAAGCACAAACGCTAACTATTTACACTATACGTAACACTATATATATAATTTTACACACACATGTTGGCGGAAAAAGGGCGGCGATATGAAAATTTCAGAGAACAGGAGATTTATTTGATAGGATTATTTACTGTAACTACAAAATAGCGACTTCATTAGGAAGATAAGGAAAAACAAATCCAAGTAACTTTAATAAATTTGTTACTTTTTAATTTTAACATATTTTTTAAATTTACAATATTTTTAATTTTATATATAAAATTATTAAAAAAATTACCCAAATAAAAGGAAAACGATTTACAGAGGTTCAGAGTTTACAGAGAGATCGACACTGGTTTTTTAAATTATAATTCAATCTTTTTTAAATCCGATCAAATTAGCGTCCTTTTAGAATCTGGCGTGTCTGAACGGGGGTTGGCGAGCGTTGCTCGTAGGGGGCAGAGCCTAAAATTAAAACAAATGTATTTTTGAGTTCGGCATTACAAGAGCTTTTACACGACACACACAAAAAAAAGATTTTTATTTTCAAGTAACTTAATTACCACCCCCCCCCCCCCCCTACATTTTTCTTAAATATATTTCAGAAATGTTAACGATCTATAAATATGTGGGTCAATAGCCTTTATTGCTCCTAACCAAATTTGAACGTCCTCATTTCATAGTTTACGAGAAAAACGGCTATGATAGATGGACAGACAGACTGACAGACACACGAGTGTTCTTATAATGGTTCCGTTTTTACTTTTTAAGAACGGAATCCTAAAAAGCATTATCAAATCAATTACACTGGTCGGAAAAAGAAAAAATCCTCCCTGCGGTACAAATATGTAAATTGTGCAAATCTAATATTTCGAAATCTAAATACTATAACCTTCAAATTGTCCAATCGCGGACCATTTTTCTGAGAAACAGTTATATGAGTGGTTTATAACCATAGTAGTCCAACTCCATTTTGAAAAAAAAAAAAAAAAAAAAAAAAAGAGATAGTCTATTTAGAATATGTATAATATCTGTTTTCACATACTTCCTCATATACTTCACTTGTTTACAGACTTGGTTAACTGTGGGAGTGGATAAAACAGTGTTTCTGCACCTTCTAAATGGATTATCTCATTCTTTTTTTTCAAAATGAACTTGGCCTACTCTGGTTGTTAACCCCTCGTATAATAACAACAAATAGTGAAGGATTATATTAACTTTCAATGCTAAATAAAACTGAAATCGTGAAAAAGGTATTTTCACTGTCTTATTACAGATAACAAATCGATAAAATACAGCCTGAAAATCTAGTTTGTTGACACTTGTATCGTGCATTTGTTTTGGCGTGCCGCCCCCCCCCACACCCCCTCTCTCCTTTCGTGTCAGAATTTAGTATTTGCTATCCACCAATTTATTTTCAATCCTAATGTCGCTGTTACTCGGGTAATGTTTTTTATATATTTATTTATAGGTAATTTACGTATCATTATATATACATTTTATTAGTTACACTATTTATAGTTATGTTTCAGCAAGGCATAAAACGACTTAATTTTAAACGCTAGCCCTCCTTCCTAAAAAATGGTACGTAGCACAGTAATTTCATTGCCGTAGTTTGATTTGCTAGCGTAAAAGCTATAAGAATCAATCGCTGTTTTAACAAGCAGTATTTTGGGGCAATTCATCTCAAATAAAAATTCAATGCTATCGATTTTTACATCAACACAACAGATTTATTATGTTTTAGTTGAATCAGGATCGCAGAAGATTCCTCATCCCTCACTATTATTTTTATTTATTGAAAAATAAAAAGATTGTTAAGTTTATTGTATGCATTGAAATATGCTGTATGTAAGTATGTTATAAGTATAATTATACAGTAGAACCTCTTTTATCGGAAACTCTTTTAACCGAAATCCATTTTTAAAACTTTTTCTTTTGTACTAACACATTCCTTGTGCCCAAAATCTATTTTGAAAGCTTATATATATATATATATATATGTGTGTGTGTGTGTGTGTGTGTGTATAACCATTAATTAAACATTACCGACCATCATCAAAAACCGCAATATTGTGATTGAAATGACAATAAAAATGGATGCCACAAATCTATAATATACAACTGTATGTATAAAATAAAGTGCCTTATACTTAATTACAAGAATTAATATGGAAGAAAAAAAGAAGAATATGGATACCGAAAAAAATAATTGAAAAACTTATATATTGAATTACGTTTTCAAGAGTACAGAATTCAATGATATAAGCAAATCGGTTGTTTTCTGTGACAAAAAAAGCTAAAAGCTGAATTTTTTTTTCTCCTGTACTCAAACAACCAATATGACCAAAACAATAGTTTCAAGATGAAAACAGAATAATATCAAATGGCATGAAATGGAAAAAACAATATAACCTTTTAAATATGTAATTTATAGCATAAAAAATAGAAATATTACACAACATACCGAATAAAATCCCAGTTGTTTTCAAAATATCTTCCTGCACATGGTATCCAATAGCACGTTAAGATTAAGGTGAATTAAACAGTTAAGTTAACACAGAAATTAAAACCTATAGATTCAGTTAATTCATTTTGAAATACCGTGATAAATTCAATTAATATAATATAAATAGAAAATAATTACAATATTTAAAATACCTAAAAACACTATTAAATTGTTTAATTTCTATTTTACAATATTGCCAATATCCAGCGTTTAATACCACCTGGTGTAAAAAATTAAAATTATTATTCTAACAAAATTTTGGTGCTGCCATCTATTATGTTATTTTAAAACTATTATTATTATTATTCAAATGTTACAAGAAGAACCTAATAAAAGCTAATGAATTTAAAATATATCAACTGCATTACCACACAAATCCTAATATATAAATAATACCATACTATATATCATTATTCAAAAAAATTAAATAAATGAAATGTTAATAAAGTTCTTTCAATATATTCTATTACCTAACCCATTTAATCTACACTGAGAAATTAAATAATTTTATAACATTGATAATATAAAGAATATAGCTATATGCTATAACATAAAATAAATTATATATAATAAAAATATAAAAAAACTTTAATAATTACTATTAATTATAAAAAATAACAAATTAATAAAATGAACAGGAAAAAAAATGGATGTTTATAGAAGATTGTCAGATTCTAGGATTCCCAATTGCCTGAAGATCACTAATATAGTGTGTGGATTATCTTCATATTAGCCATAAAAAAGCTAAAAAATATGATTGTGACAATCAAACACATTAAACCGATAATTAATCATGGGATACAAAGTTGAAAAATAAAACAATATTAATAAGTATAGAGGAATAATAATAAAAACTAATTACCCATTTTTAATACATGCAGTATAACATTAGTTATCTATACTCCTATTATAAAGAGGAAAAAATTGTTTATTTGTAGGAGGTAAGCTCAGGAACTACCGAACCGATTCCAAAAGTAATGGTATCAAAATGATGGTGTTAGTCCAACTTAGAACATAGGCTATATCTTATGTCGGTGCCACTACCGCATAGGGGGTGCAGGAGCAAAAAACGTTCTAAAAATGCGATTTTTGCGTTACTGAAGGGCCTAGAAATGTGAAATTTGCAATATTAGTTACTTATAAGATATAAATGATGTCTAAGAGCAGTTCTTAAACAATTCGAAATTTAAAAGGGGTGAAAATGCACAAAAAGCGTTCTAAAAAACGTTCTAAATGGTAGTTTCTACATAATCTCAGGAAATACCAAACCGATTTAAAAAATATTGGTGTCAAAATGATAGTGAAAACGTTTGCTCCAAGATAGGCTATGTTTTATGTCGGTGCCACTACCCCAAAGAGGGTGTAGGAGCAAAAAACGTTCTAAAAATGCAATTTTTGCGTTACTGAAGTGCATAGAAATATGAAATTTGGAATATTAGTTACTTATAAGATATAAATGATGCCTAAGAGCAGTTCTTAAACAATTCGAAATTTAAAAGGCGTGAAAATGCACAAAAAGCGTTCTAAAAAACGTTCTAAATGGTAGTTTCTACATAATCTCAGGAAATACCAAACCGATTTAAAAAATATTGGTGTCAAAATGATAGTGACAACGTTTGCTCCAATAGGCTATGTTTTATGTCGGTGCCACTACCGCAAAGGGGATGTAGGATCAAAAAACGTTCTAAAAATGCGATTTTTGCGTTACTGAAGGGCCTAGAAATATGCAATTTGGAATATTGGTTACTTATAAGATATAAATGATGTCTAAGAACTGTTCTTAAACAATTCGAAATTTAAAAGGGGTGAAAATGCAGAAAAAGCGTTCTAAAAAACGTTCTAAATGGTAGTTTCTACATAATCTCAGGAAATACCAAACCGATTTAAAAAATATTGGTGTCGAAATGATAATGACAACGTTTGCTCCAAGATAGGCTATGTTTTATGTCGGTGCCACTACCCCAAAGGGGGTGTAGGAGCAAAAAACGTTCTAAAAATGCAATTTTTGCGTTACTGAAGGGCCTAGAAATATGAAATTTGGAATATTAGTTACTTATAAGATATAAATGATGTATAAGTACAGTTCTTAAACAATTCGAAATTTAAAAGGGGTGAAAATGCACAAAAAGCGTTCTAAAAAACGTTCTAAATGGTAGTTTCTACATAATCTCAGGAAATACCAAACCGATTTAAAAAATATTGGTGTCAAATTGAAAGTGACAACGTTTGCTCCATGATAGGCTATGTTTTATGTCGGTGCCACTACCCCAAAGGGGGTGTAGGAGCAAAAAAGTTCTAAAAATGCGATTTTTGCGTTACTGAAGGGTCTAGAAATATGAAATTTGAAATATTAGTTACTTATAAGATATAAATGATGTCTAAGAACAGTTCTTAAACAATTCGAAATTTAAAAAGGGTGAAAATGCACAAAAAACTTTCTAAAAAACGTTCTAAATGGTAGCTTCTACGTAATCTCAGGAAATACCAAACCGATTTAAAAAATATTGGTGTCAAAATGATAGTGACAACGTTTGCTCCAATATAGGCTATGTTTTATGTCGGTGCCACTACCCCAAAGGGGGGTGTAGGAGCAAAAAACGTTCTAAAAATGCTATTTTTGCGTTACTGAAGGGCCTAGAAATAGGAAATTTGGAATATTAGTTACTTATAAGACATAAATGATGTCTAAGAACAGTTCTTAAACAATTCGAAATTTAAAAGGGGTGAAAATGCGCAAAAAAGCGTTCTAAAAAACGTTCTAAATGGTGATTTCTACACAATCTCAGGAAATACCAAACCGATTAAAAAAATAATGGCGTCAAAATGATGGTGAAAACCCTTGCTCCAACATAGGGTATGTTTTATGTCGTTGCCACTACCCCAAAGGGGGTGCAGGAGAAAAACGTTTTAAATTGCGGTTTTTGCGTGGCGGAAAGGCCTTGAATCGTGAAATTTAGAATGATAGTTAGTTATAAGATATCAATGATCTCTAAGGACATTTCCTAAAAAAGTCGAAATTTAAAAGGGGGGTCAAAATGCGCAAAAAGCGTTGTAAAAAACGTTCTAAATTGCGATTTCTAGCAATCTCAGGAAATACTGAACCGATTTCAAATATAATGGTGTAAAAATGATGGGTACAGATCTTGCTCTAAGATAGACTATATTTTATATCTGTTTCCACTACCCCAGAGGTGACGCAGGAGCAAAATGAGCGAAAAGCGTTCTAAAAACGTTCTAAATGCCGATTTGTCACCAATATCTCAGGAAAAATCAAACTGATTTCAAAAGTAATGGT
Organism: Maratus speciosus; assembly: GCA_963932465.1. NCBI lineage: Eukaryota > Metazoa > Arthropoda > Arachnida > Araneae > Salticidae > Maratus > Maratus speciosus. The sequence goes on along the minus strand of OZ010790.1, from coordinate 434,999,715 downwards.
AATAAATTGATGCTGACAGCCTCTGCTCTAACATAGACGCTATTTTAAGTCGGTATCACTATCACCTAGAGGTTGCAGGAGCAAAAAAGCGTTCCAAATTTCGATTTTTGTGATCGGTAGGGGCTAGCAACTTAAAATTAGGCAAGGTGCATATTTATTACATATAAATGATCTTTAAGAACAGTTTCGAAAAAATTGGAAATTTAAAAAGAGTTGAAAATGCGCGAAAAGCGTTCTAAAAACGTTCTAAATTGCGATTTCTACTCAATCTCTGGAAATTCCAAAGCTATTTCAAAAGTAATGGTTGCAAATCAATGGTGACAGTCCCTGCTATAACATAGGTTATATTTTATGTTGCTGTCACTACCATCTGAGGGTTGCAAAAGCAAAACATGTTCTAATTTGCGTTTTTTGCATAACTGAAGGGTCTAACACTTTGAAGTATGGCATAGTATTTACTTACAAGATGCAACTGCTTGCTAAGAACTGTCGAAAGAAAATTTCAAATTTAAAAAGATGAAGTGAGCGAAAAACGTTATAAATTACAATTTTTATGTAATCTTATCAAATATCAAACCGCTTAAAAAAACTAGTATGTTGTGGCCATCACAAAACTTTCTTCTATCTCATACTTGTCAATACTTCAAAATTCATTATCACAGTGCATCTATGCTCATCATGAGGATTCTAAAAAGATGAAATTCCGTGCATTAGTTCTTGAGATATTACTGTCCATGAAATCGTGTAAATCCATCAAAATGCAGCATAGCAGCGCCACCTATTGGGTGATTTACACCAGACCCTAATTATCATCCACATGTGTCAATGTCTAACTGAATATGAAGTTCGGGGAAAATCCGTGCATTAGTTCCTAAGATAGAGCTATTGCGCAAATCATGACAAATGCAGCATAACAGCGCTACCTGTTGAGCGATTTACACAACCACATAATCAGCATCAACATTTATCAAGGTGTACTTGAATCTGAAGTTTGATGAAAATTCGTGCATTAGTTCTTGAGATAGAGCTATTGAGGAAATAGTACAAAATGCAGCATAGCAGCGCCACCTATTGGGCGATATTCACCAACACGTAGTCAGCATCATTTCATATCAAAGAGTAACTTAATCTGAAGTTTGATGAAAATATGTCCATTAGTTCTTGAGATACAGCGATTGAAGAAACCGTGAAAAATACTGTATAGCAGCGCCACCTGTTGAGCGATTTACACCAAAATGTACAAAATGTCAATTCATATCAAGGATTAACTGATTCTGAAGTTTAGTGAAAATTGTTGCATTAGTTCTTCAGATACCGCTATAATGGAAATTCTGAAAAGTGCAGCATAGCAGTGCCACCTGTTGAGCGATTTGCACCAAAACACAAAAAGCACTAATTCATATCAAAGTATACATGAATCTGAAGTTTGTTGAAAATCCAAGCATTAGTTGTTGAGATAGAGCTATTGCGGAAATTGTAAAAAATGCAGTATAGCAGCGCCACCTGTTGAGCGATTTGCACCAAACTGTACAAAACTTCAATTCACGTCAAGGATTAACTGAATCTGAAGTTTGATGAAAATCCGTGCATTAATTCTTGAGATAGAGCCACTGCGGGAATTGTAAAAAAATGCAGCATAGCAGCGCCACCTGTTGAGCGATTTGCACCAACATGTAATCAGCATCAAGTCTTATCAAGGACTAACTGAATCTGAAGTTTAATGAAAATCCGTGCTTTAGTTCTTGAGATAGAGCCATTGCGGAAATCATAAAAATGCAGCATAGCAGCGCCACCTTTTGAGCGATTTACACCAACACGTAATCAGCATCAAGTCATATCAAGGACTAACAGAATCTGAAGTTTTATGAAAATCCGTGGATTAGTTCTTGAGATAGAGCCATTTCGGAAATCATACAAAATGCAGCATAGCAGCGCCATCTGTTGAGCGATTTGCACCAAAAACTAATCAGCATCAATTTGTATTAGGGACTAACTGAATATCAATTTTTATTAAATTCCGTGCATTAGTTCTTGAGATAGAGCGCCCACAAAATTTGTGTCACATACACACAGACAGACAGACAGACAGACAGACAGACAGACAGACAGACTCACAGAGTCACAGACAGACATTTTGTAAAAACATGTTTTTCGGGTTCTCTGACCTCTAAAACGTGTAAATCCGTCGAAAACCGGAATTCGAAAATTTTCATGAATCCAATACTTTCTTCTTGTAAAGATAGAAGAAAGTAATAAGGATGACAAATTGTTGGTGATAGAACCTGCTCAAACATAAGCTATATTTTATGTCTGTGACACTACCACCAGAGGGTTGCAGTAGCTAAAAACTTTCTAAATTGCAATTTCTGTGATACTGAAAAGGCTAGAAACTTTAAATATGGCATGGTAGTTACTTATAAAATATAAATGCCCTCGAAGGACTGTCGAAAATAAATTCGAATTAAAAAGGGGTGAAGTGAAGGGGAGGTGCGAAAAGCATTCTAAAAAAGTCCAAAATTACGATTTCTACGCAATTTCAGGGAATATAAACCAAATATAAAAGTAATAGTTGCGAATCAATGGTAACAGTCTCTGATCCTACACAGGCTATATTTTATGCCGATGATTCTACCACCTGGGGTTCACAGGAACAACAAACGCTCTAAAAAAATGCCTTTAAAAGCTTTCTAAATTACGTTTCTGTGGAATATTAGGAAATAACAAACCAATTTCAAAATTAATGTTGGCAAATTAATGGTGACAGTTCCTATTTCAACATAGCCCTTTATGTTGAGAGAGGTGGTAGGACTTGGAATTTGACATGATCGTTAATTTTAAGATGTAAGAAGATGGTTTCTAAAAAATTCAAAACTTCAAATGAATACTGAAATGAGCGTATTAATTGAGCATAAAAGTTTCAAAATATTTTCTAAATTATTATTTAATTAGTTTTATTTCGTTTTATTAATTTAAGTCTCATTTCTGCCTTATGCAGTGTAACAATGATGTTTAATCAAACTGTGTTTTAAATAGTATTTTTTTTAATTATTCCTAAAAGTAATAAGTACCTTTTAATAAAATAAAATATTACCTTTTAATAAAATAAAAATTTAGTTAGTACCTTTTATTAAAAATTAGACATATAAATATCACTTGGCATATTTCAAATATTACGCGAGCAAAGCCGCGGGGTTTGCTAGTATCAAATAAACTTATATGCATATTAATCACTATAAAGATGGTATACTATTATTAATTAATATGATATTGTCCTGAGTAGACTAAAATTTAAATCATGTTAATTTTGAATTTGATTAAATATTAAATAAGCTAAATTAATGTGAATTAAAATAAAATGTCACCAGTTACATATAAAACATCAAATCAACATCCATATAAAATACGTATTAGAAATGTAGTTATAATACAAAAGCCCCATTTTTTTAAATTAACCATTGCATGTTATCCAGACAACACCACCCTCCTCCGTACTCTAACATCTACCCACCCAACCATCCTATGGTAATTGCTTATTATTATTTTACAATTTTTTTTAAATTTTTTATATAAATATTTTTTATTTTATATTTTTTTTTGTAATTTTGTTTACGCATGTGTTAATTTGTTTTTTTAAAGATCATGTAAGTACTAATTGTATATTAATGAATGTATGAATTTTTTTGGAAAACCATGATTTAATGCATCATAAATTAGTTTTTTAATATTATTGGTAATTAGATGAGAAGAACATAAACATTTTATTCTATATAAATGATTAAGTATTATATTTCGATATACAGAATGATGAAGACAAGATTTAAAATTTGTAAATGTATTAACTTTGAATTTAAATTCTTAACGTTTATCATATAAATCTGTTATTGTTTTGTTGTCTTTTATTGTAATTTTAAGATCTAAGAAGTTAATTGTATTGTTAGATAAGAGGTTTTCCGTTAATTCCAAATTAGTGGGATAATCAACTGGAAATTGAGATCATAGTTCTTGTGTGCAAGCGGTCCTTTCCGAACTACGAGCACATATAAATATTTTCGATCCCCTTTCTCAGAGTTCCTTTGAATTTAACTTGAGCTCCCGTAAGCTGCGGAGTGGAACGTAGAAAACGAACAAATTACCCATTCTGAAGCTTTTGAATGTTTTGCAAAAGGTTTGGCATGGCTGGAGCAGCAGAAAGATTGTGATACTGGTGAACTAATAACATTAAAAAACTCCGTGATAGAGCTTCAAAGCAAAAGCAATCAAAACTGCGACAAGCGAAACATTTTTTCAAACCCTTGTGATATATGTAAAAAGTACTTAATTTCAAAATTAAAATTCAGGTAATTTATTCTTGTTTCTATTTTGCTATTGCTTTATTTTTATTAAGCACTTGTTACCATAATAAGAAATATTGCATATATTTCTCCTTAATCTCAAAATTAAAGTATTCTCGATTATCCGAAAATTTCGATTTTCCGAAAGGTGGTTGGTCCCAATTACTTCGGATAACCGAGGTTCTACTGTACTAATAAAAGAAAGTTTCGTTCTGTGTTTCTTCGATGAATAGGAAAATATACCGCATGTACAAGGCTGAAAACTTGGGTGAGTTTAGTACAAGGCCTTTCCTGGTGCACCCAAGACTCGGAATTTTAAATTTCTAATACATAGCTGAGTTATTAATTAAAAATTACAAAGAACTCTCATTAAAAAATCATTTCTGTCCTTTCGAGAGGGAAAAAGCGCTTGCGCATGAGCAGATGCCCTATTTACGCATCGGGAGGAAATGAAGATCAAAAAGAAGGAATTTTGGGGTATTTTGTCATTATTTATTAACTTCCATAGACCAAACCGCTCAGTAAAGTTAAGAATGGAAGACATATTCTTAAAGATCGTACTCTTGCGTATCAAATGCCGTAATCAATTAAAAAACTATATATCGCAGTTGACCCTTTGAAAAAAAAATTCAAAATGTGTCGTTTTTCCGAAAACCCCTTTTCCTCCTTATTGCAACAGAGGCACCGACAAACCAAAAATATGTTCTTAAAGCTGAATCTTTCTTCTAATCGATTGTGCAATCGCGTTTAAACAATATGAATTTTAACCTCTTCAAACACACCGGCGAACGCAGGTCACTTTGCGCCCCACGGAGACGATATTTTCCTATGCTAAAAGTAACTAAACGCCTGTATTTCATAAGACAATCTTTATAGGGTATCTGAATAGATCACATTTAGATGAAATATAAAAATTACGAAACGTTCGGAAGGGTAGAAATTTTTTTACAAAATAAAATGTGTGAAAATTTCGACGAAATCTTAAAAATCTGAGTGTTTCGTCTGCTTTCGGTACGCATAGACTAGAAAAATCAAATTACGCAGAAAAACAAACAAACTAAAAACAAACAAATAGCATATACTTTCAATTCAATATGTTTTCCAGATTTTTTTCATTTAAAAATATAAATTCAGATAAAATGGAGGTAAAGATAAAAAATCATACAAATTTGAGGTTCATTTAAGGTTATTATCACGGTCCCGAGAAACGCCGGGTGGGTCAGTTAGTTGCATATAAGATGGATAAAAGTGCGAGGTGGATGTAAAATATATGTATATATAAGCATATACTTAAGAAAAAGATGTGTTTAACTTTTTTAAAGGCACTGACGGTTTGTAATAACATAAAGACACGGGCGCGGCGCACTCTATGTGCCATCGGTTTTTAAAGCCTAAATAACAACTTTTAATGCTTTCCTTGTTTTAGGTAAAGTCCAGTAGTAGTATAAAATTAATAAACTTGAAATTGTTTATAAAAAACTAATTTAATTAGAATTAATATAGCATGGTCGGTTTACAAGGGCGGGGTACTCCAAGCACCTACGCCTTTTAAAGACTAAATATCCGCTTTTGATGCTAAAGAAGAATTGTGTGTAATGTCTAGCAATAGTATAAAAGCAGCAGGCATCACGTTTATAAGAACAAAAGTTTAATTATGAAAAAAAAAAAAAGAAAGAAAGAAATTGCACATATGAACGGGCGGCGTATTCCGCACTCCAGTGGTGACTTGCCAATAAAAATAATGAAAAGAGAAAAAAAAATTGTGAGCTTCAACTTTAATCATTCGTTGAACATTGGGGGTTCTTTTGGAAGAGGGTAAAGTAAACGCAGATGTTAATCACGTAATTATTTTAGAATTGGCAACTGTTTTTTTCATTGAGTGGCGCACTCAGTACGCCGTCTGTGTCTTTAAAGGTTTTTGCGCTCTGTAAACGAGGTTTTAGAAACACAGTGCTACTTTTTGTCGGCAACAGCTTTTTAATTGCGATTCTTAATTAATGTCTCTGCTAATTATGAAAAAATTAAAAATCTGAGCCTCGGGTGCATTAGGACCTGACTGGGACTATCATCTTTCAAATTTTCAGACCTCTACTCGCGATAGATTTCTCTAGCCATCGCACATAGACAGACACACAGACAAACATCTTTCTTTTTTTAGTATAGATTTTCTTTCTAAATAAATTATTTATTGAACAACTATAAAAAAAAAAAAGGACTGAAAAAATAGCAATATTATTATGCAAAAAAATCTCGAACATGAAAATACATTTGTTTTCAATAATAAAAAATGAAACAAAACGTAATAACAGAAACAATAAACACTCATTGCACGGAATACAAGAAATGAGTACACAGAAAATCATTATGCGAAAAATTTTCAAGAGAAAATCATTTTTTTCATAGAAAATTTTCGTGCGGAAACTGTTCCGAATCATGTTTTTTTGTTTTTGTTTTGTTTTGTTTTCAGAAATTTTACTTTACGCTAAAAAATAAAGCATTAGATCAAAAATGTAAAAATTTTCGCCAAAATTTTATTATTTAACTAGCTGTTTAACCCAATCTACGCACAGGAGTTCATGAATTTAATTCTAAAACCAAAATTAAAAATAACTATTCGATTTAGTAAAATATTTTTCTACTACTGCGCATTTTTTTTAATGAAATTTAATTTATCATGTTAGTATAGCAGTAGACGATAAAACGATATCTTTGGAATAAGGGACTAAATAGACTAAAAAGTTTTGTTGATGTTTGTGATAAAATATTTGTCTTTATTTAAATGTTTAAATTGGATAGGAAATTGCTGTTAAATTGGTGGTTTTTTATTAATTAAAAGTTAACTATAAATTATTTCGATTCCGGATTATTTTAGTTGCCTTGCCCATGTTTTAATACACATGTACACAACATTTCACAATTCTGGCTTCCAAACTGTGGATTTGTATAGCATTACAGACAGACAAGTTTTCATTTTTTATATATTAGATAATAAATTAGTGTTTTCAAATCATTGTCTTTTATATGTAAAACCTCTTTTTTTTTTTTTTTTTTTTTTTTTGATTGATTTTACATTTAGTGGCACATGTTGAGATTCATTATTTTTTAGGGAATGCACTATACTCTATATTTTCAAATTTAAAATCAATGTGGTATATAATAAGTCATCCATCGAGATATTTTAAAATAGCATGAAGACTACGTTGGATTTTACATAGCACACGTTCAAAAATGGATAATTGATATAGATGAAATGTATTCGTTTTTGAGTATACACTTTGCTTATAATTTCACCGAGTACTTAAGTCTCAATTAAAAGGGGAAAAAAAAATACATGTACGAATTTTTTAGTACATACTTTGCAGTTACGAATACGTCCATAATAAATTATGGCGCTAGAAGAAATGTCTTTTTAAGTTTTGACTCAATTTTCATTTAATTTGAAATGACTCGACAATATTCTGCAACGACTACATATGTTAAATTTCAAACCATTTCGATTGGGTAGTTTTTGCGCTGTTATATGCGGACAGACAGACGGATGGACAAGATGACGACTATAGGTGCTACATATTTATATAATTACGAACGCACCTAAAAAGAGTTTGTTTACGTTTACGTTTAGAGTAGAATTTTGTAAATATTAAGATTAAAGTCGATCTGTCGATTAATCTTATAAAAAAGATTCGACATTGGAAACATTTTTCCCATTTGGTTGTCATTTGGGAAAGATAATCCAGTATTGAGTTTTCATTTGTCGAGTATAGATATTTTTTCCCCCTCAGCATAATCATTCCCTCTAGTTTGTTAACCTCTGTCAGGGATTAGACAGTTTAGAACTTTTTCTAATTTCATATTTTCTTTTCTTTTTTTCATGCAATTCTTCCTGAATTGGATCTCTAAAAATACTAATCGTATAATTCAATTTATATCTCAGGTTAATGGAATCCGTTTAAAAAACATTCATTATTGAAAATCGTTTTAGAATAAGCTAAAATAAATTATAACCTCTTTTAAACGAAAACCATAAAATTGCAATTTGTTATAATAAAAATATATTTGATATCATGATAATTTTGGAACTGTAAGAAGGTCATTTCATTTTAGCTCATGCATCTCAGTTTATTGTATTAAAAATATTTTATTACACCAAATTTACTGGTTTACTTTCCCAAGCATGCTCATATTTTTTTGAATTGCTAATAATTTACCAAGCAGTAAGTAGCTTTCTTTCTTTCTGAGATTCTAGAAATGTTATACCTCTTTTATAGATCATGTCTTTTGAGAAGTAAATTTTAAGTTCATATTATAAAAGCTGAAATGAACTTTTAAAAGTTGTGCTTGAGGAAAAAAAAATTAATTGGAGATATATTGACTTACGAACAATAAACTAAAACATTTTTTCTTCTTATATTTCTTAAGGTATCCCCCCTACATTAGAAAGTGATACCGTATATATATATATATATATAGATACATAGATAGATATAGATATATATATATATATAATAAATTTGAAATCACAAATATATGAAGAAATTGATAAAGTTCTAAAGATGATTTAGAAATGAACATATGAAACCAGTATGTAAAATAATAAACTATGAATGACTCACAGAATCATCAGAGGAGCTTGTGAGTTCATTCATAGAAGATGCGTTATTTCATCCAATTTTGTCGGCATTAAGCCTAAAATGACAAAATGTATCTCCTTATAACGCAAACATTACAGAAAATAGATAATAAAAAGCTAAGAGATCCAAAGAAAGATACACCTCATACAGGATATTAAAAATTATTAGAGCACAATACCTGAATGACATACCGAGAGTAAACACTACTGCATATCAGCATGGAAAACAAAGTTAAGACTATTTTAACATGTGATCTACAGTTGAGCATCTGAGTGAAACCCATAACTGTGCTGCCATCTGGTGTGAGAAAGGAAAAATGTAAATTGGAACTGGATTAATAACAATAATGTTTTGAGTTGCCATCATAAGCCCAATAAAAAATAAAAAATAAATATATATATATATATACGGTATCACTTTCTAATGTATATATATATATATATATATATATATATATATATATATATATATAATAAAAATGAAATCACAAATATAAAAATAAAATTGGAAAGACAAATAGGAAAAACAAATACAAAAACCATGAAACTATAAATAGCTTACAGATGAAGCTATGCAAGCTTAATTCATAGTAAATATATGTTCAGTAGCGCCAACTTTTTAAAAATATTGGGTGGACTCAAACAAACGTAAATGTGAGTAAAATAACATATAATTTTTTTCCTTATGCATGTGAGTGGAGAGAGAGAGAGGAGAGGAGAAGAGCGAATGACTAAAGATGATAATTCGAAATTAAATTATGGTTTTTTGTAAGCAAATTTTTAAGTTATTACAATTTATTTATAATTTTATAAATAATTTTATATATTTTTATAAGTTATTCCTTATAAATACATTAATATTTATTTTAAATAACATTGGAATTGCTAAGTATTCAAAGTGCAAAAAATGTAAAAAAAAAAAAAAAAAAAAAAAAAAAAAAAAAAAAACATACATTTTAGTCACCAAGTGCTTTATCAATTCAAGATATCAAAGCAGATGGCAAAATAGGCAGGAAATTTGTTTGCATTAAAAATTTAATATTACATCAGCTGGAGGGGTTTTCAGTGCTTCTGTAAGTTTAATGGATGTCCTTACTATTTTTCAAACAAAACAATTTTGAGAAACATTAATAAAATCAATTTTATTTTCAGCGTTTAAATAATTAAAAAAATAAATTTTGAATTAAATCAACTGAAATTGGGTGGGCGGAGAGATCAAGATATTTGGTGGGATTGCGCCCCATGGGACCATATAAGTTGGCGCCACTTGATATGTTATTTCGTGGTATATGCCTAAAATGACTGTATTTAGCTCTTTATAAAACATCGGAAAACACCAATATATACCATATATATATACCGTAAAATTTCGAAAATTCCCTCTTGACAATATGAAATATTGGCAAAAGTGGGGAGGGGGCTTATAAACTAAATTTTCTTGGAAGTTTTCTCAATACTAATTCCTAACATTAAGTTCTATTAACAGAAATTAATTGGTACACGAAAAGGCATATTTCGTAAATATTTTAAATAAATTATTCTAAAAGAGTTTAAAAGTTTTTTAAATAAACAAAAAACAACAATCAAATAATCCTCTAAGTAATAATATTTCCTCTTTAAAGAGAGATAAGCTATTCGTTGAAAATTGGGGGGGGGGGGGGGGGATACATTCGGGTGTGGGCATATTTTCGGAATTTTATAGTACATATCCTCCCCACACTACCACCCACACACATCGGCGTTAATAGTGCGCAAAATAATTGTATTTGTCAGACATAAACCTTAAGTTTCACTAAACCTTTATTTTTGCCATTTGTATTGCTGCTTTTAATTTTTTTTTTTAAATGAACAAGATACAATAATGAAATAATCCTCTAAGTAATAATATTTCCTCTTTAAAGAGAGAGAAGCTATTCAAATTCTATTTTTTACATATAAAAAGGATTTTTTTCGAATATTAAATTTGTTGAAAATTGGGGATGGGGGCATATTTTTGGAATTTCACGGTATATATACCCCCCACCACCACCACCACCCACACACATCGGTGTTAATAGTATGTAAAATAACTACATTTGTTAGACCTCTATTATTCACTAAACCTTTATTTTTGCCGTTTGAATAGCAGCTTTTAATTTTTTAAATCTCAAAGTAATCCCCCCCCCCCCCTTTTTAAGAAATAATTCGGACCGGAATGGGTTAATGTGAGCCTCGGAAGCTACGAAAAGAAAAATATATCCCCAGATGGCGCTGAGCGCGCGAAGTTCTTCTATCATCCTTCTCTACTGACCAAGTGATCTGATTCCTAACGGAAAAAGATAGGGGAGATCAACTTCGGAATTCATTTCTCATTGAACACTGAGCAGTGCGCATCGCGAACATCTCAACTTCAAAATACTTCTCACATATATTTATAACATTATAAACATTTCACAGCAACCTAATATGCCTTTTGTCATTGTAGCTGTTGACACCAGAGTGAAAAAGTTCAGGGAGAAACTAAACAATATGAAGTGCAGGAATGATTTGTTAAGAGAGGTGTTAGCAGAATTCCTGGGTACATTTCTTCTCACGGTAAGTGACAATTTATGACTTTAAATTATCTTTTAGTAACTTATCTTTTACGTTTTACGACTGTGTAAAATTTATTGTGCCGGCTCCTGTGGAAATGTTATCATTTGAAGTTTATGTGTCATAAATAAGATGTCTTTTGTCAGCTTTCATGAAATTTGAATAGAATATGAGCTTAAGAAAATTTAAAATGTCTATTTTACTAGAATGATATGAGAAGGATATGATGTCATTGGTATTCATTAAATAAGCTTGGAATTATGAAATAAATGTAATTCACTCTCTTCAAAATGTATATAAATAAATTCTTTTACAAAAGACTAAAACTATAGCAGTACTTTGGTTGGTTTGCGATTAAAAAAAAAAAAGAAAAAAAAAGAAGAAATAAATAAATTGTATAGAATTCATGCATAATTCATTTTATGTGTTATATAAAATTATGAAGCATTTCTGATTTCTACTAATACGGATTATAATTTAAGCGCCGTAGTATGTTCAAAACTACAACATGGTCTTTATTTTTAGGCAAATGTTTCCTTTAAATATTTGCATTAAATTTTTTACGTTAACATAATTAAAGCAGAATAGTGTACGCATCTAAAGAAGATTTGATATCAGTTAAACATCTCTATCGCAGTTTGTAATGATGTCATAAAACTCCAACGCCAAATTAAATATTTGTTCATATAAATGCCTGCAAATTACAGATTGAAAACATTAAAACTATAAAATTTCCTTTGTCAATTTCATTACATAGGAGTTTTTTTTAAATTCACTTATGGAATGATTTAATAAACATATAATAGTTAAAAAAAATTAAAGTGAATTAAATCAGTAAATTTTATTATGCTAACATGTATTTTGGCAAACATGTACTTTACCATTTTCTTAAAAATTACCTTTTTTTTTAAATTATCGAATTCCTTTGTAATAAAATACGCTTTATTTGATACAAACTAAAAGATATTTAGTATTCAACACACTATCAAATAACATTTCAAGAAGTAAAATGTAATATAAATAGAGTAAAATTTTGATAAAATGTTACTAACTGGCAATAATTCTGAAACATACAATTAACATTAATTTATATTTTTATAAAGCCTATTCTATGGAAAAAATATATAAAATTTCCAAAAAATATTCTATTATCATGAAATTTAATATTTTAAGCGATAGATTCTTTATTTACTCCATGAACCACGTACCAAGAACCAAATTTGTTCCTTATAAATTATCTCAATAAAAAAAAAATACGTTGTATAGAAATATATAAGTAGTGCATTTTTTATATTTTTATAAAGAATATTTTATAGAAAAATACATAAAATTTCCAAAAATATGTTATTATCAGGAAATTTAACATTTTAAGCAATAAATTCTTTATCAAATTCTATGGACCAAATCTCAAGAACCAAATTTTTTCCTTATAAAATATCTCAATAAAAAAAAATAATACGTTGTATAGAAATATATAAGTAGCGTAAAACAATTCTCAATACATAATTTTAACCAAGATGACATTTAATTACGCTAAATAACGATATAAAGTCAGTGCTTCGTATTCCATGTAGAACATCTTAGGGAAATTTATACGAGTAACATAGAAATAGTTATACTTTCATAATATCTTGGTCTGTCTAACCCTATGTGGTCAAGTTAAATTTCAGGTTAAGTAGTACTCTTCTTCCCGAAAATATCACTTCCAAGTATTATTATGTTTAATCCATTTACCAAATAAATATTTTTCTGGCAGATAAATTTATAATACAGCCATAAATATCCACAAGTTTGTCAGAATTATTTACTTTGTTTGAGGAATAGGGGATCCTTAGGGGATTTGGTACCTTTCGGGACCTAATTTTGCATAATAATACACTTTTTTAGATTCAACATAAATAAATTAGTTTTGTTTATTTTGGAGTGAAATTGTTACAGTTTTAAGAATAATGCTCTAGCTTTAAAAAATTTCCACAACATTTGCAATTTAAATATGTATATTTTTAACAATATATAATGTATACACAAAAGTAAAAGAAAAATTTATATACTTACCTCTCTTTCTTACAGTATAACATTTGAAAAATAAATAACAGAAACTAAATTTTTATATTAAATTGAAGCTAAATATCACCATTATTCTGTAAACTTAAAACATTAACCTTATCAAATGTTTTATAATTTTTTTAATTAAAAATTTAGCATGATAAATGCTTAAAATTTTAAAAAATATAAAAAAGTTTAAATTTTTTTACAAATAAGTTCAAAGTTTTAGGTTGTTCAGATGTAATTTTTTAAATTAAAAATTTAGTATGATAAATGCTTAAAACTTTAAATTTTTTTAATTAAAAAAGTTATAAAAAATTTGATAAGTTCAATGTTTTAGGTTTACAGCATAAAGGGGATATTTAGCTTCAATTTGATATAAAAATTTAGTTTCTGTTATGTATTTTTCAAAAGTTATGTTGTAAGAAAGAGAGGTAAGTAGTATATAATTTTTCTTTTACTTTTGTGTATACATTATATATTGTTACTATTATTATTGTTGCTGTTTATCTGAGATATACATATGGATTTCATTAATATTTAAAAAATGATTATACAGTATTAATTAGCATAATTAAGCATCGATTCGGCAGAAATTGTTTAGTGAAAGCTTAGTTTTTTATATTACTTACTACATATATATAAAATAAATAATACAATGCATAATTTCTTTAATCAAATGTTTTATAACTCCAGAATTTTCTCTCTGCTCTGGATATTCTCACACTTTTGATATAACGTATTTTTTTTGCAAGTATTTGTTTGTATTCCATCGATAAATAATTTTAATAAATTAATTTTCAATTAAAAGAAGTTAGTAGAAAGTACTAATGAAAGTAATTAAAAAATAAGCAGTTTTATTTTGTTGAAAATATCACTTATAAAGAGAGGAACTAACTGAAAGGTCACTTCTTTATTTCTTTTGTTAAATATCGATTATTATCAGTGGGTTATAGATATTTTTCGTTCCGATTGTGTTTTCAAGGATATATGAATGATATTATTCGGTATCATCTTTTTCTTTTTTTTCCCTCCTTTTAAATATTTTTTACTTATTTATCAATCTATTAAAACTTGTTATCGGGATTTGTTGGAATGACAGCTCTCCAATGAAAGAAATGTTGTTGTCATTCTGTTCTAAGTATTATTTTCTATTCATTTTAAAACGTTTAAAACCACAGGTCAATGAAAACAAAATAAAAATATGTATTATGTACTATAGATATTCTATTCTTTTGTTTTTAGAAGTTTCGTGCGTATGCGCACTTTGGATTCAAGGATTCAAGTATTTACTAGAGGATGTATGGCAACACCCTTCTGAATTTTTTTAAGGAGCTTCGTATACCCCCAGTTTCTCACATAAAGCTATATCATATACTCTGTAGCATATACCTTCTGTTTTTTTTTACGCTAACACCATTGCTTAAAATTGATTTAAATGTATAATTTAAATTTATTTAAATCAATCTTAAGCCCAAAATACACATACACTTTTTTTAGACAGAATTTAACTAAAAGGATTGGAATAAAATATGTATCGCGTAATATTGTTAAGCATAAATCGACATCTTTGCTAATTTGCAATTATCCTTTTAATCCATATTTCCATGATGTTTATGTTGTAATTAAAATAATAAAACTTTGTAAAAAATCACCATAAAATTAAAACAAAACACAGGACGCGTTTCGAGCTAAAAACATAACAGCTCGTCATCAGCTAAGCATACACGTGTCCGTAAACGAACAAGTTCAAAAATGAACTGAAGAATGCGACAGATGGCGCTACCTGATAGAGGGATATGCAAAAGGGAAATGTGTTGAAAAAAGATAGAAGAGAAAATGAAATGGAAAAAATGGAAATAAAAGAAAAAAATAAAAGAAGTAAATTAAAAATATAAATAAAAATAATAAATAAAGAACTATAAAAGAACAAGAAAAAAATCCAAATTATTATTATTATTATTATTATTATTATTATTTTTTTTTTTTTTTTTTTTTTTTTTTACAAAATAAAAAGAAAAGAAACAAGAGAAAAGGGAAAGGAATTACAAAATTAATTTCCACGCTGGAGATAGGAAAGGAGATGATGGGAGATCATTGACAAGATTAGCAGAATTTTTAGAAATAAAATATGCTTCATGAAAATCCAAGTGGGAGGGAGAGGCAGGGGAAGAAATAATTTTGGCCATGGAGAAATTGAAACAATGACTGGAAGACCAACAGTGAGAAGCAATCGAAGATTTAGAGATTTCTTGATTTGCAATATATCTCTGATGCTCGCCTAATCTGAATTTTAAAGCTCTCTTTGTTTGACCAATATAACCTAAATTGCAAGAGCAAGGAATGAAATAAACACCCCACCGGTTCTCAGTAGGAACAGGATCTTTTAGAGAAGAGAATTTAATTTTATTCATAGGTTTGAAGATAACTTTAAAGTTAAAACGAGAAAGTATTTTAGCAATTTTGAAACACAGAAGAGAATAAAAGGGCAGAACTATTATAGAATTAAAATTAGGAGGATTATTTGAATCAGAAAAAGGACGTTTAGGCTTATTAAATTTATACAAAGCTTTATCAATTAAAGAGGGATTATAACCACGAGCAAGGGCAAGAGATTTCAGATAATTAATTTCATTATTCAGAGCAGAAGAGTCAGAACAAATGCGTAACGCCCTAAAAACAAAAGTATAAAAGGACGCCACTTTTTGTTGAGGAGGATGATTTGAAAGGGCATGAGGAGGAAGGGAGACAGCGAAAGGTTTTCTATAAACGGAGGTAGAGAACCGATCTGGGAGTTTTGAAACCAAGACGTCAAGGAAAGGAAGAGAATTGTTCTCTTCGACTTCGAGAGTAAATTTAATACAAGGATCAACAGAATTAACAATAATAATAATAATTTGGATTTTTTTCTTGTTCTTTTATAGTTCTTTATTTATTATTTTTATTTATATTTTTAATTTACTTCTTTTATTTTTTTCTTTTATTTCCATTTTTTCCATTTCATTTTCTCTTCTATCTTTTTTCAACACATTTCCCTTTTGCATATCCCTCTATCAGGTAGCGCCATCTGTCGCATTCTTCGCAACATTCTTTATCTTCAGTTCATTTTTGAACTTGTTCGTTTACGGACACGTGTATGCTTAGCTGATGACGAGCTGTTATGTTTTTAGCTCGAAACGCGTCCCGTGTTTTGTTTTAATTTTATGGTGATTTTTTACAAAGTTTTATTATTTTAATTGCTTCATATCGCCAGTTTTCGGTGCTGTTTCGATGTTTATGTTGTGTTATCTTTATTTTATTAGCACCAGTGGCATAGCAAAGATAATACCACTAATTTTAAGCAACAGTAATCTGACTTGTTATAGCATCTATCATCTATCTTGTAATTAAATAGGTGTGAGTTTGAATTCTCATGTATACAGACACGACACAATTTTAGTTAATCTTAAAGACACAGAAACACATAAAATGAAAACACAAAATAGAACACTCAGACAATTTCAAAAATAACTAATTTCTATAGTTTTTCGAGTGTATGAATCACTAAACGAAAGCCCTTAAGTTCGTTAACAAATGCAACCGCCCATATATATGTAAATCTTTTTATTTTTTTCAACTTTTCTCAAAATGCATTTTTTCTACCTTTTTTCATATTTAGGTGCACTGTTATAAAATCTATTAAAGCTAGAGCGTAGAAGTGTTTCGTTATTATAGAGCTAATTTGCTTCTCTAGAACTTTGAAATTGCTGTCTGTACAGGGCCCGACTTATGCAGGGGCATGCGGGGCCACTGCCCCAGCCCCCCCCCCTTTTTAAGGGCTCCCCATGAGAGTAATCAGGAATCATTAAAAAGTGCCAAATTATTAAAATTAGCCAAAAGCGACCAAAATTCATATATTTTCAAACATTTAGGATGGGAGTGTGGTCCTCGTTCCCCTCTCTGCCACCAGTACCCCCTCCACCCATGCAAAAGAAAAACTATATCATTAGAAAAGCAATGATTAAAATTTTATTATAACTTAGTATCCTATTGTTTTCAAAACAAATTCTTTATTAATGTTTTCCTCGTAACGTGGTAAGTTAAAACCATTAATTATGATCAATTTTGGACATTTTCTTTTAGACATCTTATAATGTACGTAGATAAGCAAAGTAAAAGTTTGCAAAGAAATGCTCGTGTCAACCAATCTATCATTTTTTTCTACTATTATCCTACTAGTATTTTTTCTTAAAGTTGTGACCCTCTTTTTGTCATACCCTGTATACAGATGTGAGCAGTACCGCGTACAAAATTCATGAATACATACAATTTGTATGAAATTTAGTACTAGCCACTTCCCTATTATTCTCAGAAAAATTCTATAGATAGATAGAAGGAGGCCCCCAGAATGATGCTTGCCCCGGTGCCCCCCACAGCCTAAGTCGGGCCGTGTGTCTGTACATGCTTCTCTAAAATTATGATAATAATATTTCAGAAGACATAGCAGGAACTTTTTTCTTTGATTTCCTGAATCTTTCAGTAATTGTTTTTTATAATTTTTTTTTATAAAAGTGAAAAATTATTTATTCTTATTATTGAAGATGATATTATTTTAACCTACATGTAAAATTTAAAGGAGTTATCTGCAATATATTTTCAGAAAGTGCACCTAATTATCTTATAGTCATAAACAAGTACCAAATAAAAAAATAAATGCTCACACTCAATAAAATTATGCATATAGCAAGTATATATAAATTAAAGTATATTTGTTTTAAAAGAAACATTAATTTAAGAGTTTTTTAATTTATATATATATAAAGGTTCATAAACAAAAATTACTTAGTTGTAAACATCATGCAATATCTACTTCGCTCACGTTGTCGAGATGTCACATGTACCCTTAAACTTCACTGTACTCATACAATTTCGAAGACAGTGATAACTCGCGTAATAATGTTAAATAAAATTCAGTAACTGTACCCAGTTTTCATTTACGATTTTATTGATGTTGTTATGAAGGATTTATTATTGTTATTACTATTATTGTTATTGGCCGTGAAGCAGTCCAGATAATGTAATTGATTTTAAGCTAATTATAATCTGATCTTTACAATTCTGTGTTCAGAGCCCGATTAAGGTTGTCTGGAGCCCAAGGCCTTAGTTAGCCTTAGAGCCCAAGGTCCCAGCATCTTTAAATTATCAATCATTTAAGATTTTAATCAAGAAAAAAGAAGCTCATTTTAAAAATAGCAGTAGAAAATATTCGGGTACATTTATATTAGCCGAGCGCAGGTAATAAATCATTAAATATTATTTCAATTGCCACTATTTGTACGAGGGTGGTTCAATAATTATTGTCCCGAGCGTGTATAAAATATTTGTACTGCGATGGTTGATGCGGAATATTGAAGCCTACTGTCTTAGATGCCTATATGCTCAATTTCAGAACCGTAGCTGTTACATTACCATAATTTTTATTTTTATTATTTTTTTTAGGTGTGAGAGGTAGCACATAACTTGAAAAGGGGGGGGGGTGAAAAAATACTGTAATATGGCAGCTACGGTTCTGAAATTGAGCATACTGGCATCTCAGACATTAGGCTTCAATATTCCGCATCAACCATCGCAGTACAAATACTTTATACACACTCGGGATAATAATTATTGAACACTATCGTACAAATGGTGGCAATTGAAATAATATTTGATGATTTATTACCTGCGCCCGGCTAATATAAAAGTACCCAAATATTTACCCTCGTATTGTATTCTTTCCCTTTAAAATGTAAACCTTTCACTCCTTTAATTTAAAATAAATGCATTTAAAGTAAATATACTACATACATTTAAAATACTTGCTTTTGACTCATTCAAGTTGAAATACATGTATTTAAAGTACATATATTACACGCATTTAAAATACTTGTCTTTCATTCATTTAATTTAAAGTACAATAAAAGAAAAACACGTAGTACGGTAAGCCAAAGTATTTTATTTCATTTTCAAAATATTCCTTGTAATTTACACACACACACACACAAAAAGCTGCTTTTAGGGACAGGGTGGGAAAAGCTAATGGCGAGATTTGTGCTCGGCTAACATAAAATTAACAAATTTTGGAATAAGTACGGAATTGCAACACGAGTAATGCGCAATAAGTAGAAAGTGGGACTGTTTACAATAGCACATATTACCTATGATTTTTATTATTTGACATTACGATCCGATTGCCAACCAACTAAAACCTTTTTTATTTTTTATTTTTAAGTAAATCACTGCAGAAAACTGTAATGATTTTTAATAATAATATAATTTTTAAGAAATTATTTTATTTATTTTAATGTTTAAAACATTAAAGATTATTTCAATAAATGAAAGTTAAAATTCTAGAGCTAAATTTACCTTGAATGAAATAATTAAAATTCGTGTAAAATGCACATTTATAAATTTACTAAAGTTACTTGCAGGTGCATACATATAATATAAAATTATTTAAAATACATTAAAAATATCTTTAAAATACATTAAAAACCATTAAAAAACCCAAAACGTTTTCAGCCATCACACAGCCGTCATCAGTGAGGATTCCCACTGATTTTGCCATTTGTCGAAAATGTGATTAAAATGCAAAATAAAAGGCAGGTGTCGCTGTTAGTTGATATCCCCCACTAGTGAAATGAAATGAAATGAGAACACTTCAGTGCGTGTGTTTATGACTAAGCCATCAATGTAACGTGCGTTCTATATATTGTAATGTGGGCTTCGAAACGAAGCTATAAATGTGTACTGTATAAAGAGATACAGTTTTGAAGGAGATATCCTAATAATATCTTAAACTCCTAATGATGTAGATGTGCGAATAAATATCTTGTTAAGTTTTTATGAAGCTATATTATTTAGAAGTTAATATTACTTGAAATGCTCTTACCGGGAAATTTTTTGAGCGAAGCCATAGGGTTACGACACCATTTTAATTAAATTAAAATTAATTAATTAAATTTCTTAATTGATATTATAGTTAGCTGGCAATCGTATCGTAATATCAAGCAATAAAAACCATAGGTAATATACACTATTGTAAGCAGTCTTATTTTATACTTATTGCGCATTATTCGAGTTGGAATTATTGATCCCCACTGATGACGGCCGTGTGATAGCTTAAAATGTTTTGGGGATTTTTAATGTATTTTTAAGATATTTTAATGTATTTTAAATAATTTTATAGTATATGTATGAATTTGCAAATAATTTTAGTACATTTATTTATTCGTGCTTTTTATATGAGTAAAGATTATTATTTAACTTTTTGACACGATCGGATTATTTTCAAAATATCCTCGAATTTAAAATAATGAATACGGCAGAATAATGTATTACTTAAACGGTCAATTTTAATATAGAACATTTTTTCCCTGTAATGTCACATCATTAAAATTACTAAACAAAGATGTTTGTTGCATTTCAGGTCAGCATTGTACTGTTAAACTTTTAATAATGCGGGCGAGAAACACGTTTCGTCCGAATCTAATTTTAGAAAGATATTCAGTTGGGCATAAGATAATCAGTTCATGAAAACGATCATTTTTTTTTCACCGCGAATGACAGCATTTCAACGTGAAACAAATTTAATATGTTCCTCTAGATTCTATGACCGTCTTGATATCTTTTTCGCCCAATGAAATTTGGCCTATTTTTTTCGTCATCAAAAATCTAAAAAGAGACATCATTTGAACAGAATTTCAACTCTTCAGAGAAAATATAACTTTTTTTTATGTCTTTTGTCAATAAGTTGAAATCTCGTGGTGCAATGACCTATGCTAAAAGGAAAGAGAGACCACAAAGATTTAAACAAACCAGTTCAAGGAATTAAAATTACTTAATGTCATTTTTTATGCTAAATGTGAATATCCTTGTTGTAGTTAATGCTATAAGAGAAACTTGGTTGTCTGTAAACTCTAAACCACGATCTTTTAATGATATAAAAGGATCCATTATATGTCTGGTTTTAACGATTATCTCGGAAAATTGCACATCTATGATTCCAATCGTTTTGTATAACAAAGTAACCTTGATATCAAATGAAAAAAGTAAACGAAACATTCAAGGGAGAAATTAAACACTTAAAGTTCAAACGTTTAAAGTTGTATCAAATATAATCATTTTTACTGTTATAATCATTACGCTACAAGTTACAAGAGAGTTTTTAATTTGAAAGCTTTCTCATCTGAAATTTTATTAACTGAATGGGCGTCTTACAATGCGCAGTCTTTTTTATGATTATGGTATTTCTATAAAATGAGCCTTGAAATAAGCACAATTAATAGGTTAATAGTTGAATTTTGAATGATGTTTACTTTTTGAAACTTATTAAAATGTATCTCGTAGTTTGCCTTAAAAATTTATTGCTTTTTAGATGCCTTTAACACACATTGTTAAAAAAATTATCAAGTTGTGAAACTCCGCAACTATGTGTAGCATACATACACGAGTATGTCTTTTGCAAGATTATTACAAATCCATAAAAGTTAACTTTTCATAAAACTGTATATGAAATCCCTTGAAACATCGAACTTAACTTAATATTTGCTAAAAGGGATAAAAATACATTTAAAAGGCCAATAAGTACCTTTATTTATTCATATCGATATGTTTCATTGCTCTAATCGAAACATTCTCAAGATAATGATACAAATATTTTCGCAAAAATTTTTTTTAAGTGAAAACTGGTAAACAAAAATCACGCGAACTCATGCATAATGAAATTAACTGCAATATTAACAAGAAAGAAAAATCATGCGTTAAGCATAGATTATGAAACACTTCCCAACACGTTCAGAATAATGTAACAGAACTACATAGTTTAATAAGTTAAAATATTATGTCTAATTCAACCGCATGGAAACTCATAATATATTTGAAAACGCAATTATAGCTGTTTCCATCTGCAATCGGAAAATTATCCGAATACTTTGAGCAGCACTGTATATGATTAAATAGTTAAATTTGAAAGCGCAAGCCGAAATTGAAAACGCACTTCAGCAATTATTACTCAAAGACAGTATTGTAACCGATTTCTTTTGTGCGTCCCTGTAAATGAACGTCAAATGTTATGAATACCCTATTCGGTCATAATCATCTCGTAGTGAAATTCAGTGATTTATATCAGTTTCAATACATTTGAAATAGCCTAATGTCATTAAAATACTCGCAAACGATTTTTCCCCATATAGCATAGTAGAATTCTTTTGGGTAGCCCTGTAAATGACATATTAAACCCACATACTTCATATGCAATACCAAACATGGCTAGGTGATTCTAAATATGGATTATTAATTGCATGAAAATCCGAGTATATTTACGGGAGTTAGAGCGTGGACAGACGGGCAGATAAACCGAATGCATAAACACTTTTCAACTTTGTTGGAAAGTGTTAAATAGGAATCTTAGTGAACGTGAATTATTACCTTGTTATTATCTTGAGAATGTTGCCGCCAGAGCAATAAAACATGTAGATATGAATAAATAGAGATATTTATTTGCCTTTTAAATGTATTTTTATCACTTTTAGCAAATATTAAATTAGTTTGATAACTTTTTAATTTTATTTAGCAACTTAAAAAATTCTGACGCTGAGCGTTTAGCATAAAATTATGTTTAATTTTTTTTGCTAGAAGTAGCACTAACATTTTATTAAAAAAGAAAGAAAGAAAGAAAGAGAAAGAGAAAGAGAGCGAGGATTGGAGGACGACGAAAGAGATAATCAGTGCAAAGTACATCTAATTGCATTTTGATTGAATGTGCATATTTTCAGAAATGAAGAAGAAAAAATTACTAGTGTATAACCTCCCGTTTACCTATAATAACAGATATATAAACTCTTTTTTAATTAATAAAAATATTACGTTTACAATAGAAGAGAGAGCACACAATCTACTTTAAAATATTTCTTCAGATTCACATAATACAACAGACTGGCGAGTATCCGACATCCTCAGGGCTGTCCTGTCATGAATATCAAGATGGCCTTGCTCAGGGCCAGGGACTTATAGGAAAATTAAAACCCTTAGATAATCAGGAGGACATTGTTAGATGTATTTTCTCATTGTAAAAACTGTAACTAAAATTACTATAATTGAAGTAAATAGCTATTATCGTAAAGTAAAATAAAAAACTGCCATCATAAAAGATATTTAATAAATAAAAATAAAGCACATTTACGGAAGAAAAATATGTAATCATGTACCTTTTATTTTTTATTATAAGTATGAATATTTCAAGAAAAAACTCACCGATACATTTTTCTTTTTCTTTGTGTTTCTAATTCTAATTGTGATTTGCTTACAACGAGATCGTAATCCACGTAATTAGGGGTTATACATATATAACGTTATCAACATTTTGGGAATTTCGGTACCCCCCCCCCCCCCTCCCTTACGATATCATACGTTATCATTCCTCTAACCTTCCCCCCAGCCCTAATGATATCGTTATCAATGTCTAAAAATTCTTTTGATTATTACAACTTTTTTCTTTTGTTTGTAGGATATACAGCTATGGTTATACATTTATTATTCGCATACTTTATTGATTTAAACGAAAAGTCATTGAAATATCACTATTATATATGAAATAATTTTATATCAAAGAAAACTTTAAAAAGAAATAGTTACTATTTAAAAGTATTTAATAATAGATTTTTGTTACATAATTCCTTCTTGAACTTGCCCCCGCACGGGGAGACGAGGGTAGGCAGAACTTTTTATCAACAAAACAGGCGGGCAACATACTTTCTCTTTTCTTTACTGGTAAACACAAATATCATTTCAAATATACTCCGCACCTGGTTTCTCGAACAGCGGATTATATATGCATGCATATGCATACACATATGACAGAAGAATATGAATGCCAAACATTGAGGTATTCCATACTTTGGAATTAAATAATTTTATAATCATTTAATGATTTTAATAATAACTTTGTATTTTCATAAAAATAGGTAACAGACTAAAAAAAGATTGCAGACTATTTTCATGTAAAGAATAAGTTATAAATAAAAAAAGAAAATTTTGATGTAAAGAGCAAATTACAAATAAAAAAAGAAAAATGTGATTGAATCAAAAGTGTTAACGATATCGAAAGACAACCCCCTTCCCCTAGAGATATCTTACGATATCGTGTGCCAGAACACCCCCCCCCCCTCCCTCACCCTTAAAGTGATAACGTTATATATGCACAGCCCCTTAGGTTAGTTGGTGATTTTCAAACCATTTTTGTAGCCACGGAATATATGCAGAAGTGTTTGTGATATATTCGATAATGTTAGTGAAATTCTTCCTGATTTTTTAATTTTTATTTAAAAGGAATATTTTATCAATATTCTGCATTACTTAATAAAATGTACAATGCATTGAAATAACTTAACAATATTTAATAATTTATTAGAATTTTTAACGCAAACCTTTGTATAATTAATTATAATTGAAATTTAAAAAATATTGGAAATTTGGAATGCCGCTATAAACACCCTTATGATGAGATGTGGGAAGGATTTCGGTTAACTAAATGTGTCATATAATTGAATGTAGGATAATCAGGAGTCTGCCATATTTATTTATTAACCATTTTGAAAAATGGTTATTGTCCTCGTCAGGGTAGGAAATCAAAAGTATATCTGAAGCCTTTTATTGGTTTAATCCGCATTTTATTCGTTTTCTGTTTGCTCTATATACTAACCTTTACTTTCAACTGAGATGGATACTTCTGTTGCCACTATGACAAAGAAGTAATAAAAAATTAATAATTCAGAAACAAATTGAGATACAGCTTTCAAACAAATTGCATTTAAAAGTACATTTTTTTTTCTCTATACGACGGTGTAAAAAGTAATATTGTGGGATGTTTAGAAGTTTAAGAATGAAATTTTATTTAAAATGGGTCGTCAGATTTCCAAGAAATTTGACGATAGAAAAGCCTTTCCCCGAACAGCCAAAGAAATGCTTGGATAATACGTAAGTTTCAGGTGGATAATACGTAGTTTCAGGAAATTTGATGAGTTGCAGGCGATTTTTGTCGCTTGCAATTTTTACGTGTAATAACACTTAAATAAATAATGTTTAATTCATGGCGTACGTAATGTATGATCAACCCCGTGCGATTTTTTATGTCTTAAATTTTAGTCTTTGAAAAAATCATTTTCCAAATGGTCGTTATAATTTGTTAAATTGCTTTTTCTTTTCTTTGTGGCTTTATAAATGATGCAGTCAAGAGTTAGTTTAAAATTCCAGACACATAAGGTGTATTCACACATAAGTGTCTTAATATTTTAATTGAGTAATAATGACTTCAAGATATATCAAATAACATTGAGAGTTCCTATTTCTTGAAAAAAAAAAGATTGAACAGAGGAAAAACTTCTTTTTTATTCGGTAAAATTCCAAAGTTAAAAAAACTACATGTAAAAAAGAAATATATATATTTTTTTTCAATGAAAACAAATTTCTTTGCGCGACATTACACTTGGAGATTAAAAAGAAAAATGTAAAAATATGCAATAATAATATTTTGTTCCGCTAAAATAACTTCCGAGTATATTATTTTATTCAAATTTGTTGAATAAGCATGTCAACTATAACAGTAGAATATAAAAAAAAAAAAATAAATAAAAATAACGGCTGATTCTGTTTGAACATGGCACGATATTAAAATAAGCAAAAACATTGCTTAAAAATTACTTTCACCTCCAAACCTCAAACTGCGAAAACACACAAAAAATGTTACAGTTTAGTGAAAATAAAATTTTTTATTTCGTTTAGCTAAATCTGGTTAAAATAATAAATTAATTGATTTAACAAAAACTTTTTCTGTGATTGTATATTAAGAACTCCATTGAAATTAAATAATAACATTCCGTATATTTCAATTACTTTTATACTATAAACTGTCAAAACGGAAACTGTCTATGACGAGATTCTGCTTTAAAGAAAAAAGTATCATAGAGATATACGAGTACCTGTTAAAACATATCTAAAACACAATTTTTTCTTAGACCCTTGCGATTCTGTCTTAGCGGGTATTTACTATATTATTATTATTAAATTTTCAAACGCTAAGGATAAAAACCATCAAGTCTTACGCATAGATAATTGTATACTATAAATTTTGCGTATTTATATAATTGTTTTATGCTGTTTAAAACAAATTAATTACGTACAGATATTATATCTAATGAATCAAACATTATTTATCAAAATTAAATTTCATTTATTTTTATTTCTCATAATAACTCTTTACCCCTTAATAAATTCCTTTTAAAGTAAAATCCTACTATTCCTACTAAAAATAATTTGGGTAATATGAATTATAAGTGAAAATATCTTTCAAACGTTCAACATAAACACAAATATATTTAGATAAAAGTAATTTTATTTAAATGAAACTGCTTAACATCTATTTTAGAAAATAAATAAATTTTCCTAGATTGATAAAACACCCCATCATTGAACAACAATAGCTTAAGTATTTATTCTAGTTATTTAATGAGATCCTAGAGTAATACGATATTTAAGATCAGAAACTGTAATAATATTCTACAGAAATAAAATTTAGCCACGAAAAAATTAAAAAATTTAAAACAACAAATTTAGAAAAGAGAAAGTGGTCAGTAAATCAGCAACAAGAAGCTACGTATGAACGAGGTAATACGATTACAACGGAAATGCGGAGGAGGAAAAATGAACAAAAAAATTCAATCTGAAATGATACAATACTATTAAAAATCAAATTAAAGTGTAACTTTTCAGTCTGGTCAGTTTAGTCTAGTTTATTAGAGGAAAAATAAATCGTTTATATTATTCATTTTCAATAATAAATTTCCCGAAGTCTGGATAATATTTTAAAACTTTTTTTGTGAGTGTTGTTGTATTCTTATTTATTTATTTTTAAATAGATTCAGATAGAGCAATCAGACAGAAAAGCTGGAAGAAAAATTGAAAATTTTTTACACGTTCATTCTAAATTCGAATATTTAAAATAGATAAAAAAAAAATACTTTTAATTTGAACGTTTCTTGACAAAGTATCACAAAGTACATGAAATAAACATAAGTAATATTTTTGTGTGTTATAGTGATGATGCGGTAACAATCGCTGTAATCATATTTTACTATTTAATTCAACGTACAATTTTCATTTATTGATTTTACATTTATATTTATTTGCTTTTACTTCGAAAAAAAAAAAAAACAATATTTCAGTTTAGAGCGAACAAAACTAGTAGGATGTTGCCAATCCCAAAACTTTCTTCTATCTTATACATGCTAATACTTCAGATTTACCTATCACCACAGTGAGACATGGTACACAGTGAGACAGCAGCCATTTTGATATATAGTTATAACTTTTTCTGCTAGCTGGAACACACACTGAACCACCTCATCTTATGCAACACGTGGATGTAGTTTCGGCACTTCGGTTACTCGTCCAACAAAATAGTAAGTAATTATTTATTTTACAGGGGTTAAAGTTACATAAACGTCCATTTTAAAGTTTATTTCTTTCATTATGGCATATACAGTAAACTCTGTCTAAGGCGGAATCGATCGGGACTCAGAAAATTTTCCGTGGTAGACAATATTCCGGCTTATGCAAAAAAGCTCCCCCCCCCCCCCCCCCAAAAAAAAAAAACAACTCGAGTTTGATGATTTTTTATTGCTTTTCCTGGCTCGAAAATCGGTTGAAAACTGAAATTCGGAAAGATCTTTTGTCTTTATAGATAAATGAGAAACGCTATTCAATTTCTAAGTACTGCTATAATACATGCGAATTGGAAGTTTACACACACACACACACATACAAAACTAACACCCCCCCACCCCCACCCCCACCCCCACCCCCAATAAACTTCGAGAATGAGACAGAACGTTATAACTTTGAATTTGAATACATCCTTAAAGTATAATATATTGCACTTTCGAAAATATATATTTTGATAAATGCTCATTCTACTAGAAATATTAAGTTTTAAATATAATTTTGCATATAAAAAAAATGGCACAAGCATAAATTCCTTAAAATTTAAACAGTTCCTGTCCTTTTGAATTAACTTTTTCAAAGTGTTAGGAAATTTAACTAACGTGCTCGACATTGAGTATTTGACTTATCCGTTTTAAAGTTTAATAAACAAAATGCCTCTCATTTTTAAATTATCCCTTTTTCCGCCTTATGCAAAATTTTGGTTTCGGTGAGACCTTAAAATCCTTTCCGTTTCCGCGTTAGACAGATTCCGCCTTATGCAGCAAGAATTAATGTTATTTTCTATGGGTTCGCCGGGACTTGAAAAATTTTCCGCGGTAGACAGATTTCCGGTTTGCACAGAGTCCGCCTTAGACAGAATTTACTGTATTTACTTAACCAAACCTAGCTATAATTATTGATAGACTATGTCGACAAAACGACACAAGCATTCAAAGCTATGAAATTGATGATGAAACAGATATGGCATCCATTTTGTTACAACGTAAAGAAAGTACACAGTGAGACACACAGTTGTGTGGTACATAGTGAGACGTGCCTCACTATGTATCTACTATGCGGTTCTGACGTAAAAAAAGTTATTTATTAATAAAAGAAGGTTTCTTTTTCTCTCTCTATCTGTGTGTGTGTGCCGTCGTTCGATGGCTAGTGAAATCTACTAAACGTAAGAGGCTGAAAAATTGCATGAACGTAGCCCAAGGTCTGCCATTGCCCACCCGAGTCTCATATTTTTAATTTTTTTTTAATCTAGAAATATTAATTAGAAGTCATAAACTGCAGAAAATTATTGATAGAGTACAAAAATGTATGATTTATGAAAATATATACATTGTCTCACTGTGTACCACTTGTGGTACACAGTGAGACAATGTTCGATACTCCGTTATGCTGCTTCTGTGCTTTTATAAATAACTTTTTTAAAACCATTTATACATTAATGTGTAGCGTATTTGTGTAGTTTAAAGATGTAGCAAAAATATTTTCAAAAGAATAAAAATCGTTGCCATTCGTTAAGTAATAATAATTTTCGTCTCACTGTGTACTACCCTCCCCTAACCACCACATTTTGCAAACAAATCATTGAATTTCGGCCCCCACCCTATTAGATGGTCTGCAACCAAAATTCTCAACCCAAAGATTAAAAAAAAGCAACACCCCTTAGGCAGTATACACCCAAGCTTATATAGCTCTCGCGATATATAGCTCTCGCGAAAATCGTGAAGATTGCAGAAAAACAACCTATTATATGATTTACACGAAAACCTAATCAGCACCAACTTATGTCAAGGTCTAACAGAATATGAAGTTTGATGAAATTTCGTTGATTAGTTCTTGAGATATGACTATCGTATTAATCGTGCAAATCCTGAAAAAGGCAGCAACCAGTGCCACATGTTGGGCGATTGACAGCAACGCCTAAAACGCATCAACTTATGTCAACATCTATCTGAATCTGAAGTTAAGGGGAAATCCACACATTAGTTCCTGAGATAGAACGTCCACAGACTTTTTGTCACAGACAGACACCAACGCCTAATCAGCCTCAACTTATGTAAACGTCTAACTGAATCTGAAGTTTGGTGAAAATCCGCGCATTAGTTCTTGAGATAGAACGCCCACAGACTTTTTGTCACCAACAGGCATGTTTTAAAAATAGTCAAATCGTGTTCAGAAGTTTAAAAAATGTATAAATCTGTCGAAACCCGAAAGTCGAAATTTTTTGCGATTTTTTTTTTTTTTTTGTAAAAATAGAAGAAAGTAAATCTATTAAATTAACATAATTACAACGAATATACTGATTACGCCTAATCTAAAAACGCTTTCTGATCATATTAAAGAACAATTGATCAACTTAACCTTTGGTATGTTTTATTACAATATTTTTCAATGTATAGTTGAAGGATAACAGTATTATTTTCTTCCGCTGAATATTTGTCTCCTATCTACTCTATTTGTTTTATCTTTAATCTGAAATTCTATTATTCTTTCACACATGCGCGTGTACAAACGCATGTATTTATAAATATGATAATTTCTACAGTCGGTGCCAAAATTTACAATGGATGAAATCCTACAAATTTTAATGGGCTGAATGCTAAGATTTAACATTAATAATATATATATATATTAGTGAATTGAATTGGTCATTTTGAAAAACTGCATAAGCGGCTTTTTTTCTTTCTTTCTTTTTTTTTTTTTTTTTTAGAAATGTATCTTTTTGTTACAAATATGATCTTGAAAGTGAGATAATATGATGAAAATTACATAAATTTATTTATTCGTTTTCCACTCAAAGGGCACGAAAAAATAGTCGTATATTGAAAAAAACTACATTAGGCAATGGCACAAGATATATTCCAATGACCAACAACAGAACAAGAAAAAATTAGGGGAGGGGGTTCCAACATGAGGGTGAATATCACTATATGAGCCTTAATGCTGTGTTTAAACGCTTGTTTTGCCTTCCTTCAACACTCGTCCAGGAAAAGCAATTAATACCTATTCTTCTCCAACCGTTTGTCGTTATTCACGAAAGGATGGGGAGATTCAACGATGGAAAAAAAGATTAGATCAACTTGAAGGAAAGATCCTCCTTCTTCAGAATGTTCGTTTCCGTCTAAAGCTATTAAAGATAAAAAGCACCGCGTGACCACAAAAAAGACGTCGATAGTTGAAAAAGGTTGAATGATATGTCTATTCGGACCTTAACACAACTTCTATTGATGTCAAATGTCACCTTTTAAAGTTTTGAATTATTGTATTTTGCTTGTAATTTGTAAAGCTAATAAATATAAAAATAAGTCTACCAGTGTATTTCAGATAATTTATGATTTTTTAATCTAAAAATTACAAACAAAATAATCGAAATCTTTTAAAAGCCTTCATTTGACAATGGTGGGAACAGTGTTAATTTTGAATAGTGGTAATGACGAACACATTAACGATTTATCTGTCAAATACCTAACAAAAACATGGTTAATACCAGTGGTGGGATTCAAATAATTTAACAACCGGTTCGCTGCTCGAATGAATTTTGATGTATGAACAAGAAAGACAAATGAAGCATCACACATAGATTATGAAACACTTTCCAATATTATAAGAACATTGCTAAAAAACTTTGATATTTTGGTGTAGTAAAAAATAAATCCTGAAACATGTTT
Organism: Maratus speciosus; assembly: GCA_963932465.1. NCBI lineage: Eukaryota > Metazoa > Arthropoda > Arachnida > Araneae > Salticidae > Maratus > Maratus speciosus. Next base: position 434,967,958 of record OZ010790.1, on the reverse strand, counting down.
CTAGTGGAAGGACGTAATTTATTTAATAAACTAGCTGACCCGCCCTACGTTGTCCGTGCCCGTGATAATAACTTTAAACGACAGTCAAATTTATATGATTTTATATCTTTAACTCCATTTTGTCTAAAGTTATATTTTTAAATAAAGAAATCGCGAAAAAATACCGAATTGAAAGTATATGCTATTTGTTAATTTATTTTCTGCGTAATTTAATTTCTGGAGTCTATGACAGAAAGCGAACGAAACCGCGACGAAACACGCAGATTTTTACTGATTTCTTCAAAATGTTCCCATATTTTATTTTGTAAAAAATATTTTTACCCGTCCGAACTTTTTAAAATTTTAATTGATGATGTGAATCTCATCTATTGAGATACTCTAAAAAGATTGTGTTTAGTTACGATGTTTAGACAGACGTTTAGTTACTTTTAGCGTAGAAACAATAGTCTCCATGAGGCGCGAAGTGACCTGCGTTTGACAGTATATTCGTAAGGGTTAAAAATAATATTTTTTAAAACCTATTGCACCATAGATTAAAAGAAGGTTTCTGCTTTAAGAGTATATTTTTAGTTTGTCGGTAACTCTAATATTACGTTCTGGAGACCATAAGGGGAAAAAAAACCTTTTTTCTCCCGAAGTATTTCGAACATTTTAATAAATATTATAAGATTTCATCCTTTATGATGCGTATTCTTCTTGTTCGCAGTGCTTTTGAAAGACGAGCAATTTCATTTAAAATATACAGTCACTAAGCCAATATCAGTTATAAAATACGTAGTGCGTCCCTTCTTATCGCTGACCAAGAATTAATTCCTAAATCGTTAAATTTGGAATAATTCTAATTTAAAAAAAATTTCAAATGCTGTTCTTCATCATCTTAGAAACCGTTTTTTATTTAGAAAAAAGTAAAATTTTTTAAAATTTTATACGGTCCTTTGGGTCTTATAGCATATTTAGAAAATCCTTATCCATATAACAAATGAGACAAATTTTTGCACGACCGAAACTTCTCGAGTTATGACATTTAGAATTTAAAAAATTTCTTACCATTTTTTGGTACAAAAAATGAGCCAGGCATCGATGGAAAGTCGTAAAATACCAAGACTCGGCAAGTTTAGACCAAACAATGTTTTTTGATTTGTTAAAGTGCTATCACACGATGCGTCAAAGTTGCCGTTACTTTCGGGCAACACCATGTCAAACCTATGACTTTAAAATTATTGCTCGAAAAACAAGCAACTTTTTTATTGTTGGACCAATTTTGTGACCTACAATGTCTACGTAAGTATTTAGTGAGCAATGTTGCTTGTAAAAGGCAATCAAATGCTTGGAAAATTGACGAGGGAAAAGCCTCTTCCCGAACAACTAATGAAATGGTTAGAAAACTGATGAGTCGTATGCAGTTTTTGTCGCTAAGATTTTCCCGTGTAAAGCACTTTTAGAGCATGGAATATGTTTTTCTAAATGTAACTTATAAGACTTAAAGATCTTATTAAAATTTGTTACATTTACGAAAATAACTGCTTTGATTTAAATCACTTCTAACATATAAAAGAACAATATTTAAAAAAATACATTTGAAAGTATACCACTAAATCTAACGATTTAACTATTAACTATTGATCAGGAATCACAGGGAACGTTCCACATGTTTTCAAAAGAAGCAGCCAAAGCAAAGTACCTTTTATTCGAATATAAGTAGTTATTGTAAAGTTGAATAAGCATGCCATATAACTAGAATTAGCCAGGGCTGCCGACTTGGATTCTGCAAAACTTCAAAATTTCATTTTTTTAAAAGTTAAATTTGCTTCTTAGAGGGCTGATGAAGAAAAAAAATATATACTTTTTACGAACTAAACAAATCAGAACATGTCTCAGTGTTATGTTTAGAAAACGTTGTTGTGCAGATAAACATCTAAAGAAAGTAGGTAAATGCGATTTTCGCATTTAAAGAATAATTTTAACAACCGGTTCGCCGAACTCAGCACGATTTAACAACCGGTTCTGCCGAACCGGTGCAAACCGGCTGAATCCCACCACTGGTTAATACCATTCTGCATCATTTGTACGGCACTAAATCTTCTATCTAACAAAAACAACGTAAGTCTAAAAGTTTTTTATGCCTTTTTTTTTTCTTTCTTCTATTTATTCAAGAATAAAGTATTGGATTCGTGAAAAATTTCTACTTCCGGTTTCCGACGGATTTGTATGTTTCAGACGGTCCTGGACACAAGTTGATAGTTTTTGGAAAATGTCTGTCCGAGAATCTGTGTGTCTGTCTCTATGTGACACAAATTATGTGCACGCTTTAACTCACGGACTACTGCGTAGAATAGGGTGAAATTTCATATGAAGTTCTATTCTTATGTGAACTGGTGCAATATTAGTTTTGGGGTAAAATCCTTCAAGAGGGGGTGCCGCAAATAGATGATTTGTTCCATTTATCTGATGCTTATATCTAAAGTAGTGATGGGCGATTCTGGAAAATTTGAGAATCGATTAAAATCGACATCGTATAAAACAGAATCGATCGCAATAAGAATCGATTCCCATGTTCTAGAATCGATACTTGAATCGATATTTCGATGTTCACAGATTCACACAGATAAGCTGCAAAATAGTAATTCCAAAACGTAGGGAATCAACAGGGCAGTAACGACTATCTCTCACCCCTCACCTCCATTTATGGGGGCCCTAGACAATGTTAGCGGCCCAGAAGTAAGCTACTACAGACCTTTGAGTCAAATAATAAGGTTTTTTAACTTTTAAAATTATTATTTTTAAGATGTAATTTTGATAATACTTTATATTATATTTAAATTTATCTTTAAAAAAGATCTCGGTCATATAAAAAAAAAAGAAAGAAATTATTATTATTTTTTTTTCATCCGGAAAAGATGTATTTTCTACTCTTATTTCCTTCAACCAAACAAATGGGGACTTACTTCCTATAAACTCCTTAAAACGTGTATAAACGTCTTAAAAATTTTGAAGGTTCTAAATTTATTTAAAAAGTTAAATGGTTTTGCAGTCTTTTTATGGTCTCCTAAAAGCGTGGAGGAAATGCTAATATTGCAAATCTTCTTTTAAAATAGCTGTGATGAATGCAATTAACCAATCATCACATACTAATTATCCCCCAATTAATAATCAAAATTCTCCTTTTAATAATATATTTAACTAAAATTTCTTTCCCTTTTTAAAAAAATATATATCCTTATCTCATTTACAGTTTATAAATATCTTTCTTTTTAATGTTTACCAAATTTTCAGCTGTTAAGAAAAAAAAAATGTTCTAATCCTAGAGCCATTAACAATGAAATAACATACTATTCTCTGGTTAACAAATAAATAAAAGTATATTCCTTGACTATATGTTTCTTTTTTTTTCCAGCAGTAATCTAAAAACTATAAACAGTTATTGACTCATTCGCTGACATGTAGAGTGCCCTCACTGAAACAATAATAAATGAAAAAGAAAAGTATCGAGTTAAACTGATGGCATTGAACTCACGGTCTATTCATACTAAGTGTATTTTATACTCTTACTTCAAAGAATGTCTTTCGAGAAATAAATTAAGGGGGAATCAGCCCCCCCCCCCCGTCACATCTCTATACTTAAACAATAAGCCTCCAAATCTCATCAGGAAAGCGCTTTATCAGAATCAACTGGTTACCAAATTTGAAGCAAATCAAATAGAAAAACCCATCTATCTAAATTAAGGGGGGTTAGCCCCTGTTGCTCTCTTTATACTTAAACAATGAACCTCCAAATTTAATCAGGGAAGCGTCTTATCAGAATTAACCGGTATACCAAAATTGAAGCAAATCTGATAATTCTGCATGAAAAACCCATTTATCTAAGTGGGGGGAATAGCCCCCGTACCCCCGTCCTTTATGCTTAACCAATGAACCCCCAAAACTAATCAGGTAAGCGCCTTATGAGAATGAACCTAGAAAAAAAAATTGAAGCAAATCGGATATTTCTGTCGAGAGTTATCGCGTTACGTATGTACATACATACATACATACATACAGAAACTGCGGGCACATTAGCTCTCAGGCTTTGATAGCCTGTGAGCTAAAAAGAAAAATGCCCAGTTAAACTGATGGCATTGAGCTCACAGGCTATTCACACTAACTGTATATTGTGCTCTTATTTCAAAGAATAATGCCCCTCGAAAAATAAACTAAGGGGGGGGGATTGCCCCTCCCCGTTTCCCCTTTTTATACCTAACCAATGACCCTCCAAATGTCATCAGGGAAGCGTCTTATCGAAATAAATCGGTATACCAAATTTGAAGCAAATCGGATAGCAAAACCCATTTATCTAAATTAAGGGATATTACCCCCCTGTTCCCATCTTCATATTTAACCAATGAACTTCCAAATCTAATTAGGGAAGCGCCTTATCAGAATAAACTGGTATACCAAATTTGAAGTAAATCGGATAGCAAAACCCATCTATCTAAATTAGAGAGGTTATTATCCCCTCGTCCCCCCTCCCCCCCCCTTTAGACTATAACAATGAACCTTCAAGTATAATCAGAGAAACTCGTTATCAAAATTAACCGGTATACCAAAATTTGAAGAAAATCTGATAATTCTGCATGAAAAACCCATTTATCTAAGCTAAGGGGGGGGATTAACCCCTGTTTCCCCTTTATACTTAACCAATGACCCCCCAAAACTAATCAGGGAAGCGCCTTAGCAGAATGAACATAGAAAAAAAATTGAAGCAAATCGGATATTTCTATCAAGAGTTATCGCGTTGCGTACGTACATACATACATACAAAACCGACGGGCACATTAGATCTCAGGCTTTGATAGCCTGTGAGCTAAAATGTGCCAAGAGCGTGTAACTAGTGGGGTGGGGGGGGGGAGTGACAGAAAATAAAAGAGGACATTAAAAGCTTTCCAACAATATGTTACACGAGATGGTTTTGAATAAACAATAAATATGCCCCCCCGGGGGACAGGTAAGTCTCAAACGGTGGGAGAGGTGACCTCAAATGTACCTTTGGTCAAGGTTTCAAAATGTGGATTTATAATAAAATAGAACGAGAATTGGGCATTTTAAAAATAGCATGCATATTTTGAACGGCCCTGTAAATTAAGATTGGGGAGGAAGGGGGGGGGGTGCGGAAAGGATTAGAAGGGAGGAACTTGAAAAATAGAACATAATAAACTAGTAACCCAAATAACTAGGCTTCTAAACAAAAGTATAACGATTTAACCTAGTATTGAAGTCAGGGGGTGACCCGGGGGAACATTGGAATGTCTCTCCCGAAATTTTTGAGATTTTATGCTTTTTAATGGACAAATGTGCATCCCCCCTTACGGAACTTTAAAATCTCCCCCCCCCCATCCCGACCGGAGCAGTCTAGAAATCAACCCGCCATTCAACACTGAACCTAGAAAGAAAAAAAAAGGCTCTTATACAAAATTTTACAGCAATTCTGCCACTAAAACAGTAAAATTGGAGGAATCTATTCAACCCGAATCGTGGATCATGCGCGATGCGATTTGAATTGAAGTAAATCAAAAAATAACAATTTCACCCGCATCTAAAAATCGGCATCGAATCTGAACTGAATCGATTCGCCCGAATCTAAAGAATTGAAGTAAATCAAAAAATAGCGATTCTGCCCGCATCTAAAGATCGACATCGGCAGCGAATCGAAACTGAATCGATTCGCCATTTCTGATCTTAATTTGCGGGCAGAATCGATGCGTTAATTTTTTCTTGCTTTCTTTTGTCTTTAGAAAAAGAAAGCGTTGGATTCGTGAAAAATTTCGACTTCTGGTTTTCGAAGGATTTATAGTTTTAGAAGATCTTGTCTGGAATACGATTTGACTATTTTTATACATTGTCTGTCTGTCAGTCTGTCTATTTGTTTGTCTCTGACAAAAAAATTGTGGGCGGTCTATTTCAAGAACTAATGCATGGAATCTGTTGAAACTTTAGATTCACATAGACTTTCATATAAATTGGTGCTGATTATTTTTGGATGTAAATCTACCGGCAGGTGGCGCTGCTATGCTGCATTTTCCCCGATTTTCGCAATAGCTCTATCTCAAGAACTAATGCACGGATTTTCATCAAACTTCACATTCAGTTAGACGTTCAGGGCCTGATTACCAACGGGGCACACTTACACCAATAAATTTTAAAAGAAAAGTTCGACTTATCTGAACGCCGTATTCATGTAAAATTTCTGCCATGAATGAGGAAATATTTTCTGTTTATTTTTAGTGGTAGGAATTTGCCCCGTGGGTAATCAGGCTCTGTAGACATTGGCATAAATTGTTGATTTCGGTGTAAATCACCCAACAGGGGGCGTTGTTATACAGATTTTATCAGCAGTGTTGAATTCAGACAATTTTCTCCGGGAGGGATTTCTGCGGATCCAGAGAGGGACAGTTCAGAGGAGAAGGGGATTGGACTTTTGTACATTAAGCATAAAATCTCAAATCTTCATGAGGGACATTTCAATGTTCCGGGGGGGGGGGGAGGTTGTCTATCCGTACCAGCCCCTGAATTTAACACTGTTTTTCAGAATTTACACGATATTAGCGATAATATCTCAAGAAGTAATGACCGGAATTTCATCAAACTTAATATTATGTGTCATTGACATAAGTTGTTTCTGAGTTTTTCGTGTTAATCATGTTACAGGCTATACTGTTTTTTTTTTTTTTGCATGATATTCGTGATAGCCATATCTCAAAACTAATGGACAGAATTTAATCAAACTTCATATTCTGTTACACTTTCAGATAAATAGATCCTTATTAGGCTTGGGTGTATATTGCCCAACAGCTGCCGCTTTTATGCTCTTTGAATTGGGATTTTCCGTTGCGGACATCTAGGCTAATATCAGACGAACGTCTTTTTGCACGCTTTTTTTTTTCGCTCTTACACCGTCTCTACACATAATAGCGAAGGTGTAGCCTAAAAAGGTGTGGGCCGAAATTCAATGATTTGTTAGGAAAATGCAATGCTTATATTTTCTTTTAAAATGCACATACTTCAACGAACCTATCCTTTTTGAATCCTCATGATGCGCATAGGTTATCATTTAAATTTGACACTGTGATAGCGAATTTTGAAGTTTTAACATTTATGAGGCAGATGAAAGTTTTGGGATTGACCCATCCAACTACTTTATCTTCAATTTTTGAAGGAAAATGGAAATGATATTACCTTATTTTGTCTTAGAGACATCGATTAAAAAATTCATAGTATCGATTAAATCGAGTTGGCCATAGTATCGATTAAATCGATTAAAAAATCGAAATCGCCCATCACTAATCTAAAGTTTATGTGCGCAGAATTCAAAGAAACATCAAAGTTAGAATCTTCGTGATAGAAATTGAGTCATTCAGTTTTGGTTGCTGTTTTCTTAACAAGGAGAGATTCCGTGGTCGGGGACACAGAATGCGGCGAATGTTTGTGTATCGATAGGCTATAGTTAGTATAAAAATACATGAAAGACCAAAAGCGCAATAGGAAATAAGGTTCAAAGTTTGAGTGACAGTTTATAATCGGATAAATTACTTTCTTTTGAAAGCGGCTCAGCAACATGGTTGGAAGTTAATTAAATACTTAACCGTGCAAAATTCTATAGATAAAATTGAACTTATATGCTACAAAATATATATTTAATTTATATTTTTCGTAAATATCAATTATTATACATATGTTTTCAATTGTGGTTCGAAAATTATTGATAAGAATTTTCGCCGCGAAAAATAGAATCCGACTAGGATTCGATCTGAAAGCCAAAGCTCAGGAATCTGGCGAGCTGCCAACCATGATCCTGAGCCGCTTGCCAAAGGAAGTAATTTATCCGATTATCAACTGTTACTTAAAGCTTGAGCCTTATTTCCTCTAGACTGCTAGGTATCGCGCTTTATGGCTTTCATATATTTACATACTAACGATATACAAACTTTCCCCGTATTCTGTGTCTCCAACCTCTGAACCTCTCCTTGTAACAGAAGATGCCAAAATTTTATGATTTATTTGAAATATGCCATGCTAATATCACCAGTTTAAATGCACAGAATTCAACGAAACTTCAAGCTGAGCATCCCGAATATGGGAATACATTGCGCAAAAAATCTATTTTCTAAATCTATGCAATTTCTTGTACTATTTAAATCATTGAATTGATTTGATTAAAAGAAAGATCATAAGAAAATTTTGCGATGGCTACAACATACTAGTTACTTTATTTATTATAAAATAAATGACAGGTAACTGATCTATAAATTTAAAGATCTAAGAAATATAATAAGCACAAAAAAGTTCATAAAAAATCTGGCGTTGGTGTGTAGCATAGTTTTTATTGATTCATGAAAACTTTTGAATCTGTGACACATGAAGTTTTTGAAATGGCTGATTCAATTTAATTATTTTGATACTTCAGGTTTTTTGACATTTTTTTTAATATCAAACTGGTAAGTTTATCCGGGGTGTAAGAATATACCGAGTGTCCTATAATGGACTGATTGATTTTAAAATTCAATACCTTCTAAATGGGGACAGCTAAAAAAAAAAAAAAAATCTTGCAAGAGGGTTATATAAGACGTCAGGAGTTTTTTTTTTTTTTTTTTTTTTTTTTTTTTTTTTTTTTTTTTTACTGCTATTCTTACTTTTATTTCCAAAGAGCAGCGATAGATGATGCTGCAAGCAATAGATTCTCAATCGAGGCCAAAACCGGAATCACCCAGAATTGATGCAAACAAAGGAAATTGAACATATGACTGAGTTCAGAATCCGTCCCTAAGAATAAGACCCACTCCATACGTTTAACCTCCTTCGTCCACATCAATACTGGGTGATTTTAGTTTTTCCCTCGATTAGTACCTAATGCCTGCAGCGTCATCTATCTCTGGTGTTTGGAACTAAAATCGGGAATCTCACTGAAAAAAACTCCAGGCATCTTATATAACCGTCCTGCACGAATTTTTAAAATAGCTGCTCCCCGCATTTGGAAGTTATTGAGTTTTAAATTCAGTCAGTCCATTTTAGAACACCTGATATTTTCAACAATAATTACATATTATTTTTAAGTGTTTTGCGACAATAATGACATAAAATTAATAAGATGTTACCATTACGTGAAAACAGAACACTGCTGTGATATAAAAGCATCACATATCGATAAAATATTTTTTCAAGTGTACTGCATATTACAATCTCAGGAACCTTTCATTGCGTTATTTCATTATGTCGAAATCTAAATCACCACTGTTAATTATTATTTAAAAATTCAAACTGAAATAACCTAAACAAAAAGCTAACAAATTAGTTATTGTGAAAATATCTAATGAATAAACATTTTGAGTCAGTTTTATTTTCGTTTTAACTGCAAACATGATGCATAATATTCATATAAAATATTACATTATTTTATTGTCTTTTTATTATTTTGAATGCTCTTTTTTATTCTATTAACTTTATCTTCATTCGAAATTATTATTATATTGCTTTATTAACATATTTAAATTTTATACTTTTTCCCCCATTTAAAATCCATAAAAGAAAGAACTTTCAGCAGTTCAATGTAAATCGTTTTGAAAGGTTTATTATAATGCTTATGCATGATTTCAAATTCATCATTTCACATGATTGACTTCATAATATTGCAACTGCATTAAAAATAAGCAACGTTTATTAAATCAAATATTAAATTTAATTGTACATGACCATACAATCGTGACTGAATATTTTAAATAAAAATTCAAGATATCATACTTTTGTATAATTAAACTTGTTTTCTCATAAATGTACGGTCATTTCGAAAGTAGCAAAATAAAACTTTATTTAAATAATAAGACACACCCCTGCACGAAGACTATACAGTTTTAAAAAAAGGTTTATTTTCGTGAAAAAAATGGATTACATAAGTTATGTAATACACGCGTGTTATTATTTCATGACTTTCGGACAAGCATATCATTATTATATGAATAAGAATAAACTAGGTGAAAGATCGTCATATGTGAGGGATAAAAATATTATTATTATGATTATTTTAATAAATAAAAATATTTTTGTTCTTAAAAATTCCGCATTATCTTATGCATATATACAGGCTGTTGCCAAATTCGACTGACAAATTCTGAGGTGTGATAGATTGGCATCAAGAAGGTAAAAAATTGCCATAGAACATGGGGTCGTAAACCAGTTAATTTGCCACAAATACACGATGTATCGTCCTAACTGAACTTGGGTTGACGGTAATAATAATAAAAAACAAAAATAAATATTGCAATTAAAATGCAACAATATGTACCAACGATATGTGTGAAATGTTATAAAATCGCGAAAAGTTCTAGAAAAACAGGGTGCTCAAGCAATCGGTGATACCGTATGAACTGGTAATCACAGATCAAAATGTGGAGCGACAAATGCAGACTACTGGTCCGAATAATGGAAACTTCTATCCCTTTTTAGGGTTCCGTACTTAAAAAGTAAAAAAGGAACCATTATAAGATCACTCCTGTGTCTGTCTGTCACAGCCATTTTACTCGTAAACTATGCAACGGGGAAAGTTCAAATTCGGGGTAGTAATAAAGACTATTGACTCACATATTTACAGATTAATAAATATCCATAAATATATTTAGGAAAATATAGAGGGTTTAATTAAGTTACTTAAGAAATAAAATATTTTCTTTGTATATCGTGTGGGGTATCGTGTGAAAGCTTTCGTAGCGCTGAAATCAAAAATATATTTCATTTAATTTTAGGTATTATATTTTCAAAGTTATGGTGGAAAATGTAGTGCAAAAATATGTCCCCCCCCCCCCATCCAACTCCGAATCTATTGAAACTAAGATTATGAAAAAATTACAGGTAGTAGACATTAAATTAAACCTTGTAGGAAAATTATAACGATTACCCTAGGTCACATAGTTTTTGAGAAAATCGCATTTTTCCGTTACACTCAAATTTCAATTTACGGGCTTCAGCAAAAGCGTTGAGCAGAGCTGGAGGCACCTATCGTAGCAGAAGTATAAAAGCATTGTTGATCATGAATGTCAGAAAAAATTGTCGGTAATTAGCCAATATATTAACCCTTAAAGACACGGATGGTTTGGACATACATAATGACAGGGACGGCGTACTCTATGCTCCATCGGCTTTCAAAGTCTAGATAACAAATTTTAAGGATATATTTATGTAATGCAGTGCCTAGTAGCAGTATAAAAGCAATAAACGTCAAATTGTTAAAAACAGACTAATTTAATGAGAATTAATCACATAAATACTATGGGATTCGCGACTAGTATCCATTGAGTGGCTCTCTCAATACACCTACTATGTCTTTAAAGGTTAACTAAAAACCTATATGGAATAACAAATATACAGAATAGCTATATTTGCTATTATTAGCTATATTTGCTATTATGGGGTATGTCTATCCATGTGTCTATCCAAGGGTGCGTAAACGGAGAATGTGCATGTTTGAATAAGGCGTTATGAATGTGTTTATATATGTGTGTGAGCATACAGATATGTATAAATACATGTGTGTGGACAGGGGAGTAGCGTCCAGGAGAGGGAAGGTATGCTAAATTTTGCTTTGTTTAATCGTATAAAGTTTAATGATTAAATAAAGCCAAATTTTCTATAAGTAAAATGATCCCCCCCCCCCCCGTCTAGAACTACGCAACTGTGTGTGGATAAGTATATGTGCATGGTCATGGATATCTAATGCATGTTTGTATATCTTTGAAAATGCCTATAAATGTGCAGGACTTATAGATTGAAATTGACATTGCATTAAAATATGTAACGTTATTGAGTGACAGATCAAAAGGCTTAACATGACATATATTTATATTTTGTGTAATTTAAATAATGATTTTTTTAAAAATTCAAGCTAAATTTTTGATTAAACAAATAATCATAAATATCAGTAACTATCATTAAAACTAGAAAATCAAAGAGTAGGGTGTTAAAAGGAATGTATTAGAAAAAAACAGATACGAAAATATTATAAATGCCATACCATTTACTTCGAAATATGAGGTCTACAAAATTTTATTTTCTAAATTTTATCAGTGCAAAATTTTTCTTCATTTATGTTACTTCCATGTACACATTCTTTTTACATGCTTACAAGATAAAATGAACAATTTGGAAAAGGAAACCAGGGCCCGCAAACCAGTTTTTCTGTCAAAAATACAGGGTGTCATACTCCAAGGTGAAGTCGAATTTTCGTTCATAACTTTAATAATATAAAAAATACCCCGTTGAAATGTTCAACAGATCAACTTCATTTTGTGAGGAAGAAATGCGATGGAATCACAGGACGTGCTTGTAGAGCACTGTAATTCAGTCAATCAACTACATTCTGGATTATGGAACATCTATTTCAGTGCTGTTTTGGCCAGAAAAGGGGCCATTGCCAGCACTTTTTGTGATGTCATCACGTTTCACACAAAGCAAAGTTCCTCTGTTGGAAACATTGTTACAATATCTTCATTATTGTTGAATTTTTAACCGAAATGCGTATTTAGATTGAAGTGATATACTCCGTGTTTTTGACTGAATATGTAGATTGCGAATTTCGTTACCCTGTGGGTAGTATGACCCCTCTTATTTAGTAAAAGCAGTTCACAAACACCCTGTTTATTAACCCTTTAAGCGTCCTACAAAATTTTTCATATATGTTTAATGATTCATAAAATAATAGCTATATGAAAAGTATTTGGGTGATTTTTTTTATGATTACTTTATATATTTATATTGTGTTCTGTATTTCTTTAACCTATATACACACTGTCGAAAAAAATCTGTATTTTACAACAGAGGATACTGCCAACAAATTACTGTCTCTAAGCGTGCTGTAAAATTCCTCAAATACGGGTAAAGTCGCGTTGATATTGTCTACATGGTGCACGTGACAGAAATAATTTGATTTTTTTTCACTTGTTGCTTGAATTTGATTTCACAGCATCGGCGCTTGAAAAATTACAACAGAAAGTGCAGAAAAAATCCCAACATTTTTTTAAGTGCAATTTTATAATTTAAAAAACATTATCTAAATAAAAGTATAGAAACTTAATTCTCAAAATCAACGTTAAGGGTGAAAAAATATAAAAGAGTGTCGGTGATAAATAAAGATTAGTTAATAATATAAAAAAGTTTGAAAATGACCAATGAAATAAAATAAAGATAAAGGTATTACGATTCAAACATTCTTTACGATATGCAAATTCCCCATTTTTTGTAATTCTTATTTTTCATTTTTAAATATCGTGGCAGATGAACGTTTATCTTTATATTATCAAATATACGATATCTCACCTTCGATGAATTACATAAAACACTTCTTAGCAAACTGATAATAGCGACAAAAATATAGACGATGTTTATCTTTTGCGCATTTTGCAACCAAAATCTAATTTACCTTTTAGATTTAACTGCATTATCTGAAACCTTGACACAGGGTGATAATGATAATGATAGTAATAATAATAATAATAATTAATAATAATTGTTATCATGTATATATGGTCGCAATAATAGTATTAATAATAATTATTGTTTGACGTAATCAATATCATTTTAAATATTTTGAGAAGCTTTTCATATCTGATTATGTTAAGGTATTATTAAATCTGTTTGTAATAAAACTAAGCAACTATTGTTTTACTTCCAAACAAAATAATACAATTATTTATTTTTCTTGGCATCTGTTTGTTTTGAATCCATAAATGTATGTATTATGGACATACCGATTTATTTTACATTTCTCTTCCTTTTTTAATGTATTTCTAGGCAAATTATTTCTAAATTATTGAAGAAATTATCTGAAAATACAACTTCTTAACCATAATAAAGCTTAAAAAAGGCATAAAACTAATGAGAAAACTGGTTTTATTATCAGATTTTATTTATGGACTAGAACGGCTAAGATTAATAAACATATTAAAAAAATTTTTTAATAGATATATTTTGAAATTTGCAGACGCCATAAATCCTCAAAATCTTTTTGTCATTTTTTTTTTTCACTTCTTTCCGAAAACAGGGTGCTAATATTTTTTCTATCGTCCTGTGGAGTTGTATGCGAAGTACATCATTTGAAATACATAGCTGACAAGAGCTAATATTATTTGTCTCCGCTATTTCTGAACAGTAATTTCTTAAGTAGCAATCGCAGGTCTTAGGTTAAATAAAGCGAAAATCACTAATCAGAAATAGTGGTGTTAAAAAGCCGTAGCAGCAGGCACCTACGGAAATAAAAGCTAAAACATTATTATGACGTAATCTGAAGAAAAGTATGATGTATTTTAAACATGAAAATATTTTACTCTTAAATCTTAATTCATTGCTCGATAGTATAGTACATTCATTGTCACAGACGAATGTACAGTCGTGGAGAAAAAAAAGTAAACACCCCCTACTAATTCCTCAACAAATTATCGTAGAAGAAAGTTACTGGTACCGAACGATTGGAAAAGATGCATATAAAATTTGCTTAGGGGGGCATCTACATATTAAAACGAACACAAACTTCATTTTTTTTTTCAATGGCAATACCCAATTTTAACAAGATATTTCAAATCTTCGGTTCAAACTATGCCCAGAGACTAAATTTCAAGTCATTTGAATGATAAGTTTTTGAATTATAACCATTCAAAATTGAGTGCTCCTAATGTTAAATTACATTTTCATATTTGTATTAATATCTCCTGAAATTATACTCCTAATGTGCTAATTTTTGTGTAGCAATAATACTAAAATACCCAAACATAAATACTTTGAATTTACAATTTTTATAATTTTATGATATAAATTATGAATTATGAAATTAATATTCGAAAAAAATATGAATTGCAACCTACAATTTTTTTATGGATTTAGATTTATTAAGTCCTGCTTTATGGAAATCCAAAATTTATATTTTTCTTCCAAGTAGTTTTCAAATTATGCTTAAAAAACGGCAAAATGATATTTTAAGGGACCGTCTATGATAGAAGTGACTGGATATTTTGAATTTTCTTATGCTATCCTGTAATCTAGCAGTCTTCAATGACTGCTTGGGTGGCCCTTAGGATGCCTGGATCAAGAAGGGGGCTCTCTCGGTCAAAAATCGAGTACCGAATTTCAATATGGATACAGCCCTTAAAATAATCAATTTCTCGGAAACTTATCGTACGAATTGCGTAAAAATTTGTTTTTAGGCTAATTGAAAGGTGTAGAGTTCATTTATGTTGTCAGAATTGTGTACTGCTATTGAAAAAAAAAAACAAAGTTATGGTTCGTTTTAATATGTAGATGTCACCCTAAGCAAATTTTATATACATCATTTAAAAGTAGACTTTATTCCCAAATGTGTGGTACCAGTAATTTTCTTCTTCGATATTTTTTTGAAGAGTTAGTAAGGGGTGTTTACTTTTTTTCCCCACGACTATACTATTCGTCTGTATTTAAAATACAAATGGATACAACTTTAACTTAAAAAGTATAAATTTAAATGAAGGTACCATGTATAATTAGAGCCCCGTGTAATTTTTTCTACATGCTTTTTCTACTAACGAGAATAATAGCTACTATGGCAGTTTTTACCATTTAATTATCGTATATCTCGGTGTATAATACGTACTTTTAATTCTAAAAAGTCTTTCATTTTACCGTGTGCGTGTTATACACCGATTATAAAAAGGTTGATATAAAAACATAAGAAAAAAACATTCCAAAGTTTTAGAGGTATATTTAGATGCATTTATATATCAAAAGAAACATAGAAACTTAGTTATTATAAAAATCATCTGAGTGGAAATTTTAAGAACATATTGAAAATAAATTCAAAGGAAGATTTTTAAATTTCTAGAATCATGAAAATCAGTTTAGGGTCATTCCACGTAAAATGAGCAAAAATTTAAAAAAAGTCGTGGCCACATAGTAACAGATTTTAATAAAATTTGATATACAGGTTCAATTCATATTCAAATAGAGCTCTGCAAAATATCTTCACGAAAAATAAATTATTTTAGCAGTTTTGGACATTTAAAAAACTTGTGATAAAGAATGGCATGTGTGCAATCGTCCAAAGTTGCAGGTTTGAAGTTCTGTATCTTGAAAACTATTTAACTGAAATGAATTTTTTTTTAATAATGTAACCTCTGAAAAATTATCTTCTTATTTATTGAGCAATAATAATCTGGTAACACCATGATTATTCTTTAATTGGTTGTAAAAATTGAATATTTGCAAATTTTGAGACAATTAAAAACGTAATAAAAATTAAAGGAATTCAAAAACATCTGAGAAATTAATGCCTGATGTAGTTTTACATATTAAGATCGAATTACTAAAGTTTTTAAGTTGCCATGTATTTCCTTCACCTTTAAAAAATTTTAGAAACTTTTAAAAAAATGACAAAATCGTAATTTTTCCTCTTATTGACAGGTAAAAAAAACAATGAAGGAAATGTCCCACATTACAATTATTGCACAGACATAAAGATCAATAAGTCCATAATCTGATAAAAAAAATTCAAGCATGCCTTTTTGATTCCTAACGTCACAAAATTGGGTTAAAAAAGGCAATATTAACTATATTCCATGAGCTATTTTTTTTTAATTCGCGCGCGTTTCTTAAAATATTGCACGATTTCAAGGTGAAAAAATTTAGTGCTGCCATCTATTTTCTGTATGTGGGTTTAGAAATTAATATATAATTTTCTGTTCAATTGAGCTTTTTTTTCTACTTTAATTAAAAATCTTCTTGAGGAAAAAATAAACTGAAAGCAAGTATAAAAGTTTTTATGTTTAAAATATACGCTGTTATCTATAATATTAAAAGAATTAAAAGTTTAAAAAAGATTTCTTTCACGTCGAAGCAAGTGATAGAAATATTGCATTTTATCCTCAACATTTTTTACTATTTATTTTTTTTCTCATTAAGGAATAAAAAAGGCAAGAATTAAAGTTTAAATATTTAATATATATACTTTTAGCTATAATGTCAAGCAATTTTGATATTGTCAGAGGTGTCCTTCATCTCTATAGAGACGTTGCATTTTCCCCTCAAATTTTTTCAAAAATAATTTTTTTCTCATTAAGGAATAAAAATACAATTACTAACTTACGTCAATCTGTTACTTATCATTCATTCCTAATTATAAATAATTTTTAATATAGTCTTTGCATTCTTAAGGGTAATAACCAAAATTGAAACTTCAAGCATGTAGCCAAAACCACGATTTTGCATCCACTTTTAATATAAATTTTAATACTTAAATAAATAATCCTAAAATCTATTATTTTACATTTACTCATAAATAGATATGATCTACTTACAAAATGATTTTCGTTAAAATCTGTGACATGTCTGCCACAGGTGATTTGCTCATTTTGTATGGAATGACCCTTTACTCTATTTACTTCGCATCTAATGATTGATGTTTAAATTACCGCTTACAATTTATTACTGCAGTTAATCAAAGTTCAGTGCAATTCTATATTAGAGTAAAAATATATGGGTATGAGGTTTTTAAATTTCTGTATTCATTTATTAATCGACAGATTTTTCTTACGTATAGTGGACAATTAAACATATTTTAACTACACTATATGGCCAAAGTTGACCGATCACTTGCGATTTTAGACGTTTTGCTAAATATCTAAAAAATACATGAAAAATTAACCTGAAACTGCAGGTGTGTAAACAGTATAGTATAGGTCATATATTTCCGTGAAGATTTTTTCCCTGAAACCCCATAGGGGACCGTCAACAAATTGAAAAAGAACGAATGTATTTTGGATAACCCTGTAAAAACTAATGTAGCAAAAGCGTTCAAACACGAGATTATTAATAAGTGGCTTATTGTAACATACTGTGTTCATTTTTATGAGGATAGCATGTATACTTGTACAGAAATTAAGGTTTTTATAGAACAGCCCCAAATTTCGCCAAGTTTTTTGCTTATAATTTGCAAAGCTCTTAATATAAAAAAAAGTTCTTTTCAGAAAATATGTCAAACAATATTGTACACAATACTTTGCAATCAGAATTAAAAAATAATAAGCATTGGATGAAAAATGAACAGGTTTACTAAAAAATGTTTCACTGCACATGCGCGAATGCAATCAAAATATAATGTGCATAATGTATTAGCTAAGTATATAGAGCAACTTTTGTGGAAGTCTCAAAATCATAGCTCGAAAATTCTGAAAATAATCGTCGATAGAATAAGCTCGAAATCCGTTGTTCCCCAAAACAAGCAATAAGATCAGGAGTTGTATCCAAATATACGTGCAATATTGTGTACGCTATCTTGGCACTAATCAACAGATATTTGATACAACCCCTGATCCTTTTGCTTCTTTTGGGGAACAACGGATTTCGAGCTTATTCTATCGACGATTATTTTAAGAATTTTCAAGCTATGATTTTGAGACTTTCACAAAAGTTGCTCTATATACTTAGCTAATACATTATGTAAATTATATTTTGATTGCATTCGTGCATGCGCAGTGAAACATTTTTTAGTAAACCTGCTCATTTTTCATCCAATTTTTATTTTTTTTTTAAATTCTGATTGCAAAGATTGTAATTTGCAATTATAATTTGCATTTATAATTTGCAGATTATAATTTGCAATTGTGTACAATATTGTTTGTCATATTTTCTGAAAAGAACTTTTTTTATATTAAGAACTCTGCAAATTATAAGCAAAAAACTTGGCGAAATTTAGGCTGTTTTTATAAAAACCTTAATTTCTCTACGAGTATACATGCGATCCTCATAAAAATGAACACAGTATATTACAATAAGCCACTTATTAATAATCTCGTGTTTGAACGCTTTTGCTACATTAGTTTTTACAGAGTTATCCAAAAGATATTCGTTTTTTTCAATTTGTTGACGGTCCCCTATGTGGTTTCAGGAAAAAATCTTTGCGGAAAAATATGAGCTATACTATATTGTTTACACACCTGCAGTTTCAGGTTAATTCCTCATGTATTTTTCTAGATATTTAACAAAACGTCTAAAATCGCAAGTGATCGGTCACCTTTGGCCATATGTTTGGAAGTGCACTTTTGTGAGACATCTTTGTGTAGCTGCCAACCTTTGATTATTTTTTAAGTCAAATAAACATAATTTGAACCAGAAAATGTATTTAATAAATGAAATCAAAGAAGTGGCGCATATATACAAGACGCAATTAATAAAATAAATTCTTTGATTCAAAAAATATATATATAAACATTTTTTACTTGAAAAAAATGCGGAAGATGGACAGATATGCCTTTGCTAGATAAAGATTAACAGAGCAGCGTGTACAATCAATTTTTTAAATAAATACAATTTAGAAAGTTCAATTAAATTTTGTAGATTTGGTTGATAAAAAGTAATGTCGTGTGTTTCGAAAAACATGGTAAAATACACTATGAATAATAACAACTTTGGGACTTTAAATGAATATTTCTTTAACATGGCTGCGTTTTGTACGTGCAAATTCAGTGCAATGGTAATAATATTAAGCCCAGTGGTGCAGTGGTCAGCACGTCTGTCTGCTGCACCGCAGGTCGAGAGTTCGACTCCCGACTGGGCAAGGTTCACTCAGCCTTTCATCTCTTCGGGGTCGATAAAATGAGTACCAAGCTTGCTTGGGAACTAAACACCGAGGGTCTCGCGTTAGGTTGACCACCTGGCCGGGACGCATGCTGCATAGCACCTCGGGGCCCAGGGTCAAGAAAACACAGATGGACACTATCGGCCCAGATCCTTCTTGGATTGTATAGCCACAGAGTTTAGTTTTAGGTAATAATATTACCTACTTTTTTATGTGGCTCGCGGCTTTGTATATAATGTTTAATTTGTCCCGTGGCGGTGAATGAGTTTGACATACCTGGTTTACAGGGACACTAGAAAAAGTACCGTACATTATGGTCTATGGAGAAAAATCGTTTGCAATGCATTTTAATGATGTTGCATTATTTCAGACTTATTTCAAGTGATATAGAGCACTACAAGATCCTTACTGTAGAATATGGTGTACATAGCATTTATCATTTGTTTACAGGGACACACAAAATGATTCTGCTACGGTACTGTCTTTGAGCGTTAATTATTGGAAGTGCATTTAAACTTCTGTTATGCGTTTTTAAATTTAACTAATATTTTGCGTATTAGTTGGTGTGTATAAATTAAATCAATCCTATACAGGGCTGTCCAAAAGATCTCGAGTACTTTCCGTTTTTTTTTTTTTTTTTTTTTTTTTTTTTTTTTACGGAAATTGCTG
This sequence comes from Maratus speciosus, assembly GCA_963932465.1. Taxonomy (NCBI): domain Eukaryota; kingdom Metazoa; phylum Arthropoda; class Arachnida; order Araneae; family Salticidae; genus Maratus; species Maratus speciosus. Next base: position 434,947,677 of record OZ010790.1, on the reverse strand, counting down.
ATAGGGAATATTCAGCTATGTTATGATTAGCCTAACTGAACTAAATTTTAGCATATTATGCAGTATGCATTCAAATTCATATATCATATACAGGGCTTCACAAAAGAATTCAAATACTTTTCCGACTACAGACGGTAATTGTGGAAATTAGATTTTTTATAGTGTTATCATGTGTTTTTTATAGTGTTCATTTAACCCTTTCCGGCGCGGAAAAAATCTGTTTGTAAAATGATAAACTGACACCGGAATTTATAAACGAATTTATTGGAAAATAAAAACTCTATTATTTTCCCGTGCTTTATAAAAGGAAAATTTTAATTAAATATTCCTGGTGCCACTAATCTTAAAATTAGGTGTCCTTTTTGTGGGCACCGCCTGCCGCTAAAGGGTTAAGTAGCTGCTTTCACCTTAGTAAACCGTGAAGTTTCGATAACGTATTCTGAATGTGTTGGAAAGTATTTCATAATCTATACTAGACGCATGATGTTTCTTTCTCGTTTCAAAATTTAAATGCATGTTTAAACTTTGTTAGAAATAAATAGTGAAAAAAAAATAACTTTTAAAATTAATTGAATCAACAGAAATACGTTTCCAAGTCATCAGCGAATGTTCTGACAGCAGATTTCTGTATGTTTTTGACAAGTTAATAATATTTGATGGATTACGAATATTTCAATAGCAGATGTCAGTTATCAGTTCTGTAAAGCTTTGATTAAATAACGGTTTAGAAGTTAGTTTTGAGAAACAGAGATATTATGTAACAGACGTTTCTTAGTTTTATCACTTGGAATGAAAAAATAAATAATAAAGAAAGAAAGAAAGAAAGAATGTAATAAAAAATTTTGTACAATGTAAATATTTCAATACAAGATGAAAGTTCTTTAAAAGTAGCAGAATATTTATAAATGTGAAAGCTGAATTCCTATATTTGCTCCAAATATATAAATATATATAGGTTTAATTAAGTTTGGGTATGTAAAAAAAAAAAAAAATCTATACATAATTTATTATTCCTACACGTAGTCATGGCTGCCAACTTCTACGCTTTTTTTAAGTCAAATAAACATGTTTAAACCAGAATTTTTATTTAATAAATAAAAAAGAATGTGTATTATGTTTCTTTAAATAAACACAGTACTAATTTAATTATTATTATTTTGCTGTTGTTGTTCAAAACATGTTTATATGATTTTAAAAATGCATTAAAGTTTGCAGCTATTAGTTAAAAGGCACATCAACATTTATATTTGGAAACAAGTGAGATCATTATTTAAAAAAAATGTTTATTATTATGAAATGTAAAATGTAGTAATATTATTTGCTAACAAAATACATAAATAATAAAAAACGCCTCAAAGAATAAAAATAAAAATCACAACTATTATCTAAGTTAGTTTTCTTTAAAAAAATGTTTTTGTGTATTTCTTAAATCAAAACTGAATGTGAAAAAATAACTAATAAAGTATAGATAACAATTATTTTTATGAAATAGCGCACCAAATGTTTATTGATCTTTTTTCCCAAGTAAACTGCATTTTTTAATATTAATTTGCATATTTTTAATCACAAGAGAAAAGAAAAGAAAACAAACTAGAGAACAGGAATTACGCTTTTCCAGAATTTAGTGTTGCCCCTGATGAAAAAAGAAATATATGTATATAAATGTAGATACAGTAGAGTCCCGATTATCAAAGTTAATCGAACTTATACCTTTGGAATGGATCCTTTTTTTCTGATGGACTGATGGCTTCTATTATTATGAAACAGTCATTATAAATGAAGTGTTAGGGGAAGATGAAAGAGCAGTCGTAAAAAGTTAGAACTCTAATTTTCTGGTCAGAATGGGGAAAAAAATGGTAAAAAAATTATGGCCATATCCCCCCCCCCCCATTCTGACCAGAAAATCAGAGTTCAAGCTTTTTACGACTGCCCTTTCATCTTCACCTAACACTTCATTTATAATGGCTGTTTCATAATAATAGAAGCCATCAGTCCATCAGAAGAAAATATCTGGGTTAAAGCGGAAACTCGGTTAAGCGCGACTCGGATAATCGGGACTCTACTGTAGCTCAGTTTTAAGACTTAAAACACGCGATTTTATTTATATAAAACGAAGTCATCCGAATCCGCTGAAGAATTTCTCATCTACGATCCAATCATAAACATCTACAATAAAGTTTGGGTAATACGTCACTATCTCAGAATAATACACAAATGCAGCCAAAAGAAATCAATTCATTTATATTTTTTTCAAAATAGCACGTATTTTAATTACTTTTTTTTCAGTTTTTATGAGAAAGTGGCAACAAAAAGATATAATTGCTGTGTTCCAACTATTTTTCCTTCACTTTCTACAGAAATGGAGTACTTGAGTTGCCAAAATGAAACAAATGTCGCTAAAAACTACAAAAAAATTAACATTTCAAGAATAAATGGAGATACAGTTTTTAAACAAATTGTATTTAAAAGAACTTTTTTTTCCCAATACGAGTGTCTAAAAATTGAAAATGTGCGATGAGTAGAAATTAAAAAAATTGCTATAGAGCATTTAATCGTACAATGATACATCTGTTTTGTTTATTGCTGGCTTCTGTAAGGTAACGTTATTTTTTGAAGACAAAATAAGCTGGGGGAAAGAAATAGCATACCGTACCGGGAGCTCAAAAATGGCTGGAAAGTTTACTGTGGGCAGTGCTTAATGTTCATTATGTTTATAATATTCGCGTTTTTTAAAATATTTTTACAACTTCTCCGCTTATTAAAACGCTGTTAAAATAATGGGATGGGTAATTAAAAATGCCACCTACAGAGTTTATTGCGGCACATGACGTTCACTGAACATTTTAGAAATGCAAATGAAATTTCTTTCAAAGTTTATCATAGAATTCCTTCTAATCTTTAACCTCAAAGTACAACATTACTACTAGATAATATTAACACAATTATTCTAATTGGTAAACAAATCATATTAGATGTAAATTTCCAACTGGGCGAAAAATGTCCGGACCAGGATTCGAACCCGGGACTTCCTGGCTGAAGCCGCCAGTGCTCTGCCATCTGAGCTATCCCGGACGATTCTGGTCGAACTTTTTCACCCAGCTAACCTTGATGATTACAGCATCTGGTCTGAAACCTGATTCAGCTCAACAGAACAAATCTCAGGTAAAGGAACTCCAGAAATCGCTGGATACGAAATTACACTAGATTAATATTAACACAATTATTCTAATTGGTAAACAAATCATATTAGATGTAAATTTCAAACTGATCGAAAAATGTCCGGACCAGGATTCGAATCCGGGACCCCCTGGCTGAAGCCGCCAGTGCTCTGCCATCTGAGCTATCCCGGACGATTCTGGTCGAACTTTTTCACCCAGATTAATCTAGTGTAATTTCGTATCCAGCGATTTCTGGAGTTCCTTTATCTGAGATTTATTCTGTTGAGCTGAACCAGGTTTCAGACCAGATGCTGTAATCATCAAGGTTAGCTGGGTGAAAAAATTCGACCAGAATCGTCCGGGATAGCTCAGATGGCAGAGCACTGGCGGCTTCAGCCAGGAGGTCCCGGGTTGGTTTTTCGCCCAGTTGGAAATTTACGTCCAATACAACATTACTACTTAAATATTGCACTTTTTTTAATATCAGAAAAAAAAGTTTTTTAAAAGGTAATTATGCACGGTTGTACCTCTTTCCAAATAGACCAGGAGCCAGCAGCACAGACAACCACCTCATCGAGTTGGAGGCTGAAATTCCAGAATTAGCTAAAACTCGATTCCCATATTGAAACGCAATCGGTAACAAAAACACCTAAAATCCCAATTTTAGCGGTCGACTCGTAGGTTTACCATTGCCCGATACAAAATACATAATACCCAAAAGTATTCCTGCACTTAAAGGTATGAAAACATGGCGGACTGGGAGCAGGAAAACACAATGGTAAACCTACGAGTCAACCGTTAAAATCGGGTTTTTAGGTGTTTTCCACCACGATATGACTTGGCAGACCGATTGCGTTTTAATATGGGAATCGAGTTTTAGCTAATTCTGGAATTTCAGTCTCCAACTCGATGAGGTAGTTGTCTCATGGTTCGTACGCTTCCTTGAATTTTACAGACCAGAAATTTTTCGGCATCAGTATTATAGTAGGAGAGCTGTTGAACATTTTTGAGTAGGTATTTGAGGCACCCTGAAAATTTGTGCAACACTTCTTTTGTAATGCCTGAATACAAAATTGAATGTCTGGCTGAAGGATCGTGGCCCAAAACCTGTGCCAGACGCGTGTCAAGTGCCATTTTTTGACACTACCCAAAAAAGGGTATTTGAGGTACGCTGAGATTGAAACAGAATAATATTTATACTTAGAAAAAAATATTTTGAAAATGACAGACACTTTAGTCGGCCCAAAAACTGTGCCAGAAACGTGTCAAGTGCCATTTTTTTGACTACCCAAAAAAGGTATTTGAGGCACGCTGAGATTGAAGCACAATAATATTTATGCTTAGAAAAAAATATTTTGAAAATGACAGACACTTTAGTCGGCACAAAAACTGTGCCAGACACGTGTCAAGTGCCATTTTTTGTCTGGCACAGGTTTTGGGCCACGATCCTTCAGCCAGACATTGGATTTTGTATTCAGGCATTACAAAAGAAGTGTTGCACAAATTTTCAGGGTGCCTCAAATACCTTCCCTAAAATGTTTAACAGCTCTTGGACTATTATGTTATAGAAAATCTCTTCTTAAAAGAAGGCGAAATGTTGCGCGTTCAACCTAGATTTCTTTTTTCTATAAAAAGATAACTGGTAGTTTTCCTGGAGAAACAACGGTATCCGTACGAACCATGTGTCTGTGCTGCCGGTTCCCGGTCTAAAATAAATTTTGGATTTAAATCTAGAAAAAAAAAGTAAAACTGTAAAAATAAATTTATAATTTAAATACTTTTTTCTTTTAGTGTTAATAATGTTAAGTTTTAAAAACTATTAATTACTCCCAATAATTTTATCCTGGAGTGATTTATTTTCGACTGATGTATGGTACATCTTAAATAAAAGCAAATTTAATTAATTTTAAAGTGAAATACAGATAAATTATAATAAAAAAAATAAAAGTATAAAACAAACATTTTATTCAAAAGACAAAAAAAAAAAAACACTTAGAAAAATGAATAGCGAGACTTGTAATAAAAGTATATAATGCACAAATTATTCAGAAGCAAAATAAATAAATAAATAAAATAAAAAAACACTTAGAAAAATGAATATCGAGATTTCTGCAATATCGAGAATTAAAACAGGGTGTGCACATATTTACCACAATTTTTTAATTGAGTTTTTCGCGTTTTTTAATCACAGAAAACTATTACTGGATCAACTTTAAAATAAGGAGAATTAGGAATTCTACAATTTAGAAACTGAATCGAAAATTTCTAAATTGAAAAATTGGTGCCAGAATCATTGGAAATTCTTAGAATCATTCGCACTTGTTAAAGTACCTTGATGGACATTTTGAGATAATAGTGCTCAAAGCAATCTTATTATTATGTATTTTGTTCATTTACACAACATTTTATCTTGAATGGATTATTATCGTTTCTTTAGAGCTTTTCTTATTTTGATTTTTTTAAACACGGTGTTAAAAGTACGATAAACTATCATAAAAAAGTGATGATTTCCCAGGATAAAACTGATAATTTTTGGGAGTGTAGCACATTCGAAGGCGTGGTTCAGTTACTTTACGTACGTTATTTTCTTTTTGAAAAAAAAAAATACATTTGTATACTTAAATAATACAAGCATTTATAGTATTATTCTTATTTTCTATACTACATAATACTCTGACTGATAAATTAGATACTATATTCGATTAACCCAATTTCGTAATTCAAACGAGAAAAATAGGGATTGCCACGATTTTTCTATCAATAGAATCTATTGTATATAGAGATGGAGGGGTGTAATATGAACTAAGCTTTTCCCCCAACGTACTTCTATACATAATTCATTATTAGATTCATTTACATCGTTGCAAAAATAATGATGATGTAAGAAAAGGGGCTTAAACTATTAAAAAGTTTTAAAAGTTTTTTACTAAACTTAATAAACTTATCAAATAGTATTTTAACAAACAACAAGATTAAAACTTAAAAGAACTTAAAAAGCATAAATATTTTTTCCAATCTCCGCGCAGAAAGCTTACCTGCAAAATGCAGTTTCTCTGAGATTGTAGCTTCAAACTTCATAACAGTTCATAAACACAGGGCCGGATGGCAAAGTTAGGATCGTAAAGGTTCACTTAATCAGGTAAATTAACCCTTTATCTACTGCATTATGATCTACTGCAATTTTTTCATGTAATTTTTTTTTCAGTTACTACAATAAAAATTAAAGGATAAACATAACAAAAAATACTCACCTGTGAGAAATTTAATTCCTTAGAGGTAATTAATTAAAGAGGTATTTTAAAGTACCGTCAGTACACTGTGATTAAAATATCGTAACAAAAACCCTACAAGATATTTCAAATGACACCAGAACTGTGGTAATATATCTTCGATGTAATAATTATTTGAAATAAACATTTTTCTTATTTACAAATAAATTTTTTGGCAAATTCCGGTGCCAATCATTTATTTCAACACTTTAGCATTGAAAATGCTTCGCCCCTGAAAGGGTTAAAAAAACTATTTTGTTTTTAGGTTTCGGTCTTGTTAGCAGTCCTTTAGTTATGAGACGTCTATATTCCAGGGACAACATGCTCTCTCGCATCTCCACATATGCAATATATGAATTTACATATGCCATTTCTAGCATAGCAAAAAAGAGCCGGTGCCACCACTTTTTCGATTTCTTATCAAAAACTAGTATGTTGTGGCCATCACAAAACTTTCTTCTATATAAATCACGTCAATTAAATCATTTAAATAGTACAAGAAATAACAACGATTTAGCACCAATTCATATCAAAGTATATCTGAATTTGAAGTTGGATGAAGATTCGTGCATTAGTTCTTGAGATAGAGCTATAGCGGAAATTCTGAAAAAAATGTAGCATAGCAGCGCCATCTGTTGAGCGATTTACACCAAAAGTAAACAGCACTAAACGATATCAAGGTATACCTGAATCTGAAGTATATTTAAAATCCAAGCATTAGTTCTTGAGATAAAGTTATTGCGGAAATCGCAAAAAATACAGCATAGCAGCGCCACCGGTTGAGCGATTTACACCAAAAATTAAACAGCACTAATTTATACATCAATTCATGTCAAGGACTAACTAAATCTGAAGTTTGATGAAAATCCGTGCAATAGTTCTTGAGATACAGCTCTTGTGGAAATCGTGAAAAATGCAGCACAGCAGCGCCACCTGTTGGGCGATTTGCACCAAAAATTAAGCAGCATTAATTTATATCAGGGACTAACTGAATCTGAAGTTTGATGAAAATTCGTGCATTTTTTCTTGAGTTAGAGCTATTGCGATAATCATGAACAATGCAGCATACCAGCGCCACCTGTTGGGCGATTTTCACAAAAAAGTAATCAGCACCAAACTATATCCTGGACTAACTGAATCTGAAGTTTTATGAAAATCCGTACAGTAGTTCTTGAGATACAGCTATTGCAGAAATCGTTAAAAATGCCGCATAGCAGCGCCACCTGTTGGGAGATTTTCACCAAAAACTAATCAGTTCCAGTTTATGTCAAGGTCTAACTAAATATGAAGTTATGTGAAATTTCGTGCATTAGTTCTTGAGATAGAGCGCCCACAAAATTTGTGTCACATACAGACAGACAGACAGACGGACAGACAGACAGACAGACTCACAGACAGACATTTTGTAAAAACATGTTTTTTGGAATCTCTGACTCATAAAAGGTGTAAATCCGTCGAAAACTGGAATTCGAAAATTTTCATGAAACCAATACTTTCTTCTTGTAAAGATAGAAGAAAGTAATAATAATGAAACAGTAAAGAAATACGAGGAAAATTATTACTACACATCATTTTACTAATTGCATTTTAAAGCAGATGAAAACTATGGATAACTACACAGACGAAAAGTAAACAAGAAGTTTTTCTCCAACACCCAGTGTACTGACGATGCTTATATGTATCACAGAGTAATTCCCCTGTTAAATCAAATGCATACACCGTTCACCTAAAATAGCTAGTCAAATTATATTCTAAGATCATTATGAACACATAATAAATCCACTACTTAACTTATATCCTTTACTGTGTTTGTAGCAATAAAAAGACGAGCGTGACAATCTGTACACAATGTCGGCACAAAACACATCGACTGTTTCAAAGATAGCTTTCTTTATTTCTAAAATAACAAACTTAGATTTACTGCTGCCATGTATTCGGATAAAGTGGAGTTAAGAGGTGTTTTTGCAAAGTACTGTTAGAATATTAGTAATATTCACTATGGGATGAAAGTTTAAAGTGAGTGGTACTTTTAAGTACCGTCAGCAGATAAAGGGCTAAAGCGTTCAATTACAAAAACAAACGTCCTTGCAATTGATAACTGAAAACAAAATAGGGCATAATTATTATTAATTTTACAATTGTTAATTTTGCTATGTATATCTATTTGCTGTGTAAATTTATTTAAGTGTAATTCCTTTGTTTGTAAAAAAAAAAAAAAAAAAAAAAAAAAAAAAAGAGCGATACTGAAATTTGTAAATTTTAATCGAGAGGGTGGGGGGGGGGGGAGTATGTTGATTGGAGGGGGGAGTATGTTTGATTGTTAAAATTACAGTACTTTAAATGTCCAGTAAGAGCACATCTCGGATTCCACTGCGATCGAAATTGAATTGAAATGAAATGAGTGGGAAAATATAGTTATGATGTGAGAGCAGCCTAAGCGTTTGCTCTTCTTTTAATTTCGTTTTGTGATTTAAAATAAATAAAGTCCATCGAGTAAATGTTTTATTGTGTTATTTTAACATATTGTTTGTTTGTTTGGAGCGATTATTATTACTATTATTTGTAATCGCGACTCAATTCTTTTGAATACTGTCGGAATCGAAATGCTGATATTATATTGATAGTGTAATAAATTTGGTTTGGGCGGTTTTTGGGTTCGGTTTTGGATGTGGTTGGGTGGTATCAGTGACCAGCTGGCAACATTGGGTACAACAAAACAAAACTGCAATTCCTGCAGAAAATCTTTGAGGGATTTGATAACATGGAATTCCTAGAAAGGTAGTATGTGATATTGTATTGATAAAGAATATTTACAGTTGCCCCTGTAACTTGAATATATTTTATATCAGCTAAAAATATGCGTGTTATAAATTTTAGTATTTTTACATTTCATTGTATTATGTATTTTTGTCAATGAATTTCAGAAAATGTTTCAATCGTATTTCTAATTTGTGCTAAGATATTTAGGATTATGACTGCTAAAGCCTTTTCTAGATGCCTTTTCTAGTCTTTTATTTCACACTGAGCATATGAAAGCTTTCATGCCTTTTTATAAAACCTTTCATAATAGTTAATTTACATTTTCTTTCTTAATTTGCTGCCAATATGCCTTTCGCATTTCTTAATCTTGGAAATTTCTTAAAACATAATTCAGTTTAAAATATTTTTTATCTACATAGATAATTTAAGTTGATTTCGGGATAGGAAAAATTACGTAACAGCGTCTTAAATGGTGATCCATTTTGTGTTCTTTCTATCTGTTAAACATAAAGGATTAATAAAATGTTTAGGTAATCTAATTTTAATATGAAATAATTTAAATTATATTATTTAAAGAAAGTCGTTGTAGTAATCAATTTTTCCAAATATTTAAATTTTTGCTCAATTTTCTAAATTTTAGTTTAAAAAGATTATAATAAACACAGATTATAACTAGCAAAATAATTACTAGCAATTTTCATCTGCTATTTATGCTTGTATTTTATATATTTAACAGCATAATACCCTTAATTTAACCTCTGAAAAAAAGAGTAAATGAAATCATCATTCATTTGTTAGATTTGTTTTATAAATATAGTATTACCTTTCTATTTTTTCATTCACTGTGTACCGATAATATTCTTTGACCTTTATCAAAATGGAATTATTATACTGTAGTTTATTTTTGTGTTTGGTTACTAGGAAAGATTTTTTTTTGAATACCCATCACATTTTGTCGAATTACATTTTAACAAAACTATTTATAAAATCGATAAAATTTTACGTGGCACAAAGTAAAACAATATCGATATCCAAACTAAGCTAAAAGTTGCTAAAAGTGATATAAAATACACTAAGGGGTCCGGGACACAAAAAGCTTTAAATTTTCTAAAAAAATGTTATTGCATTAAAAATTTCTCTGTTTTTTTCTGCTTAAAATAACGTTTAAATCATGTTTCTATCTTAATTAGAACAAAAAATATTAATTTTTTCGTTTTGGTTTGTTTTCAAGATTTACCTTTCAGGCAATGGTTGTCGTGGAAACGATTTCTGGTTAAAGTGCGTTTTTCTTCATGATGGGTTTTTTCACCATTTCTCGTATTTAAATTGTTATAAGTCAAAAACCGTTAAAGGTAAATGGCACAAACTTGGAACATGTCTTTTTCAATTATTTTATTTTAATTTTGATTCAGAAAATTTGAAAAAAATATTTACTTTTGAAAATATGATTTAAAAATAAAGTTACATAATTTTTTAAAAGATTTTTACTTTAAATATTTTTAATTTTTTTTAATTGATATTTTTAAAAATGCTGAATCAAAATTAAAACTTATATATTTCTGTTTATTTAAATGAAAATTTTTTGTAATTCTTCAAATAATATTTCGAGTTATAACGTTTTTAAATTACCCCACTTTTTTAATAAATTTTAAATTTTTTTGAAAAAAAAAATATCAGAAGTTTTATCATGTGATTTTGTTTACAATTGATATGGTTAACCATCACGAAAAATTTCACAATTTTAATTCAATAAATAAAAATTATTTTAAAATGTGTCTCGGACCCCCTTAAAATGCATATAAATACCTTTATTTAGATCGACATATGTTTCACCGCTCAGACGTTGGCATTCTCAAGATCTTCGTTGGTACAAATATTTCGAGAGATAGTTCGATCAAATATCCTTTCACCAAAGAAGATGGAACAATACAATTCTATATAGGTAAGACAAGCAGAAAACTTAAAACTAGAGTCAAAGAACATATAGCAGACATCAATTACAACAAGAGACTACAGCTTTGGCCAGATTATGTAGCAAAGAACCTTTATTGATTGATTTTAAAAATAGTAGAATAATTTATTCATCAATATTTTATTTACCATCCATTATCCGTGAATCAATAGAGATCTTTTCACGCAGTCGAAATATTTGCAATGATTCAGCCTCTATTGAGTTGCCTAAAATTTGGAGAGAGATGTTCTGCAGAATAAGAAACAATAGTAGAAGTTAATTCACGTTCATAAATATCCATTTTTATTTTATTTTATGTTTTCACTTGTTTTTCATTATACATGCAGTGTTGGGATTTTATTTACAAATTTCTTGTTTTTCAAAAAAATTTGTATCAACAAAGATCTTGATAATGTCACCGTTTGAGCGATGAAACATATGTCGATCATTTATGTGCCTTTTAACTGTATTTTTTATCACTTTTAGCAATTTTTATCTTTGGATATCTTTAAGAGATTTTAATGCATAATTTTACAATATCGATATGTTTATTATTCCGAAATCTGCACCTTTCATTTAAATAAAGTACTAAAACACGTGTTCATTTGTAAATATACGATGATAACTCCACCTACTCTCCTTCTAAATTTACATCACTTTTCCCCCAATCAATTGGTGTTACACTATCATTTCACTTTCATTTCTACAAAGGTTAACCCTTTAAACTGGAGCTAAGCGCCTGAGGATCGAAAATGACCCCGACAGTTGACCGCCAACGGTCAAACGGGGAATACCTGCTAGTGAGCTGTCTGGTCTGAGAAAAGAATAAAATGAATGCCTGTAATGAATTCAGAGTTCTATTAATGACGTCTGCCAAATGTAGAAGAAGTGTGATTAAAAACTTTTTTTGGTGACTATATTTGGAGTAGAAAAGTGTAACTTAATACTCCCTTTTCTTTTATTCAAATCTGGTGGCTGTTGTTTAAATATTATAATCTTTTATGAAGTAGTCAAGTTTTTGTACATTGTGGATTGAAAGTTACTACGAGATTTTAAAAGGTAACATTTTCAGGTCTGAGCTATTTCAACCACATACCTCCCTTTGGACTGAGGGCATTTAGTACTTTTCAGGATTTTTAAAAAATACTTGGTAGATATGTATTTTAATGTGTTTTTTTATTATAAACTTAAGACTGTTCTTATTCATAATGAAGGAGCTATTTAAATGTATTAAAAATTAGTATTTAATGAGAAATTATTGAAAAAAGCATTTTTTATATTAAAAAAAAAGTTCCGCGTAATAAAACCATCAATTTTTAAGATAAAATTTTAGATACACTTGAATAAAAACTTACCCAAATGTTGTACAAACATATGAAAATAGGTTTTATTTGTATATAAACATAGTTTAGTGAAATTTGCTTTTGTGTAGTACATTTCAAAGTACAAAGAGCAACACCACAAGGTTAACAATAAGATCGAATCAAGCTCTGATTCTAGATATTTTCATATAGTACTTATTTCTGTTTAGTGCTGCCACGTATTTTTTTCTTCTAAAACAAAAGATTCGTAGGTACTATATGAAATGACAGCGAACGTATGTAGTAGGTATTTTTATAGCTCAGAGAGTTTAAAGGTGACCCCGAGAGAGTCTCGGGCTTAGTTCGCTTCACTGAAAACGGCGACCCGTCTGACACTCGGATCCAGGCCTCAAAATGTTAATCACTTTTAACAACTATTTTTGATCTTCCCCATTAGATTTAAAATCTTACTTTGGAATTATGAAATGCTGAGATACACGATTGAACAAAATGTAGCAGTGAAAGAAATTTATTTTCTAAATCCGTACTCAATTATTGCACGCTCAATATTTTTGGAGGGTAGGCAGAACGGTGCCTATTTGTGCGAAATAAGTCAACCAAAGAAATTTGTTGTCTAAAACAGTGGTCGCTAACCTTTTGGATTTCACGGTCCAGTAAATCCATAATTTGAAATTCTGCGGATCCCTAATATTAATTAAAAAAAAAAAAACATGGGGCCAGGGGTGGACAAAAATATGGAAACACCTTGGAAAGCCTTGTTTTTAGAAGATGTCTCTATATTTTTGTCCACTCAATGTTCATTTGTACAACAACAGCCATTTTATTAATATGAAATGGGCTTTTTTAGTGTAACAAATTATAAATTCTGAGTTGATATGCAAGAACATCTTAACCCTTTGTAACTCAACAACCCCGATTTGAAAAATTCTTACACAAATATTAAAATGCATCATTTTAAGCATGGAAAAAAAATTCAGAACAGAAAAATAAAATTTTATTTGGAAAAATGGGTTTGTTGCATATCTGCAACATCTGGCCAAATGGCACAAAAACTGAAAATATTTAAAATTTTAATTTGCACAAAAATTTTTGAAACAATTGTTAGTTTTGTGGTAGCAAAGTCCCACACCACATTTCTCACAAACAGTTTGATTAAAGTTTTTACAGTTGGGGTATTTACAACATATTCTTTTTTCTGCCCACTATGGCCAATGCCCAATTTCATCTAGGCGCACTTGTTTTTGGTGGAATATGTTGAGTAGGCGCTCTATGCTTTTTCTGTCGAATTCTTTTTTCTACTACGAGACCTTTTCCTTTTTGCTAGCTTTGGACTTGGTGTTAATTTTACAGAGGGGTGGGGGGGGGTGGGGGGGGGGGGAGATCCCTAACTTACCCTATAGAAATTAAATATAAAAACAGGCTAATGTTTCCCCTTTTCAATAATTTTACTCTTCTGAAAGAAATGCAACTTAACTATCCATTAGAAGATATTTTCGATGCTCTTTTTATATTTTAAAAAATCCATTACAAGAAAAGATATGGCGCGTTGTTGCAGACCTGCAACAAACAGAAGTTTACGTTTATCTTATACATATTATAAATTTCCTAGCTCGAAAATAGTCTTTAAATAAAGAATTTAAACTCATCTTTGAAAACAATATACTTGTAGACGTGTGCAGACTTTTTTAACCTCTGTATTCCAAAGCTTAATTCAGCAAAAATCACGTGTAGCTGATCAAGCGATAAATCAAACTTTGGCGCGAAAAAAAAATCAGTATAGACATTTGTTGCGGATTTAATGAAATAATTATGTTAATAGTAGTGTAATAGGATAACAACAATCAACAAAATCGTCTTTTGAAATTTACTGTTGAAATAACAATGAAGTTTTGGGTATGTTGCAGATCTGCAACACGGTGATACAAAGGGTTAAATATATATTTAATCATTAAAAAAATGTTTAAAGACTGTTTAATTGTAACAAAAATATTAAAGTTAGTTTAATAGCACGAAATAGTCAAAGCTTATTATTATTGTGAGCATTTTAATTGTGACATTATATTCCGGCATGTTTCCAAATAAGTTCATGGATTTCCATGATTATATTAAGACTAATAGCTTTTATTTCAAATTAATACTGGTACTGAGTTTTATGGACTGATCAAAATGATGCATTTTGCATGAATATGTTGTCATACGGACAAAATGAGATAGGTATGACTAGGTTTGACAAGCCGGAAATAAGTTCAATTAAAATAATTATTATTAAAAAACTGGAATAATTAACTGTTTTCGCGGACTTGGCCTGCGTCCAGACGCGAAATAAAGACGCGACTGGTAAAAATTCAAAGCTAAAATAAGTAAATTTTATCACCGGTCGCTTCCTTAATATACGTATGACAGACTTTTCTGGAAGAATAAAGTTTGTCATACCACGTTTTTCTGAAAGGGCATAAAATTTTCGATAAAAAGCTCTAAGGGTGATCAATATCCGTGATGAAGTTAAAACATTATAGCTTTTTAATAATAATTAATTTAATTAAGCATATTTTCGGCTTGTCAAACCTAGTCATACCCTGCTAGTTTTGTTCGTATGAGTTTTTACTATCGATTTACATAAAAAAATTTTGATTCCGCGATGACGGGGCTTTCGATATCACCGGCTCCCGTAATATTTCTTCATCAGGCGTAAAATACACATGCTACTACTTTGAAAGTAGGACCAAGACTTAATAGACTGAGTTTTTTTACTTTGCGCCTGATGAAGAAATACGAAGTTCTTTCGAAAGGACTTGAGCATTTTCTATTTTTCATGTTGTTATTTATTTTGCCCTAAATTATCAAGTTCCAAAATCATCAACTTGTAGGCTTTTGAACAGCGGTGCGAATTCTGTAAAATGCGTATTTTTGAAGAAAAACAAAGAATTTTAAAAATATCAAATATATTTTATTTTTGACAAGAAAATTGCATTCTTAATCCTTGAATGGAAGAATTATTCTTATCTCCTTGATTAGAAGTCATATTGACTCCTCTATGAAAATGGGATTTTTCCACGTACTAGCTTATTTATAGATTGTGTCAACAAAGTTCAGCAAAGTCCAGATATTTTAAAGATAGGATGCACCGCTTCAGGGTAATTCCCCTCTCCCTCCCCCCATAGCCTGACAAAGAGTCAAAATGACTCATTCATCCATTATCCAGTTAATGCGTGTTTACATTTGTAACTGTAACGCATTAATTCTTTAAGTTTTATTGTTTAAGCATTTATCATCTATTTTGCTCTTTCAATCAAACAAATTCATTTCATAGAAAATATATACAGTCGAACTCAACTCGGTTAATTCGAGAAGCAAGGGAATCATAAAATAAAATCGTACTAACCATTACTCGTAATATCTAGGAAGGTATACACATACATAAATTAAGAAAGGTATGGTATGGTATGGTAATGGTAAATTAATAACCGTTATTAACTGCTCTAATTCTTTAAATGCTAAAATTAATTAGATATCACTAATAACATTTCATGTTAGTAGCCTGCACGCTCGGTTCAAGAGCAACCAATCACAGCGAACCACTAGACAGGCTTTGCCAACGTGCCGTGCCTAAAAACAAAAATCCAGCTCCGTGCTAATTAAAGCTTAAGGAACAAATTAAAAAAATCAGTTTCTAGTGACAAAGCATTACTGTTAGCGGTCTCTGATTGGGTGCTTGCGAGTCGATCTTCCCAGTTACTACTAACGTTTGGTAGAACATAAGCGACATACAGTAATGCAACCATAAAGCAGAAGTCATAACTGTAGATTGCGGATTCCATTGTTTAGAAGGGAAGAGAGTGACGTCAACATAATTTCGCGAAAGGGTGTCATTTTTGGCGATCATTGCTTTCTTGCCCGCGTATTAGAGCTTTGGGTCTTTTTCTTTATATTTATGAAACATACACACTGACTAGAGAAAAAAATTAGGAAAAAATGTGGTATTTTAACAAAAGTGAACGATCCTTTAAAAACAGTTATGCTTTCTTACATTTCTTTGTACTAGTCAATGAAGGTATTGTGTATAAAAGCACTGGAAATATCGTCCATTTTAAGTTAAATAATTTTTATTTTAATGATTAAATCTGGAAAGTAAAATACATCAACTATTTTTTGTTTTTAAGCTTTAAAAAGTGAAACCATGTATGTCAACAGAAAAAAAAAACCCCGATTTTACGAAAGATATTACGAATGGTGGTTTACCTTACAGGAAGTATTACTTACGGAAGCACATAATAATCAGTTTGCCAGTTACGGTTACCTTTATGCTTGAGAACTAGAGATGTAAAATTGGATGGGGAAAAATGAATTTCTGTGCCATGCGGAACAAAATACCTTGTTATTCAAGACTATCATTGACAAAAACTGAAAAATAACTCCTAATTTTCATAACAAAATGCCGTAAAAGCATTTTTTTTATTTCTTTTTTATTATAACCAGTGGCGGATAGTTCACAGTAATATCTTTTGTTTATATATTCTATCTATTTTTTTCTCAACTTTTTCTTTTGTGATATTTCAAAACCGTAATTTATTTGCTCCTATTACAAAATAAGAAATTTCTTAAATTTTATTTATGAGTTACTATTAAACAAATAGATTAAAATTTTAAAATAAAAAAAAGAGACCGAAAAAAAATTTTTCTTTCTTTTTTAATAATTTATAGCACTTTTATATCTCGAACGTGAAATCTACATCATTAATAAAAATATTTCTTTGTAAAAGCATTAATTTGATTCATATATGCATCATTACGCTATGCGGCGTAGGGTTTATTGCATTTAAGAGACGTCCAAAAGAAGCCAAGAAAAAAGAAAGAAAGGAAAGGAAAGAAAGGAAAAAACTTTCGATAATGAACGTTTGAAGTATCAAATAGAAATTAGAAATTTAAAGAAATTAGATTCAATATTATTAAGAAAAGCACAAGATATTAAGATAGCACAGATACAAGAAATCACAATGAAATTACAAAGATTTTTATTTTTCATTATTTTGTTTTATTTGCTTGCTCCACACAATTGCCATTCATTTGACCCTACTTCAGCTTTGTCGTTTTCAGTTTGAAACATATTCTCTTGACTTTATTTTATTAGCATCCGAATATTATATAAAGTATAGAAATGAATTTGAAACTTTCTTTTCTGCCTGTTTCACAATCATAAAATTTATTTCATGCAAATGATGTCTAGTTATAAATTTGATACATGTATCTATCTAATAAAAAGGGAAATGGGTCTCAAAATCTAAAAATGTTTTTAGAAATTATCACTCAGAAAAATGAAGGTCGTAAACACACATTTATTTATTTATTTATTTTTTAACAAAAAATTTTCCACGATAAAGATTTTGGTGCTTTTGGGTTATCGCGGCCCCTAAGGATGGCCAGGCAACCAAGATTTATGGGTATATTATGTAGAGTATACAGGGTGCAATATGTTATCTATCGCCGACTTTTAATTTCTCAACCGTTGGTCGTAGACATATAGTTCCAACCACAAAAACGTTTCAAATGAGGTAAATATTCATGTTGTGGCATTACTTGAAGTAGAAAGTCAATTTTATAAAAATTACGAAATCTAACTTTTTATACGCCCCCCCCCCCCCCCTCCCTATAGTTATATTTAGTAAAAGTTTACACATATCATAACAGATATAACACAAAAAGTTTGACATCTGTACTACAAAAATTGACAGAGTTATTAAATTTCAAAGTTTGAGATTTTTTCGCATGATTTTGTCTTTCAATGAGGGATCAGTTAAAAGATTAATTAAAGTAATTCTAGATCAAAACCAGGGTGCAATGTCCTTTTTACGGCGAAACCACCTTTAGCCGGCATCGCCAAATTGGGGTATCACCAAAGAGGGTTATTTCATTTAAAAATTTTAGCTGACTTTTAGGGGTCGTATACAAAGAATGTTGAAATTAAACTGAAAAATAAATAACAATTTATTATAATATCAGAAAACGGTCTACTATAAAAAAGGAAAATGTCAAATGACGGAATCTACTAGAAATAGTGCTCAAAGTGTTGTTTAACACTTTTATAGGTCGAACAACCTTCAAACGTCAAAGTAGGTAGAATCGACAACCGGAAAATAAAACATACTCACTCACTAAGGCTCATAAATGGCAGCGGAATGCAAACGACCAGCCGAGCTATAGCGTGTATGAAAATTAGGATTATGCAAATTACAATAGTACCGCATCGCCACACGTTTGGGATAAAACACGAGCCATCTATCTAGCAGTGGACATGCTAGTCAGCGCTGAGATCGTGATAGCAAACTACGCATGCATGCAATATGCCGAAATGATACATATTTATGGTGAATGTCAAAGGAATGCTAGAGAGGCTGCGAGTGTTTATTCCGAACGTTTCCCTAAGGATCTACTCTACATCCAGCGCATGAAACTATAAATAATGCATTGCACCATCTTAGAGAGACCGGTTCTGTTTCCCCACGACTCAGAACAAGTAGACGGGCAAGGTGTAATGTTCGAGTGACAACGGGGGAGGTGCTGTGATTCGCCCTTTTAATTCCACAACTGAGCTCTGCGGAAATAAGCGAGGCATGTGGTCAGCATGTCTGGCATTTGTTACATGCACTTGATAAGCATCCATACTATATCCGAGACTGGTGCAAGCATTGATGCTGGGTGACCACGCACGACGATTTGTTTATTGTAATTTCATGCTCAACATTTTAGAGGAAAATCCGTCATTCCTTTGTGATATTCTGTGTGACAGATTAGTCAATGTTTATACCGGGTGGGATTGTGAACGTGCAAAATGTGGATTACTGGTCTCTGGAAAACCTCCACATCGCCTGCGCTGTACGACACGCGTGGTGCGGTATATGGGGAACCCAGATTGTTGGACCCATCTTCTACGATGGGACCTTAACGGGCGATCGTCACCTGCATCTGCTACAAACACGGTACGCGATTGGTATGAAGAGCTGCCCCTCCGACATGCATGCCGAGTGTGGTTTCAAGATGATGGAGCCCTCTCCACACAAAACATCAAACATCCGGGAGTATCTAGCCACCGAATTTGGTCAACAGATCTTTGGATATCGTGGTCCGTTAGAGTGGCCACCGCGTTCGCCGGATTTGACTCCCATGGACTTCTACCTCTAGGGTTACATCAAGGCATAGATCTATGTAACTGAGACCACTTCTCTGGTTTATCTGAAGCAGCGCATCATCCTTTATTGTCACACAGTTTCCACATCTTCTGAGCTGTAACGTGTCCAAGACTCAGTACTGTCACGCATTCAGTTGTGCATTGCCACCAATGGAGAACACTATGAGCAGTATCTCTAGTAGATATCGTCATTTGACATATTCCTTTTTATAGCAGACCGTTTTCTGGTATTATAATAAATTCATATTTATTTTTCAGTTTAATTTCAATATTTCATTCATCGCTTTGTATACGACCCCTATACGAAGTCAGCTAAAATTTTAAAATTAAATAACCCTCTTTGGTGATACTCCAATTTGGCGATACCGGTTAAAGGTGGTTTCGCCTTAAAAAAAAACATAGCACCCCGATTTTGGTCTCGAATTACTTTAATTAATCTTTTAACTGATCCCTCATTGAAAGACAAAATCATGCGAAAAAATCTCAAACTTTGAAATTTAATAACTCTGTCAATTTTTGTAAGTACAGATGTCAGACTTTTTGTGTTATATCTGTTATGATATGTGTAATCTTTTACTAAATATAACTATAGGGACAGGGGGACCGTATAAAAAGTTAGATTTCGTATTTTTTGTAAAATTGACTTTTTACTTTAAATAATGCCACAACATGAATATTTACTTCATTTGAAACGTTTTTGTAATTGGAACTATATGGCTACGACCAACGGTTGAGAAATTAAAGGTCGGCGATAGATAACATATTGCACCCTGTATATGACATTGTAATAATGCATGATTTATATAACATTTCGTGACGCATATATGTGACATGTGTATAAGATGTATATGATGTATATATGATCTATAAGACATAAATAATATGTATATAATGAAGTATAAGACGTAAATAATATGATATGATAACGTATATCGCATATATATGAGCGTTTGAAGTACACATATTCGTATATATGATACATATGTAAGGTTATCAATGATCTTGACCAAATCGCAACTGCAATCTATGCATAATCGTAACTGTAAGAGCTGCTATAACCCAAAAGTACCAATTTTTTTTTTCACCTGATAAAATAAGCGCGGCATTTATTTAAAATTTTAATAAATTTTAACAATTTGATTATCACATTGTATACTTGAATGTAACTAGGCAAACTGAGCATAACACTTCATATTGTCACTAGAAAATGTTGCACATCGAAGAATCATTAACTGTATGGATACCTCATACATACTCATCACTTTCAAATTGTTAGTTATCTAAAATTTTACTTTCAATAATTGCTTAAAATTAAATAATAATAGTAAATGTAAGTTAAAAACAATTATTTTTTCAAGTTTTTGAAAAGTTTTTAAAACATCGTGAATAATTATAGTATGCTGAATTTCTTTTTCAACTTTTGAAATTGTTCATTTATTAATAACTGTTTATCTAAACACTGTGATTTAAAGCTGGCTGAAAGTAACAAATAAATTAGGAAGCCGTTTCAGTGAATAAAATACTCATTGACCTCAATTAGCTCAAGTATTTCAAATAATTTTAATCATCAAATCATCAATGAAAACAGTAAAAGAAAAAATAATAATTTAGAAAAGACGTTAACGTCTTATCTAAATAAACCTTATAATTGCTGAAACTCAGCGAGCGGAAGATGAGAGAAGCTGAAGCTTATGTATCTGACAATAAAATGAAAACGATTTTTCAGCAATAGTTTGGTCAATTATACTGTAACTTATCACATATAAACCTTAGTCAGAACACTACCCCCTTAATCAGGGATGTAGTGGAGGGTATACGGGGGTATACGCCGTATACCCTCTGGATTTTTTAAAGAAACACCGTATATCCCTTGTTTCTCAAGAAAGCTATAGTATTATATACACTAGGGCCTTGAGCGTATACCCCTGCTTAGAAAGTATACCCTCTGTTTTTTTTACGACTACACCACTGCGCCTTAATACTATTATTAGTATTAAGAGGATAGTGGTCAAACAGGGGTAATAACATGCCTTAAAAAAAAATACGATTTGTTGCTAATAGGTCGATATGTGTCCTGGAGTTAATTAAAGGTTCTAATTAAAACTTCTATCTGCAGCAATCTTCCGCAATCGGGCCAGAACTTTCCGTGGTATATGCAGGTGTCCATCGATTCTCTCACCCTCTCTCGACCACTGCCGACAGCAATTAATAAGATCGAAGCCGCCTGGGTTGCTGATACACTGTTTGAAATTTAAAACAAATTGATCAGTCATTCGACAGTTTTTATAGAAAATATGCCACCGCTTTTATAGAAAAAGGTTGCATAACCGTGATTTATGCGTATTCTGACCATAGTTTGGCCAATAAGATGGTCAGATACGCTTCATAATATGGTCATGTAACCATTATCTTTAAAAACGGCCGAATGACTGGGCAGCTTGCTGCAGATTTTTAACAGTGTTTATTAAATGTTCCAATGTTCTTAAAACCCACTCTTTGATGTATTTAACACGCTAAGACAGGCCAAGTTTCTTCCGGTTAAAGGTTAAGATTTTTCCACAGGATTTTTTTACAGGTTAAGATTTTTCCTACATAGAACACACTATTTAGAAATCGCACAAGAACATAATCACGAACGGCAGGCTCTCGTTCTAGTTCCTGAAACCTAAATGATTCATCGTCGTCAAACGATTCGTCTAGAACCATCTGTGTACACAGTGACACGTGTCTCACTGTTTACCACAACTGTGTGTTTCACTGTGTACTTTCGTTACGTTGTATCAAAATGAATGCCATATCTGTTTCATCATCAATTTCATCGCTTTGAATGCTTGTATCGTTTTGTCGAGATAGTCTATCATTAGATATAGCTAGGTTTGTTAAGTAAATATATGTCATAAGGAAGGAAATAAACTCTAAAATGGACGTTTATGTAACGTTAACCTCCGTAAAATAAAGAATTACTTACTATTTTGTTGCAGGAGTAACCGAAGTGCCGAAACTACACCCACGTGTTGCATAAGATGAGGTGGTAAGATGTGAGTGCCAGCTAGGAGAAAAAGTTATAACTATATGTCAAAATGGCTGCTGTTTCACTGTGTACTACTTTCCCCTATACGAGAATTGAAGAAATTTCCGTTCTTTTTTTTGCATTCTAAGGCAGAAAATTTTCGTAATCTGAAAAAAGGAATTTTTTAAACGATACGTTTTTCTTTCTTGCATGGATGCACTTGGTTTTGAACCTGCGATCGTGTGTTTCGAATCGAGCATCTTAACCACTAGACTAGAGAGCACTTGGAAAAGAGCAAGTTTAAAATGAAGATACGGGTTTTCTTCAAATGGGAGATTCATAATGTTTGTTAAATTTATTGTTCGAAAAGCTCGGAAATTTAAACTTAATTGCAGGGACATTTCGTCGTTACGGAATAATGCTTGGTGTTTTACACTTAGAGAATAATAGAGGCAATGGCGTGGCGTCCGGTCATCGCTGGATGCGGCGATGACCAAGCAATATTTTAAAACTCTTAATAAGCTTTTAAAACTCTACGATCCAGTTTTAGCAGAACATTTGGAGTTCATGTATAAGTGAAGGTAAGATTTAAAGTTTCTTTTTTGAACATTCAACCATTGAATTTTAGAGTTAATAATTTTTCACCACAAACTTAAATAATTGCGATGACCACAGAAAATTTTCACGCCACGCCACTGAATAGAGGATAAAAATTATTACATATCAAAACATATTTTCAATAAGATGTAATTTGATTGTTAGATGTGAAATATGAATGTTATATTTTGAATCAAATTCGAGAAGAAATGTTCTCTTCTTTGAATAAGATCGATTTTTCTTTTTTTTTTTTTTTTTTTACTTGATTGAACTACTATAAATTTTTAAAATGTGTTCATTTATAATATATTTTACATGCGAATATTTTTTTTTATACATCAAAAAATAAATTGCGAATAAGTTTAAATGAATGAGAAAATTGCTACTTTATTAAATTCGAAAGCATTATTTTTGCCTGTTTGTTTTTAAATAAATAAGAAATTTTAATTTATTGAATTTTCAGTTTTCATTTAAAAAATAATTTGGAACTTTGGTATTAATACAACGTATGCGTGCAAGGAATAAACGGGATTTTCCCCTTTTTTCCTGGCTTCCGGGAGGTGTTAAAGGAAAAAGCATGTTTTCTAGGAGTACGGAAATTATTTGTTTAAAAATGACGAATAATTTAGTGTATAAAGGCGAATTTTTCTGACAGTGTAGAAGTGGTCAACACCCACAGCTACTCGTAGGTACCACTTAATATGACCTTCTGTATTTCCGAATGCAATTCACGTCACAGACAGTTTCCTAAAGCTGCTATTTCAGTCACGCGAAAAGACCCGCTCGCTAATGCTAATCCTATGGAAGAAATTTATAAGGATATCTCATTTGAATTTCAATATTTTTAAGTGATTTTTTTTTCATTGGATAGCTGAGATTGATCTGTATAAAAGCCATTTTTTACTTTTCCGATTTTGTTTAGAGGTATTTTTAATGATAACTCTTTCCTTTTCGAAACCGGTTTCGAAAGTGAAAGCACAATTTTTATAATTTTAAAATATTATGGTACAATTGTGGGAGAAAGACGTGAGCTCTGTTTTCCAGTAATTTTGGAAAAGTATTCCAAACAGAAAGCTAGGTAGATAGGCAAGTTGTTATTTATACCCAATCACTAGCAGACATTTCTAAAGGTGACAATTCTTATTATTTTAAAATATTATGGTACAATTGTGGCATAAAGGCGTGAGCTCTGTTTTCCAGTAATTTTGGAAAAGTATTCCAAATAGAAAGCTAGGTAGATAGGCAAATTGTTATTTATACCCAATCACTAGCAGAAATTTCTAAAGGTGACAATTCCTATTATTTTAAAATACTATGGTACAATTGTGGCATAAAGGCGTGAGCTCTGTTTTCCAGTAATTTTGGAAAAGTATTCCAAACAGAAAGCTAGGTAGATAGGCAAATTGTTATTTATACCCAATCCCCAGCAGAAATTTCTAAAGGTGACAATTCCTATTATTTTAAAATACTATGGTACAATTGTGGCATAAAGGCGTGAGCTCTGTTTTCCAGTAATTTTGGAAAAGTATTCCAAACAGAAAGCTAGGTAGATAAGCAAATTGTTATTTATACCCAATCACTAGCAGAAATTTCTAAAAGTTGCAATTCTTATTATTTTAAAATATTATGGTACAGTTGTGGCAGAAAGACGTGTAAAAGTCACAATTCTTATTCTTTTAAAATATTACTGAACAATTATGGCAAAAAGACATGAGTTCTGTTTTCCAGTAATTTTGGAAAAATACCGCAAATAGAAAGTGAGGCAGTGAGGCAAATTTGTAATTATTCAATTACCTTTAAAGTTAATTTTTATAGGATGGTAAAATACCTTAAGAGCCCACTTTACTCACGGGAAGGAAGGAAAACGCTAATGTTAAGTCTAATGGGGCGTTATCTTCAAATTTTTCCCTTTGATTTTAATATTTTTGAATGATTCTTTTGCATAGGATAGCTGAGGGACTACAACCGGGCTAGTTTTTCCCTTTTCAATTTTGGTTTCAGATTAAAAAAAAAATACTTTTACTTTCGAAACTGGTTGAAATGGGTTTTGAAGTTGAAACTATCCGAGCATAAAAAAAAAACTATAACCAAAATAAAAAAACTACAAACTAGCCCGGTTGTACACCGTCCTCAGCTATCGTATACAAAAATAAAATCATTCGAAAATATTAAAATCACAGGGAGAAATTTGAAAATAACGCTCCATAATTTAACATTAGCTTTATCCTTTCTTCCTGTCACTGAAGTGGACTCTTAAGAAACTTATACATACTTGTTTCTCAAATAGCAAGTTTTTTTTTTTCAGTTTGTGAATAAATAAAATTTTTATTTTGAGCCCCAGCCCGAAAACTGGTATAAAAATCGGACCCGAGCCCGTCTCGATTGAAATGATTATGCAAAATCAACACCTATAAATACAAAAACAGGATTGGAATAGACAGTTTTGGTACTCAGTTACATAATCAAAAACAAATAACAATGCAACGTTCTATTTTCCTTTTAAAATGCTAATTAAATTACCGAAATGTGATTGATAAAATAAACATAAAAGTGATTTTCAAAATCTTAATTGAATTTCACTTTCGCCTGCTTAGTTATTCTAAACAGGCTATTTTGTTTCAGAGTCAAGTCACTCCTAAATCACGATCAACAGAATTGACGCACGATTTTTGCGTAAAATACTCGCATATATTCATAGCTAGTATATACATTGACCTTGCGTGGTCTACTAACTGTTCTAATTTTTCGTAATATTGATGTATTTTTCAAAACAACTCCCTTCCATCAAAATTAAATATGATGTATTTTTTGAACGTAATTACCAGTTACAGAATTATATATTAAGATAATGGATAAGCATATGTTGGCGAAATAATGTTGAAAATAATAACACTATAAGAATCGCATGCGTTTCAATCAAAGTTATTTTTTTAAACAAAGTTCTTGATACAGAATGCAAGCTAAAGTCAAAGAATCAAATAACTTTTGAACCGATAAAGCTAGAGCTGTGGAACAAGTATCCACCTATGGTAAAACAATTATGTTCTATCTTATGAAATTATTGAGTGCAGCGCCGCTTAGTGATGAATTTTGGAAGTTATTGAACCGATCTCAAAATTTCTGAGAGATACTGAAAAAAAGCCAATTGCAAGAGTGCAGAATGGCTTCGAATTAGCATAAAATGATGCGTTATATGAAAAAAAAAAAAAAAAAAAAAAAAAAAAAAAAAAAAAAAAACTTTATTTGTAGTCTTGAAATGGAAGTTTTTCCATATCCAATCACCGGTTTAAATGCACATTAATCACGTGTGAAGGTATGGTATTGTAACGCAGATTCACATTTACTTATAAATACTATAACCTATGCAAGCGAGGTATAATTTCTTTCAATCAGAAAATTAAGAAAAGGCTGTATTAATATTTCAATGTTTTTTTTTCATAAGTGTGTTATTAACTCGAAAAGAATTTAAAATAATTCTTTAGCTCATTTAAAATATTTCAAATACTGTAAGTACAGGGGAATCCAAAAGTCACAGAAGAAATAAGAATTCCATAATTCAAAAAGTATACAGGTAGTAGCATGATGAGGTTTTTACATAAATGCACACAAAAAAAAATAAAAAAAAATAGGGAATTTGCGTGTGTGTCTTCATATACCGTATTTACACGCATGATTTGCGTTCCCCAAATATACTGATGTCCAAAATTAAGGACCAGTCACAAAATGCTAATTTTTAAGTTAGCGAATACTCAAAAGGAAATTATATAATTCTAATAATTACTAACCCTACAGCCCAGCTAGAACATATAGCATCTCATTCATGTCATGTCACACATGGTCACAAGTGTCACAGTCACTACGGTGAAAAAAAATAGAAAATTCCACACGTCTCATTATGAGTCTCAAATGATCACTATATGTGACTCCACTGAGACGTGAATGTGACTGTGCTTTGTGACGAGCCACCAGGTGACTTTACAATGTAGTTACATTGTGACTCTCATGTGACTGTCATTTTTAGACTCAATATCAAACTCATCGTGAACGTTGCATTATGATAAGTCAACAAATAATATCACATTATAGTCACGGGGTGAATTTTCACAAAACCGCACAATAGTGACTTCACAGTTGTCTCTCTGTCTCCTGAAAGTCATCATGTGGCTTTAATGTGACATTATTTGGTAACTTATCACAATGCAGCGTTCGCGATGACTTTGAAATTGAGTCTACAGATGACAGTCACATGAGAGTCACAATGTAATTACATTGTGAAGTCACATGGTTACTCGTCACAAAGCAACAGTCACAGTGATGTCTCAGTGGAGTCCCATATAATGATCATTTGAGACTCATAATGAGATGTATCGAATTTCCTATTTTTTTACTTCACCATAGTGACTGTGACACTTGTGACCATGTGTGACATGAATGAGATGTTATATGGGCTATCTGTGCTGTAGAGATAGTAATTATTCGAATTATATTATTTCCTTTTGAGTATTTGGGTACTTGAAAATTAGCATTTTGTGAATGGTCCCTTAATTTTGGACACCAGTGTATTTTAAGCACCCTCTATTTCGAAAAAAAATTTTAGCAAAAAAAAAAAAAAAAAAAAAGAATGAGCAGCATGAAGATAGTAGTGTCACAAGCCGTTTTAAAACTAAGCTTCAGTTTGGTTTAATTTCTCGAAAAGAGGAAAAGTTCGAAATTTTGTTCTCCGCAATTGTTTTTTTTTTCTCTTCACCTGGTCCTAAAACGCAGATGTTTTTTTTAACTAATAGTGCTACATTATCAAATGTGTATTATTAGATAATTCAGTCAATCAATATCTGTTCAATATCAAACAGTTGCCGAAATTTGCTTTGATAGTTCATGCGCTACATTCATGTTTAGAAAAATCTATAACAACACGAATAATAATCACTTATAAACAGATTAAACTAAATAATGCTATAAAAAGTGATAAAATATTTTTATTTAGATTGACGAACGTTTCATCGCACAAACGGCGACATTTTAAAAATCATTCATGATAGAAATACTTTCACAAAATTTAAAAACAATAACTTGGTAAACAATGTCACTAGACATGATACATAATGAAAAAAAAGTGCAAACATAAAAAAAAAATAAAATGAAATCGGATATTTGTGATCGTGGATTCATTTTTTCTATTGTTACTAAAATTGCATATTATCTCTTTCCAAATTTTAGGTAAGTCAAGGGACACTGAATCATTGCACATATTCTCGCTGCATAAAAATATCTCTATTGATTCTCGGATAATGGATGGTAAATAAAATCTTGATGGATAAATTATTCTGCTATTATTAAAATCGATCTGTAAAGGTACTTTGCTGTATAATCTGGTCAAAGCTGTGGTTCTCCTGTTGTATTTGATGTCTGCTATTATGTTCTTCGATTCTTTTATATGTTCTTTAATTAGAAAAATCTAGTAAATAACTGGAAATAGAGACAGAACTTACAAGAAAAACTATTTTAACTTTGCTTTACTAAATAATCATCTATTACACAACAAAATTTCATACAAAGGATTATACTATTAATATCCAAAAGCGGCCATAAGGAGGGAAAGCTTCAGTTACCCCCCTTCATCTATATGTTCTGTAGACATTTTTTTTTTAAATTAGTCTAGCAGAAAAATTTTCCTTATCAAAAAAAAAATCCCATCTCTTTTTTCTACTTTTCTGAGAAAACGGTATCGTGCTACTGTTTGGATTTTTTCGAATTATTGATGTTTTTTTTTTTTTCTTTTCTGATATTGGATCACTCGATATATAAATTTCTTGTACCTCATTTTTTTTTCTTTCACTTTCAAAAGAGTGAGAGTTGAAAGGCCTATATTAGTTTTCTCTATCGTTAAACAAAACTAAACTTAAAAGTTTTTTACTTTTCGAAATTTTTTTACTACCTGCTTTATAATTATTTCTTTAAAACAATAGCGAATTGTATACTTGGTTACATAGAGGGAGTGTATATTTCATTATTAGCATAGATGCAATTACATACCACCCCTGAGTGACAAATCAGCTTAGGTAAAAGTGCGTGGTTATTAGACTGTTCTACTTTTTAAGATAATACCACAAATATAGACGTCGGGATACGCCTTTCAAGGGTCAGAACCTGGACCGCGCGTAATATGGTGGGAAAGGTCAAGTAAAGAAAAGAATAATCTAGCTCCAGGTGTTCTTGCATTATTTTTTGACACAGCATATTGCATCAAATGATCTGAATATAATTATAAATTGCAATTTAATAGTTATAAAATGATACATTAATAAGTATTATTAAATAAACAGTATCTGTAATATAAAACTAAACTTTTAAAACCGTATATGTAACTAAAAAAAATCATTGTTTTAAAAATATCTTCTAAAAATGAGAAATTTAATCATTTGTTTTAAAAATTACAATTGTATCATGAACGAAGGCATGATAATATAAGTAACCACGCAAAAAAAAAAAAAAAAAAAAAAAAAAAAAAAAAAAAAAAAACTTGCCATAAATATTAATGTTATTCATTTTACATACCCTTTACATGCCATACTTTTTCTTTAGGAAAAATATGTTCAGTGCTTTTATTGTCAGTCGAAAATAATGAAAGCAACCAACAAATACCATAACATAAAAATAAGCTTTATGAAATAAATTTACTTTGTTGGAAATCATAAGTTTAAATTATTGATTGTAAATCAAACTACGTTGAATTTTGTCTTTTCTTATTTCTGAAGAATGTAGACTATCAGTATATGTCAATACTATCTTTTTCAGTCGAATATAAGCAAATAATGAGCAAATACCATAATATAAAAATAACTAAATAATTTTGTCCTCTATCCCAATACTACTCAATTGTGAAAAACATTGTATTCAATAACAGACAGAACAATGACAATTAGAGTAACAAAAACACAAAAGACTCATTCACATGTGCGAAGTCATCCCGTCATTGTATATTTTTGATATATGTGATGTATGTATAAACTTTTAGGGACAAAAAAAAAATGTTTTTTTTTTTTGTGATAATTCTTAAATTTAAATGCGAAGTAAATTTATTAATTCCTGTACCATTATAACTGGACCGTGTATACTAATTTGTTAATCTGAAAAAAAAAGAATCTGTTTGTATGGATAATTCGGTGTGCAGTAACATTAAAATCAATGAAGTTTAACTGCAAGTGTCTTTCGTTTACTAAAAAGTCACTATAAGTGAAGTTCTGTTGCACTTTACACACAAGAGAAACAGTAGCAACAACAAAAACATTAAGAGGGCCGGGCCGTTAATTCGTTGTATAAGAATATCAAAAATATCAAATACCGTCACTTTTAATTTGAGCGTGAATCGTTAATTGAGTGATCAATATGACCGTTTGTCGTTTCGTATCTACACGATGGAATTAAAACAAGAAAGAAAAATCATGCTCCAAGCATAGATTATGAAACATTTCCCAGCACAATAAGAATACACTAACAAAATTTCACCGTTCAATAAGGTAAAAGATGATGTCCAAGTAAAGTATTTGGATAAAGTATAACATATTTGAAAATCCAATTGATCAAATACCATCCATAGTGGGAATAATAATTCTTTTGTGCAGCCCTGTATGTAATCTATAGAACTTATATACACCAGGTAATATGCAAAAAAATGGATAAATTTCAAAACGCATCCCTCAATTTAAAACGCACTTTCAGCAATTATCGCTCATAGGAAGTACTGTAACCGAATTTTTTTGTATATCCCTGTATATGAGCGATAAATTTTATGTGCACCGTATTATATAATAAGCCTTTTGTAGTACACCTCAGTTATATATATCGATTTCAATATGTATGAAATAATGCAACATCATTAAAATATAAACAATTTTCCCCCGTAGACCATATTGAGACAGCATTTTTTCATGTTCCCCTGTAAAGGAACTATAAATAGTAAGCACTTCCTTTTCAGTACCAAACATGGCAGGGTAAAACTTCAATAACATATATGAAATATATGGTATTATTTAAGCGAGTTAGAGCATAAAGAGGCGAACAGACAGACAGACAAACTGAATTCATAAATACTTTTCAACTATGTCGGGAAAGTATAGAAAAGGAAAACGTCAATATTGACAGTCACCTTAGTTTTTTGTCAAATTCGAGCTCTGAGAAAACAACACGAAAGTATGAAAATCACCATATCATATGACATTTAAGTTAGGTTATCGAACAAACATTATTTATTTTTGCCAACAACACGCATTAATACAAATGCTAAGGGAAACTAGGCTTAAAATAGTGATCCCAATCACAGATATTGAATGAACGCCTTTCTTATTCAGCAAAAGTATGCTTAACAATTTCTTTTTTCTCTTTTCTATTTTCGAAATTAAAGAAAGCTATGGAAAATAGTATAATATAAATATAATCTTGATAAAAGAAATTGATTGTGTTGAGTTAATCTCTACCGTGCGAAAACAAGGTTTTTCACTCACGCAATTTCATTGTCATGGGCTTTATGATGTATTTCTTGTTTCTCACTCTTGGCAATGACCGCGCAATTTTGTCTTCCTGCTCCACTACGACTCGATTAAGAAAAACATTCTATTCGATAGGAGATAGCATCTAAACATTCGGCGAACAAATGATGTTAAGTATAGCAGACGCAAAATAAGACATTTTCTCATGCGTGAAGTCATCTGTTAATGTGTATTTTTGATCCATTTAGAAACATTTGAGAACATAAATTCTAGAAATGGGTCATTTTTTTTAGATAACGCGCTTAACCACTTCAAGGGCGGTGGTTCATTTTTGGACCACCTAATTTTAATTTCTAAACGCCACATTGGCACCAGAATATTGTAATGAAAATTTTCCTTTTATTAAGTATGTGAACAATGCCTATGGGTCTCTATACAGACATGTCTCAGGTAAAAACCTGAAACATAACGACATGATCTTTACTACATTAGAAGAATCTTCTGTGTTTGACACATATGATAGCGTAGCACATAGCCTTATGTCTGATCATTTTGACGTGGATTATCGACCTTCTGTCCCTTATGAGTACATTAACTCATTCAATTATTCCTCATCACCTGATTTTATTCCATTTAAAGAAAAAGAACTCTTTCATGTACTGCGCCTTCAGGGCATAAATAAAGCTCCAGGACCGGACGATATTGATGGAATAATTATTAAAAATTTGTGTAACAGATTTACAACTCTTATGTTGACGCTATTTAATACTTGTTATTCACTTGGTCACTTCCCAAAATATTGGAAACGAGGAATGATCATCTTTTTTCGAAAACGTAATAGGACAGCTGAAAAAATTAATTCGTATCGACCTATTACTCTTCTCCCTATCATGGGTAAGTTATATGAAAGACTTTTAAAACTTCGAGTTATTACAATGCTGGAGTCTTCTAATTATCTTGATGATGGACAACATGGCTTTCGTGAGGGACGGAGCACCTTGACAGCACTTTCTGCGTTAAAGAATATCATTGGAGAAACACTATCAGTATATAAATACTGTGCAATGATTTCTTTTATATCAGTGGTGCCTTCGACGTTTTGGATTGGCGTATTGTAGCCGATATCATAAATATCTTACCTATTTTTGCTTACATGAAGTCTACACTTAAAAATTACATGAGTCATAGACTTATTTGTTTTAAATATACGCATGGATTAACATGGTTTCATGTATTCCGTGGCTGCCCGCAAGGGTCATGTCTTGGGCCGTTTATCTGGACACTAGTTGCTGACAGGATTTTAACGAGTTGCAAGCAGAGAGGATTACTAATTATTTCTTATGCTGATGATAGCGTTATTATAGAGGGCGCAGATACGCGCTCTGAGCTAGAACATAAAATGAATACTAGTGTTCATCACTTTTCGGATATCTGTTCTATACATCATTTGCAAATTAGTGCAGAGAAGTCAGCCGCAATGCTGTTTGGGAGCCACACTCTTAGTAAAAGAAGACCAATTTTTAAACATAATGACAAAAGTATCAGTGTAAAGGACAATATTCTTTATTTGGGATTTCTACTTGACAGCAATTTTCGCTGGATGGATCACCTAGATATGATTCGAACTAGGCTTAACGATTTCACGTGTAAAATGCGCCAAACCAGAATCCGTGATAGAGGTCTTCCTTCTATTTATCTTAAAATATGGTACAATACCGTCTTGAAGAAACGTATTTCATATGGGCATGAGATCTGGATGCCTGACTTAAATCAACATGGAATAACAAGATTACTCTCATGTCACCGTCTATGTCTGCTATCTGTCTTAAAGGCATATCGTACGATTTCTAATGACGCATTGTGTGTTTTGGTGGGTGCTCCACCACTTGACATAGAACTGAATTTGTCTTCTAAGCGTTATAATATCATTTATGGAAATGGTACAGTCTTGATTGACAATATGTGTTTTAAAGGTGAAGATTTTATGAATAAACTGAGGACATATAATTATCCTTACTTTTTTGAAAACTTAAATATAAAATTTGTTAAGCCAGTGGTTGATACAGTACCAGTGGTGAATCATCCGATATTGTATACTGATGGTTCTCGAATGATGAACAGTGTAGGAGCTGCATTTACGGTTTGGTATAGGGATTCTTTTATGCTAGACATGAGATTAAAATTACATGACTATAACTCGCAGAATTGGCTGCGATAGACGAGGCTATCAGTTGGTGCATCGGCTCCCCGCATGATTCATTTCATCTTTGTACTGACAGCTTGTCATCAATTTACGCTCTTCAGCGCTTATTTCCATCTAACGGTCAGCTTTTTAATATCTTCAACTCTTTGCGCCTGTTACATAATAAAGTCATATATATTGGCTGGATAAAATCGCATGTTGGAATATCAGGAAATGAAAGAGCGGACATGTTGGCAAAATCAGTTATTATAAATGATCTGTATGATAAAGTTCTACGCATTCCTGCACCAACTTCTATTTTAAAGCGTCATTTTAAAACACCTCTACATGATCAATGGCAGGTTTCTTGGGAAAATTCGGAGAAGGGAAAATATACTTATGCGATATTAAACAAGGTTGACGATTTATTTCTATGTGAATCCCAGCTGATAGGTTATTTTCTTTCTTCACATGGAGCATTTCCACAGTATCTGTTTAAAATAGGAAAACGCCCAAATAACAGGTGCAACTGTGGTGATGTAGGAAGTATACAACATTATTTGTTTGGACATTGTCCGTTAATGCCTTGTACATTTAAATTCAACAGGAATTGTACACTGAGATGGAACATTTGAAACGTTCTCATCACCCGTTCAAACTATAGAAAACTGTGTGCTATGTACAAGGCACTTAATAGGGAATACTCATTTATTGGGTATAAATTTTGATAATTTTTACACTTGTAACTATTTACTTCTATCATACTGTTAATACTCATCAGTGGTTCGCTACGGACATTACGTGGTTTTCTGACACTACATCAAAGGCTCAACATTGTGCCTTTTATAGTAACTGTCCTTTGTCTGACATTTTTGTTGGCGGTGATTTTCTCTTGAGGTCTGAACGTTATGGTGATCTTTCTTCAAATTAGTTTTTCTTATATGAAACTTTTATGAACATTTTTCTTTCGAACACTGAACTCATTTGAACATTAGTGAACAGTGAACTTTAATGAACATTTACACTTCATAATCTTGAACAAGGATTTATAGTCTTAACTTTTGTTATACATGTAAGTCACTTCACTATTGTTTTTTATTTTTATTATTATAATGAAAGCAACATCAATTGTTTTGTAAATTTACGATTTACTATGTAAGTTCGTCAGAATATGTGCCTTTTTCCTTGTTATTTTGGGTGCTTTCCGATGTCCGGCATCGGTGATTGTTGTGGGGATTTTCCACCGGAGCGTTACATCCTATGCCATTCTTTGGTTGGTGCTCCGGTCGGGTGATCAAGTATGTGAACAAAAGATTTTGCTTACTTTTAGATAAATTTGTTTGGGTAAATTCCGGTGTCGTTCACTAATTTTGGCATTTTACGAATAGAAGTACCTTGCCCCTGAAAGGGTTAATAAGTTCTAATGAAGATAATTTGACTGTTCACATAGAAAAAATATTAAAAACAATTCAGGATTTATATTTAGGTTAAGTTTAAAATAACATTTCAGTTATCATATGCTAAATGCACACTATTTTACACCAGTTCTTTTCATTTAATAACAACTAAAACTTATTAAATTAAAAAAAAATTAAAAATTAATATCAATAATTTTTAAATAATACGCTTAACAAGTTCTAATGAAGGTAATTTGATTGTTCATGTAGAAAAAAACATTTAAAAAAATTCAGGACTTATATTTAGGTTAAGTTTATAATAACATTTCAGATATTATATGTTAAATGCACACTATTTTACATCAGCTCATTATATTTAATAACTCTGTAATAAAAAATTAATTGAATTAGGAGAAAAAAAACTTTTAGAAAAATCCTACGTTACAGGCAGTTTTTATTTACCTGATTAAGATTAATAAATATTTTTTATTTATACTTTTAACCAGTGAACTCCACACTATTGCGAATCAGTACCGACCAAAATTTCAAATGTCAGCGTTTTTTGAAAACATGCTTTCATATACAGTCAATCAGGATAACTTTGATCCGCATTTTCTCTATTTTCATATGCCACACTCTTATTTGAAGAATATTGTCGCAACTAGGGGCATAAAAGAGAAGAAATGATCCTACATTTTTGTTTGACTATAAAAAATTAAGGAATAATAAGGATAAAAGGAATAAAAAATGGATTTTTAGCCTGGTTCAAAGTTACCTAGCCATTTAGAGTAACTTTGCACCATATGACAAATATTATCTAAAATAATTCATTATAAAAAAAGTATTATAGTTAGGACAACTTTGTACCCTAAAAAATGTTTCCAGATATGTAAAGACTCCGAATTTACATTTCCCAACATCACAAGATTTGCATAATTTATGATATTACAACAAATATCAGGCATAAGAAAAGTAGAAGAAAAGAACCATGAACATTTAGAAATAAAAAAAACCTGTTTATTGTTTATATAAAACATAAAAATGCAGTGAAAAACAATTTTCAATGCTTTAACTCTATAATATATCCATAGTTACAGTAATACATTCAAGTACTAGTATTATTCAAACAAGAATAAAAAACGTCGAACGTATGAAATGTCAAATTTGAGTAGCTCCGCCCCTAATCACGCCTCTAAATGAATTTTATGTATTTTACACATATTTGTAAAAATATTTACATGCCATATCTAACGCACACTTTCGGCATTTATATAAAATATACGTGCAAATATGGAAAATTTTCGACAGTAGCACCTATAATCAGTAAATAATAAGCATCAGTGTAACTTTGAGCAGGCTCAAAGTTACTCTGAAAATACGATAAAATGCAAGTGCCTTCTTATTTTACATTTTATTAACTATTAATAAATAAATAATCACAAAATATTAACACATTTACAACATTTAGATAATAATATGTCTGATAAATGAGTATATTGTTACTTACTATGAAAATTTAATTGGATTACAACAACTTCAAAACAGCATTCAAAATTAACTTGAAAAAAGTACTTCACAAAAATAGTTAGATGATGCAATTAATTGCGCATAATGTTGCTAATTTATTTTCTAAAATAAAGAGTAGAAATCCCAGTTTAGAACCTTGCCAACAGAGCACAGTTCTGGAGTTTATTTAGTCTTTTAGAGTCAAAAATATTGAAAAATAGGAGGTGGTGCAAAGTTACACCCCGTGGTTCAAAGTTACCCTGATTGACTGTAATTTGCATATTTTATTCAGAAAAGGAAATCTTTGATAAAACTAAATGCCACAGTTCCATTCATCATTAAATTCTTTATAGAAATCATGTGTTATATTTCATTATTACTACATGGCTAACAAAATTATACGGAGTTGAAGTTACGGAATTCCAAATCTCACTAGTGTGGGGGGAGCGACTGTTGAACTGACGATGCAAGTAAAAAAAATATTCTCCCCATTCTAGTAACTCAATAAAATCTGTAGATGAGGCAGATTTTTAACGTTTTCATTTTAAAACAGCATCAACAACACTTTGAACATTATTTGAAAGAAATGACGACTTTTCTGGATCAAATAAATAGAACATTTAGGTATTTTAAGAGGTGGTGGACTTTGAAAATAAGCAAAATCGGTACAATTTCAGTTTTAAAGAAAGTTACTAAAAATCACTATTTGGCAAATCACTCACTGTCAAAAGGTTGTTTGAGTGAATTGTGTCTGCCGGATTTCTCTTAGATAACTTGGTTGGTGGAGCATTGGCAGTTTCAGCCAAGGTCCTCGGTTCAAATCCCGACATGGATACCCCACTCAGTTAGAAAAATTACTACTGATATAAAATCATTAATCCATGTTTTAAAAATTTGACTACACATAAAAATTATTTGATGTTAAAGAATAATGTGTACATAGCATTTATAGTTCATTTACAGGGGCGCACAAAAGAATTCGCTTACACAATAACCGAATTAACGCTGCTTCTAACAATAATTGGTGGAAGCGGCCTTTCCAGTTGTGGTACGCATATTAAACGCATACGTAAACGTATTAAACGCATTAAAACGTATTAAAACGTATTAAACGCATATGTTACGCATACGTAAAATTTTTAAATTAACTAATTTTTTGCATATTATTTGGTGTGTATAAATTCTATATATCATATACAGGAAGACACAAAAATCTCGAGTACATTTTCGTTTATTGATGAAATATGCTGAAGAAGAATTTTCAACTGTGCTATGCGGTTCGTAACTGAACTAAATTTTAGCATACTATGTAGTATATATACAAATTTACAGATCATATACAGGGTTACACAAAAAAGTTGGATATTTTTCCCAATATAGATGGTAATTATTAAAATAGAGTTTTCAAATTTGTTATGCGCTTTCCAAATCATACACTTAAACATAGTAGTATTCACTTTATTAAACGGGGAAGTTTTATTATAGTATTCTGAACGTGTTTCATAATCTATGCTTGACACGGGATTTTTTTTCTTGTTATATAAGCACGTGTTTTACGGTTCGTCTAATATTGACAGCATATGTTTACGGTCGATGAGAAGAAAAAGGCTGGTTTAAAAGCATTTGAGTGACGAAAATACTTCTGAATTTTTTAAACACTTAATATAAGAGTGGCCATTTTAAAATTATGTAATTTTTATGGCACAACAATGCAATTATCATAAAAAAAAAAAAAAAAAAAAAAAAACATGTCTGACAGAGTATGAGACCTCTTTTCTTGCTTATCTTCCAATATGTTTTTTTTTTATATATTTTTGTACAATTTATAAAACGAATGCAAGCTAGAAGATATTTTTTATTTATTTATTTACTTGATTTTTTAAATTTATTTCGCTGTATTTGCAACATTAGAAAAGTTAGATGATGTAACAAAATATTAATGTTATAAAGTCTAAAAATATACCGGATATTTCTAAAACTACGAGGTTAAAAATCTTTTTTATTTTATTGCAGTTACGAAAATCATAAAATGGTTTTACTTATTATTTTGCAATACCCTTGATATATTTATGATAATCATAACTTTTATAAAGAATCTGAAGTATTATTTTTATTATATAAATATTTTAATCGAAAATCTATGTTATGTAACACTGTAAAAAAAAAAAAAAAAAAAAAAAAAAAAAAGAAAGAAAGAAAGAATGCAAGTTTGACCACTCTTGTACATTTATATATTCCGTAATTTTTGTGCTATCTGCCTGCCACATTTTATTGTTATCTAAGATATGAAAAGAATAAAATCACGTCATTTATAACATTTCATTTTTAAATTAAGGCAAATAGTTTTAGATTTGAATAAAATTAAGTATTATTAATTGCTTTATCCAGTGAATGTATTTAAAATATTATTGTTTCAAACTTAGATGAAAGTAAAATTAAGCCTTATAATGCCCTTATCCAGTAAATGTATTTAAAATATTAATATTCCAGACTTGGCTAAAAGTAAACTTAAGTCTTAATAAGTGCTTTAATGAGTGAATGTATTTAAAATATTAATATTTTAAACTTGGCTAAAAGTAAAATTAAACCTTAATTATTGCCATATACGGTGAATGTATTTAAAATATTAATATTTCAAGCTTAGTAGATAAAAGTAAAATTAAATCATTAATTGCTTTACACAGTGA
Organism: Maratus speciosus; assembly: GCA_963932465.1. Classification (NCBI taxonomy): domain Eukaryota; kingdom Metazoa; phylum Arthropoda; class Arachnida; order Araneae; family Salticidae; genus Maratus; species Maratus speciosus. The sequence continues at coordinate 434,908,169 of OZ010790.1, read as the reverse complement.
ACGTATTTAAATTATTAATGTCTCAAAATTGCCTAAAAGTAAAATTTGTTTTAAGGGTTTTATTTTTTAAACATTTGTTTAAAAAAAATATAGCATTCATTAAATTTATAATATCGAAAAATTATTAACCTGAAAAATAATCTTAACGTTCCTCCAAATAATGTGTAATAATTGGGAATGAGACCAATAATGCAAAAAATTATTTCCTTTACATTTGTCAATGTTAGAATAATTACAATGTCAAGCAAATCGACTAACATAACATAACAAGAACGTTAATCAATGATGGGACTTCATATTCACATAATTTATATATAAGAGTAATGGCTGTAACAATAGATTAAATATTTTTCAAGGTCCACAAATGAAATAACAACTTGTAATAGGCTAGTGTAAAGTTTTACAGCTTTTAACATCCGTAATCATGCCGAAGTAAATTTCGAAATCCGATCGATTGAATATATCTAGTGACGGGCGAAGAAGGACAAGGATAATTTTGGAAACTATACCCTAGGGATGCCAGTTTTAAGCCCAGAATTTCGAGTTCTAACAAGGTTAGCAGTAGTTCATATTTCTAGTTTCATTGATTCTCTGCGAGGAACACGGGGCTATTAGAATATTGCGTTGGTCTTCAGAGATTACATACGTAGAGAGAGGAATACTCTCCGTTTTTGTAGATCAAGGTTTTAAAGAATCGCTATAGAGTGAACTTGACTTGTAAAATATACTACAAGTAATGTGACTTAAAGATAAATTTAATACAATGAATAATACCTAATAAATCATTTATGATTCCTTTATGTCAGTTATCCTTGAGATTTTCTTTTTAGCCCATTTTTTTTCTGGATTCAGTTTTTACGGAAAAGAAATAAAAAAAAGGAATATGTACGTTTAGAAATTTTTTCTTAAGCATCTACATGAATAGATATGCTTAAAATTCAGTTAATAAAATTGCATGTATTTAGCCAGGATAACTAAAAAGAAGTATTCAGTGTATTCTATTATAAGGGTATTTAATGCAATTTATTATTTCACGTGGATTAGACGTCGTTAACTGCGCGCCGGCGGGTTCACGAAACTTCTATGGATAGTTTCCAATTTTCCATTTTTTTAATAAACATATTTTAAACACAAAACTTTATTTATTAAAGCGTGTCGTGTTGTTGTGTAATAATTATATGATTTCCCTCGTTATATAAAATTTCTGGTTTAAAATACGTTTATTTGACTTAAAGAAAGGAAGTTTGGTAGCAATGCTAAATGAACTCTAAATAGTATGCACTCAGTGGTTTATAAATGCTAGTTTTGATTAAAAGAACAGTTTACCTCAAAATTGGTCAAACTGTTGATTTCTTTTTATATTAAATAAAAGCCCGTTTAATTGTGAATATTTTGACACTTCATTTTCACCCCTATATTATTTATATCGCGAGATATTGTAAATTTTCTTAATATCTACAACCAGCGCAATTCTCCACATAAATGAAAACATTAAACGGCTTTTTCGCCATTTTCCTATTTTCTTCACTTTCATGTTTTCTAAATGCTAAGGCTTTTTTTGTATTTGAGATAGAGATTTAAAATTTTTTATACATGTCCTTTATTATATATGTAATAAATCTGCGTATGGAATTAGCCTTCAAGTTTTTTTGCTATTTTTTAAAAAATAAAAGTATATGAAGATGTGTTAGATTTCATCATTTTACCCTATATTTATCAGTAAAAAAATTATATCAAATGTAATATTAGATGTTTCTAAAAATGCTTGGATAATGCGTAAGTTTCAGGTGGATAATACGTTAGTTGTTCGGGGATGCGACAGTGGATACGACAGTGCGATTTTTTATGTCTTAAATTTTAGTCTTTGAAAAAATCATTTTCCAAATGGTCGTTGTAATTTGTTAAATTGCTTTTTTTTTTTTTTTTTTTTTTTTTTTTTTTTTTTTTTTTAACATTGAAATGCAGAGAGTTCACCCATATTTAAAAAAATAAACAAAATTGTTGAAAAGGTAAACTGTCCCCTTAAAGATTGGATAAATTCTTTGTGCAGTATTTCTTCTTTCCTGATATCTCGTGTGAACGAAATATTGAAAGGGCATATGCAGTACACTGTAAAAAAAAATGGTAACGTTCCATGTAAAATCCAGGAACGTTTCGCCTTTTCTCAGGTTTTCAGAATAATTTAGCTCTTTCCTGTGAAATTCTGGTTTTCTTATCTGAAACGTTCCTGAACCCTGAACAAATGTTGAAAACAGCAAAACGCTGCGGCCGCCATTTATTATTTTTTTGCTATAATCCGTTGCTCGCGCGCGAGTGTCGAAAACGAATTGCTTAAATGAATGTAAAAAAATCAATTTGGAATGCAAATAAATCAATAGACGACATAATCCTTTATGTCTTTATTGTCAAGACAATTCAGATGAAAATACAATACAAATACCTCTGTGACATCGCTAAGAGATTATTTCTCGTACTTGTCTCTGGAACGTTTAACGAGCAGACCGTGTAAAAAAAAATACACCTATTATTTGGATCTCCATTAACCAGGGGACCATCAAACATGATTCTCACCGATTTTGATTAATTTAAAGTATGTTTTAGAGTTCTTATCTCTAATTATTCTTGTGAAAGGATTTCTTCAAATGGGCCTTAGATTTTGAGAAACTAGATGCCGAGGTTTAGCATACGTTTCAAATACCCATTAGTTTGCAGCTCTCAACGTGTCTTTCGTGGTGTGGACGCAGAAAGCTCGCACGCCACCCGTACGGCCCGAGTTCGATGCTACCTCTGGATTTTTTTTCTTTTTTAATTAATTTTATATTTTAACACTTTATTACAATTTGATTTAAATTTGATATATATTTGACACTTTGAATTGCTGCAAATTTGAATTTTTTTTTTGTTTTCGGAAAAATTATACAATTACGTTTAGGTTTTTTTTTTTTTTCCATGAAAATTTATATGTATTTTATCTAACTTGTAAACTAACAAAATTACTGACGAAAATCCAAAATATTTTATGTCTAGATTTTTTTTCTAATTATTATTTACATTTATATATTTTTATATTTTAAGCAAAGTTTAGAATCAATATATCATATATATATATTTACTTTATTGAATTTTAACTGAAAATTTATTTTTTTCGTGTAAATTATAAATAATAATTTTGATGTCAATTTCAAAATATTTTTTCATTCTAACAAATAATGATAATAAAGCGAAAATTGTCAACTGGAAATGTAAAAATCGTCTGCGGATGCCGCATGCTGTGAAATGTCAGTAATGTTTTGCTGTCAACAGAAATATTCCTGGTATTTCGCAGGAAACTTACTGGCATTTCTGTAGAAAGTTTTTAACATATACAGTAAAGTTCCAGTCATTTTCAAGAAATGTTTCTTGGAAATAATGGGCAACTCAGCTGCCCATTTTTTCCCAGGAACATTGCGGAATTTTTTTTACAGTGTATAAATCACGTATATAATATTTAAATTTAATTTTTCCTGTGATTTTACATGGAAATTTTATATTGGGTTCAAGAAACCTCCTCATTTTATCTAACGTTTATTTCATGAACTTTCATATCCATATTCGTATATTTATTGTTTTATGTATGAGTATAATACTAACTGAAATTTCGTCAAAATAATTTTGCGCACTCAGAGATGGATATCACAAAAGTTATTTAGTTAGTTTAACAAAAACTAACTAAAATGCAAACGTAAATGCGAAAGTTCTGCTTGAAACCACGTCCTATGATTTATTGTCCACATAAGATATCTTTTCCATTGACAACACTGTAAAAAAAAAAAAAAAATCTGTAACGTTACTATAATTTTCGTAGGAAACTTTGATTCCTAGAACATTTTATGTAACGGCAATAATAAAAATTCATGTAATAGACACCCTTTTTCCTTGTAAATGAAAAAATCTGTAAGCTTACTAAGAATATTTTCGGAAACTGGGATGCCTAGAACTTTTTATGTAACTGCAACCCAGGTTAAAGGTAAAATTTTAGTAAGATTACTGTAATTTCAGTAGTTTCTTTTGTAAACGTACAGATTTCTGTAGCTTTACAAAAACTAGTTTTGTAGATTTACATTGTTTTTTTTTTGTACAGTGTACAGATAAAATTTTACTAAGCATACAGATTTCTCCAACTTTACATCTGAAGAATTACAGATTTTTTTTTACAATGTAGTGTTTGGATTTTCATAAATTTTGAATAAAAGAAAAATGTATTGAAATTGCATTTTCCACGAATTATAATGGCAATTACTATATGCACCAAGATACACAAGATAATTTAAACCAAATGAACATTTACAAGATAATCAGAAATTCTCAAAATGAAAAACTGAAAACGAGAAATTTCCATAACTATAGTTATGAAATTCAAAATGAAACTAGTTGGATGTGCCAATCCCAAAACTTTCTTCTATCCTATACATCTTAATATTTCAAAACCTAGTTACACATGTTAATACTTCAATATTATTAGTTCAATACTATACCAACTTTGATTTTCCTCTTAAATTTCTGCTCAAGTCAATTAAACGGACTACAAACGAGTTAATCTATATCATGATATTTGTTAAAATTATTAATTTTTCCTTATTCTGTCGTTATCAGCTGTTTGCGAATAGCCGGCATAGCAGGAAGCGAGTTCCCGCCGCTGCATGAGCCGCCGATGCATAATAGAACTATGAAAAATCAAGAAAAGTATACAAAAATCGCTAGCACGGAGCCCCTTTACCGCGCAATATTTCTAAATTCAAGGAGAACCTGTTGGACAAAGCCAAAAGCAAGCACAAACATTTTGGTTCAATTGTATGCATAATTTTATACGCTGTTCGATGGTACAATAATGAAAACGGCACAGAAATCGGAATTATAGCGCCCCCTTCTTTCGGAATTTTTTCAAGTTCAGGGAGGACTTGTTTGCCATAGACAGAAACATGCACAAAAAATTTGGTTCAATTATATGGATAACTTCATACACTTTTCGATGGTACAATAATGAAAATGGTACAGACATCGCAATTATAGTGCCCCCTTCCGACAAAATTTTTCCAAATTCAGGGAGGACCTTCGTGACATGACCAAAAATAAACACATAAAATTTGGTTCAATTCTATGCATAACTTCATACACTTTTCGGCGGTACAATACTCAAAATGGCACAAAAATTGTACAAAAATCGCTATTACAGCGCCCTCTACGAGCGATTTTTTTAGAAATTAAGGGAGGACCTCCTTGCCATAGCCAAGAACTTACAATTTTTTTTTTTTTGCTTCAATTCTATGCATAACTTCATACACTTTTCGATTGTGCAATATTCAAAATCGCACAAAAATCGCTATTACAGCGCCGCCTAACGGCGAATTTTTTGCAAATTCATGGAGGACCTGCTTGCCATATCCAAAAATTTAAAATAAAAATTTGGTTTAATTCTATGCATAACTTCATGCACTTTTGGACGGTACAATATTTAAAATCGCACAAAAATCGCTATTACAGCGCCCCCTACCGGCGAATTTTTTCCAAATTCAGGGAGGACCTGCTTGCCATAGCCAAAAACTTAAAATAAAAATTTGGTTTAATTCTATGCATAACTTCATACACTTTTGGACAGTACAATATTCAAAATCGCACAAAAATCGCTATTACAGCACCCCCTACCAGCGAATTTTTTCCAAATTCAGGGAGGACCTGCTTGCCATAGCTAAAAACTTAAAATAAAAATTTGGTTCAATTCTATGCATAACTTCATACACTTTTCGATGGTACAATATTCAAAATCGCACAAAAAACACATTTACAGCGCCCCCTACCGGCGAATTTTTTCCAAATTCAGGGAGGACCTGCTTGTCATATCCAAAAACTTAAACTAAAAATTTGGTTCAATTCTATGCATAACTCCATACACTTTTGGATGGTACAATATTCAAAATCGCACAAAAATTGTTATATCAGCGCCCCCTACCGGGGAATTTTTTCGAAATTCCGGGAGGACCTGCTTGCCATAGCTAAAAACTTATAATAAAATTTTGGTTTAATTCTATACATAACTTCATACACTTTTTGATGGTACAATGGCGACAGACAGACGGACAGACGGACAGACGGACAGACGGACGGACGGACAGACGGACAGACGGACAGACGGACAGACGGACACACAGACAGACAGACATTTTCTATAAACATGTTTTTTGGAATCTCTGACCCCTAAAACATGCAAATCCATCGAAAACCGGAAGTCGAAAAAAATTTCGATTACAATACTTTCTTCTATTGAAGATAGAAGAAAGTAATAAAAAGTAACAAAAGAAAAGGAAAGATTATCTTTTGAACTTACGGCAGGAGAAACAATCATACAGTAACGATTAGTGTTCTATTGCATAAGACCTATCGACCTCGTAAACTGAATAAATACAAGTTTTATATTATTATTATTATTTTAAATGAGTTGATCTCTGCGTCATCAAAGTGAGTTGACGATGTCCAGAAAGTTAAATACCCCAAGGCCTTCTGTCAACTTGATGCAATGGCAGGCTGGTTGAAATGCGAGTCAATTTGTATAGCAGGCACTGTTGAAAAGCCGCTCTTTTGAAGACGTCTCCATTTGGACAGAAAGAGGATAAAATAATGTTACGTATGCATTAAATGCCTGAAAAGGTTTTCTAGTATCATGGTGTCGAGGCCTTTACAAATAGGTTTCTATAAAAAAAGAAAGAAAAAATTAAAGATAGGTCTCTATAGATGTAAGATCGATCAACAATTACACCATCATGACGCTTTATTTGATGTAGTACATTTTTATTTTAGGTATAAAATTTAGTGAAAATGTAATTTTATTGAAATGGTTATTTCCTTAATTTGCTGCTGTCTATGATGCACACTTTTATTTGAATCATATTGAGTTGAAATTATTATTGGTTTTAAACTATATTTTTCTTGCATTTTACAATCCATATTTTTTTATTTGTTTTAATATAGTATAAGGATATTAACTCGTGAAATTCTAAAAAAAAAAAAAAAAAATCAAAGCGTTCTTTTTATTTCTTCTATCATTCTTTCTACATTTCTTTATTTCTATTTCACTCTCTCTCTCTTTATTATTTCTAGATAGCTCTTGGAATTTACAATTCTGAGTAAATAGAAGCTTAGTTCTTCTTTCACATTAAAATCTCATAGAATCAAATATTTATTATTTAATCAAACTTTTTATTACTTATATGTCTTAAATTAACAAAATTATGAGTTATATTTAAAGTTGTGGGGCACTTACAAAATGTACTATTATTCTATATTCTATATATAATAGAGGTATTCTATATATATATTCTATATATAATAGAGGTAGTGTTGCCAGGTGTCTCTATTTTCATGTGTTCCAAGACCAAAACCCGCCCCGTGGAACCACTACGCGGGACGTCAAAAATACCGACTTTTTCAGTACACACAAAATCTTTTAAATTTCTTCTACTACCATGCTATTCGCTAGACGGCGTCCAGTCGAAGCTGATACAGTAAAATATGTGCAATAAGAATCTGTCTCTAATAGAAAATTTTTATGATTCCACCAAAAGAAATACCTTGCATATCTACATTCTAAGACCTAAACCTATAAGGCGGAGTATTTATTTTTCTGTCCCTGGCTATTCTATTTTCACATGTTTCTGTACCTTGTTGCTGTGAAGTCGGAATCTATCTATAACGGAATCCTGTCTTAAACGTAAAGTTTCACAGTCCCTACGAAAAGAATCTCATACAATTATACCTGCACTGTGAAAAAAACCACAGTAGGTTTGCCAGCACAAACTGCTGGCGTCCGAATTGCCAGCACATTGTGCTGTTAATTTTACGTAATTGCTGTTATTTTTCATGTTTATATAGTCAAGAAACCAAAGAAAGCTACAGCCCATTCGACTGTGATCGAGTTTGAGCGCAAGATGAACAGTACTTTGTGCTGTAAAAATGTCGTTTTTTTTTAGAGTGTGCTCAATCGGAAACCTCTGCAAAACAAAGTTTTCTTTCGATCTCTAGCGTTTCTACTTTCACAGATTTTGTTTTCTAAAATTATTGTGTTTATTTAGTACAGTAATGTCTATTAAGAGGAAAAGTTGAGTGATAAATGAAACATTCCGTTAGACAGGTTTTCACCGTAACAGATATAATTGTATGTTGTATGACATGTCTTCCGTTGAGACTACGATTTTTTTACGTTTATGAATTGATTTACAGATGGATTCCGTTTTTATTGAATTTGCTGAATTTTTATACCCCGATTTAGAAGCAGCTATCCCTCTTTTTTTGCTTCTCTGTACCGCATTGTTGTGACAGTGGACCTGGCAATACTAATCGGAGGTTAGCAATTTATATATGTCTGCGGGTCGCATTATTCGTGTTCGCATAAGTACACTGAGAAAAAAAAACTACCGTCTTTACCTGGAATGAATAGGTAGTCATTTTCTGAATCCCTAAACAGAAATATAGATTTCTGAGCTATGTAAATAGGGTAAACAACTAAGTTGAATAAACGAAATGATCTACAATTTCTAGCCTCTTGTTTATTAGGTGACGAAACGATAATGAATCGTTTCAGTAGCGAGAAATTATCGCTTGATTTCTGGAATGGTTTCATCAACTAGAATTATAGTTACTAAAACTAACATCTTGAGTTCGCATCCATTCGCAGAGATTTTTAAATAAGTTTCACCACGATAATATAGGAAGCGCTCTTAAATTCTTGCAGGAGACTCTAGAACTCTCTAGCAAAGGTAACTAGAATTTATATGATGACATGGAACTACTTTTTCTAAAGCCACAATTTAAATTCCAGATGCCAGAACCACATTTTTTCTCAGTGTAGAGAAGTACCTTAATTAAATGCAATACTAAAACCGCGTAACTGAAGGGTTTTTTCCTGTCCAATTAAACACATTTCATCATTTAGTGAAACAGTTCATTAAAGATTAAATTAATGTTTGCAAAGATATGTGGATACTGCTAGTTTGCCCTTGCACTATGTAATTGGAAGAACGAGTCATGAATTGAATATTTATTATACTAAATCCGAAAAGTTTAATTTATTTCACTTTTCTCATATTACATATTGTTATTTTAAATCTTATTAATGTTGCCTTACATTGTTATTTTTTTTCTACTTATTTTGTTTTTTATTTTTAAAGTGTAAAATAACTATGTCAGATTTATCTTCTTTCTAATGCTACAGATGGCAAATGCACGCTTCTTAACAGATATTTCTTGTTATAGTTTCTGCAACATAAGTGAGTTCTATCTCATGATAAATCTATCACAGAACACATAACCTGAAAATGGCCAACTGACCGGCATCTTTTCTGCTGTGTCCATCTGAATTTCAATTACTGCCTTTTACTATCGTCTAATTATTCATTGCTTAATTTATGATCAACGTTTCATTGTTGAGGAATGTCATGTTCAATCATTTATCACATCCGACTTTTAAAAAGAAATCTCCGTTTCTCTTAATTTATATGTGAACTTTACGTGGGTCAAAAATCAAAACTGATAACGATAAAATTAATAGTGTTCACCGATGTGGACAAAAGTTATTCCTCAACGCAAAAGTCTTTTTTTTTTTTTAATATGAGAAGTATTTTCTCTTTCGTATTAATAATTAAATTGTCCTGGTTTTAAATAAAACAATGCAACGGATGCACTCTCGTCTATTTAACATACGAAGTAAATTAAATTTTAAAAGTTTATTTAGAATGTAAATTAAAAATCACAAGTATTTCTTATGTATGTTGTGAACCATTTATTAATGGATGATTTGAATGGGTCATCTACATACAGAAATTGTAACAAACTTTAAAATTTTCAATACTAATTGATGTCGCATTACGACTCTTTCGTAAATTTTATTTTCTCCAGCCATTCGGTCAAATAGTTTAAAAATCTGTTTTGGAACGATTAAAAATTAATTTAACACTAAGAATACCAAACTTTACATAATCTGCTTTACCGAATGATTTCCCGCTTAGCATAAGAAAATAAAATTTGTTGAAAATTTGAAATATGATGGCAAAATTAGGCGTTAGTACTAAAAATTTTAAAGTTTATTGCAATTTCTATATGTACACGACATTCTAAGGAAAATTTTAAATTAGCATTTATTAGTGGATGTTATTACTAATCAATTGTTACTAGTCACATTTTTATACGATGACTTGCGTCAGAGTTATTAGGGTCTTTCTCTCTTTCTTATTTCTTTTTTGATACGACTGCGTACATAAAACGAAATCAAGAAAAATAACAGAAAATACTAACTAAGGTATTGCAAGAATTTCCTTGTTGTTTTTATTTCAAGTCTATTTCATCAGATGAAATATACAATTTCACCAATCGTTCAGTCTCTTTTCAAAGTGACAAAATATTTTGTGAAAGCTACTTTACTGAAGTCTTTCTGTGTAAATTAAACACAAATCCCTATTTCTAGATAGAAGGATTTTTTACGTTCTACGTAGTTGAAATAACGCGACCATTTGTATTATATGTATTGCTACGGAACTTCTCACGGTACCATCTGAAAATTATCAATACACCAAAACATTTATATTTATAAACTTGTTTTATTAAAATACAGTAAAACCTCCCTAAAGCGATCACATTCTATTCCAATAAAAATTGGTCACTCCGAGAGGTGGTCTCTTAATGGAGGTCATGTTTAAATCTAGATTTTAATACTTTGCACTCCGTTGTCGCCGCTGCGGCGACATCATCTTTCTTTGAAAAATTTGTTTTATGCAACAGCGATAAAGGAAATTAAAATTTGCCTTATTTAATCCTTTCAGTGCAAAGGCACTTGTATTCGTAAAATGTTGAAATAATTGAGTGACACCAGTATTTGCAAGAAAATTTATTTGTAAAGAAGTAAAAGTATATTTTCGCGTACTTAATAAAAATGAAAATTTCATTAAAAAATTCGGGTCCAATGTGACAATTAGGAATTAAATTATGTGATGTCATAGCGGCATCCCCGCCCTTCAAGGGGTTAACACTAGAACGTCCAGCTGGTGTTAATTCGACACCGATCAAATGACACAATGTCGATTCAAACCTGAATTTTTTTCGTAAAATTAATTATATTGTAACTGGAGAAAACTGAGTTGAATAAAAATGTTGAATTGTTTTAAATAAAAATTCTGGTGTTAAAATGTTTTTATTAAGATTGGGTAACATTTCCGGACGTTCTAGTGTTAATCAGAGCATTTTTGAAATTGTGTACCTGAAGGAAGCTTCTTTTAAAAAAGTGTTGCCGACCGAATAAAATTTGTGTAAGAGACGGCAGAGTCCAAAGGGTTAATTGTTGGAAAAAGATAACAATTAATGTTACTAAAATTTATTTTTCACATTAGGAAAAAGTATAAAAATTTAAGTATCAAAACAAAAGTTAATTACATAAGTTAATTACTGCAGACTATAAAAAATGAATACATTGACGTTTGCTTTGATTTTACAGTGATTTTATCTTTTGATTTTATCTTTTATAACTTTTATTTCCAAGTCCTTTCAAAGTTCGGTAATTAAATGCATTTTTTTTTAAAACCGGAACAAATAATGACGATTTCATTAATTTATCTATTTCTTTGAGAGTTTCCTTTCAGAATAGGGCAGGGCAGTTTATTGACCGTCTTTCTTAATCTGTCATCAGAGTTAAATTCATTGCCTAAAAAGGCATAAAGGGGTTTAAACACTTAAAAGTTAACTGAATAAGAAAAAAATCTAAACTTAGTTCAGAAGTTTGATGAATAATGTGCTCTCCGGAATTATTTTTCTAATAAAACCTTCTTCAAGCGACCAGGAATAAACGGAATTTGTTTCATTTTCTTCAAAGAAAGAGGTCGCTCATGGAGGGAGTTCAACTGGGATGGTCTCTGAATGGAAGTAAAATTAGTATTGAGCCTATGGGAATAAATTTCGTTCCATGAAAAAATGGTCGTTCAGGGTGGTGGTCGCTTAATGGAGGTGGTCACACACGGAGGTTTCACTGTAACTGATTATGAAGCTGTTTTGCACAAATGATAGCATTGTGGAAGGCAGTCAAGATATTTTAGTTAAACAGTGTTTAGTAAAGTAGCTTCTATAAAATACTTCGCAATTTGCTCCAGAAAAATGCGGAACGATGAAAGCATTATATATCATCTGACGAAAGATATTTTGGAGACAAAAAAAAAAAAAAAAAATTCCGCTGTATCTACAATTCTTGATATTTTTATTCTTTTACTTTCAGTTTTTACGGAACGCCCCTTTCAAAATATATCCAACAATAGAATATAGTTTCCAATATATTATAAATATGTCTCTAATTTTACTTTTATTTACATTTCGACACACTAAAACAAAAAAAGTTCTGTGTGAGCTAAACAAAAATCCATATTTCTAGGTCGAAGACTCTTTTTACGTTTTTTTTTTCCTCTTTGGAAGAAACGTTTTTAGTTGATCCTCTTACACCTCTGTCGAAATATATCCTTAACAATAGGTACTTTTCATTTTATTGACAATGCCAGGTGCCTAAAGGTAGAAATAGGGATTTCTGCATACATTTTATCCATTTTTTTGAAATGCAGAGCATTACACGATCTATTTTCCTGCTTATGAATTAAAAAAATGTAAATAGAAAAAAATAAATCTTTCTGAAACACTATTTACCGAGAGCCGGGACTGCAAACCTTTTCAACATCTGCGTGCCAAACTTTTCCGAAAAACTACTTTACATGATCATGGCGTGCCAAAAAAATAAATAAATAAATAAATAAATAAATAAAAATAAAAAATCGTGAATCACGTAATAATTAATCAAAATTACTTAGAATTTTTTTTTACGAAAAAAAAATATGAATAACATTTTGGTGTTGTACTTTAGAAATTACAAAAATGATATTTCTGTTGTAGCATCTTAGATGCCAAATAATTAATGTCAGCTTTGTTACACGGTTATTTTTAAGAGAATGCAAGCAGAAAGCTGTCCAACAAGTTGTTTCTACTTGAGATTTTCGTATTATTCATTAAAAAAAAAATAATGGCTCACAACAAATAAATGTCAAAATGGCATCAGCTTCTTTAACCCTTTCAGAGGCAAGCGATTGTGATTCTGTAATGTTTAATTCACAACAGAATTTTCGAAAAAAAAAAGGTTTTAAAATGAGGGAAAAAAAATTACAAATTTTTTCCACCAAAGTAAAAAAAAAGTAAAATTTAATTAAACGTTTTTGATCCAAATCTTGATTAAAATTAGATGGTATGTAATATATCCCACCGCCCTTCAAGGGGTTAAACAGTTCTTCGCATCTGGGGTGGAATTCCAAGAAGTCATAATTTTATCACCGATATTTTTGCCCTTATAATGCCTGATAATGTTTCTTTTCCGATAATCTCCTTACCCTCTCGTAATCTTTTTTTTTTTTTTTTTTTTTTTTTTTTTTTTTTTTTTTTTTTTTATGAGCCAATATTGAGTTTGATTTGGATTTCACTAAATTGCATTTTACTTTCTCCAATCTGTATGACAACGTCGGCCAGTCGAACTAATCGATTTTAGGCAAACTCAGTTAATCTAAATTCATGTATTTTGCGCACTTTCACTATATTTTGATTTGGAACAGGATTCTATGCCGTGCCAAAAACGACCATGTGCCGCGAGCCACAGGTTCACCATCCATCACCTAGAGGTTCAAAAACATTTTACATAAAATGTAGTATATCATTCAACGAAAAAACACCAATAAAATTTAAAATTATGCTTTCAGATTACGAAATACATTAATTTGGTGTACATTACAAATATAAAAACTATAATTATGTCACATAAAACAGCAGTAGAATTGATTTTAAAAAAAATCACTAATCCCAAGGACCAGTAAACATTAGAGTTTACTGGTCCGCAGACATCGTCACTGGCTCGCTACATAAAATTATATAAGTACCTTTAACCCTGTGAGTGACACCCCTCTCCTCCTCCGAGAATATAAACCAAACTTCCTTTCAGTTACCCAAAATTTCCGGCATAATAAAATGTAAAATTATAATTTGCTAAAAAATAAATAAATAGTACATAAACAAAAAATTTAATTATTATGTATTTTATTTCCGTTTATTTATTTTAACTAAGTTTTTATGCAAATTTTATGCTTATTGTAATGTTTGTTTGCAGTTTTCTCAGGGATGGGAAAATTTACGTTTACCTGTCAGAGAGGGAAAAAAGTTACTGTTAGTTACTGGTCCTTCGGACCACTAAATTTTTTAAATTAGTGGTCCGATTGAATTTTTAGTGGTCTCGGACCAGCGGACCACCAAGGATTTCGAACGCTGTAAAATGCATGCTTATTATCAGACTGTTTAAGATACTTCTAATTATACTATTTTTTATTCAAATTACACAAAAAAAAATATTCAAAATAACTACAGAAAATAACTATAATGACAATAGCAATTACTTTTTTCCACCTACAAAATTTAGAAAGGCAAATTACATTAGATGCATGACGTACCTACAGCATTTTCGAGTATTTATAATATATATTATTAGTTTAATAATTATCATTTTTACTCAAATGTTATTAATAATGCATTCAAGTAACTACTACAAGCCTTATACTGAGAGCAATAACCACAGGTCTGCCACTAGCTACTATTTTTTAATTTTATCTTGCATTACTTTCTGAAAACAAAAAATTTCACATACACTTTGCCAACATGTGCAAGTGAAAAATACAGCAAAATGTATTTTTTTTTAAATAATGGTGCAAATAGAATATAAAAACAGTCGTCCCTGTAATCATGAAAATACGCTATATGGCTAAAAGTCACCGGGCACTTTCGATTTTACACGTTTTGTAGAATATTTAAATGAAATATTTGACAAATTTGTGCGGAACTTCAGGAATGTAAAGAACACGTCTGACCTCATATTTTTCAGCGAAATTTTTATCCCGAGGGCAATTAGAAGAGTAGCAAAATTTAAATATAAATAATAATATTTGCAATTATCATGTAAAATAAAATGCTCAAAATGATCTGTCACTGTAACACATGACTTTGTGGATCTTGTACAACTTTTAAACAGTGGTGTAGTCGAGGGGGGACGCGAGGGGACGGCGTCCCCTCACTTTTTTATGTTATCTCGAGCGTCCCCTTACTTTATATTTTCAAGGGGGACGCCTAGAGACGTGGGAGGACGCAGACTTTCCCAAAGTTTTTTAATGAAGACACTAATAAATTAACAATTTTAGAAATAAGATAATGATTTTTAATACTTTTCAACAAACTTGAAAAGTGTTTATTGTGCTGATTCGCCTATTCACTAAACTTCCATAAGTTTGCTGGAATTACAGCAAAATTTTATGTATTTTTTTTAGGTTCAATGTAGTATGTAAATGTTTCACTATTGTATAGCATCATATACTTACATCATATAAAATTCTCTATTGTATAGCATTAGTATTTCGTTTACGTGAAAACAAAAAGAAAGTTCTTTCATATTACGCTTTATTGGCAAAAATTGTTTGAAATAGACATTAATGAAGTTATATTTTAAATATAACGCAAATGGCATTTGAAATTTGTTACATGTTCCCTATCGGAAATAGCATATATTGTTCGTTTACACGGACATTAAAAAATATTTTCAAATACCATGATCCATTAACGATAATTATTCGAAATTCATGGAAAACTATAGGATGCGTGACGGTGCGTGAAACAATTATAATCATTTTACAATGCCACGCAAAAGAATCCATCACATTGTCATCTATGGGTTCAGCTGCTTGAACATGTTTTCAATTATATTATCAGGGCTCCCAACACATTTTAGTCCTCCAAAAGTGGAAAAAGTGCCATTTGATGAAATTCCTTGCTTTACTTTTTGGAATAGAGTAGTTAAGAAATTTGTATCGTACATATAGAGAGTATATATCGTCGTACATCAAAAAATTGTCAAATCATATTCAGGTCATCCTATAGCGTGTAAATCCATCAAAAAGATTCCAATACTTTCTTCTGATAAAAATATATTTAAGAAGTATAACAAAAAAAAAAGAAGAATATTTAATTAAGATTTCCTTTAATAGAGAGAAGTACTTGACACCAAAATCGAAGACAAAACTAAATCTATAATAATAATAAAAAGCCAAGTGCGAGCATTACTCGCGCACAGAGGGTTCCATAGAATAAATATATGAATTTGTAATTGAACGTTGCTAAAAGAATACTAAGACTTTGTAAAAAAAACTATACAACGTAGGCTTGGGTATAACTGTATATATTAGAAAAGTGTAAATGGGTATACCATGAAAGTTCAAAGAGATATGGAACCTAAATAATGTCAAATATAGCTATTCGTATAACTCTTTTTTTTTAATATTATCCTAATCTGTTTACGATGAACTTAATTCGGTACTGACAATAAAAGCAGTGCATAGTTAAACTTCATTTGGCATTTCATGAAATTAAATTCAGCGTACTAATAACCTTTATTTCTACAGTGTAGCTAAAACAAAACCTTTGTTCAAAGTTTAAATTTGGCATTGTGCTAAGCGCGCTTCGAATTGAGGTCTCAAAGTTGCAACGCCGACTTGGTCAGTGCCGCGTTTTTCCAGATAGGTGTTTAATTAACTTTTAAAGTCACTCGAGGCGTATTGAGAGATACACTCAATGCAAACTATCGCGAATCCCACAATATTTATGCGATTCATTCTAATTAAATCTTTCGAGGGCGATGCCCTTAAAAAACGGACACCTAATTTTAATTCCAAAACAGACAAACGGCACCAAGAATATTTAATTAAAATTTTCCTTTTATCATGTACGTGAAAATAAGCAAGTTCGCATTTTCTAATAAATTCGTTTATAAATTCTGGTGTCAGTTCATTATTTCAAAGGTTTATAAATAGAATTACTCCTTGCCGGAAAGGATTCTCAAGAAATGTCGTAGGACTCTTAAAGCTTCAAAATTTAAGAAATTAAAATTTTTTTTAGATGTTAAACTCCTATCTTTTCTGAATATTTTGATATAATTGTTTCCTTGAAATTCCCATTAGAACAGAAGTTTTGGCTTTTAGAATTATACCCGCTCAATAGCTGAAGCGGCGTTTCCGAAATCTTAAAGTCATTAATTTCCAAATGGCGTTTTTTGGGCATAACGCGCAGGATGCATCAAAAACTTCTGAATATTTTTTCATGAAATTTTCAAAACATACATTTCGTGTTAGTCTGTATAAACTGAACCTAAAATTTCCTTTTTATTGTTCAAAAAAATATTTTTTTAGGTGATTTTACTGTTGAAATTTTCAAAATTTTGTATTAGCTAAATGCAACATTGCATTAAAAATATAAAAATGCTTTAAATACAAATTTATTTAAGTTCAGGGAAATTATTACAATCTGAAGTATAAGTAAGCACCAAAATTGTCATTCTAGTTGCAATATTTATTTTGTAATCCTGCGCGTAAACTGTTATGCCAATTTTTTGTTCGACAAATGTCTAACAGTTTCGAGCCCCCTATAAATACTAATTCTGTATCTTGCAATTTTTTAAATACATGAAACGAAAGAACATACTTATATCTTTCATCCGAATAAAAATTGTGATTTAAAATCATATACATTTTAAGACATTAAATGTTGAAAATGGTCTTTTTTACATTTTTTCCACTTTTTAGAGTCCCGAGACCCCTTAAATTAGTATGTTTTTAACAATTTGACGTTTATTGCTTTTATACTGTTACTGGACATTACATTACACATATATATCATTAGGAGTTGTTAACTAGGCATAGAGTACGCCGCCCCTGTCCTGTGTATGTCCAAACTGACCGTACCTTTAAGGGTTATTATCTCGGCTAATTACCGATGATTTTTTTCGAAAATCATTAGCAACAATGCTTTTATTCTTGTGCAAGGATAGGTATATTCAGCGATGCTCAACAATTTTTCTGAATGCCCGTAAATCGAAATTTGTGTATAACAGAAAAATGTTAATTACTCAAAAACTATGTGACCTAGGGTCAGTGTTGTCAGGTTTTTGACATGTGTCAGTTTATGACAGTTTAAACCATGGTTTAAACCGTCATGTCAAAAACCTCTTGTCAAAAACCATCTGTCAAAAACCTAAAATACTATATAGTGATGTGTAAAAATTCACATTAAATGTCACACATTACAACATTATATGCGATATTTTAAATTCACGTTACTGTATATCAATAATTAGTACATAGTTAAGTATTATTGTGATATTTTAAATTCACATTACTGTATATCAATAATTAGTACATAGTTAAGTATTATTGTTAAGTGCAATTTTTTAACAGAATAAAATTTTCATTTAATTTTTTTTTTTGTAAAATTGTGTTTTTCTAAAAAGTAGACATTAAGCTCACCTGAGCTGAAAATTTTTTCTCTTACTGCATTTCATTTTACGGAGAAAACGCCGCACTACTGAAAACTGGCCTGAATAAGATTAAAAATATCGTAACCTGTGGCAACGCTACTTTTGTCGACAGCGTCACATTGACCTAACTTTAATCAAAGTTTTCTGAACAGTGTAAGTGTAGGGTGCCTCATTTTTAATATCTTAAGATATCTAAAATTTTATTTAAAATGTTTAAATCGTGTTTAAAATATTTTTATGTAATTTTTAAATGAAGGAGATGTCAGTTGGTATTTAAAACACCCAGAGCGCGAGACTCAGACCCTCTCCTTAGGCGTTCCATGTTTTTTTTAAGTGGCCGGCGCAACTTGGCACGCTTTTTACGAGTGGGTCGTATCTACTTTAGGCGATCTTTAGTTCCTATTTGAAGCCCTCAAAATCTGAGTCTTCAATATCAGAATGCATGAGTTGTAAATTTTCTTCTTCTATGCTGTATGGTTCGCTATCATCATCAGAAATGTCACAGTTTTCATTATCAGCAAAGTCAGAAAGTTGTTGGGCAGGGGACTTGGAAGCAGTCTAAAGGAATTTTTATTTTATCTCAATTTTACACGTGCGAAAAAAAAAAAAAAATCGTAAACACCGCACATGGTGTAAACGCCGCACTTGAAAGAAAATTAACTTTTAAACCCGTAAACGCCACAGCGTTTCTTCCATAAAATACGGTACTTAAAATCGTTTTAATTTCTCTTATTTTTGAGAGCTTTAAGCACTAGCTAGGTTTTTTTTTTTTTTTAAATAAGAAATAAAAACTTAGAAAAGTGCAGATTTTTTTTATATATATAACAAGATAATGTGCATCAATGTTATTCTAGTCTAAGCAATAACCATTCCATTCAAAATTGAAATTGGATTATTAATCTTAAACATTTACAAAATAAGAGAAGTAATAATAATAAAAAAAAAAAGCTTAAAGTCAAAATTCTTTTTAAACAGCTTTCTTTTAAATATATAAAAATATGTTTTCGATTTTAAAACTGAACAAAATTGGCTCAGTCTTCTAAAAGAAAATTCACTTAAGCCCCATATTGAAAAAGTGCATAATAGAAGGGATCAAATCATGAAACTATACCATTGTTTGGCTTATATTTTGCATCTCAACCATCAGGGGCAAGGGTTGACTGATGTATCAGTTGATTCAGCTCGTGCTTGAGCTATAGAGATAATTTATGGATGCTTACCCATAACTGATTGTGTATGAAGCTAAAGAATCCCCTTTCTCGTCTTGTTATTTCAGTGCTATAGGGAGGACCCCATTATTTGGTGGAAAGGTATCATTAAATGCAATAGCTTTTTGAGCCTGTTTCACAACCCATTTAGCAATGTTTTTGCTATCAAAAGACAGGCTATTTTCTAATGCTTCATACACTCTAAACTCAGAAATCATCTGGGTGTAAATAAATGTGAACACGTTGTGTGCTGCAGCATGCTGGGGGTAAAATTGATCCAGATTATTTAATTGTACTAAAAGGATTTTCTTCTGATTGAAAATACAAAAAAAAATAAAAATATTTTATGGCAATTAACAATTTATTTTTTTTTAATTATTAAATTACCATAAATTTAAAAGATCACATAAATCATTGACTTATTTAATGTTTACCTATTGTTGTTAAAATGTTTTAGTGTGTTACATGCATTTGGCAGATTTTGACGGTTTAAACCAGTTTATGACAGTTTTTGACGGTTTAAACCTGTTTATGACAGTTTAAACCAGTTTTTGACGCTTGTCATGTCAAAAACCCAACCCTGCCTAGGGTAATCGCTATAATTTTCAGGGAAGGTTTATATTAACGTCTACTACCTCTATTTTTTTCATAATCTTAGTTTCAGTAGATTCAGAATTAGATGGGGGGGGGGGGGACATATTTTTGCGCTACATTTTCAACAATATCTTTGAAAATATAATACCCAAAATTAAAAGGAATGCATTTTTGTATTCAGCGTTACAAAAGCTTTCAAAGGAAAATATTTTTAGGTAGCTTTCTTTACAAAAAAGCTACCTATTGCAGCCGTTCGGAGGAAAGCGATTTCAAAAAATTTTGGTATATTTTCATCGATCATGACCCCCAGACCCCAAACCACCCTCCGTTCAAAATTGATATATATATATATATATATATATATATATATATATATATATATCTGACCTATGTCACACTGTAACTCCCGTAATTATGAACCAATTTCGATGTAATTCGGTGTGTACATAGTACATACCAATGTCTCGACCGAGTTCGTTGGCCAGCTTCATCCGACGTTTTGTTTCAAAATGGGGGCCATTTAAAAATTTTAAAAAAATTTAAAACTTGAAATGTGGTACAAAAAAATAAAAAATGGAAACATATTTTTTTCTTATGTATTTGACCTTTATACAAAGATTCCGGAGCAGTTTTTGTTTCGTCTATATCTTAAAAAATGGCTGAGTTATAGCATTTTGAATTTCTAGCGTGGCTGACATTTTGAAACGTCCTGAATTTTGTCATGCGATAAAAGGCGTATTTATGAATCGATTTGGATGTACACTATGACGCAAAAGTTTAGACAATGACGTCATTCAGCTTTAAAATGTAGAATTGTGACGTCAGAATTACAAAAACCTGTAAATATATTCAAAAACTGATTTAAAATGCTATGTACAAAAGACAGTCGTTTTATTTGCTATAATACTATTTTTTTTCATAAAAATTCAAATGTGCTTGTCGCAAAAGTTTAGACACTATTCTAAATTTCTTTGAATATTCGCTGGCATATGCAAATTTAGAATCGATGATGTCACAAATTTGGAGTACTTAAGTTCTGCAAACGATTGCGCTTCATAGTCGACATGCCGAGAGCTAAAGAAATTCAAGTGAATGAGGTTTCAAGGATTTGGCAGTTGAAAGGTGAAGGGAAGAGCGTTTCTGAAATTTCTGCTATTATTAATAGGTCAAAAAAATCTATTTATCGAGTTTTATCGAGTGGTTCCGAATATAAAGCAAAATGTCGGTCTGGGAGGCCACGTGTGACAAATGTACGAGAGGATCGCCTGATACAAAGACTAGCGAGTACTCAACAAATGAGCGTACGTGGAGTTCAAAGCTCATCGGGGCTCTCTGTATCAAAGGATACGATTCGTAGACGAATTTTGGAAAAAGGAACAATCGTTTATAGCAAAATGCAGAAGAAACCAGCTCTGAAACCACATCATAAGTTACAAAGACTTATGTGGGCTCGAAAGCATATGTCATATGGAGAGAAATGGCAGTCAGTCATATTTAGCGATGAAAAATAGTGGAATCTGGATGGTCCAGATGGTTGTTTATAGTATTGGCATGACTTGCGGAAGGAACCTCGACGTTTTTTTATCGTAGACAAGGAGGGGGCTCGGTGATAGTTTGGGCAGCCTTTTGCTATAATGGACAAGTATCTCTGACCTTCACCAGTGGTCGTCAAACTTCACAGCATTATACACAGACATTAGAAGAAAACCTACTCCCATTTGCTGAGCTTCTAGGGGGTCCTCAGTGGGAATTTCAGCAAGACAATGCTTCAATTCACACTGCAAAACATTCAAAATCTTGGTTTAATTCCCATAATATAAGAGTTCTCGACTGGCCAGCATGTAGCCCAGATCTTAACCCTATACAAAACCTTTGGAGCATCATGTGTCGCAAAGTTTATAGCAACGCTAGACAATACTCTTCTGAAAAGGAACTTAAGACATCTATTGAGAATGCATGGTACGATATCGATCCACAAACTATGCAAGATTTAGTTTCTTCCATGCAATCTCGTGTATATGACGTAATACATAAGCATGAATGCGCAACCAGGTTTTAAAAATTGTTTATTTCGATTTTATTTAATTTGTGTCTAAACTTTTGAGACAGCAGTTTATTTTTGTTACCATTTAATTTATTGCAATATGCACAATTCCACTTTTCTTTGTTATAAATATTGTTTATATGTACAGCACATTAATTTCAAGCAGTGATTTGAAAATTGAATAAATATTTTTCAAAGTATGTAAGAATTTCTTCATTGTCTAAACTTTTGCGTCATAGTGTAATTCGGTGTGTACATAGTACATACCAATATCTCGATCGAGTTCGTTGGCCAGCTTCATCCGCCATTTTGTTTCAAAATGGCGGCCATTTAAAAATTTTTTAAAAATTTAAAATTTGAAATGTGGTACCAAAAAAATGAAAATGGAAAAATATTTTTTTCTTATGTATTTTACCTTTATACAAAGATTTCGGAGCAGTTTTTGTTTCGTCTATATCTTAAAAAATGGCTGAGTTATAGCATTTTGAATTTCTAGCGTGGCTGACATTTTGAAACGTCCTGAATTTTGTCACGCGATAAAAGGCGTATTTATGAGCCGATTTGGATGTAACTTCGTTTATACATAGTACATACCAATGTCTCAACCGGGTTCGTTGGCCAGCTTCACCCGCCATCTTGTTTAAAAATGGCGGCCATTTAAATTTTTAAGAAAAATTTAAATTTGAAATGTGGTACCAAAAATTGAAAATTGAAAAAATATTTTCTTCTTATGTGTTTGACCTTGATAAAAAGATTCGGGAGCAGTTTTTGTTTCGTCTATATCTTAAGAAATGGCTGAGTTATAGCATTTTGAATTTCTAGCGTGGCTGACATTTTGAAACGTCCTGATTTTTCTCACGTAATAACAGGCGTGTTTATGAACCGACTTGGATGTACCTTGGTGTGCACGTAGTACATACAAATATCTCGACCGAGTTCGTTGGCCAGCTTCATCCGCCATCTTGTTTCAAAATGGCGGCCATTTAAAAAAATTAAGAAATAAAAAAATTTAAATGAGATACCAAAAAATTGGAAAATGAAAAAGATTTTTTTTGTATGTGTTTGACCTTAATACAAAGATTCCGGAACAGTTTTTCTTCCGTCTATATCTAAAAAAAAATGGCTGAGTAATAGCATTTTGAATTTCTCTTGTGACTGACATTTTAAAACGACCTGATTTTTGTCACGCGATAATAGGCGTATTTATGAATCTATTTGGATGTAACTTGGTCTGTACATAGTACATACCAATGTCTCGACCGAGTTCGTTGGCCAGCTTCATTCGCCATCTTGTTTCAAAAGGGTTGCCATTAAAAAAAATTAAATTTAAAATTCAAAATGAGGTATTAAAAAATTGGAAAATGAAAAAGATTTTTTTTATGTGTTTGGCCTTGATACAAAGATTCCGGAGCAGTTTTTGTTTCTGAAAATTTGTTCTTTTGTTGATATCTTAAAAAATGGTTGATTTATAGCACTTTGAATTTTTAGCATGGCTAACATTTTGAAACGATCTTGTATTTGTCACGCGATAACACACGTATTCGCCTATTTCGATGTAAGAAGGCATGTGGATAGTATACATCAACACCTCGACCAAGTTCGCTGGCCAGATTCATCAGCCATCTTGTTTCAAAATGGCGGCCATTAAATTAAAAAATATATATATATTTAAAGTGAGGTGCAAAAAAATTAGAAATTGAAAAAGGTTTCTTTCTTAAGTATTTGATCTTGATATAAGGATTCAGGAGCATTTTTTGTTTGTCTTTACCTTAAAAAATGGCTCAGATATAGCAGTTTCAATTTCTATTGTGGGTGACATTTTGAAAAATCTGATATTTTGCATGCGACAGCACTCCTATATATTAACCGATTCCGATGTGAGTGAGCATGTGCACAGCAATTACTAAGGTCTCGACCAAGTTCACTGCTTAGCCTCATCCACCATGTTGTCTTAAAATGACAGGCACTTTAAGAAATTGCCGAATTTGGCAGCCAAATATAAGTTACTTTAAAGAAAAGCAGCTTGGATAAAGCTGACTAATTTCGCGAAATTCTCATTCATTATATTGATAAAAATTAGTATTGAATCTCCTATATTCGGTTTCCACTAAATTGAGCTTCGTGTGTTTGCATGATATAAGTTGGCTTTTTTAAAATAAAGATTATGAAAGCTACCTCTTCCTCCCGGCACTGGCCGGAAGGACTTTTTTTTATTCAAGTAGCATAATTAGCCCCTCTACTTTTTTACTAAATATATTTATGAATGTTTATTAATCTGAAAATATGTGGGTCAATGGTCTTTATTACTTTCCCAAATTTGAACTTTCCATGTTCCATAGTTTACGAGTAAAATGTCTGTGACAGACAGACAGACGGACGGACAGACACAGGAGTGATCTTATAATGGTTCCGTTTTTACTTTTTAAATACGGAACCCTAAAAATAGAGTTTGGTCTGCGTGGTCTATGTGCTGAAAAGACCACTGTAACAGCTATGAGATAGAGGCGAGGTACCATTTTGTCTAAAATTATGCACTTCGGATTTTTTTAAAATAATTTTTTTATTTTTTTTGCGATTTTTAGCCTTTTTTTTTTTTTTTTTTTTTTTTTTTTTTTTTTTTTTTTACCTTTGACTGTGATTTTTTTTCACATTGATGAAAGGAATTCCGTTTCAATTTTTTAGCCAAGTAGTGGTAAATTTTGTCCTCTTTTCAGCTTTTTCAATAAATTTTATTCAGAATTTATACAGCGATTTATTTTTGGCGAATTTTTATGCGAATTTCAGCTTTTTTTTGCGTTTTGTTTCAATTTTATGATATTCGAAAAAGGAAATCGGTTTCGAACTCTCAACCCTAATGTAATAGATTTTGTCATTTCGCGATTGGTACGTTTTCTTAATCAGAAACTATATAACGTACCGTAATGGTCGATTTTTTAATAGAGGCAGAATATGTTTTAAAAAATGCTGTTAAAAAGGGCATTTGGAACCGAATTTACCGAAGCGGATTGTGTTGGAAAAATCATTGTACACTGTAAAAAAAAATGGTAACTTTCCATGTAAAATCCGGGAACGTTTCGCCTTTTATCAGGTTTTCAGAATAATTTAGCTCTTTCCTGTGAAATTCTGGTTTTCTTATCTGAAACGTTCCTGAACAAAAGTTGGAAACAGCAAAACGCTGCGGCCGCCATTTATTATTTTTTTTTCCTATAATCCGTTGCTCGCGCGCGAGTGTCGAAAACGAATTCCTTAAATGAATGTAAAAAAATCAATATGGAATGCAAATAAATCAATAGACGACATAATCCTTTACGTCTCTATTGTCAAGATAATTCAGATGAAAATACAATACCTCTGTGACATCACTAAGAGATTATCTCTCGTACTTGTCTGTGAAATCTTTAACGAGCAGACTGTGTAAAAAAAAATACACCTATTATTTGGATCTGCATTAACCAGGGGACAATCAAATATGATTCTCACCTATTTTGATTAATTTAAAGTATGTTTTAGAGTTCTTATCTCTAATTATTCTTGTGAAAGGATTTCTTCAAATGGGCCTTAGATTTTCAGAAATTAGATGCCGAGTTTTAGCATACGTTTGAAATACCCATTAGTTTGCAGCTTTCAACGTGTCTTTCGTGGTGTGGACGCAGAAAGCTTGCACGCCACCCGTACGGTCCGGGTTCAATGCTACCTCTTGACTTTTTTTTTTTTAATTAATTTTATATTTTAACACTTTATTACAATTTGATTTAAATTTGACATATTTGACACTTTGAATTGCTGTAAATTTGAATTTTTTTTTTATTTTCGGAAAAAATATACAATTGCGTTTAGGTTTTTTTTTCATGAAAATTTATATGTATTTTATCTAACTTGTAAACTAACATAATCACTGACGAAAATCCAAAATATTTTATGTCTAGATTTTTTTTCTAATTATTATTTACATTTATATATTTTTATATTTTAAGCAAAGTTCAGAAACAATATATCACATATATATTTACTTTATTGAATTTTAACTGAAAATTTATTTTTTCGTGTAAATTATAAATAATAATTTTGATGTCAATTTCAAAATATTTTTTCATTCTAACAAATAATGATAATAAAGCGAAAATTGTCAACTGGAAATGTAAAAATCGTCTGCGGATCCCGCATGCTGTGAAATCTCAGTAATGTCATAATGAAGGGAACGAACATCCAGAGTGAATTATGTCAGCCAGGTATCGGTCCGGATAGCCTAACAGGTAAGGCATTGGCACGGCACGCCAAGTATCCAGGTTCGATCCCTGGTCTGGACATTTTTCGCTCTTGTGCTACTCCAGCCTTGAATATGTCAGTAATGTTTTGCTGTCAACAGAAATATTCCTGGTATTTCGCAGGAAACTTACTGTCATTTTTGTAGAAAGTTTTTAACATATACAGTAAAGTACCAGTCATTTTCAAGAAATGTTTCTTGGAAATAATGGGCAACTCAGCTGCCCATTTTTTCCCAGGAACGTTGCGGAATTTTTTTTACAGTGTATTAAGGATGCACTCAAATCCAAACTGCTTATTTTCTGACTCATTTTTAAATTAATTTTTGCTCTCAAACGCATTTAATTGATAGATTCGCTTATTCAGAAACTATATAATGTACCGTAATGATCGATTTTTTGATAGAGGCAGAATATATTTAAAAAAAATGATATCAAAGTATGCATTTTGAACGGAATTTCCCGAAGCGATTGTGTTGTCCTTCTGAGAAAATAATTGTTTATATATCAAGTTTTAATTAATTGAACAAAAAATAAAAACACAGGTCGCTTATAAATCTCTTCAAAAATCACGTCAGCAAGTTACATATTTTTTTAATTAAAAATGAATCTGGAATTATGCCAGAAAATTTCGAGTTGTTGAGCATGGAAAATTATTTTTTTGAATACCGCCCTAACATGATTCTGATAAAACCAGCTATTATATAAAAATGAAATAAAAACTCGTCAAAAGCGGCCAGATAAAATTGTTAAAGTGGATTTATCTCTAATCATGGTTTAGTTTTTGTTTGTGAAATTAGTATATTTGACTTCGAAATCTACCTCTGCCTGTAGGCCGGGCCGGCAGGGATTTTATTTGGAATTCGTATCATGATTTTTTAATTTTTTTGCTAATTTTTTATATAATTTTTCAGTTTTTTTGTGTTTTGCGGCGATTTTTTGTCACTCAGTTTCAATCTTCTGGTAGTTTAATATAGAAAATTTTGTCCTCTTTAATTTTTGAATTTTTAGTGATTTTTAATCCGATTTTCAATGAGTTTTACGTTTTTCCGCATTTCCTTTACATTGGTAAAAGTTCTGTTAGAATGCTTTATCCCACAATAGTAAATTTTGTCCTCACGATTTTTAGCGTTTTGCGGTGATTTTTTCCACATTAGTATTTTTTTTTTCTTAAGTCACCATAAAAGGACTAAGTGGACGTTTTTCTAAAAATTGATTTTTAGGAGGGAGGGGAAGACGAAAAGATATACCAAAATTTTAAAGTCTTATTTTTCCTTACCTTAATTACAATAAATTCCTTACTCTTTATCTGACCATAAAGTAAAAATGCAATAATTTTCAATATTCTCAATAGAAAGCAGTTATTTTATAACTATATTTCCAAAATAAATAATGCAAAACAAATTCTTATAAAATTTTCATTGCTTGAATTATTGCTACTGAATAACGGCTTCTAATACAAAAACATTTCAGTCATGACATAAGGTTTTAAATTTTTGAATTCTATAGCAAGCTTTTTAATGTCCAACAGATAAAGAAACTTTAATTAAATTAATTTAAATTTACATTTATAATTTTTTAACTTAAATTTCCACTTATTTTTCTCTGCAATTGAAAATAAAAAGCAAGATTCAAAATAAAGTTTGCCTATAGTGATACAGACCCTAATGTTCGAAACTGTGAGCGTCCCCCCACTTTTTTATCCAGGACTACACCACTGCTTTTAAATTAATAATAAAGAAAGACTTTACGTTGTATACAAATGTAATAATAAAACAAAAGATTGCTAAACAACATATATTTTATTCCGAGTGAAAATATGCAAGTGAAGTTTATGAACAAGAGAAATATCTTGTTCATAAATTCCACTTGCATGTTTTCCCATTACATTTATTATATCTTATTGGCTGTTCTCCAAACTTTCCTGGAATTCTATTAGCCAATAAACTTGATCCTTGAATCTGATCACATGGCCCGTTTCCTAAAATTTCCTATCGTATTTCTATTGGCTAATAAACTTTATCTTTGAATCCACTTCTCTTTCATTGACTTTTTCTTGTAATTTTATTGGCTAATAAACTTTATCATTGAATCCGCTTCTCCTATATGTATTTCAGCAATTTTCTTTTCTGAGCAATCATATTTTGCACTGATGACGGTACACTATGGCTACTGAAACTAGTTTGCAACAAGAAATAAAGCGTTTTGGTGCTTTAAATGTTGTTTCTATTTATATATGATAATATTAATTTGAAAATAAAAAAAATTCATTATTTAAAATGTATGTTTATTATCAGCCTAAATAAGATATTTTTTATTCAAATAGTATTAACAATGCATTTAACTGACTATTACAAACTCTTTAGTGAGAGCAGAAATCATGACAATGTTTATTTGATAGGTGAATAAAAAACAAGCAAGGCAATTAACATGTAATGTATGAATAACAGAAGAATGCACTGTATAGATAAGAACTTAGATTTTCATTCTTTATCATAAAATATTTACAGTAACTGTAATGCAATAAATTGTTTCTACATAAGAACTTCATAAAAATATTCATGAAAACATATACAGTAAAGCACCGATTATACGTCTTTAAGGGGGTCGTTCTAAAACGACGTATAACTGAGAAAAACGTAGAGTCGAAACTGTCGTCGCCTAAAGTGCAAAATCTTTGACTGCAGAAATATGATGTGCTGCAATCATACAAATTGAATTTTGCTACCATGTTTGGCTGTTTAAGATGATAGGATACATCACTGAAAAAAAAGTTAAAACATTAAAAAAAACTTAAATAATGATTTCTAAAATTCGAAAATAGAAGGGTAGAATTAACAAACCTTATATATTAGTTGCACTTTGAATTACATTTTTTATATTCCATTATCGAACATACAAACAGATTTTAATTTAAATAATCTTAAATTGTCGTCTGAAGTGCCGATTTACTTTGAGACTTAAGCAAAGCATTATGTATGGAGTTAAGTTCCTGGAATGTTTTCTCACTAGTTTTGTGAGAAAAGATAACGGTTCTAAGTACCCCAATGCGTGACTTCCTTACTAGCCGAAAAGATTTTAGCCGAAACCAACAGGGGACTGTTAAAAATTAAAATACTGAAATAAGGAGTCCAGTTTCTTCTTATTTCCTTTTCACCCTCCCTTTCAACCCTCTCTCATTACTGTTCTTCGCATCCCAGTCAAAGCCTTGACCCCGGGGTCACGAAGGGTCACTATTTCTTTCTTTTCGAATAACTATTACTTTATGGAAGATTATTAGATTTGATTCATAAAAGTTGCTAACGTAATTAATTAGTGATTCACATAACCGGTATTTTTTGTGGGTGTCTGTTGGAGGGGGGAGGAGGGAAGGCAAATATGTGTAAAAGGCAAGAAGCAGTGGCGTATGCAAACGAGATATTTTATAAAATTCTTAGCGAGCGAGTATTTAGGTTAATTTTTAAAAAATGTCAGAATAAAAATGTATCAGATGCTCCTTAGATGTTCACAATAAAATCAAAAGACCCCCCCCCCCCTCCCATTCAAAAAAGTTTTGAAAAGGTGCCACTGCCCTATTTAACTAAGCAATAATGCGTAAAATTTGTTTTTATCGTCAATTTGAATGTACCTAAGCAAAAAGAGGGGGCGGTGCATTTTTAGTGAACTGTTATTCAAAAATCAGTTAAGTCTCAGTCATAAAATTTACAATTTAACTTTATAGTACAAAGATGTTTATTATCCTAAGTTTTCAGAATTTCGTAGTCAATTTTTTTTTGAGATATTAATTAGTGAAAATTGCCAAAAGCAGACTTAACACAATTTTTGATGAGCTGTACAAAAAAAAAAGGAAATGGTTTTCAGAATTGAAATTTATAAAAATGAATAGTCCTATAAGAGATCTTAAAAAAAATATATTTAAGGCGAGTCTCATTTCCTTCATAAAAAACAATGGCAGCGTAATACGCTGTTTGACCTTTTATTTCTTCGATTTTTAAGCATGTTTTTGGTCTAGATCCTTATGAAAATTTTATAATTACATAAAATGTCGACAATTTTAAGACTAATGAAAATTTTATAATTACATAAAATGTCGACAATTTTATGCTGGATATTTTGGTTTTTGATTCCTCTTGATAGGTAGAAAAATAAAGCAGTTACAGCATTTTCCGTAAAACACGTTTTTCTCCCAAAAATGGCTGTGTAGTTTGTTAAAAATGGTCCCTCCAAAAAACTATATGATGAAAAAAAAAATTAGTCATGTTTTTAAACTCAGAAAACTGTCTTTGTTAAAAGATTAGGAAAATTAAAAATGACGAGCGACACCACCTGGTGGTTTGAATTGGATTGCCCCTAATATGTAAATGGTTATTTTGCGGCATTAGTATCTAAATTAAGTTAAATGTATGCGAATGGATAATATGACGCAATGAAATAATTTACATAATTTTTTGTTAAGGTTTCGGATAGCATAGCGCAAAAGATAAACTACATTATTCAATAAATACATTTCAATGCATAATATAGATTTAGTGAAAGTGATATACTTATCAGTGTATTGAAAAAAATAAACGTATAGTTTGGTTGCTTAAATATACTTTAGAAGACAAATCAAAAATATTTTAAATTGAAACTTAATTTATAATTTTATCAAAATTTCATTTTTTATTTCCCCTTACATGAATAAAAAGTTTAAACGGCTGCATACGTATAAAGGCTTTAGAATAACTTTTAAAGAATTTTTTATGATTATTGTGATTTATTAAATTACATATATTTATTCTCTTTTTTAATTTTCTTAATGTTTCTCTTTTGTAAATTAAAAAAAAAATAAATGTTAAACATTTTGGAACTATATGTGCAATGGACATGGATCTCTAATGCTCTTTATATATATATATATATATATATATATATAACCATTAATAAAACATTACCGACCACCATCAAAAACCGCAATATTGTGAATGAAATGACTATAGAATGGATATCACAAACCAGTAATATACAACTGTATATATAATCAAACTTTTTGTAAAAATGAGCCATTTTAACAAATCAATATAACAAAATAGTAAATAATTTATAAATACTTGTGGTTATTCCTTGAAAAACAAAAAATTAAAGTGCTTGAAAAAGTGCTTTGATATTTTTTTCAAACAAAAAAAAAACGTATATGCACACGCAAGGATAAAAATATATGCTTTTGTAAAGTGTATTTATAAATAACTGCATTAATAATGTTTTTGTATATAGATACTGACACAGCGAAGAAAGAAGAGGGGAGGGGGGGAGATTAAAACTCTTCCCGTGTAAATTAAAACTGTATAAACTAAATGTAAAAACTTCTGTGGTATGATGAACAATCGATTTGTAAAAATAAACAACCAAAGTAAAAGCAAAAATAGTTTTTCTTTTTTTATGTACAATATTGTTTAATGTATCAATTGTCTGAAGGCTCCACAAAAAGTACACTAACTAGGCTTAAACTGGTGTTTATGTGTCTTAGTATTTTCTGGGATCGAAATCTGGACAATAATCTAGAATATTAATTTTTCTTAAAAGTAAATGAATCCAATTGCGCCCGCCGGCCTAACCGTTCGGAGTTTTCGTGGTTTTCTTCGAACCTTGGATTTCCTTGCATAAATACGGGTTAGGTTCCCTTAGAAAGACCCGCACGGAGGGCCACCCCCCCCCCCCTTTAGGGCCCATATCTCTCGAGTTGGTAATTGGCCGTAATAAATACAACCAACCTTAAAAGTAAATGAAGAAAAATATATCATTTATATTACAAAATATAATTCAAAGTAGCGCAATAGGATATAGGTTCCTTTTTAATTTCTTTATCATTTTCATAAATCTCAATATTTCAAATGATATATTTAATTTAAATTGTTTTCCATTTTCTTTTTTGTTGCAATAGCTTAAATAAGAAAAATAAAAATGTTTCGATAAGTATATAAAATTAGAATCTTTAATGCATGCTTTTATATGCAAAAGTGATGTGATAGTCAATAGAGAATATATATTTTTTCTTTTTTTAAACCCGAATTTTAAACACATGCAAAAATATTATAGTCATATTTTTTCACATACATTGAAATATATGTATATGTAGATAATGCAAATAAATGCGGATTAAATAATTTAAACAAGATTAAATAATAGATTAAGTTTAATGTACACAGAAAGCTTCTCAACATGATTGTGTTATTAGTGGCATAATTTTCGCCTATTTTCTTTAATAATTGTATATTTAAATATAATATATTTAAAAATTTACTTTTGTGCATATTTTCATAAAATTAAAACAGTAGAATTTTAATCTTAGACCATAAAAAAGAAAAACAAATGTATTCAATAAATTTAATTTACTTTAAATTTATGAATGAAAATCTATATTTTCCTTTAAACATAGTGTCACTTTCACTGCCCTATACTTTTCAATCAATTCCAGCAAACTTTGAAAGACTAAACAAGTAAAGTATTATTACATGAAATCCTTTCTTAGCAAGATTTTATTTTTTTCAGCCAAAAATCAATTTCATTGTCAAAGTATTTAAAATAATAAAGTATTACTCAAATGATTTTCATGTGAAAATTGGCAAACAAAACAAAAGGAAACAAATCAGTAAATAAGGAAACAGTACAAAAAAATTAAACATTTTTTAATTATTAAAAAGAGCTAAAGCGCCCACAAAATTTGTGTAACGCATAGAGAGACGCCAGAAAAACAGATAAATATTTTCCAAAAATAGCCACATGGCATTCAGGGAAAAAAAAAAAAATAATAAACTTTATGAAAATAATTTAAAACAATAAAAGAAACAGCAGTAGGAGCACAGCACACGTACTTTGTTGCTGTTGCTTGTAATTCTCTCTTTATCGTCGACACTAATTATGAATTTGTAAATTAGTTATGCCTAAAAATTAAGAATTCAAAAAATAATTCGTACAAATTAGTAATTCGACATAGATTTCATTCAGTAGAATTTTTTTATAGTTTCACGAATCATTGATTATAAAGTTAAATTATACAGTAAACTCTGTCTAAGGCGGAATCGGTTGGGACTGAGAAAATTTTCCGTGGTAGACAATATTCCGGCTTATGCAAAAAAGCTCATACTTTCCCCTCAAAAAAAAAAAAAAAAATCTCGATTTTTGATTATTTTTCATTGCTTTTCCTGACTCGAAAATCGATTGAAAACTGAAGTTCTGAAAGATCCTTTATCTTTATAGGTAACTGAGAAACGCTATTCAATTTCCTAGTACTGCTGTAATTATTTCTTAGTACATGCGAATTAACACGTGCTCGCACAGGTAAGGTAGAAACAAAAACATGCACTTTATTGAATATATATGATTTCACACACAAAAAGTTATAAACTTCGAGAATGAGACAGAACGCTATAATTTTGAATTTGAGTATAACAATAAAATATAATATATTGTACTTTAGAAAATATGTATTTTCATAAATTTGCATTCTACTAGAAATAATAACTTTTAAATGATATTTTGTATAAGAAAAAATGTCATAAGCAAGAATTCCTTAAAATTTAAACTGTTTCTGCTCTTTTGAATTAACTTTTTCAAAGTGTTACCGAATTGAACTGACATCCTCGACAATGAGTATTTGACTAAACAGTTTTAAAGTTTGATAAACGAAATGCCTTTCATTTTTAAAATATCCTTTTTTCCGCCTTATGCAAAATTTTGGTTTCGGTGGGACCTTAAAATCCTTTCCGTTTCCCGTTAGACAGATTCCGCCTTATGCATCATGAGTTAATGTAATTTTCTATGGGTTCGCCGGGACTTGAAGAATTTTCCGCGGTAGACAGATTTCCGGCTTACACAGAGTCCGCCTTAGGCAGAATTTACTGTATTTTCTTTCTTTTTTTTTTTTTTTTTAATTGCGAGGAGACAATTCTGACAGAATTTTCTAGACCTTTTTGTCTAGTTACCCTTTTATTGGTTAGATGATACAATGCATAGTAAAACACTACTGGGCTAAGTTGAAATAAAACAATAAAACCGTAACATGATCCGCAACAGCAAACCGTACAGGGTTCTTTTCTAGAATGGAGTAACTTTTCGTGATTTCGTTCGGATTCAGAGGGATTCAGAACTAAACGTTGACACTATGCAACTCCTGTATGATCCCTTACATTTCCCCCTCTTAATGATTTTCGGCTAGAATTTTTTCGGCTATAAGGGAACAAATCCCCCAATGACCTCCAACTCGTTTTTGAAAGAAGGTGGGATAGCTTCACTTTATTCTTTTTCTTCGCTACTTTTCTTCTATCG
This sequence comes from Maratus speciosus, assembly GCA_963932465.1. Lineage (NCBI taxonomy): Eukaryota > Metazoa > Arthropoda > Arachnida > Araneae > Salticidae > Maratus > Maratus speciosus. The sequence continues at coordinate 434,873,318 of OZ010790.1, read as the reverse complement.
CTAGCAGAAAAGAAAAAAAGGGGAAAATTCGGGGAAATCACTTAGGACACGAAAGAAACGACGTATAACAGAAGTTATGCGTCGTATAAACGAAATATTACAACATTAAAATATATAGGGATGCATCGGAACCACACTGAAATGACGTATAAATGAGAAGCGTATAAACGGTGATTTACTGTATTAATAAAATAATAAATATATCTGTAACTAAAATTTCAGTGTATTTTCTATGATATTATAAAATATTTTTATCTAACAAAATATCAAAATTTCAGTTTACAGATCAAATAAAAATGTAAAATACCATTGAGGCTGTGAAGAAAAAGATTTAATATTAAGTATTATTAACTTATTATTCTGATTAAAAAACCACTTAGAGTAGTAAAAATTGATAAGCTATCTACGAAAATCTTGTTTTGATATGAGCAAGTGATGTGTGAAAAGCAACTTAAAGAAAAATGTAAACAGAATAAAATTCATACACGGCAATTACATGCTTTAAAAACTAGTTGGATGTGCCAATTCAAACACCTTCTTCTATCTCATACGTCTCAATATTCCAAAAAGTAGTTACAAATGTTAATACTTCAATATTATTAGTTCAATACTATACCAACTTTGACTTTCATCTTAAATTTCTGCTTCAGTCAATTAATCGCATTAAAAACGAGTTAATCTCGATCATGACATTTATCCATAGTTTTCGTTATTCTTTTGCGCGCCAGCTGTTTACGAATTGCTGGCTTAGCAGTGTGCGAAGTTCTCGTCGCTGAAAAGCCGCCGATGTACAACAGAACTGCGAAAATTCGAGGCAATTACACAACAATCTCTATTACAGCTTCCCTTTCAGGCGGAATATTTCCAACTTCATGGAGGATCTGCTTGCTATAGCTAAAAACATATATATGAAGTTTGGTTCAATTTTATGCATAACTGCATGCACGTTTCGATGGTACAATAATAAAACTGGCACGAAAATCGCTATTACAGCTCCCCTTTCCCGCGGAATATTTCCAAATTCAAGGAGGACCTGCTTGTCATAGTCATAAACATATACAAGAAATGTGGTTCAATTCTACGCATAACTTCATACACTTTTCAATGGTACAACGGCGACAGACAGATATTTTGTATAGACATGTTTTACGGGGTCTCTGACTCCTAACACGTGTAAATCTGTCGAAAACCGGAAGTCGAAAAAAATTTCTATTAAAATACTTTCTTCTATTATAGATAGAAGAAACTAAAAATGCAAAGAATTTTGAAAACCTTGGTGGAGAACCCTTAAGGGTCATTCCAGCGTTTTGAAGAACTCGAAGCACAATTCTGCCTCCAAATAAAATGGCGCATAAAGCATCCAAATAAATGTGGGCGCCCAACACTTCGTTGACAGACCGAATATCTGCCCCGACAAAAACGAATAATGAAGAGGGAGGTGGTGCCAGCTAACATCACAAACATTTATCCACAAGCCAAAACGATAATTAAGGTATTTTCAGGAGTCACAGCTAAGCTTGACATCCAGGAAAACCATAGGCCCTAACTAATGCTAAAACCTTAAGAACTTAAAATAAAAGGGGGGGGGGCACATAGCTCACTAAAATTTTGATAGTCAAGCCTAATACTCAGCACAAGTCGCAGATCACCCGGCTTTCACTCGGACAGCTCAGCCTTTAAAAAGGCCCGTTGTTAACATCGAGATCACCACAAATGTGACTAACATTTCGGCATTGACCATGATCGAAAGTAGGAGCCTTTTTTCTAGAGATATAAAATTTTGATAAGTTTCGTTGAGAAACTTAATTTCTAAATTAATTTATTAAACCGAATTAAATAGTTAAGGCGCTATTCAAGATAAACTATAACTATCATTATCATTATTATTATTTTTCAATCGGTTCATAAAAAAAAAAAACTTTTATGCTTTCTGAAAATCTCGATTAAATTAAAAGATAGGAAATAAACTGACAAGGGTGGGAGAAGGAAGGGTGTCTATTTTTTATTCGTGAATAAAAAATTTTGCTGTCTACTAGATTTTTTTCCTATTTGCAGAGTTCATGTTTGCAAGTTATAATTAATTTGAAATTGTGTTAAAGCGTTCTAAATGTCATTTGCTTTGTCAAAAGTCCCTGAGTTATGTAGCCCTATTTATAAAACAGTATTATATATATATATATTTTTTTTCTTTAGCTAATCACTAACTTAAAATTCTTTATATTAATAAAATTTGCATTATATCTTTAAACATTATTATTTTTAAATATTTAATACGTGATATATCACGTTGCTGACGAAGAGTTGAACCAAAAATGCGAAAAAAGTCCAAGCGGGGAATCAAACCCGGAACCCTTGGAATAGCAGTCCAAATACCCTACCATTTAAGCTACGAGGACGATGTCCAGCTTAGCATTCCTCGCACACATGTGCTGGTAAGGCTGCAACTGCAGCATAGGATGGAATAGTCTTCATGAGCACACAATCCTGCGGCAAAACATGAGCATATGTGTGTGAGAAATGCTAGGCTGGGCATCGTCTTCGTAGCTTAAATGGTAGAGCACTTGGAACGCAATTCCAAGGGTTCCGGGATCGATTTCCGGCTTGGACATTTTTCACATTGTTGGTTCTACGCTTCGTCAGCAGGGTGATATATCGCGTATTAAATATTAAATAGTCTCGAGCGTAATCTCACTTTTGAAAAATTAATTAAAATTATATATTATCATTATTATTTTACCTTGGAGACAAAATATGGTTTTGTTTTAAAAAAGTATGCTGATTTTTTTTAACAGTCAAAATTTAGAAATTTTTCCTTATTATATTTTTTATACTTATTTTATAGCTAAAATAAGTACTGATTACTGTAAAAGCATTTATTTTCGCGAGCCGTAATTTTCGCGAAAATGAAGATATCGGTGATTTCGCGAGCTGAAAATTTTGCGAATTTTACATGAACCGAACCGAAAGTTTAAAAATCCGGAAACTACCTAAATAGAACCCCTTTTCCATAAGGCATTTTAAGAAACTTCCTTTTGTCCGAAAAGTTTGTTATTAATTGTATGATTGTTTATGTTCAAGAAATAGTTGTATAGTATTCAAGAAATAGTTGTAAGTATTCAAGAAATTTTTGTACTTATTTATTATTTAAATAATTGTAATTATTAAATTTTGGATAGGTGAAAATTTTCTGATTTTTTATTTTTATTTCAGGCGAAAAAAAATATTTCGCGAGGCTTAAATTTTCGCGATTACGACGGGCTCGCGAAAATCGCGAAAATTAAAGCCTCGCGAAAATAAGTGCTTTTACAGTATATTAATATTTTTTTTTATATATTACTGATTTTAACTACTTTTAAGATTATATCGCATTTTTTAAAAATACGACATAAGTACAGTATTTTGCTTTCCACTTAACATAGAAAACATAGATTTGCGGTCCACGGGAAAAAAAAAAGAAAAAAAAAGGTTGAGTGTGACTGATCTAGCACATTTACTATTCGTTAAATGATCTCAGAGAAATTCAGACAAAATTGTTTTATGTTGCCCAGACAAAGAACATTCAAAGAATGTGTCAGTCGCCCAACAATTACACGTTTTCCGTAGGCTGCTTAAAGGGTATGACGCCCTTTCGAGTAACTTCATTGAATAGCTGTTGAGAAGATAAATCTGGTAATACATAAATGTAACAGCATCACCCAATGATCTTATCTTACTCGAAAAAAAAAAAAAAATCTGCTTTTTTGATGAATTGTTTATTGTATGTGCATAAAGACTCTTCATCATTTCGTTTCTCGGAGATATTTATCACAGAAAGAGAAAGCAGACCACGAAAAAAGAAAATCATATAAAACTCTGCACGTGTTATGTTCCTAGTCAGCTAAGATTAAGCAGTTGATCTCTGAGATATATAATTATTTAAAGCCAGTTGGATGGCCTGCGCAGGCATTTAGCACAATATCTGTTTTTTAGCATTTTTTTTTATAAATAAGTTAACTACGCCTACGTCATAATGACGTAACTAAGATGGCAAGTGGGGGGAAAAGTCGCATTCGACGGCCCCCTTCACTCTTAAATTCAAGAAAAGTGGAAAAAATGAAAAAAAAAATAGAAAATGACACTGTCATTCTCCACTACCATATATATCCCCACATTTCCTTAATACCAGCAGAAACATTCTTTTCAAGTGCTAGAATGATTAAGTTACGCAAACAAGAAAGAAAATTAGCCGGGAACGTGTAACGGGCTATTTCACAAGCGCGAAAGCACCTGCTCGCTAATTTTAATCCTATAGCACAGTTCTTATAAAATATCTCTTTTGCATTTTAATAGGTTAAAAAAATCTTTGCACTGGATAGATGGTCGATGTGTACAATCGCTGTTTTTTACTTTTTCGATTTTCTTTGCAGGTTTTTTTTTTTTTTTTTTTTTTTTTTTTTATGGGGACAGTTTCATTTTGAAGCGATTCCGAAAGTGAAAGCCTCCTAGTAAAAAAGTTCCGCAAACAAAATCGAAAAGATTAAAAAAGGTGATTGTTGAGATTGACCTGGCTTTCCAATGCAAAAAAAAAAAAAGAAAAAGAAAAAAAAATCGTTTAAAAATGTTGACATACAAACGAGATATTTAAAAAGAACTGTCCCTTAGCACTAAAATTAACGAGCGAGTGTTTTCACGTAAGTGAAGTAGACCCTTAATATAAAGGATTATTAATTGAAAGAATTATTAATTTTTATACATGAAATAATAAGTGAAAATATTTATTTTTAATTTTTAACTATCCGTGTAATACCCTATTTAGAGAAAAATATATAATATTTTTCATAAAGAATAAAAAATGTAAATGTTAAAAATATTTTTTACTATATTATATCAGAACCTCCGTGCAGTGCTCTCAATCCCAACCACGCCAATAGTGAAATACGTAACGGTACATCATTTTGTGTGAGTAAGTTATTTGCTCTTCTGTTGTTTCCCCGATAACTGTTTATGTTTCTAATTTAGCAACTTCCAGATTCTGTGCAGACAGTTTTGTAACCCATTTGACACCACAATGCAAAAAAATCCACCTAATAAGGTGAGTTATTTATTTTTCGGATAGGAAGCAGAAAACTTAATTATTTCTTTCGCCTAAGATATTTATCGTGAAAAAAATAAAGGCAGCAGACCATGAAAAGAGGAAATCGTACGAAACTCCTCATCTTGTAGGTTCCTAGTCATTTGTAAGAGCCAAGATTAATTAAGCGGATTCTGAGATATATAATTATATAACACGTTCCGGTATTAATAAAGGTTTCTCGCTTATGTGAACTAACTAATTTCCTGAGTAGATTTTAGTTCAGTGACCCTTGAGGGAAATGATTTCATCCGTTCTGTAAGACTTGTTCAGAATACAACAGCGGTTTTTAATATCTAACAATAAAATCATGTCTTACAAGGAAAATTGGCTTTGGTGTATTACACTAATTATATTGAAGTTAAATATATGTATAATATCTTATCAATCGTTCTATTGTTCATAGATATCTTATTATGGTGTTCAAAAGAATATTGGTTTTATGTTTATAATATTGGTTTTATGTTTATAATATGGGTGTTATTATTAGGATTTAAACACTTGTAACTATTATCTCTATGTTTGAATCCGAAGTTTACTAATGTGTTGCACATTTATTACTAAGGTGATACAACTCGTAAAGCTTAATTTTTGAGCTATTAATATGAATGAAATTGATTTCTAACCGTTCAATAGTAATTTAATTAACATTGTACCATTAATTGATAAAAGCTTTTTTTTTAATATTACAATCTTTATTCTTTATATATATATTTTTTTTCTACTTTTTCTATTTTAAATGATTCATTGCCGCACTTTCATAGCCATTTGGCAAATTCTGGGGAGTGTGGTTTGGTGCATAATTAAATCCCTTGTTGTTCGTATCAAATTGTAACCTTCAAGAATATTTGGAGATTTATCACCTGTAGCGGGTTAACGGGAAATGTCTTAAATTTAAAATTAAGTTCTAAAAATATTAAATTGTTGTGTTGTCATCGGAAACACACATCTTTGTACTTTTTTTTAATGTGCGTTTGTAATTATATAAATACGTAGCACCTATAGTCGTCGTTTGGTCCGTCTGTCCGCATATAACAGCGCAAACAATACCCAACCAAATGGACTGAAATTTACTATATATAATCGTTTCAGAATTTTGCAAAGTCATTTCAATTTTTATGAAAATCAAATCAAAATTTAAAAAGATGCTCATAAAAGTTTTCTTCCTTCTATTAAATCCTATCATACGTAATTAAATCAACGATATACCTTGATAGGTAATGATTATAGATTGCCATGGTGATGACTTCCTATTTAACATGGAGTCCTATTATTTCCGTATTACTAAATTTAATATACATATAATCATATTAAATTTTGTATTCATGCATTTCTGCATAAGAGTGTAACAGCTATTGCACCAAGATCTGAATATTTATAAAACTAGTTATAGTATGAACGAGCCTCATTTGCCACGTTTTATGTATAATTTCCGACTTGTTGTTTTTTTTTTTTTAATTCTAGTATATCAAGAAGTGAATTAAAAATCAATTACAAAATTCCATTTTTATATACAATAAACAATTAAATTAAAAAAAAAAATCAAAAAACCCGACTGCGTAAAAAGCGAACTAATTCATTATTTCTCATCAATGTGAAACTAATTTTTTTTCAACTCCTACTATTAGCTCACCCTCTCGCTGTACATATCTTGTTCAAATTTTCCATCGTTAATAAAATACTCATTATTCATCCAATCAAGCTCAAATAAATTATTTTAAACTTGTAGAGGATGACACTTTACGTTAATCCAGTTTTTTTTCAAATATTAATTCATTAATTAAATTAAATTAATTAATTTTCAATAATCGAGAGAGCCCTCTTCTTGATCAAATTATTTTAAGACCGAGAGAGCCCTCTTCTTGATCAAGGCATTTTAAGCGCCACTCAAGAGGAAAGAAGAATGGGAGAGAAAAAAAAAATTCTCTTATTGACATAAGTAGAAATTGACTTAAAATATTTGTTTTTATATTACTTGTTTATATTTCTTATATGCTTATATTGCTTATTGTTTATATTGCTTTTTATCTTTTTTATTTACTTGTATTGATGACTTTTAAGTTGTGTTTAATTGTTAGTTTCTATCTATAAACACTGTTTTGATGAGGTCTATAGATGTCTATGATGGTTAGAGTTGCAGTAAAGTATCTCTACATACACAACTTCCAGGTTGTATAATATTTTAACGGAGCTTCTGACTGTAAAATAGTCAATGAAACATCGTTTTCATTTTGAAAGAACTATCCAATGATATGCCACTCAATAGGGTGCGTAAATTGTTTTCTTCGTCTTTACCGCCATTTTGTATTTTACGGCCGCCATTTTGAATTTATAAAAACAAAACCTAGCCTATAACCATTGGGCCGTTAAGACGAATTGATAGAGACCTCATTCATTAAAATCCATCCAGCCGTTGGGATGTTTCGAGGGTATAAAGAAATCCACATACACAGATACGCGTGAAACACATAACCCTTCTTTTCAGTTGGGTAAAAATGAAGTTGAGTTAAATAAAAGGGTGTAAAAATATTTCCCCATCTGTCATTAAAAAGTGCGTTTAAATCTCTTTAAAAATGACCGGATTATAGTAATTGTGTTACTTGTTTCCTTATGATGTTACACAACCCTGATGCCCGCAAATCTTCAGATAATCAGATATAATGTTAATCTTGTTGAAGTAAGACAGTTACTTTTGATTCTAGATATAAAAATTGTGAATTATTTCCCAATTCATTTTAAATCAAAAACAATTTGCCTTCAAAATTGAAAACGCATTTCAGCTTCTCTAAAAAACTTTATTTTCTGAAATGTGCCATTTTTTTGAATAATCATGCGAATTCTGTTAATTTATAAGGTATCCCGTAGATACAGACGTATAGCTATCGTGGGATAAAATACAGCATAACACCATTAGTTGTCGGGTGATATTCACCAAAATCGCAATCAGCACTAAGGTATGTCAAGATCTAACTATAGGGGAGACTGGGGATGGTTGACCCATTTTTTACAAAATGATTTTTTATTTTTTAAATATTGAATCTAGAATAAAGTTTCATATATCATTTTATTTGTTATCAGCTATCAAAATAAAATTGCGATATAAGTGTAATACATAAGAAACTTGAAAAATGATTGATTTTAATCATGAGAAAATAATGGGTCGAGGCTACCCACATATGGAAGGCTTCACTCACTTTATTTTATATTGAAATATTTGTTAAGGAAAATAAAATCAGTTTTAAAAAAAAGGCAGAATAACTTTATGCTGCATGGTTTAATTATAATTTAATCATGAGAAAATAATGGGTCGAGGCTCCCCACATATGGAAGCCCCACCAGTGGCTGAGAGGTTCTGCTCTCGAATCTGGTAGACGGGAAGTGCTGGGTTCGATCCCAATCGCGCCCGTCGGCCTAATCGTTCGGAGTTTTCGTGGTTTTCTTCGAACCTGGATTTCCAAGCGTTAATACGGGTTAGGTTCCCTTAGAAAGACCCCCACGAAGGGCACTCCCCCTGGGCCTATATCCCTTGTGCAGATAATTGGCCGTCATAAATACAACCAACCAACCCCACATATGGAAAGCTTCACTCACTTTATTTTATATTGAAATATTTGTTAAGGAAAATAAAATCAGTTTAAAAAAAAGGCAGAATAACTTTATGCTGCATGGTTTAATTATTATTAAAAACTATTTGGGAAAAAGTGATATGTAAACAAAACTGATTAGATGGAATCCAAGCCACGGGAGAAAAATTCCATTTTAAACACCCCCTTTTTGTGACAACTCGATCTGGCAACACTAGTTGCCACATAAATTTGCTTCATCTCATTGTGCTCATCTTGGTGAAATTTTTATATATACCTTCCTAAAAAGTTTTGATCAATTTATGTTCTTTTGCAGAGGGATGACACACATTTCTTAAGGTTGCTGCTTTCATCCTTTCGAGTCTTTTCCATTCTTTCTATTTACCAACTATGGATACTATTTAAATGAAATAAAAGTTCATATCAACTTTCCTATTTATATTTCATTAAATGTTTTCCTGGTTCTATTACAATTTTTCACACCTTCCTTTAATCAATTTTAAGCCTTTTCTTCCCCCTACCCTACATCCTTCCCTATTTTATTTGTAGCTTTACAGAATAAATTTTCATTATTTTAGAAATATAACCATTAACCCTTCATTATGTACAGTGTATAATAAAAAGATTTCCGAAAACACTAAACTAAGGGAGCTTTGATCATCTGGTCAACCGTCCCTCACATTGATTGGTCAAGCCTACCCACATACCCCTTTATAAAATATAACACATGGTTATCTTTAGCCTAATTTACTGTACAATCTTTATGCCTGGAATGAAAGATCAATATGTCTGCATTACTTAAAAAACCTACTTACTTAAATTTCTATGATATATTTTATCTGAGAAAATCTTACAAAATGTTTCCAAAAAATACACTTTTTAAGCTGAAAACACTTCACAATTAATTTTTCTTTACCTCTTTCAATTATCTGTCTGAAACAAAGGCTATTGTTTGAGCATTTCAGTAGCCACTTATTAGCCACTTATTAGTAAAACTCTGAAAGTCTTTTAAATATGAAAACTGAAGGGTGGGTCAAGCCTCCCTCCTCAGTCTCCCTTTTATGAAGCTTCATGAAATTCCGGGAATTAATTCTTGAGCAAGAGTGGTCCCAAAACTTGTGGAGCAGGACATCCCACAACACGTAAAATCATAAGAAAAAGGAAATCTAAAATTTTCCCTACATTTGACATTTGAAGTCCACCGAAGTGGAGATTGCTTTGGGGACTATAGCTACAATGGCTGTCGCCTCGAATGATCCTTATTATACATAGAAACCACAACAAGTCACAACAATTTCTATTTCCATTACATTACCTATATTTATATAACTACAAAGGGACATTTACAATTACATCCATGTCTTACCCAGGGACTCGAACCCGGGTCCTCGGGGTGACAGCAGCCTCCGCTTACTGACCACGCCATCGGGCGACTAAAATTTTCCCTAACCCAATACTTTCTTCTTATGTACATAGAAAGAAAAACAAATGGGTTCAAGATTCACTCACACGGAAACAGCCATTCGCTAATGTAAATCCTATGTAAGAATTTTTTTTTAAAGATATCTCGTTTGCATTTCAATACTTTTTAAATGATTTTTTGCATTGAATAGCTGAGGCCAATCTCTACAAAGGCCTTTTTTACTTTTTAGATTTTCTGTGCAGTTTTTTTTTTCTTTTAATGAGGATACTTTCACTTTTGAAACCGGTTCCGAAAGTAAAGGTATTCAAATAAAAATCTGTAAACAAAATTGGAAAGGAAAAGCAAGATATGGCTTTTGTAGAGATCGACTTCAGCTATTCAATGCAAAAAAAAAAAAAAAAAAAAAAAAAAAAAATTAAAAAATATTGAAATGCAAACAAGATATCTTGAAAAAATTCTTCCATAGCATTAACATTAGCGAACGGGTTTTTTCGCGTGAGTGAAGTAGCTTCTCAAGACAACCTTCCATGAAACCTTCCCTGCCAAATTATCGAATCAGTCGGATCAGCCCAAAGTCGATTTACAGAAAATACAGGCATTCCCCGACTTACGTAAATTCACAATTACGTAATAAATCTCGAGAATTACACTTGGGAACATACTAGCGCGTTTGATCCGCAGTTGCATACTTTTGATATTTTTTCTATAACTAAAATATATAGATATAAATCACAACCGTAATATAGTTTATGTATTAGACAGAGTTATATTTTTATTGGTATATACAATCAAATCTATAACAAAACAACTTAATATTTATTGTTAGTTATTCATAGTAGTCATCTAATTCATAATAAATATAGTTTGTGCTTATCAAGGATTCTTTTATTTTATGAGTACTATTCATTCGTCTTACCATCAGAAATTCATGAAGAATAGGTTAAATGAGTCCTGTTTAATTATTTCTCATTTTTATAGTTGTTTGATGTAGATTCAATATTGTTATAAATCAATTCATCAATGTGAGATTTATAAATCCCGTATTCCACACGATATTTGAAAAGTGTTCTTTAAGTTTGTTTTTATATTTTTTCATACTTTTTGTTTTTATATTTTTTCATACTTTTTGTTTTTATATTTTTTCATACTTTTATAGTCTATATACGAGTAAATACTGCACATGATGCTTCATTTATAAAATAATATGGTGTAAATAATATACATATATACAGTGAAACCTCTCTGTAAGGGCCACCTCCCGTTCCATTGAAAATTGGCCCTTATGAGGGGTGGCCCTTGAAAAGGCGTGACAAGAAAACAACAACTAAAATAAGGAAACCAAAGCCTATATAGGTGAAAAAAATGTTTATTAACATTTTCAAACTCTATATATGATTGAAAAAATTTTCTATTGAAGTTTGTTCTTTTCACAATTTTTTTGCCGATAAATTTGGTTTCTAATGATTCTTTTACTTTATGGAACAAATTAATTAAATTTGCATAATTCATTAATCCCTTAGAATGAGATACTAGTTTATTTTTTTTCTGTTAGCGTTTCCTAACAGGTGTAAAAATTGTGCTTTAATATACATTCGCAGTTTTAGTAAATGTAGGATCAGTTTTTCTAGATAACATGTTATCCTTTGTGTGCCCACAACAAAGGGTCAAGTTCCCCTGAAACCCAACTCCTACAGGTTGAAAGGTCAAACAAAGTGTGAGGAACACCTGTTTGTTTCACTTGTGGAAAAGTTTGGGGTCCTTCATTGTGTTACTAAATCCTCCCCCTATCCCCCTGCCTTCTTTTTTAGGTAGATTTCGTATGAAATACTACCTATTGGGATCGTTCCTAAGTTGGAATTTCTGAAAAATTTTTGCAGATCTACACCGATCATGACCCCTAGAACCCAAAACCACCCTCAGTAAAAAACTTTATCTATCTATCTATCTATCTATATACACTGCTCAAAACAATTAAAGGATATTTGAAGTTTTATATAAAATAAAGATATAAACGAAATTTTTTTTGCCGAAAATAGAAGAAGAGAATCACAAATGCAAATTTTTCTGGTTTTCAAACTGTGGAGTATGCAAATTTTGAGTTCGACGTCAAAAACGTCGCTTCAGCGGCAGCGAATGAAATTTGACTTTCAACTGGATAAAAGAGAATGAAGACAAGGATGATCGGCATTCAGTGATTGCTTTGTTTCGATGAGTACGATGTCTCAGCGAAGTCATTTGACAGATTCAGAAGCTTTGAGAATTGTTGGTAGGTTAGAAGGGGGCCAAACTCAAGCCGAAGTAGCGCAAGCCATTGGAGTGTCACAAAGTGTCATTTCCAGGATCTGGAACCGTTTTTTGGAGAGTGGATGTGCAGGCCGAAGACCAGGGCAAGGTCGTAGACGGGCAACAACGCCCAATGAAGATCGGTATTTAGCGTTAACAGCTCGGAGACACCGAACCATGAACGGTACTCTTCTCCAACAACACATTCGCTCGGCTACAGGCACCACGATTTCAACTCAGACTGTCCGAAACCGGCTCCATGCTGTAGGTCTTTATGCTCGCCGACCGATGGTATGTGTTAGATTAACATCAAGGCATCGTCGCGACCGCAGGGAGTGGGCAACCGAGCATGTCAACTGGAGAAGAAATGAATGGAGCAATATTCTGTTTTCTGACGAGTCCCGTTTTTCTGTGCATCCGGATAATAGGCGTATTTTCATCTGGAGGGACCGTGGCAGTAGGAATAATCCTACGTTCGTGCACGAAAGTGTCAGATTTGGCGGTGGAGGAGTGTTGGTGTATGGTGGTATCTTCATTGACGGGCGCACTGACCTCTTCGAGATGGAGCTCTGACTGGTCGCCGATATAGGGATGAGATCCTCAAACCTATTGTAGTCCCTTACGCTGCAGCAATCGGAGATAACTTCATTTTAATGGACGATAACTGCAGGCCACATCGTGCAAACCTGGTGCAGGATTCGGCAATGATCGATTTTTTGATAGAGGCAGAATATATTTCAAAAAATGATGTCAAAGTGGGCATTTTGAACGGAATTTCCCGAAGCAATTGTGTATCACTTTCTTCCGGACACGATAACTTCCGCAATTCTGCACAAATCTCTTTCAAACTGATACATAAAATCAAGGGACATAAAATATCGGTCAAGTTCGTTAATGGGCAAAAGCGGACAAAGGGGATGGAAATAGGGAGGGGTTTTGTGAAAAACGAAAAAACTCCATAACTTCTTAATTTTTGTACATATCAAATCAGTTTAAAGTTTTTATTACTTCTAAAAATAGCGCCAAAAATTCATGCATCACAGATTTTTGATAAAATTTAAAATAGGATCAAGGAGCGCAAAAAATAGGGTTTTTGGGAGAAAAAAATTCCTTACTTCGTCAATTCTCAAGATACCACCCCCCCCCCCCCCCAAAAAAAAAAAAAAAAAAAAAAAACGAAAACAAAAACAAAAACAAAAACAAAAAAGGCGGGGTTGAAGAAGAAAAATTTTCATAACTCCGTCAATTCACAAGATATAAAAACTCCATGAATTTATCATATATCTTCTTAATATTGTCTTCAACATTTTTATAGACAAGTTTTTGATAGGATCAATTCTTACAGCAAAAACAAATTAAAAATACATAGCGGTTGAAGAAAAAATCATCTTATTAAGGGTGCATTCAAATCCAAACTGTCTATTTTCTTACTCATTTTTAAATTCATTTTTGCTCTCAAACGCATCCAATTACTAGATTCTCTTATTCAGAAACTATATAATGTACAGTAATGATCGATTTTTTGATAGAGGCAGAATATATTTCAAAAAATGATGTCAAAGTGGGCATTTTGAACGGAATTTCCCGAAGCTATTGTGTTAGAAACGAAAAATATTGCCCTACTGAGAAAATAATTGTTTATTAATCAAGTTTTAATTAATTGAAAGAAAAATAAAAACACAGGTCGCTTATAAATTTTTTCAAAAATCATTTCAGCATGTTTCATATTTTTTTTTATTAAAAATGAATCTGTAAATGTGCCAGAAAATTTCGAGTTGTTGAGTATGGAATTTTTTTTTTTTTAATATCGCCTTAACATGATTCTGATAAAACCAGCTGTTTTATAAAAAGGAAATAAAAACTCGCTAAAAGCAGACAGATAAAACTGTTAAAGTGGATTTATATCTAATAATGATTTAGTTTTTGTTGGTGAAATTAGTATACTTAACTTCGAAATCTACCTCTGCCTGTAGGCCGGGCCGGCAGGGATTTTTGAAAAAGCAGTTGATTTCTGAACTCTTATCTTTTGGTTCAGGGATTTAATACACTTTTTTAGGATTTAAGGCACATGTGAAAAAAATGGCCTTTATGAGGGGTAGGTGTGGCCCCTAATAGGAGTAAATTTAACATTATGTCTATGGGGAAATTTTTCGTTCCTAAAAATATTGGCCCTTAATAGAGGTGGCCTTTAAAAGAAGTTTCACTGTATATTAAACGATTATTGTATATGTATATAAACAAATATTACAGTGTCTTACAAAATTTTACCTAAGCAACTTACAAATTCGACTTACGTAAAATTCAAGTTACATAAAACTTTACGGAACGCATTACTTACGTAAGTCGGGGAATGCCTGTATACTAAATTATATTCTTGCTTCTATCTATCTAATTAAAAAATGTCAGGAATGTTTCTTCGTAATATGTACACACCTCGATGGAGTTTCATCTATGAATACGTTTCAATGTATTAAGTGTCATATACAAACACTAACTGGTTTTTAATGAAGATGAAAGCAATTTGTGGGCAAGGAAAAAAAGGCATTTGCTTTTACAATGAAAAAAAAAATAATTTGTTTCGACAAAAGGTGTGAGAGAAATTTGTCTTCTCTCAATGGGTTACATCTCGTGTACTTTGTTCACAAAACCTATTTAAGACAACGAGTCAAGAGGGTGTATTTTGTTTGACGAGTGGAAGAATTAGGATAGAGAGTAAAAGTGATGAGTCACGATTCTTAAATTTTTCAGAAATTTCCTGTCATGTAGACAATCTTAAGTAACTCTATTTGGGGACAAGAATTAATTTGGAGATGTTGCAAAATTCTTTCAACATCTCATCGGAAAGCTTATCTTATCTACGAAAGCCATGAGTTTCTGAAATTCTGCTAAACAAATAATAGGGTTAAGGCTCGTTATCAATCAGACCTCAATTCTGCTCTCCAATGTTAACCCAATGGCCATGAAATCAATTCGTATATTTCAAAATTCTCACCAGAAAATTATTTTTCTCCTAACTTTTTGTATCCATCCTATAAATTATGTATACATAAATTATGTTTCTTTGCTGTTTAGTTGACGAACTATTTCTAAAATATAAACTTTGCTATTAGAGGAACTGACGAAGTTGATATTAATAGAGAAAATAATCTATTAGTTGCTTTCAAAATTTCATAATTTTAGAAGATAAAGAAACATCATTTAAAAAATATATGCACTCACCAGAAAATTATTTTTTCCCCAACTTTTTGTATTCATACTCTTCGTAAATTATGTTTCTTTGCTGTTTAGTTGACAAACTATTTCTAAAATATAAACTTTATATACTTTGGTCCTTGAGGAGTTACTTTGGTCCATCCAATAAAAAAATATTTTATTCTTTGTATTGGACAAACCATACAAGATAATTTGGAGTTTTTGCCCTTGAAAAATATTTTATACCCTACTATAGGGTATTTGAATAGTTTGGGGGTAATTTAATTTTTTTTTTTTGGGTGGCAGCACTGGATGTGTTTGTAAACAACTGTTTTCATATTTAAATTTTACCTCTCCAAACTTTCGACAGAGAAACAATCTGGATAAGAGCTACAAATAAGATAAGTGTCAAAATATAACCTTTAGTAACCTGTAATCCATGTGTGATCATAGTTTTTCCTTTAACTTTTTATTTTGACAGGAAATGTTTACGTTTTCATAAAGCTAACATGAAAACTAGTATTTCGGAGCTACTTTATGCCAGGCCTTTTTTTTTTTTGTCCACAATTACTTGGAAATGCCTTTTATATAACCAAATCTCTTAAAACATGTTTCAAGTAACATTATTTTCAAAGGTTACTGTAGCAAAATGTTACATTAATTGTTTTTGTTCCAGTTGAGGAAGATAACATGACAAAAACTGTTTCTCATTTCTTTAATATTAACAATTGATTTATTGTGTTTAATTGTTTAGAAAAAAACAACAAAAAAAACAAAAACAAAAAAAAAACATTTGTTTATCGAGTTGGCAGTGTTAATTTATTAGTAAATGCTATTGCAAGGGGGTTTCAATAAAAATGTATTCATTTACATATGAAATGTAATAATTTTATATGAAATTAAGTGAATGGACCAAAGAAACCCCCAGCAGGGGCTACTTTGTTCCAAAACTTTAAAAATAGTTAAAAAATAAAACATTTCCTCTTTAAAACCATACAGTTTGCTTCATTGTTTCATGTTAATTGTTTTCAAACCCATTCCGACGTTGAAAATCACATATAATATTTTTTTATAATGGAAATGTAAGTGTAACCAGGAAAAAGTGGCCCAAAGTAACCCCGTTTGGCGGTATTTTTTGGTATTAGAGGAACTGTCGAAATTGAAATCAATACAGAAAATAATCTATTAGTTGTTCTTAAAACTTAATGATTATCGAGGATAAAGAAACATCATTTAAGAAGAATATGCACTGTAAAAAACAAAACCAAATGTTTCTTAATATAGGAAAATATCAATGTACAATCCACGAATGCACAGTCGCGAAAAAAAAAAAAGTAAACACCCCCTACTAATTCTGCAACAAATTATTGTAGAAGAAAGTTACCAAACGGTTGGAAATAAGTCTACTTTTAAATGGTGTATATAAAATTTGTTTAAAGAGCCATCTACATATCAAAACAAACCCGATTTTTTTTTTTTTTTTTTTTTTTTTTTTTTTTTTTTTTTTTAATAGCAATACCCAAGTTTGACGCCATAAATAAATTCTATACCTTTCAATTAGCCTAAAAACAAATTTTCATGAAATTCGTAAGATTAGTTTCTGATAAATCATTTATTTTAAAATGAACCTATTTTAGGGGCTGTATCCAAATTGAAATTCGGTACTCGATTGCTGAAATGCTACAGAATGACTATGTCACTTCTCTTAATCTATTATTTCTTGCCAATATGACCATGTCACTCACTCAATATGTTTCGACTCTTGCCAGCTCAAATATTCCCAAAAAAAAAACGAAAACATATTTTTTATTTCAAATTATGTTTTTCTGCGCATAACAGAGTCTGGACAGGCCCCTTAAACCATAATTTTGAAGCTTTTTAATCATAATTCAGAAACTACTTGGATGAAAATTTTGAAATTAAGAATTCTCATAAAACAGGACATAATAAATATAAATATATAAAAAAAATTGTAGGTTGCAATTCATATTTTTTTCCAATATTACTTTCCTATTTTATAATTCCTATTATAATTTTTTTTAATTAAAAATTCAATGTATTTGTGTTTGAGTTTTTAGTATTATATTTACACAAAAAAATTATCACATTAGGATTATAATTTCAGGAGATATTAATAAAAATATGAAAATGTAGTTTAACATTAGAAGCTCTAAATTTTGAATGTTTATAATTCAAAAACTTATCATCCAAACGACTTGAAATTTCGTTTCCAAGCATAGTTTGAACCGAAGATTTAAAATATATTGTCATAATTGAGTTTGCCACTGAAGAAAATTTTTTGGTCTGGTTTTGATTTATAGATGGCCCCCTAAGCAAATTTTATACACATCATTTCTAAAAAAGAAGGTCCTTTGGTACCAGTGACTTTCTTCTATTATAATTAGTTGCAGAGTTAGTAGGGGTGTTTACTTTTTTTTCCACGACTATACATGGGGCTTTTAAGGGGCACATTATCATTAAACTTTCAAAAAAAAATTTTTTTTTCTGAATCGCTAAACATTTCTGAACAGTATGCAAAAAATCGCATTCAAACTACATTAGACAGAATATGCCATAACTCTATATAAGTAAGCACACAAATTCCCGTGTTTTGTTTTTCTTTTTATGTAATATACCGAAGTAAAGACTTGTAATTATTCGTGAAATGTGTTTTTGAGAGAACACCTTTTATTATTCAACTTTCATATAACGTACATTCACAGAAATTGTAAATCAAAAATATACATTTTTTTATGAAGTTATAATATAAATTACGAAAAATGATTTCATTTATCAAATGCATTGGAGAATAATTATCATATTTTGTAAAATTTGTACAAAACATTTAAATGGAATGATTCACTTTTTTAGTTTAAAAGAAAATACAAAAGTGACTTCTATTTATCAGTTACATTTAAAAACAAATACAAGATAAAAATCCACGATATATATAAAATATATATTTTTATATAAAATATATATGTATATATAAAATATATATTTATATCAAAAACCGTTGAAAGTTTTCGTAAAAACTCAAACAAAATTTACTTCACCTTTTCATATCATATAAATAAAAACATACATTTATTTTACTTAAATAGGTGTCACAAATATAAAAATTAAAATATGTTGACATGTTTCGGTTTAATAGTAAAAACCGTAATCATAACACACACATAATCAATAGAAATGAATGACACTGGGTACCAAAAAATAATCTAAAAACCAAAAAACATAAAAATGCAAAACATTGCGCCCTCTATGATCTCAAATAGCCTACGCTACCGCGGCTCCCTCTATCAGACTCCCTTTTTTTAAGTATTTATTAAGGAACTCCAACCATAAAATAGGAATATCAACGGATAAAGAATCATTACACACAGTATCCCTCCTAGAATATATCTCAATAGATTCCCGGATGATTGACTTGCGGAATAATGTTTGTTTCGAGTTTATTCCGCAAGTCAATCATCCGGGAATCTATTGAGATATATTCTAGGAGGGATACTGTGTGTAATGATTCTTTATCCGTTGATATTCCTATTTTATGGTTGGAGTTCCTTAATAAATACTTAAAAAAAGGGAGTCTGATAGAGGGAGCCGCGGTAGCGTAGGCTATTTGAGATCATAGAGGGCGCAATGTTTTGCATTTTTATGTTTTTTGGTTTTTAGATTATTTTTTGGTACCCAGTGTCATTCATTTCTATTGATTATGTGTGTGTTATGATTACGGTTTTTACTATTAAACCGAAACATGTCAACATATTTTAATTTTTATATTTGTGACACCTATTTAAGTAAAATAAATGTATGTTTTTATTTATATATATTTATATATAAAATATATATGTATACATAAAATATATATGTATACATAAAAAATATATGTCTATATAAAATATATATGTCTATATAAAATATATATTTATATATAAGAAATAATATTTATATATACATAAAATAAATATCGAAAAACAACTATATTGAAATTTTATAGCTGTTTAGTTTTACCAAGCTTTAGAAAAAAACTGCAGTTTTATATTTTTTAACGATTTTGCAGCCAAATATAAGTTTATCAACTAAGAAAAATTATTCTTGTCAAGTTTTGCATTAATAGATAGTAAAAATTCTCTTGAGGCTATACTCTCACTCCTTAAAGGACCACACCTTCATCTTATAAAACCTGGTCAGGAGTAAATGAAGTCACGTTACGTTATGACATAATAATTCTTTATAAAGCAGTTCATTTTTACCAATTTCAGGGTCACCTTTAACGGTAATCAACTACATAAAATGAAAAGAACCATCGAAATTGATATTTTATTTTAGTTCAGTTTTCTTTCTGTATTTTCTACAATACATTTGCGAACCATTACATAAGCCTGCGATAGTTGAATTTTTTAACTTTTAGTGATTGATTTTTACGCATTTTTTAGCGCTGAATCCGAAATTGACTTTTATTTGTAACCATCACGTCAGGAGTTTTCGCTGATCGTAAATTTCGAAGGTAAGAAGCCAAAATATAGCGAAAATCTGATACTAAAATATAGAGGAGATGGTTGTGTTTTTTAACTTTGGATGATTGATTTTTATGTATTTTTTACCAACATAAAAATCACCATCATGTCAGAATGTTTTGCAAAATATCATAAATTTCAAAGTTTTAAAATAGCAAAAAACTGATACCATAAAATATTGGAGATTGTTTTTTTGTTTTTTTTACTTTTGATAATTGATTTTTATGTAAACTTTAGCACTGAATCTGAAAATTACCTTCATTTTTAAACATCGCGTCGGAATTTTTCGCAAATCGTTAAAAAATAGTGAACATCTGATACTATAAAACAGAGGTAAAAGGTTTTTTATTCAATTTAATTTTATTTAATTCAATAATTTATTCATTTTTTTGGTTTGTACTTTTACAGCTAAACAGCTCAGGAGTCCAATAAGGTGGTTAGGAGGGGGTTGACCTTTTTAACTTTGAAATTTCCGATTTGCGAAAATTCCTGACATGATGGTCTAAAATGAAGGTCATTTTCGGAATCAGTGGTAAAAAATACATCAAAATCTTAAAATAAATAATCATTGTTTAACGTCTGATATACGATTTAAAAATAAAAAATATATTACAATTCATCAGATATACAAGTAAAAATTGCATAAATACATTAAATACAATTAAAAAGCAAACGTTTCGAGCTAAATTTTAGCCTCTCATCAGTGCAATAAATAACATTCAAATGACAGAAAACTATATATATCATGTTTACAGTTAAAAATTATTAGCAGTTAAAATTGAATAAAGTATAAAAAATATCAAAACAATGCTGTGTATTCAGGTGGAAGTGCACATGATTCATTTACCGGCGAAGTTTGCTTACGAATCATGTGCTCTTCCACCTGAATACACAGCATTGTTTTGATATTTTTTATACTTTATTCAATTTTAACTGCTAATAATTTTTAACTGTAAACATGATCTATATTTTTCTGTCAATTGAATGTTATTTATTGCACTGATGAGGGACTAAAATTTAGCTCGAAACGCTTGCTTTTTAATTGTATTAAGTGCATTTATGTAATTTTTAGTTGTATGTCTGATGAATTGTAATATATTTTTTATTTTTATACATCAAAATCATTTATCAAAAGTTAAAAAACACAACAATGACACCTATTTTATAATATGGAATTTTCGCTATTTTTTTTATCTTTTATACTTGTAATTTACTAATAACAAAAATTCTTTACGTGATCGTAAAAAAATGAAGGTAATTTTCGGATTCAGCGCTACAAAATACATAAGAATCATTATCAAAAGCTAAAAAACATGACACAAACGAAATTTTGCAGACTAGTGAGTGCAACACTTTTCATCTGCTCTATTTTATAAAGGAATGTATACTTTTATTTAAATTAATTACGAGTGATATTTTAGATTCCTTTCAAGTAAATTTGTATAATTTTCTTCTATTTTATAACATGAAAATTGTATGAAATAATTATTTATAAATGCCTTTAACTGTTACCGAAAGATGACAGAATAAGATGAATATTTATTTGCTTAAATGGAGGCTTTTTTCGAAGTTTATATGGATTTTTCAATTTTTAAGATGACGAAATATAAAAAGTAAGTTTATTTGTGTTCTTTCTACGAGAGATCCAAATAAATAAGTCAAAACTTTAGCTTGTAGACTTCTTTGAAATACGTATTTTTTTTAATTGTGAAATTATATGTTCAAGCCCATTTTTTATGCATTTTTGTAACTTACAAAATATAGGGCGCTAGGGAAGAATGGGTACATATTTTTATTAGCCATTTAGGGGGCAGTTATTTATGTAAAGTTCCTTTAAAGATGATTATGAAACAATTTCTTTTTAAGCCTCAGGTACGATTATTCTTAATTTATTATTACTAATACTTATAATGTTATTAATCTCTGTAAAGAAATTAATACATTTTTTAGTAGTTCATAAAAATACTAATTATGGTATATAATATACAATTTAAAATCTTTTTTATATAAATTTAGACAAAACATATAATTATGCTATTACAAATATTATGCATATTCCCATGTTTAGTACTTTTGCATTTTATCAAATAAATACAAAAATATTTTAACGTATTTTTTTTTAGTATTTTTCCAGTTCATTTTGCAACATTTTAAAGTGATTTTACCATCAAATTTGAGAAAACAAAAATTCAGTCACAAATGAGTTAACATTAAAGTTAAGAAAACATGGGTTAAAGTTAAGAAAATCTGCTCATTGAATTGTGCATTATCTTGCTAGGGCTGTGGTTTTTCTATTATATCTAATATTAGCTATATGCTCCTTCTTTCTATATTTAAATTTCCTGCTAGTCATACCAATATAGTAATTCTTTGATCCGTTTGCTCTAATAAATGGTATTACATTTTCATACACCCCTGAGTAATTCTCAAAATTAATTAATCTCATAATTAAAATTGGTTCAATTTTAGCGCAAATGATATATTTCAATTTCGGAGGTGGTTTTGTTACTAAGCAGATATTTAAACGTTTAAGACTATATTTTAATTTCTCAAATTCATCATATGCATCAGTAGAAATAAACGTATTTTTACTGGTTTTAAAGTTTTAATTTACATCTTTTAGCATTTGAAATTAATATATTATTACAAAGTGTTAATTTTCTACATATATGAAATATGTTTGAGTCCTTTTTAAAAGCATTTAGTAATAAATGCTCACAGTTTATAATTACAGGATTTCATAAAAATATGTATTCATAGTCAGCCTCTGTTTATCACAATTTAAGCTCATTATTCTTTTGGCTTACTCAATGAATATTACTAATGAGATGTACTAATACGAGTTTATTATCTTCTAAGTTTATTCTTCTTCTAATTTGATAATTTATATATAAATATTATATGTATATTACATGCAATATATTTTATAACAAGGAAAGTAAACAAATAAACAAAACGACTCATTTCAGTTTTAAAATTTTGTTTTTTCACAATAGTTTTGCAAGAATGGAACTAATTAATATTTAAAAGTTAAAGTTACTGAAATTTGATTGAATTATTTAAATTATTCAGGATAGACATGCATAATCATGCCAAGTAGTAAAAAAAAATATTGAGCCAATATTGTTTGTATTGCAATATTAGACGAAAATTGGGGAGTTTATAATTTGCCAATATTGTAATTTTTGTGGCATAATTTTGACCTTTTATTGCCAATATTTTCTATATAAAGCCCGCATTTTTTCAACAACAACATTCCATTGCAACTAATTCAAATGGAAATCCAATATTTAACCAATATTCGTGTTTAATTGGAAATATTTCTAACAAATGTAATATTTCTTCAATATTGGGTTCTAATGCAAATAATATTGGCTTGCCTCTAGACTCTACAGAGAAAAAAAAACTCATTTTCAATTCCAATTTTACCTTTTCACTAGAATTATGCCAAAAAGTAACTAATTAATATTTAAAATTTCATTTTGTGAAATTTGATTGAATTAAAATAAATAGCACGTGATAGCCATCCGTAAATATTTGACCTGAAAATATGAAAGTTCTTTGCTTTATGAAATGCATATTTACTAATATTCATTGACTAAAAATATTTACAATTGGGGAAAAAATCAATTATTCGGATATCTGATTATTGCCACAATTGTTTTCATCTCAGACATGATAGAAAATATTTATACGGTACATTTTTAAGGCTCCTGTTTATTGTAAATAAATTGAAAGAATCGATACAAAGATAAATATGGAGGAAAAAAAATATTCATTATCTTTAGACCTAGATATTATTTATCAGCAAAGCTTGATAATAAAGCCCGAATTCATTTATAATTTGTATAAATATTTTCTTTGTGTGCCATTATCAAGATACCTACTTCCCTTAATGAATTTTTGTACAAGCTGGTATTTAGTTACTAAATCCAATTAGCTAATAGCAAAAACTCTAATGAGCTAATTTAGCTAGCTATTTTTAAACATATTTTTAAATCATTAGATCAGCCAAACACATTAGATCAGCCAAACCATCCATAATAACATTATAAAAAAGACGTTTAAAATTTTTGAGGGGAAATAAAAGAACTATTTTGTTTCCTATTTCACTCTCAAGATACGTTAACGGAAAAAAAAAAACTTTATTTTCGAGACAAAAGTCGTAAACGTATATAAAAAAGAGGTTTTTTTTTTCAAAAATATGATGTTATATCTAAACATTTCTTTAATTTTTTTCCAATATGTGTAACTTTAAGTTTATGCTAAAAAATACAATCATATAATCACTGTCCAACTGAGCATGTTAATTTAAAAAATAAATATATATTTTTAAATGTTTCAAAACTTGGCAGTTTTCCAGTAGTTACGAATTACTTTTTTTTTTGTCTAATTTTTAAAATGAACAAACTGGGAAATATTCCGAATAGAGTTTGCTTATATCTGAACTACTAATTACATCTACCTCAGGCAGTTGAACTGATTTTCGAGAACAATGATTACTTTTTATATTAAAAATCTAACAAAAAGAGAGTAAAATAAATAAATCTTTCGCGAAGTTAAAAAATATATATATTAAATATAAATAAATTATAATAATAATAATAATAATGTTAATAATAAAAAAATAAGTCAACATCTTTATTATGTATTGTTGCTACACTGTTATAAAAAAATTTGTTAGAGAAAATCGGGCCCACTCAACTATCAATGCTGAGTTACTTATGAATATCTTTTTTTAAAGAATCATTCAGATACAATTATTAAAAAGCAACGGGGAATAAATTACATGATATCCAAAACTTATCGAAGATCTTCAAATGATTTTTTCTCGTACATTAATGTGCGTTTCAATTTAAACATTTCCAAAAGTCAATCAGTCATTTTTAGAAGGGATTTCTGACTTGGAAGACTTGTGCAGACTTGTGTCACTTCTGACTTGTGCACATTTTTACAATAGAATAAAGCATCTAGCACACCTTAAATATTTATACTGTATATATTTACTTTTAAATATCCGTAAGCATATATTGTTACCATAATTTTATTGAGTTGTCAAAAACTGACAAATTTTCCTAAATGAAAAACTTCACCAGGCTATATAATCATATGGCCATTGGTTACCGAATCACCTAATTCAATAAATATAAAGGCAAACAAAAGCATCTTTAGTAATTCTCTGATTTTGAGTATTCAAAAACATTTTTATTATTACCTTCTTCTCGTACACGTACGTACACGCTCGAAATATTTATTGAAGCATTATTCCTTAAAAGATACTACGTAATGATATTTAAATAATTTTATTATATGGGTTGCCCAAATAAAAGTGGGATTGCTGTAATAACTTCGCCATTTGAAGAGAAAGATGACTGCGTATGCTTCTATAGAGGGCGCAGAGTGCTGGGAATGCACGCGATATCGCCAGATGTGTGGGATAGCGTGGGGGCACGTTAAAAGGCATCGTCGCATCATGGATGCTTCCAAACGTATCAACGCGCGGTCGTGCAATATGAATGCTAGTGAAATCTATAGTCGAATGCAAAATGTGTATGGCACGGAGTGTATGTCACGCAAATAGGTATTACGATGGTGTAGGGATTTTCGTAGTGGAAGAAGCAGTACTGACGAAGGTCACGACCTGGTCAAGAGCATGTGGTCTTCTTCCACTACGAAAATCCCTACACCATCGGAATACTGATCTGCCTGACATACATTCCGTGCCATACACATTTTGCATTCGACGATAGATTTCATTAGCACTCACATTTTCCACTGTTAAAAATTGCACGACAGCGCGTTGACACCGTTTGGAGGCATCCATGATGCAAACGATGCCTTTTAACGTGCTTCCACGCTATCACACACGTATCTGGAGGAATCTGACGCTACCGCATGTATTCCCAGCACTCTGCGCTTTCTATAGGATTATGCTCAGTCATCTTTTTCTTCAAATGGCGAAGTTATTACAGCAATGCCACTTTCATTCGGGCAACCCTTATGCATAAAGATTGAAGGGGGGAAAACGGAAATTACCTTTTGCAGGACGGCAATAGATTGTTTTCAGGAATTTAAGAATAGTAAAATAATAATAATGCTTGATGCCTTTATGTGGAAGACATTGGTGAAAACAAATGTTTAAAAAGTTGTTTTTAATTTTCATGAAAAAATTAAAAGGAAAAAAATTATGAATGTCTACAAAATGGAAGTAAACAATTACAAAGATAAATTCCTATTTTATTTTAGCATGAAAATCCTTTTTATTATATGCATGCATCATCAAAAGTAAAATGCGATGGCTCGTAAAATTTTGAAGCTTGTTTATATACAGTTGAAATGTTCAATTTGCACAGTCAGTAACACTGTATATGTTCAGTTACCGAATTTACATTTAAGCTTCGAAAAATGTTTCTGATAAAACATAACTTGTAATAATATTTTCTTAGATCATACATATGTATCCGGTTACATATAAGCTATTGAATGGTATCAATTTTCTTTCATTTTGATTTTAATCAATAAATCGATAATTTTGTTTCTAATCTATTCTTATCATAAAAATTTATTCTCCTTGCATTGTAAAAACTTTTTGTTTAGCGTAAAATTGTTTAATGATGGTAAACAAAAAAAAGCGGAAGCATCAAAACTTCGTTCATTTAATGTGTCAAAACTCTTGATTATGGTGAAGCTTCAATAATTTTTTATTTTGTTCCTCATTCAACGACGGTATGTAAACGCCAGTCAGCATCTGGCGCGAAGCACTTTGTTTACATATCATCACCCCATCAATACTATAACTGACGGCGTCGATGAAGGCTGACCCCCCCTACCCTACACTAAAAAAAAATCGATACCCAAAACTGAGTAAAAAGTAGGGGAGACCGGGGCAAGTTTTCCAACCTTTTAGATTTTTATTTTTGTATTTTTTATTTTTAACTATTTGATATTTACAGGACATCATTGTATTCCCCAGACCTTCCTGTACAAACTGGCACAATTATTTTTCAAAAACTAAATATACGTTTTCATAAAAAATAGTTAAGTCTAATCATGTTACGTTGGAAAATGTGCCCCGTATGCGGAGCAAGTTTTCCAGCCTACGAAAAATGGTCAGAGGCAAGTTTTCCAACTATACTTTAAATGGTAAAACACAGGTAATAAATCTTGCTTGTTAATTAATAAGTATTTTTTATTGTGAACTAAATGCTCAGTAACATAACAGTAATATTAAAAACAGTTTTAATTCATTTTACATTTAAAGACGAAGGTCCAAACAGCTCCCTGGCCGGGATTGGATTTTTTTTTCTCGCCCCTTTTATCTGATTCCTTTTGCAGTTTTCTTTTTTTTAGATGAATCTTTTTTTTTCCATTTTCAGTTGATTTTTAACAGGAGAATCAGTCAGTACAATACTTCCTATTTTTCTTTCCACGCCGTGTTTGCTTGCTTAGTGCAGCCTTCGCAAAAGTCCTAACTTCTTCTGGTGTAGGCAAAGCTTGTTTGGATGTAGAAGGAACGCTTTTTTCATAAGCAATAGGGAAATTTTGAGTAGAACTTAAGGAACAGCTTCTTTGGAAATGCTAGCCTGCGTTGGTGTAGAATGATTAGATGCTTTCGGTGTTGTTTTGTTTTTGCGGGGTGGGTGGGGGGGGGGGGGGGGGGGGATTATTGAGGAAAGTTTGAAATCTTTTCAGGATTGTTGGTGCTTCCAAGATTTGGTGCGGCAGGAGCTGGCCTGTCAGAAAAGTGGGATGGCGTAAAAGCAAAGTTTGTAAATATTTCAGGATTCAGTATGAAAATTCTCTAACGTTTAAAACCCGCCATAATATTAACTGTGGATTAACGCCAGTGGAACGGCTCTAAGCACGGTTAATTTGCTTTTTGAGGGGTTCATACTCACTGCGATCTCAGTGTTCTAGCTTATGACTATAAAGGCATAATTAACATAAAATGGATTTATTAAATGAACCCATTTTAGAAAAAATTGACATTTTATTATATTTTTGAATTTACCTTGTTTTTTATATTGATAGTTTTATTTAAATGACTAAATGATCAAACGGGTTCGTAGTATATATGGTTATTTGGCCGATTTTACAACACAATAAATACATTTTTGATACAATAAGACTAGCTGATTTAGGAGGGGGGGGGGGTTTCCAAACGAGAAACATGTTGGAAAACATGCCCCGTATGTTGTTGGAAAACCTACCCCGTCGCCATATTTGAACTTTTACACTACCTGGACGAATACCGGTGTAAGTTATTTGCAAAACAAATGCATAGTTACCTGAAGAAAGAAACCCTTTTTTAGTGTATGCAATGCCAAAACAGTAAGTTTAACGCTAGTACGTTTTTTTTTAGTTTTAATAAAGACCTAAAATTTTACTCACCTTTGAAAAAATGAAAAAAAAAAACTGCTCTCCAGACGAAGTGACAGCAGCTATTAAGCTATAACTTTTGTAGATGTTGTGTAAGATGTTGTCACTTCAGCCAGTTCACTCGCTAGCGTCACCTAGCGGCTCATTTAAAAACTAAAGCAAGTTGGAAAACTTGCCCCTATGGAAAATGTGCCCCGGTCTCCCCTACTCAATCTTAAATACGTCACATACTCAAAATAGCTCCGATCCAAATGTAAGGTTTGTTGGGGCAACTGGGCCATGATTTTACAATGTGACTCTGGAGCTTCTGACAATCCAGCTTCAAAAAGCTAATGTTCATTTGAATTAAAGTCTGAACTTCTGTAAATGTGTTCAGTTAGGTTCCTTCTATCAGACAGAAAGACTCAAAATTATATTTTAATATTTAAAAATATAAAAATATGCATATTTCATCTTTCTTTCCTCATGGGTCCAGTTGCCCCATAAAAATGGGGTAAGTGGACCAGGAGGGTCTATGTTCCACACACGTTTATTTTTTTCTTATGGGATATCAGGTCATGTTTGAAAAAGTGTAAACAACTTAAAAAAATTTAAACCAGGCAGATCCTGTAAATTATATGTCAATGTAAGGGAAACCTTTGCTGTCAATGCGTCTGAAAATAGCACAAAAAGTGAAAATATTAGATTTATGTATACCAAAAACATAAAAATTAAGTAAGTACTTATGTACTACTTTAGTATAGGTAATAAGTAAAAACTCACATGGGTATTTTAAGGAAAAAAATATCTAGGTAAATCTAAAAACAAACACCCACGTAAGTACTTAAAAGTACTTTATTTGTATCTAGGAGTCGCATTATATAGGGAAAAATTTATTGTTCCTACCAGAACCCTTAATGAGTTACCTTCATTATCATTTTATTTAACATATTCTAAAGAAAGGTGCGATGAAGATATTATTTTCACAATAGTGGCATGAAAAATAAAAGTCTCCCTATAGAATGCGAGTCCTGAGTATCGTACAATTTGAAGGTTTGGCTATCTCGCTTTCAGGGGCAAAGTACTTGCATTCGTAAAAATGTTGAAATAATTTAATGACACCAGTATTTACAAGATAATCTATTTGAAAACAAGTAAAGTATGTTTTCGCGTACTTAATAAAGGTGAAATTTCCATTATAAAATTCCGGTGAAAATGTGGCAATTAGGAATTAAAATTATGTGATGTCATAACGGTATAACCGCCTCTCAAAGGGTCAAAGAATTTGGTATGACTCAATATGCTTTTTTCAAATTTTATTACGTAATTTTAATAAGGTATTCTATAATTTTCTTTATTGTGAGCAAAAGACAATGGAGAAATTTACTTCCCGTTGTACGAGAAACTCAAAAAAATTATTTATAATTATTGGGGTAACTGGATCCAGCATGGTCCAGTTAACCCGGATACATGTCCCCAGTTACCCCATTCTTGAAAAATTTATGGGGTAACTGGGACACCGGGCATACATTTGAAACATGAAGTAAATATGCATAGATACCTAATAATATTAACATAGCTATATGCCTAATATATAAAAAAAAGATTGTGTAATAAAAGTACTTACAGTATTTTAATAAAAAGCCGAGGAAGTTCAACCAAATTCACGTTGTTTTTTAAAAAAGAAACGTTAATTTTCGACAACCTATCACAGCAAAGAGAGAGTTATGATTGAGTTGACACACGTTGTTTTAGGAAGTAGAGGTTAAGGGGCATTGTTCACAAAAGCTAAAACTTAAAATACATCAACGGTTTCTTATAAAACAGCCTATGGACCAGTTACCTCGTGGGTACAGTTACCCCAACTAACCTTACTCAAAATTGAGAAACACACGTACTCATTTTTTATTCCATGGTTGTGTTCAAATATGAATTGTTATGTACTATCCCCCTACACCTAAAAATTAAAGAAAAAATTTACTGACATTTATTTCCCGTTCAAAGTTATTTACAAGAAAGGTTTAATTGATTATTTATTTAAAAAATATAGCAAAATTATTAACAAGATACCCAAATCGAATATTTTTATGACGAGCATTATTTCCAAAGGACTTTTAAATTATTTTTAAATAATGTGCATAATTTAATATTTACATTAATAAGCATCATTTATGCCGCCATTAAAGAAATAAACCGTTACAGGGTACAAAATTATCGTTTTGTTTGGTTTTGATAACATGGGATGTTTCAAAATTGAGAAAGCATAGGTTAATTTTTGATCCAAAAACATTGAATTCGATATGTGTACATCGATTTACTCATTTTTGAGGACTTCATTTTTTTCAGTGTATAGGACGGTACCTGGTGCTTGGGCATCGACCGCATCACACTTGCTATAGCTCTGCAGCCAGTCATAACAAACAGTTCTATGCACTCTCTGCATGCTACTTTATACCTGATCTTGCTTAAATATCCGTAGTGTGTTGAATTCTACTTTAATCAAAGGTCCCTGTCTGATAAACCCTTGTTTGCAAAAGATAAATTTATGAGTAAAGATTTTACCAGTTTGCTCTTCAACATTTTCTATTTTTTCGGTTCACTTTCTTTTTGGACCATGATGAAGTTTTGAACCAGAACACAAGTTTATGTTATGGTTCAACCATAAAAACAAATGCTAGTACAAGATTTCACTATGGTTCAATCGGAAAAAACAAATGTTAGAACAAAACTTCACCATCTTATGGTAGCAACATTTTTGGCAAAATGTTTTGGTAAAATGTTAAACAAAGTTTTCAACAGTGTATTTAGTCTAATTTTCTGATTTTTGCCTCATAATAAAATATTGATTTAGATATTTTTTATTCAGAATTTTATATTTTCGACTTAGCTCCCAATTTTGAAAATATCTTTTTGTTTTGCAGTTGCTGGGCAACGGTGTGATGGCAGTGTTAACCTTCAGTGAAGCCGGAAAAGTAGCGTCCATAGTTGGTCCAATAGGTTGGGGATTAGCTCTTATGGTCGCAATAGCTGTCACCGGAGGCGTATCAGGTATAAGATACAAAAGTTACTTTATTTCTTCAATGTATTAAATTATATTTTCAGATCCACATTTAATAGTTGAATTTGATAATTCTAAACACCACCATTAGAAAATAACGATTTCTTTAGAATTTATATTTTCTTTCTTTCTTAATTTCCTTTTTTTTTCATTCTTATGGCTTTGTTAACCGTTAATTGAAAGATTATAAAATTTGCAGGTAATGAGCTAAAAATCAGAAATATGTACAATAAATCTGTTGTAACAGTGTACAGTGGGAAATAAAATATAAAATACATTTAAAACCTTTAAAAAATGTTAAAACTTCCCGGCAGTTTCTGACAATTTACTTGGCCATCGTCAAGGGACTTCAAGAATGAACAATCGAAGATTCCAGTTCCCGATAGTGTAATGTTCACTTTCAAAGATTTTAGATATTATAAAACAGTTTTTGTCTCATATATTGTACAATACGTAATGCGATTTTACGTTCTTTTATTACACTCTTTTATTTAATGCAACTTGGTCCATGTGTGCAAAGATAGAGTTTTGAAATTGATTTTTCACGAACTTCCTAATAGGCAGGAATTATAAAAATTATAGACACAAGTGTGTTTTCGATAACAATACGACATTTTAAGGCTTTTGAAACTTAATAAATTAATTTTAAGGCATTTTTACGTTATACTGGCGCAGGTGATAAATCGCAAAATATTCCTTATGTTTAAAATTATGTACAAGTTACAACAATAGTGGAGTTAAGGATACGCCAAACGAAGCTCGTTAAAAAAAACAAACTGTCTAAGAAACTGTAACAATGAAATATTTTAAACTTAAAAAGTAGCAAATAAAATACAGTGAAACTTCTTTTAAAGGCCACCCCTATTCAAGGGCTACCTCTGTTAAGGGTCGATATTATTAGGAACGAAAATTTTTCCCATAGACATAATGTTTAATTTACTCCCATTAGGGGCCACACATATCTATCATAAAGGTCATTTTTTTCACATGTGTCTTAAATCCTAAACAGGTGTATTGAATTCCTGAATCAAAAGATAAGAGTTCAGCAAACAACTGCACTTGCAGCAAAGAAGGCAGGGGGAGATGAGGAGGATTTAGTAACACAATGAAGGACCACAAACTTTTCCACCAGTGAGACAAACAGGGGTTCCTCAGACTTTGTTTGACCTTTCAACTTATAGGGGTTGAGTTGGAGGGGAAACTTGACCCTTTGTTGAAGACACGCAAAGGAAAACAGGTTATCTTGAAAAACTGATTCCACATTTACTAATACTGTGAATGCATATTGAAGCACAATTTTTACACTAGAAATTTTATGCTCAGGCTCATGTAAAATGTAAAATTATGGCATCTAAATCAAGCCAAAGAGTACATTTGGATTTGAATGACAAAATCTAAGTTCTTAATTATAAGATCAAGGAATATCTGCAAGAAAATTGGCTTCACAGTTTAATTGCAGCAAGAATTAAATAAACAATATTGTTACAAACAAAGGGAACTTACAGGAAGAATATGCAGAGTTTAAAAATCGAGGGATGAAACGAAAGAAAAATGAAAAATTTGGTCACCTTTATTCAAGGGCCACCCCTCATAAGGACCAATTTTCAATGGAACGGCAGGTGGCCCTTACAGAGAAGTTTAACTATATAAATAAAAAAATAAAGATTGCAATATTTTTTAAATATGTTTTTATCCATTAATAGCTTAATATTAATTAAATTATGATTTTACTCCGAGAAAACAATTTAGATATTCTGAATAGATAGTTCAAATAATGCTTTATTCTTTCTTGTTGACATATCTTAAAAACGAAACAGATCAAAAATTATACATATTTTAATAAATTCACTCGTTCGAGGTTTTCTACCAAGCGGGGGCGGAGGAATATTTTTTTTTTTCATCATAGAGAGAGATATTTTGTGCAAATATACATTTCACCATAAGTATATAGAACACCTTAAAAGAAATTTCCAATCTTATTATAATTTTATGATTTTTTTTTTTAATAAAAATTTTTAAACGAAGTTTTAAAATGCTCCATGCGTCTTAATTTTTTAGATATTGCATGGATTTTGCATTTTAATCACTTAAAACTCTAATACAAACAAATTAGTGAATCGATTTTTTAATCCCTTGAATAGTTAATATTTTAGAGATTTATTACTGAATTCAATATCGATTTTTATCAAAATTTAGCCTTTTAATAAATTAAAAAACAAATTTAATTATCTTAATGAAGTCAAATTTTATAATGCATACACAGTTTCTTTGTAAGCAATATCCAGAGTCTTCCTTGAAAATTTCATGAATTTTAATAAAACATTATGACGCATGGAGCATTTCAAAAATCTAAAAACGTTGAAAAATCTATTTTGAGAAAAACAGACTTACAAGAAGTACAGTAAAGGGCCGAAAAATTGTTTGTGTGCAAAATTTCAAACGCTTGCAACTTTGCGTAAAATAATCGCATCTGCATGCGGTTTTTCGCAAATGGCTCTGAATAAACTGGAGAGAAATAATATGCACAAAAATAATTTTCGATTTTTGGGTCGATCTTTGCTCACATAAAGATCCACGATCCCCTTTTAAATCAATACGATGAATTTACCATAATTGGATCCCGCGCTAAACTAACGTATTATAACAGGTAATTATTGGAACAACATGACTTGCACTATTGAAATAATACGTCATTTTTTAAAATAATCATTGAATGTTTATAATTTTTTGTTAACTATTTTTACTTTTATACTTATTTACTATTTTCGTTATCAATTAAAGGGTTAATATTCTCATGATTCCACAGATTCGCTAATATTCTACTTTCTGTCTGTTTTGCGATAACCTAGAGAGACTTTGGCCAGTGGATATTTTTTTTAATACACTAGTGGAAATGGAAATTGTTACACTCTTATAAAATTGGTGAAATGTTATGAAACTTGGTACACAAGTGCATGGCCTTTCACAGAACAAATGATAAAAAAATCAAAACAATAGGACCAAATTTATTGCCATTATGAACATTCAACAATAAGAAGTGTGCCCACCGAGCCCGTATACACTCTAGATTCCTTGCAGACATTGAATCAATAAGTGTTGGGATATCTTCTTGTGGTATGTCTGTCCATGCCTGAATGACTTATGCAGTCAGTTGTTGTACAGTTTCCGCTGCGTGACTAAGTGACCTAATGGACCTACAGATGGCCTTCGAAACATGCTCTGTCGGTGATAGGTCTGGAAATTGAGCAAGCCAATCCATGGCAGGAATACCTTTCAAGGTTTGTCGTATGGCCGAAGTATGAGCTCGGACATTATCCTGTTGGAAGATAGCGTTTCGGATGGTATTCATGAAGGGTATGATAACAGGGTTGATCGCTCTGTCTGCATATGGGCGGGCAGTCATTGTACCTTGAACAATTCCCAAGGCGGACCTGCTGTCATAATTTATTGCCCCTCAAACCATCACACCAGGTATTAGATCTTTATGCCGCTCTGAAATCGCTTCAGTTTGAGTCCTTTCTCCAACACGCTGAAGAACGTGTTGTCAAGAATTCTTTCACTACAGACAGAATCGTGATTCATCACTGAACACAATTGTCTTCATTCATGCGTCCAGTTGCGTATAGCAGTACACCAGACTAATCGTTCTTGGCAGTGCAATCGGGTTAACGAAACACATTGCATTGGGGTCCGAGAATATAACACAGCTTCAAGCAAACGGTTCACAATTGCCCTTGAGGTTACTGTGACTGCAACTGTTGCTTGTATTTGTGCCGCAGTTATTCGTCTGCCGGGAACAGCCGTACGCACTATTTGGAGGTCCTCACGTGGCGTTGTCCATGTGCGTGGATCTGTGCTGCGTCTGAGGGTTCTAGAGCTTTCATGCGTCCACTGTCTAATCTCTCTCTGTACTGATATGGCATTACGTTCAGTCCTTCGGGCGATTTCACGATACGATGCCACCATCTTAAACATTGCCAATCATCCGAGCCCTCTCAACGTCAGAAATGTGGGTGTACGATGTTCTCACTTTACGCTTTGGCATACCTGGTCATGAAACTCCGGTGAAAAATGAACTACATTATTACAAAAAAAAGTTCTCCACTTATGAGCTAAGAAACATAGTATATCATCCTCGTATATAGCCCCTTAATATCCATAGTACTATATGTACAGCATTTAAATGTTAGTATTTTTATACCCTTTCTAGGGACATGCTTTGGTCCAAGTTTCATAAAAGTTCACTAACTGACTGCTTCTGGATGTAAAAATTTCCATTTCCGCTAGTCTCTACCTGTTAACTGGAATATTTCTCTCGTGTTACAACGCTGAATGGCAAACAATTCATATTATAAAGGACAAACGCGTCTGTGTGTAACGCTGGCGTCATTTGGAGGTTGGCGACACCTGACGATTCAATTTTGGTTTTGAAAATTTCGCTACTGTAATTTTTTTAATTTTTAAATATCGCACACTTTTTTCAAATACAATTTGTTTGAAAACTGTATTGCAATTTACTCATTTATTCTTTTTGTTTTTTAATAATTTTCAAGCATGAAATTTTTAAATCTATCTGCATCGCGTGCAGGCTCCATTACTGAAGAATAATAACTCAATCGCAACTAAAACAATATAAATAGTTCAGCATTTGTCTCCGGCAAATTTTCCATAGCAAAATTTAAACATCAATAAATAAATAAAATTAAATAAAATGAAATAAAGCACAAATTTAACATATATGTAATCGAACAAATCGAATTTTTACGCAACCGAATGGAGGAAAAAATGTACTCTCAAATATAAATTGTTTGAAAACTGCATCTAAGTTTACTGATTATTTATGGTTTTTAAAATAATTTTCAAGCGTGAATTATCTGTCGTGTGCAGCCTGATTACGAAAGATTAATCCGTTTGCTCTTAAAACAACATAAATAGTTCAGCATTTGTTTCCTGCTAGTATTCCGGAATGAAATTAAAACTTCATCAATAAATAAAATAAAAAAGTAATATAAAATAAATAAAACACAAATTTAACAAACATGTAACTGAACTGGGCTCTTAAGCCGCTGAGATTATCAGAGTCAAAAAGGATGAAGTAAGTAGCGAAATCTTTGAGAATTTCTTTGCCTATTAAATCGGCTAGTAAGAGTAAAGACAAATTTTTTAAATAGTTTTGGCTTTAAAAATTGTATAATTTATAGAGCAGTGATTTAATAGCTTTCTGTGTTAGATCTGATATCGATGTAATTCCAAAAGAGAGCTATCTAAAATCTGTATTTTAAATTTTGGATATCACACAAAGGTACAAAATTGCTTCATAAAGTATTCTGCTTATTAACAGTGTATTCTATTTGTTAAACTGTCTATTTATTAACAACTGTTTACACTAAATATGCCATATCACAATATATATTCCAAACGGAAAAGTCAAAACATATATTAAAATATTCATTTGCTTAAAAGATGTTACTAAAAACACATTAAAAGTACATTAAAAACCTATATTAACATGTTTCAACTCCTTCATTGAGTCGTCATCTGAATTTATAACAGAAATTACAAATACAATGGATATGAAAACTGGGGGTAAAAAATCATCGAATACAAAACCAACGCCCCCTACATTTTCGATATCGCATGTGCCCCCTCTATGTCACGATTTCGCAAGTTGTCCAACCGCTCAATCCAGATATTCGGGATGCGAAAAGATAACGTATCGCTACAAACTCCTGAACCTCTTGAATAAATTTCAATGGACTCTCTTTTAAATAATTGTAAATAAAAATTAGACCTGTAGATTAATCTACTCTCGCTAAAAAGTGTGTCAATGCTCTCAATTTGATTCAGTCGGAATAAAGCAGTATTACCTCTCTTATATTTTATGTCCGCCATATGTTCTTTACATCTGATATCGAATTTTCGTTGGGTCATACCTATATAATAATTTCTGATCCCCCCCCTCCCTAATAAATGGAATCATATAAACTCCTGAGAGGTCATTCCTATTAATAGAATCAATTTTAGTGTTTAAAAGCATCTTTAACTTTGGAGGAGGCTTCGCGATCAAACATAAACCAAAATTTCTTAAAGGATTTTTTATATATTCAAAAACACTCGGGAAATAATTTGCCACAACCCTTTTCATACTTACTTCATCAAGAGACTACTTCAGTCAAATGAAAAGACCCGTTCGTCAATGCTAATCCTGTGAAAGAAATTTATAAAGATATCTCATTTGCATTTCAATATTTTTAAATGATTTCTTTTGCATTGAACAGTTGACATCGATCTGTACAAAGTCCGTTGTTTATTTTTCGATTTTTTTTACAGGTATTTCTTATGAGGACACTTTCATTTTCGGAGCCGGTTTCGAAAGTAAAAGCATCCTCATAAAAAATATCTCATAAAGAAATCATTTTAAAATGTTGAAGTGCGACAGAGATATCTTTATGAATTTCTTCCATAGGATTAGCATTAGCGAATGCGTCTTTTCCTTTGACTGAAGTAGCCTCTTAATGTATTAGCCCACAGGCTATCAAAGCCTGAGAGCTAAATGTGCCCGCAGGTTCTGAATGTACGTACGTAACGCGATAACTCTTGATAGAAATATCCGATTTGCTTCAATTTTTTTTCTAGGTTCATTCTCATAAGGCGCTTGCCTGATTAGTATTGGGGGTTCACTGGGTAAGTATAAAAGGGGTAAGGGGTGCTAATCCCCCCCCCCCTCTTAACTTAAATAAATGGGTTTTTCATGCAAAATTATCAGATTTGCTCCAATTTTGGTATACAGGTTAATTCAGGTAAGGCGCTTCCCGGATTAGATTTGGAAGTTCATTGTTTAAGTATAAAGGGAGGATCGGGGGGGGGGGGGGAGTAATACCCCTTAATTTAGATAAATACGTTTTCTTATTCGATTTGCTTCAAATTTGGCATACCGATTTATTATGATAAGGCGCTTCCTTGAAGAGATTTAGAGGTTCATCGGTTAAGTATAAAGGGGGGATAGGGGGTAATACCCCCTTAATTTAGATAAATGGGTTTTCTTATTCGATTTGCTTCAAATTTGCTATACCGGTTTATTATAGTAAGACGCTTCCCTGATTAGATAGAGAGGTTCATTGGTTAAGTATAAAGGTAGGAACGGGGGGCTAATACCCCCCTTAATTTAGATAAATGATTTTTCTATCCGATTTGCTTCAAATTTGGTATACCGGTATATTCTGATAAGGCGCTTCCCTGATGAGATTTGGAGGCTCACTGGTTAAGCATAAAGATGTGAATCAGGGGGCGGCTAATCCCTTCCCCTTAATTTATTTTTCGAAGGGCATTATTCTTTGAAGTAAGAGTATAATATACAATTAGTGTGAATAGACTGTGAGCTCAATGCCATCAGTTTAACTTGGCTCTTTTCTTTTATAATTTTTAGAAGTATCCGTGTACATTTTATCAAAGGAGCTCTGAATCAATTTGTTAATTACCTTTACCTGATACACATTATCAATAGCAATACGTTTAATTTTCTCTAATTCATCCGCCAGATTTATATCAGAAGAAATCCTGAAAGTGCGATTAATTAGGAACCTGAAGGTGGATAATTTATAAGATATTGGGGTGCATGCATCTAAAGGTATATAACGTTTAAATCCGCGATAGGTTTACGGTATACTGAACGAATTAACTCACTCCCCTTTTTCTGTAACTCAATATCTAAAAAAGGTAATCGTCCCCCTGTTTCTAGTTCAAAAAGTAAATTTAATATTATTGTCAAG
Organism: Maratus speciosus; assembly: GCA_963932465.1. Classification (NCBI taxonomy): domain Eukaryota; kingdom Metazoa; phylum Arthropoda; class Arachnida; order Araneae; family Salticidae; genus Maratus; species Maratus speciosus. The sequence continues at coordinate 434,834,021 of OZ010790.1, read as the reverse complement.
TTCATTTAATTGCTCTATGAAAATCCTTAAATCCTCAATATTCCCTCGCCAAACAATAAAAATATCGCCTACATAACGTAACCATACCAAAAGAACTACCTCAAACGTGCTGAAAATTTTAGATTCGAGAAGGCGTAATTTAAATTCGGCCAGAAGGCCAGACAAATTTGAAATTTATTTAAGCGGTTCAGGAGTTTTTAACGATACGTTATCTTTTCGCATCCCGAATATCTGGGTCGAGTGTTTAGACGACTTGCGAAATCGCGACATAGAGGGGGCACGTGCGATATCGAAAATGTTGGGGGCGTAAGTTTTGTATTGGATGATTTTTTCCCCAGTTTTCATATGCGTTGTATTTGTAATTTCTGTTATATATTCTGATGACGACTCGTTGAAGGAGTTGAAACATGTCAATATAGGTTTTTAATATACAGTCGGCTCTCATTAATTCGAAATCGGATAAATCGAATCTTCGCTTAATTCGAACTAATCATGAAGTCCCGAAATTTTCAATGGCAGAATAACGTTAAAAATTTTCATTTATTCGAACTCGATTTCTCTTGACTTCGTTTAATTCGAACTAACGAAAATTTCATTTTTTTATTTTTCCTTTCTTTTTCACGGAATTTGGATCCTTGAAATAACTTTCTTTCTTTCATTTTTGTCAGAATTGTTCTGAAGTATACATATAATCCCATGAATTTGATATCCGCTTTCTTAGCGCCCCGTCTGTCCATCAATGACACCTCCACCCCTTTTTCCATTATGCTTCTTCCTAATCCCTTCTCTAGCATTTAACCCAGTGACATTCCCAGAAATCCACATGGTGGACATCTTTTAAAGATAGGGAAAACCTTTTTTCAAAAGTAAAAAATGAATAGGACTAAGCAAACAACAATTGATAAATTTTGTCATAGTGATGATAAATAGTGTAAATAATTTCTTAAATGTTCATCTCATTTCAGGCAAGAAAATTATAGTACAATTAATAAAAATTTTAAAATGCAGCTAGTTTATACTGTACGAGGGTGGTTCAATAATTATTGTCCCGAGTGTGTATAAAACATTTGTACTGCGATTGTTGATGTGGAATATTGAAGTCTATTGTCTTAGATGCCTATATGCTCAATTCCGGAGCCCTAGCTGCTATATTAACGAATATTTTTCGTTTTAGATGTGAGAGGTGGAACCTAGCTTGAAAGGGCAGGTTGGGGGGAAAGGCTGGTATGGAGCCAGACCTGAAACAGTTCTGCGATAGTTTTGTGACAGTGGATGAACGTCACTACATCACTATGATCCCGAGTCCGAACGACAGTAGCCACGTCTCATTTACTGCCCCCCCCCCCCCTTTCAAGCTAGGTGCGACTTCTCATACCAAAAAGGAAAAAAAAATATGTTAATATAGCAGCTACAGTTCTGAAATCGGTAATATAACCATCTAAGACACCAGGCTTCAATATTCCACATCACCCATCGCAGTACAAATATTTTATACACATTTGGGACAATAATTATTGAACCACCCTCGTATTACTATTTTTTATGTTTTATTTATATTTTTTTAATATTAATAATAAATTTATGTATTTATATCGTTTAATTTATATTAAGTCATATTCTAACGATGGCAGTCGAAATAAATAAAAAAAAATATTATACATTAATTCCTTTGTAATAGTACCCCTTTAAATATGTTTTTCTCTCATACTTTTCATAATTCGAACATTTCTTGTGGTCCCGACGAGTTCGAATTAACGAGAGCCGACTGTACTTTTTAATGTGTTTTTAGAGACGTCATTTAAGCAAATAAATATTTTAATATATATTTTGACTTTTCAGTTTGGAATATATATTGTGATATGGTTTTTAGTGGACGTAATTAAGACTTATTACTCTTACTTATACTTACATTAAATATGCCATTTATATTACTAAAACTTGTCAGTGAGCATTTGTATATTTTGTTTGCTAGAGCAGTCTTTTTCCATCTTTTCTAAATCCGACTGTGTCAGAAGGCAATCCAAACAAAAACAATCATCTTTGACCGTAAACTGTAAATATATTTCCAAGAATTTCTGCCGAAAAAACATGCATTTACAGTTTTTTATTATATTTTCATATATTTTTATGTTTTATTCAAATGAAACATTAAAACTTCATCGAATTTGAAAGGAAAAATTAACGAACTTCAAAATGCAGTTCAAATTACAACTCCTACCCAGATGAAATTTTTTTATTCTGATCTCTGATAAAAGCTTTTATAACTCATGCAACAATTTTAATAATAATAATAATAATAATAATGTGCAGCTTACTTCAATAAAATATCAAAATAATCAAACATTGCCTAATCCAAGATATTTTACGTTTAAGTGCCGTGTAACAAAATTAAAATATAAACAATTTAATCTGTTGAAAAATATTTAAAAAACTCATTTAAAACAGACATATTAAAATGTGCAAATTATTACAGTATTTTCACTGAATTTCATTCTCCTTTTTAATTAATTAACTGACTGATTTTTTGTTATAGGATGCCATGCGAATCCAGCTGTTACATTTGCATTCGCTGCAGTCGGAAAGCTGGATTGGAAAAAAGTGATACCTTACTTCTTTGCTCAATATGCTGGAGCATTTGTCTCGTCCATAGTTCTTTATGCCGTCTATTTTGGTAAGCATTTAAATGAAAAAGAATTGGAATATCAATTATTAATATTTTTATCTTTATTTTCTACTTTTTTATTTTACATTTTATTGTCATGATAAGTTTAAACCATAGACTTCTCATATATTATCATATTCTTATCTTTACTCTGAGGTTTAAACTTATTTCCATGTTAAAAATTATGGGTTAAGGCTCCTGTTCCTGCCGGCGAAAGCACCCACGAGCTAATGCAAATTCTATGGGGAGAGATTTTTCTAATATCTCGTTTGCATTTCGACATTAAAAAAATTGTAATGGATAGCTGAGATCCGTCTCTATATCATACCTTTTTTACTTTTTCGATTTTGGTTGCAGATATTTTTTTGAATGACACTTTCATTTTCAGAACCGGTTTTGAAAGTGAAAGTAACTTTATAAAAAATATCTGCGACCAAAATCGAAAAAGTAAAAAAGGTGCGATGTAGAGACGGACCTCAGCTATCCCGTGCACACAAAAAATTATTTAAAAATGTCGAAATGCAAACGAGACATTATATAAATCCCCCCCCCCCCCCCATAGGATTAGCATTAGCTCGTGAGTGTGTTTGCCGGCAGGGACAGGAGCCTTAAGATCTTAATTATGCATCATGTTTGCAAAATTGGATTGTTCCCGAATTTAAACTTAGTATTGTAAGCAATTGTAGTAAAAGATTTTCTCTGTATAAACTAATAAATGAAAAAAAAAGTGAATTTCAATAAAGAAGAAAAAAGAAATCAGAAGTTCTTTTTATCAATGTTGTCAAAGGTACGCTTCCTATAATTGTCTTGAAAAAAAAATCCCTCAAAAGTGATACTAAATTTCAAATATTCAGTATTTTAAACGCCTTAAGAATAATAATCTAATTACCCATGATAAACTTGTTAAAATTCATATGAATAAAACAGTGAAACCTTTTTTTTATTATTTGAAAAAGTAAAACCCTATTAACTGTAATGCATGAAATGTATTTCCCTGTATGATTATTTAGTTCGATTTTTAATGAGGCTCTATAAAAAAAACTGTAGCAATCTCGAGGCTTATTTTCATTACGTATATGCTGCATTCGATCTCAAAAATAGGTTTGAATGACCGAATCATTTGTACGAAAGTTTTGGAATGAACAATCGGATATCAACATAATTTTATAGGCACCAGTTTGTGCTTTCGCTGCAACTTTAATTTGGGGAAGCATTTAAAATCTCGACCTTTGGGGAGCGCGGGAACAAAAACATACCTTTGTCTTTTGTACAGTCGTGGGGGGAAAAAGTAAACACCCCCCTATGAACTCTGCAACAAATTATTATAGAAGAAAGTTACTGGTACCAAACGATTGGAAGTCTATTTTTAAATGCTGTATATAAAATTTGCTTAGGGGCCTTCTACATATCAAAACGAACCCAAACTTTGTTATATTTTTCAATAGGGACACTCAAGTTTGACACCATAAATATATTCTACACCCTTCAATTAGCCTAAAAACAAATTATCATGAAATTCGTATGATTAGTTTCCGATAAATTAATTATTTTAAATTGAGCATATTTTAGCGGCTGTATCCAAATTGAAGTTCAGTACTCGATTGTTGAAATGCTACAGAATGACCATGTCACTTCTATTAATGTATTATTTTTGGCCAAAAGGAACATTCACTCGATTTTTTTTAAAAAAGCTCAAAATTTTGCGAATTACTGTTTATGATTTAATCTTTTTGTCCATAGATATATCAAGTTTTGGTAACTATTGCATGTCGAGGAGTAACAAGTACAAATTTTTAGATTTCTAGTTATCACAGCTCCACAATCGAAATGTGTTCAACGTCAATTATTAGAGGATAGTCACTTGACTTTAAGTTAAAAATTACAGTAATTTAATAGACTAAACATTACAAATCAGTACTGGATGGTTTGAAAAAGGTTTTTTCTGTAAGAATACGTGCGTTGAACAGTCTAAAGTAAGTGATATATTTTCTATTAGGGACGAAAGAGTTAATATCCATTTAGGGGCTGGAATGGTGAATTAAAATTAATAAACTTTCCTTCATTTACAATAATAATAATACAGGACTTTGCGTTGTAATATCTAGTACAAAACAAATAGGTGTTGCTATCCAACGTACTATTTATTCACAAATTAAAAGATGTAAAATAAACATATGAATAAAATAAATCTCTACGTTTCGGTTTAATCTTTAAAACCTTCATCAGGAGTAAAATTTTCTAAAATATAAATGGACAAAAACACTTTATATGCTACATCTTCAAAATCTAATTCAAATTGGTAAACAGTTCAACGGAAACTTCTTAAATCCCCAAAAACAGCTCAGTGGCGCCATCTTTTATCCAAAATAAATAATGAAGAAGGAAGGGCTGTACAAAACCATGGGAATTTTCATAGATTATTCAAAATAGAAAGTCAGATTTCAGGAATGTGAAAGGAAACATTAACCTTATAAATTTCTTGATTCCTTAAACGAATTTCTAAAGATTCACGAATAATAACATTAAACGGAACAACTTGCTTGGAAATAACTTTAGCATGATCGAAGTCAATAAATGAAATAAGTCCTTTAAGAAAACTTCTTGAGAGTGCTGTAGAAATTTTACTAAAATTCAAATCATTTTTGTGGTCTTTCAATCTTTCAAAAAATTGATGTTTAATCATACCAATATAGGAAGACATCGTCCCATCTGTAAATTTAAAGGGAATTTCATACACCTCAGAGAAAGATGAAAAAGGAATTGGATCTATTTTTTATCTATTTTTTCCTTCGTTTATTTGACCAGGCTGGAGTGCAATGCGTGCGTCAGGTTAAATAAAACTTCTACTGCATTTTTTCTTCCGTATTAAACCGAAATCAGTAATTTGAATGTTGCTTAAATCAGATCTTGAGAGTATTTTATTATGGGAAACAAAATCCTATTTCACGAAAGAAGATAGAAAGAGAAAATGAATACATTAATGTAAATTACTGATGTTCCTTTTCTGATAAAGTTCCTCTTTTATCATCTGTTTGACGTCAACTTTTTTTCCTACTGAAACGGGGACGCTGATATCTACCCCCTGTATATCTGCCCCCATACGTCATTTTGACGTCACAGATAGAAGGGGGCACATATCCAGTGCTGTAGAATTTCACTGTCGTCGAAGGGTGTATATCCGACCCCTGTATATATGTCCCCATAGCAGATGGGGGCAAATATCCAATACAGACCATTTTATTTTCGTCGATAGCTGTATATCCACCCCCTGTATATATGCCCCCATACGACGTCACAGCTGAAGGGGACACATATCCAGTCCTAGAGAATTTTCCTTTCGTCGAAGGGTGTATATCCAACCCCTGTATATATGCCCCCATACGTAATTTTGACGTCACAGCAGAAGGGGACACATATCAAGGGGGCAGATATCCAATGCTAGGACTTTTACTTTTGGAGAGAGATTTGGATATCCGACCCCTGTATATCTGCCCCAATACGTCATTTTGACGTCAGAGCAAAGGGGATACATATCAAGGGGTCAGATATCCAATGCTAAGGCTTTTATTTTTGGTGAGAGAGTTGGATATCCGACCCCTGTATATATGCCCCCAAACGTCATGTTGATGTCACATCAGAGGGGTCACATATTCGATGCTATAAGAATATTTTTAGGTTCGTCGACAGCTGATTATCCGACTCCTGTATATGTGTCTCCCCCCCCCCCCTTTTTACGTGCATATTTTGATGTTGCTGTGAATTAGTATACGGCCTTGAAGAAATATGAAGGAAAGATTTAGTGTGTAATATAAAAAATAATATCTCGCTTATTTTGCATACTCGGCTTTCAAGGACATACTATGCCGAAACAGGACCGTAGACAGAGACAGCCGGCCCCGTTAATAATTCGAATGCCACCACAAGTATGATAAAGAAATATCTGCTAAGACAAAAACTTAATTTATCAGTAAAGAATTCCGTTTTACACAGGTTTTTTACGTCTGAAGTGGTATAATTGCATGGTATTTTTTGGCAAGAACATGATTTTTCCCGTTTAAAGTGAGATTCCGTTACAGACAGGCTTTACTCTATTAGAAAATAAATTTGTGGGCAAGTTTTTTTCTAACGTCTATAAATTTGCTTACAATTATTATTATTATTATTTTTACAGCATTACTGTTTATTATAACACTTTTCATCTAAAGATTTTAAATAGGAATATAAAATATTAAAATATAGGCAAACCATTTTCGATTTTCTTATAGCAGCTCACTGTTACATCCCTTCTTTTCCCCTTCGGTAATCTATTATTTATATGATTAATCCAATTATCATGAAATTCAAATGTATTATTTGTGAGATAACAGATATTTGTTGTTGTCAAATAAAAATTGCAAGCAATATAATTTTTTTTTTCGGAAACGTTATTGTGTTAGCTCTGCTTCTGAATAATAATAATAATGTATTATTATTATTATTATTTAAATAAAAAAATGTGATTCTTATATTGTTTATTTATGTGAGCTGGAAACATTCTATTGTGAACAAACTATTGTAATGCAGCCAAGACCTTCTAGGGATAAATTTTGGTTAATGGTATGGGATTCAAAGTCAAAGAATTTGAGATCTGAGTATCAGCACGCAAGTAAAGAAAAAAAATCTTGATTATAATTCCGAAAGAAAAAAATGAGATTGCGTAATGCTTCTTAAAATTTCATTCAGGAGGTTATACAGTTGTCAGGTTTTTTTCCTAAACATGTGTCATAATCTATGTTTTTATGCTTTAATTAACAAAACTATTATTAGTACTAAAAGATTAAATCAGCAAATTAGTTATTTTATCAGTTAGTAATACCATTATGTATGTTAAAATTTTGTAATAATTATGTAAACCTATATTAAATACTGCAGACATTTATTTTTATTAAAAATATTAATAACTTAATTTAATATAAAATTGTTAATACTATTTAAATTAATAGTTATTAAACAATAATTTTTCTAGTTAGAACATTACACATTTTACGTTTTGATTAATAAAATTATAATTAATATAATTACAGAAATAATAATAACTTCACATAAGTAATTTCATCAGTTAACACAAATAACAAATCAAACAAATATCATGGCGAGAATTTTTGCATTTCAACTTATAAAAATTAATGTTAACACCATAAATGAAAACTTACACGCAGGTATATGCTTGCTAATCAAAACAAATTATGAAAATGGGTGGAAACCATTAAATTATGCACACAAAGTAAATATGAGAATGATCAATTTTATATCTGAAGTTATATTTGAAATCCACAAAATAGCAGCATTAGATTTAAATATCTTTTTTAAATTGAATGATTTTTACGCCAGATAAGAACTTGCTTTTTACAAACTTATCATATTTAATTTTTTATAAACATAATCATTTAAGCTAAAACATGCATTTAAAGCATTTTTCGGTTATTCATTAAGGCAAAATATCCATAGAAACTTTACAAATTAGGTTCACTTTATATTTCAATGCTTTTTTATACCGTTTTAAAAATCTTTAATTTTTAAACACGATTTAATCATTAATTTTAATTGTCTGATTAAAATCGTTGACATTCTTATTAAAAGTATTAAAATCAAATTTGGAGTTTATTTTTATTTTTTTAATTGTACTGGTTGCTTTTCCAGTATGAAAAAATGCTTTTTTTTCTATTTGAGGTTTTTTTTTTTCAGATATAAAAAATTAATCTAGTATGAAAGTATTATAAAAATATAAGTATTTTATAAATTAAAAATTTATTAAATTTAATAATATTTTAATACGAGTTTATATATATTTTATTATTTATAATATTTTGTCTTTGAATGTTGCACTCTGAGTTAAATACAAAAAAAATATCTTTCAAATATTTTACATAATGAATACTTTTATCTTTCAAAGCATCCCGAAAAATCTGTGTTTTTTATTTTCATGAATTTATTTAATTTGTGTATGTATTGTCGGTTTCCCCCACAAATTTCAAAAGGTAATATTTATGAACTCTTTATCGCCTTATTTAATTGCAAAGTTTCTGCTATTAAATAAGACAATTTTTAGATATTGAATTAGTGGTAATGCGTCGGCTCACGGTCTTCAGATTAACCCCTTAACTGTCGCATTAAATTACAGTTTAAAAATTCAAATTGCTTATTGGCACCTTTTTTTTTTTTTTTTTTTTTTTTTTTGAAAAAGAAATATTCACCTTATGTAATAGCAGGTGAAATGATACCATAATAAAACCAATTACACTGTTTTATAAAACTGGTGGGGATTAAACAAACTGAATAAAAGACACAGCCCGTGAATATCACGGGCGCGAGAATTAAGAGGTTAAAGACTCCTTAGGAACTACTACAAGAAAATGTGTAGAAATCTTATATATTTAGCAAAATTTTCGTCTCAAAATGTCCATAATGGACAGAACTTTAGCACATTAAGATTCACAGAAAGCATATTGTTTACATAAGTATTGTACTGATTGATGAGTTTAGACATTAAATTTTGACGTAATTAATGAAAATGTGCCTCAACAAATTTTTCAGAAGGACATGTTTTAAAAAAATGGAACATATAAGTTAAAGTTTTTTTTTAATTATTTTAATTAATTTGCCTTTTAATGTTTTGTATGTAACGGTTTGCACAAAATAAAATCTAAAACTGAATACAGTAGAGCGCCGATTATCCGAACAAGTTGGGACCGATTCTGGTTCGGATAAGTAAAAGTTCGGATAAATGGACAGATAATTTAAGGAATGTTTCTAACTTTACTAAAACCTTCATACCTTATCTAAGCTTAAGTCTGGCAGCACAAGTTAGTGCTGGCACGTTTATTTATTTTTATTTATTTTATATATGTTTACCATTATTTTTTTTTTCTTTCCATATCATTTTCTCAACTCCAGAGATTATAATTTAAGCAAAAAAGCTTTTGATTGTTGCTTACTTAAACGAAGAAATTCTTTTCAATGCTGCCCTATTTCTAATTCTTAAATACGTTAGTTGAATACGATCAACGTTCTTGTGCCGTTCGAGCCATTTCATAGCTGTTTGCAAATATTCAAATGCTTCATTATGTGATGGACCTTGGTTATTTCCAGAGCATTCGTTTTCATTATCTACAATTTCTTTTTCATCATGAATCTCATCCACAATCTCATCATCATTTAAAATCTGATATCCAGGGTTATGTACTACTTCACTATCTAACCACTCGTTAATTTCATTTTCTTCATACCTTCTTCCCATCTCCTTTATTGTTTTACATTCCTCATTTCCTGATCCACTATCAGCTTTTTCTTCCTTTAAAATTTTATTTCAAGCCAATGGATAAGTGGGAGTTCGGTTACAAAATTTTTTGGGGAGAAATAGGCTGTTCGGATGACTGTAAGTTCGGTTAAAAACATTTTTGAGAGAAATAGGCTGTTCGGATAGTTGGAAGTTCGGTTGATTGGAGTTCCGATAATCGGCGCTCTTCTGTACATGGATTAAAATCAGTAGATTATAACCATATATATATATATATATATTGTTTCCCGTGAAAATTCACTAGACTATTTAAAAAAAAAGTTGTATATTGTAGAGATCATATTACCTTAAAATGAGTAGATTCATATTTCAAAAAGATTGATATATATGTATATGTAATTTAAATATTTCTGATTATAAAAGAAAATTAAGCATTTTTTTTTAGCAATAAAATCTTATTATCTTGAAATTTTAAGAGACTAGAGCTGTTTAATCACCAAAATATTGATTTTTCAAAAAAATATATATGAAAGAACATTATAGTAGTTTGTTGCATTTTAAAACATTTTGCATAGAAATATTTCTAGTTTTACGTAAGTTATGACTAAAAAAATGCGTCCACCATTTTACTGCAAACAATGATTTAAAAGACACTTTTAAAGATATTTTTCTCAGAATGATAAAAACCATTTTTTTTGTTAATTGCGCACAAAAGATGTATTTTAGATTAGTTAATATTTTTGCATGCAATCTTTACGAATTTAGATATTATATCTACAACTTAAGATTGGATTTTAATTTGTACATAATTTAGTAAAATTTCTATTTAAAAATTATTGTTGAAAATATTGTACCCATTAAGATTATCTGTTTTTGTGCCTAGAATTACAAACGAACTTTGGTTCAGTTTTAATATAATTCTTGCGTTGCAGGTTTTATAGCGAGAACATAGCCAATAGTATTTATTTAGAATTTCTTTTATCTTGCTGAAATTCAGAACTGAACATTGGCACTATGCGACTCCTATATCATCCTTTACATTTCCCACTCTAAATGATTTTTGGGCTCAGGTTCTTTCCTAACGGAAATGCTTCATTGAGTACTTGATTGATGAATTTTCGGAGAATCCGGAAAGTACGGTTTTGATTATCGCTTTCTTTTCGGTATACATCATTAATTTTCCATTTCCTCACACTGGTTTGATGGAACGTTTATTGATCTATTGGTTATTGATCAGTAAAGGCTTAGCAAAGATTATAGCAAAAACCAAGGTTGCCAACAATTAATCTTTGATGTCTTTTAACTATCGCTCGGTTTTTATTGCGCATAGAAAAAGATAATATAATCTGGACAACATGGAGATTCAAAAAAGAGGTAAAAAGAGACACAGAGAGTTACAAGATAAATTGTCTGTAATCTAGCGCCGGTAATTCATATATATATATATATATATAAATAATTCAGAGACATAAAACTCAAAAGAGAAGAAAAGTTCGAAAAAAAAATTTTTTTTTTCAAAAAAGGGCTACAAACTTTGTAATATTTTCTTAAAATAAAAAATCTTCATAAAAAAGACTAAATTCAGGGAATCACCACATTTTCAGAAGATATGCCTAAAAAAAAAAAAAAAAACTTATTTAAGATTATTTATTTCACTTAAATTATGATTTTGACATTTTTTAAACAATATTATTCTTCGTATTATTGTTGTTTATTAAGTTTACTTTAATTTAATGTCAAATCATATAAATCTAAAAGTAGGCGTATCTGAAGTTTTTTAAGGCTTTCATATAAAAATATATATCGGTAAATAAGTTATATTTTAATTTGAAAAAAAAAGTTAAGAAGAAAAATTACTAAAAAGACAAAGATTTTATAGGGGAAATGAAGCTTGATTTACTTTGTCAAGTTAACTTATGTTATTTTTTATGTAATAAAAGAAAATTTAGAAATAATTCCATTAAGAGAAAAAGTGCAAAATGCAATGAATTTTATATATAAAAAACATTGAAATTACTTTGTTATTTTTTTCAAATTCTGGATTAATCTTTATAATAAATGTACAGTCGTAAAAAAAAAAAAAATTAAAAAAAATTAAACAGCACCCACAAATTAAGCAATAAATTATCATAGCAGAAAGTTGTTGGTGCCAAACTATCGGAAATAAAGTCTACTGTTAAATAATGTATATAAATTTTGCTTAGGGGGCTATATGTATGTATATGAAAACAAACTCAATCTTTGTTTGTTTTTTGGTTTGGTTTTTTAAGCAAGTCACAATTTTGACACCATAAATAAATTCTACACCACTTAATTAGTCTAAAAACGAATTTTCATGAAATTCGCACTATAGTTTCAGGGAAATTATTTATTTTAAAATGAGCATATTTGGAAGGCTGTATCAAAATTTTAAATTACACATAATACACGAGTAATAATAATAGTAATAATAATAACAGACGTATACAAAAATGAAATTTTTAATATGAACACCCAAAATTGACATTATATTTGTATTAATTAAAAAACTGCCCTAGAATACCAAACACAAAGTCAATGTTAAATTCATTTTTAACACTTTCCAACAACGTTTAAAAGTGTTTATGCCTTCGGTTTGTCTGTCCGTCTGTCCGTCTGTACGCGCTCTAACTCGCGTAAATATACTCGGATTGTTCTGAAATTTTTGTATGTTAGTGACTTCTACCATAGCACGAACCCTATTTCAAGTGAAGTTTGTAGCATGTTTAGTTCATTTACAGGGACAGTCAAAAGTTTTCCGTTACATTACGGCCTATGGGAAAAAATCGTTTAAAATGATTTTCAATGATGTTACATGCTTTCAAACATATTAAAATTGATATGCATTTATCAAATGCACTAAAATATGCATTCCTCAGAATATGCGGTGCAAAGAATAATTATAATAATAATTCACAGGGCCACACAAAAGATTTCCGTTACATAATGACATACGGGTGGAGGGAATTTTTTCCGGCATATTTTAATTATGTTAAATTCTTTCATGTGTAATGAAATTGATATACGTCGCTGAGGTTTACTACTACTTATTTCATGTATAATAAGAAGTGCATAGCACTTACAGGGACGCAAAAAAGATTTCAGATACGATATTGTATCCGAAGTACTGTACGGTAGCAATGATTGCTGGAAATGCATTTTTAATTATGTTATGTGCTTTTATGTTTCACTAGATTTATGCATTGTATATGGTGTGTATAAATGCTGAAAATTCATATACAGGGCTACACAAAAGATTTCGTAATGGTTACTGGGTATGATTGTAAATTGTTTAAAGGTGGTTTTTAAATGGGTTATGCATTTTTACGCTGAACTGCATTTTGTTTACTAAGAAATGTTTGTAGAACATAGATAAAATTATATACAGGGTCACGCAAAGAATTGGATACATGACCGTCTACAAATGATAATTTCTGGAAATGTGATTCCAGTAGTTTTAAGAGTGTTTTACTTTGAATTAAACTTTAGCTAAGTAGTGGCGTGTAATAAAGGTACTAGGTTAACTATAGGGTTGTACAAAAGTATACAAGTATGTTTCCATCTATTAGTATAAATTGCTGAAAGAGAAATTTCAACCTGTTATTCGTTTTCTTGCTAAACTAAATTTCCCCATTATATAGCATATATATCAACCTGCAGATCAAATACAGAGCTGTTCAAAAGAATTGGAATACATATTCGCTATAGATGGTAACTGCTGAAATCAGTTTTTCAAATGTTTTATGCGTTTTCTAAAATGTTTACTTAGTTCTCTTATATACCTTATTTCCCTAAATAATGAAGTTTTGTTAAAGCATTCAGGAAGTGTTGGAAAGTGGTTCATAATCTATGCTTAACGCATGATTTTTCTTACTTGTTATAGTTGTAAACAAAACTGCAATTCCTGTAGTTTCCTTTAATTTTAACTCGAAAACCACTTAATGGAATGAGCTGCAATTTTAGATTCGGATATTTGAAGCTTCTAATAATATTTTTCTCTTAATTTTTTCAAATGTTACATAGTATAATATTTTTTATCATATTTTAAAAAATATTTTATGTATTCCGTAATTAATATTCGAAAAAAAAAAATATGTACCATAACGTATAAAATTAGATGGATTTGTAATTTTTTTGTTGGTCTATTGCAGCAGGCTCATATACTTAGTATTTACATTTATTTCTATTTGCCTCTAAAATTGTTCAACTAAGTGAAAAAGACAAAATATTGAAAAATTTAATTTTTTATTTAAATTTTTATAATTTTCAGACAAGCACTCTATTAATTAAAAAAAAATCTATTATGTATTTAATTAAAAAAACCCTCATACAATTTATAATTAAAAAGTGGAAGCTTTTTTTCTTTTTTTTTCATGTTTTTTATAATCATTGGGGAATGATTTAAAAATGTGTATGAATGTGTATACACGTGGTGTTGCAACCAGAGCTGTGGAGTCCGGGATGACTGCACTAGTACTCGGGCTGGGGTACTAATGTTGCCTGTTGGTTTAAATAATGATAGAATATAAGAAAAATAAAGCTCAAATCTCACTATTTCGGCATTAATTATCTTTTTTAGAGGCCTGCACGGGTCGTAATTTCCGGGCCTGGCCCAGTTCATTTATATTTTCACAGTTCATGACCCGGCCCGTACAAAATCAGTGAAATCAGGGCCGGCCGGGGCCGTGGAAAAATCAATTAAATGACTCAATTTCTACAAAAAAAAATCTAGGTTTTTCTAAACATACAATTAAGATTCTTTTAAAGAATCTGAATGCATACTGCATGCATATTTATGGGATAATTTTACAGTATATTTTAAAATTAGTATGTATTCGCAAGACAGAGAATACAGAATAGCAACATTAATGATTACTTATAGAGTATTAGATGTTTCAACATTTAAATAAGGATTCATTAAAAAAATAATGTAGTTCAGAATAAATAGAAAAATGGTGGGTTAAAAACATAACTTTTGAATCTGTATAACAAAAAGCAGATTTCTAAAAATATTTCCTTGTCATTTAATAAGGCTTTTCTCAAATACCAAAGGAGCTACTTTCTGATACATTTCTGAATTCATTTCTTTTCGGAAACGCATAAAATTGGTGCCGGTGTTCTTATTCAGAAACTTTACGTTATTACGTTATCCATTTTTTGATAAAGGCAACATATCTTTGAGAAAATACTGCCAAAATTAAAGTTTTTAATCGAATTTTCAGAAGCGATAGCACGGGAAAGGATAAAAACCTGCAGTCTCGTGACAAGAATCTCTTATATTTTATTAATTTATTTTAAAAAAAGGGGGAAGACACTGTTCGATTCCAAATCTCTTCAATAGTCATTAAAATAACATTTTAACAGTCATTAATGGCCAATTAACATAAATTGTCTTATTTCTACTTACACGGCCTGTTTGAAAAATTCCCTTCATTTCCCGGGATTTGGGTCCTTCCAGACTTTTGTACCTCTGGTTCTATCCGCAAACCCCAAAAATATGAGGGAAGTACTTATTTATATACTACTAGGGGGCTCTGCCCCCTACAAGCTACGCTCGCCAACCCCCGTTCAAGCACACCAAAATCCAAAAAGCACGCTAATTTGATCGGCTTTAAAAATATTGAATTAAAATTAAAAAAAAAAAAAAAAAAACAGTAGCGATCTCTCTGTAAACAGGTTTCCATTCGTTTTCCTTGGATTGGGACTTTTAAGACCAAATCTGCTGCTGTTAAGAGACACAGTGGCTGTTTTCGTATTTAATTAAAAAATTAGTTAAACATTGGTTGGTTGGTTGGTTGTATTTATGTCGGCCAATTATCTGCACGTGGGATATAGGCCCTAAGGGGTAGTGCCTTCCGTGGAGGTCTTTCTAAGGGAACCTAACCCGTATTAACGCTTGGAGAGCCAAGGTTCGAAAAAACCACGAAAACTCCGAACGGTTAGGCCGACGGGCGCGATTGGGACCGAACCCAACACCTCCCGTCTACCAGCTTCGAGAGCAAAACCTCTCAGCCGCTGGTGGGGCAGTTAAACATTGGAAAATAAGCTAATGTAAAATGAATTAAGTAAACAGTGTCATTGTCTCCCGGTATTTTTTAACTGCGCTATAAGATAGTTCTTTTAAATAATTCATTTTAAATGTATCGTTTCAAATCTGACGTAATTTACACCAAAGTTTTATTTCTCTTATTAATATTCACGTGAAAATACTTTTGTTGTTAGAAGGAAATATTATTTGCGCTGTCTTCGAATTCACGATAATAGTTGAAAAGATTATCTCAAAATATCTCACGCAAATGTATTTTTCAATTTAAACTGTTTTGCCATATTTTTGGGGCATTTAAAATATGACGTAATTTCCTCCATTTACAAGTTTTAATGCATAATAATGATTTTTTTATTTTAAGATTTTGTTTCTCAAATTCAAGTGTAAATATGGTTCTTTTGACGTAATTTTCCTGCTATTAACATGTAATCATTTAATTCTAATTTTAAAGTTTTGTTTTTTTTTCTGTTTGTAAGAGTCACGTGTAAATAAATTTTTAATTTGAAGTAAACATTATTGATTGCGCATTTTATACAATTGGCAACAGTTTAAATTAATAACATTTTCTAAATTTTGTAAAAAATATCTCTCGAAATGCTGAAAATTTGAATTTAAAATAGAAATAAAACCTCAAAAAATGGGTCTAATAAGAAAAATAAATGCAATATGCACACCGGGAACATATAACGTATAAAATGATCTAAAAATGATTAAATTCTCATGTATAGCTTTTGCTCCAATAAAACATTTTTAATAGAACGATTTTGTACAACTTTAGCATTAAATATCTTAAAATAATTCTTCGATTTGAAAACTGTCTGCATCAGCGTGTTTATCAAACATTTCTCTATAATACCGCCGATTTTCATATTTTTGTATGCAACAGTTTTTTTAATATTAACGATGAAAGGCCATGCTTAAGCATTCAAATTGGATGCGATCTACCCGGAATATCTACGCTGATTTTCATTGGTCCATTTCCAAATCAAAACTTTTTTTATATATAGAAGGAAATGTAAAATATCTACTACAGTTATGAATTAAAACAGTTTTCATCTACTCTGTATATGGGCAATACCTACCTACCCTTGTATCTACTTTGTACACTGCAGTAAATCGGTCATCTTTAACTTCAGTAGCCTGATATAGTCCACAAATAACAATAACAATTCATTTTATAGATTTCAAATTGCATATAATTAGTTTAATTAGGGTTTCGTTCATCTGACGAAATCCTATTAGTCTCGCTCATCTGTCTGTCCGTCTGTCTGTCTGCCCGTCACAGAGCCCGTTCTCAGAAACTATACATGTTGGAGACATGAAATTTTGGGTACTTATAGCTGAATACCTCACATCATACGACAAATCATAAAATTTTGAAAATGTCGTACGATTAACCCTTTGGGGTCCCACATGTGTATTTTAAACAATTCTTTCTAAGTGAGCCCCTAATTATGTTGGAGGCGTGAAATTTTGCATACTTATAGCTCAACAACTCAGATCACACGTCAAATAATAAATTTTGAAAAAGTTTTATGTTTAACCCTTTCAACTCCAGCTTGTGTATTTTAAGCAACTCTTTCTAATTGAGACCCTAATTAAATTGGAGATTTGAAATTTTGCATACTTATTGCAGAACACCTGAGGCCAGGCTACAAATCATGAAATCTTGAAAAAGTCTTACGTTTAACCCTTTGAGCTACCACATATGTATTTTAAGCAATTCTTTCTAAGAGAGCCCCTAATTAAGTTGGAGACATGAATTTTTGCATACGTATAGCTGAATGCCTCAGACCACACGGCAAATCATAAAACTTTCAAAAAGTCTTATGTTATTTACTCCTCCGGGACTTGGGTATTTTAAGCAATTTTTCTAACCTCCGCCCTTTTCACCCGGGGAGTACTTTTCCAACTTTTGCCGACACCCCTTTGACCATTCTTTCATATTATGCACCATAGCCTTACATATTTTAGTCCCACTTTTTACCGCCAGGGCGCCTTCTTATCTCGGGTGCTATCGGCCCAATCCCCTCGACTAATATATCTGCGAATAGCATGTAAAACGTATTTTCGTTCGGATAGAGGTTTGTTTAGAATCAAGTGCGCCCCCTGGTTGTGAAATGTGGAACTAACATATTTTTCAAAAGGATAAAATGTTTTGAAAGGAATATTAAACGAAACCCTCTGTACAATCTGTGATCACACTTACCCACTTGTTTCATTTTTAAGATGTCTAACAAAAAAATCTAGTGTCGGAGTCGACTTGTTTTTTAGCGATTCCGACTCCGACTCTTTTTCTCAAAAATTGGCCCGACTCCGCAGCCCTGGTTGCAACTCAATCATTTTGGGGAAGAGAATAATCCCTATTGGAGATTTCGGACTGCCATCGGCCCGTCCCGAAGGAAAAACTTCAGCTCATTTTCTATTTTATGCTTTTGTAGCAGTTTTAGTTTGATTAAACCTTGGCAATTGTAACCAAGAGTTGAAGTCCTTCTAATATACGGCTTTATCTTTCGGGTGGTTTATTTTACGTTGATTTATTTTCCAGAGTTTTATATTCGGGTTGTTTATTTAATTGTGCTTCATTTTGCGGTGTTACATAATTTAATAGTCAACTTTATGGAGCAATTTATTATAAATATCCAGTCAAATATCGTAAAAATTCAGAAAGATGTCGGCGTTAGAGTGAGCTAATTTTTAGTTGTTCTCTAAAAGCAGCTGAATGATAAGGGATTTTCCTCTAATTGTCATTTTTTATTAACTGATTTTTAGAAAAAAAGTTAGTATTTAGTGACTATCAACGAGTAGATTTGGGAAAAATGCTTCGATTTTGATACTTCTTTTGACCGAATCTAGGAAAAAAAGTGAACGGAAAAAGCGTGACAGGAAAAGAAGTGACAGAAAAAACAAGAGCGGAAAAAAAGTGACAAGGAAAAAACGTGACAAGAAAAAAAAGTGACCCGAAAAAACATGACACGGAATTTATAAATATTGAACTTATTCATAAACAATTACTAAAAACTAACAAAGTAACAAATGTCTGATATTTTCAATACAATGTTGCATCTTATAAATTTGTTTTCATAAGTTACTTTACCATTATGCATTGGAAAATCAACAGAGATTTGCTTACTAGGGCGTGCTGAAATAAATATTTTGTTAAAATAAAAAAAAAAATAGATCCCCCCCCCCTTCCCTCTGCTCTTTCTTTTTATAATTGTTGCTTGCAACTTTTTTTAAGTCTTCCCACCCTTGAAGAACAGTTTTGTGAGAAAATTTTATTAAAATTAGACCTATTTCTTTTAATAAAACGATTATTTTTAATTTTATGTGATAATGTTATTAATACCTTAATAAATAATTTTTTAACTGGCAAAACTAAGCTTTTTTGCATTTGTCTTTTATTATTTTCTTTTAATTAACTTTTTCCTCCATCTTTCCCAGAAAATAAGTTTAATAATTTTTTTATCTTAGTTTTATTATTAATTATATTAATAGATTTAAATCTCAGTAACTTTAAATATAAAATAAAAAAGCAGATAAAGGATAAATTTCAGCTTATAGCTAATATTAAATATAATGATAAACTGAATATATAATTTGTATTGAGTTTATTTTAAAGTAGAAATTTGTAATTTATATTAACGTTAATAATTTAATAAATTAAGAATAAATTGAATTAAAAAATATATTTAATAAAACATTAATTTAATTTTTATATTAAAATTACTAACTATTTTAATAATTAATTAATAGCAATTATTCATCAATTAAAGTTTTTATTCAAAAGTTTTTATTTATTATCCCCCCCCCCTCCCAAAAAAATGAAAAATCAGTCAAAAAATTAAGTCTAAGTAATTGTTTTGTTGACTGATGGTATTATTATTAATTAATAATAATAATAATGTAATATTGTACAAAAATTAAAAATATTTTTTAACGATGTTAGGTGATGTTACTGTCCTGATGTAGAATTAGATTTTTTTTTTTTTTTTTTTTTAGCACAGTTATAGTTTGCAATTAAAAAAAACTAGATATTATTAATTAATTATATTTTAATAGCAAGAAAATATTATAAAATAAATACTAAATAAATAAACAACATATTTATCCTCAGAATCATTATCATTTTTATATAATATAATGACATTATAGTAAACGAAAATTTAAAAAAAAATTATATTTGTATTACCCTGTAATTATTATATAGCTCATGCAATATTTTTTAAACAAGTAATTGATAAATTAATTATATAAACAATTAATAATTGAAATAATTTTGAATTGTTACTAATAAATACGTCAATAAAAACAATTTAATTTTTGAGATTTTGTTATTAACAATATAGCTGCTTCCAACAACAACTGCAAGTGACCGAAATGGCGAGGAATCGAAATGGCATCAGGACCAAAACGGCGGGACTAAAATATCCTGTTTCCTAATTTACATATATCAAAAATCAAGTAGTGATGTAAATATGCATTTTCATATGCGAATATGCGGAACTTTTCTCAATATATGCATTCTTAAACATCGACAGAAAATATTCGTATTCCCGTTCGCGATTGTCAAAAATCAAGTAGAGCTGTAAACAAGCATTCTAGTATGCAAATATTCCACTCCATTTTTCAAAATTCGCATTTGTAGACATTGACTTAAAATATTTGTATTATTTATAACGGTTTCATACCGGACAAAGTACAAGCAGCACCAAACGGTCCGTTTTTTCAGTGTCCCGTTTTTTCCTTGTCCCCTTTTTTCCGGTCACGTATTTTCCTTGTCACGTTTTTTCCGCTGTTGTTTATTTTGTCCCCTTTTTTCCTGTCACGTTTTTTCCGGTCACTTTTTTTCCGGTTACTCTTTTGATCATGGTATAGGCTCTTTCTGGTGGTTATCCAAGAAGAACTAAAGCATCAATAAAAAATGAAATAAAAAAAATTAATTAAAATTGACAATTTGTGGGCAATTCCTTATCATTCAGCTAGTCCAATCTAACTTGCTATCCAATCTAATTTGCTATATCAAAAAATGGATGAAACAGAAAATTTCATTTTAAATTATTTTAGTACAAAATAAATTTTAGCACAAAGAAAGTAGTTATAAGGATATTATCAATTGGATATAGACAAACAAAGCCAGAAAATCCCTCTTTTCATTTGTTAAAAAAATTTAGATACTATAAGCAAAAGAGCATGTCATATTCTTTATTGCTTCTCAGTTTCTTTGGCCCCACCAGTGGCTGAGAGGTTCTGCTCTCGAAGCTGGTAGACGGGAGGTGCTGGGTTCGAACCCAATCGCGCCCGTCGGCCTAACCGTTTCGGAGTTTTCGTGGTTTTCTTCGAAACCGTGGATTCCCATGCGTAAATACGGGTTAGGTTCCCTTAGAAAGACCCCCACGAAGGGCACTCCCCCCAGGGCCTATATCCCACGTGTTGATAATCGGCCGTCATAAACACAAACCAAACCAAACTCAGTTTCTTTGATAATTTATCCTCCGTGTTATCTGTCTTAATTAATATATATTTTTGAGAAAAATCTAGAATTAAGTTTAACAACCTTAAAGAAATTAAAACATGTGTATCTAAAATTGTATGTTTAAGTGTATATTTAAATATACTTTTAATAAATTGCATTACTTTTTTATGATGAATTTAAATGGGCATTTTCAGATACTTTCATTCGTTATGGAATAAATAATACTAAAAGTAATGAAAAAAGTTTGAAATAAAAGAGACAACATGATATATGAGCGGCTATATTTTGAATGAGTACTGTTAATCGTTATTAAATCATATATTGTACCCTTTCATAATAATATAATGTTAAATTTCTTTGTTTGTTTCAGAGAAACGTAGTAAGATTTATTTCAATGTATGTAAATGAAATTATCAAATCACGTATATATAAATTTTATTTTATTTATTTATTTATTTATATTTTTATTTGACGACTTGTTAAACCATTTATTAAGTTTTCTACTAAAGGTCTTGAATTGGTAGCTCTAACTAACGCCGCCTATGATTAAATATAAAGTGTCTACCATTTTCGGCACCTTGTGCCAGGCTATTACTTCTCTTGTGTTTGTGTTTCGATAAAATAAATTAATTCAGTAAAATTATTCGTTAAAAGAGATTTTGCAAAAATTAAGTAATAATTTATGAATTTTTGAATAGCCCGAACACAATTATATGTAGTTCTATAAATAAAATTCACAAACCTATTTTACTAATTATTTTATTTTACTAAAAACGAGGATTCACGAAACTAACATTTTGCTTACATTTTATTTATTTTTATTTGAAACATTTTGTAAAATTCACCTATATTTATTGAGATAACTTAATTATAAACGTTAGTGTGTAATTCCCGAGGTTATCATATAAAAAAAGCATGGTAATAGAAATTTACAATCGAAATTTTGAACTTTTTTGTCTCTTTCAAAGGAAATGTGCCTGAAATTAGTATTCGTAAAACTCTGTATTATTTATTTTATATTATTTTTCTTATTTTGTTATGCGATGTAAGCATTATTCTAAGCCCTAAATTTTAAGGGACACATTTGATGAAATATTGCGTTCTTCTATCGTTCAAGTGAAAATATTCTCTAATTGAATATAAACCACAGTTTAGTTGTTCTTGTATATTCTTGTGAATTATAATGTATAATTTATAAAGATATAATAATGTTTTTTGTTTATAAAAATAAATATTTTTTAATGTTTTTTATATACTTTAAACATTTAGTTTGAAACAAAGTTTTAGGAACTTAACCACTAATTTAAAATTTAAAACAAATAATTACAATTTAAATATCTTATATAAAGTTTTTATTTTGAATAATATACATTTTGAAATTTAACAAAGAGTTTATAAATTTATATTCACTGCAAACCTATTTTAGCTCATATCATTCCATATGTGTGTACGAATTGTTCAAACAATAAAAAAGTATTACATTAAAATTAATATTGTTATTTCTTTTTTGATATTTCACTTTTAAAACAGATATGCATGAAAAATTCACATAAAAATATTAAACCTGAAAATGCTTTAAGTAAATTTTGATGAAATTCAATGCTGTACACAGTTAAACTTACTCGAATTTAAACTAAATTCTTAAATTTTTAAATTTTGAATTTTTTATTACACTTATTTCAAGTATTTAGGATTTACAGTTATTAGTATTATTATTTATTATTTAATAAAGATTAAACATAATTCGGTATTTTTATGAAAGTATTCGTTTTGACTACACTATTGAAGCTTTCTATTCCACTAACTCAAATCAATAAGATATTCGTCATGAAAAAATACAATTTGAATATCCATCAAGTACGCTTTGACACTTTGAAATGATAATTATTATTTTTCAAACAGCACATGATTTCTTCGGATTTCATTCGGGGGAAAGGGGGGGGGGGGTGTATTCACCAAGAAGGGAAGACAGATTCCGGAAACCACAAACAGGTATGCTAATGACATATACCAATAGACCACCCGCGTTAATCACCTTTACTGAAAAGGGGGTGAGGGTGCATACTTTTTAAACTTCTCGTAACTAAGCAACAAATTAAAGTAAACGGGTTATAAATGAGCCAGGAACTGTGTCAGAAAATTTCGCAAGCAGGTCATTTGAGGGCCATCTTAAGAGGCTACTTCAGTCAAATGAAAAGACCCGTTCGCTAATTCTAATCCTATGGAAGAAATTTATAACGATATCTCGGTTACATTTCAATATTTTTAAATGATTTTTTTTTTGCATTGGATAGCTGAGATCGATCTGTATGCAGGCCGTTTTTTACTTGTTTGATTTTTATTACAGATTTTTTTTTTTATGAGCATGCTTTCAGTTTCGAAACCGGTTCCGAAAATGAAAGCGTCCTCGTTAAAAATATCTGTAAACAAAATCGAAAAATTAAAAAACGGCCTTTGTACAGATCGATCTCAGCTATCCAATGCAAAAAAAGAAAAAAAAAATCATTTAAAAATATTGAAATGTAATGGAGATATCGTTATAAATTTCTTCCATAGGATTAGCATTAGCGAACGAGTCTTTTCACTTGACTGAAGTAGCCTCTTAACATCAGTTTTAACTTTTTTATTATTATTAATTTCAAGAAAATTAGCAACTTGGCTTATGTCTCCAGAAACAATTATCTTTCGTTAAGTACATGTCGTAACACATGTTCTCAATATGGGAGGTAAAAAGGACCGATTCGTTAGTTCTAACGTGGCATTAGTCTTATTTCCAATTACTTATTTCGACAATTAATTCACTTAACGATGTTTTCATGAATTGAGAGTGATCGATATGCTATGGGTTTAGGATTTTTTAAAGTTCACACGAGTGTCTCTTTTCTATATGATTTCTTTACGCCTTCTAGCTATGGGGAGTTCTTTTCACGTGACACCTCCTAAAATAATTAGTCAGCCAAATGTGGAAGTCGTATTCGTGCATTTCTTTTTTGCAAACACTTATCAAGAACACACTTACATTTGTCAGCCTTTAAAGGAAGGAGTGACTTTTTGTTCAAGTTCAGATTTTATAGTTACTAAAGCTTCTTATAATTCCAATTTTAAAACGGAAAAAACAGTTTTCGAAGTGCCTGGAGCTAAAAATGGATGATTATTTTCCAATGGTGATGGATTTTTTTATAGAATTAAAGACAAGCCCAGTGCCGGTAGATGGAAACTAGCATGCAAAGATATTAAATGTCGGGGAAGAGCAGTCTTGTTGAATCCAGAGGGGGAGAAAAAAATTGAATAAAAATCCGCACACACATGCAAACCAGATTTACTTTATAAAGAAAAAATCAATCTTCGTGAGGATATTCTTCATAGATGTAAAACGGAGCTTACACCGAACAGCGAAATTTTCCGATAAGAGTGTGCGAAAAGGTAAGTGAGTTAATTTTTACAAAAGTATAATAACATTTCAATTTATTTAAACCTGTGAAAACGAAAGCGAAAGGGACCAAGAAAAAAAAATATGTTTATTAAAAGTTTCCGTTTTAGCAAGTATAATTGTTTGTTTTCTTTCCATTGAGACCAGGGCTTTACAAATTCGGTCGCCACTGCTCGAGCACACTTAAAATTTCAATAATACTGTAATAATTCTATTCTACTCAAAGTTTAATTGCTTTATTTTGTTTTGATTAATTTATGTATCTCGATATAATAATCATCCTTCTAAAAGAAAACAAAATAGTTATTATAAATAGTTAATTATTGAATACGATAATAAAAAATAATTTTGACTCATATTACCCATAATCTTTTTCATTGGTATATTTCGTGTTTATATGAAGAATTATTGTGTGATATATGTGATATATTATTATATGTGAGGACTGTTCAGTGAGTTTGAATAAACATAGTAAAATAATAGACGAATGCTAGTGTTTCACGTTTCTTGACAAATAAACTATTAATCTATATAAATAAATGCTGAACTATAAAACAAGCAACGCGTTTTGATGGAATAAATCCTTCTTCAAGCATGCATAATTACTACCAAGTGTTTGGACTAAAGTGGCACTTAATGCTTTTAGGTAGCTTTCTTTACAAAAAGCTACCTATTGCAGCCGTTCGGAGGAAAGCGATTTCAAAAACTTTTTGGTATATTTTCATCGATCATGACCGCCAGACCCCGAAACCACCCTCCGTTCAAAATTGATATATATATATATATATATATATATATATATATATCTGACCTATGTCACACTGTAACTCTCGTATTTATGAACCGAGTTGGATGTAATTCGGTGTGTACATAGTACATACCAATGTCTCGACCGAGTTCGTTGGCCAGCTTCATCCGCCATTTTGTTTCAAAATGGCGGCCATTTAAAATTTTTAAAAAAATTTTAAATTTGAAATGTGGTACCGAAAAATTGAAAATGGAAAAATATTTTTATCTTATGTATTTGACCTTTATACAAAGACTACGTCGCAGTTTTTGTTTCGTCTATATCTTAAAAAATGGCTGAGTTATAGCATTTTGAATTTCTTGCGAAGCTGACATTTTGAAACGTCCTGAATTTTGTCACGCGATAAAAGGCGTATTTATAAACCGATTTGGATGTAACTTCGTTCATACATAGTACAGACCAATGTCTCGAACGAGTTCGTTGGCCATCTTCATCCGGCATCTTGTTTAAAAATGGCGGCCATTTAAAATTTTAAGAAAAATTTAAATTTGAAATGTGGTAGTAAAAAATTGAAAATTGAAAAAATATTTTTTTCTTATGTGTTTGACCTTGATAAAAAGATTCGGGAGCAGTTTTTGTTTCGTCTATATCTTAAAAAATGGCTGAGTTATAGCATTTTGAATTTCTAGCGTGGCTGACATTTTGAAACGTCCTGATTTTTGCCACGTGATAACAGACGCATTTATGAACCGATTTGGATGTACCTTGGTGTGTACATAGTACATACAAATAACTCAACCGAGTTCGTTGACCAGCTTCATTCGCCATCTTGTTTCAAAATGGTGGCCATTTAAAAAAATTAAAAAAAAATAAATTTAAAATGAGATACCAAAAAATTGGAAAATGAAAAAGATTTTTTTTGTATGTGTTTGACCTTAATACAAAGATTCCGGAACAGGTTTTGTGTCGTCTACATCTAAAAAAATGGCTAAGTTATAACATTTTGAATTTCTATTGTGGCTGACATTTTAAAACGACCTGATTTTTGTCACGCGATAACAGGCGTATGTATGAACCGATTTGAATGTAACTTGGTCTGTACATAGTACATACCAATGTCTCAACCGAGTTCGTTGGCCAGCTTCATTCGCCATCTTGTTTCAAAAGGGTTGCCATTTTTAAAAAAAAATGTAATTTAAAATTTAAAATGAGGTATTAAAAATTGGAAAATGAAAAAGATTTTTTTTATGTGTTTGGCCTTGATACAAAGATTCTGGAGCAGTTTTTGTTTCTGAAAATTTGTTCTTTTGTTTATATCTTAAAAAGTGGTTGAATTATAGCACTTTGAATTTCTATCATGGCTAACACTTTGAAACGATCTTGTATTTGTCACGCGATACCACACTTATTCGCCTATTTCGATGAAAGAAGGCATGTGGATAGTATACATCAATATCTCGAGCAAGTTCGCTGGCCAGCTTCATCAGCCATCGTGTTTCAAAATGGCGGCCATTAAATTAAAAAAATATATATATTTAAAGTGAGGTGCAAAAAAATTAGAAATTGAAAAAGGTTTCTATCTTAAGTATTTGACCTTGATATAAGGATTCAGGAGCATATTTTGTTTGCCTTTATCTTAAAAAATGGCTCAGATATAGCAGTTTCAATTTTTAAAGTGGGTGACATTTTGAAAAATCTGATTTTTTGCCTGCGACAGCACTCGTATATATCAACCGATTCCGATATGAGTGAGCATGTGCACAGCAATTACTAAGGTCTCGACCAAGTTCACTGGTTAGCCTCATCTACCATGTTGTCTTAAAATGGCAGGCACTTTAAGAAATTGCCGAATTCGGCAGCCAAATATAAGTGACTTTAAATAAAAGCAGCTTGGATAAAGCTGACTAATTTCGCGAAATTCTCATTCATAATGATTTAGTATTGATAAAAATTAGTATTGAATCTCCTACATTCGGTTTCCACTTAATTGAGCTTCGTGTGTTTGAATAATATAAGTTGGCTTTTTAAAAATAAGGAATATGAAAGCTACCTCTTCCTCCCGGCACTGGCCGGAAGGACTTTTTAATTCTGGCGTGTTAAAATTTTCTCAAATTAAAATTTAGGAAACATTTTTAAGCGCAGTTTCATAACATTCGGCCTTTTAAAGATCTTCTGAAATTACAAGTAACTTTTATATGTCTTATGAATAACAGAATAGACTGTATTTTCCATTTAACCTCTATAATAATTAATTATTTAATTACATTTAATGCTACTTAAATAGTAAGGAAATTATTCATTTGCGTCTAACACATGATCGATATAATCTTACTGATATTCAGTTTTCTTTAAAACAATTTAAATATCACGCTTTTTCTTTCTATTTTTTTTATTGTCTAAATCCCCCCCCCCCCTTTCCGAAATCTTGCTTTCCTCCTTTTTTCTTCCCTCTCATACACTACCCAAAGATTAAAATCATTAAATTTATAATTTATATCTGTAAAACTCTTTTGTTTGTTTCTTTATTGAAACGAAAAATTAACCGACTATCTAAATTTTTACTTTCTTCCATCCCCCCCCCCCCCCCTATTCCAAGTATGCAAATGTTTTAAAAAAGTTAAAGCTTATTATTATTTAATTATTTTCCTGTCCTATTTTTAAGCATATAATAATGATAAATAAGTATTTATTTAAACAAACTCTTTCCCCGCCAGAAGAAGAAGAAGAAAAAAAAGCTTTTTCTCCATTTCCCCGCCTATCATCTCAAGAAGTTATATATTTTTTCAACTCTTTATTTTATTTTTATTTTGTTGCTTTTTGTAATATTAAATAAATAGCCCTCTAAATCAACGCTCCCCCTTATGAAATTTATATTTTAGTTACAGGGTCACACAAAAGAATTCAGTCACATTGCAGCGTGTGGGAAAAATCGTAAGAGGGTCATTTTTCTGCGGTTACTAGATATTAAACATAATTAAATTGATAAATTACTGAAGTTCGGTACAAGATGATTTCTGTACATTATTGGATGCATAACATTTATTAGTCATTTACGGGGACACGCAAAATAATAAAGTTACAGTACTGGCTATGAGCACTAATTAGTAAAAATACCTTTTCCGTTCTATTATGCTTTTTTCACACAATTTTTGCATAATACGAGATGTGTATAGTTCTACATCTGCATAAAATAGAGCTAGATAAAACAATTTGTAAGCGTTATTGTTAAGGGTGTAAATTGTTCAATAAAGGTTTTTCAGTTTGTTATGCATATATTTAGTATACTGTATGATGTTTGTAGAATATAGATAAATTACTGTACAGGCTTACGCAAAGAACAAGATACGTTGCTGTCTATGATTAGTAATTGCTAGAAGTTTGTTTTTAGTTGTGTTAAACATTTTTTACTTGGATTATTTAAATTTTAGCTTAATCCGGGGTGCCCATAAAAATCTGTAGATAATATGCAGACAGTATAAGGGAGTACAAGTACATTTCCGTTTAATGACAGAAAATTCTGAAGATGATTTTTCACATGTTTTATGAATTTGAACTAACTGAAATGAATTTTAAAATACCTGTCTTGTAATATATATTGTCGAATCAAAGCAATAGTAAAATATATCAATAAATAATAGAAAATTAGTTGTCTGCCTTACTGGTATGAAAAATTGTATCTGCATCTAGTGGAGCAGTAGGAAATGTTTATTTGAACACATCTGAGTTATATTAAACACAACTCTGTGTTTTAGAAGTGTTCAACGATATACAAATCTGTAAATCATAGCCAGCATAAAAAGTCCTTCCGGCCAGTGCCGGGAGGAAGAGGTAGCTTTCATATTCCTTATTTTTAAAAAGCCAACTTATATTATTCAAACACACGAAGCTCAATTAAGTGGAAACTGAATGTAGGAGATTCAATACTAATTTTTATCAATACTAAATCATTATGAATGAGAATTTTGCGAAATTAGTCAGCTTTATCCAAGCTGCTTTTATTTAAAGTCACTTATATTTGGCTGCCAAATTCGGCGATTTCTTATAGTGCCTGCCATTTTAAGACAACATGGTAGATGAGGCTAACCAGTGAACTTGGACGAGACCTTAGTAATTGCTGTGCACATGCTCACTCATATCGGAATCGGTTGATATATACGAGTGCTGTCGCAGGCAAAAAATCGGATTTTTCAAAATGTCACCCACTTCAGAAATTGAAACTGCTATATCTGAACCATTTTTTAAGATAAAGACAAACAAAAAATGCTCCTGAATCCTTATATCAAGGTCAAATACTTAAGAAAGAAATCTTTTTCAATTTCTAATTTTTTTGCACCTCACTTTAAATATATATTTTTTTTAATTTGATGGCCTCCATTTTGAAACAAGATGGCTGATGAAGCTGGCCAGCGAACTTGGTCGAGATATTGATGTATACTATCCACATGCCTTCTTCCATCGAAAAGGCGAATACGTGTGGTATCGCGTGACAAATACAAGATCGTTTCAAAGTGTTAGCCATGATAGAAATTCAAAGTGCTATAATTCAACCACTTTTTAAGATATAAACAAAAGAACAAATTTTCAGAAGCAAAAACTGCTCCAGAATCTTTGTATCAAGGCCAAACACATAAAAAAAAATCTTTTTCATTTTCCAATTTTTTAATACCTCGTTTTAAATTTTAAATTAAATTTTTTTTTAAATGGCAACCCTTTTGAAACAAGATGGCGAATGAAGCTGGCCAACGAACTCGGTCGAGACATTGGTATGTACTATGTACAGACCAAGTTACATTCAAATCGGTTCATAAATACGCCTGTTATCGCGTGACAAAAATCAGGTCGTTTTAAAATGTCAGCCACAATAGAAATTCAAAATGTTATAACTCAGCCATTTTTTTAGATGTAGACGAAACAAAACCTGTTCCGGAATCTTTGTATTAAGGTCAAACACATACAAAAAAAAATCTTTTTCATTTTCCAATTTTTTGGTATCTCATTTTAAATTTAATTTTTTTTAATTTTTTTAAATGGCCGCCATTTTGAAACAAGATGGCGAATGAAGCTGGTCAACGAACTCGGTTGAGTTATTTGTATGTACTATGTACAAACCAAGGTACATCCAAATCGGTTCATAAATACGTCTGTTATCACGTGGCAAAAATCAGGACGTTTCAAAATGTCAGCCACGCTAGAAATTCAAAATGCTATAACTCAGCCATTTTTTAAGATATAGACGAAACAAAAACTGCTCCCGAATCTTTTTAGCAAGGTCAAACACATAAGAAAAAAATATT
Organism: Maratus speciosus; assembly: GCA_963932465.1. NCBI lineage: Eukaryota > Metazoa > Arthropoda > Arachnida > Araneae > Salticidae > Maratus > Maratus speciosus. The sequence continues at coordinate 434,803,071 of OZ010790.1, read as the reverse complement.
TTTTTAATTTTCAGCTTTATGCTACCACATTTCAAATTTAAATTTTTCTTAAAATTTTAAATGGCCGCCATTTTTAAACAAGATGGCGGATGAAGCTGGCCAACGAACTCGTTCGAGACATCGGTCTGTACTATGTATAAACGAAGTTACATCCAAATCGGTTCATAAATACGCCTTTTATCGCGTGACAAAATTCAGGACGTTTCAAAATGTCAGCTTCGCTAGAAATTCAAAATGCTATAACTCAGCCATTTTTTAAGATATAGATGAAACAAAAACTGCTACCGAGTCTTTGTATAAAGGTCAAACACATAAGAAAAAAACATTTTTCCATTTTCAATTTTTTGGTACCACATTTCAAATTTTAAATTTTTAAAAAAATTTTAAATGGCCGCCATTTTGAAACAAAATGGCGGATGAAGCTGGCCAACGAACTCGTTCGAGACATTGGTATGTACTATGTACACACCGAATTACATCCAAATCGGTTCATAAATACGAGAGTTACAGTGTGACATAGGTCAGATATATATATATATATATATATATACAGGGTGATTCATAAAAGATGGGCAGAACTTTAAGGGGTTATAGTACACTTAAAGACAAATAATATTAAATAGGAGACTAAGGGTCCCAGACGTATTCCCAAGGAGATAGGGGGCATTAAAGTTTAGGGTCCGAAATTTCAAATGATTATAAAACATGGAAAAATTGGTCGATTCGTTTGCGGTTTTTGCAAAAAATTTTCTTTATGCCAGTATTTTCTTGAAATAAAATTTTAAAGTTCAATTTCAAAAAATGCCGATAGGGGGCGCTTTAGACTTTGGAGTAACAAACAACTATTTTTTAACGTTATTTTTTGTATTTCTTTAAATGATTTCGAAAGCTTAGACTTAAACTTAAATTTTGATCTAAAAATCTGAGTCCTAACGAGTAGTTAAGTAGCGTAAACTGAAATTTAAATTTGAAACCCTTCTCCCCCCAGAACAAAAATCAGTTATTCCCGATCTTTGTGTCGTAGATTAGGCTCTAACTACTGCCGCGTTTTGCTAAAATTATTCTTTATGTCAGTATTTTCTTGAAAATAAATTTTAAAGAAAATTTTCAAAAAATTTCGATAGAGGGCGCTTTAGACTTTGGAGTAACGAACAACTATTTTATACCGTTATTTTTTGTGTCTCATTAAATGCTTTCTAAAGCTTAGACTTAAACTTAAATTTTCAGCTCAAAATCTGAATCGCTGAGCGTGGTTCAGTAGCGAGGGGAGGGGGTTCAAATTTCAACTTCTGAACATAGTTCAGTTTGCACTACTTAACCATGCCCAACGATTCTGTGCTGTGATACGAGGCAAAAATACATCTTTCGTCAAGGACTGCATAGTCGGAATTCACTCATAAAGGCACTGGCACAGTTGGAAACGTCGCTCATGCAAACGTTAAATCTCCATTCCTGACGCTAGTCACCGGGTGAAGAAGGAAACAGAAAGTATGCAAATGTCAAATGGGGAAGAAGAAGAACACGTATGCAAAATTTCGACACGATTCAGGCATAAAAACCACTGAACGGTGAGTCAAGTGTAAGTCGCTGTAGTAATGAATCGGAAGATGGTGCCCTTCACGAATAAGGAAAAGGCTGAGATGCATTTAATTTACGGAGCGGCAGATGGAAATGGTGCAGAGGCACAACGAATGTACGGAGAGCGATTTCCCAACAGGCGGTTGCCTAACCGCAAAACTTACGAGCGCTTGCACAGACAGTTGTGTGAAACGGGATCATTTCTCGCTTCCCGGTCGAATGCAGGTCGTGCAAAAAAGGACGAATCAGTAGTTGTTGCAGAAGCCATTCTGGATGTAGTAGCGGCGCAGCCAAGTACAAGTACACGAACAGTGGCTAGGCAGGTGGATACCTCACAGTCCGTGACTTGGAGGGTACTGAAGGATGAACATTTGCTCCCGTTTCATGTGCAACGAGTCCAGAAACTGTCTCCAGGGGATTATCCAAATCGTATTGAATTCGCCCGCTGGTTTCTGCAGCAGAACGCGCTAAATCCACATTTTGGACGAACTGTGCTTTTCACCGATGAATGTACCTTCACACGTGAAGGTACATTTAACACACACAATGCACATGTATGGGCGGATGTCAATCCACATGCTACGTATCCACATGCTCATCAGAGACGCTTTTCCATCAATGTTTGGGCAGGAATCCTCGGAGACCACCTAATCGGACCGTACCTTCTTCCTGAACGCCTCAACGGTAAAACATACCTCACATTTCTGCAACATGTGCTGCCAGACCTGTTAAACGTTGTTCCTCCACGCATCCGGCGGGTCATGTGGTTCCAGCACGATGGAGCGCCAGCCCATTACGTACGAGACGTCCGCAACTATCTGGACATCACATTTCCGAACAGATGGATTGGTCGAGGTGGTCCTGTTGCTTGGCCTGCTCGCTCGCCAGATTTTTCACCCCTCGATTTCTTTTTTTGGGGACGATTGAAGGCTCTTATGTATGAGACACCCATTGAATCCCCCGAGGAACTGGTCGCCAGACTTTCCGCCGCTGTAGGGGAAGTGCTCGAAAAGCCTGATGTCTTCGCGAATGTTCGCCGTTCCATTCTTCGCCGTTGTTCTGCGTGCATAACCTCTGGTGGTCACAATTTTGAACATTTATTGTAATTACATGTTAATAAATATGCTTTGGTAACATAATCCTAATTTGTGTCTTTTTACCTCGTATCACAGCACACAATGTGTGGACATGGTAAACTGAACTGTGCTCAGGAGTAGAAATTTCAAACCCCTCTCCCCAGAAACTTAACCACGTCTAACGATTCAGATTTTGGGCTGAAAATTTAAGTCTAAGCTTTAGAAAGCATTTAATGAGACACAAAAAATAACGGTATAAAATAGTTGTTCGTTACTCCAAAGTCTAAAGCGCCCTCTATCGAAATTTTTTGAAAATTTTCTTTAAAATTTATTTTCAAGAAAATACTGACATAAAGAATAATTTTAGCAAAACGCGGCAGTAGTTAGAGCCTAATCTACGACACAAAGATCGGGAATAACTGATTTTTGTTCTGGGGGGAGAAGGGTTTCAAATTTCAAATTTCAGTTTACGCTACTTAACTACTCGTTAGGACTCAGATTTTTAGATCAAAATTTAAGTTTAAGTCTAAGCTTTCGAAATCATTTAAAGAAATACAAAAAATAACGTTAAAAAATAGTTGTTTGTTACTCCAAAGTCTAAAGCGCCCCCTATCGGCATTTTTTGAAATTGAACTTTAAAATTTTATTTCAAGAAAATACTGGCATAAAGAAAATTTTTTGCAAAAACCGCAAACGAATCGACCAATTTTTCCATGTTTTATAATCATTTGAAATTTCGGATCCTAAACTTTAATGCCCCCTATCTCCTTGGGAATACGTCTGGGACCCTTAGTCTCCTATTTAATATTATTTGTCTTTAAGTGTACTATAACCCCTTAAAGTTCTGCCCATCTTTTATGAATCACCCTGTATATATATATATTGATATATATATATATATATATATATATATCAATTTTGAACGGAGGGTGGTTTCGGGGTCTGGAGGTCATGATCGATGAAAATATACCAAAATTTTTTGAAATCGCTTTCCTCCGAACGGCTGCAATAGGTAGCTTTTTGTAAAGAAAGCTACCTAAAATAAATCGACTATATTTCCAACTTTGGACGGAAATTGCTAAAATTAGATTTTTAATATGTTATGAATTTTCTAAATTGTTTCATTAGTTATAATTTTTTTCGCTTCACTGTGAAGTTTCGTGACAATTTTCTGGAACTGTTAAAAGTAGTTTATAATTATCACAGTAAAGAATATGTAACGTTACTCCATAAAAAATTTTTTCAATTATTCTGCCTGCATTTTATTGGGTTCCGATATAACTGATGTTGCGTTACACGGGGGCGTAGCTACAAATTTATTTTCGGGGGGGGGGGGGGGTGAAGGGGAAAGTTCAAAATTTTTCCAACTTATAATTCAAAAATTTCACAATGTGAAACAAATTGCTCTATTTTCCAACTAAAATGATATGTTCAATGTGTGTTTAATAATAATAATACTTACACACAAAAAAAAAAAGAAAAAGAAAAAAAGAAAAGAAAAAAAAAAGAAAAGAAAAAAAATCTTTCCAAAGAAAAATGCTGAAACTAAAAACAAAAAAATTATAATTATTGTTTCTTTAATGACAGTTTTTGTCTTCAATTGTGTAAGAGTCAGAATCGTACTTCATATGAAAATAAATAGCCTCATACTTTTAGATTTTTGAGAAAGGAACAAAGTTTTGGAAGAAATGTATTGGAGACACTGTTGATGGATAACAGTAAAGAAATTCAGGTCTGGTAGAAGTATGATATTTTCGTAGCACAGAGAAACATAATGAGAAATTGAGTCTGGCTGCTTTTTGTATTTCATTTGAAAGCTTAACTATTTTGCTATTACAGAACTCAGAAAGGTAGTCAACAAAACAATAAAAAATCTATATATATGTTTTTTTTACTTAAAAAAAAATCTATAATTTCCAATAAGTAATAATAATTTCCAATCTATAATTTTAAAAATCTATAATTTCCCAACTCTAAGCTCAAATTTCCGAAGTTCACATATGATGGGGGAGAACCCCCATAGAACCTCTGCACTGATGTGTAATATTACGCCAATTATATCAGGTCAAATTACACTATTATATAAGTTAAATTACTTCATAAAATTGGAGGTAGCATGTTGCCACTAATTTTATGGAGTAACGTTATATAATTTTTTTTACAATGATGCTTGGTACATGATTTCCCTCTCTCTTTTATTATTATTATTATTATTATTATTATTAAACCTTTTTCAGAAATCTTCGTTTTTCTATTCTTTTCTACTCTTTTCTTACTCTTTTTAAATAACTTTAAATTTCATTTTTTCTTTGGTGGTGCTTATTTTGAAATAACTATGATTAAAAATCTTCTAATTTTCTACTGCTAGATACCAAAATCTATGCTTGATACAAAATTTCTCTATTTTTTTTTTTTTTTATTCCACCTACATTGCCCCTTTTTATGAAATTTCCGTTTTTCTTTTCCTTGCTTTTCTCTTAACAAATATAGTTAATCTTGAGTTCTTTTAATTTTTGAAATTTATCCGCCTTATCTGATACTTTGCTGTGATAATAACGGGCCAGCTTTACTTCGGTAGTTTTGAAAACGGCCCAGATTTACTTTACTTTGTTGCTTAGTTACGGAAAGTTACAAATGCATGAATCCGACTTTTAAGTAAGGCATCGAATAGACTGCGTTTCTTTTCGTCGTAAAGTTTGATATGGTCAGGCACTCTCTTTCATGTTTGTTGACTTCTGCGGAATTCTAGATGACATAGAACTTCACAGGCTGTCGTTGACGTGGCTCCACTTCTTTCTTTTGTTGAGATTATCCTTTCTTTGCTTGATGAACACAGAACCATTGGAAAAGAAAGTGCAGGTATTAAGCAAGAGAAGGGGGGGGGGGGGGCACTGACGGGTCTGCAACCCGCTCGCAATTTAAAGAAAATATAAAGTTTAATTCCAGTAGTATATGTGAAATTTAATTGAAGTAGTTTAGAAGATTCTAATGAAACCTGCTAAGACGGAAACAAAAAATCGAAACGTAATCTGTATTAGACAGATTTATAGCTGTGAAAGTGCATCATTTACCAGAAATCATAAAAGTTCTATTACCACCAGGTATCCGTTTACATATATTTCATTTACGCACGTTTTATTATATTTTACATAAATGTATATGAATGTGTATAAATAATAAAATGTATATAATTATTTTACATAATAACACATATCATGTTTTATTATATAAAACATGATATATGGAAATTCAAATTGCATATTTTTTTTTCTTTAGGCAAAAAACACTAATAATATGTTTACTCTTGCTGTTTCTCCATTTTTTAAAATTTATTTTAATGGTTGGTACGTTACAGGCTTGTTATTCAGCTTGTTGCAGCTTGCGCTATCATGTTTTTTTTTTTTTTTTTTTTTTTTTTTAATAACATTTTAAAAATTTACAGAATTTTTTTTTTTTAATGTTTATGTAATTTTTTGCTAAAAATCAATTTATTTTATTTTAAAAACCTTAGAAGTATAACTGCATGTTATAATCGCAAACACACAAAAAATGTCTTTATCAACAACAATTTATGAAACAACAACAAAACAGACAACAATTCAGAAAATGCTACCAAATTTGACAGTTAAAGCCAACTTTCGTGAAGTGATCGTCTTGGAAAAGTGATCATCAAGGTGTGGTTAACTGCAATTCCAAACGTGTCCTATTTATGAAAAATGTAAAACGTTATTCAATTCTTAAGAGTACTGCGAATGTCATTCATGTATGCTTCAAAATGAGTCCGAAAATGTACGAAAGAGGGAGGTAATTTTAAATATAATTTAAACGCACATATCTTATTTTCGGGTAACCAGATTTTAATCCGACCATACTTGTGTTTCTATTTGATGATTTTTCTTTTCGTTGTGGACCAGGTTAACTTTCAATGATTCATGATCATATTGAGTTTTGATTTTTTCGAGTTTTGTTCAGACTGAACCAGTTTTTCAAAAATATTTTCAATTAAAAACTATATGTTTGAAAATTAATTATATGTGTTCATTTTAATACATAAAAAGATACAATTGATGACATAACTATTGACTACTTTTCCATAATTGTATTAAAATATGAATTAATTCATCTTTCATTCCTGGTTCGCGATCGATTCGATTCGATTCGGGTTGAAGTGTGTCAGATTTCAAGTTGACTTGAAGCAGAAGTTTTGGTTTTGTTCTGGTACAATCCTACTTGCGCAGGATTCAAATGTAGACCTTACAAGCAAACATTCTGTTATATTCTATTATTATGCTCTATCTTCGTTATTCATTATATTTGCTTTTCAGTAATTTACTATATTGTCACTAATGTTAAGTCATTTTCTTAAATAATTGCATCTATGAATTTTGAAAATTATTATTTTATTTATTTTTTTTCAACTGAAAATTTCCATTCTTTTATAAATATTTTTTATTATTATTATTTATAACAGCAACATAAAAGCAGCAAAAAAAAAGGGGGCTTAGAAAATCGACAGAAATGTATATTTTATTTAATTTTTATTTTGAATATGTGTATAATATTTATTTGCACCAGATTACGTGTTTCCAGAGATGATACAATGATGATTTTATGATAAATTTTCCATAGGCATAAAAATTTGAAAGTTAATGTGCTAATTCATTTTTTCATAGAGTGTCTCTGAAGTCTAGAATTTCTAAAAGCTTTAATAATTTTAAATACTAACTGAAAAAAGTTTTTTAAAAGATATTTCGCACTTTTTTCTTTAAACGCATAATTTTGTGCGGATATTTTTACATATTCTGTGATACAAAAAGAGGGGCAGCCACTATGAGAAATGTGGCAGATGCAATGTATTTGACGCCTGCTCTTATAGGGTCCGCACCTATAACGTGATCTAAATACCTTTGTTTATCTTTAGTAAAAAAAAAAATTCTTGCACTTTTTAAAATGGAGGCCAGCATTGTACAAAAGTGTTCAAAAGTAGGTTATATGCTTAAGCTTGTTTTAAAAAGGGAGGAAAAGTTCCCACTCGATAACCAGAAACATTCGTGAACTAATTTTTAAATAAATAAATAAATAAAAAAAAAGAAAGAAAGAAAGAAAGAAAAATAAATAGCAGACATCAGCTGTAAAAAAATTGGAATCAAATAACGTTTTCAGTTTTCGATAAATGAATTGCATCTTATGAGATTAATTTCTCACGGTAACGTTGTGACATTAACATTTCTCATTGCATCTTATGTGATTTATTTTTCATTTTACTTTTCTCTGTAAGAGCTTCTGAAAATTTGTTTCAAAATATCATCTTTTCGTATTTAAAACAAAAATATTCTTTGCATTTATCGAAATATAGAAATCTCGACTCAATTTCCCATTTTTTGAATAAGAGTGCTTGCCAAATTCGTGTACGTATCTAAGATTAAATTTGACTTCTTGAGTGTGTGAGAAAGTTCTCACTATGAATATGATACTGATTTGAGGTAGTTGAATAGAACGCTGATTAGTGTAACAAATACTTTCATCTATGTATCCAATTATTTTTAATTTGTATTAAATTAAATTAAAAAAAATAATTGTAAATTTTAAAAACAAGAAATGGGAAAAAAATCCATTTTCTTTATTTGCATGTTCTTAAATTTAGGAATTTTTCAGTGTAATTTGGAATTTGAATAAGTTTAAAGAAACTGTCTATATTGCGCGCATTGAATTTCACTCAATTTCCTTAAAACATTTATGAATCCAATATTTTTGTGTGTACTCTTTATGGATATAATTTTTTTAAAATGAAATACGAAATATTAATTTTATTGAGAATACATTTTTATTATTTGAACAATTCACACGCACATATTGAAAGAAATTATAAAAATATTTTTACTCTGATTATAAGTGTATAAGATCCTCGATAAACTTCTATATGTATGTTTTTTTAAAATCAAACCTTCATAATTAATAGTTCAAGTTCTAGTTATCAGTTTTCCATTTTCTATTAGTTCTCGAGTTCCTTACTCTCTGTTTTGAATTGAAATTTTAAAGTATATAACAAGACATATAAAAATATTTTTTTTATGAGCATACAATTTTATAAATCTACATTTTGGTAAGCAGATCAAGTTTTTATTTCATTATAAATGATGCTATTTATTTTATAAGAATATACCAAAAATCAAATTGCATATATATGCAATTAGAGAAGCAAAAATCTGATATCCGCAGCAGATTTTCTAAAAAGGTTACAGCAAAGAGGGAAAATCCCCTACATGCGCTAATTATGCATTTTTTCATGACCTTTTGATGAAATTCGTATATTTCTGCGACCCTTTCACAAAATTCGAGTTTTTTCGCGATACTTTGTCGAAATTCGCTTTTTTTTCTTCTTGTGAAGAAATTCAGGTTTTTTGCGATGTTTTGATGTAATTCGCGTTTTTTTCGCGATCCTTTGACGAAATTTGAGGGATTTTCTGCGATCTTTTAACGAAATTAGTTTTCTTTTTTGCGATGCATTGATGAAATTAGTTTCTTCTTTCGGGATTTTTTGACAAAATCCGCGTTCCTTCCCCTGATCCCTAGGCGAAATTGGTGAAATTTGCATTTTTTCCGCGATTCCTTGACGAAATTTGCATTTACTTGCAATATTTTTGCTACATTCATATTTTTCCCCGATCCTTTGACCAAATTGACGATTTTTTCTGCGAACGATTGAAGAAATTGAGTTTTTGGCGACCGGTTGTCGAAATTGGCGATATTGTTGCGTTACATTTTTAATGTCAGAGTTTTGGGAACCGAAAGCCTTAAATTTTCGAAAAATTGGGAATAGAATCACCTCTATAATTAGACGGTGATAAGATTTTTTTTTAAATAATTTTTCTTGTGTGTTCTTGAAAAAAAAAAAGGTTTAAACTGTATTTTGTTTCTTATAATGCAAAATTTATCAAAATATCACACATTCACAATTTTTTATATGTACTCCTGTGTGACAAATTGAAAAAAAAGAAATACTGCTTTTCTAATATTCCCCACTACCATGATTGCTTACTTTATACATATTTTTTGTAACATGTATCCTGCTCAGATTAATCTTCTGACCCTACATAGTTCAATATTAATATTACACTTAATTTATATCCACGTTAAAAGAATTATGTGATTACAGTACACAATTTTGATGTAATTTGTATGTATTTTGTTGTACATGTGTATATATTAAATAAATTATTTTTCACTTTGTATTCCTGAATTTTTTTCACACATAAACGTTATTACTTTTATGCGGTTCTTTCGCAGTTTAGCAACTGGAATTTTCAGATTAAGGCGGCAGTGGACGTTCAAAAACATTTTCTACAGTTTTTGCTCAATCGTTTTGAAATTTAATACACAGATAATTTGTGCAATAATTAAGAAAATTTCTTAATTTCATTAAAAAATATTAATATGCAAATGAGTAATTAATTAATAATATGCTAATTAGTGATACAAATTAAAAATGCTCCATGCGCATTAAATTTTGTTTCAGAAACTTGTAATTTTTTTTTTTTTTTTTTTTTTGTGATAGCTTTATGATATTACATCAAAAATTGGTATACATTTTAAAATTATACTAAGTAATTTGGCAGAAAATAATTATAAACATATAATACTGTTCATTTCGGATAAAATTCAGTGATAAAATATTACTTTTTTTTTACACATATTAACAGCAAGTTTTGTAATAAAGTATATCAAAAGCAATATTAACAAGTATTATAAAAATTAGTATAAAATTAAGACGAATGGAGCATTTTGAACTTACTCAGTCGGCGAAAATTCTCATTTTGAGAAAACTGGATTTAAAGTTTTATTTTAAGTGCAGATTAACGATTGTTTATGTTAGAAAAACAGCTGTATCTCTGCAAAAAAAATTATCAGATTTGATTTTTTTTTTTTTTTTTTTGAAAGTAGAAGATTGCCGGAACATTTTTTCGAAAAAACAAAAAGTGATTTTTTTAATGTTTTTTGCGATTTTGAACGTCCACTGTCGCTTTAAGAAGCCACTTACACCTTAAAAATCTCTGAAATCGACACCTATTCTAATATCCAAATAATATAATTTACTTACATCTAAACCACAAACACCTTAATTTGATGGATAAAGACTTATGGAAATGAAAACATGCGTCATCTAATTTAGAAATATAATTTCTCCACATTTTGTTTCCGAAAACAGTTTTTATTACCGAATTAAAATTAAAAAAAAAAAAATTAGAAATAAAAAGGATGAAAAGTTTTATGTATAAAAAAATACATTCTTATGAAATAGTAATTTAATTTTAATTAATTTACGATTATGCGTTGAAAAATAAAATTTTAAATTCTAAAATAAGAAATTAAATAATATTTATTTTTTTCTTTCTAGTTGCCTTATCTTAAAAAAGTGACAAAAAAAATATGTCTTTTTGAAAAAAATTCGTTTGTTTGCGCTTTCTACCAAGTGTAAAAAATCGGTACATTTTTGATAATCGAATTCGATGTCAAATTAATACGGAAATTTTTGGGAAAAACATGAAATACATTAAAAGAATAGGCGCAATTTTCAAGATGAACATTTTATGCTTATAAAAGGAAAACTATTTTTAATTTCTAGTTATAAATGTTATAAATTGATGATGGATAAAATATATAATGTGAACTTAAAAAAGCCCACAGTCTTACTTAAAAGGCGACTAAAGTGATGAAAATGTTTTTACAAGTTTAAAATATACATTTTATTTAAAACTTCTTAGTACTTTTAAGCTTTCCAAGCTCATCATCAGAGAATATCTTAATAACTAAATGTTGTTTATTTATACAAATACGTCACTTTGTTTTGAAGATGAGAAAACCAATAATTACCAGAGTTGAAAGTAGAAGTAGCAGCAGCAAAGGAAATATATTTTATTATTAATTACAGTTCAATTTATTTTATGGCCTCACTCTGTTCTCATACGTCACTTTTCGTTGGTAGAAGAAAATATTTAACTGCCGTATTTTAAATTTTAATACGTAACTTTGCTCCAGTTTTCAGTATTTATTTTCAGGATATTGAAGCATAAACTGGGGATATTGTACGATAGGGCGTCGTTATATACTTGATTGTTTTTACACAGATTTTCTATGGATTCTCTTATAGTGGATGCGTAATAATTGGATGTTGGGAAAATGATTTTTGCATGATCAAAATCTATTGCGATATTCTGATAGAAACTTAAACGAGAGTGAGTTGTGGGTTGACGACAAAATTTTATCTCTGCTTTATGTTCTTTTATTCTTTCTTTGATTTTTCTTTTGTGTCATTCCGTCAATCATTTAAGTTTCAATCAGAATATTGCAATAGATTTTGATCATGCAAAAATCATATTCCCAACATCCAGTTATTACGCATGCACTATAAGAGAATCTATAGAAATCCTGTGTAAAATCAATCAAGCATGTAACGACGCCCTATCGTACAACATACCCAGTTTATGGTTCAATATCCTGAAAATAAATCTTGAAAACTTGAGAAAGTGACGTATTAAAATTTAAAGTACGGCAGTTAAATATTTATAGTTATATAAATAAAAAGTAATAAAATTGTTTGTATGTGTATGTATATAATATAAAATTATTTAAAATACCTTAAAAATCAAATTAGAATTCCAAAATGTTTTCGACCAAATTCAGACGATCATCGGAAGTGTTCATTTCATCGTCAGCGTAGAAATAAACTTTTATATTTTAATGTTTGCGCTTGCACTAAATCTTAAAATTAGTCTTTTTTTCAGTAAATTTCGTCGCTATCCCTTTTTTCTTGAATGTTCTAAGCGCAAAATTTTTCCTCTGAATGCTTTGAAATGTTCTATAGCTGTTTGCTATTATGCTTGAATTTTTAAAACTAAATACAGATCAAAAGTTAAAGGTAGTTAATTGCAGCAATATGAGCGAAAATTCTGAGAATTTCATAAAATTTAGAAAGTTTTTTTTTCTTACTTTTATATTCAAATATATAAAATTCGAGGCAGCGTTTTATTTGTATATATAAAGCAAACTTGAATAAAAATATTGGGGGTTTTGAATTGATCTGGAATGCTCATGCTGTATTTTGAAAAGTTCTTCTAACACTTAAAACATCCCGGAAAATTCCTTATTTTTCTCAAAAAAAAAAAAAAAAAAAAAAAAAAAAAGTATTTAGTATTTCTTGTGTGATAAATATATACCATAATGCATATAGTGTGCCCTTGATTAGTATTTAAAGTGAAAAAAAAAGTAAAATAAAAAAAATGAGTTGTATGTTCCTTGTCGCCTTAAGTGATTAAATTAAAAAAAAAAAAAAAAAAAAAAAAATCCGCGTAAATTTAATTTCAAATAGCATGTTTCACAAAGAAACAAAAGGGTAGAAAAGAGAACGTAAAAAAGCTATAACTGCTTATCAAAATGGCTTTCTCAAAAACGAGAAACTTTCTGACACATTATCTGGCTCATTTATAAACGCAGAGGCAAAACTGGAAAGACTAGCTATTGAAGCAATTTGGAATCGAAATGAGTTTACTATTTTTTGACAAATAAATTACTTATCGAGCTATAAGCGATTTTTGTCTAGTGATGAAAAGTCTTTACCCTTTCTCGCGCTTCCGCGTCGGTAATTTGGTTTAAAAGCCGGCATTGAGAGAATTTTTAAGAAAGGTCTTTTGCTTTTAACAAAAAAAAAAAAAAGGAAAAGTCTTCCGGTTACACGGTTTCTGAATAAGAACACAGGGTAATTTCATGGTTTTCTGAACATAAATGAATTCAGAAATGTGTCAGAAAGTACCTTCCTTTTATGCGAGAGCAGTGTTCAGCTATACTGCAGAATGTTTCTCAGAGAAAAGAGGGTGTATCTAACAATTATAGTTGTTATAGGGGGCAAACAAAAGAATTGAGATACATTAGAGTCTATAGCAGAAATTTATTTGAAGTGCATTTTGATGGTGTTTTTCTCGGACAAATTCAACGAAATTTATGTAATGTTAAGCATTGCATGAAAGTACAGAGTATTTCGAAAAACTGAAGTTGGATAAATGTAAATTATAAAAGTAGTTGGGAAGTGTTTAATAATCTATACAACCGGCATGATTTATCTTTATCATTGTGGTCACATGTGCTATCTGTAGGAATGAACCTCAGATGGAAAACCAGCAATAATATTTCTTTCTAACTATATATAGTTTCTAACATAGTTTCTTACTATATCGTAGTAAGAAACAATGTTAGAAACTATATCGTAGTTTCTGACTATAACATTTATTCGAACCATAACTGTCTATAACATTTTAAAATGGAAGCAAAATGATTAAATTTTTTTTAACTTTATAAATTTTCAATATATATTTTTTTATGTATATATGAAGACGTGAGTTTCAAACCTCGCCCTGTCCAGATAATCTAATTTTGGGAAATCGCATAAAACCCGTTGGTTTTCATTGTAAACCAATATTTTACAATGGCAGACATACACGTTAAAACTAGGGTTTTTTAGGTGCGTTCGTAATTATATAAATACGTAGCACCTATAGTCGTCGTTCAGTCCGTCCGTCCGTCCGTCCGTCTGTCCGTCCGTCCGTCTGTCCGCATGTAACAGAGCAAAAACTACCCAACCGAATGGTCTGAAATTTCAAATATATGATTGTTGCAAAATTTTGTCGAGCCATTTCAAATTTTATGAAAATCGGATGTATAGTTTAATTACAGGGACAGTCAAAAGTTTTTCTTTACATTACGGCCAATGGGAAAAATTATTGAAAGTGCATTTTAATGATATTAGAGCCTTCCGAATGATCTGAAATTTTAAAGATATAACTGTTGCAAAATTTTGTCCAGCCATTTCAAATTTTAGGAAAATCGGATGTATAGTTTAATTACAGGGACAGTCAAAAGTTTTTCTTTACATTACGGCCAATGGGAAAAATTATTGCAAGTGCATTTTAATGATATTACAGCCTTCCGAATGATCTGAAATTTCAAATATATGATTGTTGCAAAATTTTGTCGAGCCATTTCAAATTTTAGGAAAATCGGATGTATAGTTTAATTACAGGGACAGTCAAAAGTTTTTCTTTACATTACGGCCAATGGGAAAAATTATTGCAAGTGCATTTTAATGAGATTAGAGCCTTCCGAATGATCTGAAATTTTAAAGATATAACTGTTGCAAAATTTTGTCGAGCCATTTCAAATTTTAGGAAAATCGGATGCATAGTTTAATTACAGGGACAGTCAAAAGTTTTTCTTTACATTACGGCCAATGGGAAAAATTATTGCAAGTGCATTTTAATGATATTACAGCCTTCCGAATGATCTGAAATTTCAAATATATGATTGTTGCAAAATTT
The DNA here is from genome assembly GCA_963932465.1 of Maratus speciosus. Lineage (NCBI taxonomy): Eukaryota > Metazoa > Arthropoda > Arachnida > Araneae > Salticidae > Maratus > Maratus speciosus. The sequence continues at coordinate 434,788,052 of OZ010790.1, read as the reverse complement.
TGTCGAGCCATTTCAAATTTTAGGAAAATCGGATGTATAGTTTAATTACAGGGACAGTCGAAAGTGTTCCGTTACATTACGGGGAATGGGAAAAATTATTGCAAGTGCATTTTAATGATATTACAGCCTTCCGAATGGTCTGAAATTTTAAAGATATAATTGTTGCAAAGTTTTGTTGAGCTATTTCAAATTTTAGGAAAATCGGATGTATAGTTTAATTACAGATACAGTCAAAAGTGTTCCGTTACATTACGGGGAATGGGAAAAAATTATTGGAAGTGCATTTTAATGATGTATCAGACTATGCGCTTTATGAAGTGCAAAAAAGTATACATTCAGTACAATATGGGGTGCAAAAAATAATTATAAAACTAGTTATAGTACGAACGCACCTCATTTGCCACGTTTGACGAGCAATTTCCAACTTGTTTCAGATTATAGTGTTTTTTTATGCAGGTTCACCTATAGAATAGATTCATAAAGAACACTCGATATTTTAAAGTTTGGATAAGGTGAGTTATGAAACTCACGTCCTCGTATATAATTACATAATTCTTGAGTTACATTTTAAATGTCTTTCACAGATTTCTAGATAAATAAGGCCTTCGCGGCAACAATAAAATCTATACGTAGAAGGGGACATATATGCAGAATATCCAACTCTCGACGAGCGTAAAAATGTTCTAGCAATGTATATGTGTCCCCTCGACTGTGACATCAAAATGACGTATGGGGGCATATATACAGGGGTCGGATATACAACCCGCTCGCCAAAAGTAAAAGTCCTAGCATTGGATATCTGCCCCCTTGATATGTGTCCCTTTCTGCTGTGACGTTAAAATGACGTATGGGGGCATATATACAGGGGTCGGTTGTCCAACTCTCTCGCCAAAAGTAAAAGTCCTAGCATTGGATATCTGCCCCCTTGATATGTGTCCCCTTTGCTATGACGTCAAAATGACGTATGGGGGCATATATACAGGGGTCGGATATACACCCTTCGACGAAAGGAAAATTCTGTAGGACTGGATATGTGTCCCCTTCAGCTGTGACGTCAAAATGACGTATGGGGGCATATATACAGGGGGTGGATATACAGCTCTTGAGAAAAATAAAATGCTCTGTATTGGATATGTGCCCCCTTCTGATATGGGGGCATATATACAGGGGTCGGATATACAATCCTCGAATAAAGTGAAATGGTGTAGCACTGGATATGTGTCCCCTTCTACTGTAACGTCAAAATGACGTATGGGGGCAGATATACAAGGGGTAGATATCAGGCACCTCACTGAAACCTATCTTAATCAAGCACTTTCATCCGGCTGCCAAACAGAATGAAAAGGAAACCGAACAGCTTGAGTTCTGACTAATATAGGTAACAGGTCAATCGGTCCAGACTTCCAGTTTTTTGATCCCTTAACCTCAAAGAACCATGACTTTTCTTTTTTATTGATACTTTCAAGAACCCTCGTCATAGGAACAACGACCTTGACTCCATGATCTCAAGACCTGGTGCACCAGTTCTTTCGAGTTTGGATGAGCCACTTACCCCTCCCTCCCCTTTCTTTCTGCATCCATTCCACCATCATAAGATGACCTAATAGGCAATTTGGTTTCGGGCAGTTTTATTTTCTCCGTGGCTTTTTTTGTGGCAACAAATCAAGCTGGTGTCTGATTTTGATACATGAGCTAGTTGTCTCTGATTTTGGTGGGAAAGTGGCTGCACTTTCTGAATGAAGGGCGTCTGCCATTCATTCTGCTTTTTAAACCTGTTCTTTACATAATGATTTTGTTGTTTCAAACGAATTATTTAATTTGTATGTAACTGGAAAAGAAGTATTTCTTCCCACATAAAATATAGAGTCTTATTTCGGGCATAGGATGCCAAGCATCAGGTCAAGGTTAGCATGCAATTGTTGCATTTCGATTGTTACACAATTGGAGATGCAATTAATATAATCATTCGCAGTAATTCATTTTTTATTAAAATTCATCCTTCTGAAACTGATTCAATCACGTTATATGTTTTTATATTATTAAAACGCTCATCTCTGTTAACACGTCATCTGTTCGCATTCCCCACAGCACTTCTCCACACCATATATATACAGGGTAAGTCAAAATGAATGTGCCAATTTCAAAAGTTTACAACGCAAAATGTAATCAATGTATTTATTCAAAATATACACACTGTAAAAGGTAATATATACAAGTTACGAATAGTAGTTTGTAATTTTATATCCACAAATTGATGGCTCTATTCTAATACCATGGCCACCACGATCCCCAGATCTCACCTCATGCGATTTATTTATTATTTTGTAATCAATGTATTTATTCAAAATATACACACTGTAAAAGGTAATATATACAAGTTACGAATAGTAGTTTGTAATTTTATATCCACAAATTGATGGCTCTATTCTAATACCATGGCCACCACGATCCCCAGATCTCACCTCATGCGATTTATTTATTATTTTGTAATCAATGTATTTATTCAAAATATACACACTGTAAAAGGTAATATATACAAGTTACGAATAGTAGTTTGTAATTTTATATCCACAAATTGATGGCTCTATTCTAATACCATGGCCACCACAATCCCCAGATCTCACCTCATGCGATTTATTTATTATTTTGTAATCAATGTATTTATTCAAAATATACACACTGTAAAAGGTAATATATACAAGTTACGAATAGTAGTTTGTAATTTTATATCCACAAATTGATGGCTCTATTCTAATACCATGGCCACCACGATCCCCAGATCTCACCTCATGCGATTTATTTATTATTTTGTAATCAATGTATTTATTCAAAATATACACACTGTAAAAGGTAATATATACAAGTTACGAATAGTAGTTTGTAATTTTATATCCACAAATTGATGGCTCTATTCTAATACCATGGCCACCACGATCCCCAGATCTCACCTCATGCGATTTATTTATTATTTTGTAATCAATGTATTTATTCAAAATATACACACTGTAAAAGGTAATATATACAAGTTACGAATAGTAGTTTGTAATTTTATATCCACAAATTGATGGCTCTATTCTAATACCATGGCCACCACGATCCCCAGATCTCACCTCATGCGATTTATTTATTATTTTGTAATCAATGTATTTATTCAAAATATACACACTGTAAAAGGTAATATATACAAGTTACGAATAGTAGTTTGTAATTTTATATCCACAAATTGATGGCTCTATTCTAATACCATGGCCACCACAATCCCCAGATCTCACCTCATGCGATTTATTTATTATTTTTTATTTATTTTATTTTATTTTATTTTATTTTATTTTATTTATTTATTTATTTATTTTATTTATTTATTTATTTATTTATTTATTTATTTATTTTTATTTTTATTTTTATTTTTATTTTTTTGGGGAGGGGGGGGGTCGTAAAGGATCGCCTGTATGTGCCTCCAGGTCCAACGACCATGATTGATTTGAAAGCCGGTATCTCAGCTGCTGTCGCCAGCATGGTTACAGACATGCTGCACACGATTTGGCAAGAATTATATTACAGACTTGATATATGCCGTATAATAAAAGTAGCGCATATTGAACACTTGTGAGACATACGGGAGACTAGGGACGGTTGACCATACGGGAGGCTTGACCCACCGATCAATTTTCATATTTAAAAGAATTTCAGAGTTTTATCAATAGGTGTCAACCAAAGCTACTGGAATGCTCAAACAGAAGTCTTCGTTTTTTAGAGATAATCGAAATAGGTGTGGAAAAAATCAATTGTGAGGCGTTTGCAACCTAAAAGCTGTGTTTTTTAGAAATATTTTGTAAGCTTTTTTCAAATAAATTGTATCATAGAAATTTAAGTAAGTAGGTTTAAAGTAATGCAGAAATATCGAGCTTTCATTCCAGGCATAAAGACTGTACAGTACGTAAGGCTTAACATAACAATGTGGTATTCTTTAGAAAAGGTCTATGTAGAGAGGCTTGACCCAGTCAATGTGAGGGAGGGTTGACAAGATGATCAAGGCTCCCTTAATGAAGTGGTTTTGGAAATATTTTTATTATACGCGGTGAATAATGAAAAGTTAATGGCATATACATAAAATAATGTAAATTTATTCTTTAAAGCTTCAGTAAAATGGTGTTATGGAAAAGAAAATGTTTAAAATTGACTATAGGAAAATGTGAAAAATTGCTAGAAAATGGGAAAGTTGATAGGAACTTTTTACCATTTAAATATTGCTTAAAATAGGTAAATAGAAACTGTGGGAAAGACTAGTAAGGACTAGAAAGGGTGAAAGCAGCAGTCTTAACACTTTGAGGGCCAGTGGTATGTTTATAAAAGCACTTAATTTTAATTCCGAACCATCACAATGGCACCAGAATTTTGCTAAAATCTTTTCCATTTAATATGTATGTGAAATATAGCCTTTTTCTTTTTTTCCAAATGAATTTGTTCTTACATTCCGGTGCCAGTCATTTATTTCAACATTTTAGTACTGAAAATACTTTTCCTCTTAAAGGTTTAAATCATGTTAATGATAAGTTACGTGCTCATGCGGTTTCAAAAGAACATAGCATCGATCGAAAAACTTTAGGAAGGTATGTAGAAAAATTTCACCAGGGTGAATACAATTAGATGAAGCCAAACTATGTGACAACTAGAGTTGTCAGATTGAGTGTCACAAAAAATAGAACAAGGAGATAAAAAAAGCTGGATAGTGGCAACTAAATCCGGACGTAATAACATGAAACACTATGAAAACGGAACCTGTCCTATCAGAATACTGCCTTAAATGTTAAAATTTCATTTTCCCTGCAGTACAATTATACCTGTTCAGACAAAATACTGTTTAAAACAAAATTTTTCTCCTCTGACTTGCATATGCGTCTTAACAGGTTTGTTTAACGCTAGAACAGCCGGAAATTTTACCTAAGTGTTATACAAATGTTTTTCACCAGAATTTTTATCTAAAACTGTTTAACTTATTTCTCCGTGGTACATATTAGACTTACTTCTCCGGTGTGCACATTTGACTTATTTTAGAAAAAAAGTCTGGCTCGAATCGAAATATTTTAATTTTTTACCGGTCAAAATGACCACTATGGCGGTTCTAGTGTTAAGCTTCATATTAAAAAAAATATTTTTTATAATAATTAAAGCATGTAGAATAAAGTTATTTTGCTTTTTTTAAACTGATTATATTTCTCTTCACAAATAGTGCAAAATAAAACAAAGTGGGTCAAGTCTCCCATATGTGGGGAGCTTTGACCCATTATTTTTTCATGAATAAAATCAATCATTTTTCAAATTTCTTATATGTTACACTTATGTAGCAATTTTATTTTGATAACTGATTGTATAACGAATAAAATGATATATAAAACTTTATTCTACTTCAATATTTCAAAAATAAAAAATCATTTTGTAAAAAAGTGTATCAACCCTCCCTAGTCTCCCCTACATTCAAAACTTGATTATGATACTTCTACATGTAAGTATATTTTAAATAACTACATTGTTTACATTTTACATAGTAAGCTTTTGAAATTGGGACATTTATTTTGACCTCCCTGTATATATTAGAAATGAGTTCGGGCTCTTTTTTTCGAAGGCTGGGCCCGAAAACTTTTTGTGTCGTCAGAACCCGATTTTGATATCAAAAGTACGCCTTAGAAAATTTTTAATAACAATTTAAAATTGTTTAAAGATTAATTTTCTCATTTAAAAATACCTTCCTAGATAGAAATAACAATCTTACATACTCTCCAATGACGAAGTTTCTTGATTTTCATGTCTGAACATCCTTTTAAACTAGCAATTATTTTATTTGTACCTAACCGCTGTCAAATATGTACAAAAATCACATTTATTATTTTTTATGTATCTCTGTACAACTAGAAAGATGTGAGTTTCCTGTTCAGTTAAAATCACGACTGCTTTCCGAAATTCTGAAAAACAATTCAAACAAAAAGAGGGAATAGATGAGGTATATCCTATGGCTTCCTTATGGTACTAACACTGACCGTGCCAAGCCTTCATAAATCAGATAGATTATTTCTCTTTACTTCCCATTAATAACAATTCGATTCCCTTTCAAACTGATTTTTTAGAGTATTGTAAAACTCTTTAAGAAACTCAGACTACATTGTTTTTTGTCAAATTCTTGTCTCTTAAGTTTTTTTCCCCCGTTTTCAAATCATAAATAAATATAATTTTCACTTTGAGCACGTATTGCCTGTCTCATCCGTAATATATATAACTATTATAAAATTACACATAAAAAAATACTTACATATACGAATTGAAAATCAAAAATGAAGTAACATATAATAGCTTTGAAATCAAAATACAACAGACAAAGTTCTTCCCACAAAATCTGACCAAATCTCTAATTAAAGATGGCAAGTAATTAATTTATATAAAGAATTTCTTTTAATCAAAAACTAGCTAACAAATTCTAACAACAAAATTACAAAAACTCCAATTACGAGATCTCTTGTAGTAATATTTTACATAACAGTTACTTGAAAAAAAAAAAAAAAATACAGAACATCATTAACTAAATGAAATCTACTGTGAAAATAAATGTATTTACATATATATATATATATATATATAAAGACCCTTGAAATAAAATCTACCAATTTTAAAATATAATATAAAACTATCATTTTAACTAAATTTACCCTAAGCAGAATATAAGTCTAACATAACAATCGTTGTATAAAATAGCATAGATTAGTTATTAAATGAACTTGAAAGTAGATGTCATAAATATGCACTTTGAATTTACAAAGGATGGGAAATTTGCAGTATGTATATATATACAGTAAACTTCCAATTATCCATCCTTCTATCCAGCCAGCTTCGGTTAACCGCCAACCCCTTTCCTATTTTATTTATTTATTTATTTATTTTTTTATAAATCTGAAGCGAACAACGAAAATTCAAATGCACATAAGATCAAGCGAGACGCCACTATTTTGAGTCTGACGTCAGGAACAGCAGCTAGACAATATTTCTACGTATGAAATCACAGCACAGACTGGCTTTATTGTGACAAGAGTGATATTGATTATGAAGAATTAACCGATAACGAAATTTTATTCAAAATGTTTTGAATCCAGAGAAACCTGAAGCGGATGAATATGATGAATCGGGGAGTGATCATCAAAGAGTTAGTCATGTAAACTATTCTCCCTAAATGCGTTAATTGGTTTGCGATGCAAGAGGAAGCAGATGCAAACCAAGTACTTTTATTACGTAAAATTCGTAATCTTGCTGCAGTAAAAGCACAAGCAAAACGCAAACAAAGAAGCAAATATATTTGGATGAAAACAGGTATTACATATTTATTCAGTAAAATTCTAAATTTATCTGATAAATAGATTTCTTATTATCAGGTATACTTTTTATAAACGAAAGTACACAATAAATAATAAAAAAAATCTTTTAATTATTCTAATTTATAAATTAACATATAGAAATGCAATTTTAGTAACGGTCTTGTATACTGTCTTTCGATTACCTGTCTATTTCGATTATACGCCATATCATCGGTCCCGAAATTGACGGATAATCGGGAATTTACTGTATATGGAATAGATGTTGTGTGCAGGATAAAATCTCGCGAAAATGAAAGCTTAGACTCATTTATCCGAATGGCCTTTAAGGATCATTGACTTACTGAAAAAACTGTAGTAAACACATCTAATAATTTAAATTTATATGGGTGGAGTATTTCCTAATCTGTCACATTATTTGCCGTTCTTAATGTTTGATGAATGCTTAACTCGATTTTCAACCGTGACCGTGCATGAAGAAATTAGTCTGCTGAGACTAATAAGTAGGGAAAAATTGTTTGAAAGACAATTGGCGAATTACTGAAAAATAATGCACCAGTAATTACGCTGTATGGGAACGGGGTATTTAATGATTATTTAGTGTTTTACTGAAACATATAAAAATAATAATAAAAAAATAAATAAAAATAAAGTTATTCTATAGAAGAATAATTTCCAGTATGCTTTAATTTAGTTCCTCAATTGAATACATCTTAAATGAGAGAAAGGGTGATTTATAAAAATGTAATCATTCTTTTCCCCTTGAATTAACATTCATATATAAATTTAGGCTATACTGAGCGGAACATTCTCAAAAAGTAGTAGTTTTAACTTTTAGTAAATTATACGTATTTCAACAGAAAACTCTGCATAATTTTCCACGAAGAAATTTCCTCTTTTCCACTTCAATATTTATTTGTAATTTAAATAGGGTGGAATAAAACTTGTTCTTAAATTTTAATTAAATTAATGCGTGTTCTGACACAAGATTCTGCATAATTTTCTCACGAACCCTTATTACTAAAATATTCACAGAAAAATAGAAAATAAATAGATTATGCAATTCGAAAGTGTTGTATATATACAGATTCTCCTTATTAATTTCCAGTATTGGAAGTAGATTTTATCAGAAGCACACATCGTGTTTCTTTTTTCTTTCGTATTTGGGAGAAGAAAAAAAAAGTCTGTGATTTTTTTTTTTTTTTTTTTTTTTTATTATTATTTTTTTTTTTTTTTTTTTTTTTTTTATTATTATTTTTTTTTTTTAAACTTTTAACAACAACTAGAAAAAAAAATTTCAATTAAAAATGCACAAAATTAATTCATTTTCTTTTCCGAATTCATTCTGTCAAAAATAGGTGTTACGGGTTGAAAAATGAAAGTTATAAGCGACCCCCAAAGTATAATTTATGCATATAATTTAATAATAGACATTATTCTCAGGCGACTGCTATCTATATTTTTATCTATATATTTACGAAAGTTACTAAGTCTTACTTATTTGTTCATAACAGTATTACTTATTTGTTCATAACTTGACAACATATGGTTATATGTGTACGGGAAATTGTTTTGGAAACTTTTCGACTGCATTGATTGCAACAGAATTTTTTAAAAAATCGTGCGCTTCTAAAGATTAATTATTAAATTTTTTAATCTATAATTACTAATTAATACTTCTAAAGCAATTTAATCTAAATATGCCAAAAATATGCATGGGCACTATTTTTCGGCTTTACAAAGTATAACAATAAAAGACAATGAAATACTTATATTACTCCTAGAATTATTTCAAAATAACCGAATTTTCTCTTTACCAGTGATTTGCATACTTTCCAGTGATTTATGTCTCACTAATTGATCATTCGGAAGGAATATTTTTTTTTCTTTTTAGACAACTTATATATTGAATAAAATTATGGTACCGCTGTTGAACTTTCTTAAAGATGGGTACAATTTCAATATGTGGCGACACTTCATAAAAAATAAACACATGCAATGATAAATGGCTTTCTACGAATTAAATGGATATCTTTTTTTTTTCTTTACTTGCAGTAGTTAGAAATTTAAACTGAAGTTCTATTTATTTTTGTTTTTATTTTTATTTTATTTACAAGCGTCTTAAAAAAAGAAAGATGATGTGTCAAGCTTAGATTATGAAACACTTTCCAACACATTTAGAATAATGTAACAAAACTTTATGTTTAATAAGTTGAAATAGGGTGTCTAATTGAACCATTTAGAAATGCAAAACATATTCGAAAACCCAATTTCAGCAATTGCCATCTACAGTCAGAAAATTACCTGAATTCTTTGAGCATCCCTGTATATGATATATATATTTGTATCTATAAACTACATGCATGCAAAAATGTAGTTCAGTTAGGAAATACATATTCCCCTTCTTCAATTTCCGCTAATAAGCAGTACGTGAATTTTTTTGTTCAGCCCTGTATACGAGGTATAGAATTTATATAAAACGAGTAAAATAAAAAAAAAAAATAGTTAAATTTAAAAGCGCATACCGAAATTGAAAACGCACGTCCAGCAATTGTTGCTCAAAGACAGTACTATGACTGATTTCTTTTGTGTGTGCCTGTAAATGAACGACAAATGCTATGAACGCCCTATTTTATAGTAATAATCTTATAGTGAAATTCAATAATTTATATAAATTTCAATACATTTGAAATAGCGTGATGTCATTAAAGTACACTGAAACGATTTTTCCCCAATGACCATAATGTAACGGAATTATTTTGAGCGCCCCTGTAAATAAACTATTAATGCTACACGCTTCATATTCAATACTGAACATGCCATGGTAAACATCATTAACATATATCAATTGAATGAAAATCCGAGTCGATTTACGCGCGCTAGAACATGGACAGATAGACAAATCGAATTCATAAACACTTTTCAACTTTGTTGGAAAGTGTTAAAAAAAAGAAGTGGCTTATGTTTTTGGTCTGTATTAGAGACGAATTCGGGCTCTTTTGTTTTTCTTTTGAGGAGCCGGAACCCAATGCCGAAAACACACGGTAGAAAATCCTTAATAACATTTAAAAATTGTTTCCAGATTGATTGTCTCATTTAAAAATCTCTTTTTACATAGAAAAATGTATTACTCCTAAATACTGCCTCATGACAACCCTTCGTGATTTTCCTGTCATCTGTTTAAAATAGCAAATTTGTTATTTATACTCAACCACTGACAGAAATCTTCAAAAGTCAATCTTCAAAGTTTTCATTTTTTTTTTTAAATTTCATTGCACAACAGAATCAGATGGAATATTTCTCCTTATAAATGACTCCAATTAAAAACGATTCAATTCCGTTTCAAACTGATTTTTAAAGGATTGTATAATAGTTTAAGAGACTTGGACTACATGCTTGTTTCTCAAATAAAATTTTTATTTTTTCGATTTTTCAATTTGTGAAATAAATTAAATTGTCACTTTGAGCCGAGCCCGATGACTAGTATAAAAATCAATCACGAGCCCGTGTCACAAACGGTCTCGGGCTCGGGCTCGGGCTGAGTCAGTTTCATCTCTAGTATGTAGGTATGTTCGCAATTTTACGAACAATCATTGACTAAATTTAAATGTATCTTTGTATACTACAATTGGAGTGCAACTTAGAAGGTTTTATGTCAGAAATAATGATATATTATGTATAGTTTTCTTTACAGAGACGCGTAAAAAAAGTTTAATACGTGATTGTCTACTGCGTGTCAGATATGATCTATGCTGACAGCTAAAGCGGCTTTTTTTTAAGACTGTGAAGAAATAAAAGTATTAAAATTTGATTGGGTAAGAGGATTTTTCACAAATTTGGCGAGCTATGTTTGTTGACGTGGCTCACTTGTTGAATCGAACTTGTCTAGGTCAAGTTCAGAAATGTAGGTTCCTGTAGTGCATTAAAAATTCCAATTGACCATGCATTTAGTGCATATTTCACCACTTTATTATGTATAAAGGGATACAAGAAATAAGCTTTACAAAGGCATATAAGCTTTATTATGTATAAAGGCATATAAATTGTCTGTAGGTTTCTCTTCTGGCAACAACTTAGTATAAATTGAATGGGAATAAGAATAAAGGATTGTTATAAAAGATTTCTGCTGCGCCAGACCACCCTAACCAAAATACGCCATCTAGTACAAAATAAATAAAAAACAAATATATGGCAATGATAATAATATGAAATTTTTGCACGATAGCACAGAAGTCGCGGTTTAAGAAGTCACTTAAGTCGCCTTCATTCTTTTATTTAAAAATTACTTGTAATTATTTTATTTTATTTTATTTTGTATTCAGTTTAAAACAGAGCGAAAATAAAATGAAATAATTCAACAAACGACCTTTCTTTCCTAAATTGAAATGACAAAAATCCTTTAAAAGTAAAATATTTTAAAATCTTACTTTGAATTTAAATATTTGTTAAGGTACAACTTTAAAAGTACACCTGACATAAGGTACACCTTTAAAACGTCATTTTCGACCAAAATATCGATTTTTCATTTTTGTAATAATATTAAAATCGAATCTTTTAACTGTCGAATTGCGCTTAAATTGTGTATGTATCTTAATTAGAATCGGCCTTACAGACGTTTAAAGTTACACTATGACGCAAAAGTTTAGACAATGAAGAAATTCTTACATACTTTGAAAAATATTTATTCAATTTTCAAATCACTGCTTGAAATTAATGTGCTGTACATATAAACAATATTTATAACAAAGAAAAGTGGAATTGTGCATATTGCAATAAATTAAATGGTAACAAAAATAAACTGCTGTCTTAAAAGTTTAGACACAAATTAAATAAAATCGAAATAAACAATTTTTAAAACCTCGTTGCGCATCCATGCTTATGTATTACGTCATATACACGAGATTGCATGGAAGAAACTAAATCTTGCATAGTTTGTGGATCGATATCGTACCATGCATTCTCAATAGATGTCTTAAGTTCCTTTTCAGAAGAGTATTGTCTAGCGTTGCTATAAACTTTGCGACACATGATGCTCCAAAGGCTTTCTATAGGGTTAAGATCTGGGCTACATGCTGGCCAGTCGAGAACTCTTATATTATGGGAATTAAACCAAGATTTTGAATGTTTTGCAGTGTGAATTGAAGCATTGTCTTGCTGAAATTCCCACTGAGGACCCCCTAGAAGCTCAGCAAATGGCAGTAGGTTTTCTTCTAATGTCTGTGTATAATGCTGTGACGTTTGACGACCACTGGTGAAGGTCAGAGATACTTGTCCATTATAGCAAAAGGCTGCCCAAACCATCACCGAGCCCCCTCCTTGTCTGCGACTAAAAAAACGTCGAGGTTCCTTCCGCAAGTCATGCCAATACGATAAACAACCATCTGGACCATCCAGATTCCACTTTTTTTCATCGCTAAATATGACTGACTGCCATTTCTCTCCATATGACATATGCTTTCGAGCCCACATAAGTCTTTGTAACTTATGATGTGGTTTCAGAGCTGGTTTCTTCTGCATTTTGCTATAAACGATTGTTCCTTTTTCCAAAATTCGTCTACGAATCGTGTCCTTTGATACAGAGAGTACCGATGAGCTTTGAACTCCACGTACGCTCATTTGTTGAGTACTCGCTAGTCTTTGTATCAGGCGATCCTCTCGTACATTTGTCACACGTGGCCTCCCAGACCGACATTTTGCTTTATATTCGGAACCACTCGATAAAACTCGATAAATAGATTTTTTTGACCTATTAATAATAGCAGAAATTTCAGAAACGCTCTTCCCTTCACCTTTCAACAGCCAAATCCATGAAACCTCATTCACTTGAATTTCTTTAGCTCTCGGCATGTCGACTATGAAGCGCAATCGTTTGCAGAACTTAAGTACTCCAAATTTGTGACATCATCGATTCTAAATTTGCATATGCCAGCGAATATTCAAAGAAATTTAGAATAGTGTCTAAACTTTTGCGACAAGCACATTTGAATTTTTATGAAAAAAATTAGTATTATAGCAAATAAAACGACTGTCTTTTGTACATAGCATTTTAAATCAGTTTTTGAATATATTTACAGGTTTTTGTAATTCTGACGTCATAATTCTACATTTTAAAGCTGAATGACGTCATTGTCTAAACTTTTGCGTCATAGTGTACTGCTATTATAGCTTTTGAATTGTGTTTCAAAATTATTCTTAGCTTTTTCTCAAAATGAAGCTTTTCAAATTTGTACTATACGCAAAACGTCATATAGCAAAACATTATGCATGAAATGCCTTGAAATTTTGTGTGCTTCTTTTACAAATGTTTATTGAGGAAATAGACTACATACTGATGATAATACACTGGTGTGCAAAACTTAAGCAACCATCATAAAATGCTAATTTTCGAGCGCGCAAATACTCAAAAGAAAATAATATAATCCAAATATGTAGTATCCCTACAGCATCGACTATAGTCGATGTGACATTTCCTTCACGTCACACATGGTCACAAGTGTTGCAGTCACTACGGTGAAATGAAATGTGGGAGCTTTCATCAGTCTCATTATTACCCTGAAATAATCGCCATATGATGACGCCACTGAGAAGTCACTGTGACTGTTCTTTTTGATGAGTTACCAGATAAAATTACAATGAAGTCACATTGTGTATCTCATGTGACTAGCATTTGAAGACTCAATTTTGAGGTAATCGTGAGCATTGCATTATAATGAGTTACCATATAATGTCACAGTGAAGTCACGTGGTGACTTTCAGGTGAGCGAGACTCTTCTGTGAAGTCACCATTGCGCTCCTTTGTGAAAAGTCACCAGATAATTTCATTTTCGGTCACTTGGGAACTCGTCACAAAACAGCTGTCATGACGACTTTACAATGGAGTCTCAAAATGACGGTCACATAAGTCACTAGGTGACTTCATTGTAAAGTCCCTTGTTGACTCGTCATAAAACAGCAGTCATAGTGACTTCTCACTGGAGTGACCAATTGAGAGTAAGAATGAGATGAATAAAAGATATCACATTTCAGTTCGTTGTAGTGACTGTGACCATTTGTGACGTCAAGGTGAGTTCACCTGGACAGGCTGTGCTGTTAGCGTCGTACCTATTTTCTACACTTCATGTTTGTAGAATTTTCTTTGGAGTACTCACGTGTTCAGAAATTAGCATTTTGTGACTGTTGCTTAAGTTTTGCACACTAGTGTATATTAATTAGCTTTATATTTGCAGTGGTATAAGTGACAAAGTTGCAACGAATTTTACAATTTTTTTTTCTTCAGAACTTCAACTGCCACATCATCTGAGAAATAGATGCTATTATAGTGCGAATAGTGTCCTAGAGAAAGTTATTCTCTTTATTATGCAATTTAAAAAATGCCAATACATTGGTTTGTTTTTGAGATCATGTTTTGCAGAAATGTCAATTTCTCACGTAATTTTGACTATTTTTCAGTTTAAAAAAATTATTTCTGCGTAACTGTTAAAATATTTACATATTTTTACCCGGCTGCCAAGAAGGCTTATGTGTTTGATGCGTATCTGGGTATATGGATTTTTTTATACCCTCGAAACATCCCAACGGCTGGATGGATTTTAATGAATGAGGTCTCTGTCGATTCGTCTTAACCGTCCGATGGTTATAGGCTAGGTTTTTTTTATAAATTCAAAATTGCGGCCGTAAAATGCATGGAGGTAGAGACGAAAACATTTTTATGCATCCTATTGAGTGACATATCATTGGCTAGGTCTTTCAAAATGAAGACGATATTTCATTGACTATTTTACAGTCAGAAACTCCGTTTAAATAGTACACAACCTGGAAGTTGTGTAGGTAGGATCTCTAGCTTTACTGCAACTCTAACCTTCATAGATATCTAAAGGCCTCGTCAAACCTGTGTTTATAGATAGGAACTAACAATTAAACACAACATAAAAATCATCAATACAAGTAAAAAAAAATAATAGGTAAGTAATATAAAAAGTAGTTTCACATTGGTGAGAAATAATTAATTAGTTCGCTTTTTACGCAGTCGGGTTTTTGATTTTGCAAATGTAATTTTTACTTGTTCAAAGTTTTAACTTAAATGTCATCATAAAAAGTTGGTATAAAGAGAAAATTTCAAAAAATCACCTCCGACGGCGTGTTTTAATATGGTGGAACCTAAGCTAATTTTTTTTTAAATTCACCTAGCTATCTTTTTAGTTTATTCCTTTTCTCTCATTGCCATCTTTTTATCTTTTACCTTTTATTTATCATCCTGATACTTTGTTATCTTACACACTAACATTGGAAAACTTATAGATAAGTTTTATTTTAGCAGGAAGTACAAGACTTGATATTGGAAATTGGAAAAAACATGCAAACAATCACAAGGAATAAAATATAAATCATATGGAAGCTAGATTCCAAATGTGCTCGTCTCAAAACATTTCCCTTGACCTAGTCGAAAATTATAATTACAATATGTCTGAAACGCTTAAAGAACAGACACGCCCGTAAATGTTGCTCAATAAAGATTAATTGTATATTAAAACACTGTTACATTATTGACAACCATTAGCAAAGATTCATAAACCTTCATAAACGTTTTAGATTACATTAAGCAGAAAATGATGGGAAAAATAATATTTTAAATTTTTATATTGTAATGCAAAACTAGTTTTCAAATATCATTCGTAGCTCTCATAAACTCAAAAAAAAAAAAAAAAAAAAAAATGTATATGTTTACGCATTTGACCAAAGCCCAACAGATGGCTGAAAGTTCCTGCTTTTAAAGATGACCGGAGGTGGTGAGGTCGAACCCAATCATGCCCATCGGCCTAATAGTTCGGAGTTTTCCGTGGTTTTTTTCGAACCTTGCGTAAATACGGGTTAGGTTCCCTTAGAAAGACTTCTACAGAAGGCACTCCCCCTCGGGCCTATATCCCTCGTGTAGATATTCAGCCGTCCTATACTACACGAATGCATTCAAATAAAATATTATTACGACTCTTATTACTGCCAATTTGATTAAGAAATATTTTTAATATTTTTACATTCATCATGATAATTAAAATAAAGGAGCACGAAAAATCGTGCGTTAAGCATAGATTATGAAACACTTTCCAATATATTCAGAATACTGTAACAAATGTTTATGTTGTCTAAAAAACAATTTGAAAAACGCATAACACATTTGAAAACTCAGTTTCAGAAATTACCATCTATAGTCGGAAAAACGCCCGAATTATTTTATCGAGCCCTGTATATGATCTATAAAATTTGTATATGTGCTATATAGTATGAGAAATTTTAATTCAGTTAGAGAATGCATGTTCAAAACTGATTTCAGCAATTTCCATCAATTTGTGGAAACATACTCGAATTCTTTTGTGCAGCCCAGTATATCAGCGTATGATCTATAGCGCTTATACACACCAAGTAATATCATAAAAATTAGTTACATTTAGATAGTAGGGTAAAGTGCCCATATTTCGTCCCCTCTCCTAATTTCGTCCCCCTTAACTTCTCCGCTTCTGCGATAGTGGTGCCACTTATGACGCAAGGCACAGGGGACGGGAGGTAATAGGAGTCAGTGTTGAAAGTTTCGTTCGCCAAGACGCATACATAAATTAAAGACGACGAATTTCTATTTTTAGAAGACCTGAGTTCTTATTACGTCGTTTGTAGAACGTTATTTACTGTACTGTAAGTATTTATTTCTTATTCATTGCATGTGTTTTACGTAGGTAAGATGCTGACAGTAGCATACAGTGAGTTTTAGGACGCTCAGTTCACCTTATGGGAACTGAAGCTCCGGGAAGTAGCGTGGTCCCAATTTCGTCCCCCTTACAGTTCTTATTTTCGTCCCGGGGACGAAATTAGGGATGCTTTTTCATGACATTTTTTTTTAATTTTTCCTCGTGTTTGGATAGCTAATGTTTCGTTATGTTGTTCGTCCACTGACAATTAGTACATTTCTTTGTGCCTTACTTTAATATAAATTAAATTATTTACTCATTCAGAAATAAATTTTGATTTAGTTATAAGCTAAGCCTCGGCGTATTGGATTTTTTGGGGGGACGAAATTGGGACCATTTTTTTCTCTTTAACATTTTTTAGATACTTTAAAAAAAAAAAAAAAAAAAAAAAAACAATTTTTCGCATTGTTGAATTTTTTTGTACGATATTTGCCTATGTTTCTATGTGCGTGGGTAGTTAGTCTATGTAAAATCCAATTAGTTACATTAGTTACATTTAGATTATAGTACTGTAACCGAATTCTTTTGTGTGCCTCTGGAAATGAACTATAAATGCTATGCACACTCTATTCTGTAGTAAGAAGCATCTTGTAATGCACTTCAGTAATGTATATCAATTTTAATATGTTTGAAATAGTGTAACATTATTAAAATACACTGCAAACGTTTTTTCCTCATAGACCATAATTTAACGGTGTTCTTTTGAGTGCCCTGTAAACGAACCATAACTGCTACACACATCATTTTCAATACCGAACATGCCGTGGTAAGCCTAAATAACCTATATTAATCCCAGTATATTTACGCGAGTTAAAGCGCAGCCAGGCCAACCGAATTCATAAACACTTTTCAAGTGTGTTGGAGAGTGTATAAAGGTCACCTTCGTTTCATAAAGCATTTTAAGGCTGTTCTTAACTGCGCTGCTCAAAAAGCACAAAACATTTTGACACATTTAAAAATTCATTTTTTAACGGAAAGGTATAAAATTGGAAAGCCTGGCCATGGAAGCGATTTGGAATCGAACTGCGTTTTCCATTTTTTGATCATTCACTTACCAATTGAGTTATAAGTGATTTTGATCACCTGACAAACATGTTTTTCACCCTTTCTTGAGAGGTTATTCCACGTTCGCACGATATTCGGTTCAAAATGCCCTTTTGGATTTGAGAACACCCTTAAAGCTTTGCGTTATGTTTATATAGAAAATATTATGATACAGCTAAATTTAAATTTTCTTCAATTTCTTCAATAACATAAAAAAAAATCTACTTTGATTATGTAAAAGCAATAGTCAAGTATCTAGAGCGAAAAAACATACAACACCGCATAGATTATGATACGCTTTCAAACACTATCGGAATATTGTTAAGAAGCCATTTTTGTTCATACAATAAAATAAAATAACTTAAAAAAAAAAACATAACGCTGTAAAAATTTATTTTCAGCAATTGCTGTCCATAACCGGTCATATGTCCGAATTTTTTCATGTTTTTCGTATATGATCCCTAAACCTCGTAATACACTAAAAATTAGTTAAGGTATCCGTACACCTTTGTAGGTGATTTTTTGAAATTTTTGAAATTTTCCCTTTATACCAATTTTTTTACGATGGCATTTAAGTTAAAACTTTGAAAAATATGTGAAAAGTTTTAGCAATTACGCAGAAGTAATTCTTTAAAAGTGTGATAAATGATCAGAAGTACGTAAAAATTTGACATTTCCGCAAAACATGATAACTCAAAAACAAACCAATGTATTGACATTTTATAAATTGCATAATAAAGAGAATAATTTTCTCTATGGCATAGACTATTCGCATTATAATAGCACCTCTACCGCAGATGCTGTGGCAGTTGAAATACTGATGTAATGAAAAATTCGTAAAATTTGTTGCGACTTTGTCACTTATACCAGTGTAAATATAAAGCTAATTACAGTGAAACCTCCCTGTGAGACCACCTCCATTAAGCGACCACCTCCCTGGACGATCATTCTTTCATGGAACGAGATTTGTTCCCATAGGCTCAATACTAATTTTACCTCTATTCAGTGACCATCCCAGTTGAACGCCGTCTATGAGCGACCGATTTCTTTGAAGAAAATGAAACAAATTCCGTTTTTGCCTGGTCGCTTGAAAGGTTTTATTAAAAAAATAATTCCAGAGGGCGCATTATTCATCAAACTTCTAAACGAAGTTTAGATTTTTTTATTCCGGTAACTTTTAAGTGTTTAAACCCTTTTGTGCCTTTTCAGGCAATGAATGTAATTCTGATGACGAATTAAAAATGACGGTCAATAAACTCCCCTGACCTATTCTGTTAGGAAACTCTCAAAGAAATAGATAAATTAATGAAATCGTCATTATTTCCGTCCAAAAAAATCGCATTTATTTACTCAACTTCAAAAGGACTTCGAAATAAAAGCTATGACAGATAAAACCATAGAATCAAAGCAAACGTCAATACATTCATTTTTAAAACTCTGCAGTAATTAACTTATGTAATTAACTTTTGTTTTGATACTTAAATTTTTATATTTTTGCCTAATGTGAGAAAAAAATTTAGTAGCATTAATTGTTACCTTTTTTCAATGATTAAAATTTAAATTTAAACAGGACCTCCATTAAGAGACCACGCCTCGAAGCGACCAAATTTTTATTGGAACGGAAGGTGGTCGCTCTAAGAATGTTTTACTGTAATATGTTAGCATCAGTGTAGTCTAGTCCCCCAATAAACATTTGTAAAAGAAGTACACAAAATTTCAAGGTATTTCATGCACATCTTTTTTATATAAGCTGTTTTGCACATAGCAAAAATTTGAAGAACTTCATTTTGAGAAAAAGCTAAATATAACTTTAATAACATAATTAAAAAACTGCAACAGGTGTAACTTTAAACAGCTGTAACTCTGGTTCTAATTAGGATACAGAGACAGACACAATTTAAGCAGAATTCGTCAGATAAAAGATTCGATTATAATATCATTGCAAAAATGAAAAATCGGTATTTTGTTCGAAAATGACGTTTCAAAGGTCTGATACCTTAAGTTTTTAAATGCATATCACAGCTAAAAATACACATCCAGCAGTTGTAGCTCATTGCCAGTCCAGTAACAGATTTATTTTGTGGATCTCTGTAAACAAACGATAAACTCTACGTACTCAATAATCTATAGAAAACATTCTGTACTGCACTTCAGTAATGTATATCAATTTCTTTGAAATAGTGTAACATTATTAAGGTACACTGAAAGCGATTTTTCCCCCTAGTTTCATAATGTAATGGAATTTTTTGTGCGTTTCTGTAAGCGAACTATAATTGCTACTTAGTCTATATTCTGTAGAAAGCCTGTTCACCTCAGTGATGCATATCAATTTAATTATATCTGAAGCAATGTAACGTCATTAAAATGCACTGAAAACGATTTTTCCTTATTGACCGGAAAGTAACAGAACAAGAACGAAAAATCATGCGTCCGCATAGATTATGAAACACATTTAGAAGACTGTAACAAAACTTCACAGTCAATTAAGGTGAAAGAATAATGTCTAAGAATAATGTCTAAATTTACAATTTAGAAAATGCATAACGCATTTCAAAACCCAATTTCTGAAATTACCATGAATAGTATGAAAACTATTCGAGTTTTTTTGTGCAACCCTGTATATGATCTATAGATTCTGATGTATATTACATATGCTAAAAGTTAGTTCAATTAAGAAACGCATAGAACAGTTGAAATGTCCCATTCAGCAATTTCCGTCGATAAACGGAAATGCACTTGAGATCTTTTGTGTAGAAGTGCATAGGATCTATGGAATTTATACACACCAAGTAATATGCAAAAACTTAGTTAAATTTTAAAACGCGTGTAACAACTGTAAACGCATTTCCAGCAACTATTCTTCTTAGGCACTACTGTCGCCAAATACTTTAGTGTGTCCCTGTAAATGAACGAACTCCAAATTCTACAGTAAGCATTTTGTAGTCCACCTCAGTGATATATACGTATTTCAATATATTTAAAATAGTGTAATATCATTAAAATATAGCGCAAACGATATTTCACCATAGGCCGTAATGTAACGGAATTCTTTTGAGTGTCTCTGAAATGAACTTTTCATTTTAAATACCAAACATGCCACCGTAAACACCAATAGCATTTATCAATTTCATGGCAATCTGGCTATATTTACACGAGTTAGAGCACGGACAGACAGACAAACTGAATGATAAACAGTTTTCAACTATGTTGGAAAATAGTAATAATTTTGAGTGTCCGTGAACACGAACACTAATTGCTACTTATTATATTCTATAGAAAACATGCTGCCGTCCACTTCAGTGATGCATGTCAGTTTCCTTATGTTTGAAATAGTTTATCATCATTAAAATGCACAACCGAATTTTCTCCATTGACCGAAATGTACCGAATAGTTTTAAGTAAACTAACCATAAATGGTGCACTCTTCTTATTCAATAGCGAACATGCCATGGTAAATCTTAATAACATAAAGTCCTTTCGGCATGTGCCGGAGATAGTGGTAGCTTTCATACATCTTGATTTTAAAATTTTGCAAGTTGAACTCGAAGCTAATTTTACTCAAATTTTAAGAAGCTAAAATGCGACGAATCCAATAAGAGAATATTCGTCAATGCTGAATTTAAATGAGAATTGAGCCACCTTAGTAAGCTATAGCCAAGTTGGCGTCATTTATGGTTACTTGTTTTTGTTCGCCAAATTTGGCGACATTTCGCTAAGTGTCGCCAAGCTTTGCGAGAATTTGAAGTTAACGGATAATAATAATATTTAAGCATTGCACGGCAGTGCGCGGTTCAAATAGCCGCCATTTTGAAATAAGATGGCAGATGAAGCTGACCAACGAACTTGGTCGAGACATTCGTATGTACTATGCATACAATCAATCTAATCCAAATCAGTTTATAAATACGAGAGTTACAGCTTGACGAAAATCAGATTGTTCCAAAATGTCAGTCACCCTAGAAATTCAAACTGATATATCTCAGCCATTTTTTAAGATAAAGACGAAGCAAAATATGCTCCGGAATCCTTGTATTAAGGTCAAACTCTTAAGAAAAAAATATTTTTCAGTTTTTAATTTATTCGCACCGCTTTTTTAATTTTTAAATTAAAAAAAAATTAAATGGCCGCCATTTTGAAACAAAATGGCGGATGAAACTGGCCAACGAACTCGGTCAAGACATTGGTATGTACTATGCATACAATTGATTTCATCCAAATCGGTTAAAAACTACGAGAGTTATCGCATGACAAAAATCAGATTATATATATACATATATGTGTGTGTCACATTTTAACGGAGGGGGGTTTTGAGGTCTTAAGGTCATGATCGGTGAAAATATGTCAAACTTTTCCGGAAGTGTTTTCCATCGGACGGTTGCAATAGGTAGCTTTTTACTTTTTGTAATGAAGCTACCTAATATCAATTGCATGGCAATATGAGAACATTTACGAGAATTAGAGCACGCACAGATAGACAGACGGCCAGACAGACAGAAGGGCAGGCAAACCGAATTCACAAACACTTTTCAACTATGTTGGAAAGTGTTAAAAAGAGAGTTCTTTTATTGTTTTTTATTGCCAACTTTAGAAATCTTTAGATCATTTGATAACATCAGAATGCTATTAGCTATCTTAGTTTATAGAGCTACAACAAATTTTAAACGAAATTACAAAAAATAGTATAAATAAAAGATGCATTATAAAATGATTTAAATATTAACTTTTAAGAAAATCATTTATGTATTGCAATAAGTTAAAACAGGATACAGCTCAAAATAAATTTCGTATAGGTATACACGTACTATATCAATGCCACAGTTTCACTCTTTTTGAGGAAACAGTTCTAAAACATAGAATAACAGCATTTAATGTTCTTATTGATAAGCATTAACATTATTTAAAGGATCTATGTATAATCTATGAAAAAAAAAAAAGGAAAATACACTTCATTCATTTGAATCAGCAAATTGTCACAGAGCAAAATGAAAATATCCATCTGATTGCAAATTCTGTCTTCTCTCAATTTATGTTTAAGGAAAAAAAATAAAACCTTTGAGGACCATCTTCTTAGTGAAATTGTGACCAACTTTGACATTTTCAGTGCGAACATACAAATTTTACAATATATTTTGATTCTTCGGTAATTTTCCTTTCGGATTCTAAACGGCATGTTATTCGTGAAGTACAGTCGTGGAAAAAAAAAGTAAACACCCCCTATTAACTCCTCAACAAATCATCGTAGAAGAAAGTTACTGGTACCGAACGATTGGAAATAAAGTCTACTTTTAAATGATGTATATAAAATTTTCTTAGAGGGTCATCTACATATTAAAACGAATCCAAACTTCATTTTTTTCAATGGTAATACCCAATTTTGACGAAATATTTCAAATCTTCGGTTCAAACTATGCCTAGACACCAAATTTCAAGTCATTTGAATGATAAGTTTTTGAATTATAAACATTCAAAATTTAGTGCTTCTAATGTTAAATTACATTTTCATATTTTTATTTATATCTCCCGAAATTATGCTCCTAATGTACTATTTTTTTTTTTTTTTTTTTTTTTTTTTTTTTTTTTTGTAGTAATAATACTAGTATACCCAAACATAAATAAGCTGAATTTGCAATTTTTATAATTTTATGATATGAATCATGAATTATGAAATTAATATTCGAAAAAATTATGAATTGCAACCTACAATTTTTTTTATGGATTTAGATTTATTAAGTCCTGCTTTATGGAAATTCAAAAATTTCACATTTTTCTTCCAAGTAGTTTTCAAATTATGCTTAAAAAACGGCAAAATGATGGTTTAAGCGGCCGTCTATGATGGAAGTGAGTAGACATTTTGAAATTTATTCTCCTGTACTGTAATCTAACACGCTTCATTGACTCCTTGAGTGGCGCTTCAGGTGCCTTGATCAAGGAAGCGGCTCTCTCGATTAACAATCCAGTACGGAACTTCAATTTGGATACAGCCCTTAAAATACGCTCGTTTTAAAATAATTAATTTCTCGGAAACTTATGGTACGAATTGCGTAAAAATTCGCTTTTAGGCTAATTGAAGGGTGTAGAGTTCATTTATGCTGTCAGAAATGGGTACTGCTATTGAAAAAAACAAAGTTATGGTTCGTTTTAATATGTAGATGGCCCTCTAAGAAAATTTTATATACATCATTTAAAAGTAGACTTTATTTCCAATCGTTCGGTACCAGTAACTTTCTTCTACGATAATTTGTTGAGGAGTTAGTAGGGGGTGTTTACTTTTTTTTTTCCACGACTGTACTTCTGCAATTATGAAAATTTAAAGTTTGAAATGTCTGATATTAAATTCCTTTTAAATAATTGCAAAACAAATTGGAACAGGAGTAGTTTTAAAGCACAACTCAAAAAGTGCTTGGCGGAACGAGCTGTAATTTTGTATTCACATATTTAAAGCTTCTAAATATCTATTTCTGTAACAGTTTTTCCAGGTTACAATACTTTTTTTTTCGAATATAAATTTCAAAATATATAAGTTATGAAATTAATATTCGAAAAACGTATGTATTCGCTGTAAAAAAAACCTCTAATTTTACAGAAAAATTTTTTACACATTTTTTTACAGGAAAAAAATTGATTTCAAGAAAGAGTTTTTTCTGTAAAAAAATATGAATTTTGTATTTTTTACAGAAAAATTCTATAAATTTTTCCTTTTAAAACTGTTTTGTATAAAAAAGTTACAGCTATTTTCTGTAAATTAAACGATTTTCCAGTGGCGCCAAAATTGACATTTTTTTTTTTTTTTTTGTTAATTTGAGTCATTTTTTACAGTGTTGTAATCTATAAAAATCTCAACAGAAATTGATTTCCAGAAGCATTAACTCTAGAACGCCCGGAAATTTTACTCAAGTTTCATAAAAATATTTAACACCAGAATTTTCATTTAAAATTATTTGACTGATTTATTTAACGTAAATCTGCGTGGTTTAAATTTAACTTATTTTATGAAAGAATTTCTGGTTCCAGTTGACATTTAATCATATGGTCGGAGTCGGATCGATTCCTTCCGGGCGTTCTAGTGTTAATACGCGAATCTTAAATTACAGCTCATTCCGCTAAATAATTTTTATGCTTAAAAGACTATCCTATTGAAATTTGTTTAGCAACTATATTAAACCAAAGTAATTTAACGAACTTTTAGCAATTTAACGCTAGGAGTTTATAAACTTTAAATGTGCTTAATTTTTAAACTTCTTGACAAAATTACTTCCCGTTTGGTATACGAAGATATAATTTACTGACGAATTCCAATATGCTATCAAAATTGAGTGTCTGTATTTAAAATTTCAAAGTTTGTTACAGTTTCAGTAGTACGACGGCCCTCTAAGTATTTTTTCTTTTTACATAAATTGATTCATTCCCAATCGAATGACTATTTTTGTTTTTCTGTGCGGTAATTTGACGATTAAAATGTATGGTTTTATTTTTATCTTTTTTTTTTTTTACACTGATTGTACAATATTTGCAATTTAATATAAAAATTTTGCAAAATTTCACTCTGTTGCTGGAGTGATTTTAAAAACATTCTGTGATCATCCATCGTTCTTGTGCAAAAGTGCATTCGCTATATCATCGTTCAAGAAAATTTTGGGAAGTTTTTGCAACGAAAACTTGTAAACGTGGAACCAAAATCTTTTTGACTCTGGTTGGTGACCAATGTAAAAGTGATGGCCCGAAACTTTTGAGAAACTTAAGTAAGTTTCAACGATAAAAAGGGAGATATTTTGGTTTATTAGAGGTCTATAAGCAAGGGTAGGGTATGGATCCGGGTTCAAACTGTTTTAGAACCTTCATTTTTCATATCAGAGGACAAACAAAGGTCTTTAAGTCTGGTTGGAGGTCTGCTATACAGGGTGCATTGCATTTATCGCAGGCCTTTCTTATGGCTTGCCCTGTTTCAGGACATCTATAAGCATATGAGGCATCATGGAAGCGTTGTGTCCGACTCACTTCCGTTGCAGTCCGCCTTGTACCATTCCCACGAGAGTCATTTGCGCCAACTTACCGAATAACCGACATTTGTAATTACATAGAGAAAGTTTCTTCCATAAAAAATTAAATGCAATAAATAAATTGCAAAGCATCAGAATAACAGCGTTAGCTTTAACAAATGAACACCAAGTGAAATAAACCAATTGCGTAGAAGTCAAATTTAAAAGAGTTTCTACGTTTTTATTATTTTTGTTATTCTTTCTACTGTTGCTGTTATTTTTATGTGATAAAATAACTTATAATTAAATAAATAATCAAAATACAAAGTTATTTCTTTACAGAATCTTTTGCACATTTTGATGGAGGAGCTCGAGAAATTCCACCCCATGCATCTGCGACCGCACAAATTTTTGCCACCTACTTACCAGAGCATGTCAGTGCAATTTCTGCTGTAGGAGATCAGGTA
This sequence comes from Maratus speciosus, assembly GCA_963932465.1. Classification (NCBI taxonomy): domain Eukaryota; kingdom Metazoa; phylum Arthropoda; class Arachnida; order Araneae; family Salticidae; genus Maratus; species Maratus speciosus. Next base: position 434,761,473 of record OZ010790.1, on the reverse strand, counting down.
AACGTTTTCTGTCTTATAACTTAATTTTTTTATCTAGGGTAAAAAATGTAATTATAACAAGAAATGACAAGCATCATCCTGTTAATTAAAATAAACTTTTGAGACTTTGCTGGAAGAGAATACAACATGTATTTAAATAATAGACAACTTTTATATGTTTCTGAACATAAAACTGTAAGATGGATATTGTCATTGAAACTAAGCCTTAAAATTTTACTCCATATTTTCAAATACGTTTTCAATATAATCTACTGTATCTGTTTGTATGTGCACAAGATTCCATCAGTCATAGCAAAAATGTTTACTTCACTAATTCTTGGATATATTCATTTAATCTCTGATCGGACGAAGCGTGCCTGACAGACGCGTTGCCAAGGCTTAGAGAAAGATGCCTCGGAAATAGCTTAGTAGTTAATTTTGTTTAGGTTAATAAATGAGGTAATTTGAAGCAGATTTCTAATATCCTCTCATTTTACTTAACAATGAAGGCCAGTAATCACTTTAAGAGAGTTAGAATTGAGTTAATTAGGTGCTAGCGACGATTTTAAAACAGGCAACTGTTGGGCGCACTGTTCCCGAACTTAGTGCTGCAGAAGTGCGTCTGACAGAGGGTTAATGCACAAAAATAACAAAGCAATGTACAGTCGTGGAAAAAAAAAGTAAACACCCCCTACTAACTCCTCAACAAATTTTCGTAGAAGAAAGTTACTGGTACCGAACGATTGGAAATAAAGTCTACTTTTAAATGGTGTATATAAAATTTGCTTAGGGGGTCATCTACATATTAAAACGAACCATAACTTTGTTTTTTTCAATAGCAGTGCCCAATTCTGACAGCATAAATGAACTCTACACCCTTCAATTAGCCTAAAAACGAATTTTTATGCAATTCGTACCATAAGTTTCCGAGAAGTTAATTATTTTAAAACGAGCGTATTTTAAGGGCTGTATCCAAATTGAAGTTCCGTATTGGATTGTTAACCGAGAGAGCCGCTTCCGTGATCAAGGCACCTTAAGCGCCACTCAAGGAGTCAATGAAGCGTGTTAGATTACAGTACGGCAGAATAAATTTCAAAATGTCTACTCACTTCCATCATAGACGGCCCCTTAAACCATCATTTTGCCGTTTTTTAAGCATAATTTGAAAACTACTTGGAAGAAAAATGTGAAATTTTTGAATTTCCATAAAGCAGGTCTTAATAAATCTAAATCCATCAAAAAAATTGTAGGTTGCAATTCATAATTTTTTCGAATATTAATTTCATAATTTATAATTCACATCATAAAATTATAAAAATTGCAAATTCAGCTTATTTATGTTTGGGTATATTAGTATTATTACCACAAAAAAAAAAAAAAAAAATAGCACATTAGGAGCATAATTTGGGAAGATATAAATAAAAATATGAAAATATAATTTAACATTACAAGCACTAAATTTTGAATGTTTATAATTCAAAAACTTATCATTTAAATGACTTGAAATTTGGTGTCTAGGCATAGTTTGAACCGAAGATTTGAAATATCTCGTTAAAATTCGGTATTGCCATTGAAAAAAATGAAGTTAGGATTCGTTTTAATATGTAGATGACCCCCTAAGAAAATTTTATATACATCATTTAAAAGTAGACTTTATTTCCAATCGTTCGGTACCAGTAACTTTCTTCTACGATGATTTGTTGAGGAGTTAGTAGGGGGTGTTTACTTTTTTTTTTCCACGACTGTACTTTGCTAACACAAAGCTATATTACATCGAATGGACAAAATTTATAAACCAGCATGTGCCTTGACTAAACAAGGTAATTCATGTTTTTTCTTATATATTACTGTCGTAGACGAAAGATAATTAATATTGACCATCTGAGATGCTGTAAGAAACGGTGAAACAAATATTGTTGCTTAAACTGCATGAAATCCAATAGCTTAAAATGATTAGACATTAGGTCATGGTGCAAATGCATGTTTTAATTTCAGTGATGTCATAAATTCAAACTAGTACTAAGAAATTTTACATATCTCAGAAATAATTTCTGCTGGTTGTTAAACTTAAGGCTGCTAGTCACTCAGCTTCCGAATTCCCTTCACTAATGCTAAGTCTATGGGCGTAGAATGCATTCGCATATTTAAAATATCTCCTCGGGAAATTAATGTTTTTAATTGCTTTTTTCTTTGTACTCTTCTTAAGGGGGTCTGGTACACAAAAATCTTCAAATTTTCATTTTTATTATTATTATTATTATTAGATTAAAAATTTCTCTGCTGTTTTCTGCTTAAAATGATGTTTAAATCAGGTTTCTATCTTAATTAGAACAGGAAATATTAATTTTTTCGTTTTGGTTTGTTTTCAAAATCTGCCTTTCAAGCTATGGTTGTCAAGGAGACGAGTTCTTGTGAAATTGCGTTTTTCTTCATGATAGGTTTTTTCACCATTTCTCACATTTAAATTCTTATAACTCGAGAACCGTTAAAGATACAGGGTTGAAACTCGGAATATATCTTTTTCAATTATTTTACTTTACTTTTGAGCCAGCATATTTGAAAAAAAAAATTTACTTTTGAAACTATAATTTTTTTTAAAAAAAGTTGCACCACTTTTTTTTTGTAATTTTTTCGTTAAATATTTTTAATTTTTTTAAAAATTAATATTTTTTAAAATGCGAGCTCTAAATTAAAAAATATATATTTCTGTTTATTTAAATGAAAAACAATTTAAATTCTACAAATAATATTTCGAGTTATAACGATTTTAAGTTATACCACTTTTTTCATAAATTTTAAATTTTAAAATTTTTTAAAAAAGCTATGAGAAATGTTATCATTTGATTTTGTTTACAAATGATATGGTTAACCATCACAAAAAAATTCAAAATTTTAACTCAATAAATAAAACTTTTTTGAAAATGTGTCCCGGAGCCATTTAAAAGATGTTTATTTTTTACTTAGTTCTCAAAATATTTCTAAAATCCATGTTTAATTAATATTTTATGTGCTAAAAGCTGACGAACTGTCTGTAAGATGTTAACACTTCATATAAAATTAAGTATATATTTTAGAAATATTTTGAGAACTAAGAAGAAGAGAGACATCCTTTACACAGAAAAAGAAGTTAGAAATATTAACTTCCCGAGAAGATATTCTTTATATACGAATGCATCAAACGCCCATAGACTTAACATTAGTGAGGGGAATGCTGAAGCTGAGTGACTATCAGCTTTAAGGAACCATAGCATAACCTGCAGTTCATAATGCAATGCACTCCCAAAAAAATCCAAACGATGTTTATTACTTTACCACAAAATATAGTATAAAAATGTGATTGCTTCCAGTTGATTGATTATTAATAAAGATATGCTAATTAACGGTATACTTAAAAAGATTTATGTGTTTTTTGCAGATAGAAATTGTACCGAATATGGAAAATTTTCAATACTAAACCTCAATTTTGACATCATGTGGGCATTCTCCAGTAAATTTTACCTTAGGATACCAAATGCATAGATGCCAACATCTCTTAATTATTCCGGAGTCCGTTCCAAGACGAACATGTTTTCAACCGGAAATTTTATTTAATCAAAAATTTCAAAATGAAATCTAAAGTGTACCTTATAGAAAGAAGACACATTTCCTTAAATATATTTTCCGGTTAAAAACATGCTTGTCTTGGATCAAACTGCGGAATAATTAAGAAATGTTGGCATCTATGCAAATGGTCAGTCATTCGCTTGAATAATTTGGGAATTATGAAGGTTTAAAATTTGGAAGTCTTAATCTTAAATTCCTTTTTAATTCTTGCACAGCAAATGGTATTGCGAATAGTATTTTAAGCATAACTCAAAAACTGCTTGGCAAAATGAGTTGTAATTTTAAATATGCATATTTGAAGCTTCTAAACAGTGATTTCTGTTAAGGACTTCATAGGTTAGAATTAATATATTTTTCGAAAAATAATTTTAAAACATGCATAATAGTAATATTCATTTTCGAAATATATATATATATTGTAATCTATAGTGTTTTTTTGACAAGTATCGTTTTTTAAAAGTTTCAAATATGTGAATCCACAATTACAGCTTTATTTCACCTAGTAGTTTTTGAGTTATTCTTAGAAAACTATCCGCAATATAATTCGTTTTGCAACGATTAATAATGAATTTAACATTAAGAGCTCCAAACTTTTAACCTTCATAATTTCTAAGCTACTTGACCAAATGTCTTGCCTTTTAGTATCCTAAAGCAAAATTTACCGAAGAATCCAAATATGATGTCAAAATTAGGAATTACTATTGAAAATTTTCACGTTTGGTACTATTTCTATATGTAGATTATCCCTATGAAAAAATTTAAGTGTGAAGTTAATTAGTAGAAGTTATTATAATTGCTTGGTACTAGTAACATTTTTATACGATGATTTGAGGCAAAGTGATGACGTCCTGTGACTTTTTTTTTGCGGCGAGGGGGTGGGGGGTGGGACTGAACAATGTTTTTAATTAAATACCATAGTAAAATTTAAGTTAAAATAAAACACTTTTCATGATAGAGATCATTCTCAAATGCAGCAGAGAACCACACTATTCAAAATCAATAGACCTTTCTTTTCCCATTATCATTTTGGTATTACTAACTAGATTTACGTTTGAGTTTGTGATTGCGCACTGACTTATGATTCCAGATAGCTGGCAGTTTCTTAGATCAGGAAACTAAATGTAACATAAATTTCATTAAATGCACTGGTGGACAAAACTTAAGGACCACTGTTATTTTCAACGATTACAGTTAGAAATAGATCCGCAGCAGAACATATAAATTTGCATGAATGCTGGATGTACTTTGTTTTGTGAAACTCGTGCAAATTTTGTACTTCCGCTTTTGTCGATCACGTGACAGCAGAAGTAAGAGATTTTAGGCAATCGGCGGGTGCTGTGAGTTCTCATTAGATGTAAAAATTGAAGGAGATGGAGTGGAGTTTGAACATTGAAATTTTGAACATGTCTTAGAGGCATCATTTAGATGATATTTATTACTCGTGGTAGAACAATCGGAAAGTTTGTAGAAGGATGCAAAATGAGAGATGTTGCCCGTGAACTTAACATCGCGCAAAGTATTGTTTCTAGGCTATGGGTGACATTCCAAAAGAGTCGAATATGTACTAGGTGCACGGGAGAAGGTCGTCCTATCAGTACGACGTCCCAAGAAGATCGCTATATTGTTGTTTCGGTAAAAAGGAATTGACGCAGCACAGCTGGTAAATTAGCAAATCAACTTTGTGCTGCCACAGGAACTAAAATATCACGGAAAACTGTTGCACGACGTTTGAAAAAGGGTGCACTATATGCTCGAAAATCTGTTGTGTGTGTCCCACTCTCAAGACGCCAACGTAGCGCCCGTTTACTGTGGTGCCGTATGCATGGCAATTGGACTGATGACGACTGATCTACCGTGCTCTTCTCAGATGAGAGTAGATTCAGTCTATCGTCTGATTGTAGATGTAAACCGATATGACGCGAAGTTGTCAGTTCTTACTGTGGCGGAAATATTCTAGAAAGAGATCGATATGCGACTTCAAGTATCATGGTGGGGGCAAGTATCATGTTCAATGGCTGCACGGATCTCTATGTGCTTGACCAAGGGTCCATGACAGACAGAAGGTACATTGAAGACGTCCTGCTTCCACATGTTCGATTTCTTCGAGGTACTGTCAGCAAAAAGTTGCGTTTTATAGACGACCTTGTCATCGCACACAGTCTGTACAAGATTGTCTTAAGGCCGAAGATATCCATCGCATAGACCGTCCAGCACGTTATCCTGCCCTGAATCCCATTGAAAATGTATGGGATGCCTTGGGGAGACGTATTGCTGCTCGACAATTTCCTCCCACAAACAAGGAAACCCTCATCCGTGCAGTGAAGGAGGAATGGGGCAATTTGCCATCATGTTGTCCTGAGTATGCCACGCCGTGTTGAAAGTCGTCTCGCATTACACGGTGGCCACATCCGTTATTGATATGGCACTGACTATTGTTAATTGCGAGTATTTTGCTTTCTTTGTACAGTCATGTTTTTGGACAATATTCACGTTTCAGAAAAAGAACCTCTGCTAATATCATCTATACATCCTTCCAACAAATTTTTTGTATTAAATCCTGTGTAACATTTTGTTTGTTTCTATTGTTTGCTTCTTGACCCACAATCTCACGTAGATTATACTTTCGAATAATTGGCGTGAAAAGACGAAAGCGGCACGCAATTTGGCGAGCAGCACTTTTCTTCGCCAAAAGCAAACGATTTTAATGAATCTGAAAATTGTTTGTTAATTGATTTTGAGAATATGCGGTATTTAATGAATTTAAACGTAAACCATGAAAGAATTTATTATTATTATTATTATTATTATTATTGTTATTCTTATTACATTTTGTATTATACTTGTTGCTTGTTGCCGATTTGAACGAAATTTTGCCATTGTTTTATTCTCCAATCTACAATTTTTTTTAATTTAAACGGCTTTATCGGTTATAAAAGTAACTTTTAACGCCAGATGAATAATGCTGCCGTAATACATTTCCATACCAAAGAAGTTGTTTCCATAGCAACAAAGTTGAATCAACAGTGCTCTATGAGGCATATTTTTGAGTTTGGAACAATTTTAATCAATTTAAATTTTGCGCCGCGGCGAGCGGCCCCTCTTCATCCGCAGACCTTTATTCTTGCACTTAGTCCGACTCTTTTGCAGAAGCAAGATACGTAGGTCCCCAGCCACGTCCCGAGTGAAAGACTCTCTAGCGAAATCCAGAATGAAAAAAAAAATCAAAAATTCTAAAATTGCAACCGGACAAATTTAAAAGGAAAATTACACAAATTAAAGACACCGAAAAGCGGGATGGGTTGGGCCCGGGGCGATGAAGCTACCCGACGACCCTTTGCTTCTTCTAGCTTATTATTAGTGTACTTAATATTATATTCATCATTTACGTGTACATTTCTTCTTGGTCCTTAAGTTTTGTCCACCAGTGCAAACTATATTTCAGATAAAAACTTTGATATGAGATCAAAAGTAATAATAATAGTGAGACCACTGGGTATCAACATTATCAGTATAACTAAAAAACGAAAGCAAATCGAAACTTGAAAGTAAGTAGCCAGTGCAAAATATCTTTCTCTCTTATAGCATTTCCTTATAATTTTCCCAATATGAGTAAAAACTGAATTAAACTTTTAATGTAACTAAAGAACCACCGAAATATGTATGTATCTCTGAGGATATATTGATTAAAAAATGTAATACTTAAGAAAAGGGGAATTTTTTTAATTAGATTTATGTGTGTATGAAATGAGACTTTTATTAACAAATTTGTATATACCATACGCAATTAATTTTTCGTCTCATCAGATTGTTGGCACAATGTTATTGATGATGGCAATAGTAGCAATAACAGACCCAAACAACATGACCATACCCAAAGGTTCGTATCCTCTCACCATTGGACTTTCTCTGTCAGCTATCATCTTCGCCTTCCCTTGGAACTGCGGCGCGCCTTTAAATCCAGCAAGAGACCTCAGCCCGAGGATGTTCACAGCTCTTGCCGGCTGGGGCAAAGATGTTTTCAGGTAAGTTAATCATGAATTAAGTCTCGAAGGTGTTGTGTAGTTCCGTATTTGCCACATTATTCACCACCAAGAAAAGTGGCACAACTCAAAAAAAATTATTTTGTTTATTATTCCACTAATAGGTCTGATTCATAGGTGCATCTCACTATAAGAAAAGTAATAAAGTATCATGTGTAGTTATCCGGAAGACCGCTCGATTACGCTATATGTCACTTTGCCACCATAGAAGGGGGGCAAATAGTGAAGGGAGGGATAAATTACTCAATCTTCCCTATCTCTTCTACGCCTTGATTCTTAAGGATTGTACTCTTTATGCACGCTTTTACAGCTGCATGAAGAGATAAGTGTATATTTTTACAGTACAGTAAAAGGCCGAGTCGTAATGAGACAAGCTGAGCCTCCCCCCCCCCCCCCCCCCGTAATAACATTTTGAGTCCTTTTAGGTTTTATTTCGATTACTCCTATACTCCATTTACATTTTTTAGAACTTTGTAATCAAAAGTTTTATGACAGAGAGGATTTGCCTTCAGCTTCTGTCTATATTTATGTATAATTAAAGTAGGTATGAAAAGACAAACTGTAAAATAATCCCTTTTGACCGCTGCCGATTGGTTAAAAAATGCCTATCTTCTTTTGCTACTTTTGTGAAATGTAATATTTTTTAGTTGTGTCATTTTTCTTGTAGGTGAGCTATAGTTGCAATAGGAATTGCTTAATGTCCTTACATGACAAAAAGTATTTTCACCTTCTTTGAAGATTAATGCTAATCCCATTTAAAAATATTTCTGCATATAAAAGATGGCCTGAACAAAACTTCGTCCATCGTAAAATGTTTAGCGGACTCAGACCATAGAGGCTATGCAAAAAATGTGGAAAAGAAATTTGCAAAAAGAAAGAAACACATAAAGGGAAAAAAAGATATGCAAAAAGAAAGAAACACATAAAGGGAAAAAAAGATATGCAAAAAGAAAAAAAAATACTTTAAAAAAGGGTTAGGGAGCGCTTTTACAAACATCATCATGATATAAGTTATAATTATATTTGATGCGTGCAACAATCATGGTTTAGAAAACTTCGAAACTTCATGTTTAATAACTTCCTTCTATATTCTTGCTAGTTTCCTGCCCTACTTGACAAAGCGAGATTTAATTAATTGCTCCCGTTGTTATAGTCTTGTGTATGGTGTACCTTTTGCATAGAGATCAAAAGCGATCTTGTATTTCTCATGGTAATTTTATGTTTTATTTTTTAATTTTCCTGAAAGTAATTTTATAAAATATTTCAACTCTTCTTCCCTTTTGCACAGTTCTTTGTACAGCTCAATAGCGCACCCAATTGGATATTCAAATCTAAAATTGGACAAATATTTTTATATAATTAATATATTTTTTATAATTTTATAAAAAGAATAATTTCAAATGTAAAGTTTGATGCATTTCTACCCAATAGAAACTGAGATACAGCCATGATGTTCAACGCAAAAAAATTGCAGAACAGTAGTGAATAAAATCAAAATTAAATCGACATAAATTTTAAAAAATACATCAAAAATTAAATTTCGCGAAATTCCGCCCAATAGATCCTGTGATATATTTATCATGGCAATTGTGAATAACACAGTATACTAGCACCATTTTTTGGGCAATATGAACTAATCTGCACCAATTTATACCAAGAATATGAAGTTTGGTGAAATTCCGTTATTCGTTCTTGAGATAGAGCATGCGCAAAATTTATTGTGCATACATAGAGACATCAGACAAACAGACAGACATTTTCAAAAAATAGTCAAATCGTATTCAAGACTTCTCAAAATACGTAAATCCATCGATAAAGAAAAGTCTAAAATTTTCATGATTCAAATACCTTTATACCCAGATAGCATGAACATTAGCAGCAAGTTTGATTTTTTTCTGATATTATCTTGCCGTGACACATTTGAATTGAGAAATTCGCAGCAAATCTCTCGCAAGGTATACCATCACCCATTTTCATAAGTAGTTTGTTGTGAAACTGGTGGCAAGACTGTTTTTTAATTCACGAAAGTGACAAAAGCAAAAAATCCCTCTGTTGAGAGAAAAGACAATCAGCACATACGCAGAAATTGCAGAAATTTTATTCGGTTGGAACCGCTTTTTTTAAACGCTATACTTATCAAATACCAAAAAAGGCTTGCATTGAAAAGTACAAATATAACCTTAACTTATTTATGGTGATAAAAAAAGAGGCATACACTTTCTGACGGTGCATTCGCATCAATAGACCAGATAGGTCTATGGACCCCTTCGAAGGGGTTAAACTTATAGTGTAACATTTGTAAACAGATAGGGTGGCATGGAAAAATTACTACTTTGCAGTATTTTTGATTACTTGTTTGCCGTTAATTTGCAATAAATTTGATACAGCATGAATTTAACTTGCACAACAAGTTAGTTACAAGTTCAAAGTGTGGTGACTTCGGCATTTACGTTGCCTTGTTGCTGCAGTCTTGTTATGAACTTTCAGTCTTGTCATGCTGAGCTTGCTGCAACTTTGCAGGTTTTCAAAGCAAAACTGCTACAAATTTTCTGCAGACTAAAAATGCTATCTAGGTATATAAAAAAAAGAAAGAAATATGAACATTTGGAGATTTGTTTTTTCAAATATGATAAAAGTAGCATTCATATGGATTTTTTTTAAAGGATTATAATTTTAAAATGTAGTCTTTTATCCATTTCGTCAAGAAAACATTACTTTTATATAAATTTACACAACATTTTAATGTTGTGTTAATAAAGTAATATTTTTTTAACAAACCTTGGCCTCTTAAACTTATCTCTGTTGTTCCCAAACAGAGACGTTTAAAAAAAGCCTCGTCTAAGTTGCCGACAAAAGTCTTTTTATACATCTTTATCAATGAAGTTGCCAAAGGGTTACTAAATCATTCTTTAATATCGATGGACAATGGCTGATATCAAACACATTTTGTTTATTTTCATCTTGAGAAGTTGGGGGTGTCATAATTCTTCCCCTTTATCAGAAGGACTTCTTTTTTTATCGTAGAATTGTCGATAATAAATGTTTTTTATTTGGAATTTAAAAAATAATGAAAGAAAGAAAAGAAAATATTCCTTTTAGAATAATTTCAGTTTATGAAAGCAATAAGATGAAGCAATAGGGCGGAAAATAAAGCATACACTTCTAAACCCACGTTTGCAATAAAGGGAGAATGGGGCGGGGGGGGGGGAGGTTCATTAAGAGATTAAAACCACTCACACAGCAATAGAGATTTGATATTATAAATACAAAACCTTTAGTTCTATTATAAGCGTGTAAAAACCACCGTAAAGAAAATTACCAAAAAAACATAATAAATTTAGTATGCAGTAGATCCTCAGTTTTCGAACATTCCTCTTGTCGAATTCTTAAACGTACTATTTCATGTTTTTATTAACCGAATTTAAAGATGAATTAATTATTTAACAAATATTTAAATAACGGTGCCCCCCCCCCCCCAAAAAAAAGACAGATGCAATAATGAGAAATTTGTATGTTATTTTTTTAACATATCTTGTAGTTTTAAATAGATTTTGTCTTAAAGATTATCTTTTAAACCGCTAGTGATAGAAGCATACTTCCATTTACAAAAAGTAATGAAATCAAAGGCAACTTTTAGTTGTGGTATTTGTTTTAAAAGGAGATGTGTAATTTAAATACGAAATGTAATTTTTATACTGTCTATATGTCCTCAATCCCTGTGTTGTGTCCCTATATTGCGATCAGGAAATGTAAAACCTACATCAGGGAAACTTCGCTTTTGAGATTGGTATAAAACCTATAATTCCAAAACTCAACTTCATTCATATAGCTGTATAATCAGTATCACTAAAACATATGTAATTTTTAAATAAAAATGCGTGGGAATAAAAATGCTTTTAGAAGTGTTCGCACTATATTAAAAAATATGTAATAATATAACTAAACTACATTGTTGGGAGAAATACAAGAAACCATTAAAATCTGAAAAATGCATCATATATGTATATTGTATATTTTATTACGTTACACAATAATACAAAATTATGAAGTCTCCTATTATTGAAAATCAGCATAACTCAGATAAGGCGTCAATAGATTTAATTCTATGAATGTCTAAACAAATACAAAACCCTAAATAATTACGTCATAAATAAGCGCTAAATAAATCTCCCAAACCAAAAGCAAACGCTATACATTTGAAAGTCTAAAGATGACCCCCACATGCTTTTAAGAAAAAGAGATCATTAACAGATACCCCATTGACAAGTGTCCAGTGGCCAGACTGCATGAAGAAGAGAAAGATGAAGCAGACGTCAAACGATTTTACCAAACTCCAAGATAGCCATTATGGACGTACTTCCTGTCAATCTCTTCATTTCAATGAGGAGGTAGCCAGGGTGATACTACAGCCGCTATTTTTTTAATCAAATTAAAAATATCCAAGTCAAATTATTTAAATAAAATTCACAAAATTCTAAAATTTAAAAATGTAGCGGAGGTTTAAATCAAATTTTAAATTTCTAAAAACAAAAAAAAAAAAAAAGTTTTAAGAAAATTTAAAATGCTGAAATTTCTCAAGAATTCAGTGGATGTCCAAGCTATTCAAAATTCCGAAATTTAAAAATGTAGCGGAGGTTTAAATCAAATTTAAAATTTCTAAAAACGAAAAAAAAAGTTTAAAGAAAATTTAAAATGCTGAAATTTCTCAAGAATTCAGTGGATGTCCAAGCTATTCAAAATTCTGAAATTTAAAAATGTAGCGTAGATTTAAATCAAATTTAAAATTTCTAAAAACAAAAAAAAAATGTTTAAAGAAAATTTAAAATGCTGAAATTTCTCAAGAATTTAGTGGATGTCCAAGCTAAACTTAAAATTTCGAATTTTCTCAAAATAAAACAAATTGTTTAAACGAAATTTAAAATTACAAAATTTTAAAAATTTAGAGGAAATAACATAAAAATACTCAAATGATTCACTACCTAAAAGACGATTACAATACAGTTTAATGATGTTTAAAATAATCAGATTAGATTAATTATTATTATTAATAACAATCATCTTTTAGGTAGTGAATCATTTGCGTATTTTTAAGTTTTTATTGTGTGTATTATTAAGATGAATTTTAGCACTATCAACTAGTTTATTTAGCGTAAGTTTAAACAAAATTTAATGTTTTGCAATTTCTCAAAAAAAGAATTGGTGAGTTTTAAAAATAATTGTTAAAATATTATCCAACAACTTTTGGCCTTAAAGTGCCAAAAAAATTAGAAAGATTCTGTAAAATTGAAACTATCAGATAATAAAAATCTATTCCACGGAGAAATTTTCAAACAACGGCGCCTAGCTTTGAACCAGGATCCTTCTGTAGTGCAGATAAACGCGCTACCACTGAGCCATCTAGCCAACGCGGAAAAAAAAAAAAAAAAAAAAAAAAAAAAAAAAAAAAAAACTGAAATTAAGGTTCTCTTTTAAAATCTAAATCCCAAAAATGGTCGGATGTCATTAAATTAATTAGTTTAATTAAAATAATATAAAATTTTTTCAAAATGTTATGATTTGTTGTGTGATCGCAGGTACTCAGTTATAAGTATACAAAATTTCAAGTCTCCAACTTATGCAGTTTCCGAGAACGAACGATGTGATAGACAGACAGAGGAGTGAGACAAATGGAATTTTGTCTGATGAACGAAACCCTAAAAACAGATAAGTGGCTAGAATAATTGCAATTAAAAGTTTGCTAATTGTAACTTAAAAAAAAAATTCACTCCTGCATAATTTTAAATATATATATATGTATTGCTAACAACATATTTCAGTTAAATTTCATTATTACTATTTTAGTTGTTTGTTTTCTACAGCTATGCAGTCTCAATTACAAACTCGTTTATTCGCTGTCTTTTAATTTTTAGCTTCCGAGACTACAGCTATTTCTGGGTACCAGTAGTAGGTCCCCATATTGGTGCAGTCATTGGTGCATGGGGGTACAGGCTATTAATCGAACAACACTGGCCTATCGATAGTTACGATTTTCACGGACCGACAGAGATCAAAAGTAATGGAGAATTCAAGAAAAAGGACGATTTACCATTTGTAGACAAGAAAAGTGAGTATTAAATCTAACTTTCTTTTCGAACACTACTAACAAAAGGTTAATGACATGAGACAGGAGACAGTGAAAATGCTCCCAATTGATTTTTCACTTTAATACAGCATTCAAAACTTTGTTTTTCCTCTTACAGTTGGAATCATTGTCGTGATAGAAATGAACTCCCTCTCTAACCCGAATTTCTGAATCCTTTTGCGGTTTTGTTAGTAACAAGAATAAGGATTTTATGATAAGTTCAATGATGAAAAGACCCGTGATAAGTGAAACTACTCGCATTGTCTTTTTTGAAAAAACAAACAATATAAATGGATGTTTTCCCTGAAAAAAGAAAATGTTCGTGAGTAAGTGCAATTTTAAAGCCCGGCTTCGCGGTTTTGGTATCTTGCATGGGCTGATTGGGAAAATAGATAATCTTTATTTTTCTTAACGTTCGATGAAGAATCGTGTTCTTTATCTTTAGGTAGTGCTCCTTAAAAACTTATTCTTACTCGTCTAAAACGGTAAATTAGGCTGTAGAAGAAAAAAGGGGTAGAGGAGGAACAATGCGATGTGGCGGCTCAAAACACTAAAAACTAAGGGGGCTGAAAAAATCTCGCCCTGGCAATTAAAGTCTAATATTAATTGAAAAACAAAACAAAACAAAAAAATAATAATGTAATAAAAATGGTCGCTATAAGAAAATTCATAAGGTCTATGTTTTTTCATTCTAATATGATTAGACTGCTAACATTTCTTTTGACGCTTTCATTTGAGATTATATTAGTCTACCTACTTAATAAAACTTCAGGATGCTTTAAAAACCCAGAATTTGTTTTAAGAATAATGATTTCGAAATTTTCTTCATCGGGCAAAAAACATCTATCTATTTACCAAGCATAAATCTGCGATACCATGTTTCTACCATTCTATTTTTTCCCTAAAGTATAACATATAATTTTTTTAAATAGTAAGTTTCATCACAGTTTTCAGTTTTTTCGCATGATACACGGATGTGTGTTAACATGATGAACGACCGGGTTATTTTTAGATTCTAAAGATCCATTGCACTGTGTTTTTTTCATTATCTTTATTCTATGCCAAAAAAAGTAATATTTACATATTCTAAAAAAAATGGAATTTGGTAAAAGCAAAGTGGCAACAACGATACATTCATGCTTAACACGAATTCCGTCTCTCTCCTACCAAATTTTGCTCATACACAACAAAATAGCAATTTTAATCTTATTTTCTTGTGGTTCATTCCTTTAACTACTTCTATAGCAATTAGGCATTAAAGTAAAAACATTTTTAATTAAAAATTAAGTAAACTTTTTCGGGTTTTTTTAAATAAATTTTCTTAATTATTAATGATTTGCAGTTACCTTTCGATAAATAAAATGTATGCGGATTTCGTCGTTATTATTATTTTTTATGCATTGTATCGTCAATATGAAATTACATTAAAAAAGCAAAAATCAAACTTGATGCCTGATTTCCACAAAAGTTTAAATATATTCAAACAGTTTAAATATATTCAAAAGAATATATATCTGTAAAAAGAGTGTGAAATTTGTATATAAAGATAATCAATAAAAATGAGTATTCATCGAATTTCGAAGTCTATTTTTATAAATCTACGTTTAACTTGTAGAATACACACATATAACTACGCATAGCACACTATATGTTTTTATAGTTTCCAGAGCTCGTGGTCGACTCCTATATTACGAGTGTGTGATGCACTCGTAATATAGGAGTATTGTGATAATATACAGGGTGAGTACAAATGATGGACCCCATTTTAAAAAATCCTATTCGAAACTACTGCAGATATTACAATAAATGATCCATGAATTTAAAGAGAAATATACCAAGTTTTTTTTTCAGTTACAAATGTTCGATGTATGGACCCTCTTGTTACACGGCATACGTCCAATCTGTAATCCAGTTCGTTCCAAACACCAAACGCCCCATCCACCAGTGTGGAAGCTCCTCGTTCAAGTAAGTACGTACAGTCGTGGGGAAAAAAAGTAAACACCCCCTACTAACTCCTCAACAAATTATCGTAGAAGAAAGTTACTGGTGCCAAACGATTGGAAATAAAGTCTACTTTTAAATGATGTATATAAAATTTACTTATTTGGCCATATACATACTAAAATGAACCCAAGCTTCATTTTTTCAATGGCAATACCCAATTTTAACAAGATATTTGAAATCTTCGGTTCAAACTATGCCTAGACACCAAATTTCAAGTCATTTTAATGATAAGTTTTTGAATTGTAAACATTCAAATTTAGTGCTTCTAATGTTAAATTGCATTTTCATATTTTTATTAATATCTCCTGAAATTAAACTCCTAGTGCGCTAATTTTTTGTGTAGCAATAATACTAAAATATCCAAACGTAAATACGTTGAATTTGCAATTTTTATAATTTTATTATATGAATTATGAAATTAATATTCGAAAAATTTATGAATTGCAACCTACAATTTTTTTGATGGATTTAGATTTATTAAGTCCTGCTTTATGGAAATCCAAAATTTCACACTTTTCTTCCAATTAGTTTTCAAATTATGCTCAAAGAACGGCAAAATGGTGGTTTAAGGGGCCGTCTATGACAGAAGTGACCAGATATTTTGAAAATTCTTATGCTATCCTGTAATCCAGCACTCTTCAATGACTTCTTGAGTAGTACTTAAGATGCCTTGATCAAGAAGGAGGCTCTCTCGGTCAACAATCAAGTACGGAACTTCGATTTGAATACAGCCCCTAAAATATGCTCGATTTAAAATAATTGATTTCTCGGAAACTTACCATACGAATTGCATAAAAATTCGTTTTAAGGCTAATTGAAGGGTGTAGAGTTCATTTATGCTGTCAGAATTATGTACTGTTATTGAAAAAGACAAGGTTATGGTTCGTTTTGATATGTAAATGGCCCCCTAAGCAAATTTTATATACGTCATTTCAAAGTAGACTTTATTACCAATCGTGCGGTACTAGTAACTTTCTTCTACGAAAATATTTTGCAGAGATAGTAGGGGTGTTTACTTTTTTTTTCCACGATTGTACCTGCAAAGACCAAAGAGGTGGGGCTCATCCTGCTGAAACACAAAATCTGCGCTGTCCTCAAGCGGGTGATGGTGATTTAACCTTAATCACATGGCCACCAAGATCCTGAGACCTAACACCATGGGATTTCTTTCTATGGGGTATGTCAAAGACATTGTTTATGTACCACCAAATGCCGAAAACACTGCCAGAACTTAAGGAACGCATTTGTGCAGCATTCAGAACCATTGACAGAGTGATGCTACAAAATGTTTGGAACGAACTGGATGACAGATTGGATGCATGCCGTGTAACAAGAAGGTCACACACCGAACATTTGTAACTGGAAAAAACTTGGTATAATTCTCTTTAAATTCGTGTATCACTTATTGTAATATGTGCAGTAGTTTCGAAAATAGGATTTTTTTAAATTGAGTCCATCATTTGTACTCACCCTGTACTTTGAAACCATGAATAGCAGTTTTTCTGATATACATTCAAATTTGATTCTTAAAAAATCTCAATAGGTAATCATATTTATTACTTAAACTACAGTCGAAACCGGTTAAGACGCGTTTCAAGGGAGTGGACAACAGTCATGCATTATGCGGGATCGCGCATTATACATGATTTGTATAATTTTGCAGGAACTGGGCTTATTTACACATTTAATTGTCTAAACCGACTTTAGAGCTTTCATTTGTACGTGTACGGTCGATAATTGTGTATTTTACGAATTTATAGATTAAAATTTATCTGCATCCCACTTTAACTCATTGTTTCTTTTTATAGGACAGAACAGAATAATAACGGAAAATAAATATGAATTTCAACATGGCTTTATTGCTGATTAATACGTTGCAGCCAAAAATTTAAACAACAAAAACAATTTTCCTATAGACTATTTTTTTAATACAAAGATAACAATATATCTTTGAAGCACAACCTAGTTTTTAAAATCATATTTTGTACTTGTAATAATGAGTACATCTATAATCTGTCCTTCTTTTTAATATAAAAAATACTATCCTTATTAATCTTTATGTAAAAATTATAGTTAGCATAGCAAAAAGTAATAGCAAGCAATAGTTAGTATATAGCAAAAGAAAACATAAAAGAATTATCCATCCGCAGTCGTATGTGTTTAATTTTTAAGAGTTTCATTTTTTATTATGCCTATAATATGCATTTTAAAATATAATAGTGATATAATGTACATTTAAAACGTCACTAACAACATGTATGATCATCCCTAATCATAATTTGTATAACGCTTCTGAGTAACCGGAATTCGTCGGTACCTCTCTACTAGTACAGTTAAAACATAAACGAAGCGAGATACAAAGAATGTTAGGAGGCGAGATCAAACAAGAATTGCAGTTTTGCTAATTTAGCGGGGATTTGTTTTATTCAAATATCTACCACTGTTTCTTATAAGTAATTTTCGGCTTAATTGAGCTTTATAGCAGCTATATTACTTAAGCAATATTATTTAAAGAAAGTAAATAATATTATTAGGAAACAGTGTTTTTTACCTGAATAAAAAAAAAATCGGCTAAATGGCAACACTCGAGCTGAGAGAAGGAATATTCGCATCTTGATCAATGAATTTGCGTCTTAAGCGTCATTCTTTTTTCAAAAGGCTGAAAGTTTATCGTGTATTAACCTTTTAGTGCGCAGCTTTTCATATATGTAAACAACAGTATTTTGAATTTAATAGATATTTTTATTCGTATATACCCAATTCACACCAGAAAATTAAATTAGCAATATTTGCTTTAATTAATTAATCTCTGAACTACGTAATTTCTAGAACGTATTCTATCATAGGAATTAAAGGGTTAAAGATTAAGTTTTATAAAATAAATAATTATATAAAATAAGGTATTTGGAGACATATTTATTAAAATATTTACTAATTTGCATTTTTTTTAGCGTAAAACAGTCGGACTACAGTAGTTTTTACATGTATTGCAGATGTGCAACAGAAGAAAAGATTGGCGTATTATACGAAAAAAGTATCTCTGATTTTTTTTTTTTTCATTATTTCTCCTGTGTAATAAACCTTTCAGAGAATCACATATAATTTTCTCGAAACAACAACAACAAAAAAAATGCGCATTTAAGGGTTAAGCGTGATCGCTTAATAACCGTTCGTGTATTAAACGTGACATTTTTGCATTAGCCTTATGGGCATTGTTCAAGGGATCGGGAAAAATTCAGGTAAGGGAGATCGCGTATTAACCGTGAGGGTTTTAACAGGGCTCAACTGTATTAAGTTTTAATAAAATTAATGTTCTCGAATACTTTCCTTAATTTTCCTTGAACAATTTTATTCCATTCAACAAATTGGGGCGGTTTAATTTACCCCTCTCAACTCTGGATGATATTTCAGCTACTCAAGTTTATTTAGAAAGCTTTCAACATGAATGATATTATTAAGTACAATGAGATTCTGTGGATTTGATGGTTACGCAGTTTGCAAAAATCATGAAAGTAATTATTTCTATTTGAAAATTTAAAGATCGTGTAAAAACTTAAACTTTGAAACTTAAAAGTAAAAAACTATTTTGACATAAATGTTTTTCAACAAGATGAAACATTTGAAACACTTTTGCAATTTGAACTATGTCTCTAAAACTATTGGTTTATAAATTAACTGTTGGACAATGATCACAGTAAACATATATTTTTAAAGCAAAAATTTAAAAGTATTTTTTTACATTACTCTCTCTTCTACCAATAAAACAGTTTTCTTCTCTCTCTTTTTTTTTCTTTTTTTTTAACTATACTTTTATTCTTATTCTTTTTTTCGCTTTCTCTCTTTCATTTCTTTCTAAAAACTACTTTTGTGTCTGTCAGTGCTTTCTCTCTTGCAGCTATACGGAAGTCTATCTTAATCTGGCCCTGTGATTTTCCTATCCATTCCGAGTACGTGAGACTATTCATTGTGTAGAGTAGTGTTTGTAGATATTTAGCTAGAATTCAATAAGTGAAAAGCTTGCGAATAGTTTTATTTGCCGAATAAATAAAAGTGTGAAATAAATAATGAAAGTTATACGAAACTAATATAAATGAAACCTATAAGAAAAGCCACTAAAGTATTCTGTGTCAATAAATCTATACAGATGTTTTAAATTTAGAAAATAAAACAACAGAAAATAAATAAGAAAACAGTTTCAAGTCTTGAAACAGCTTGCGTCCGGAAATAAAGTGGATTCTCTTCACAGAAGGTTAGCATTACTTAGAATTTAGAAAATTTATAGGCATTTATTAGATGTTATCACATTGCCGGTATCATGGAGTGGCACGTATGAAATTTTACAGCAATAATTTTGATTAGTACAAGAATGGTAAATAAAAAGTAGTTCTTTCTCTCTCTCTTTTTTTTTCTTGCTCTTTCCGTCTCCACTAAAAAATAAAAATAAAAATAGGGAATTGAATAATTATAATAGAAATAAATCAATCAAGACTTTTAGTCTTTCATTTTATTCACCTACATATTTCGCCATTCTCTTATTTATAAAGGTACTCCTCCGAAACCTACTAATACCCCGTTCAGTCTTTGTGATTTAAGTTAACTCAGACTTAGACCTCCAAACTGACTGAGTGAGTTCCAGAAACAATCAATCTATAGCTAGATCACTCAAATCCATAATAGTACGGAGGGCTAACTCCATATTCTGATACATTGAATCAAACGGGTTTTCTTCACAGAAGGTTCTCATTTCTTAGAACTTAGAAATTTCCTAGGCATTTAGTAAATGTTATCACATTACCGGTATGATCGAGTGGCACGTATGAAATTTTATAGCAATAATTTTGATTAGTACAAGAATGGTAAATAAAAAGTAGTTCTCTCTCTCCTTTTTCTTTTCTTGCAATATTTCTCTCTCTCCGTCTCCACTGAAAAATAAAAATAGGAAATTGGATAATTATAATGGAAATAATACATTAATTAAGACTTTTTGTCTTTCATTTTATTCACGTACATATTTCGCCATTCTCTTATTTATAAAGGTATTCCTCCCAAACCTACTAATAACGCGTTCAGCCTTTGTAATTTAAGTTCACTCAGACTTAGGAACCCAAACTGACTGAGTGAGATCCAGAAATTTACTCGAAAATTCAAGCAATATAATGGCAGTATCACTCATGTATATGTATATATATATACAATATATATATATATATATATACATATATATATATATATACATATATATATATATATATTAGATTTACATAATATTATAAATGCATTATTTAAACAGTATCATCAAAAACTGGATTTACCATCTAATATAGATATAGCTTATTTTAAATCTTTAACTAACTTCATTATCTACAATAATTATATCTTGCAAGATAACACATTATATTTACAACACATCGGTATATCATAAGGTGGCTGTACATCCAGTTTATTGTCAGACTTATATTTATATCACTATGAACGTAATTTTACTAATAATAATCTACATTTATATCGTTATATTGATGACATAATTTTAATTGCCACTGATCAAACTAAAATTTCTCAATTTCCAGTAGATTATCCCACTAATTTGGAATTAACGGAAAACCTCTTATCTAATAATACAATCAACTTCTTAGATCTTAAAATTACAATAAAAGACAACAAAACAATAACAGATCTATATGATAAACGTAAAGAATTTAAATTCAAAGTTAATACATTTACAAATTTTAAATCTTGTCTTCATAATTCTGTATATCGAAATATAATACTTAACCATTTATATAGAATAAAATGAGTATGTTCTTCTCATCTAATTAATAATAATATTAAAAAACTAATTTATGATGAATTAAATCAAGGCTTTCCAAAGAAATTCATACATTCTTTAATATACACTTAGTACTTACATGATCTTTAAAAAAAATAAATAAATAAAAAATAAAAAAAATTAACACATGCGTAAACAAAAAAAAAAAAAAAAAAAAAAAAAACCTTATAAAATAAGAAAATATTTATAAAAAAATAAAAAATTGTAAAATAATAAAAAATTATTATAGGACGGTTGGGTAGGTAGATGTTAGAGTACGGAGGAGGGTGGTGTTGTCTGGATAATACGCAATGGTTAATTTATTTTTAAAAAATTGATGGGGCATTTGATTTATAACTACATTGCTAATACACTTTTTATATGGAGAGGTGATTCGATATTTTATATGTATATGGTGACATTAAATTTTTATTTCAATTCATATTGAATTTATTTAGCTTAATTAATATTTAATCAAGTTAACAATTAACTTGATTTTAATTTTTAGTCTTCTCGGGACAATATCATATTAATTTCTAACAGTATACCATCTTTATGGAGAATATTATGCATAATAAGTTTATTTGATATAACTAATGTTATTACAGTTTGTATTAAAATTGGGTTATTAGTTTTTTATTATTCCTCTATACTTTTCTAATATTGTTTAATTTTGAACTCAGTATTAAATGTTTAATTAACGGTTTTATGTGAATGTTAATCCCATATTCATATTCTTTAGTTTTTTATGGTTAATATAAAAATAAACCACACAATTTATTTGTTATCATTAGGCAATTGGGAAATGAAGATTCTGACATAATTATATCAACATCCATTTTTTTTCTTCCTGTTCATTTTATTAATTAATTTTTTTATATTTAAAAGTATTTCTTATAGTTTATATTTTTATTATATATATTTTTTATATATAATTTATTTAGTGTTATAGCATATTGCTATATTATATTATTATTGTTTTGAAATTATTTAAATTTTCCGTATAGATTAATTGGGTATGGTAGTAGAATATATTGTAATCATTCTATTAACATTTGTATTTATTTAATGTTTATATGAATAATGAAATATAATATGGTATTTTTATATTAGGATTCGTTGGGATATATCAGTTGGTATATTATGAAAGAATTAACTTATAATAGCTTAATCTTATGACATTTTTTTCATATTAGTTTCACGTTAATATCATAGATGGCAGCACCAAAAGATAAACTGGATTCTGTCTGATGCTTCGAATAGAGTAATAATATCAATTTTTAACACATGGTGGAGCTTAATGTTGGCTATTTGCGATTTTATAAACTTATAGTTTTGGTACTTTTTACTTTAGTTAAGAAATTTAAAAATTTAAAAGTGTTAAGAGGTATTTTACTTATTATATAATTATTTTCAATTTATATTATTTTAATTGCATTTATCACGGCATTTCAAAATAGATTAACTGTATACATTAGGTTTTAAAATCTGTGTTAACTTAACTGTAAAAATAACCTTAAACTTATCAAGCTTTTGGATACCATGTGCTGATGTGTATTTGGATAAAATAACTGGGATTTTATTAGGTATTTTGTGTAATATTACTATTTTTCCTTGCTATAAATTAAATATTTAAAAGGTTGTATTGCTTTTTCCATTTCATAGCATTTTATATTATTCTGTTTTCATTTGAAGCTATTCTATTGGTTCTATTGGTCGTTAGAGCACAGGAGAAAAACAATTTCAGCTTTTAGCTTTTCTCTCACAGAAAACGACTAATTTTGCTTATATAATTGAATTCCGTACTCTTGATAACGTAATTCAATATATAAGCTTTTCAATTATTTTATCGAAATCCATATTCTTCTTTTTTTCTTCATTATTAATTCTTGTTATATAGTACAAGGGACTATTTTATGCATAGCAGCTTGTATATTATGTTTTTGGTATCCATTCAGTGTGTCTGGGGACACTGTATTGTTGTAAATTCATTCTTACTACCACAATTATTGATGGTGGTCAGTAATGTTTAATTAATGGTTATCTATATATATATATAAAACCATTAAATAAACATTACCGACCACCAACAAAAACTGTGAAATTATGAATAAAATGACATTATCAAATACAGTTCCCCCTAACACACTTGACATAGGTTCCAAAAACATAGTAAAAAACAGCAAATATTGAATAACAGAAATGGAATGATGGAAATTTGTAGAGCTTAGACAGAATCATCGGGTTGCAAATGCCTTAACAGTTCCACAAATAAAATGTGTGGTTTCACCTTCATATTAGCCATAAATTAGCTAAAGAATATGAATTTGCGACTACCACACACATAAAACCAAGAAATAAACCATTGAATACCAATTAAGTTCAAAATGAAACGAGATTAAAAAGATAGTGGAAAAATAGGAAAACAAATTACCAAATTAAAATCCATAGTGTCACAGCATTAGGTATAACAAATACACTCATTATGCATTTTATTCTCATTTAAAATAGTATACTATTGGAAATTAATATGATATTATCCTGAGTAGGCTAAAATTTAAATACAAGTTAATCGTTAACTTTATTAAATATTAATGAATATGAATTGATAAATATATAAATGTAACTACACCATTATACATATAAAAGTATCGAATCAACATCCATTATAAAATGTGTCTTATCAACTTAGTTATAAATCAAATGCCCCATTTTTAAAAATAAATTAACCATTGCGTATTATCCAGACAAGCCACCCCCCTCCGTACTCTAACATCTACCCACCCAACCATCCTATAATAATTTTTTTTTATTTTACAATTTTTAATTTTTTATAATTATTTTCTTATTTTATATATTTTTTTGTAATTTTTTTACGCATGTGTTAATTTGTTTTTAAGATCATTTAAGTACTAATTATATATTAAAGAATATATGAATTTTTTTTTGGAAAACCATGATTTAATGCATCATAAATTAGTTTTTTAATATTATTGTTAATTAGATGAGAAGAACATAAACATGTTATTCTATATAAATGATTAAGGATTATATTACGATATATAGAATTATGAAGACAAGATTTAAAATTAGTAAATGTATTAACTTTGAATTTAAATTCTTTACGTTTATCATATAGATCAGCTATTGTTTTGTTTTCTTTTACTGTTATTTTAAGATCTAACAAGTTAATTGTATTGTTAGATAGCAGGTTTTCCGTTAATTCTAAATTAGTAGGATAATCTACTGGAAATTGAGAAATATTAGTTTGATCAGTGGCAATTAAAATTATGTCATCAATATAACGATATAAATGTAGATTACTATTAGTAAAAGTATGTTCATAGTCATATAAGTATAAGTCAGATAATAAACTGGATGTACATCCACCTTGTGGTATACCGAAGTTCTGTAAATATAATGTGTTATCTTGCGAAGTATAATTATTATAGATAATGAAATTTGTTAAAGATTTAAAATAAGCTATATCTATATTAAATGGTAAATCCAGTTTATTATGATACTTTTTAAATAATGCATTTATAATATTATGTAGAACTAATAAATCTATATTATTAAAAAGATCTTTGAAATCATATGTCGTTATATTGTTTACACATTTAAGATTTTTCATAATATTGACCAGCTGATAGCTATTTTTTATACAATGTGTATTATCAGTGGTTGTTGTCAGTATATATATTTGATTGAGAATTTTTAATAGAAGTTTATTGGCTATATTATTATATGTATTGCATCCAATAGTTACTGTCCCAAATTTAATTGGTTTCTTATGAAATTTGGGTATAAGAACTAAATAAGGATAATTAAAGTTAGTAGAGAAAATATTTAATAGTTTATAATAACTTTGAATTTTACGATTGTTTACTATTATATATACTTTTTTTTTTTTAAACTATAGACTTTATTTAAATTTATCGCAAATTTTTTATTTGATATTAGTTAATAATGAAATTTTAGGTAAAGCTCATTAAAAAAAAAAAAAAAATTAAAATTTGTTAAGGCTGTTCTCAACTGCTCTGCTCAATAAGCGCAAAACGTTTTGACACATTTACAAATTCATTTTTGAACGAAAATATATAAAATTGGAAAGCCTGGCCATGGAAGCGATTTGGAATCGAACTGTGTTTTCCATTTTTGGATCAATCAATTACCTACTGAGTTATAAGCGATTTTGATCACGTGACACGTCATATTTCTCCCCTTATTGACTGGATTTTCTTCTTTCATTCGGAAGTTCAGTTCAAAATGTCAACTTTGCCAGTATTTTCTGACAGATCTATTGCGTTTACAAGAAAACGGAAAAAACAGTTAGATGACAGAGTATCTGAATAACAACACCTTCTAGTTTCATGCGTTTCCAAACAAAAATGAATTAAAACTTATGTCAGAAAGTTGACCCTTTGTATTTGAGAACAGCCTTAAGTATTGTTTATAAAAGTACCAAAAAGATACAGAAATAATCAGTAAAAAGTATGCTGAAAAGTTATGAGAAAAAATGCTTTTAATATTAAGAAAAGTGTAGAATTCATTACTTGCGCGCATTAAAAGTGTGATGCGGTTGCGGCAAAAAGTGAATCCCTGAGGTTGCTCTCTGTACTGTTATGGAGTTCAGAACAGTGGGTTACTAGATATAGCCCGATACCATTCACTCCTATTGATTTTGAGATTCGTTGAGTTATTCACTATTTCTCCGGATCGAGCAGCCATTTTTTGCTGTTGGTGTTATTATATAAGACTTGTTATTGTTGTTGTTAAATCTGTACATCTGTTTTAATTGTAAAACAATTCATTTTTTTAAAATAAAGGTTAAAAGTCACAGTTACAAATTTATTAACTTATGCGAATGCGTACACTTCCCTTTTGTTCAGATAAGTTAACTTAAATATATTTGGAGTGTGGATAGCCCATTCTGATTCCGGGCCTAACATCTCCAAAATCAGACATAAGTTAACTAAAATATCGTAGTCTGAATGGGGTACAGTAGACTCCCTCAAATTCGCATAGCCTGGGAACAGACGTTGGGCAAATTTTAGAATTTTGCTGATTTCTGGTCATTGCTTTGTTCACATTTTTTAAACAGTAATTTGAATGTAATAATGCAATCAAAATTATTATGAATGCTTGCAATATAGTGAACTATTAAAATAATTAAGTAATAAACTAAAATGATAAAAAGTAAGATAATTAAAAAAATTATTAAATTATTAAAAGTAAAGGTCAAGAAAATAATTCATAATTTATAATTAATTGTGCATAATAAAGATGAGATACATTTTCCTTGAATTATTCAATGAAACCTTCCTCGTAAAGATACCATATTAATTTAATTCACATCAAAATCTTAAAGTAAGGAAGTTTTATTTCAGGTTAAGCCAGTCTTAATAGCCAAAAAATCTGGATTAATGCAATATATTTGCTAAAATTTGTGATTACCAGTGATATCAGCATATCTCCCCCCTTTTTTTTTTTTTTTTTTTTTTTTTCAGAAATAAATTTATACTTCCTTCAAGAAAAACCGCAAGTTCAGTCATATTATTGAGAATTACATATTAAAAAACATACGGAATGATATAAAACTAAAAGATTCTGTAATTTTGATCGTATATCTGAACTGAAAGTTTCATTGTTTACATCTGCGATGATGTGCAGATTTTAAATGTTTGTGTATTTTAGAGTTGCGTATTTCAAGGAGTCTACTGCATAAGGTGCTATCAGAAACGATCTCAGATAATTTTTGAAGCAATCTGACACAAGCAATTATCGTACTTTTAATACAGCATCTGTGCTCTGATTGGCTATTTAAAATTTGACATTTCTCCGTATATTCTCGATCGATATGAAACGCATGCGATTTCTTCACATTTTAGCAACATTAGGATTACTCAAAACTCTTTCCAGTATATACAAGAAGTTTTGTTTCCGTGTATACCAGCTCGAAAATCAGAGTTATGCTGGTTCGAATAACCTAATCTGAGCACGGTATTGCACTCTCTACCTCATTGTTTCTTTCGAGTTCGGAAGGAGCCTCTAACTATACTTTTTTTTCCCCTCTTCACTTCACGAGTTTTTTCACCAGGTTTAAATCCTCTTGGCTAGAGATATTGATGCTCGGCATGCTGTTGCGAAACTCCTAGACAACCAGAATTTTGAATACCGAAAGATTTAAAAATCAGGGATGAAAAATCATTTTAGAATGCTTGATCATTATTTTATAATCTTAAGTAATGTAATGTTTTTACACAAAACATTAAAATAAATTTCCAAAACAGATTTTCAAAGATTCTTGCTATTGAGAGAGGGATGTTAGTAATTGCATCATCACCATAACGATGACTTTCAGATTTCATCGTCTTCTGAATCCTGGATATACCCTTACAAAAAAAATTTCTCGTAAAATTGAGCACAGATTGTCTGTAGCTATTTATCAGATTTCTTATACTTATTACTTTTGCAATAATGAAATGCAGAGAAATAATAATTAAGTTATTTAAACTTTCGCTCCAATTAATATGCAGCTTTTCACATTATAAAATGATGTGCTAC
Source organism: Maratus speciosus (assembly GCA_963932465.1). Lineage (NCBI taxonomy): Eukaryota > Metazoa > Arthropoda > Arachnida > Araneae > Salticidae > Maratus > Maratus speciosus. The sequence continues at coordinate 434,733,353 of OZ010790.1, read as the reverse complement.
TTGTATGCTACTAATTTTTACTTGTTTGAAACTTTTTTTTTTTTTAGGGATAGTGATATCAGACGTCAGAAAAGCCGACGAATGAACAGAAATGCCAGCAGAAATCTCTGCACTGCGCAACGTCGGGGAGCTTCCTGATGTTTCATCTTAGTTCAACCACATTTCATAATACGGAAGAAAATGCAACAATTCATTCATATATATTCATTTCTCATCAGGAGTATCAACCATCTACAAGGAGCAAAGACGGAAAAAACAAAAATGTTTTGTGTTTTCCAGTGCAACTTTTGCTACTCTGAAATGAGTGGTCTGTCTAGCTTTAAGATTTTTACGACATATCTGTTTTGTATTTGATTTTAATAGATGGAAATGACACATTTGAAAATCTAGGTGGGTGTATCTACATAAGAGAATATATTGGTATCGATAGGTCGATTACGAACTGATACAATGATCATGAACTCGAAAGAGAAGAAAATAAAATTGCTGCAAATCTAGATGTTGTTTAAAATGAATAACTACTTGGTGCAAGAAAATTTTCTCAGTTTATGTTTATACGTGGATTACATGACATAAAATTGCTGCTAATTTATATTCAAAAATCGTTTTTCATATACTGAGATTTTATTCAATCATTTTATAATATTTGTACGTGTTCTAGAAATGGTGGCAACTGATTGTCTAGGTTTAAGTAATACTCTTAAAAAGATAATTAAAAACGCCAAAATCAGTTTCCAGTTGGTATTGTACGGGCACTTCTTAACTATGTAAATTGTAAGCTCTGTTTACAAAATCATTGATGTAATAGGAGTTGTAAATTTCCATTGAACTGTAAAAGGTAATGTAACATCAAACGTTAAAACTATGAATACATCAAATGATTCATAGTTTTATTACTGAAATAGATGTAAAAACAATTAAAAGGTTTTAAGGTATTAAAACCAATGACAAACATATGACAGACATAGCAAAAGAAAAGCAATCTACAGCTTTATCTCGTTTAAATTTAAAATAAGATATTGACATCTTTTTCAGCGATACAAAGATCATCGCACAAATAAATGATTATAGCACATGCATTTTGCGGAAGTCTAATATAGAGATAGTGGCTAGAGGAAGGAACTCATGTAATGATACATTATCATGCCATATTCCGAACATTTGGTTTAGTCTGCTTGATGTTAATGGCGTATTTGGTTTAGAATAATCAACGTCACTCCATGAACTCACCCCCCCCCCCTTTTTTTTCAATTTTAGTTTCGCCCTGAAATATTTAAAACAGTGTGCATTCTGGAGGTTTGCTGATTTCTTCTCACTTCACCCCTTGATGATGACCAGGGTTGTCGAGAGCGCTCGGTACTCCAGCGAATTCTTTTATATTTAACACCTGTAAATTGGTTTTAATGTGTTAAAATCTTTTAATTCTTTTTACACATATTTTAGTAATAAAACTATGAATCATTTGATGTATTCATGTTTTTAACTAACATTTTAGGGTGAATTTGACGTTCTTTTACATATAGGTTTTCTATTAACATTTAACGTATTTGAAATTTTCCTATGATCAGTGTCGCTTTAACTTGCTTTCGAAAACGTATTTAAAAAAAAAAAAAATAATCAATTTGAAGAACTTAGCCATCTACCATCATTTTATAAATAAATAATTTTCTGTTAATGTGTTCTGTTTAAAATATTAACTTAAAGATATATTTGTAATATTGAGTGTATGATCATTTTTGCCAATATATTTTTTAATTACTTTCTAAGTTTTAAGACAAAACTTTTGACTATTAAGTGTGATTTTTATAGAAACCCAAGCTCGTTTTTTAACTTTTTACTCTGACATAAATGAAAAGAATTACAAAAGTGTATGAAATGTTCTTTCTTTTGTTAGATTCTTCTAATTTCTTTTTAAGTAGAGTTTTGTTTTTAAAAGTAAAATTGTCTTCTGATTAACTATATCGCTTCTTATCTACGAAGTTGATAAGCCAACACAATTGATATTGAAAACACAAAGTGAAATACTTCTTAGATAAAAATAAAATGACAAAATATTTAAGAGATAGATCTTTCAAAATTTCAGTAAATGGAACACATTTCTATAAAGAATTGCTCCAAAGTTTTGAAGTCCTATAAACAATAACAATTATAACAGGCGAGAAATCGTTTTAGAATACTTTATCCTTATTTCATAAGGGGTTACTTCACTCACGCGAAAACACCGTTTGGAAATGTTTATCCTATGGAAGAAATTTTTTAAGATAACTCGCTTTTGCACTTTAATATTTTTGAGTGATTTTTTTTTTTTTTTTTTTTTTTTTTTTTTTTTTTTTTTGAGTAGCTGAGATCGATCTGTAAAAAGGCCGTTTTTTACTTTTTCGATTTTCTTTGCGGTCTTTTATTTAAATGAGAATACTTTCACTTTCGAAATTGGTTCCGAAAGTAAAAGTATCCTAATAAAGAAAAGCCTGTAAATAAAATCGAAAAAGTGAAAAACGGTTTTGTACAGATCAATATCATCTACATTGTAAAAAAAATACGACCAGTTTTCCTGTAGCAATCGGAAAAATAGTTGCCCTTATCGTATCGAAAAAATTTCCGACCCAGCTCGGAATAAAATCCGTAAAATACCGTTTTATTGACTATTTCCTTTTTTTTTACGGATTTTATTCCGAGCTGGGTCGGAAAATTTTCCGGTACGATAAGAGCAACTATTTTTCCGATTCCTACAGGAAAACTGGTCGGATTTTTTTTACAGTGTAACGAATGAAAAAAAAAGTTTAAAATATTGAAATTCAAACGAGATATGTAAACAAATTTCTTCCACAGTATTAATTTTAGCGAACGAGTGCTTTCGCGTGACTTAAGTAGCCTCTTAGTAGGTTTTCAAAGAAATATCTAAAACGTTTTGGCTTAACTAATCCTTTTCTATTGACATTTTTTAAAAACGTACACTGTAAAAAAAAATCCGACCAATTTTCCTGTAGGAATCGGAAAAATAGTTGCCCTTATCGTACCGGAAAATTTTTCCGACCCAGCTTGGAATAAAATCCGTAAAAAAAAGGAAATAGTCAATAAAACGGTATTTTACGGATTTTATTCCGAGCTGGAACGGGAAATTTTTCCGGCACCATAAGGGCAACTATTTTTCCGATTCCTACAGGAAAACTGGTCCTATTTTTTTACAGTGTATTTTTAGCTGTAAAATGTAGATTATCTGTTTCATATGACATCAAATCGAAATTTTATATACTATTGTGTAATAAATTAACTTACTCTGAAATCCTATCATGAAATTTCAAGTTGTTTAAGTATAATATATATATATCAAGTACTGATAAGTACTGATAAGTACTGATATATATATCAGTATGGCTGGAAACGAATTTGCTGAAAATTATCTTGCATTCTATATTATTAAAGTATTTTTAATCATAGGTGTAGGATCGGGGTTTCAAGCCTTTTCTTCCCAATTTTCTAAACGGCAGATTTTCTAGACGACAGAATAATGTTTCATCAAAAACTATAACAGAAAAATTAGCCTTTAAGAGGCGCAATTTTTTGAATTGGAGTGACAGCTCAAAATCCACCCTACGCCACTGAATATAAAATACTTCGACGCTCATTAATGAGAATATTTTGTTGTGTTTATTTTGTTTTTAAATTATATCTTCAGTATTTCCAAAGAAATTATTGAAAGTGAGTGTTATTAAATCTGTTGTGTTAAATACATGGTGCATTTAACTGTATATTTGATTTCGTCATGGAAAATATATTTTTTAACTTTTTTAGCATAAAATTAGTTTATTTTTAAAAAAATTATTTTTAACTTTATTTTTTCGTGTTAATGACATATTTTTTCATGAAAAAGGCTAAATTAAATAATAATAATAAAACAAAAACATAACTTAAAGTTTTATTTTTTAATATATCTTCAAAATATATTTCAATATCATAAAAATATATTTCAATATATTTTCCAATATTTTCATGTGCGTTTTATTTTTAATTAGCATAATTTACTGTTCCGATAACTTACAAAACAGTTTAAGTCATGCGTTATTGCTCTGTCTTTCTGTATGCTATCTACCACTCTACAATAATCAAATTCTACATTAAGAAAAGATTTTAAAAAAAATTCTTTTTCTCTTTTTTCTAGCTTTTTTTAAAAAAGGAGGGTGGGCTTTTTAGCTATCTGTATTGCCAAAATTAATGAACTAAACAATCTAAATCTGTATCCATTTTTTTTCTTCGATTTTAAACATTTTTTAAAAAATATTTTTTAGATCGATTCATTAAGAAACAAACTTTCATTCATGAAAAAATTCTTATTAGTTTGCTGTACATATGCATAATTCTTAAATCTGTACCTTGATAGAAGAAGGACAAATGCCCACAGCAATTATTGTTTGTATATCTGGCAATCACTTCACAATTATCATAGGTATAAATGTTATTGCCCTCCTTTAATTTATACTGAAAGGAAATTATTTTTAGAATTCCGTACTTAAAAAGTAAAAGCAGAATCATTATAAGATCACTCCACTCCTGTGTCTGTCTGTCCGTCTGTCACAGCCATTTCGCTCGTAAACTATAGAACGTGGAAAGTTCAAATTGGCTGAAGTAATAAAGGCTACTGACCCACATATTTATATATAAGTAACCATTTACAAATATATTTAGGGAAAATGTAGAGGGTCTAATTAAGTTACTTGAAAAAAATCTTTTCTTTGTATATCGTGTGAAAGCTTTCGTATCGCCGAACTCAAAAATACATTTCTTTTAATTTTAGGTATTATATTTTCAGGGATATTGTCAAAATTGTAATGCAAAAATATGTCCTTCCCCCCGACCCCCAATCTATTACCGAATCTACTGAAGCTAAAATTATGAAAAAATTAGGGTTAATAGAAGTTAATTTTAACCTTGCATCAAATCTGTAGCGATTACTCTAGGTCACAGAGTTTTTGAGAAAATCGCATTTTTCCGTTACACACAAATTTCGATTTGCGGGCGTTCAGCAAAAGATTTGATGAGCGCTGGAGGATTTGATGAGCGCAAGTCCACTCTAGTGGAGATTGCTTTGGGGCCTATAGCAACTATGGTTGTTCGCCTCGAATGATCCTTATTATTATACACAAACACAAACCACAATTTTTATTTCCTTTTTCCATTACATACAAGGACGAGATAGTCAAAAGGAAATTTACAACACCAGAGAAATATAACCGGGAGCTCCACAAAGAGTATGCAACGGAGCCAGCGGGAGTCGAACCCGCAGACCTCCTACGCTCTCAAGCGATTAGCGGCGTGGTGCCTTAATCACTCGGCTACGGAGGCCACACCTATCGTCTCAGAAGTATAAAAGGATTGTTGATATTGATTTTCGAAAAAAAAATTGTCAGTAATTGGCTGAGATATTAACCCTTAAAGACACGGACGGTTTGGGCATAAAGACAGGGGCGGCGTAAAATATGCGCCATCGGCTTTTAAAGCCTAGATAACACTTAATGATATATTTGTGTAACGCAATGCCCAGTTACTAATTCATGTTTATTGCACGGAACCCTCTGTGTGCGAGTAATATCCTTACTTAACCAGTTTTTTCAGTAATAATTTTGAGGAAAAAAAAAAAAAAAAAAAAAACATTATATCAGCTTTTCTATCAAAGAGTCAAAAATAGATCTTGGCCCTTTTTCTATAAAAGGTACAGAAATATAATTTACACTGTATGTATCTACATTTTATTGATACTACTATTTTATGTCTCAAAATTCTAAAACAACTGACAGCATCCATTAAAAATATTTGTCTTATAAATTTTGAAATCTTTTCCGTGCATTCAGATTAACTTTGGAGAATTTTATCAAGAAAATTTAATCTTCAGGCAAATAAAGAAGATTATTATAAGAAAACATACAGATTATCATCAGACTTAAAAAGTAATAATTCAGATTAAAATTTTCACGCCTTAAATTAACGAAAATATTCAGACTAAATCGATAATTATTTTCTATTATCATGGAAGATACATAATATTCTTTTAAATAAAGTTAAATCATATCAACAAATTTATGGTATAGTCAAATATCACTTTTATATTTTCATTGTAAATAATCTTCAAAGTACGTATTTTAAAATGTAGATTTTACTTCTATTGTATTTAAGTAGCATAGAATAAATTTTATACGAGTGCTTTAGCTCTTATATAGTAATATTTAATATGAATATGATAGCAAATCATTTTTATATATATTTAACTCTTTGTAAATAAAAACGCGTTTTATGCAGTAAAGCAAAGGTGAAATCACAATAGTCTGTCATACCTGAGAATGTATGATAGCCAATTTCCAAGCAGCTGTTTCCTAGATTTTTATTTCCATGCATTTGTATATTATACTTCGGAATACTTTAAGTCAAAGTATCTCGTCGATGTTTTTATCTGAAAATATCTTTTGTCTTATATTGTTGAGAAAATTATTATTTCATATCTGTAAATGTAAAAAATGCACTGAATGTTTGTTTTTAACCTGTAAATGTTTCACATTTCAATAAAGATTCTTTTTTATCCGTTTCCAAATGTGTTTGATATTGCAATAGAGAATTTATTTTAATGATAATTACAAAATCAATCTTGGGCACTTAAGATATCCGTATTTCAAGATATTTAGAAATGTGGTGTAAAATAATAAAATACAGTGAAACTTCCATTTTACGAAGTCTCATCGTTACATTTAAACGCTTCGTTATGAAGAGAATTCGCTAAAAAGAAATCAACTGAAATTCATGAAATTTTAATAATAAAATACACATGCATAATATGAAAAATACACATAAAATGTAAAAATTGGAAAAATGCATTTTAATTCGGGCAATAACTTTTTTTTAATGCAATGTAGACATATGAGAAAAATTTAATTAGAATATCTAAAAAAACACGAAGTAAAGAGAGGTAAACAAAAACTGGAGCGTAGCGTACCTTTCCTCTTTTTTCTCAGTATTACTAATCCTTAATTCTAAAAAAGTCTGTAATATTACTTTGTACAAGGTTTCTTATACACTATATGACCAAAGGTGACTGGTCACTTTCGATTTTAGACGTTTTGTTAAATATCTAGAAAAATACATGAGGAATTAACCTGAAATTGCAGGTATGTAAATAGTATAGTACAGGTAATATATTTCCGCGAAGATTTTTTTCCCGAAACCCCATAGGGGACCGTCAACAAATTGAAAAAGAACGAATATCTTTTGGATAACCCTGTAAAAACTAATGCAGCAAAAGCGTTCAAACTCGAGATTATTAATAAGTGGCTTATTGTAATATATTGTGTTTATTTTTATGAGGATAGCATGTATACTCGTAGAGAAATTAAGGTTTTTATAAAAACAGTCCCAAATTTCGCCAAGTTTTTTGCTTATAATTTGCAGAGTTCTTAATATAGAAAAAAGTTCTTTTCAGAAAATATGACAAATAACATTGTACACAATACTTTGCAATCAGAATTAAAAAATAATAAAAATTGTCTGAAAAATGAGCAGGTTTACCAAAAAAATATTTCACTGCGCATGCGCGAATGAAATCAAAATATAATGTGCATAATTTATTAGCTAAGTATATACCGGGTGTCCCAAAAAGGACTGACTGATTTTAAAATTCAATAACTTGTAAACGGTGACAGATATTTAAAAAATTCTTGCAGGAGGGTTATGCATAAGGTCAAAAGTTTTTTTACAGTGATTTTCAATTTTAGTTCGAATTACAAACAATAGATGGCGCTGTAAGCAATAGTCGCTAAATACAGGCTCGATTTTTGGTCCTTTATCTTGTTCCATGAGGAAAAAGGAGATGGAAATGTATTATCCGGGCCACGAAGTACCAAAAATCGAGCCTGAATTTAGTGTCTATTGATCGCAGCGCCATCTAGTGTTTGTAATTCGAACTAAAATTGAAAATCACTGTAAAAAAACTTTTGACCTTATGCATAACCCTCCTGCAAGAATTTTTTAAATATCTGTCTCCGTTTACAAGTTATTGAATTTTAAAATCAGTCAGTCCTTTTTGGGACACCCGGTAGATCAACTTTTGAGAAAGTCTCAAAATCATAGCTTGAAAATTCTGAAAATTATCGTCGATAGAATAGGCTCGAAATCCGTTGCTCCTAAAAAGAAGCAAAAAGATGAGGGGTTATATCAAATATCTGTCGATTAGTGCCACAATAGCGTACACAATATTGCACGTACTACTTCTATATTTGGATACAACCCCTCATATTTTTGCTTCTTTTGGGAACAACGGATTTCAAGCTTATTCTATCGACGATAATTTTCAGAATTTTCAAGCTATGATTTTGAGACTTTCACAAAAGTTGCTCCATATACTTAGCTAATACATTATGCACATTATATTTTGATTGCATTTGCACATACGCAGTGAAACATTTTTTAGTAAACCTGCTCATTTTTCATCCAATTTTTATTATTTTTTAATTATGATTGCAGAGTATTATGTACAATGTTGTTTTTCATATTTTCTGAAAAGAACTTTTTTTTATATTAAGAACTGCAAATTATAAGCAAAAAACTTGGCGAAATTTGTGACTGTTTTATAAAAACCTTAATTTCTCTACGAGTATACATGCTATCCTCCTAAAAATGAACAAATTATATTACAATAAGCCACTTATTAATAATCTCGAGTTTGAACGCTTTTGCTACATTAGTTTTTACAGGGTTATCCAAAAGATATTCGTTCTTTTTCAATTTGTTGACGGTCTCCTATAGGGTTTCGGATAAAAATCTTCGCGGAAATATATGACCTATACTTGCCGTTTTTTAAGCATAATTTGATAACTACTTGGATGAAAAATGGGAAATTTTGGATTTTCATAAAGCAGGACTTAATAAATCTAAATCCATAAAAAAAAAAAATTAGGTTACAATTCATATTTTTTTCGAATATTAATTTCGTAAGTCATAATTCATATCATAAAATTATAAAAATTGCAAATTCAACGTATATACAGTGGCGGTCAAAAGTTTCCGGCCAGTATAAAATTTTTGGTTAATTTGTAAGTATATCCATATGAAGAGGAATCTCAAAGTGATACTTATACACTTTATTGACATAGCAAAGAACTTATTTATGGAATAAAAATTAAATATTAATAAATTTAATTGACAAAATTAATTGCTAAAGAAAACGTATGTTCTCAAAAGTTTCCGGCCACCTTTGCAAGTTTGGAAAAAAATGGTGTTATAACAGAAAATAACAGTGATCAACAACATTTACAATTAGTATTTTGTATTCATACATTTAGCAATAAGTACTGCGGCGCAGCAACGTGGCATCGATTCAATGAACGATTGTCGATCATCAGTGTTACGTTTTGTCTACGGTTCTTACATTTTTTTTGTGAAAATGCTGCTGAATTTGAATATTTGTAATTTCACACACGTTTTCAAGTTAGCTTCAAAGATATTCTGTTGTATTCAAATAGGATGATTGGGCTGTCCATTTCAAAAGCGAAATTTTTTTTTTTTGTGAAAGCCACTGCTTGACGAGCTTGCATGCATGCTTATGGTCGTTATCATGATGAAACAAATAGTTGGGACCACAATTTTCCCTCCAATAAGGCAGCAAATGATCTTGCAAAATATCCTTATGCATTTCACTATTCATTTTGCCGCAGATTTCAAATAACGGACAGGCGCATTTTCCAGAAAATGCTCCCCACAGCATAACGTGACCTCCGCCGTGCTTAATTGTAGGAATAATATATCTCGCATCTTATCTTTTGTTTTTAGGTCGTCGGTTATAATGCTTTTTATCGCTACCAAAAAGATTGAACGTCGATTCATCGGAAAATAGTACTTTTTTTCCAGTTTTCACTTGACCAGTCTTTGTATTCCTTGGCAAACGCCAGTCGAGCCCTCTGATTTTTTTTATTTATGAAAGGTTTTTTAACACCGACTATTCTATAAAGTTCTACGTCACATAAGCGTCTTGATACTGTAGACAGACTTATTCCAGCCATATTTTAACACCATAAATCGCGTGGAATTGCAGCAGCATTTTTACGCGGGTCATCAACTGCTTTTCGTCTGATAATTCTGTCTAGAAGAATAGTCGTTTTCCGGAGTCCCCCGGACAGTGGAAAGTTCCGAAGGCCATGACCATCTTTATATTTTTTTTAAATATCGTTTGCAGCAAATTTTCCGATCGACAACTTTGCCGCAATCTCACAAGAAGATTGTTCCTTTAGCGACAAACAAATCACTCTGTGGGGCCTCAGATGAGGGCGGTAGCGTGACGTAAACTCCTCAGAGGCGTGATGACAAAGGTTTTAGTTAAGATGAAAAATTAAATGTTTTATTCTCGCAAAACAACAAGAAATCTTGGCTAAATACAATGTCTACATTAACACAACAAATACTTAGGAAATTAATTTGATGAAATAAAGTCTTGCAAGGTAGGAATATCTAAAATTGTCCTTGACCGGATAACAAATCAGAGTCCAGATTAGTTATATTCAAGAGTCTCTGAAAAACACTATGGTCCCTTCTAAGTAATCAAATGTCCGTTAAAGGTGCGGACTAACGTTCGCTCGTGCGTTCAGCTTTTCCGCTGATGCTCCCAGCTGTGGCCCAGCTGATCGGCTATTGTTGCCGTTGAGAGAAACAAGTCTCCCCTCTCCTCGGAGCGACCTCCGAAAAATAATCCCGTGAAAAGCCTGGAGAGAAACTTTTCTCTCCTTCAGGTTGAAGAACCTCTTTTCACGTTTAGCTTCTGCTAAACTCTTCTAAAAGTCAACTAATTCCCCTTGATCTCCTCAGAGATCTCGTATATATCCTTCATTTCTCTCTCGGAAAACAATGCTAGTTTCCAACATCCCCTGCTATTGGTTCGCCCGTCAAGACCCTTTTGACAGCCGACCTTCTAGTGGCTGGTCGGGGGCCCTTCCCCCTTTTTGCACACGGCACTCTCCTGTCAAAGTATGCGATGTCAAAAAGCACTTAGCGGCATATTTCGGTGTTACAAAGTGGGAACCAGTGGTCCTCTTTTTATGTACTATGTTCCAAAGTGTCATCTTCATAAGATCGATCGCACTGAAGTTATTTACTTTTAAGTTACCGGCAAACTCTGAGACTTAGACGAATTTTCTAGTGTCACTCCCGAATACATGGAGTTTCCATAGGCCGTGATTCTGTAGCATTTGTGAGGGTTTTTATGTGTGGAAACTGTGAAAAGGCTAAGTTTCCACAACAGCCCCCCCCCCCCTTTTTAGATAATATTCTGGCCGCAGGACTGAATATTTTGAACACAAAGGGCAGCTCAAAAAAAATATTTTTGAGTGGCTCACATAAAAAAAAACCTATATTTAACTGCCTACCTGTCCGTTTCTTAAAATTTTACAGAATTCCTTCCTACCATTTTTTTTTTTTTTTTTTACAAAATTCTATATGCTAATACCATTTTTAATACACATTACAAAACACAAGAAAATTATAAAAGTTTTACTATATACAATTAACTTGTCCCTTTTTTTCTGTATACTATTCTGACCTGCTCAAGAAGTCCACATGAGCTATTTCTTAGCCAGGCCTATATTTAATTGCATACTGGTAGGGTTGCAAGGTTAATGCCCACCTGAGAAGACGAGGATTATTTCCTGAATTGTTTTTTAGGAACGTTAATGGGTTATGATCACTCTCGATCAGAAATTTTTGTCCGTCAATGTAATGCCTCAATTTTTTTATGGCAAAAATTATCGCTGCACATTCCCTTTCTGTCGCGCTGAATTTTTTTTTCCGTTTCCGTAAATTTTCTGCTCAAATAAATAATGGGATGCTCCTCTGAATTTTGTCTCTGCGCGAGTACTGCTCCTGCCCCTGAATTTGACGCATCTGTCTGAATTATAAATTCTGCGTTATAGTTGGGGGCATACAATACAGGCCCCTCTGTAAGTTTTTCTTTCAGAGTGTCAAATGCCCTGTTCATTTCCTCGCTCCATACTATTTTTTCTTTTTTCTTTTTCCTTTTAGTGCCCTTGTAAGTGGCTCTACAATCGAGGCATAATTTTTTATGTAGCGCGAATAATAACCTGCCATTCCTAAACATCTGCGGATTTCTGTTTTCGTTTTTGGTGGCTGTAATTCGGTGATCGCTTTGATTTTCGCTTCGGCCGGCCGCCGTTGCCCTTCTCCCACTATGTGCCTTAAATACTTCACAGTCTGCGAGAATTTGCACTTCGCTATTTTTACCCTTAGGTTTGCTTCTCTTATTCTAGTAAGTACCACTCTAAGATGCTCCAGGTGCTCTTCCCATGTCTTTGAGAAAATCGCCATATCATCGAGATAGGGCAGACAAAACTTCTCTAACCCTCTCAGCATTTTTGCCATGAATTTAGAAAATCTGAATGACGCATTGATCAACCCAAATGGCATCTTCAGTGGGAAATATGTCCCAGTGTTTGTAACAAATGCGGCTAATTTTTGAGCTTGGGGCGTCATCGGTATTTGCCAATATCCTTTGGTCAGATCGAGCACCGTTATGTACTTAGCTGCTGAAACTCTTTCTACTCTGTCCTCAATATTAGGGAGTGGATAATATTCAACTTTTGTTACAGGGTTCAATTTTCGATAGTCTATGCAACAGCGAGGATCCTTACCAGCTGATTGCACAAGGATCATAGGCGAATAGTAGTCTGATTCCCCTTCCCTTATAATATTTAATTCCAGCATTCTTTTTATTTCCTTTTCTAAAACTTCCTCCTGTCTGCGGGACATTCTATAGGGTCTTATTCTTATAGGTTTGTTATCTGTGACTTCAATATCATGGATTTCCATGTGCGTAGTCCCTGGGTTATTCGAATAAATCTCCCTGAACCCCCCAGTAAGATTTCTAATTGCTGCAATTGTTCGGGGTTGCATCTCTCTTTTAATTTGCTATCCTCTACAATTTCTCCGAAGTTATAACTGTGTGGCTCATCTAAAGGAAATGCTATTTCCATCTCTTGTAAGTCCTCTAAATTATCACATTCGTGTGTTAATATATTTATTTTTTCTACTCTCTGTACATATGGTTTCAATAGATTTACATGAAAAATTTGCAATTTTTCGCGCCTACCTGGGACTTCTACGATATAATTTGTATCCGAAATCTTAGCGGTAATTTTACCTGGTCCCGTCCAATTCGCTGACATCTTGTTTGCTTTGTTAGTTACTAAAACGAGTACCTGGTCCCCTGGTTTAAATTCCCTTTCGACCGCCTTCTTATCGTACCAAGCTTTGCGTTTTTCCCTGCTTACTACCATATTTTCGTCCGCCAGCTCCTGACATCTTTTTAGCCGATTCATTAGTCCAAAAACATATTCTGTGACTAGCTCAGGCTCCTGACTGTCACCTGTCCACTGCTCGTATAATAATGTTTCCGGTGTTCTCAAATTTTTACCGAAAACGAGCTCCGCTGGGCTGAAACCTGTTGAGTTGCTGACCGCATTTCTCAATGCTAGTAGTGCGTGGGGGCAAATTCTCTTCCCAATCCTTTCCATTTTCTGTGCACATGACTTTTAACAGCCGTTTGATTGTCCTGTGCGTCCGTTCAACGTTATTTGAGGCCGGATGGCATACACTTGAATGCCTTAGCTTGACTCCAAATTTCTCTAAAAATGATGTCGTAAGACATGACGTAAAGTACCGACCTAAATCTGTTTGTACCTCTTTTGCGTAGCCTAGTCTGCAAAAGATTTGCATAAGCGCCTTCACTACAGATTCTGAGAGCATATTTTCTAACGGGATCGCCTCTGGAAATTTCGAAAATACACATAACGCCGTTAACAAATATTTGTTTCCTTTTTTGGACTTTGGTAGGGGTCCAACTAAATCAATTGATAGCTTTGAAAAAGGCTCTGGTATGACTGGTACACGTGTCAAAGGGGCCTTTTTTTCTCTCCCGACTTTCCAACTATTTGACAGTGGTGACATGATTTCATGAATTCTTCCGTTTGCCTTATGACGTTTGGCCAAAAGAAATATCTCAAAACCTTGTCCTTCGTTTTTTTTCTCCCAAATGGGACGCTGTATTCTCATGACAAGCGCTAAGAATAGCCTGTCTGAACTTCGTTGGTACAGCTAATTGAAATCTTTCTAAGCCTCTATGATCGTTTGTTTTTCTTATTATTAAGGAGTTTCTGTACTCGAAGAACGACTTTTTTTTAAGAGCTTTTTCCTTAATCTCATTCAGGGTATTATCTGTCTTTTGCTCGTTCGCAAATTCTTTCTTCCCCACCTTACTTAAAGAAAAGGCTTCATCTACGATTAGGTAAGGAAGCAAAATTGGCTGCTCCTTCCCCCCTTCACCTGAATTGTCCGATTCTGCTCTATTGTTATCTACCGTTTCTGCACTCTCTGTGGGGCCTTGCCCATTGTCCGGTGATGGATCTTTATCCAGCTGATTCGCGTCCTGAAATTGACAGCTTGGGCCTTCGCTTTCCATCTGAGTTTTGGTTCTGCTCCGTGTCATTACGGCATTTATAATTTCGGGTTTTGTTCTCTTATTTGATTCGATTAATTTTTGGGTTTCATTCCCTAAGATATAATAATTTATGTCGGAATCTTTGTCTGCCACTAATGCTGTCGTATTAACAGTGATTTCATCGGGTAATTCTAGCGTTATTTCTGCTATAGGAAGACAGCGCAGATCCTGAACTAATGGTTGCCTTACCCAGCTGACCTGACCAGTTAATTGATTAGTTTTAACTAATTTATTCGGACAAATGTCCACGGTCGAACCCGTATCTCTTAATATAATGATTTCTTCGCCATTTATTTTACCCCGACTCAGATACGGTTCAAAACCTTTCTCTAAGTTTATCTCCTTACTGATATTATGCACAGTCTTGTGTGAGTTTTCACTTTTTTTTAATTCTGGGCAATTCCGTTTATAATGTTTTGGACTTGAGCAATTAAAACAAGTATTTTTCCTAGGTTTATCAAATATCTTTTCCCTTTCTTTTTTCTCATTTTTATCCCTCCAATTTAATTTAATTTCCGGGGTTTTTTATGCCTCTTTTTCGGCGTATCTGGGCCTTTCAAATCTTTTTACGATGGGGGGCCTATTATTCCATGGTTTTCTGGAGATACCCTTTATCATTTCATACGCATCGAAATCTTTGACTAAGCTGTCCGGATTCTTGTGCGAAGCCCAAGAGTCGATGAAATGTTCCTTCATTACGGTCGGCACTCTTCTTTTTATTTGCTCCGTAATTAGTAAGCTTTTGAGCTCTTCTATCGTATTTATCTCTAACCCATTGAGCCACCCCTCTTGAAAGCTGTTTAGCTCAAATATTAGATCTTTCCATGGACTGGTCGGATTTTTTTGATGCCGAAGCAGTTTTACGCGATAAGCTTCTGCGCTTAATCTATATCTTGTCAATAGGACTGATTTGACATAATTAAAACTGTCTGCTTTTTCTTTGTCCTCTCGTAATATAAGTTCAGCTACATCAATTGGCAATAATGCTAAAAGATGCGTTACTAAATCCTCTGATTCAATACCAGACCTTTCTGCCTGTCTTTCGAATAAATTCAGAAAAAGCGTAATGTCAGATTTCTCTGGGTCAAAATTATGCATGCTAGATTTGATTTGGATTTTAGGGCCTCTGTCGGATCTATTGCTAGCACTCGAACTACTACGCTCCGCGCCTTGCGTTAACCGCAAACGCTCTAACACGAATTCCCTGTCAAGTTTTGCTTTCTCATACTCTCTCTCTTTCTCTCTCTCCTCTCTTTTTAGCCTCTCATTTTCTTTTTCTCTAGCCGTAGTTTCCTCCCTGTCCTGAACAATGTACCCAGCTTGCGTCACTGCCAGTTCTTCATCGTAGTCATTTGCCTGCTCAATTTTTTGAATAATTATTACCATCGTGTCGCCTTCCTCAATTTTTACCCCCAGCTCGTCTGCTAATTTTTGCAAATCAATCTTTCTACAATATTTTAGTGCCGTAATTTTTGCCATATTGTACACACTTGAGTTTTACTCAAATTATAACAATAATATAAAAGAGAATTTAATCCTGTCACCTGGCATGTAAAAAAAAAGATAATAATAATTTCAACCTATCTAGTTTAAATTATGCTATGGGTACTTTTATAAACACCTTTTGAATACAAACAGTAACATAAAGAATAAATTTGATATATACTATAAAATTATTTGAATGCCTTCTCTTTCTGTTAAATATGCAAGATAAATTCAGCTCTGAAATCCCTATGCACACAAAATGAAATAAAGTATCTGAAAATTTTATACCAATTGTACATATAACTTTTTGAAAAACTCTTAAATTTCCTCAAGATTGAGCACACCTTGCAATCCTGATCCCGTGCTACCAATACTTTTCATAAATTCAGAAAATTTCTTTATATAATAACCAACAATTACTAAATTATTTTCCTGCACGAATCTATAAATAACATTGTATCCTTACACATCTAATTTAAAAAGCTCTCCCCTTTGGGTTTTTTTTCCCACCCCTAAGTACAATTTAATCCTGAAAATTTTCTATTCTTAGTACTAGAAAAAAAGATTTCCCATTTATTCTTCCCGAATAAATCCTATATTCTAAATCTGATTAATAGGCTAGGCTACTTAAGTTAACTTTAACTCTTCTTAGCTTAATGGTTTTTTTTTAAGACACACAATAAATTTTTGCCTGAAAACTTTAGCTATGTACTTGACACATTTAAACAATTCTAACAATAAGAGCCACTCAAAAAAAAAAAAAAATTATGAGCTTACCTCCCCTGTTGCGTCGACTCGCCATCAATTGAACTGCCAGTTGTGGACTGATCGGAACACCATTGATCATCAGTTGTGGGCCACTGCTGCATCTTAGTGCACTGTCGTTGAAGCACCTGTCTTCCTCGCTGTCAGTCTCGCGTTAGGCCTTTTCCAGGGGATCTGGCTCCGGTCTGCTTGCTCCGGGCTTGTTCTTTAGACTCCCAGTGGATCTCTTGGAGTTCTGTCCGCCTTTTCTTGGAGAGCTTGATTGCTGTGTCCTTTGCTGCAGTTGTTTTTTCGTCCTGCTGTCCGCTGGTTAGCACACGGGTCTTTCAATATCAGATTTCCACTGCCTCACCGCCACTTTATTTTAGTATCAAAGTTCTTTTTTAGCTGCCACCAGTTGTGGGGCCTCAGATGAGGGCGGTAGCGTGACGTAAACTCCTCAGAGGCGTGATGACAAAGGTTTTAGTTAAGATGAAAAATTAAAGGTTTTATTCTCGCAAAACAACAAGAAATCTTGGCTAAATACAATGTCTACACTAACACAACAAATAGTTAGGAAATTAATTTGATGAAATAAAGTCTTGCAAGGTGGGAATATCTAAAATTGTCCTTGACCGGATAACAAATCAGAGTCCAGATTAGTTATATTCAAGAGTCTCTGGGAAACACTATGGTCCCTTCTAAGTAATCAAATGTCCGTTAAAGGTGCGGACTAACGTTCGCCCGTGTGTTCAGCTTTTCCGCTGATCCTCCCAGCTGTGGCCCAGCTGATCGGCTATTGTTGCCGTTGAGAGAAACAAGTCTCCCCTCTCCTCGGAGCGACCTCCGAAAAATAATCCCGTGAAAAGCCTGGAGAGAAACTTTTCTCTCTTTCAGGTTGAAGAACCTCTTTTCACGTTTAGCTTCTGCTAAACTCTTCTAAAAGTCAACTAATTCCCCTTGATCTCCTCAGAGATCTCGTATATATCCTTCATTTCTCTCTCGGAAAACAATGCTAGTTTCCAACATCCGCTGTTATTGGTTCACCCGTCAAGACCCTTTTGACAGCCGACCTTCTAGTGGCTGGTCGGGGGGGGGCTTCCCCCTTTTTGCACACGGTACTCTCCTGTCAAAGTATGCGATGTCAAAAAGCACTTAGCGGCATATTTCGGTGTTACAAAGTGGGAACCAGTGGTCCTCTTTTTATGTACTATGTTCCAAAGTGTCATCTTCATAAGATCGATCGCACTGAAGTTATTTACTTTTAAGTTACTCTGAGACTTAGACGAATTTTCTAGTGTCACTACCGAATACATGGAGTTTCCATAGGCCGTGATTCTGTAGCATTTGTGAGGGTTTTTATGTGTGGAAACTGTGAAAAAGCTAAGTTTCCACAACTCGTTTAGGAACAATAAGTGGTTAAAATTTTCATTTTTGAATACAATGGCAATCAAATGCATTATTCACGTTGATTAATTAACAAACATGGCCAAAAAAAACACTTTAGCGATAGCAAAAACAAATGGATGACGAATGGCCGGAAACTTTTGCACGCCCGAATTTCGAATTCCTCCCCTTTGCATCAAGTATCTTAAGCATCCAATCAAAATGATCACGTGGTCAGAGGTACTTTACTTATTCCCAACTTTTGGAGCAATTGTGCTTCTTCTTCACTAAAACGTTCTATCAAACAAATCAAAGAAGCTAACTGGCCGGAAATTTCGACCGCCACTGTATGTTTGGGTATTTTAGTATTATTGCTACACAAAAAATTAGCGCACTAGGAGTATAATTTCAGGAGGTATTAATGAAAATATGAAAATGTAATTTAACATTAGAAGCACTAAATTTTGAAAGTTTACAATTCAAAAACTTATCATTCAAATGAGTTGAAATTTGGTGACTAGGCATAGTTTGAACCGAATATTTGAAATATCTTGTTAAAATTGGGTATTGCTATTGAAAAAAATTAAGTTTGGGTTCGTTTTAATATGTAGATAGACCCCTAAGCAACTTTTATGTACATCATTTAAAAGTAGACCTTATTTCCAGTCGTTCGGTACCAGTAACTTTCTTATACAATAATTTGTTGAGGAGTTAGTAGGGGTGTTTACTTTTTTTTTCACGACTGTACACAGCATTATTTATAATCCGGGATTTTCCTATTTTGCATCCGATTCGTATAGTGCCGCACGCTACTGCAAACCCTGTACACGGCGCAACTAAAAAATAGCATGGCGCACACATAAGAAATAGCCCAGCGCAGTGAAAAAAATAGCACAGCGCACTTAAAAAAATCACACGGAGCAATGCCACGCTGCGCTAAATATGCCTAATTTAATCTCTACACTACATAATTCAACTCAGTTAAAATAAATAAATAAACTAGTCGGATGTACCAATCCCAAAACTTTCTTCTATCTCATACATGTTAATACTTCAAAATTCGCTATCACACTGCCAAAATTAAATGGCAATCTATGCATCTCATGAGGATTCTAAAGATATGAAATTCCGTGCATTAGTTCTTGAGATATGACTATCGCTGAAATCGTCTAAATCCAGAAAAATGCTGTGCGTTAGTTCTTAAGATAGAGCTATTGGGGAAATCGTGTAAATCCTGCAAAATTCATCATAACAGCGCCACCTGTTGGGCGATTTACACCAAAACGTAATCAGCATCAATTCATATCAAGGACTAACTAAATCTGAAGTTTGATCAAAATCCATGCATTAGTTCGTGAGATAGAGCTATTGCGAAAATCGTGAAAAATGCAGCATAGCAGCGCCACCTGTTGAGCGATTTACACCAAAAACTAATCAGCATAAATTTGTATTAGGGACTAACTGAATATAAATTTTTATTAAATTCCGTGCATTAATTCTTGAGATAGAGCGCCCACAAAATTTGTGTCACATACACACAGACAGACTCACAGAGTCACAGACAGACATTTTGTAAAAACATGTTTTTTGGAATCTCTGACCCATAAAACGTGTAAATCCGTCGAAAACCGGAATTCGAAAATTTTCATGAATCCAATACTTTCTTCTTGTAAAGATAGAAGAAAGTAATAAAAAAGGAAGAAAGAAACATTACATTGTTGAAATGTAACCTTCATCAATTTCCGCCAATAGCTGGAAATCTCCTCGATATATATAGATATTTTTTTAACAACTTTGTATGTTAGCTACACACTTTTATATGCACTACATATTATGCTAAAATGTAAATAAGGTAAAAACAGCATAGCACAACTAAAAACGCTCTTCCAGCAATTAGCTCCTACAGACGGTAATGTATCCAGTTCTTTGGGTAGCGGTAGCCCCTGTATATGAAATCATTTTTAGCCTACAAACATCTTTTAGTTACTAAATATAATTGTGCTGAAAAATAGATTGAGCTGGAAATGTGCTGGAAACACTATTAAAAGCGTCATTAAGCAGAATTCGCGTTTACAGATAGTAATCACTTTAATCCTTTTGTGTAGCCCTGTATATGATCTATTATAGAATTTATACACACAGTGCGGTATGCAAAAATTTACTTAAACGTAAAAAGTCGAACTAAATGTGTCCAGTGGCGCCAATTTATATGGGCCTATGATGCGCAAGCCCACCCAATAATTTTATCTCTCCGCCCACCCAGTTTCGATTGATTTAATTAGTTTTCATTTTTAATTATTATTATTTAATCAATTAAATGAAATTTGGTTTTATTAACGTTCTCAAAATAGTTTTGTTTAAAACATAGCAAGGGCATCAATTAGATTTACATGAGCACCAGTGTTGGGTACGCTCACAAAATAAACGAACTAATTCAAACTCAAGTTCAATTTTTCAAAAATGAGTCAAGTTCACGTTCAAATTCAAAATTTTTGAAACGAACTCGTTCAACTCAAACTCATCTATGAAAGTGAACAAAGTTCACTAAAAACTCGTTTTTTTTTTTTTTTTTTTTTTTTTTTTTTTAATATATTAGAATAGAGATCTGCACGGGCCGGGCATGGGCCTATTTTCATTTGCGGCACTCGGGCCGGGCCATACTTTTTTCTAAAGGCTCGGGTCGGGCCGGGCCTAGTGACTACTCTTTACGGGCCGGGCCGGGTTCGGGCCTTACTTTTTTCCGGAAGAATCGGGCCGGGCCGGGCCTAACTTATTTTTTCTGTACAGAGCCGGGACTAGTTTCTTTTCTAGTCTTCACGGCCCAAAATTTTAAGCCCTAGTTTTGAGCCAGCCGTATGAAAATCATTATCTCGGCGTGACCTGTCCGTTCAAAGGTCAGTAAAATTAAGCCCGGCCCAAAGTTTTTTGCAAAATGTGCATACATTTTTGAATTGCCATTATTCTACAATTAAACATTAACATCTATTCTTTTTGAAGAATAGTAAATTTCTGCGCTAATTAAATTGTAGTAAAACGTGTGAAAAGGAACCTGCCTATGACGGAATCCTGTTTTAAACTGAAAAACCTGTTGATCCCTGCAAAATTAATATACTAATACGTAAGAAAATAATATATAATACATTTACATTTGCTAAGAAGGGAACCTGTCTGTAACGAATTTTTTTTTCTTTTCTATGTAATTGAGTCTTAGAAGATTTTTCTGTATAGCATTTTTCAGATTTTTAACAATTCATAATGCATGGAATATGGATTAAAAATGTTAATGATATCTCAAACATTTGCATAGAAGAAATAGCGATTCATTAAAAAGTAACTATCGCACCCTGCGGCACTTTTATAAAAATGAAGTTTAGAAACATGAAAAAAAAGTTAAGATAAATATTTTTGGTTAGAACTCCTCGTAAGAGTCAAATTTTTAAACAAATCGACGTAAAAATCAATGTTTTGTAGCAATTCACTCGGGCCGGGCCGAGATTTTAACTTTTTCCGGGCCGAGCTCGGGCCGAACTTTTAACTTTTCTACCGGGCCGGGCCGGGCCAATATATTTTTTCTACGGACCGGGTCAAAATGTTTTTCCTATGGGTCAGGCCAGGCCCGGGCCTGGAAATTTCGGCCCGTGCAGACCTCTATATTATAACTTATTTTTGTGACCTAATCTTTTGGTTATTCGATGTAAGGATCTTCATGGGTCCGGTTCAATTTTCCTTCCCGGCACTCTGCTCGAACTTGGTTTAGGGATTACTTTTTTCTAGAGGTTCGGACCCAGATGAGCCGGCACTAGATTTGTTTTCCGACCTACGTCGGGGCTGGACTGCATTCTTCTTGAGGTCTGAACAGGCAGAAATTTTCGGTCCCTGCTCACATGAAAATCATTGGACCGGCACAGCTCTGGCCTGTCCAGTAAAAATATCAGTAAAATTTGGCCCGGCCCAATTTTTTTGGTTAAAAAAATGCACGTATATTTAAATCGCCATTATTCCACACTTAAAATTGATATATTTATTATTTTTATTATTTTTTTAAGATGAGTAGATGCATTTCTAGGCAATAAAATTAAAATACGGTAAAATCTGAGACAAAAGAACCTGCCTATGGAAGAAACCCGTGTTTAACAAAACAAAATGGTGATGTATGTAAAATGAGGATAAAAATACTTGTGAAAAGAATGTAATCTACTTACAACATACGATGAACTTGCTCATAGGGGAATCAGCCCATGGCGGATTTTTCTTCTTTCCTATGCAATTCCGTCATAGAAGATTTTATTGTATAGAATTTTAAAAAATTTAAATCTCTAAGCCAAAGAATGTGGATTAACGATATTAATGGTAATTGTGATATTTACATATAATCAGATGCATTTAAAAAATAAATAGCACATCTCAGAACACTTTTTTAAAAATGAAGAATATAAACATGATTTAAAAAGGTAAAATAAGTATTTTTATTTAGGCCTTCTCGTGCAAGACACTTTTGACCCTACAGGCGTAAAAATCTATGTTCAGCTTGGTCGGGCCTAGCGGAGTCAATTAATGTTTTGTGCAGACGGAGCCGAAGTTTTAATTTTTATACCGGACTTGGCCAGTAACTTTTTTCAACGGGCGGAGTTGTGCTCGGAGCAGTTCTGGCCAAACTTGGAACTTTTTTACCTGGCCAAAAGTAAAATTGCCTGCGGATTGGCTTGGTCGCGCTCGGCATGAAAATTTCGTCCCGTGCATACCTCTAATTCAATGTTTTTGTTTTCCTGCATCGCATCCGTATTATAACTTGGCGCAGGGCCGAAACTAGCCTTTTTTTGCGCTCGGGGCAAGCATGGGTTTTTGCTCCCCTCCCCCTTCCGCAAGGTATATTTACAAAGCGAATTTTACTAATTTTCTAATAGCCGACTTATTTTAAAATTTAAAATATATAATACTGAACTACGTAATCTTCAATGGCGGATCCAAGGGGGAGGTCACGGGGGGTCATGACTCTCCTCTGAACACCAACAAAAATATTCTAAAGATCATTTTAAAATTGAAATATACAGTTAGAGTCCCGATTATCCGAGTCCTGCTTAACCGAGTTTCCGCTTTCACCGAGTTATTTTCTTCTGATGGGCTGATGGCTTCTATTATTATGAAACAGCCATTATAAAAAAAAAAAAAAATTATGCCAATTTTTTTCTTCCCATGCTGACCAGAAAATCAGAGTTCTGACTTATTTTTTACGACTGCTCTTTCATCTTCACCTAACACTTCATTTATAATGGCTGTTTCATAATAATAGAAGCCATCAGTCCATCAGACGAAAATGATCCATTCCAAAGGTATAATCCTTCATTTGGCACCCCTTCGCTCTGGCGCCCGGGGGGCATGCCCCCTCTGCCCCCCCCCTTAGTTTCGGCCCTGACTTGGCGTGTTTTTTCTTTAAAAATTAAAATTTTATGAAATAATTGTATATAAAAAGAAAGAAAAATAAAGTTTAAATCTAACGAACATGAAAGATATATTTTCAATCGTTCAATGGTAATAAAAATTTATTTTTATTATTTTGTTTTTTATACTTTTTCATTTATACAAAAAGGTGATTGGGAATTACTATTATATCATTAGTTTTCATTGACTATTTTACATATACAAATAAGTATAGATACCGTCTCGGAAGGTATATATCTGCCAGCTGTATCTTGAAATTAGGTTAATTTTTTTTCGTCTCTAATTTGTTAAAAAACGGTAAACTTTATGCATCCTAAGTAACCTAAAACAATTAAACACACAGAGAAAGAATAACAAAAATTCTTTTTTCAGGATACCTAGGGAAAAAAGAAGAAATCTAATAATCCCTGTCTTTTTTTTTTCTACGCCCCACCAGTGGCTGAGAGGTTCTGCTCTCGAAGCTTGTAGACGGGAGGTGCTGGGTTCGAACCCAATCGCGCCCGTCGGCCTAATCGTTCGGAGTTTTCGTGGTTTTCTTCGAACCGTGTATTTCCATGCGTTAATACGGATTAGGTTCCCTTATAAAGACCTCCACGGAAGGCACTCCCCCTAGGTCCCATATCCCTCGTGTAGATAATTGGCCGTCAACAATCAACTCAACTCAACTCAACCCATTTTTTTCTACAAAAATCGAGTAATTTAGTTGCCATCATTACAGAATTGTAATTGAAATGAGAAATAAAATTAATATCTCGAAAACTAATTAAATTTTATAATTCTAATACAACTTTTGACACTCGTGGATGAATACGGATAATTAGTGTTAATTTCACAGACAAGCGTTCCACATTTTACGAGAAATAGCTGTGAAACATAATCAGTAGTTTCATAAATTCGTTTCATTAGGATTTTATACATATAGGATAGATTTATATATATATATATATATGTGTGTGTGTGTGTGTATTTGTCAGAACTACATTTGTTTTAAAAGATTTAAAAATTAAAAATTTATGTAAACGGCATTCATTTAAAATCGTGGATGCTTGGAAACCGAGAGTTGAATACTCTGTTATGTACAAATAGGTTGTAGATTAAAAACCAATGTTGTTAACATTAATGTACACAAAGAGTTTATTTGTCCTAAAATTTAATAAATTGCAGTACGTATTTTGTACACTTGTTGAACAAATGTGATTTTCTGTAATATACAAGAGCGGATCCAGCCCTCCATTTAGAAAAGGGTCATGGCTCTTTTTCTTTTTTTTGTGTGTGTGTGTGTTGTGGAGGGGGGGGGGGGGGGGTGACATCTCATCTCTTAAAAAGCAGTTTTTACATTAAAAGCTCTTCGCATAGCTAAAATGGCTACTTTTCTTACGTCATTTTCATTCGGGAATACAGAAAAGACTGCAATAATATTCGTAAAAATATACAATTTACACATTTTATTCAGACACCAAAAAATTGAATTTCCCATTGTGTTAGAAAGGCAAAGAATCGTTCAGAAAATGAACATTTTAAGCCAAGTTTTAGGACTTAAGGCTGTTCTCAAATCCAAAAGGGCAACTTTCTGACTTCAGTTTTAATTTATTTTTGCTCGAAAATGCCTGAAACTAGCTGGTGTTGTTGTTCAGAAACTGTAATTGATCTGTTTTTCAATTTTTTTGCAAACGCAATACATCTTTCAGAAAATAGTGCCAAAGTGGGCGTTTTGAACCGAATTTCGGCGCGAATTAAGAAAGAACACTCAAGAGTGGGCAAAAAACCTGTTTGTCACGTGATCAAAATGGCTTATAACTCAATAGGTAATTGATTGATCAAAAAATGGAAAAAACGTTCAATTCCAAATCGCTTCCATAGCCGGCTTTCCAATTTTATACTTTTCTGTTAAAAAATGAATTTGTAAATGTGTCAAAACGTTTTGCGCTTGTTGAGCAGCGCAGTTAAGAACAGTCTGAACAGTTACAGAAGTGCCATCATAAGACTAAGAGAGCATTGGCTGTCGCATTCTGAAATTCAGTTTAAAACCCCAAATTTTACGAAGATTTCTCAAAAGATTCTTTACCTTTATCGAAACATGGGAAACGCTATTTCAATCGCATAACTTCTGAATAAGTGTACTTGTAAATGGCTTGCTTGCATCTAAGATTAAAAATGACTTCATTACATGTGTTAAAATTTATCTACTTTGGATTTGAGTACAGCTTTAAAATTTAGAAAGATTCGCATCCTAAAGCAAGAGGAAATTTTTAAAGAATTTAATATACATTTCATTTTTTAAATGTTCCTTAGAAATTTTCTTTGTTCAGAACGGGGAGGGGGAAAGCTGATGACTCTCGTGACCTCTCACTTTATCAGATTAAACTAAGAAAATTAATGGTTGTTTTGTTCGAATTTTATATTTGAGTAAGTGAATTTCATCTTTCGTTGCAAAATGCTATTTTTCATAATAATGTAATACATTTCGCAAAAATAAAATTGGCTTTTCACAAAATATGGTTCATCTCCCCTCCGCCCACCCCCCTCCACCCCCAAAAAAACCTTCTTCGAAAGCTGTCTATCTTTTAAAAATAAT
This sequence comes from Maratus speciosus, assembly GCA_963932465.1. Taxonomy (NCBI): domain Eukaryota; kingdom Metazoa; phylum Arthropoda; class Arachnida; order Araneae; family Salticidae; genus Maratus; species Maratus speciosus. Next base: position 434,707,188 of record OZ010790.1, on the reverse strand, counting down.
TTAAAATTTAATAAATTATAATGTATAATTTCCCATTTGTTGGAAAATTATCTTTATATATATGATGTGTGGTTTTGTTTAAATGTCTGTGTCAATTTTAAATGTGAAAAACCTTTTTTAATGGAAAAATCACTTTCAACGTATAGAGAATGGTCATGAAGTAAAACCTTTCATTAATCAATTGTCATCGCGTTATATATAAAAAAAAAACAAGTATTAACTATATTTATATTTAAAAATACAGATTTCTTATTCTAATAAATACATACATTGATTTTAGAAAGATCAAACAATTAAAAAATTATTGTATATGTAATGATTTGTGATACATCCTAAAATTTAAAGCTCAAATAATTTTTCTATCGTAAAAAAAAAAAAAAAAAATCCTTGTAATTTAGGCGAAATTTGCTTGAAAAAAAGTTGAAACGTAGATTAGAAACTGCCATTCCAATAATTGGCAAATTGACTGAAGGCCTTACCCTTCTCGTATAACGAAATTTGGGTGAATTTCCCAGTATCAGCTGGTGAGGTGCGTTATCGTTATCTTTCTTGGCGGCAGTTTTGGGAAATGTCTTCCTTTACTTTCTTTTTTTCCGCAACCTTGCATTCAATAGAAAAGATTTTTTTATTCATACTATAACAATTACGGATAGACGATTAGGTAACTAAACAGACGCAAGATTAGCAGCGTTTTATTTCAAAAGATACTCAGCAGCGGTAGGCTTTTTTTTTTTTTTTTTTTCTTTTCGTCCAACGTTTTAAAATGGATATAAGAATACTTACCAATTACTTATAATAGTCTGTGCAACAATGCACCAAACCAAAACAAGCTTCACTGGCGCCTCGTATTGTAAGAGTAACGTACGCATCAAACACGGTGTTGCTTATATAAATTAAACGAACATGACACTGTCCTTGCACAATGTGGGGTTTGCCTTTGTGTGCTTTCTCTTCTCTATTCTTTTCTTATAGTAGTCTGGGACCTGGGACAAAGATATTATCTGTTCCACAAATTTTCCTTTTTCTTTAAAAGAAACCTTTATAACCGAAAAAATAACACTATTTATTTTCCCACAGGCAGAGGCGGATTACCCATTAGGCTGAGTAGACTGAAGCCTAGGGGCTCGGGGGAAAAGGGGCCCCGAAATTAAGACTTTCTTTCGGGTTTTATTTTTATATTGGGCTAATATATAATGAAATAGAGATATGATGTGCAATATTCTTTATTGCACTCATTTATAAAATTTTGCAAGTTATTAACACGCAGATTGTATTCCAAACATTACTCCATTTTAATTTTTTCTATTTCCATAAAAAGGCTTGAACTGTTTCGGTTTCCAATTAGGGATAGATTTCCGGAGATCAGCGGCAGCCAATGCAAGATTTTGTAAGCAACGTAATGAATGATATCTTTTAAAAAAGCTTCTAAGTTTTAATCAAGCATTTTGAATATATTTTCGCCCCTTAGTTTTTAACACCCTGTTCAGTCGCTTGAACACGACCCTCCGCCCTTTTTAAATGCCAGTCCTGGGTTTACACGTTTCGGTATATCCTAAATATGATTTTGACTGCCTGTTAGAAAGATTTCTGTCTCTGTGTTAAAAGTTTGAGTGCTACTATAATGCAAGAACTATTCCACAAAATTCATAGAAACTTTATATTTTGTTAGACCTAGTCAAATGATTAGTGATTAGACGCTAATACTTATTAGATTTTGCTGGTAATCCAGATAAAAAGGTAATTCATGTCATGAGGAAGAAGTTCTCGAAATAAAATGGAATTCCTGAGGTGCGCGATATTTTGTATCATTTGCAATTCAATATTAAAGCGAATTATTGAAATAGGTCTAAAATTTAAGAATCCGCAACTTGATTTAAATGTAGGGATAAAATTCTTAGATCTTTACATAAATACTCATCAGAGCTTTGATTTAATATTTCTTTTCAGGATTTTGAAGTAGAAGAAATTTCACAATCTGGCACTACATCATATAAAGAACAAAGAAAACGTAAAACAATATGCTATAATGAAAATACTGACCCCCCCCCCCCCACACACACACACACAAATTCACACATTTTAATAATTTCTAAATAAATTGTTATATGTGGATTTTAGATAATTACTTGATACAAATAAACAATAGCCTTGTGGAATGCAAATCTGTATGCAGTTTCTTTAGATTTCTATCCCATCTTTTTTATATGAATGTACAGAAAGTTGAAAAAGTTGTAACCAAAAAGTACCCTGAGGTGTTCGATGATTCACTTTCTGAAATATAACCAAGAAGGAAATATTTTGTGTTTTAGCGCAAAGCAAACTTCTTTTTATATATATACTAAAATGTTCCACTGAAAGGTAAGGGAGAGAAAATTAAAAATGCCAGCAATAATCTGCAATAAAGCAGAGTTGCAGTTAAAGCAGTTCTCAAATTCTCTGGTCAACAACCGAAATTTTTGACACATTTTCTTATTTATTATCAAACGTAAACTATAAAATTGGCAAGCCGGAATATTGAAGCGGTTTGAGATCGAATGTCATTTTCCAACTATCTATAAATAAATAATTATTTATCGAGCTATAGCCGGTTTCTCCTTTCTCACGGTGTCGCGTCCGCAAATTCGGTTTCAAAACGTCAAATTTGACAGTATTTTCTGAAAATTCTTCTGCCTTTACCGAAAAATGGAAAACGCCATTCGATTACATAGTTTTTGAATAAGAACATACCAGCGTTTCGGAACAAAAATAAATTCGGAAATGTGTCAGAGAGTAGTTTCTTTGTATTTGAGAACAGCGAATTTTACACTTGTAAAATTCATTGTTAAACTAAGAAAGTTCTTTTGAAGTTAGATACATAAATGTTTATATGAAAATACTACATTAATTTGAAAGTATTTTTTACTGTAAATTCATTCTTTAAAAAAAAAATTAAAAAGCTTAAAACTAATCTTAGACACCACACCGGTTAATTCCAAATACATATATGCTCGATTATATTTTACATACATGATGATAGAAGCATAGTTTCAGTTACAAAAAGTAGATAAAGGAAGTACAAGTTTTAGATAGAACATTTGTTGACAATTTTTAATTATGTTTTTTTTTTTTTTTTTTTTTTTTTTTACATTTAGAATAAAATTTTCAATACTAATTTTCCTTTATTTTATTTACGAAATATTTATACTTATAATAATAATATATTTAATTAAATTATTATATAATAATAATATATATACTTATAATAATAATAATTTATATTTATAATAATAAAAAATAACTATTCAAACTTTCTGGGAAGAATTTGGAATTTCTTAATCATAGTTTTTATATAAATGTTGCATAAACTGAATCAGCAACCCATATAGTCTTCATTCTTCTGTAAAGATATTTATTTTTACGTCCATATGTTTAAAATTTGGTCTTGTGCGAAAGAGTTCTGGCAAAAAAAAAAAAAAAAAAAAAAAAAACACTATCCGGATATGGCAATCCCAAAACTTTCTTCTGTCTCATACATGTTAATACATCCTGATAAATGCAGCCAGGGCTTAATTTCTAAGAAAAGAAGTACCGGAGCTCTAATATTCTGCGATAGCGGTACTAACAGTTGTTCCGTTCTCTATCCCTGCCCCCCCTTGTCACCCCAATCTCCATATTTATATTTCGTACATTATTTGCAAAATGTAAAGCATTTTTTTCCTTTAGAAAAATAAAAATTTTAAATGGTATATTTATCAGCTTATACTTGTACTTAGCTGTCAACTATTCCACTTTTTAGTTATCACTCCTTCTGAATGGTAATCTTTGTCTAATTTTAATGTTAATTAATGTCACAATTCCGCGATTAAATCTGGTAAGGATTATGATTTGGAAATAGAGGTAACACAAGAAAGGAATAGTTCGCAGCTATGCATTTTTAAGAAAAAATTAATGAAATTTACAGAAATTAATATTTATATGCTGAAGAATGGAACAAATATTTTTAATTTCCTATAAAAGGTGCATATCTTAAACTATAATCGATTCTTTCCGCATAACAATCTTTTTGTGGCAAGTCCCTGAAAATCAGATTAAATTAAAATTTTGACATCGTTATTGGAAAGATTCTATGCTTTTATAGAAAAAGGGGGAACACCGTTCGATTGCATTTCTATCAGAATAACAATGCATGGCAATTATATCTACTTAAAATGAAAGTGACTTCATAAATATGCAAAGCAGAGCATTAGCACGGGCAGCGTTCATGGTACAACATAAATAGAAAAATCAGTAACGTTATTTTAATACTCGTGCGCAATAGAAGAGAAAAAACCTCAAACAAACAAAACTTCAAGCTGATGCTCGTTGGCTAAAAACAGAAAATATGCTTTTCAGGTTAGGTATCTAAATAATAATAAAATAAAAAAACAGCCAATTGAAAATTATCCTACTGTTACAAAAGAAAATAGAACTGAAAGCAAATTCATTGTTCAGTCTCTTGAATGGCGCTGTATCAACAAGTCGCCAACATAAATTTGAATATAATAAATTTGAAATAGAAAAACAGAATTTCTATTTTCCCTTCATTCGGATCAAAATAGCATTAAAATTAAAATTTTGAACATAAGACAGATTAATCTCGAGTCAGTCCAAGCCCCAAAACTGATATAAAATTTGAGTCCGTTTTATCTCCATATCCTGCGTGTGCGACACATTACGTCAAATATAAGTGTTTTGATAAAAAAGAATGCAAAAGCTTGGAGATGGGGAGGGAAGGAAAGGATAATTTAGACTTCGGTTTTTCGGAAGCACTATTGCATTGGGCTCCGGAGCCCTATATTTATAAGCTCCGGTGAATAATCCGGTGAGCAATATTTAAAAATTTACTAAAACCAGAGAAGTATCGCAGCTGGGCTCCGGCGCAAATTAAGCCCTGAATGCAGTACAGCACTGCAACGTTTAGGTGATTTACACTAACAACTTACGTGAACTTCTAACTAGATTTGAAGTTTGATGAACATACGTTCATTAGTTTTTGAGATAGAGCTATTGCGGAAATAGTGAAAAATTCTGCATAGCAGTGGCATCAGTTCGGCAATTTACACGAAAAACTTATCAAGATCAAATTATATCAGGAACTAACTGAATCTAAAGTTTGATAAAAATTCATGCATTAGTCCTGAGAGATACGGAAATCGTGAAAAATGCCGCATAGTAGAGCCACTTGTTGAACGATTTACACCAAAAAGTAATCGGCAACCTTTAAATCAGGGACTAACTGAATCTAAAGTTTCATTAAATTCCGTTCATTAGTTCTTGAGATAGAGCGCTCATAAAATTTGTGTCACACACAGACAGACAGACTTACAGACAGGCATTTTGTAAAAACATGTTTTTCGTGATCTCTGACCCCTAAAACGTATAAATCCATCGAAAATTTTCACGAATCCAATACTTTCTTCATGTAAAGATAGAAGAAAGTAAAAATAATTATTTCAGTCTCTTTTTCATATTTATACTGTTCATTTTAAATAAAATTGCTACAAACCAGAGGTCTGCACGGGCTTATTTTCAGTCACAGCAATCGGGCCGGGCCCGGGTCGTACTTTTTTCTGAAGGTTGGGGCCGGCAGGGGCCTAGTCACTACGCTTTCCGGGCCGGGCCCAGGCCTTTTTACCTGAAGGACCGGGTAGGGCCTCTCTTTATTTTCTCTGTACCGAACCGAGACTGATATGGTATCATTCTTCCTAGTCTTCACGGGCCTAAATTTTCAGTCCCGGTTTCGACCCAGCCTCGTATGAAAATTATAGTTTCGGCGTGGCCTTGTCCATTCAAAGATCAGTAAAATTTGGCCTGGCAGAAAATTTTTTGCAAAAAGTGCATACATTTTTAAATCGTCATTGTTCTACAAATAAACATTTAATTTTATTCTTTATAAAGAATAGTACATTTCTAGGCTTATTAAAATGTAGTAATTGTTAAAATTAAAATATAGTAATATGTGTGTAAAAGAACCTGCCTATGGCGGAATCCTCTCTTAACGTGAAACATATGTTGATCCATGCAAAATGAATGTACTAATACGTAAGAAAAGAAAATATAATACATTTACACCTGCTAAAAAGGGAACTTGTCTATAATGCACTTTTTCCCTTCCATATGCAATTCCGTCTTAGAAGATTTTACTATATTACATTCTTCAGATTTTTAAATCTCCAATATTTTGAATATGGATTAACTATATTAATTATAACTGAAACATTTACATACCACAAATAGCGATTCATTAAAATAATAAATGTTGCAATAACTTCTATAAAAATGAAATCTATAAACATGACAAAAAAAAGCAAATATAAGTATTTTTGGTTAGAACTCCTCGTTCGAGACAAATTTTTAAACAAATCGACATAAAAATCAATGTTTTGTAGAAATTCATTCGGGACGGACCGGTCTCGGATCGAACTTTTAGCTGTTATACCTGGCCAATAATTTTTTCTCTACGGGCCGGCCCGGGCCGAACTTTTAATGTTTATAGCGTCCCGTGCCGAATTTGTCTTCTATGGATCGGGCCGGGCCTTGAAATTTCGGCCCGTGCAGCCCTCTATTGTAGATTGCATAGTACTGAGGCCTCCGCTCCAAAATACTGTTTCTACTACATTTCTTTCTATATATCCTATTGTAAGCTATTATACTGATTTTTAATCGACCTTTAATTGTATGTAAACATCTCCATTATTATTAATACCATTAATCTATTTAAACGGCTTAAAAACTTAAAAATCTGAAAAATTCTATATCGAAAAACCTTCTAAGACGGAATTACATAGCTATAACTATTTTTTTTCTCTTCTAAGTTCCTTTTTTACCAAGTATGTCGTCTCTTGCAAATGTAGTATTTATTTTTAAGCGGATTATTATATCCATTTTGAAGATTCAGATCCACCTATCAAAAAAATTTTTCGGTTAAAACAGGATCTCGTCAGACACAGATTCTTATAACAGGTTTTAAAATACTGTATCTCCCGCCTCCTAGAAATGTATATGTAGTACTATTCTTTAAAGAGAATTTTAATTGGAGAATAATAGTAATTTTAAAAATATATTTTTTCGGAAAAAATTGTTGACCCAAGGTAGGTTGTTCCTTAAACATATTTTTCCACGAGTCATACTGGGTCGGTGCAATAATTTTCATACAAGCAGGAGCGACCGGGCCAGAAAATTTCTGGCGGTGCAGACTTCTAGGAAGAATAAAGCACAAGTCCAGAAATAAGTTCGATTCGGCCCGGCCCGAGCCTCCATTGAAAGCAAGGCCTGAGCACGACCCAGAAAAACTGATGATCAGACTCGACCCGTCCCGAGTCGGTTTAGGCCTCTAAATGGCATTTGAATGGGAAAAACGTGTTCTTAACGGCTGGAAAATTTTAAAAATGCGTTGTGAAAAAAATTGAGTTTGAGTTGTAAATTTCGTTCAAACTCGCGGATTTTTTGAGCTTTCGTTCAGTTCACGCTCGTTTATCAAAAAGTGAATCAAGTTCAACTCAAAGTTCACAGAAAGTGAGCTAAACTCGTGAACTTACGTTCACTGAACGCGTTCGTACCCAACACTGATGAGCACTAAAAACCCCTTTAGCAGATGTATAGTTCAATTACTCGGGAAAACAAATTTCCTGCATAATTTGCCATCTGTTTTCATGTCTTGAAATGATAAAGCACTTAGGTGACTAAAATGTATGCTTTTCTTGACATTTAGTTTTTTGCGCTTTCAATAGTTAGCAATTCTAATGTTATTTAAAATAAATATTAATGTATTTATAAGGAAGAACTTATAAGACTATAATTTAATAAAATCATTTATAAAATTATAATTAAATTATAATAATTTAAAAATTTGCTTAGAAAAACATAATTTAATTTCGAATTATCATATTTAGTCATTCGCTCCTGCCCTCTCTCTTTACACACATACACACTAATGGAAAAAAAAATATATATGTGTTATTTTACCACCCAGTATTTTTGAAAAGGTGGCGGTACTGAGTGTGTTAGTAAACGACCAATAAATGCTACTTATTTCATTTTCAATAAGAAACATGCCATGGTATATCTCAATAACGTGTATAAATAACCAATAAATCGAAATACATTTACGAGAGGTAGAGTACGAACAGGCAGACGGATGGACGTGCAGGCAGACAGACGATCCGAATTTATAAACACTTTTTAAGTATGATAAAGATTTTTGAAAACTGTTGCTCCTTCCACTCATGTAAATGAAGAATAAATCTTAGATCGAAGTATTATTTAAGCTTGTATATATCTAAAATAATGTAATATGATTAAATAATCATAATGATAACAGCATTTATAATGTAAAAATGCTAGATTACTGTAATATAGCTTATCTACTCTACTCGTATATTAAATTATTGGAGTTCTTCCGAATTCAGTTTCAAAGCGAAGCATCAACCTTAATTTGGGTGCTGCCATCTATCAATCAATATAAAACTAAGTTTTAAAATTTAAGAATGGTTTTGGTGCTGCCATCTGTTAATAAAACTCAGAAATAAAGTAAGAAAATGTTTACAGCTATTTATCAAAGCATGTATTTTATGCACTTATCACAGTTTATTTTAATTTAAACTAAAGTTTATAAAAAAAATGCCACTGTTAAGACATTTCTTAAAATATAAAGTAATAATATCATTGTAAATATTGTGCTGAGAAAATGTGAAATTATACTGATAATACTATAAACATTGTGAATATTGCTAATATACATTGAATATACATAGGATTGTATAGGAATATACATAACATTGTAACGTAAAGTATACCCAACCCCTTTTACGCTTTTTTATTACCAATTTTTCCAAAAAGTAATATTTGTCTTATTTAATATTTGAATATCCTTTATAGTAGTTTAAGAACTCTAGTTATAAAATTTTATTCGGCCACATAGCAAAAATATAAATTATATTAGAAATATTTAATGCAAATACATTTCAAACATTTAAAGCTTTTAGAATATGATGCATCATAATTTTCATGTGGTTGGTTTTATGAAGGGACTATAAAATCCAAACGTTCGATTTGCAATAGGATAGATTTTGTAGTGAATTTCAATATTTCCTTTCATTTTGAATATTATTTTCATTAATTTTAAAATTATATGTCATTAACATATATGCTTCGATTACCTACCATTACAAGTAGCAATGTATCTGAAACTGGAAAAATTATTATTAAAAATATAAAAGAATTTTTCACAAACCAGGTCATCAATAAATAATAATAATAATAAAACAAAGCATTACATAAAATTACATAAAACTTTCCTTTTGTGTTAGCACTGAAATATAAAGGTACAGTGAAACCTCCCTAAAGCGACCACGTTCCGTTCCAATAAATATTGGTCGCTCCGAGAGGTGATCTCTTAATGGAGGTCATGTATAATTCTAGATTTTAAATGTTGAAAAAAGGTAACAATTAATGTTGCTAAAATTTATTTTTCACATTAGAAAAAAATATAAAAATATAAGTATCAAAACAAAAGTTAATAACACAAGTTAATTACTGCAGAGCTAAAAAAATGAATACATTGACGTTTGCTTTGATTTTACGGTTTTATTTTTTATAACTTTTATTTTCATGTCCTTTCAAATAGATGCATTTTTTTTGGGGGGGGGGGGGGGGGGGCAGAACAAATAATGACGATTTCATTCATTTATCTATTGCTTTGAGAGTTTCCGACAGAATAGGCCAGGGGAGTATACTGACCGTCATTCTTAATTTTTCATCAGAGTTAAATTCGTTGCCTAAAAAGGCACGAAGAGGTTTAAACACTGAAAAGTTACCGGAATAATAATAAAAAAAAAATCTAAACTAAGTTTAGAAGTTTAATGAATAATGCGCTCTCCAGAATTATTTTTCTAATAAAATCTTCTTCAAGCGACCAGGAATAAACGGAATTTGTTTCATTTTCTTCAAAGAAATGGGTCGCTCATGGAGGGAGTTCAACTGGGATGGTCTCTGAATGGAGGTAAAATTAGTATTGAACCTATGGGAATAAATTTCGTTCCATGAAAAAATGATCGTTCAGGGAGGTGGTCGCAGAGGGAGATTTCACTGTACATCAATCTTAATTACTTTTTTTCTCTTGTCTAGGAAAAGAGACTACATGACCAGGAAATGAGATGCAGGGCTCAATGCGGCAAATCTGTTCACTAGGACTTTTCCGCTTTTGAATTGTCTTCAGTTCTAGATTTTTCTTTTTCCCTATCACTACCTTATGGCATCTTTTTCTCACGCATATAGAGAATTCTGTTGTGGCTAGACTTTCTAAGGCAGTGATTCTGATATTTTTTTTTTTTTTTTTTTTTTTTTTTGTCCCACGGATTCCTTTTTCAATTAAAAGGCCTCTAATCTCCTACTTCGACCCCCCCCCCCCACATAAACATACATACATAAATACAATGTGCCTAATTTTTCTGATCCTAGGTCATGGATACTCGGGAACAACTCTGGGGTACCACTAGGTTCGAAAACCCCAGTTTAAGAACTCACGCTTCATATAGTGCAGTAGAAAATTAGTATTCTTTTAATCAATGATTAGCTTTATTTATCTTCTGTATTGTAAATATTAAATACACATAGAAAACATTATAGTGTTCATTTTATATTGTTCATTTTACAAAAGCAAGTAAATCATCCGTAACTGGGTATTGATAGTTAAAAATATTCATGCTTGAAAATTATTAATCTATAAAAAAAAATCCGCAAATTGAGATGCGGTTTTAAACAAATTTCATCTGAAAGTACATTTTTTTCTTCTATTCGACGGTATAAAAATTGGAATTCTGAGATATTTAAAAGTTTTAAAAAAATTACAGTAAAAGCAAAATTTATTAATTAGATCCGTCAGCGTTACTCGTAGACATGTTTTTGCGTTATAATATAGATGTATACAAAATATTATTTACACTTTATGGAATAGAATTTCGCAGTAAATTTCTACGCATAAACGCCATATTTTTTGCAACAATTTATCTCAATTAACTTAGCTTTTTGACTCCTTGGCTATAGGGAACACCATAGGTAAACCACTACCACCATTAATAATGATTGAAAAGACTTCGGAAAGCCGCCCAAGAGATATGAAAGAAAATAAACATGGTAGCAATACTACAATCATGGAAATTTCGAGCCAAAGCTATAGTCAAGAGCCAAAGCTATGCAATAAGTCCAAATTGCCATAAAGCTACTTATGTGTAGAAATTAAGTACGAAATTCGTTTCTATAAAATGTGAACGACAATCTGTCATCATGATTCAACTAACAAATGTGCATAGTGCACATTTGCCCTAATCATCAAGTTGGTAACCAATAAAATGCATGAATGAGTATGTTAATATATAAATTATTCCATTTATATTTACCTCATCTTTATTCGTAGCGCCAGGGCAGTAGGCGTGCAGCCCTAACTACTTTTAGGAAATGATATAGTCAAGTAAACTATATTTTATTGTTATGAATTCAGATTATAAAAGGTATCAAGAAATCTATTTTCATTTTTCATTTCTTCATTGTTTTACCAGTTTGCTTAGCTAAGTAGGTACTCTGCTTTACTTTTACGAAATGAGGAATTTGGGGCCGAAAGGTACATGCTGCTCGAATCAGCGTATGAAAGTATAAAGTTTTCAGGTTTACCTTGCACGACTATGATAATTTGGATCATTTCCACATAGAAAGTCCTTGCTGGAAGCATTCTACCTTTGGAAATATGGTCAGAATAAAAGAATATGGTCAGTCTGTTGCGTAATTAAATATGATCCCCACGTCATTATGTTCATCTCTCACTTACTCTGTTTTTTCATACATCCTAAAGACTCCATTTTATATTCTCTTCGCTCTTTTGAAATGTGATTGTTATATTGGACTGAGTAGTTGAACATTAAATTATTACACAGTGGAATATATATAGAGAGACATAATGCTTTAATGATATGAAAACACGACAATTAGAAGAGGCATAAAAATGTATAGTGGTTTTACAGACGACAGCAAGTGATCATGTACTAAGGTGGCATATAAGTCAACAGTTGGTAATGCTTTAATGATATGAAAACACGACAATTAGAAGAGGCATAAAAATATATAGTGGTTTTACAGACGACAGCAAGTGATCATGTACTAAGGTGGCATATAAGTCAACAGTTGGTAATGCTTTAATGATATGAAAACACGACAATTAGAAGAGGCATAAAAATGTATAGTGGTTTTACAGACGACAGCAAGTGATCATGTACTAAGGTGGCATATAAGTCAACAGTTGGTAATGCTTTAATGATATGAAAACACGACAATTAGAAGAGGCATAAAAATGTATAGTGGTTTTACAGACGACAACAAGTGATCATGTACTAAGGTGGCATATAAGTCAACAGTTGGTAATGCTTTAATAATATGAAAACACGACAATTAGAAGAGGCATAAAAATGTATAGTGGTTTTACAGACGACAGCAAGTGATCATGTACTAAGGTGGCGTATAAGTCAACAGTTGGGATAACCAATTACAGTGAACAGAACGGTAATAGCAAGACATTAAGCAGATATAAAAAAATATATATATAATCTAATACTCTGCCCCCCTCCTGCACACAATGTCGTATCATTCACCCCAAAATAAATTTAGTCTGAAAGACCTAGTATTTTTAAGCACTTACATGCTTAGCAGATGGTAAGGTTTTAGATGAAATACCAGCTCTTATATTTTCTTTTAGCACAAAATCAACAGTAATTTGAACATTTTTTCAGAGAACTTCCTATAAAATGAGGTTTAATATCCACGCGTTTTGTCCTTTTATGGAAAATAGAACTTTAGGATAATTTTATGGATCCTTTATTATCTCTTAGTATGTGTATATTAAATGTTATAGCTCATAATTCGCTAAGCAATTTAGAAAGCTAAAATACTTGCTTTTCTGACATCAGACAAAGTCATCGATCGATGAGAGAGCCAAAGTGTACTAAATGCGACTTTCCAACGTAATAATGCTACCACTAAGAATAAAACAGTACCCGGTATATAACTTGCGATTATTACGGCAATTTCCCCAATCGGCGATATTAAATCCGAATAAATGTTCATCAATATTACTAAATATTAGTTCAAAATTAATTGTTTTCTTTAAATAGCGTAAAGCATGTTAGCTGCATTCTTGTGAGCTTTCTCATACAATTTATTAACTGATTTAATTGGCTAACTATGTTCGCAATGTCGGGTTTTGAGGGGATTGCAAGATACATAAAACTACCAACCAATTCTGGAATGGAAGGTTACTTACTCGTTGAACTTTTCAGCCTTTTGTAATCGGATGTGTGCCTCCATAGGACAAGCTATGTGTTTAGCTTCGCTCATACCAAAACTATCTAAAAGTTCCCGAATATAAGTTTGTTGAGCCATTGAAATAATTCCATTTGAAAGTTTATCCAAAAGTAATATTTAATTAAACCTTCGTATTTAACCTCTAATTCTTCGCCGAGATTAATTTTAATTCTTCCAATTTTATCGGGATCTCGTGACATAATTGAAATATCATCGACATAAATCACTATAAAAGTCAACCCTTTTTCATTTTAATTGCAGATCAGCTTTGGTTTATTTTGATCCAAATTTATTTAAAATTTCATTTCATTTAATATCCCAACATCTATCTGCATCCTATCTGCTTTAAACCATAAAGTGCACTTGATTAATTTAACGCAATTATACTAACTGGTACAGCCCCATGCGAAAGGGTGGGGGGGGGGGCGAAGTGGGCGGCCGCTGCGGGCGCATAAATTGAGGGGTCGCCAAATTTTCACCAGCATCTTGGGTTTTATTTATTTATTTATTTATTTGACCGACAATCATTTTATGGAGTATTTTTTTTTTTATCTATTTGTCATTCAGGTTTCTTTTTCTTTTTTTTTTTTTTTTTTTTTTTTTTGTAAATATATTATACATGTATATATATTGGGATTTTTCTTCCCGATGAAAGTGCGTGCATTTTTCTTTGAAAATTATTTTACCGTCCCATACATCACACCCAAAAACAAATTCCGGACAAAGGACTTCTTCCTTTTGGTCTTTGTAACGTTCTTTTTTCCGCGATCCTTTGATGAATTTCGAGCTTTTTCGATGAAATTCGCGTTTTTTTCGCGATCTTTTGACGAAATTCGCGTTTTTTTTCGTGATCCTTTGACAAAATCAACATCTTTTAAGCGATCCTTTGACGAAATTGGCGATTTTTTTCTGCGAACGATTGGCGAAATTGATTTTTTTCGGCGACAATTTGTCAAAATTGGCTATATCTTTTATGTCCGAATTTTCAGACTGATGACCGATTTTTTCAAATTTTCGTAACCGAATGTCTTAAATTTTCAGAAACTTCGGAACAGAATCACTCTTGAATTATAACATGATAGAAAACTAAACAACTGATGAATTTTGCGTATCTTTCCTCGACCGATTTACGAATTTCTCTACTTTTTTTTTTTCCGCGACCGAGAAGGTAACTCGGGTAAAACAGGAATTCCGGTATTGAAAATGAAAAAAATACCGGAATTCTGGTATATAACGCAACACAATCACCCCTGATATTTCTTACTATTATTTTTAAAAAAGAAAAAGTACTTCAAAAATCTAGAATTTCTCAACTCTAAGTTCTAATTTCACAAGTTCACAAATATTGGGTGGGGGGAGGTTCCCCCACCCCTCTACCTTGGCGAAGCCTCTGAGTGATTTTTACCTTGCCAATTTTCCCATTTTCTCCAACTTAAATATGAACAACAACTCAAAATGGTTAGAAAGTAAAGTGAGAAAGATTGAGAAAAATTTGTCGCAAAACATCATGATTTCTCTTATAAATAAATGTATATGTTTAGTTCTTTTGAATTTATGAATTAAAATTAAACCTTTTAATGTTCCAAACTAAACGCTAAATATTTATTCGATAGATTTATTTCTGTTTCTACACTTTATCAATTTTGTGACATCTTGTGAAGGAGAGAGGGAGGGGGTGTCCAAATTGAAACTTTGCCCCGGGCGCAGCTTTCTCTTCGCATGGCCCTGAACTGATAAAAAGATCATATGAGATAAGTTGTAATTTTCCAACTGGGCGAAAAATGTCCAGGGCAGGATTAGAACCAGGGATCTCTTCGCTGAAGTTCTTCTATCTATAGTAGAAGAAGGTATTGTAATCGAAATTTTTTCGTCTTCCAGTTTTTGAGGGATTTACGCGTTTTAGGGGTCAGAGATCTTGAAAAACACGATTTTAGAAAACGTTTGTCTGTCCGTATGTCCGCGTGTTTGTGCTGTTTTGTTTCATCGAAAAGTGTATAAAGTTATGCATAATTGAACCAAACTTCATATGTACAGTGGTAGCCAAAATTGTGAACACTTTTAGGTAGTTTTCATTACAAAAAGTAAAAAGCTACTTATTGCAGCCGTTCGAAGAATACACTTCGGGAAATTTTTCTATATTTTTCCCGATCATGACCCCCAGATACCAAAACCACCCTCCGTTGAAATGCTGACTTATATATATATATATACATAGCAGCCACCTCTTGTACGGATTTTTGCTACCACTAAAATTTAAGAGAAATTTCTGCCATTTTGAATTGTCAACATTCATTTCAATTCGGCGATTGAATTAAGAAAAATTTTCTATTAAATTTTAGTGGTAGCAAAAATTCGTATAAGTTGGCAGCTATGTATCTATACTATGTATATATATATCCATATATATATATATATATATATATTTATATCTGAATTTTGACATGCTGTAACTCTCGAATTTTTTTTCCGATTTGGATGAAATTTTTCATATGCATAGTACATACTAATATCTCGACCGAGTTCGTTGGCCAGCTTCATCCTCCACCTTCTTTCAAAATGGCTCCCATTTGCATTTTGTGCACACTTTAAGAAGTTTTTAGGTTTCCTAACTTTCTCTTTAAAATGACCTATGTTATTAACTTACACTGTGTGACTCTTTAAAGTATCTTTTAATGTTTCTAACATTGTTTAAAATTATGCATAAGAGTTTGCATTTTGTGAAATGCAACATTTTCTTTAAGAAAACAATGTTAGAAAACATAAAAAAATTCAAAAATTCAAATGGCCAACATTTTGAGACAAGATGGCGGTTGAAGCTGGCCAACGAACTTAGTCGAGAGATTAGTAATGTACTATACTATGTACATGAAACTTTCATCCAAATCAGTTAAAAAATTCGAGAGTTACAGCATGACAAAATTCAGATATATACATATACATACATATATATATATATATATATATATATGGATTTTAAGGTGAATACTGTATAACTTAATCGAAACTGATACTCTTCAAACTGTGAATATGTATAAAAAGGTTTAATACATCACCAAACATACAGCTTAACATTCAAAATAATATTGTACAACTCGTAAAAGCTTCCTGAGCCTTGAGTTAAAAATCACCAACCAACTCCATTGCTGAATATCTATAGAGCAACCACATCTCGCTCTGCAATTTTGATTTCACGTTTTACGAGTCTCGCTTGAGATATCACGTTCATATAACCCTTGAGTCTTATCTTTTATTCCCCAATTTTCGGTCATCCTCACGTTTCTGGCGACCTCTTCAGTTACTTCTGATAAAAATTTAGTCACATAAATTTAGACAAATAAACAGATAAACATAAAACAAAAACATCTCACGTCATGCAGATGCGTTACCCCACGGCTTCATATATGCAATATGCTGCAGCAGTTGATGCCTTGTTGGGACCATCATGGTCTCCAATTTTCTCTACATCATAACGATCGCATGACTTTACTTTAGTGACTTTATATGGTCCATGGAATTTTTCCTTTAATTTCAGACCTGTGCCGTACTGCGTTCTTTGGATTGCCACGAGATCATTTAATTTATATCTGTTAAGCGCTTTCCTCTTCTTGTTAAATTGTTTCTATTTTCTTCTTGTATTTTCAAAATATTTTTTCTGTAATTTCTTTCTGCATATTGATCTCTATCTTTAGAATCAGCATACCTATTTTCCCTGTAATTTTTTTCTGTATATTGATCTCTATCTTTAGGAGCTGTATACCTATTACCTCTAGAATTATAAGAATTGGAAGAAGCATCTCTTCCACTAAAAGCTCTTTTAAATCCATGATGAGAATTATTTCCGCCGTCATTATACCTTTGTTTTACATAGTACCCATTATCATGTCTGTAACTTCCAGACCTATAATCCGATTTGTAATTATCATGATCATGAGCTCTAAGATCATTTTCATATCTCTTTTCAAATTTGTTAAACGAATCTTCGGTTCGCTGTGCACTATACCTGTGTGATGGTTGGGAATTTCTTTGCTCCTGATAGCTACCTCTGTCGGATCGAAGGCCATCATAATTATAATTATTTCGACCATGATAGTAGCCTCTATTTTTGTACCTAGGAGAAAAATTTGGATTATACTTTGCTTTTGAAGTAAGGGAAGCACTTTCTAGCGTTTCAGATGCATCATTAGGCCCAACTATATCCGATGAACTTTTCACCAAGCCTTCACTTTCAGCCATATCTTGAGGTATCAAAGAATCTTTAATCTCAAAATTTTGGGGAATCTCCGATTCATCTTGGTAAGAATTCTCTGAACTCTGTTTCCCATATCTATATTTATTGTAACTTCCATGGTTAAATGACTGTTTAACATATCTTTGGCCATATCTATTATTGCTTCTGTTATCAATTGGTCTATTGAAATTTCTGTTCTTTCCCCTGTGATCGAAATTCCTATGGTAATCTTTTACAAAGCCTTTTCTACCATGTGCAGGACTATCAATTTCATCAGATAAAATTATGCCCATCCGTAATCCTGTATCTTTTGATTTATTTTGTTTGTATTCCTTAACTAATTTATTTGTTTATTTTCTTATTTTCAGATTTCTCACGTGATTCAAATCAATTTCATCATTATCTATGACGCTCGCTAAATTAATCAAGTAATTATCTCGTGCATTATTATCATCTGCAAGTATAATATTTTCATCACGTGAATTATCTAGCGATGACGCTTTCATTTCATTATTATTTCTGACAGCATGATTCAATTTTATAATAGGCTTCTTCAGATCTTCAATGTAACCTACTTGAACATTTTTGCGTTTGCCAACAATTTTAATTCCGTTTTCGTCTATCGCCAAATTTAATTTACTAATCACATCATATCCCAATAACATATCATATGCGAGAGATTTTAATACATACAAATTTGCTGCGATTAGTGCGATTAGAAAACCGTCAATACTGAATTCATAAGGAAAGTATCATTTAGGGTAAACAACAACTTCATCTATGCCTGATAAAGATATCTTTGTATAATATTCATAACTCACCAAACTGATATCACTTCCAGTATCAATTAAGTCATGTGCCTTTTCCCCGTTAATATCAATATCTATCATGAGATCCGGCTTGGCGCTGTTTGTTCCCTTGATTACTGCACAATTTTCTTCTTTGTGATTGGATAATCACAGGTTTTGACTGCTATTATTTATAAATAGTTGTTTTCTTAAATTGTCATAACTTTGAGCTGGTAACCATCGTTTTGTGCTACTATTTTCATGCATTTTTGATTTCCTATCTTCAAATTGGTGTGAATTTCTATTCATGGTTTTAAAATTACGTCTTGCTGCTTCATAATCGTCTAATTTATTTACTAATACCTCAGCACTTTTAATTTTTGGAAGGTCATCGATAAAATGTTCCTTCATTTCTAACGGTAATCTTCACTTTATTTGACCTACTACTATTAATTCTTTCAAAGCTTCGAAATTAGATACATCAAGACCGCCTATCCATTCTTCCAAATAATTTCTTAACCCCTTGAGGGGCGGTGGGATAAAATATACCCTACCTACGATTAATGAAGATTTGCACCAGAAAACTTTTATGAAATTTTACTTTTTTAGCTTTGGCAGAAAAAAGTCGTAAAATTGCTTTTCCTTATTTTGAAATAAAATTTTTCTAAATTTCCGGTGGGATTTCAACATTACACAAACGCAATTGCTTGCCCCTCAAGGAGTTAACTCAAATGCTAGATCGCGCCCAGTGGCTGAATATTCTTTCTTATGCGACATTAATTATTTGCCTAAACTCTTCTGGCGTTATTTTGAATCTTTTAAGAAGCAGGTTTTTTACGTAATCATAGTCATTTGTTAATGTTTCTGGTTCTCTAGCTATAACATTAGCAATTTCTATTGGAATTAAACCTTATAAGTGCATTACTCAATTTTCTTTTAGGTAGCTTTCTTTACAAAAAGCTACCTATTGCAGCCGTTCGGAGGAAAGCGATTTCAAAAACTTTTGGTATATTTTCATCGATCATGACCCCCAGACCCCGAAACCACCCTCCGTTCAAAATTGATATATATATATATATATATATATATATATATCTGACCTATGTCACACTGTAACTCTCGTATTTATGAACCGATTTGGATGTAATTCGGTGTGTACATAGGACATACCAATGTCTCGACCGAGTTCGTTGGCCAGCTTCATCCGCCATTTTGAAACAAAATGGCGGCCATTTAAAATTTTTTTAAAAATTTAAAGTTTGAAATGTGATACCAAAAAATTGAAAATGGAAAAATATTTTTTTCTTATGTATTTGACCTTTATACAAAGACTCCGTAGCAGTTTTTGTTTCGTCTATATCTTAAATAATGGCTGAGTTATAGCATTTTGAATTTCTAGCGAAGCTGACATTTTGAAACGTCCTGAATTTTGTCACGCGATAAAAGGCGTATTTATGAGCCGATTTGGATGTAACTTCGTTTATACATAGTACAGACCAATGTCTCGAACGAGTTCGTTGGCCAGCTTCATACGCCATCTTGTTTAAAAATGGCGGCCATTTAAAATTTTAAGAAACATTTTAATTTGAAATGTGGTAGCAAAAAATTGAAAATTGAAAAAAATATTTTTTTCTTATGTGTTTGACCTTGATAAAAAGATTTGGGAGCAGTTTTTGTTTCGTCTATATCTTAAAAAATTGCTGAGTTATAGCATTTTGAATTTCTAGCGTGGCTGACATTTTGAAACGTCCTGATTTTTGCCACGCGATAACAGACGTATTTATGAACCGATTTGGATGTACCGTGGTGTGTGCATAGTACATACAAATAACTCAACCGAGTTCGTTGACCAGCTTCATTCGCCATCTTGTTCCAAAATGGTGGCCACTTAAAAAAATTAAAAAAAAAATAAATTTAAAATGAGATACCAAAAAAATTGGAAAATGAAAAAGATTTTTTTTTGTATGTGTTTGACCTTAATACAAAGATTCCGGAACAGGTTTTGTTTCGGCTACATCTAAAAAAATGGCTGAGTTATAACATTTTGAATTTCTATTGTGGCTGACATTTTAAAACGACCTGATTTTGTCACGCGATAACTGGCGTATTTATGAACCGATTTGAATGTAACATGGTCTGTACATAGTACATACCAATGTCTCGACCGAGTTCGTTGGCCAGCTTCATTCGCCATCTTGTTTCAAAAGGGTTGCCATTTTTAAAAAAAATGTAATTTAAAATTTAAAAAATGAGGTATTAAAAAATTGGAAAATGAAAAAGATTTTTTTTATGTGTTTGGCCTTGATACAAAGATTCTGGAGCAGTTTTTGTTTCTGAAAATTTGTTCTTTTGTTTATATCTTAAAAAGTGGCTGAATTATAGCACTTTGAATTTCTATCATGGCTAACACTTTGAAACGATCTTGTATTTGTCACGCGATACCACACTTATTCGCCTATTTCGATGGAAGAAGGCATGTGGATAGTATACATCAATATCTCGACAAAGTTCGCTGGCCAGCTTCATCAGCCATCTTGTTTCAAAATGGCGGCCATTAAATTAAAAAAAAAATTATATTTAAAGTGAGGTGCAAAAAAATTAGAAATTGAAAAAGGTTTCTTTCTTAAGTATTTGACCTTGATATAAGGATTCAGGAGCATTTTTTGTTTGTCTTTACCTTAAAAAATGGCTCAGATACAGCAGTTTCAATTTCTATTGTGGGTGACATTTTGAAAAATCTGATTTTTTGCATGCGACAGCACTCGTATATATCAAACGATACCGATGTGAGTGAGCATGTGCACAGCAATTACTAAGGTCTCGACCAAGTTCACTGGTTAGCCTCATCCACCATGTTGTCTTAAAATGGCAGGCACTTTAAGAAATCGCCGAATTTGGCATCCAAATATAAGTGACTTTAAATAAAAGCAGCTTGGATAAAGCTGACTAATTTCGCGAAATTCTCATTCATAATGATTTAGTATTGATAAAAATTAGTATTGAATCTCCTACATTCGGTTTCCACTTAATTGAGCTTCGTGTGTTTGAATAATATAAGTTGGCTTTTTAAAAATAAGGAATATGAAAGCTACCTCTTCCTCCCGGCACTGGGCGGAAGGACTTTTACTATATTCATCCCAGAAATTTGTCTCAATTAAAGCTAAATAGATACTAATATCGCCCTTCCCTTCAAAATGTGGCATTAACTTGAACAATTCTGGTTGCTTACCTGAACTAGTTACTGCCGGACTGTCACTTATACACTCATTGCCATAAAAATTTGCGCACCACGAAAAAGACGTCCAAATGAAACGAAATTTTACACGCGTAAGTACTACTGTGATATAAGTAAGTGAGTTGAAAACCAAAGAAAAAGGATAATTTATTGCAGAAAAAAGTACAAATAAACGGAAATTTTAGTACTCTGTTGGACTCCGTCTAGCGCGAATGCACTATGCGATACGAGCGGGCATTGAGGCATACTAGTTCCGTATGATGTTGTGAGACATCTCGCTCCAGAGTTGCTGTAAACGCGCCTCGAGTTCAACCAAACTCGTAGGGTGTCCAACTTGCCGTCCCAAATGGTCCTAGATATGTTCGATTGGTGACAAATCTGGGGATCGCGCAGTCCAGGGAAGGGTGGTAATGTGGCGGAGGCAGGCTTGTAACATCCTTGCTGTGTGTGGCCGAGCATTGTCTTGCTGAAAAATGGCTCCTGGGAGCCCTGCCACGAATAGCAATACATGTGGCTGAAGGATGTCCTGGACGTACCGCTGGGCTGTCATTGTGCCACGGATCAATATTAGGGGTGACCGTGTATCGTAAGCAATGGCACCCCATACCATCACACCAGCTGTGGCAGCGGTGTGTCGCTGTAAAGCGAAGGCAGGATTGAGTCGTTCACCCCGGGGCCTCCACACACGAACACGATTGTCATCGCTGCTCAAATTGAATCTAGACTCGTCACTGAAGACGACCTGGTTCCATTCCGTTGCAGTCCAATCCCGTTGTGCGCGACACCACTCCAAACGGAGGCGTCGGTGGGTGGGTGTCATTGCAGCACACGTAATGGGCGCCGCGATACCAGATGTCCTTCAGCTAGGCGCCTTGCAATGGTTCGGGAAGACACAGGGGTCCATAGAGAAGGTGCTGCCTGTGTCTGGATAGCGGCCAATGAGGCAAGAAGCTCTACGCGTGCGTTTCGTATGATGTGACGGTCTTCTCGATGACTGGTCTGTCGAGGGCGTCCCGATCCTGGTTGCCGTGTAAGTGACGTCTCTTCAGTCCACTGGTCCCAACACTTCCTCACAGTAAAATCAGAACGGCCTACTTGACGAACTACTCGCCGAGCTGACCACCCAGCTTCCATCATCCCGATGATTCTTCCCCTCTCGAACTCTGACAGGTGCTCATATTGTCTTCGATGGCTGCGTAACGCCATGTCTACCTCAGCGTTTCCTTTGCAAAAGAAAAAATACACTCAGACAAGTTCCACTTACAGTTTTATACTCCAAGGAGGACGAAGTTAAACGCCCTCTAGCGGCATTACGCAATGCACAATCACGCTGAATTTCTAATCATTTACATATCTCCCTGATATGTACCTTCATGCCAAGTTTCGTTACGATCCCACAATTATTTCTTGGTGCGCAAATTTTTATGGCAATGAGTGTACTTATCATATTGCCTTGAAGCTCAATTTTTCTTAATTCGTATTCCATTTGCAATTTCTTTACTTCTCTTTCTGACTCTATCGCTAATTTCTTTTCCTCTAATCTTCTTTCTGCTTCTAGCCTTCTTTCTTACTTTTCTGCTACTAGCCTTCTGTCTTCATTTTCTGCTTCTAGCCTTCTTTCTTCCTTTTCTGCTTCTAGCTGTTTCATTTCTTCTCTCTCAGCAGCAATGACTTCAAGTCGAACTTTAACAAAATTTTCTTCATAATCATTTGATTCAGTCACCAACTTTATCAAGTCAATAATTCTTGAACTCTGAGGCGCAACTATACCTAGGTCATCACACAATGTAAACCAATCTGCTTTTGTAGCTTTATTCAGGACGGACATTATTCAATTTGTTGACACTTCAACAGAACAAAATATTACACTATCTCGTAGGCTTGATTACGGATCATCTCTAATCATTATACATCAGACGAACAGTTCATTTTTTTGTATTATAAATTTCAGTTCAGAAAAACACTTTTCTTTTTTAATTCAAGCACAAAATAGCTTCTTTATTCAAATTCAAATCATCCAAATCATCCAAATCCCGACCGAACCCCCAAAACTGTGGGTTTTAATGTGAATACTGTATTAATCAAAACTGATATTCTTCAAACTGTGAATATGTATAAAAAGGTTTAATACATCACCAAACATACAGCTTAACATTCAAAATAATACTGTACAACTCGCAAAAGCTTCCCTGGGCCTTACGTTAAAAATCACCAACCAACTCCATTGCTGAATATCTATAGAACAACCACATCTCGCTCTGCAATTTTGAGTTCAAGTTTTACGAGTCTCGCTTGAGATATCACGTTCATTTAATCCTTGAGTCTTATCTTTTATTCCCACATATATATGTATGGTATATATATATGTCAGCACTTCAACGCAGGGTGGTTTTGGTATCTGGGGGTCATGATCGGCGAAAATATAGCAAAATTTCCCGAAGTATTTTTCTTCGGACGGTTGCAATAGGTAGCTTTTTACTTTTTGTAATAAAAACTACCTAGAAGTGTCCACAATTTTGACCATCACTGTATGTTTTCGGCTACGGTCAACACATTCCACATGAAAATGTAGATATTCCACCGGAAGAAGGTGCTGTGATAGCAATTTTTGTGCGATTTTCTCGATTTTTCGCAGTTGTGTTGTACATTATCTGTACATGGGCTCTAAACTAAATGTTTTTGTTTTATTTTAAGAAATATCGTAATGAACTGTTTTGTGTAATAGTACGAACATGGGGAAAAAATAATTTGAAAATTTAAAAAAATTTAAAAAGTTGCAAATGTCATTACCATGTCATGTCCCTAACTTCAAATTTAATAGATCAAAACTGTAGTGTGGAATGTTGGAAAGCCATAGAACAAAACCAAAACCAATATAATAAAGTTTCATTTCTCTGCTTCTAATATAACTAGCATTTTAACTTCGATGCGAAAAAATATTTTAATTATCTTTAAATAAATCTTTCTCCCTGGAGTTAATCGTCATTACCATGTTGTAACGTGTTTGCTTTCTTGGATTACCACTAGAGCGTTCTAAAATACTCTTTATGTTGCTACAGTGTAGGACAGCACATGCCCTTAGAAGCAGTGAGTGCCTTCCTTTGTTGAAAGAGGTAGTACTGTTTCATGGCAAATTATGCCAAAAGACTTGGTGGCTTAATAACAACGCGCTCTCTCATATTTAAGTAAATAAATATCATTGCATAACAATATTACTGATTATTAAATCGAAGTAAATCTTAGAATTTTTAAATGTTTGTATTTTATATGTACCTTATCATTTTGTGCACACCCATCATAAACATAATACAAAATTTGTAATACAAATATTTGCAACTTAAAAATTAAAAAAGTCAAAAATTTATTTCGACTTCTTTTGAACGGGACCTAAGTTTTAAGGGTGTTTTAAGTATCATATTGTTTGAATTTTATTTTTATTTTTTAATGTTCAATTGGTTTAATTTATTTGTTACAAAAATTTAACATTAAATGTAGAACTAACTGAATGAAATACTTTAATATCTGTCCCTTCTGGGGCTTAAACAGGGAGATAAGTAGGTGCAAGGGTAGGAAATAAATTGTTTTGTTTTTAAATTTGTTCTGCAAATTTCGTTTTTTTTTTTAAATATATTTTGTCACATTTGTTATTTTATTGTAATAATTAATTAATTAATTAATTAATTTCTACATTATCCTTCCCGTATGAAAAATAAAACGTCGTCTCCCCCAGCAAATAATCATTAAAGTTTAAAGGGTTTTTGTTATTATTATTATTAAAAAATTATTGCATGATTAAAGGATTTCCATTTTTAGTATTTTTTAAATTATTAAATTTAAAATTCTGAAAAAAAAATTGTTAAATTGAAAAAACATATTCATTTACAAAATAATATTTCATTTATTAGAACTATTGAGAATTTTTCTGCTCTTTTTGTTATTTTGTAGTTCTAGTAACTAATCCATCATCTAAATCCTTAATCCCACCCCCACCTGAAATGTACGCTACTTCCCCATCCTTTGCTCAGCGAGAACAAAAACAATTTTCAATTTTTTTTAATAATTCGTCCTATATGTTATTCTATAATAATAATTAAAAATATATGTATATACTAAATCACATAAATAATAATAATCCCGTAAAAAGAAATCCGCCCCCTGATTTAGATGATAAAAAAAAATAGCAGAAACCGTAGAAACGCAGAATATCCACTCACCCAAGGTTCTCGCTGCCGCTCGGCATTGCGCCAAATCTCAATAAAAGGCTACATTTGGCGAGTAAACGGACGATTAGACTCCCAAATTCCGAGTACTCAATTTTTGCTCATATTTTTGTGTGCGTGCCAGTACATGCGACATTCTTATTTGCATTACTGAACGACTGTGATTGCTTATCATATTCAATCGTACCGTACTATTTACTTTACTCTCTTTAAAAAATTTTTGACTCAACACCAGTTCAATTTACTACCAGCCAAAGTCACAACAAAGGTGATGCGGACGGCGTAAATTCACCAAGTATCAATCTAATAGGTGGTTCTCTTCTACTGTTAGTCTGCGCAATCCTCGCGACGATAGTAAGTCAAACAAAATTACTCGCGTAAGTCATCAAAAATATGACAAGGTTTCCTGGGATGTAGCTCTGGAATTAGCGATTCACCGCTTATTATTTATTAGATGTATGCAAAATGTCATTGGCCGGTAATTTTTTTCAATGGGTTAGCAGGCTGTTGCAATCTTATAGCAATATTTTGTAAATATTTTCACAACTTTAAATTAAAGAACATTGAATTTATTTTATTGGAGTTTAGGCAAGTTTCTTTGAGTTCTCGTTGCAGAACCATGAATTTGGGCGATGCATTTCATGTGACCATGCATTTCATTGTTGCTGGTAACGATATCATCTCAACACAAATATCGTTTCAGCAGGTTAAAATATATATTTTAGTGTATAAAATATAACTATATTTATATTGAATTTATTTAGAATTATTATTATTATTATTTATATGTGTTTTTACCTGTATAATAAAAATATATGATTTCATATACCGGGTGTCCCAAAAAGGACTGACTGATTTTAAAATTCAATAACTTGCAAACGGTGACAGATATTAAAAAAATTCTTGCAGGAGGGTTATGCATAAGGTCAAAAGTTTTATTACAATGATTTTCAATTTTAGTTCGATTTACAAACAATAGATGGCGCTGTAAGCAATAGTCGCTAAATACAGGCTCGATTTTTAGTCCTTTATCTTGTTCCATGCAGAAAAAGGAGATGGAAATGTATTATCCGGGCCACGAAGTACCAAAAATCGAGCCTGAATTTAGCGACTATTGCTTACAGCGCCATCTATTGTTTGTAAATCGAACTAAAATTGAAAATCACTGTAATAAAACTTTTGACCTTATCCATAACCCTCCTGCAAGAATTTTTTTAATATCTGTCACCGTTTGCAAGTTATTGAATTTTAAAATCAGTCAGTCCTTTTTGGGACACCCGGTATATTCATGTAAGCAAGACATGGTGTTTACGAAGAAGGTTACAGGCAGGTGGAGATTTATCTCTAAAAAGGGATCTTTCATCCAGTGCCAGTGAGTCTGCTTTAACAATACGTTTGACACTACAGTCAAAATAATATTTACGAAACTCTCATGGATATTTTATGAGGGGCCATAAAGTGGGCCACCCACGGTAAAGGGCAGGGAGTTTTTTCTCTCCGAGCGCCCCTTGTGAAGGGCGGGGCGCGGCCCATCCCCATATGGTCCAAGTGCAAATCAGGTTGTACGCGGGGGTGTTTTACTGAGGGGTGACAGTCATGCTGTGCATGGATTGAACGAAGAGCTTCAAGTCCCCCCCCCCCCCCCCATTGTATGAACTGTGTCTCTTACGTAAGAGAAAAAAGATATAGAAATCAGTTCGACTTGAGTTTCTATAGTAAGAGTTCGCCTTGAGTATTCATTAGAGGAGAGATCGACTTGAGTATTGATTAGAGATGTTAACAAGTGAGAGTTCTCCTTGTATCTTAAAATGTACCTTCATCTCTAAGTCACTAATGATATTTAAGTATGACTTGGATCACTGCTTACATGCAGTATGTATATTGCTCCCATACATTTATCCTAACCGGATTTGATTTACCCGTTTTAGGGTACACAAATAAACACCGGTCGTTATAGACCCGGTACAGCGACTTACTAATTTATAGTATGGTGTGTTTCGCTAAGCTGAGTCCGTAGACTTGGTATTGCTAAAAGGACTTTGTTACATATTCAATATTTCAGATTATTAATTTATCATCTGCATTATTTCTCTATTTAAATTTAAATATTTAAGTACAAAAACGACTTTTAAAAACGTATTAAGTAAATAAATAAAAACCATTTTAAATTATTTATATTCCATTAATAATCTTATAATTAATAATTATGCAAAGTAATAAATATTATAATATGCAATTAAATATAATTCTAATAATGTACGGATCTTTTAGAATATAAACATTACGGAATATCATACGTTAAAGTAACTTACAATGCTTTTCTAACAATCGCTAACTTCCGAAAATATAAATTTAAAAAGTTATTTGATATTAATTATTTTATTCCCAAACTATTTTTATTGGATGCTACTATTTATTTCTAAGCGATTGCCAAAATTTCATTAATTTTAAACCGTAATTTAGCGAGATATCCGCATTACAATATTTAATCACTTCTGTCAGTTTTAAAAGACGCGAGATCCATTTTTTTTCCTGACGCAGTTAGACATTTTTTGTGTTTCTTCCTCACAGAAAAGTACGTCGTGACGTCACTCTATCCTCCATCTTGTTTTAATATCAGGAGGCGATATCTCAGGGACTCAGGAATGCAGGGGGAATGCAACTTCGATTATGATACAAATCGTTATCAATATATCGATTGCGATGAAAATCGTTATCGATGTGACTCAGAAGCGTGCGTGCCGATCGCTCATTGGTTAAATTTGAGTTCAGCGTCGGCCGAACGATCTTTTGGGGGGCCATGTGCACTTCGTCTCTCTCACTTTGTCAAAATGTGGCGTTGTTTTCGCACGTACGTTTGAGGCTTTGGCCTCAGACGAAAAATTTTGCCTGGGTAAGATGTATCCTCTTTTTTTAAGAAGCCAGATTTCCTTTTTTTTTTTCTTGAGAAGAGTTTTCAACGTCCTGACTATATCTGCAAGTGCCCCGTCTTCAGTTTTGAGTGAAAGATGATTTCATAATTTAATTATCAAGGTACTAGAGCTTGACAAGGATCTCTCTAGAATAAAAATTTTGGAGCTTCTAGCGGACTTATCAGCAAGCTGACATCGTTCGTGGAAACGTCCTTTTCCTGTTCACAATATATGCTATACCGAGCTTCACCGACAATGTGCCATTTTATTGACCTGTTCCTGCATCTTTTCGTAAATCTTCAATAGTGGATTAGTATCGAGAGAAAGTACGTCTTGGACTCTATGCTTCATAATTTCTAGTATCATTGACGATCTAAGTTCTTCAATATTTCACAGAGTCCAGTCTTGCACACAAATAAAACTATAAACTTCCCTTAATGGACTGAAAAGAACTTGAAATATAACGAATAACTATGAAAGGCAGCAGTAAAAAATATATTTTATTTTTGTACTTTAAACTATGAACTTTCCGGGACTGAAACTCTACAATAGGAATCTTCAAGAAATGTATACAGTATACAGATATGAGCAGCTGATTTTTAACACCACATTTATATAAATTAATTTTTAAAATAATTTCACTGCATTTAAGTTATAATTGTGTTCCTGGCCAGGTATAAAATAAGATGTTTTGTTTTGTGCTACAATAAAATGTTATTTATTCATCTTGGTATCTTCACTTAAAAAAAAGGGTGAGTCTTTTACTTTTTATTTTTCAGCTGACGTAACGGAATATTTCAAAGGCAACATTTTCTAAATTAATTTTTTTAATATTTCTTTGACTCTTAATATTTTCATTGGTTGCCGATTTTTATATTATTTTTCAGACATCCACTACGGCGATCACGTCCACATAATATTACATTTGGTGCCGTGACCAGGATCAAATGTAATATTATGTGGCCGTGATCGCCGTAGTGGATGTCTGAAAAATAATATAAAAATCGGCAACCAATGAAAATATTAAGAATCAAAGTTAAATATTCAAAACAATTAATTTAGAAAATGTTGCCTTTGAAATATTCCGTTACGTCAGCTGAAAAATAAAAAGTAAAAGACTCACCCTTTTTTTTAAGTGAAGATACCAAAATGAATAAATAACATTTTATTGTAGCACAAAACAAAACATCTTATTTTATATCTGGCCAGGAACACAATTATAACTTAAGTGCAGTGAAATTATTTTTAAAATTAATTTATATAAATGTGGTGTTAAAAATCAGCTGCTCATATCTGTATACTGTATACATTTCTTGAAGATTTCTATTGTAGAGTTTAAGTCCCGGAAAGTTCATAGTTTAAAGTACAAAAATAAAATATAGTTTTTACTGCTGCCTTTCATAGTTATTCGTTATTTTTAAAGTTTTTTCAGTCTATTAAGGGAAGTTTATAGTTTTATTTGTGTGCAAGACTGGACTCTGTGAAATATTGAAGAACTTAGATCGTCAATGACACTAGAAATTATGAAGCATAGATTCCAAGACGTACTTTTTCTCGATACTAATCCACTATTGAAGATTTACGAAAACATGCAGGAACAGGTCAATAAAATGGCACATTGTCGGTGAAGCTCGGTATAGCATATATTGTGAACGGGAAAAGGACGTTTCCAGGAACGATGTCAGCTTGCTGATAAGTCCGCTAGAAGTCCAAAATTTTTATTCTAGAGCGATCCTTGTCAAGCTCTAGTACCTTGATAATTAAATTATGAAATCATCTTTCACTCAAAACTGAAGACGGGGCACTTGCATATATAGTCAGGACGTTGAAAACTCTTCTCAAGAAAAAAAAAGGAAATTTGGCTTCTTAAAAAAGAGGATACATCTTACTCAGGCAGGGTCGTACTGGCCCACCGGGCAACGAGGCAAATGCCCGGTGCGCCCATCGTCTTTTTTTTTTTTTTTTTTTTTTTTTTTTTTTTTTTTTTTTTTTAAGCACGCTTAAAGTTGTGTATTCTGAAAGGCATAAAATTTTCAAAAATTTTCATTTGGAAAATTAAAAAGTAATGCTTTTTATTTTTTAAAGTATAGCATAAGCAAACTATGTGTGATCAAAGACAATTAGATAACCCAATTTCGAGATATCAGAAGTTATCGACAATCAGATATGCCATTATTACACATGATATCCTGGACCAGACTTTGTTTCAAAGCTTGTACTAAAGATAAATTCTAAGAAAAATAATATTAAGTATTAACTTATTTAGATATACGCCTAAATAAGTTCTGCTCTAAGAATGCTTCTAAGAAGTCTGCGTGTAATATGTTTGCATATTTTCTGCGTCTAAGTATTTAGCGACCCTGGTGTTGTCAGGTATTTTTGTATTTCTGTCTTTTGTGCAAGTATAAGCGACGAAACACTGTATAAGAAGCATATTCTCATTTTAAATGGATTCATTGGCAGAGAATTTGATAGTCATGGCGCCCTGGTCCAGATTTTATTCAGTACCCCGAGGAATAGTAATTTCCACATAAATTAATATCAGTATTAATAACGTATTTAGCATATTTTCTGTCAAATATTAAGCGCCCGGGGTTGCTGCCCGGTAGTTTGATATTTCTGCTTTTTGTAAAAGTACAAAAGACAAGAATAAAAAGGGAATGACAATTTAAGACAGCATATTTTTATTTTTATTTCATTTGGTCCCATTGTCAGAGGCGGCTTTGGTAATCATGACGCCCTTGTTCTGATTTTTTAAAGCGTTTCTGTAAAAATAACTTTCAAAAAACTAATATCGTGTTTTTGTAATCATGGCGCCCTTGGTCAGATATTTTTCAGTGCCTCTTTAAAAATGCCTTTCAAAAAGTTATTATCGTGTTTTTCTAATCATGCGCCCTTGGTCAGATATTTTTCAGCGCCTCTGTAAAAATGCCTTTCAAAAAGTCCTTCCGGCCAGTGCCGGGAGGAAGAGGTAGCTTTCATAATCCTTATTTAAAAAAAGCCAACTTATATCATTCAAACACACGAAGCTTAATTTAGTGGAAACCGAATATAGGAGATTCAATACTAATTTTTATCAATATAATGAATGAGAATTTCGCGAAATTAGTCAGCTTTATCCAAGCTGCTTTTCTTTAAAGTAACTTATATTTGGCTGCCAAATTCGGCAATTTCTTAAAGTGCCTGTCATTTTAAGACAACATGGTGGATGAGGCTAAGCAGTGAACTTGGTCGAGACCTTAGTAATGGCTGTGCACATGCTCACACACATCTGATTCGGTTAATATATAGGAGTGCTGTCGCATGCAAAAAATCAGATTTTTCAAAATGTCACCCACAATAGAAATTGAAACTGCTATATCTGAGCCATTTTTTAAGGTAAAGACAAACAAAAAAAGTTCCTGAATCCTTATATCAAGGTCAAATACTTAAGAAAGAAACCTTTTTCAATTTCTATTTTTTTTGCACCTCACTTTAAATATATATATATTTTTTAATTTAATGGCCGCCATTTTGAAACAAGATGGCTGATGAATCTGGCCAGCGAACTTGGTCGAGGTGTTGATGTATACTATCCACATGCCTTCTTACATCGAAATAGGCGAATACGTGTGTTATCGCGTGACAAATACAAGATCGTTTCAAAATGTCAGCCATGCTAGAAATTCAAAGTGCTATAAATCAACCATTTTTTAAGATATAAACAAAAGAACAAATTTTCAGAAACAAAAACTGCTCCAGAATCTTTGTATCAAGGCCAAACACATAAAAAAA
Source organism: Maratus speciosus (assembly GCA_963932465.1). Lineage (NCBI taxonomy): Eukaryota > Metazoa > Arthropoda > Arachnida > Araneae > Salticidae > Maratus > Maratus speciosus. The sequence goes on along the minus strand of OZ010790.1, from coordinate 434,674,666 downwards.
ATCTTTTTCATTTTCCAATTTATTAATACCTCATTTTGAATTTTAAATTTAATTTTTTTTAAATGGCAACCCTTTTGAAACAAGATGGCGAATGAAGCTGGCCAACGAAATCGGTCGAGACATTGGTATGTACTATGTACAGACCAAGTTACATCCAAATAGGTTCATAAATACGCCTGTTATCGCGTGACAAAAATCAGGTCGTTTTAAAATGTCGGCCACAAGAGAAATTCAAAATGCTATCACTCAGCCATTTTTTTTAGATATAGACGAAAGAAAAACTGTTTCGGAATCTTTGTATTAAGGTCAAACACATACAAAAAAAATCTTTTTCATTTTCCAGTTTTTGGTATCTTATTTAAATTTTTTTATTTTTTTATTTTTTTAAATGGCCGCCATTTTGAAACAAGATGGCGGATGAAGCTGGCCAACGAACTCGGGCGAGATATTTGTATGTACTATATACACACCAAGGTACATCCAAATCGGTTCTTAATCACGCCTGCTATCACGTGACAAAAATCAGGACGTTTCAAAATGTCAGCCACGCTAGAAATTCAAAATGCTATAACTCAGCCATTTTTTAAGATATAGACGAAACAAAAACTGCTCCGGAATCTTTGTATAAATGTCAAATACATAAGAAAAAAATATTTTTCCATTTTTAGTTTTTTGGTACCACATTTCAAGTTTTAAATTTTTTTAAAAATTTTAAATGGCCGCCATTTTGAAACAAAACGGCGGATGAAGCTGGCCAACGAACTCGGTCGAGACATTGGTATGTACTATGTGCACACCGAATTACATCGAAATCGGTTCATAATTACGTGAGTTACAGTGTGACATAGGTCAGATATATATATATATATATATATAGATATATATATATATATATATATATATATATATATCAATTTTGAACGGAGGGTGGTTTCGGGGTCTGGGGGTCATGATCGATGAAAATATACCAAAATTTTTTGAAATCGCTTTCCTCCGAACGGCTGCAATAGGTAGCTTTTTTGTAAAGAAAGCTACCTAAAAGCTATTATCGTGTTTTTTCTAATCATGCGCCCTTGATCAGATTTTTTTTAGTGCCTCTGTAAACCTGCTTTTCAGAAAACTAAATCGTGTTTTTGTAATCATGGCGTCCTTGGTCAGATTTTTTCAGCGCCTCTGTTAAAATAAGGTAAAAAAATAACTAATATCGTGTTTTTGTAATCATGGCGCCCTTGGTCAGATATTTTTCAGCGCCTCTGTAAAGATGCGTTTCAAAAAGCTATTATCGTGTTTTTGTAATCATGACGCCCTTGGTCAGATTTTTTTTCGGCAACTCTGTAAAAATAAATTTCAAAAAACTAAATCGTGTTTTTGAAATTATGGTGCCTTTGGTCAGATTTCTTCAGCGCCTCTGTAAAAATAACTTTCAAAAAACTAACATCGTGTTTTTCTAATCATGGCACCCTTGGTCAGATATTTTTCAGCGCCTCTGTAAAAATGCCTTTCAAAAAGCTATTATCGTGTTTATCTAATCATGCGCCCTTGGTCGGATTTTTTTCAGCCCCTCTGTAAAACTGCTTTTCAGAAAACTATACCGTGTTTTTGTAATCATGGCGCCCTTGGTCAGATATTTTTCAGCGCCTCTGTAAAAATGCCTTTCAAAAAGCTATTATCGTGTTTTTCTAATCATGCGCCCTTGGTCAGATTTTTTTCAGCGCCTCTGTAAAACTGCTTTTCAGAAAACTATATCGTGTTTTTGTAATCAAGGCGTCCTTGGTCAGATTTTTTCAGCGCCTCTGTAAAAATGCCTTTCAAAAAGCTATTATCGTGTTTTTCTAATCACGCGCCCTTGGTCAGATATTTTTCAGCGCCTCCTTAAAGATGCGTTTCAAAAAGCTATTATCGTGTTTTTGTAATCATGGCGCCCTTGGTCAGATTTTTTTTCAGCACTTCCGTAAAAATAAATTTCAAAAAACTAAATCGTGTTTTTGAAATTATGGTGGTGCCCTTGGTCAGATTTCTTCAGCGCCTCTGTAAAAATAACTTTCAAAAAACTAACATCGTGTTTTTGTAATCATGACGCCCTTGGTCAATTTTTTTTTTCAGCACCTGTGCAAAAATAAATTTCTAAAAACTAATATCTTGTTTTAGTAGTCATGGCGCCCTTGGTCAATTTTTTTTTTCAGCACCTGTGCAAAAATAAATTTCTAAAAACTAATATCTTGTTTTAGTAGTCATGGCGCCCTTGGTCAAATTTTTTTTCAACGCCTCTGTATAAATAACTTTCAAAAAATTACTATCGTGCTTTTGTCATCACGCCATTTTTGGTCAGATTTTTTAAGCGCCTCTGTAAAAATAACTTCTAAAAAACTAATATCGTGTTTTTGTAATCATGGTGCCCTTGGTCACTTGGTCAGACTTTTCAAGCGCCTCTGTAAAAATAACTTTCAAAAAACTATTAACGTGTTTTTGTAATAGCAACCTCCCCCCCTCCCCCCACAGACACGCACATACATACTTACATACAGACACATAAATTGATACTCTTGTTCTACTAAAGTGGAGCATTCCATAGTTTCCTAATGATAATATAAGTGTTAGACCGTCAAGACTAATTCTTCACAAGATTTTGCAATGGAAACTTATGTAAATTTTGCTTTCGATAGAAGAAAACGTTAATTTTTCATATATATTTAAAAATTCGATTATACTTTTAGCATCCGAAAATGCCAATATCTAAAAACGTTTTTTTAAAACCGGATCTGCTTAACCGCTTTAAACTTCAAACACTACCTCGATTTATAAATTGAAAAATACACATGTAATGAAAATAAATAGACAAACCACTAAAACTGTAAAAGATATTTTACAAAAGAATGGGTGAATATAAGTAAAGAGAAGTGCAGTTTGTGTTCAGTTTTCAATGCTGTTAGTCAATAACGTGGGATGGGATCTTGTTCCTAAGAAGACAAATTACCATTTCTGCGGGGTTTCGAGTTAACTAGATAATGGGTTCTATAGACACCCAATGGTTTCTGTAGTAATACCAGATGTGACACTTTTTATTGATTATACTGTATTCTGAGATTTCTGGTGCTCAATATCTTTCTGCTGGAGGTATTTTCCCATGAAATACTAATTAACGCACGACACAAGATTCTTCTTCTTCTTTTAATTTTTTTTTTCACATTAAGCAATTAATGGGGTTGGTCACCCAGCTTCCGATTTCTCCTCACTAATGTAAAGTCTATGGACATTGGATAGATTCATATATTTGAAATATCTCCTCAGGAAATTAATATTTTTAACTTCTATTTTTTGTGTACACTTCCTAAAAGTTTCTTTTTTTTCTTAGTTCTCAAGATATTTCTAAGGTATAGACTTAATTTTATAGGAAGTGTTAAAATCTTACGAGTGTGTCAAGTGTTAAAATTTTAAGAAGAATTCACAGAAAAAAAGATGTTAAAAATGTGAATTTTCCGAGAAGATATTTTAAATATACGAATGCATTAAAAGTTTATAGACTTAGCATTACGGAGGAGAATTTGGAAGTTGAGTGACGAGCCCCCTCAAGTATTTCTATTTTCTTTGACTTTGTTTTTTTATTTTGTAATACAATGCTTAAATATAATTTTGATACATATTACTTTTGAAAAATGTAAATATATTTGAAATTATTGCCTCTTTTCTGGTGCGTTTTTTGTGCGTGTGAGTTGCGGCGAAAACTGTAGTTTAAATTTAGCTTATCTGAAATTAAAATATACAGTAATTTTTAATTAAATATGACTTATTTTAGTGACTAGACGGGACAAAGAGTGGAAATTACGAAAAGCTTTTTTTTTTTTTTTTTTTTTTTTTTTAATGCTGATTATTTGAAGAGGGTATTCAACTTTTACCGTAGAAAAATACTGATTTATGATGATAAAAAAAAAGTCCTTAATGCACTGCATAATTATATAAGAAAAAAAGCTGACAAAAGTAAAACAATTCATTATTATTAAAGTAATCGTGTCGTAGTCAACAATTTAAAAATGCAATTTTGAGAAAATTTTTATTAGTTTAAATTTTATGTTATAATTATAATATAATGCTTATTGTATTTTTTTTTTTTTTTTTTTTTTTTTTTTTTTTTACTAACATAGAATCGTCTATTCCAGATTTTGGCCACATAAAGAAGTTTTCCGTGGATAAAGCCGCTAAAATAAAACTCGATTTTCTGAAATTTATAAGTTATGATTACGTGGTCAATCCTTAAAGCGGTTCTCAAAGAAATATTTTTTAACGTTAAATAATGCGTAAAATTCTGCTCATTTACAAACATAAAAATAGTGTTCGACAGAAACCGAATTTCGTTTACCTTCCTAGTTTCGACCGAAAACGAAAGCGAAACTGTTTTAAAAATAAATTCAAAGTAATTAACATAAACATACATATATGCATGTTATCTGAATAATGTTTTGAGTAGAAACAGTACATAATTATTAATTAAAAAATAATTTGATTGAAACAAAAATAATTCAATATAAGGTGCTATAAACATAAAAAATTATAAAAAAATAATTTAATTTAAAAATAACGATTAGTAATACCTTCTAAATTTACCCCCTTGTATGTGAATACATACTATGTGCGGCTCAATAGATGGGAGTGTCGTTTGGGGCAGGCTAGGGAAGGGCAGTTATAGTAATATCGAATATTCGCCAGTACTTTCGCCGAAACTAAGATTTTGGGCTGAAAACAAAAATGAAACCGAATATTCGGCCAAACTGTACATAAAAGAAAAGACTTGTAGTAGAGTCTGCACGGGCCGACATTTCCAGGCCCGGGCCCGGCCTGACTCAGAGAAAAAAAAAATTCGGCCCGGCCCGTACAAAAAAAAATATTGGCCCGGCCCGGTAAAAAAGTTAAAAGTTCGGCCCGAACCCGGCCCGGCCCGTAGCAAAAAATTATTGGCCCGGCCCAGCCCGGTATAAAAGTTAAAATCTCGGCCCGATCCCGCCACGGCCCGAGTGAATTTCTACAAAACATTGATTTTTACGTCGATTTGGTTAAAAATTTGTCTCGTACGAGCAGAACAAGCCAAAAATATTTATCTTAACTTTTCTTTTCATGTTTATAATCTTCATTTTTATAGAAGTGCCGCAGAGTGCGATATTTATTTTTTTAATGAATCTCTATTTCTTGTATGTAAATGTTTCAGTTATCATTAATATTGTTAATCCATATTCCATGTATTGAAGCGTTAAATGTCTGAAAAATGCTATACAGTAAAATCTAAGACTGAATTGCATAGAAAAGGAAAAAGAAATGCGTTATACACAAGTTCCCTTCTTAGCAAGTGTAAATGCATTACATATTATTTTCTTACGTAGTAGTATATTAATTTTGCATGGATGAACACGTTTTTCAGTTTAAAACGAGAGTCCGTCATAGACAGGTTCTTTTTCACACGTTTTACTATATTTTAATTTAACTGTATTTTAATAAGCGTAGAAATCTACTACTCTTTAAAAAGAATGAATTTGAATGTTTAATTGTAGGATAATGGCGATTTAAAAATGTATGCATTTTTTGACAAAAAATTTGTGCCAAGCCTAATTTTACTGACATTTGAACGGACCAGGCCACGCCGAGACAATGATTTTCATACGGGCTGGGTGAAAACTAGGAATGAAAATTTTGGACCATGAAGATTAGGAATGAAACCAGTACCCGGGTGTGTGCAGACAAAATAAGTTAGGGCCGGCCCGACCCGAAACTTCAGGGAAAAAGTAAGGCCCGGCCCGTAAAGAGTAGGCTAGGGCCGGCCCGATTGCCGTGAATGAAAATAGATGCGCGGCCCGATTTCGGCCCGCGGCCGGGCGGGTGTTTATTAGTTTGGATTTTTGTGAAATCTTCAAAATTTGTCTAATGTATTTCTTTATTTTCTCTTTATAACTGTTGCGAAAAAATAAAAAATCCCTGCCGGCCCGGCCTACAGGCGGAGGTAGATTTCGAAGTCAGGTATACTAATTTCACAAACAAAAACTAAATCATGATTAGAGATAAACCCACTTTAACAATTTTGTCTGGCCGCTTTTGACAAGTTTTTATTTCATTTTTATATAATGGCTAGTTTTAGCAGAATCATGTTAGGGTGGTATTCAAAAAAATACTTTTCCATGCTCAACAACTCGAAATTTTCTGGCATAACTCCAGATTCATTTTTAATAAAAAAAATATGAAACTTGCTGACGCGATTTTTGAAGAGATTTATAAGCGACCTGTATTTTTATTTTTCGTTCAATTAATTAAAACTTGATATATAAAAAATTATTTTCTTAGAAGGACAATATTTTTCGTTTCTAACACAATCGCTTCGGGAAATTCCGTTCAAAATGCCCATTTTGTCATCATTTTTTGAAATATATTCCGCCTCTATCAAAAAATCGATCATTACGATAGATTATATAGTTTCTGAATAAGCGAATCTACCAATTAAATTCGTTTGAGAGCAAAAATTAATTTAAAAATGAGTCAGAAAATAAGCAGTTTGGATTTGAGTGCATCCTTAATACAATGATTTTTCCAACACAATCCGCTTCGGGAAATTCGGTTCAAAATGCCCACTTTAACAGCATTTTTTTAAATATATTCTGCCTCTATCAAAAAATCAACCATTACGGTACATTATATAGTTTCTGAGTAAGAAAACGTACCAATTGGAAGCCTTTGAGAGCAAAAATGAATTGTAAAATGAGTCAGAAAATAAGCAGTTTGGATTTGAGTACACCCTTACTAAGATGATTTTTTCTTCAACCGCTATTTGCAAGACATTATTAGAATGACACTTTCATTTTCAGAACTGGTTTTGAAAGTGAAAGTAACTTTATTAAAAATATCTGTGACCAAAATCGAAAAAGTGAAAAAGGTGCGCTGTAGAGATGGACCTCGGCTATTCAATGCAAAAAAAATTATTTAAAAATGTCGAAATGCAAACAAGATATTAGAAAAATCCCTCACTATAGGATTAGCATTAGCTCGTGAGTGTCTTCGCCGGCAGGGACAGGACCCTCAAGCATCAGTTCGGGTTTCAGTTGTTGATATAGAAGTTTTCTAGTGAATTTGGCGCCAGTTTGTCTTTGATTTTCAACGTTTCTCTTATTTTAGCCCTCCTAATCTGTCCCATATCTCTTAATATTAGAATGCTATTGTTAAAACAAAATTGCATTGCAAATTATGTGTTTTCAAGATTTTAAGTGTCGCGCCTCAGGGAAGAGGATTTTTCAAAATTATTTTACCCCACTCATGTAATACATTAAAATAAGGGTAATCTCATAACCTTTCTAAATCTGCCTTTCTTTTGTCAATCCACCGTTAATTTTAGACCTCTGGGCTTAAAATGTTCTAAAGGAATATACTTAGCGGCGGTTTTTTTTTTTTTTGTACTCTGGTACGGTATCTTCCACTCATAGGAAAATTATAAGACTAGCATAAAATTGTGTCTAAAATCGAATAAAGAATATGGACATATGTTTCTTAATTTTAACTCCCTTCTTCGCCTCAAGAGGGCGCTTTAAAGTTTTATTTCTTCAAGCCTTTAGTATACTGTTTGTGCAAAAATTATAAAATTCACAAAATAAAGTCTTTTCACTCTTCCCTATCTTTTCGTATCAATTTTATTTTTACTACCACCAGGGGACGCCGCCCAGTGAAACATTTTACTTTTAGCCTCAGGCTATTGGTATTTTTCATCTGTTTTTCATAATATTTTGTCTCATTATTTTTCTTCATTGTAAATACTATTCTCCAAGTTCTTGACACATTCTGACAACTCGGGCATTCATTCTGGACCAGCTGTGGCCCATCGGGCCCCTCTCCATTTGTCTGGCTCTAATCACACGCTTCACTTGTTCTTTTACCATTTTTCTTTTTCTTCAAATTTTTTCTTATTCAATGGTTTGGATTTTTTTTACCATTCTCAATTTCCCTATAGTCCTCTCTTACACGAAGTTAACTTTCATCCTTGGTCTGCCCTACTGTCAATTTGGGGCCTAATGCCGCTTCGGGGGAGGGGGGGGGGGCGTTTTTTCTACCTTTTCCAGACCCATCATCTAATACCACGTTGGTAAGGATTGGAAGATTAAAATTATCCAAAATACCAAAAATGAAGTCCATTGAAGTTTTATTTTAGTTATAGAATTCCCTATTAGCGGATATATTTGTCTGTTTACCTTTCTATTTTTCGATAACGCTCCTTTGTCTTCGATAAACGGAGAAATTCAACATCATTAGACACACTTTAGACATTTAGGGAACTTTAACTTGTATCAAACCTTCTGCCTTTATCGAAAAGAAGAAAATGCTAATCGATTCTAGCTAATGCGCCTAAAATAAAAAATGAGCTAGTAAATGTGTCAAAAACTAACTACTTCGGATTTCGATACAGACTTGGAGAGTCATGTTGGAATCGCTAGGCACTGGAAAACAATTTCCGTATGAGACAGGCTCCTTCTTAGCAGTTATATATGTCTGGTTATCCTTCCGTTTTTCGATAAAACTGTCTTGTTTTTGATAAACGGAGAAATTCCACAGCATTTGATACACTTTAGACATTTAGGGCACTTTAACTTGTATCAAACCTTTTGCCTTTATCGAAAAGAAGAAAATGCTAATCGATTCTAGCTAGTGCGCCTAAAATAAAAAATGAGCTAGTTAATGTGTCAGAAACTAGCTACTTTGGATTTCGATACAGACTTGAAGAATCATGTTGGAATCGCTAGGCACTGGAAAACAATTTCCGTGTTAGGCAGGTTCCCTCTCAGCAGTTATGTATGTTTGGTTATCCTTCCGTTTTTCGATAAAGCTGTCTTGTTTTTGATAAACGGAGAAATTCCACAGCATTTGATACACTTTAGACGTTTAGGGAACTTTAATTTGTATCAAACCTTTTGCCTTTATCGAAAAGAGGGAAATGCTAATCGATTCTAGCTAATGCGTCTAAAATAAAAAATGAGTTTTTTAAATGAGTCATAAAATAGCTACTTTGGATTTCGATACAGACTTACAGAGTCATGTTGGAATCGCTAGGTACTGAAAAACAGTTTCCGTGTTAGACAGGTTCCCTCTTGGCAGGTATCTTTACTATCCTTACGTTTTTCGAAAGAAACTTTTGTTTTCGATCAATGGGGAAATTCCACATTATTTGACATTTAGGGGAACTTTAAACTGCATCAAACCCTTTGGAGTTATCTAAAAAGTAGAAAGGTTATTTAATTCATCAAATGCGCCATAGTTACGCGATTTGGACATTGCAGTTTCATAAAGAAGAAAGGGGAATTTATTCCAATGCAAAGAAAATCATTTTAAAATACTGAAATTTAAATGAGATATCTTTATAAATTTCTTCCATAAGATTAGCATTAGCGAGCAGGTCTTTTCGCTTGACTGAAGTAACCCCTTATATCTAAATCGGGAGCAAATAATTGCGATAGTAGAATTATCGATCAAGCCCTATCACTACTATGAAATTTTCGGCCAGAATAATAGCTAAGTTTTCCAACAATTGTTTTTAACTTCTCTCGTTATAATCGATTGTAAAACATCTCGTTTGTATATTCTAGGAATTAATCGATGGCTGTATCGATTGTGATTTTTTACGATGACGATTTTTTTCGATTGTCGAATTTTCGAGAATCGCCCATCACTATTGCTACCTACGAACTAAAGTGAATAATAACGAAACCTGTAGTAATAATGTTAAAGAATATTTTCTTTCATGCAATTTCAGACTATATACAGTGGAACCCGGTTAAGACGCTCACGGTTAATACGCGATCCCGCTTAATACGCGGATTTTTTCCGGTCCCTTGAATATCGCCCATAAGACTAATGCAACAATATCACGTTTAATACACAAACGGTTAATACGCGATCCCGCTTAATACGCGAGAGACTTTTGGCCCTTTGAGGCAAAAAATCACGCTTAAGATGCGAATTCATTGATCAAGATGCGAATTCCTTGTCTGTTTTTCAATGTTGCCAATTTACCAGTTTTTTTTTATATTCAAATAAAAAACACTGGTTACGAATAGTAATATTTACTTTATTTAATAACAGACTAATTAAGGCGAACATTACTAATCGGAAATATTGGCAGATATTTGAATTTTAAAAAACCCGCTAAATTAGCAGCACTAGAATTCTTGTTTGATCTCGCGTCCTAAAAATTTTTTTCTCTCGCTTCGTGTACGTTTTTACAGTAATAGAGAGAGATGAAGACGAATTCAGGATACTCAGATTTGTCATGAAATTATTATTATTAAAGATTAGTATACCTATTGTTAGTAAGATTTTAAATGTACGTTATATCCCTGCTATGTTTCATGATACATATTACAGGCAAAAAAAATTAAACTCGTAAAGATTAAATAAATATGACTGCGATTGTTTAATTCTTTTATGTTTTTTTTTACTCTTTGCTATGCTAACAATGTTTTTTACACAAATACTATTAATAAGGATAGTTTTCTCTTATAATGAAAAAAAGGACAAATTATAATTGTACTCATTATCACACGTACTAAATATGATTTTAACAAGTGCTTCAAAGGTTTAATATATTTTTTAGCTCTGTTAAAAAAATTAGTCTAGCAGGAAATTATTATTCTTATTTTTGGTTGCAGCATATTAATTCATAATAAAACCGTTTAAATTCACTTTTTTATTTTCAGTTATTATTCCATTTGGTTTTATAAAAAGAACAATGAGTTAAAGTTGAATTCAATTAAATTTTAATCTAAATATACCTAAAAGATACAATTTTCGACCGTAAACATATAAATGAAAGTTCTATAGTTCATTTAGACGATTAGATGTTGTAAATAAGCCCAGTTCCTGCAACAGTATACAAATCACGTTTAATACGCGATCCCGCTTAATACACGACTTTTTCCCACTCCCTTGAAACGCGTCTTAACCGGGTTCCACTGTATATATATATTTATTTAAACTGTTTAAATAGCGGGATTCAAACCAAATGCTTCTCTATGATAATTTTTTAATGTTGAAAAAATAAAGAAATAAAACAATTTTTAAAATAATTCACGTAAAATAGACGTCATTCTTGCCCTAAACCAAAATTAATTTTCTGAAATTTTTTACACCATAAATAGTATTTGTATCCTAGAGATTGTATTATATAAAATGTTATTCAATTGTATAAAATAATGTTTTGCACTTTTGAGTTTTGACCCAACGAAATTGTTTTTGTTTGTTTTATTTTAATATTTTATTTTCCATTTGGAGATAATTGTATGGAGATTGTTATTCGGATATTCGGGGTAAAGTTTGAATTAACTCATTAGATAAGGTGAGCAGATTTCGAAAATAGAGATAGCTTTTTTAGAAAAGTGTGGTGGGAAAAAAATACCTCTAAGTTGGCAACACTGGTCTAACATCAGAAGTGCAATGTTTTGCGGGGAGCTATTTTTGTGTAAATTACATTTCTATAGTATAAAATACTAATTTGGTTGTCATAATTATTTTAGGAATAAAGTTCTCGCTATAACAAAATAGTCGTATATATTTTTAAAGTATTTTTTTATACATAATTTGTATAGTATGCATGTGTGTGTGTGTGTTCCAATAAAAATTGGTCGCTCCAAGAGGTGGTCTCTTAAGGGAGGTCATGTTTAAATCTAAGTTTTAATTGTTGAAAAAAGGTAACAATGTTACTAAAATTTATTTTTCACATTAGGAAAAAAAATATGCAATTAACTTATGTTTTGATACTTAAACTTTTATAAGTTAATTACTGCAGAGTGTAAAAAATGAATACGTTGACGTTTGCTTTGATTTTACGGTTTTATCTTTTATAACTTTTATTTCGAAATCCTTTCGAAGTTCAGTAAATAAATGCATTTTTTTTTTTTTTGATGCCAACAAATAATGACGATTTCATTCATTTATCTATTTTCTTGAGAGTTTCCTGACAGAATTTGGCAGGGAAGTGTATTGACCGTCATCCTTAATTTGTCACCAGAGTTAAATTCATTGTCTAAAAAGGCACACAGGAGTTTAAACACTTAAAAGTTACCGGAATAAAAAAAATCTAAACTTAGTTTAGAAGTTTGACGACTAATGCGCTCTCCGGAATTATTTTTCTAATAAAACCTTCTTCAGGCGACCAGGAAAAAACGGAATTTGTTTCGTTTTCTTCAAAGAAATGGGTCGCTCATGGAGGGAGCTCAACTGGGATGGTCTCTGACAGGGAGGTAAAATTAGTATTGAGCCTATGGGAATAAATTTTGTTCTATGCAAAAATGATCGTTCGGGGAGGTGGTCGCACAGGGAGGTTTCACTGTAAGTGTATATAAGGTGTGTTCCACCGAAATAAAGCCACCGTGATTGTGTGCTGTAATTGGGCACGAAAAAAACCAATAAGAACGAAACAAATATATTAAGAAAATATATATACAAATACATATTACAAGGAGTAACTCACTCCCTGCCTTACTTGGGCAGAAAAAAAAATGTATTTGTAAAAAAAGGAGGGGGGAGGGAAGTGTCCCGCCGAAATAAAGCCACTACTGTTAATAGACAATATATCCACCATGGTTATATATGACGTGGAATATACGATGTGGCATACCATTTACCAATCCTTGGAAGAAAATAGCATCAATATTCTCCCACGCTTCAATGATGACGACCTTCAATTTTGTCACAGACTGAAACTGTCTGTTATTCGCATATACAGCCCTACTGAGGATACCTCATACATTTTCTTGGGGATTGAGATCAGGAAAAATGTACAGGTGATTCCATGACATGTACCCGATTATCCAAAAACCATTCCCAGGAGGATTTTTGAACGTGAATGGAGGTCTTGTCCGCCTGGAAGATCCAACTTAGTCTACAAAGTCTCTTTGCAAATGACAGTAAATGGTTTTCTAGCATTTCTTGGTAATCGGTAGGCTTCATGCGGCCTGAGAGAAAAGCCAGGTTATGTTTATCTCCATAACCGATGCCTCCCCACACCGTTAATGAGCCTCCACTTTGCTGTCTTTTGGAAAAAAATTCTCTTCTTTCCTCATGTCATACCAATAGAAAGCAAGGTCGTCTGGCCCATCCAAATTAATGTTTTTCTCATCTGAAACTATAGCACGATGCCACTGGTCCTTCCAGGTTCGATGATATTTGGCCTATTCGACTTTCCATTGCATGTGGATAACTTTCAACATGGGCAGCTGTTTCCTTTTCTTGTGTTGCAAGATGCCTATACGTTTTTCAATTCGTTTCAAGGTTGATTCTGTCACAGGGATGTTATCTTCGTTTGTCAACTGTTTTAGGGAAATACCACCTCGTGAAGACGACGCAAAACTTCTCTTTTCTGCCTGGAAGTCATTTTTCTGCATATACACCACTTTTTTTTTATACCCGTACGTATTTCCCTGATTTACAAAATTGTTTGTTACGGTTTTAGATCGTTTGATTTGCTTAGATATTAGTCTATGTGAAAGACCTTTTTCCTTAAAAGTTGTTATTTGTCCTTTTTCGAACTTTGATAGGTGGGTTTTCATTCCCATTCCAATACTGAAGGAGAAATAGAAAATTCAGCCTTCTAAAGTCTGCAGAAATTCCGACTGGCTCAGAACAAGTATTTGACAACTTCCTGACATCATAAAAATGTTGACCTGCAGCAGCTCGAATGTCGGTAGTTACCAATACATACTAATATTGACTGTGGCTTTATTTCGGCGGGACACTTTTCCCCCTCTTTTTTTACACATTCATCTTTCTCTCCTGCCCAGGTGGGGCAGGGAATGAGTTACTATGTATTATGTATTTGTATATGGACTTTCTTAATATATTTGTCTTGTTCTTATTTGTTTGTTTCGTGTCCAGTTACGGCACAGAATTAGGGTGGCTTTCTTTCGTTGGGACACACCTTATATATATATGCATTTGGGCCTTTTTGTAAGGCAATCGGCGCCCTTTTTATCAATTTTGCCACCGCCCTAACAGTTATGCCAGTACGACCCTGTACTCAGGCAAAATTTTTCGTCTGAGGCCAAAGCCTCAAACGTACGTGCGAACACAACGCTACATTTTGACAAAGTGAGAGAGACGAAGTGCACATGGCCCCCAAAAGATCGTTGGGCCGACGCTAAACTCAAATTTAACCAATGATCGATCGGCATGCACGCTTGAGTCACATCGATAACGATTTTCATCGCAATCGAAATATCGATAACGATTTGTATCATAATCGAAGTTGCATTCCCCGTGCATTCCTGAGTCCCTGAGATATCGCCTCCTCATACTAAAATAAGATGGAGAATAGAGTGACGTCACAACGTACTTTTCTGTGAGGAAGAAACACAAAAAATGTCTAACTGCGTCAGGAAAAAAAATGGATCGCGCGTCTTTTAAAACTGACAGAAGTGATTAAATATTGTAATGCGGATATCTCGCTAAATTACGGTTTAAAATTAATGAAATTTTGGCAATCGCTTAGAAATAAATAGTAGCATCCAATAAAAATAGTTTGGGAATAAAATAATTAATATCAAATAACTTTTTAAATTTATATTTTCGGAAGTTAGCGATTGTTAGAAAAGCATTGTAAGTTACTTTAACGTATGATATTCCGTAATGTTTATATTCTAAAAGATCCGTACATTATTAGAATTATATTTAATTGCATATTATAATATTTATTACTTTGAATAATTATTAATTATAAGATTATTAACGGAATATAAATAATTTAAAATGCTTTTTATTTATTTACTTAAGGGGACAGTTCCTTTTCAACCGGTCAAAAATGGTAGAAAACTGATTCAATTTCCATACCTTTTCACAAACTAACTAATAAAGCAAATTCAATGAAATTTTTCGCATTGTTAAGTATAGCTTTACTTTTTGCAATAAACAAAACAGATTGATGAAAAACATTTAAATTAATTAAGAAAACTTAATTAGGTAACCTAGTGGTTTTTTTTTTTAATTACTGTATCACTGCGCGCATGATATCTCGTGTTCATTTTAATTTATTAACTTTAAAGGGATGTTAATTTAAAGATAATACTCCGCTTAATATAATGAACTAAAATCTTTTAATTATCTTTATTTATAATATTTATAATTAATAATAAAAATTAAAAAAATAAAATGTGTAAAATTTCTCGCATATTTTTTGTAATAAAATCTTTATTATTTAAGATAATTCTAAGATTATAGTTCATTTTATGCAGAAGTGTAATATTAATGCACTCCGAAAATTTCATCCCATTATCTTTGCTAGTTTTTGCGAAATCATGCGCGCAGTGATATATGGCAATCATGAAAACAAAAAAACAGTAGGTTACTTAATTAAGTTTTCCTAATTAATTTAAATATTTTTCACCAATCTAATTTGTTTATTGTAACAAGTAAAGCTATACTTAACAATTCAAAAAATTTAATTGAATTTGTTTTATTAGTTAATCTGTGAAAGGTATGGAAATTTAATCAGTTTTCTAGCATTTTTGACCAGTTGAAGGGGAACTGTCCCCTTAATACGCTTTAAAAAGTCGGTTTTGTACTTAAATATTTGAATTTAAATAGAGAAATAATGCAGACGATAAATTAATAATCCGAAATATTGAAAATGTAACAGACTTTAGTGCGTTCGTAAATTGGGATGTGCCTATCTACTACTGATCTGGAGTGACTTCAGCTATATTGATGTAAAGAGGTATGAGCCTTTATTATTTTTGTTCCCTACTTTTATTGTGTATTTTAATGATTAGGGATTATATTACTGCCAATTGGTACTCAAGAATTTGAAGATTTTAATAATGTATAATTTTTAATTAATGGAAAATTAATATGATGGGTTTGATTTTATTAACTGAAACATACGTGTCTTGTGACACACTTTTAAACTTGTAAATATTTTTGTAAATAAAAATCCTGTTAATTATTAATCTTTGGATTATGTCTTTCATACACCATGAGCCTGGTAATTTATTTTAATATTAGTTTTTGTTTCAGGTTTAGTTCGAATTCTTAGTGTTTATTAGATGTGTAAATTTTGTAGATGTAATTTGGTTATTTAAGTGGTCTAAAAGCTACTTCTTCCTCGACAAATCACACAACGCAATTGGGGGCTGTTTTGGAAATATTGTTTCCCCCTTTTTTAGATAATTATGTATAAACTATCCCAAAAGCTAGCCAGGGCCGAGTTTAACGATCACAAACTTTTTATTATGAATTTTTCAATTAGCACTATGGATTTGTAAAGGTTGAGTAATTAAGGGGTGGTAGCTTAATTACTCTGGGGTTTTGGGAATTGGATAAGGGTTGAGTCTCCCCTCTCTTCCTATGTTTGTATTATTAATCTCACTTTTGTACCTACACCTTTTAAATAATACTAATTGTTTCTCCCAATTAATAATTCCCCATTAACCCCTTCATCACATCTGTATGTTGGGTACCTATTGTTCTGGTTGCCATTATATGGACCTAGTTCTGCCCAACACATGTCGAAAAAACGATTTGTAACAACTTTATCATATAACATGCAGCATGCTACAATTTGTTAAAATCTTACACAAAATTCAGCAAAGTGTGAGAGAGGCTTCAATACGATGGATACCAGAAAAACAAAATTGAGAAATCGAATGTATAAATGAAATGTCAATAATGTCATTTCGTCATTTCTGTATGTGTTAACGTGCCAAATAAGCGAAACACTATATTTTTGAAACTGCCTTTAAAATATATGGGCTTTAATGAAAAGTCGAAGAATACTAGAAAAATGTTTTTGACACATGTTTTGTTTATATTTTGAACCTTTCAAAATTCGTTGAATGTAATATATTAAAGTCCTGAGTTAACTGGGTTAACATTTTAATTAGTTAAATTGGGTTTCAAATTTTTTTCTTGAATGCGCAAGACATTTAGAAGACAGTTATTTGGATAATTAAATTTAGATGAATGTGTGTGTGTGTGTGTGCGGCTAATCTATAAGCCGTTATAAAAACACGGGTTATTTTAGCGTACATAAAAAAAAGTAAATACATTAAGGGGTTAATGAACTTTCAGTGTTTCACAACAAATTTATTTTGCTAACATTTTCTTCATTTGGCCAATGTTTTTTATTTCTGATTAGTCAAATTGCAAACGTTGGAAAAAAGTCAATGACAACCCTGCACTCACCCCGCCCCCAAATAATGAAGATTATCTTTTTTACTGTTCGGGAGGTGAGGGGCATATTTGCACATTAAAAGATCAAAATACGCAGGTTAATATTTATGATTGATTAGATAAAAAAAAGAAATTCAAATAGAAAACTAATTTAATATATTTTTATTATTATTTAATTATTTACAGCAAAAGCATACAAAGCATTTTTGCTATCAAAGCAATCTCCACTGGTGGTTTTATCCGAAAACGATTCCCAGCCAAGACTATTGCTTTTTCAACGAAAACTCTGTCCAATCAGATTTCTAGATGGCAAAACCTGGTTGGGAAAAAATATGTATCTGACGCATTTTGCTCGATTACAACGCGATCAAAGATGATCCGAAAAAAATCTTAAATACAAAAGTTACGCATTTTTGTCCGTAGAATCCGAATCTTGAATAAAAAATGGGGGGGGGGGTATTATTCAAGATATCATAGTTGGAGTCCCTCTGACCCTCAGAGGCTCGGGGTGGGGGAGCAACTTTGGTATCACTGAATAGCTTTTTAAAAATATTTAACACATATTTTTCCGTTTTCCAATCTTATATGTATTTCTCGAGTTATTCGACCGTTTCCAGACTTTTCGGATACCCTGTGTATGAAGTTGGGTTCAATTCTATTCATAAATTCATACACTTTTCGATGATGCAAAAAGGACGGACACACGGACAGATAGACATTTTCTAAAAACATGTTTTTCAGGATCTCTGACCCCTAAAACGTATAAACTCGTCGAAAACCGGAAGTCGATTAAAATACTTTATTTTATTATAGATAGAACAAACTAACAAGTGTGATCACAGATCGCACAGAGGGTTTCGTTTAATATTCCTTTCAAAACACTTTATCCTTCTGAAAAATCTGTTAGTTCCACATTTCGCAACCAGGGGTGCACTCTATCCAAAACAAACCTCTATCTGAACGAAACTTTGTTTTACAAACTATCCGTAGATATATTAGTCGAGGGGATCGGGCCCATAGCACTCGAGATAGGTAGATGCCCCTTGGCGGTAAAAATTGGAACTAAAATATGTACGGCTATGGTGCATAATATGAAAGAGTGGCCAAAGGAGTGTCGGCAAAAGTTAGAAAAGTGCACCCCGGGTGAAAAGGTTGGAGGTTAGAAAAATTGTTAAAAATACAGAAGTTAGAGCCCGGAGGGGTAAATAAGACTTATTGAATTTTTTATGATTTTACGTGTGATCGCAAGTATTCTGCTATAAGTATGCAAAATTTCCCATCTCCAACTAAATTAGGGGCTGAGTTAGAAAAATTGCTTAAAATACACAAGTTAGAGCACAGAGGGGTAAATATAAGACTTTTTCAAAATTTTATGATTTGTCTTTTCATGTGAGGTGTTCAGCTATAAGTATCCAAAATTTCAGATCTTCAACTTAACTAGGGGCTCAGTTAGAAAAAAAAGCTTAATATACATAAGTTAGAACCCAGGGGGGGGGGGGGTAAATATTAGACTTTTTCAAAATTTTAGATTTGTCTTTTGATGTGATGTGTTCAGCTATAAGAATCCAAAATTTTGAACCTTAATTAGAACCTCCAACTGACCTTAATTAGAAGGTCAGTTGGAGAGAAAAACTTAAAATACGCAAGTTAGAGCCCACGGGGGTAAATATTAAACTTTTTCAAAATTTTCTGATTTGTCGTTTCATGTGAGGTGTTCAGCTAGAAGTATCCAAAATGTCAAGTCTCCAATATGTATAGTTTCTGAGAACGGGCTCTGTGACAGACAGACAGGGGAGTGAGACAAATAGGGTTTCGTCAGCTGAAAGAAACCCTAAAAAAGAGTGGGACCTTTACGTGAGAAGATTTTTGTAAACATTAAGCTTAAAATCGATCTGTCGTTTAATCTTATAAAAATATTGATATATGCATAATATGAAAGAATGGTCAAAGGTGTGTCGGCAAAAGTTGGAAAGGTGCTCCCCCGGTGAAAACGGCGGAGGTTAGAAAAATTGCTTAAAATACACAAGTTAGAGACCGGGGCAGTAAATAATATAAGACTTTTTGAAATTTTTCTGATTTGTCGTGTGGTCTGAGGTATTCAGCTATACGTATGCAAAAATTCTTGTCTCCAACTTAATTAGGGGCTCTCTTAGAAAGAATTGCTTAAAATACATATGTGGTAGCTCAAAGGGTTATGCGTAAGACTTTTTCAAGATTTTATGATTTGTCGCCTGGCCTCAGATGTTCTGCTATAAGTATGCAAAATTTCAAATCTCCAATTTAATAAGGGGCTCAGTTAGAAAGAATTGCTTAAAATACGCATGTGGAAGCCCAAAGGGTTAACTGTACGACTTTTTTTTAATTTTATGATTTGTCGCATGATGGTGTTCAGCTACAAGTATGCAAAATTTCACGCCTCCAACCTAAAGAGGGTCCCACTTAGAGAAAGAATTGTTTAAAATACACATGTGGGAGCCCAAAGGGTTAAATGCACGACTTTTTCAAATTTTTATGGCTTGTCATTTGATGTGAGGGGTTCAGCTATAAGTATACAAAATTTCACGCCTCCAACCTAATTAGGGGCTCACTTAGAAAGAATTGTTTAAAATACTCATGTGTGGAGCCCAAAGGGTTAAATGTAGGACTTTTAAAAAAAATTATGATTTGTCATTTGATGTGAGGTGTTCAGCTATAAGTATTCAAAATTTCACGCCTCCAACCTAAATAGGGACTCACTTTGAAAGAATTGTTTAAAATACACATGGGGGAGCCCAAATGGTTGAATGTACGACTTTTTCAAAATTTTACGATTCGTCGTTTGATGTGAGGTGTTCAGCTATAAGTATGTAAAATTTCACGCCTCCAACCTAATTAGGGCTCATTTAGAAAGAATTGTTTAAAATGCACTTGTGGTAGCCCAAAGGGTTATATGCACAACTTTTTCAAAATTTTATGATTTGTCGTTTGATGTGAGGTGTTCAGCTATAAGTATGTAAAATTTCACGACTCCAACATAATTAGGGGCTCACTTAGAAAGGATTGTTTAAAATACACATGTGAGACCCCAAAGGGTTAAATTTACAACTTTTTCATAATTTTATGATTTGTCGTTTGATGTGAGGTGTTCAGCTATAAGTATGCAAAATTTCACGCCTCCAACCTAATTAGAGCCTCACATAGAAAGAATTGTTTAAAATACACATATGGGAGCACAAAGGGTTAAATATACGACTTTTTCAAAATTTTATGATTTCTTGTTTGATCTGAAGTGTTATAAGTACGAAAAATTTCACGCCTTCAACCTAATTAGGGGCTCACTTAGAAAGAATTAATTAAAATACACATGTGAGAGCCCAAAGTGTTAAATGTACGACTTTTTCAAAATTTTATAATTTGTCGTATGATGTGTGGTGTTCAGCTATAAGTATGCAAAATTTCACGCCTCCAACCTAAAGAGGGTCCCGCTTAGAGAAAGAATTGTTTAAAATACACACGTGGGAGCCCAAAGGGTTAAATGCACGACTTTTTCAAATTTTTATGGCTTCTCATTTGATGTGAGGCGTTCAGCTATAAGTATACAAAATTTCACGCCTCCAACCTAATTAGGGGCACATTTAGAAAGAATTGTTTAAAATGCACATGTGGTAGCCCAAAGGGTTATATGCACAACTTTTTCAAAATTTTATGATTTGTCGTTTGATGTGAGGTGTTCAGCTATAAGTATGTAAAATTTCACGCCTGCAACCTAATTAGGGGCTCACTTAGAAAAGATTGTTTAAAACACACATGTGTGGAGTCCAAAGGGTTAAATGTACGACTTTTTCAAAATTTTATGATTTGTGATTTGATGTGAGCTGTTCAGCTATAAGTATTCAAAATTTCACGACTCCAACCTAAATAGGTGCTCACTTTGAAAGAATTGTTTAAAATACACATGGGGGAGCCCAAAGGGTTAAATGTACGACTTTTTCAAAATTTTATGATTTTTCGTTTGATGTGAGGTGTTCAGCTATAAGTATGCAAAATTTTACGCCTCCAACCTAATTAGGGTTCACTTAGAAAGAATTGTTTAAAATGCACATGTGGGAGCCCAAAGGGTTGAATGTACGACTTTTTCAAAATTTTATGATTTTTCGTTTGATGTGAGGTGTTCAGCTATAAGTATGCAAAATTTTACGCCTCCAACCTAATTAGGGTTCACTTAGAAAGAATTGTTTAAAATGCACATGTGGGAGCCCAAAGGGTTGAATGTACGACTTTTTCAAAATTTTATGATTTGTCGTTTGATGTGAGGTGTTCAGCTATAAGTATGCAAAATTTCACGCCGCCAACCTAATTAGAGCCTCACATAGAAAGAATTGTTTAAAATACACATATGGGAGCACAAAGGGTTATATATACGACTTTTTCAAAATTTTATGATTTTTTGTTTGATCTGAAGTACGAAAAATTTCACGCCTTCAACCTAATTAGGGGCTCACTTAGAAAGAATTAATTAACATACACATGTAAGAGCCCAAAGTGTTAAATGTACGACTTTTTCAAAATTTTATGATTTGTCGTATGATGTGTGGTGTTCAGCTATAAGTATGCAAAATTTCACGCCTCCAACCTAATTAGGGCTTATTTAGAAAGAATTGTTTAAAATGCACATGTGGTAGCCCAAAGGGTTATATGCACAACTTTTTCAAAATTTTATGATTTGTCGTTTGATGTGAGGTGTTCAGCTATAAGTATGTAAATTTTCACGCCTCCAACCTAATTTGGGGCTCACTTAGAAAGGATTGTTTAAAATACACATGTGAGATCCCAAAGGGTTAAATTTACAACTTTTTCAAAATTTTATGATTTGTCGTTTGATGTGAAGTGTTCAGCTATAAGTATGCGAAATTTCACGCCTCCAACCTAATTAGATGCTCACATAGAAAGAATTGTTTAAAATACACATGTGGGAGCCCAAAGGGTTAAATGTACGACTTTTTCAAAATTTTATGATTTGTCGTTTGCTCTAAGGTGTCCAGCTATAAGTACGCAAAATTTCACGCCTTCAACCTAATTAGGGGCTCACTTTGAAAGAATTGTTTAAAATACACATGTGGGATCCCAAAGGGTTAAATGTACGACTATTTCAAAAATTTATGATTTGTCGTATGATGTGTGGTGTTCAGCTATAAGTATGCA
Source organism: Maratus speciosus (assembly GCA_963932465.1). Taxonomy (NCBI): domain Eukaryota; kingdom Metazoa; phylum Arthropoda; class Arachnida; order Araneae; family Salticidae; genus Maratus; species Maratus speciosus. Next base: position 434,652,313 of record OZ010790.1, on the reverse strand, counting down.
AAATTTCAAGTCTCCAACATGTATAGTTTCTGAGAACGGGCTCTGTGACGGACAGACAGACAGAGGAGCGAAACGAATAGGGTTTCGTCAGATGAACGAAACCCTAAAAATGTAATTCAGTTAGGAAACGCATAACACAGTGGAAAATTCCCGTCAGCAATTTATGTCAATAAGCGGAAATGTATTTGAATTATTTTGTGCAGCTCTGTATATGATCTATAGAATTTATTCACACCAAGTAACATTAAAACAAGTGGGTAAGTGTGATCACAGATCGCACAGAGGGTTTCGTTTAATATTCCTTTCAAAACATTTTATCCTTTTACGAAATCTGTTAGTTCCATATTTCGCCACCAGAGGGCGCAATCTATTCTACACAAACCTCTATCCGAACGAAACTCCGTTTTACAACCTATCCGTAGGTATATTAGTCGAGGGGATCGGGTCTATAGCACCCGAGATAGGTAGGCGCCCCTGGCGATAAAAAATGGAACTGAAATATGTAAGGTTATGTGCATAATATGAAAGAGTGGTCAAAGTGATGTCGGCAAAAGTTAGAAAAGTACCCACCGGGTGCAATGGGGGAGGTTAGAAAAATTGCTTAAAATACACAAGTTAGAGCCCGGTGGGTAAATAATATAAGACTTTTTGAAAATTTTATTATTTTTCGTGTGATCGCAAGTGTTCTGCTATGCGTATGCAAAATTTCAAGTCTTCAACTTAAATAGGGGTTCAGTTAGAAAAAAAAGCTTAAAATACACAAGTTAGAGCCCAGAGGGTTAAATATAAGACTTTTTCAAAATTTTAAGATTTGTCGTTTGACGTGAGGTGTTCAGCTATAAGTATGCAAAATTTCAAGTCTTCAATACATATAGTTTCTGAGAACGGGCTCTGTGACGGACAGACAGACAGAGGAGCGAAACGAATAGAGTTTCGTCAGATGAACGAAACCCTAATAATTAGCCAATTTAAAAAACGCAGACCACAATTGAAACAGCATTTCCAACTATTATTGTTCATGGCCATGAACTATAATTGAATTATTTTCTTTGTAAGTGTAAATGTACTACAAATTCTATGCACACCACATTTCATAGTGAGAATCTCATACTGACCTAAGTGATGTATATCAATTTTAATATGTTTGAAATTGTGTAACATCATTAAAATTCACAGCAAACATTTTTGCTCATAGACCATAATGTAACGCAATTCTTTTGAGTGCCTCTGCAAACGAACTATAAATGCGACGCACTTCGCTTTCAATATCGAACATAGGGTAAACCTCAATAACAGACATCAATTACAGTGCGTTAGAGCGCGGATAGACGGCCAGACAAACTGAATACATAAACCCTTTTCAACTATTTTGGAAAGTGTTAAAAAGAAAGAAAAAAAACAGCACGCTAGTTTAATAAGCTATTTTTCCTTAATACAGGCAGAAAAAAAATGAGGTATTTGATATTAATTCTACATGTTTGTGTACATTTTATTTTATGTAGTAACTTGCTTTATGTAGTTAATTTCTTATTTGGGTAATTAAGAATTTACCTAATTAAATAAAATTAATTTTAATATTATACATATCGTTATATTTTATGTAATATCTGGAATATATAAATCATCATACTTTGGAAAAATGTACAAAACTTCATTATTCTTAAAGTCGGTTGAAGAAAGACTCATAAAATCATTTATATCTAGAATCTCATCTTAAAATACGCATAAATCAGACACGATATTATCATATATGTCAAAGACACCTATCAATGCAGAAATAAATCTATCCCTCAATGCGTCAGTTCAAAATGAAAAATATGAAAGTATAAAAGAACATAAATACAAGAGCAAAGTAATTTATCTCTTCTTTCGTAGCATTTCAAAGTGAACGCTTAGAGGATCATTCAACAAGTTAAGTAGACAGAGAATGAGACACTTGGAAGAAGATTAAGTGGTGCATTTCTGAAAACAAATTACTGGTCTACAAAATAAAACTTTTTTTTTGCCTTTTAAATGAACGATGTATTTTTTTACTAATTTGGTATCATCAGTGGCGCCAACTTATATGGGCCCATGGGACACGAGTCCACCCAATAATTTGATCTCTCCGCCCACCCAATTTCAATTGATTTAATCCCTAATTTATTTTTTTATTTATTTAATCGCCGAAATGAAATTTGCATTTATTAACGTTCTCAAAATAGTTTTGTTTGAAAAATAGTACGGACATCCATTAGACTTACAAGAGCACTGAAGACATCTTCAGCGGATGTATAGTTAAATGTCTCACGAAAACAAATTTCCGGCATATTTTGCCATCTGTTTTAATCTATCTATACTCCTATTATAAAGAGGAAAAAATTGTTTATTTGTCGGAGATAAGCTCTGGAACCACCGAACCGATTCCAAAAGTAATGGTATCAAAATGTTGGTGTTAGTCCAACTTAGAACATAGGCTATATCTTATGTCGGTGCCACTACCCCAAAGGGGGTGTAGGAGCCAAAAACGTTCTAAAAATGCGATTTTAGCGTTACTGGAGAGCTTAGAAATATGAAATTTTGAATATTAGTTTGATGTCTAAGAACAGTTCTTAAACAATTCGAAATTTAAAAGGGTTGAAAATGCACAAAAAGTGTTCTAAAAAACGTTCTAAATGGTAGTTTCTACACAATCTCAGGAAATACAAAACCGATTTAAAAGTATTGGTGTCAAAATGATGGTGACAACGCTTGCTCCAAGATAGGCTATGTTTTATGTCGGTGCCACTACCCCAAAGGGGGTGTAGGAGCAAAAAACGTTCTAAAAATGCGATTTTAGCGTTACTGAAGGGGCTAGAAATATGAAATTTTGAATATTAGTTACTTATAAGATATAAATGATATCTAAGAACAGTTCTTAAACAATTCGAAATTTAAAAAGGGTGAAAATGCACAAAAAGCATTCTAAAAAACGTTCTAAATGGTAGTTTCTACACAATCTCAGGAAATACCAAACCGATTTAAAAAGTATTGGTGTCAAAATGATGGTGCCAATGCTTGCTCCAAGATAAGCTATGTTTTATGTCGGTGCCACTACCCCAAAGGGGGTGTAGGAGCAAAAAACGTTCTAAAAATGCGATTTATGTGTTACTGAAGGGCCCAGAAATATGAAATTTGAAATATTAGCTACTTATTAAATATAAAGGATTTCTAAGAACAGTTCTTAAGCAATTCGAAATTTGAAAGGGGTGAAAATGCGCGAAAAGCGATCTAAAAAAAGTTTTAAATGGTGGTTTCTACACAATCTCAGGAAATACCAAACCGATTTAAAAAATAATGGTGTCAAAATAAGGGTGTCAAAATGACGGTGACAACCCTTGCTCCAACATAGGCTGTGTTTTATGTCGGTGCCACTACCCCAAAGGGGGTGCAGGAGAAAAAAACGTTCTAAAAATCCAATTTTTGCGTTACCGAAAGGCCTAGAAATATGAAATTTGAAATATTAGCTACTTATTAGATATAAAGGATTTCTAAGAACAGTTCTTAAACAATTCGAAATTTAAAAGGAGTGAAAATGCGCGAAAAGCGTTCTAAAAAATGTTCTAATGGTGGTTTCTACACAATCTCAGGAAATACCAAACCCATCTAAAAAATAATGGCGTCAAAATGATGGTGAAAACCTTTGCTCCAACATAGGCGATGTTTTATGTCGGTGCCGCTACCCCCAAAGCGAGTGCAGGAGCAAAAAACGCTCTAAATTGCGGCTTTTGCGTTACGGAAGGGCCTAGAATCGTGAAATTTGGAATGGTAGTTAGTTATAAGATATCAATGATCTCTAAGGACATTTCCTAAAAAAATCGAAATTTAAAAGGGGGTCAAAATGCGCAAAAAGCATTATAAAAAACTTTCTAAATTGCGATTTCTATGGAATCACAGGAAGTACTGAACCGATTTCAAATATAATGGTGTAAAAATGATGGTGACAGATCTTGCTCCAAGATAGGCTATATTTTATATCTGTTTCCACTAACCCAGAGAAGATGCAGGAGCAAAATGCGCGAAAAGCGTTCTAAAAACGTTCTAGATGCCGATTTGTCGGCAATATCTCAGGAAGAATGAATCTGATTTCAAACGTAATGGTAGGAAATTGATGCTGACAGCCTCTGCTCTAACATAGACGCTATTTTATGTCGGTATCACTATCACCAAGACGTTGCAGGAGCAAAAAACGTTCTAAATTTCGATTTTTGTGATCGGTAGGGGCTAGCAACTTAAAATTAGGCAAGGTACATATTTATTAGCTATAAATGATCTTTAAGAACAGTTTCGAAAAAAATTGGAAATTTAAAAAGGGGTGAAAATGCGCGAAAAGCGTCCTAAAAACGTTCTAAATTGCGATTTCTACTCAATCTTTTGAAATACCAAAGCTATTTCAAAAGTAATGGTTGCAAATCAATGGTGACAGTCACTGCTATAACATAGGTTATATTTTATGTTGCTGTCACTACCATCTGAGGGTTGCAAAAGCAAAACATGTTCTAATTTGCATTTTTTTCACAACTGAGGGGTCCAACACTTTGAAGTATGGCATGGTATTTACTTACACGATGCAACTGCTTTCTAAGAACAGCTGAAAGAAAATTCCAAATTTAAAAAAAATGAAGTGAGTGAAAAGCATTATAAATTACAATTTTTAAGCAAACTTATAAATTACCAAACCGATTAAAAAAATAATGATGACAAATTTTGGTGATAGAACTTGCTCAAACATAAGCTATATTTTATGTCTGTTCCACTACCACCAGAGGGTTGCAGGAGCTAAAAACTTTCTAAATTGCGATTTCTGTGATACTGAAAAGGCTAGAAACTTTAAATATGACATGGCAGTTACTTATAAAATATAAATGCCCTCGAAGGAACGTCGAAAATAAATTCGAATTAAAAAGGGGTGAAGCGAAGGGGAGGTGCGAAAAGCATTCTAAAAAAGTTCTAAATTACGATTCTATGCAATTTCAGGGAATATAAACCGATTATAAAAGTAATAGTTGCGAATCAGTGGTAACAGTCTCTGATCAGGCTATATTTTATTCCGGTGATTCTACCACCCGGGGTTCACAGGAACAACAAACGTTCTAAAAAAGGGCTTTAAAAGCTTTTTAAATTAGGTTTCTGTGGAATATTAGGAAATAACAAACCGATTTCAAAATTAATGTTGGCAAATTAATGGTGACAGTTCCTGTTTCAACATAACCCTTTATGTTGAGAGAGGTGGTAGAACTTGGAATTCGACATGATGGTTAATTTTAAGATGTAAGAAGATGGTTTCTAAAAAATTCAAAACTTCAAAAGAATACCGAAATGAGCGTATTAATTGAGCATAAAAGTTTCAAAATATTTTCTAAATTATCATTTATTTATTTTTGTTTCATTTTATTAATTTAAGTTTCATTTCTGCCTAATACAGTGTAATAATGATGTTTAGTCAAACTGTGTTTTAAATAGTAATTTTTGAATTATTCCTAAAAGTAATAAGTACCTTTTAATAAAATAAAATATTACCTTTTAATAAAATAAAAATTTAGTTAGTACCTTTTGATAAAAATTAGACATATAAATATCACTTGGCATATTTCAAATATTACGCGAGCAAAGCCGCGGGGTTTGCTAGTGAATTGATAAAGCCGTTATGTGACTTAAATGTATTCTTTTCTTGGCATTCAGTTTTTTGCACTTCCAATAGTTAGTAATTCCAGTGTTATTTAAAATAAATATTAATGTATTTATAAGGAAGAACCTATAAGAATATAATTTAATAAAATTATTTATAAAATTATAATAAAATTATAATAATTAAAAAATTTGCTTTGTAAAAACATAATTTAATTTCGAATTATCATCTTTAGTTATTCGCTCCTCCCCTCTCTCTCTCTCCACACACGTACACACTAAGAAAAAAATATGTTTTTTTTTTTTTTTTTTTTTTTTTTTTTTTTACAAAAAAATTTTTTTAGCCTACCTAATATTTTTGAAAAGTTGGCGCTACTGGGGATCATAGAATATGTATTAACCATTAAAATTTTAATGTTCGTTCTTGGTGTAAAATACAGCTAGTACGGAAAATTATTAATTTCATGTCAAAGAACATAAACTATTTATTTAAAAAAAATGCACAAAATTATTTGTTTTGTTTTGTTTTTAACTTTTTAAGGAAATTAAGAATTTACGAACAATATCAAAACATTAACCTTATATAATCATTTAAGAAGTCATCTTCTTTTTTGCTTGTTTTTTGTGTTCGGTTTGATTTCAGGGGCATCTCTATTCAAGTTCCAGCAGTAGTCTGCTAACTTTGACGCATTCCATCGCCACTGGTATCTTTTTCCATGGTCGATATGTCGGTGAAATCGTTAGCCATGTTCGTCACTCACAACATTACAGTTTGCATGGTAAAACATCGAGAGATCAGGGTGAAGAAAGTGAATTTTTAGGAACATATTGCTACCCAGCCAGGTCCGAAACTAAGGGGTTGGGCAGAGGCGGCATGTGCCCCGGGCGCCACAACGTAGGGACGCCCACGGTATTGTTAAAATCATACTGTCTGGCATATGACAAAGCATAGAAGAATCTAAAGATGATATGGCATAAGGATCCTGTATAAAACGGATTATTTTTTTCGATTTTTTTCGATCCCGTTTTCAAGATTTTAATCTATCAGTATTTGGCAAAGCCAAGGGCGGATCTAGTTCACCATTTTTAGGAAGGCCATGGATTTCCTTCTTTTGGGTGGGAGGTGGATCACATCTCGTTATGAGAATTTTTTATATTGAAAGCTATTCCCAAATCCAAACTAACTACTTTTCTGATACTTTAGTGAAGTCATTTTCATTCGTAAATACAAAAAATGGACATTAATATTCGTAAAAATATAAAATTTACCGATTTTGTTCAGATACCAAGAAATTAAAGAGTTTCTCATTTTCTTATAAAGGCAAAAATTCATTCAGAAAATGTTGTCAAAGTTAGCATTTTTAGCCAACTTTTACGAGTTGACAGTCACAGAAATGTCGTCGCAAGGGAACAATTGGCTGTCACTTCCGGAAATTTAGTTTAAAAAATCTAACAATTGTCAACGATTAAATATGGCAAAAATTTGTATTCAATTTTAGAGGTAACTAAACCGTACCCATTGGTAGCTATGTGATTCTATTACTGTCATGAAAATTTCAGGTGTAGCTTCTTCTTTCTGCTCGAAGTATTAAATAGTTTTTTTTCAATCGAACTTATACCTTTGGAATGGATTATTTTCTTCTGATGGACTAATGTCCATTATTTTGAAACAGCCTTTATAAATGAAGTGTTAGGTGAAGATGAAAGAGCAGTCGTAAAAAGTTAGAACACTTCATTTATAACGGCTGTTTCATAATAATGGAAGCCATCAGTCCACTAGAAGAAAATAACTCGGTTAAAATTCTCTTTGTAAATATATTTGTGGAAGAGGTAGGGGAGGGGGGGAAGAGGCGCCAAAATCCATGTTTGCTCCAAGTGCAAGAAAGGCTCTGTACCTAGCCCTGTACCTCTGTTTCGGCCCTGTACCTAGCTGCTGATACTTTTATAGCAGATTGTTCACAAGATGATCGTAGTTCTCAGATCGCCTTTTGCCCAAAAAACCATAAAATCCCTATTGAAATTGTAACAAACGCTGACATTTTCATTATTAAGCCCTAAATTTGACATCATATTTGGAATTTGGATTCTTCGATAAAAACTTTGCGCATCTATATTTCCAAAACAAGAGTCAATGAAGTTTTTTCATGGTGATTTTCATATTCAGTGGATTAATTTAATACAGAATTGCATACTTTCACTTCAGAGGCAATTTCATTTTTGTACAGTGTAAAATCAGCGTCCTATACCATGCATGCAAAAAATTTAGTCTCATGATTGGTGAAACACTCGGAGACTAAAATCGAGATGAAAGAGTAAATAAAATTATTTATTTTCCGTCTGTCTCAGAAAATTAAGTTAAAAAATAGGAAATTTTTATCTTACTCAAAAATTTTCAATAATAATTTAAATCCACTCTGTATGAAGTCTTTCCTATTTGTTGTTTTCTATTTTGTGCTCCTCATAATCCTAAAAAGAAAAGTTGACTTCACCATTTACTGAAAGTATTAATTGAATATTGATTTCAAAAAGGACATAAATCCACCTTTTTAAACGAAATGCATTTTTTTTTCATTTTCTTTTTTTTAACGTGTTTTTGAAAGTAAGCTCACACGTGTAGAAAAGAATTACATTGGTTTATTTATTCGCTGCTACTTAATATTAGCTTTTTATTTGCAAAAACAACATTAGAACAATGACAGTCACAATACCAAGTTATATTCCAATAGGCAACAGTCGAAAATTCCATTTGAAGTCATCTCGCAACCCGACACAAATCCGCCAAAAAAAATTTCATCGACCCACAACCCGGTCCCAAAATATTTCAACACGCACCTGACCCCAACCCGAAACCCGGCCCGATACCGAAATGAAAGAAAATCCAACCACGGTTTAATGCAATCATGAAAAGTAATCCAATACTAAATTTATCTTTTATATAGAAAAATGAACATATCTATGTTCTTTAATATGCGAATATAATAAAATCTCTGAATAGCGGACAACTCGGGATCGTTGAATAGCGTCCTACTTCGGGTCGGGTTGTCCCTAATTTTCTTTTTCCTGGTCGGGGTGACTCTAATTTTCTTTCTGTGGATTGGATTCACTTTAGAATAAATCTTGTGGGACAGATTTAGTTTTTTTGCAAGTCGGGCTATTGGCATTTTTACAAAAAGTTTTAACAGAACTATGTTCCAGATAAAAATATACACGTATTTGAATATAAAAGAGCATATATTCAATACTGTGCTTGAGAAATAAAATGTAATCACAAATTATTCTTCTTTTTCAGTTAAGAACGATTTTCTTTCTTTCGGAATGTGAAAACTATTACTTACCAACATTTCGTTTTTGAAACACAAAGAAACATATATCGTGTTTGCGATAGTTTATGCACATAATCACATATTACGCGTGTGTAGATTGTGAGGTGTTCACTATTCAGAGATAATAGCATATATATTACGAATTGAAAAGTGTTCGCTAAATAGATGTGTCCGCTTTCCGTGAGTGTCCGTTATGCAGGTCTTATTGTATATAGACTATTAACGTGAAAAAATATTTTGGGCATTCTTTTGAAAAATGGGGTCAACTCGAAATCGACCCGCAAGAGTCAAAACGCAACCCGAAAGCAGCAAACAAAAGTAGAAGTCAATTCGACCCGCAACAAAAAAATATTGTGTCAACCAGACCCGACCGGGCAAAAGTGGGTAACCTGATCCTATGCAGAACTCTAGCAGGGATAAAAATTTTGAATATCACTATTTTCACTATTATATTATTTACTATATTTCATCAGAGCTTTGAGCTATTTAATCACAAAATAATACGATTTAATAAAACGAATATTATAGCACTATTCGACTGTTATTCTATGCGTCACTTTTCTATTATTTTATCTATAGCATAAAAATTGTCATATTTTATCAAATGCACTATGGTACATCAAAACCAGTTCATTATTCTCGATAATATCATTCAATGCGCTTAAATAAAGATCGAGAGACATATTAGGGAGCAACATAGAAACCTACCTCATGGTGGCGAGTGATCAGGGAAAAACACAATTAAAAAAAAGAGGAAAGTACCAGTATTTTCTTATAGAAAATACATAAAATAATATAAAGGGATTAAAGAAAGCGAATTTCTCTTTAAAAAAATACTGGTGTTGACACCGTTTTTAACTGTGTTTTTCCCTGACCACTCACCTCCCTGTACCTGTTTCTAAAAGTTGGATAAAGAAAAAAAAACGGAGGGGAGATATTTCACTATTCAGAATCATTTATGAAGTCTTATTAATCGTATTATATTATGATAGTGTTGAATCCAAAGGATGGCTCAAAATAGATTTGTTTTTCCATTCTTTTCAAATGGATATCCCCTCAATGGGTCAAAATGTCCCCACCGGAAGATATGAAATTTTATGCTTATTAACCCTTTATCTACTGCATTATGATCTACTGCAATTTTCTTCATGTAATTTTTTTTTCAGTTACTACAATGAAAATTAAAAGGGAAACCTTAAAAATAATACTCACCCGTTAGAAATTTAATTCCTTAGAGGTAATTAATTAAAGTGGTACTTTAAGTACTGTCAGTACACTATGACTAAAATATCGTAACTGAAAACCCACAGGGTAATTCAAGTGGCACCAGAATTGTGGTAAAATATTTTCGATTTAACAAGTATGTGAAATATAGCCTTTTTCATGTTTACAAATAATTTTTTGGGCAAATTCCTCTGCCAATCATTTATTTCAACACTTTAGCATTGAAAAGGCTTTGCCCCTGAAAGGGTTAAAAAACTATTTTTTTAGGTTTCGATCTTGTTAGTAGTCCTTTAGTTAAGCGACGTCTATATTCCAGGGACAACATATTCTCTCTCATCTCCACATATACAATATATGAATTTACTTATGCCATTTTTAGCATAGCAAAAAAGAGCCAGTGCCACAACTTTTTCGATTTACTATAAAAAATAATAATGAAACAGAAAAGAAATACTAGGATAATTATTACTACACTACATTTTAGTAATTACATATTAAAGCAGATGAAAACGATGGATAACTACACCGACGAAAAGTAAACAAGAAGTTTTTGTCCAACACCCAGTGTTCTGACGGTACTTATAAGTACCACCGAGTAATTCAACTGTTAAATCAAATACATACACTGTTCACCTAAAATAGCTAGTCAAATTTTATTCTAAGATCATAATAAACACATTAAAAAATCCAACACTTATCTTATATCTTTTACTGTGTTTACAGAAATAAAAAGACGAGCGTGACAATCTGTACAAAATGTCGGCACAAAACACATCGACTGTTTCAAAGATAGCCTCCTAAAATAATAAACCTAGAACTACTACTGCCATGTATCCGGATAAAGTGGAGTTAGAAAAGTGTTTTTGCAAAGTGCCATTAGAATATTAGTAATATTCACTATGGGATGAAAGTTTAAAGTGAGTGGTACTTATAAGTACCGTCAGTAGATTAAGGGTTAATGGCCTAGAGGTGCAATTTCCTCCCACAGGGCCGGCGCAACCATCAGACTGCCCAGGGCCCTGCTTCATTTGGGGCCTTGTTAGGGGGCTCGATTATACAATTCGAAATAAAGCTTCCTATGTATAAAATAATATTTCTGCTCTAGATGTGCTTTTAAATGTTCCTTCGTGGGAAAAAGGGAGTATTAACTTTATTTCTTACAGGCAAAGTTCTTATAATTGTGGGTGATTGTATAGATTTGACGATCCTGAAAATAACCGTGAACGCAAAAAAAAAAAAATAATAAATATTTAAAATATCGTAAAGGATAAAAGATTTTATGAAATTAAAAATAATTATACACATTATATGTTAAAGTAGTGGTATTTTTCACACATTTTATTATCTTTGTTAAACATTATTCTGGGATATATACAACTCAAAAATAAATTTTATTAGTCCAATATTGCAGTATACATTGGGCCCCACTAACTATTTTGCCAGGGACCCCCCCCCCCCCCCCCCCACACACACACACACACACACCACCACCTGGAACTGTAGAAATCTTTCTCGGAAAAAAATGTCTGAATTCAAGAAATTTTCTTCCGAAAATACACGCAAGTCAAACAGGATTCTATCTTACACATAAAAAAAAATCCCTCAATGATTTAATAATTTCAAAAATGAGAAGTATGAAAACATATTAAAAAAAGAACATATAAATTTTAGATCAAAAGTGATTTACCTCCTCTTTCATAATATCGTTTCTAAGCTAAAAGAAGAATCATTCAATATGTTATTTAGAGGTGGAGAGGCGAGATAAAAAAAAAACACTTTAGAAGAAGAAGTGAATGAATGCATGAAGATGTCGAGGGAAAAAAAATAATAAAGTATTAAGTCATCGCTCTATACCTGTTTCTTGAAATAAATAAAACAAAAATAAATGAATCCGTTAGAAAGATATTTAGCTTTTGCAGTCATCTGAAAATATATGATTCAAATATGAAATGTAAAGTAAAAGTAATTGCTGCTGTTTGTGAACTATCGGTGGTATGAGATAGTGCTTTCAGATAATTAAAGTGAAAAACGAATTTAAAACAGGATGTCAAATTCACCTTAAAATGTAAAGTTGAATGCCCTAGATGTTAAGGTCACTGCCGATGGGCGTGCGCAAAATGGTGCCATCCCCCCCCCCTCCTTTATATCTGAAAAAAAAAATTAAGAATTCAAAAGAGTATTGAGTGAATGTAAATAGAAAAAGATGTTTGTGACTAAACTGATTATGTCATTAGTGAAATTACACAGTGTTTTAAAGATTTTTTTTTTCATTAAAAGTGTAAACCGTTATTTTAGTTTAACTTAATCCTTTTCACTAACACTGCTTACCATAACTGCTGAGGGGCTATACACATACAGTGGCGGACAAAACAAAATTGCATCAGCTGCGTAAAAATGGAAAAATGTACAAAAAACGTCTTTTAAGTTTATGTTTCACGTAAAGAGGATGTTGTTGCAGTAAAATAAATCTGTAATATTAATTTTCCATAAACAGTAGTTTTCTAAAAAACATAATTCTGCTGAATTAGTTCTGAAAGGGAAAAATGCACTATTTTATCAAAATATGAAACAAAATACTAACCACAAATGTGGTAGATAATAATAAATTCTACGTAACTGAGTCATGTTACATGCATGTTGATGTGGTTATATGTATGAAAGGATTACTTTAATACTTTTTAGATTCTGCGCAAGCGGCGATGACAGTCTTGCAGCGGTCCGCCATGTAAAAAATTAACTTCTGGAATTAATCACGCCCGATTTCATTGTACCGAACCCTATTAATGCTTTCCTTTAGTTTAATCTTGGTAGCTTGCTTCTCTTTAGCAATTGTAGCACCCATTACAGGCCGAAAAGTTTTAATGGGATTAAGATCAGGACTATTCTTAGGCCAGTCCATAGCTTTAATACTAGTTTTTTGATATGGGTCTGCACCTAAAGTGGCGAAATACGTGGAAAATTACTTTATTAATTTATGTTATGTTGTGGACATAAAAACTTGCAAATGTCACAGCGAAATTATTTTTGAATAAATTATATTCTGCTTACCAGTTTCGCTGTATGACAGAGTACTAAGTCTCGTTAAAAAATGTATTTTTCTGCGCCTTAAATTTATTTTAAAACACTCCTCCAAGATTCCAATGAATACTGATGTTCCGTAATAATTTTAGTCATGCCATTCCTTTGATGGATATGATTTTCCCGACCATTTGGCTCAATAGGAATTTCATAATCGGCGAAATGCAATCTTGATGAAATGTTTCACTTTTTTATCTCCTAAAATACCGCTTGGTGTCCGATCCATCGAGGTTGAGTTTAGAATGTTCCGTAACATCTACTAAGTCCTACAGAGCGTTTGTCCACGAAACATGTTTTTCCACTCAAGAACGCCTCTTTTGCATAGTATTTTTGTAAGTAAAGGTTTTTTTTAAGGTGGGATAAGCATGCAGATCACATTACGTAAGCCGTCGTTGGACAGTTCATGCACTTATATTAGCACCACAACGTTTTAAAATTGAACTTTTAAATCAAGAGTACTTGCATGACAATTATTGAGACACATCCGGTTCAGACATAAATTTTCAGGTGTTGTAGATACCCTATTTAGGCCTGATCAGGCTTTTTCTCTTGACATTACCAGCTTCAAGCTTCAATTTATTCTGTCTAGCAAATAGGGACTGATGTAATCCAATTATTTTGGTGATCACACTTGCCGAAAACCCTTCTTTACTTAAAGCATTGGTAATACTTTTTTCCCTGGGTGTTAATTGAAAGTGTGGAACCTGCTTTCATAGCATAAAAAACACGAAAAATTGCCCATCCCTCATTTTCGCACATTGATACATTGCTTCGTCACTGTCGTATGTTGCAATAGTGACGTGTAATGATGCTATATGTTGCTTTGAAGCAACTAAATTTATTTTAGGCAAGCAAAATAATTCGTTAAAATTGCAAAAAGTGTATTTTTCTAGGTGATGCAATCTTTTGGCCGCCACTGTTTTACGCTTTAAAGGGGAGGGTAGGGATGTGTGGCACTTCATATCGTAAGATATCTCTAGAGGGTGTGTCTTTTGATATCGTTATCATTTTTTATATAACCACAATTTTCTTGTTTTATTTCTCTACATCAGTATAGTCTGTTGTCTATTTTTATGAAAAATACTAACTTTTATTAAAACCATTAAATGATTATAAACTCATTTCATTCCAAAATACGGAATAACCCAACGTTCGCCATTCATATTCTTCCACCGTATGCGCATATATCTCGTTGTTAAAGACACCAAGTTCGAAATGATATTCATTATATTTACTTTAAAAAAATTGAGGAAAATGTTGTGATGAATTACATAACAAAAAGCTGTTATAAAATACTTTTGAATAGCAACTATTTCTTAAACGTGTTATTTGATGAAATGTTATTTCATATGTAATAGTGATATTTTATTAACTTCTCTTCATTTAAATAACTAAAGTATGCGCATGACAAATATATATCATTGCAAACGTATAAAAAGAAAAAAAAAACCTGTAAAAATAAAAATAATTTTTAGACACTGATAACGATATCATTAGGGAGATGGGGGTTCAAGGAATGATAACGTTTATATCGTAAGGGTGGGAGGGGTCTAAAATTGCTAAAAGGTTGATAAAGCTATATATGTACAGCCCCTGAATGTTTTAAGTTTTCTCGTGTGTTTCAGTTTTATAAACTAATGATATTAGACAATAGCCAAGATTTTTTTTTTTTTTTTTTGAGAGCGGGTGGGAACGTTATTGGTTTTCAGTTGTTATGCCGTTCTTTTAAATAAAAATATGTGAAGATAATTTTTTACCACTTGCTTCGTGGTATAGGGGGCGGGGTGCAAAGAGTTCTTCTCGCCACGCGTCTTTGAGTTTACAAAACAATTGAGTAATACTTTTGGAAATATTACTGATTTTTACTCCCAGAACCAACATGTTTTTCAGGGCCGAAGGTGGATACTTTTCATTTCCTTCTTACCGACTTAATAATAAAATCCTGCTTAAACCCAATGTGACTGCCTGTGTTCGAAATAAGGACTTCAGGCTGCCAAAGCCATTATTCAAAGGGGCTCAGAGATCTGGACTGAAGATCTTGGAAAGTCTAGAAAAATCAGCGAAATTTAATTAAAACTTCGAAAAGCCAGGTAATTTTTATTTTAAACCTGAAAATTTCAATGTGATGTTACAATTCATCGCTTAAGGCTGTTCTCAAATCATAAGGTGCTACTTTCTGACACATTTTTTAATTCATTTTTGTTCGGAAACGCAGGAAATTGGCAGGTGTTCATTCAAAAACTAAATAATTGAAAACCGTTCCCCCTCCCCCTTTGTTTTTGGTAAAAACAGAAGGTTTTTCAGAAAAAAAATGTCAAAGTTGGTGTTTTCAGCCGAATTTCCGAACTCGATACCGCGAGAGAGGAGAAAAACCGGTTGTCACGTCACCAAAATTGCTTTTAAACAACGCTCCTTTGATAACGCAGAAAGTCTTGACACGGGTCACGAAAGCGTCACACAAAGTAGGTAAAACAAAGAAAAAAACTGGAACGATTTTCATGTTTCGTTTTCTCTGGCTCGTGAACTTATTAATTAGTGTTAGAAAATAAGAATTAATAATTTCACGAGCCAACGAAATCGAATCATGCAAGTTGTTCGAATTTTTTTCTTTTGTTTTACCTGCTTTGTATGACGTTTTCGTGACGCGTGCCAAGGCTTTCTCCCTTGACACTATCCTTGACCTTCATCTAGGGGGCGTTGTTTTACCTCGATATTTAACTTGTTTATCAAACTAGTTGGATGCGCCAATCCCAAAACTTTCTTCTATCTCATATATTTTAATATTTCAAAATGTTGTTACAAATGTCGATATTTCATTTTTATTAGTTCAATACTATATCAACTTTGACTGTCATCTTAAATTTTTTGCTTCAGTCAATTAACCAGAGTAGAAACGAGTTAATCTCAATCATGATATTTATTAAAATCAATAGTTTCTCGTTATTCTTTTGTATATCAGCTGTTCGCGAATAGTCGGCTTATTATGATGGGAAGTTTCCGTTGATTCACGAACCACCGGTGTACAATAGAACTACGAAAAATCAAGAAAATTACTTAAAAATTGCTATTATAGAGCCCCCTTTCTGCGGAATATTTCCAAATTCATAGAGGATCTTCTTGCCATGGCCAAAAACATATACAAAAAATTTGGTTCAATTCTATGCATAACTTCATACACTTTTCGATGGTACAGTATTCAAAATGGCACAAGAATCTCACAAAAATCGCTATTAGGGCGCCCCCTACAGGCATATTTTTTACAAATTAAGGGAGGACCTGCTTGCCATAGCCAAAAGCTTTAAAAACTAGTTGGATGTGCCAATCCCAAAACTTTCTTCTATCTTATACATCTTAATATTTCAAAAACTAGTTACACATGTTAATACTTCAATATTATTAGTTCATTACTATACCAACTTTTATTTTCATCTTAAATTCCTGCTTCATTCAATTAAATGAACTGAAAACGAGTTAATTTATATCATGATATTGTTAAAATTAATAGTTTTTCCTTATTCTGTTGTTATCAGATGTTTGCGAATAGCCGGCTTAGCAGGAAGTGAGTTCCCGCCTTTGCACGAACCGCCGATGGACAATAGAACTACGAAAAATCAAGAAAAGTATACAAAAATCGCTATCACAGAGCCCCTTTACTGCGCGATATTTCCAAATTCAAGGAGGACCTGTTGGCTAAAGCCAAAAACATGCACAAAAAATTTGGTTTAATTGTATGCATAATTTTATACATTTTTCGATTGTACAATAAAGAAAATGGTACAGACATCCGTAATTATAGCACCCACTTCCAGCGGAATTTTTTCAAATTCAGGGAGGACCTTCATGCTATGACCAAAAAGAAACACAAAAAGTTTGGCTCAATTCTATGCATAACTTCATACACTTTTCGATGGTACATTATTCAAAATGGTAGAAAAATCGCTATTAAAGCGCCCCCTACCGGCGAATATTTTCCAAATTAAGGAAGGACCTGTTGCCATTGCCAAGAACTTAAAATAAAAGTTTGGTTCAATTCTATGCATAACTTCATACATTTTTCGATGGTACAATATGCAAAATCGCTATTACAGCGCCCCCTGGCGGCGAATTTTTTCGAAATTCAGGAAGGATCTGCTTGTCATAGCCATAAACTTAAAATAAAAAATTGGTTCAATTCTATGCATAACTTCATAGATTTTTTGATGGTACAATATTCAAAATGGCACAAAAATCGCTGTTACAGCACCCCCTACAGACGAATATTTTCCAAATTCAGGGAGGACCTACCTGCCATATCCAAAAACTTAAAATAAAAATTTGGTTCAATTCTATGCATAATTTCATATACTTTTGGATGGTACAATATTCAAAATAGCACAAAAATCGCTATTACAGCGACCCCTACCGGCGAATGTTTTCCAAATTCAGGGAGGACCTACCTTCCATATTGAAAAACTTAAAATAAAAATTTGGTTCAATTCTATGCATAACTTCATACACTTTTGAATGGTACAATATTCAAAATCGCACAAAAAAACGCTATTACAGCGCCCCCTACCGGCGAATTTTTCCAAATTCAGAGAGGACCTACCTGCTCTATCCGAAAACTTAAAATAAAAATTTGGTTCAATTCTATGCATAACTTCATATACTTTAGGATGGTACAATATTCAAAATCGCACAAAAATCGCTATTACAGCGCCCCCTACCGGCGAATTTTTTCCAAATTCAGGGAGGATCTGCTTGCCACAGCCAAATACTTAAAATAAAAATTTGGTTCAATTCTATGCATAACTTCATACACTTTTTGATGGTACAATGGCGACAGACAGACGAACACACGGGCACACGGACAGACAGACATTTTCTATAAACATGTTTTTTGGGATCTCTGACCCCTAAAACATGTAAATCCGTCGAAAACCGGAAGTCGAAAAAAATTTCGATTACAATACTTTCTTCTATTGAAGATAGAAGAAAGTAAAAATTGGTTCAATTCTATGCAAACTTCATATACTTTTCGATAGTACAATATTCAAAATGCCATAAAAATCGCTATTACAGCACCCCTTACCGGCGGATTCTTTCCAAGTTAAGGAAGGACCTGCTTGCCATAGCCAAAAACTTAAAAAAAAAAATTGGTTCAATTCTATGCATAACTTCATACACTTTTTAATGGTACAATGGCGACAGACATACGGACACACGGACAGACAGACAGACATTTTCTACAAACATGTTTTTGGCGATCTCTGACCCCTAAAACGTGTAAATCCGTCGAAAAAAAATTTCGATTACAATACTTTCTTCGATTGAAGATAAAAGAAATTAAAAATGGAAAACTCATTTCGATTCCAAATCGCTTCAAGAGTCAGGCCTGCTAATTTTATACCTTTAAGTTTAAAAATGAGTCAGAAAATGTGCCAGAAATTTTCGCATTGCGTTGAGCAGTGGATTTGAGAACCGCCAGTGGTCGCATTTATTATTACTGTGTAGATGGTCTGCAAAAATTGATAAATTAACAATTAGTACTCGTAAGGGGATGTGCGAGCCATACTTGTATTCATGTTTTGCAAGCCCAGAAATAGTGCAGAAATTTGCAATATACATATAAATATAGATAGGTAAATAGATATTCTGTAAAACATACATATTTTTTTTAAAACTAACATTGTGATTACTAAACAGAACGAATATATATATGTTTTTTCGATTAAATCAATTCAAAATCTTAACGTATTTATTACTATTTTCTATTTTCAATAGAAGAAAGTATTGTAATCGAAATGTTTTCGACCTCCGGTTTTCGACGGATTTACACGTTTTAGGGGTCAGAGATCCCCAAAAACACGTCTATAGAAAATGTCTGTCTGTCCGTGTGTCCGTCTGTCTGTCGCCATTGTACCATCAAAGAGCGCATGAAGTTATGCATAGAATTGAACCAAATTTTTATTTTAAGTTTTTGGCTATGGCAAGGAGATCCTTCCTGAATTTGGAAAAAATTCGTCGGTAGAGGGCGCTGTAACAGCGATTTTTGTGCGATTTTGAATATTGTACC
Organism: Maratus speciosus; assembly: GCA_963932465.1. Taxonomy (NCBI): domain Eukaryota; kingdom Metazoa; phylum Arthropoda; class Arachnida; order Araneae; family Salticidae; genus Maratus; species Maratus speciosus. The sequence continues at coordinate 434,632,987 of OZ010790.1, read as the reverse complement.
ATCCAAAAGTGTATGAAGTTATGCATAGAATTGAACCAAATTTTTATTTTAAGTTCTTGGCTATGGCAAGCAGGTCCTCCCTGAATTTGGAAAAAATTCGCCGGTAGGGGGCACTGTAACAGGGATTTTTGTGCGATTTTGAATATTGTACCATCCAAAAGTGTATGAAGTTATGCATAGAATTGAACCAAATTTTTATTTTAAGTTCTTGGCTATGGCAAGCAGGTCCTTCCTTAATATGGAAAAAATTCGCCGGTAGTGGCCGCTGTAATAGGGATTTATGTGCCATTTTGAATATTGTACCATCGAAAAGTGCATGAAGTTATGCATAGAATTGAGCCAAATTTTTTGTGTTTGTGATTGGTCATGGCACGAAGGTCCTCCCTGAATTTGGAGAAATTCCACCGGAAGGGGACGCTATAATTGCGATGTCTGTACCATTTTCATTATTGTACCATTGATAGTGTATGCATTTATGCATAGAATTGAACCAAATTATTTGTGTACGTTTCTGGCTATGGCAAACAAGTCCTGCTTGAATTTGAAAAAAATCTGCCGGAAGGGGGGCGCTGTAACAGTGATGTTTGTGACATTTTCTTTATTGTACAATCGAAAAGTTTATAAAATTATGCATACAATTGATCCAAATTTTTTGTGCATGTTTTTGGCTTTGGCCAACAGATCCTCCTTGAATTTGTAAATATCGTGCGGCATACGGGCTCTGTGATAGCGATTTTTGTATACTTTTCTTGATTTTTTGTAGTTCTTTTGTCCATGGGCGGCTCGTGCAAAGGCAGGAACTCGCTTTCTGCTAAGCCGGCTATTCGCAAGCATCTGATAACAACAGAATAAGGAAAAACTCTTAATTTTAATAAATATCATGATATAGATTAACTCGTTTTTAGTTCATTTAATTGACTGAAGCAAAAATTTAAGATGAAAATCAAAGTTGGCATAGTATTGAACTAATAATATTGAAGTATTAACTTGTGTAACTAGTTTTTGAAATATTAAAATGTATAAGATAGAAGAAAGTTTTAGGATTGGCACATCCAACTAGTTTTTTCAGTTAATTTGAAATTTGCTTTTTAATATTATATTTTTCCCCTGTTACAGTCTTTTTAAAATTTACGTATTGTCTTCGAATGACATTTATTAGTGAAGTTTTTAACGGCGGAGGTAGATATTATTTTTATCATTGAAAAAGCATTATTAAAAAAAAATTGTAAGATTCCTCAATTTAAATGTATACTTGTTAAATTTTAGTTCAATTGGAAGTCTTTTCAAATCCTGTATTATTGATAGAAGGGAAATTAATTAAAATTTTGGAATAACGTAGAGCTCTGCACGGGCCCGAGGCCCGAACCCGGCCCGGCCGTGGGCCAGCGGAATGAAGGCGAATTTTCAAACGGGCCGGGCCGGCAGAATTAGGACAATTTTTTTCAACGTGCCGGGCCGGCAAAAAATTGAATGGACCTGCAGGGCAGCGGCGGGCCGATAAAAAAATTAATCGGGCCTATCGGCCCGATATAAGAATTCAAGCGAAGCAGATAAAATACGAGCCATTGTCAATAAATATGATTTTCTCGAGAAGTATAAATGTGTGTCAGGAGCCGATGCGAGTTTAACAACATCAATACAGAAATGTAACATGTCCATCGTAGAGATCGGCATCGTACAGTTACTAGATGTCTGACTCCAGGTTTAATTTTTTATTAGCAGACTCGAGCCGGGACGGAACTGGTCTTAATCGATCTCATAATCGATCTCTAGGACAGGCATTATGTTTTGTAAAAGTATTAATAGTGATAATGAACTTATGTTAACAGTATCGTTGGAAATATACCTTAAAGTGGTTCTCATATTCACTGCTCAACAATGTGAAGCTTTCAGATACATTTTCTGACTCATTTTTAACTATAAAAGCATAAAATTGATAGGCCTGACTATTGAAGGCATTTGGACGCGAATAGCTTTCTCCATAATTGACAAATTACTTAGAGAGATAACAGAGATTCTTGTCACGTGACTGTACGTTTTCTCCTTTCCTGTGCTATCGCTTCCGGAAATTCGATTCAAAACGTTAACTTTGGCAATATTTTCAGAAAGATATATTGCTTTTATCTATGAAAAAACGGCATTTACATAGTTTCTGAATAATACCTGCCAATCTTACGCGTTTCCGAAAAGAAATGAATTCATAATTCTGTCGAAATGTAGCTTCTTTGGACTTGAGAAAAGCCTTAAAAATGAGAGAAATATTTTCACAAAATTACTTTTTATTATACAGCTTCAAAAATTATCATGTTTTTAATCCTTTATTCTGAACTGTATTAATCTTTTAATGAATCCTTATTTGAATTTTGAAATGTCTATAGAGACGATGACTAAAACACTGTAAGTAATCGTCAATGTTTACTATTGTGTGTTTTTTGTTTTTTGCGAACACATTGTAATCTAAAATATACTGTAAAATATTCCCATAAATATGCACGTAGTATTAATTAAAAGAATCCTAATTGTATGTCGAGACAAAACGAATTTATTTTGTAGAGATTGAGTCTGGCCGGGCCTGTTTTCACTAATTTTTATACGGGCCGGGCCGGGCTAGGGCCGAACTTTCAATTTTTACACCGAGCCGGGCAGAGCCCGGGCCTGGAAATTCCGGCCCGTGCAGACCTCTAGAATAAAGTGCATGATTTCATATATTAATAGCAGACTTTTCTTTGTAACGACGCCATAATGTTTTCTTTTTTTTAAACTTTTCTCTCTATTCTATAAAAAAGTAACTAATACTGCTGCCGCTGCTGCTGCCGTATTTGAATTTATTGAGACCTTTTTTAGTTGACCTTGTGATTGTTTTTAAAATCTGATTTAATAAAAATTAAATTAAAACAGACAATTATACAAAACATACATTTAGAGCTTAATGATAGAAAATATGTTCCAAATTAGTATTTTATGTAAAAAATATTTTAAGCCTTTTTTGATCAAGATATTTACGCGAAGTGGCATTTAGTCGATTATAAATAAATAATAAATAATAAATATAGGTCTCGATCTACAGGTCCAAAAATCTTGACGATCTTCTGTAAATCTCGTTGAAAAAGTTAGGTAAGTTCGTAATAATTTTGTAATAATTATATATACAGTGAAACCTCTCTGTGCGACCACCTCCATTAAGCGACCACCTCCCCGAACGACCATTTTTTCATGGAACGGAATTTATTCCCATGGGCTCAATACTAATTTTACCTCCATTCAGAGACCATCCCTGATGAATTCCCTCCACGAGTGACCCATTTCGTTGAAGAAAAGGAAACAAATTCCGTTTTTTCCTGTTCGTTTGAAGGTTTTATAAGAAAAATAATTCCGAAGGGCGCATTATTCATCAAACTTCTAAACTACGTTTAGGTTTTATTTATTTATTTATTCCGATAACTTTTAAGTGTTTAAAACCCTTTGTGCCTTTTTAGGCAATGAATTTAATGCTGATGACAAATTAAGAATGACAGTCAATAAACTCCCCTGCCCTATTCTGTCAGGAAACTCTCAAAGAAATATATAAATTAATGAAATCGTCAATATTTGTTTCGATCCCAAAAAATTTGCATTTATTTACTGAACTTCGAAAGGACTTTGAAATAAAAGATAAAACCGTAAAATCAAAACAAGCGTCAATGTATTCATTTTTTAAACTCTGCAGTAATTAACTTGTGTAATTAACTTTTGTTTTGATGCTTAAATTTTTATATTTTTCCCTAATGTGAAAAAAATTTTTAGTAACGTTAATTGTTACCTTTTTTCAACAATTAAATTCTAGATTTAAACATGACCTCCATTAAGAGACCACCTCTCGGGGCGACCAATTTTTATTGGAAAGAACGTGGTCGCTTTAGGGAGGTTTTACTCTACTCATATTAAACAGGGCTCATATTTACATTTATTAAAATTAATAAATGCGTCTACTACTAATTGATAACTTCACTGTAGAAAAATTTTGTGATTTTTCTTGCATTTTATGTTGTAATTTTCCAAGCACCAGTGCTGTGAAATCGAATTCAAGCAACAAGTGAAGTGAAAATCGAATTCTTTCTGTCATGTGCACCACGCAGCCAATAGCAACGCGACTTTCCCCAAACTTGAGAAATTTTACAGCACTCTTAAAGACAGCAGCTTCAAAATTTTGCAGCAACTGTGTTGGCAGCTGGGGTGACAGCACATTTTGTTATAAAATACAGTGATTTCTCTTGCACTTTAGGTTGTATTTTTTCAAGCCCCGATACTATGAAAGCGAATTCAAACAACAAGTGAAGTAAAATCGAATTATTTCTGTCGCGTGCACTACGTAGCCAATAGCAACGCGACTTTCCCCAGATTTGAGAAATTTTACATCACTCTTAAAAAGACCATCTTGTAAATTTGACACCAACTGTGTTACCAGTCGGGGTACCATCACCTTTTGTTCTAGAATACAAATTTTTTTTTACAGTATTGAATTAAAAATTAAAAATTACATATTTATAATTAGTTTCTTATACATTAGTTGTTCATAATAATATCTAGACGTATATATGACACATATCTAGACGTATGGCTGCAAAAATATAATTCCAGCATTCGAGATCATTACTCTACCAAATTTTTGCTCTTGCAAGAAATTATAGTGGGTATCACTGTTCTAGTGGTTTAAGCTCTAATATGTTTGATGAAAAGGAAAAATTGCTGTTATGAATGCAGAATTATTATTGCTGCGGGACAATAGTATTTGTAATAATGAAGGATTTCTTTCAGATTTCTATCTTGACTTTTGCTGTATACGTGAAACTGCTTTAAAGTGTACAACTATCTTTCTCGTAGTACCTGCCTTTCGTAGCTCGTAAAGATCATGAACATATTAATATAGCTTAATGATGATGCATCAGGTCATTAACGAAGCAATTGCTCATTTTAATCATACCCTCGTTTTAGCCGTGCTCGTATTAAGGGGAGTTGGAAGGGCCTATACCTAACACGCTAAATAAATATACCTTTTCTCAGAAACTACAGGAGATATTAACTTGAATTTTTTTATACATAATATCAATAATTCCCAATAAGGTGAAGTCAAATTTATAAACAGATATTCATTACTTATTTTTATTTATCTGGAAAAAAAATCACTTTTAAATAATAAAAAACATAAAAAGTTTTTACATATGTTGGTAATAAAAGTTCACTTCAGATTGATCAGGGATATGGGTAAAATATTCAGTCAAAATTACACACAATAATATGTAGTATTTTATTTTCTATGAAAAGATACATCGAAGTTCAAAAAACAACCTTTTGAGAAAGTTGTATTTAAAGTGTATGTAATGTTTATGTATGGTGTATAAAATTGAATTACTTAAATTTTTTTAACTTCTCGTTGTCATATAAACAAAAGTAATATACCGTTTAAAAGGGGGAAAATAAAGAATTCAAAATATTAAAAAATCAAAAAACTTATTTTTTTTTTTTCACGAATTTGCCTTCCAACTGCGCTTAAATGGGTTCGATTGTGCTTATTTTCGGATTTAATCCTCAAAGATTAAAAAACATTTTTCGATTTTTCTTTTAAAATATATTTTGTTTGCACTGAAATCTCCAGATAAGACACATTTTTAATCTTTTCGATTGACAATCTCTGTAATTTATCTGGCGTTTTCTTTTTTCCTTTTCATTTTGAATTTCGTCTGTCCCCTTTTCTGTGATCATTGTGATAGACAATCTTTTCCACCTTGCGAAGTGGTAAACAAATCATATAGTTTTCAAATATTAGGGGGGATATGCCTCCTACGAGCTACGTTCACCATCCTCCGTCCAGACACCGCAGGCTCTAAAAACACGCTAATTTGCTCTGTTTTAAAACGATTGCCCGATAACGGAAGATTGAATGATATTATCACAACCAGTAGCGATCTTCTGTATTTTAGGTTGTCATTTACTTCCCTTTGGCTGGGGGATATTTGGTTCTTAAAGCCGTATCTACCGCTGTCTCGACAGCTGATGGCTGTTTTTGTGATTGGAAAAGTGAAATTAATTACAAATTTGAATATCAGCTTGTATAATATGGTGAAGTAAAAAATGTCGCTATCTCCTTTTCCTACTTTTATACCGACGCTATATGAAAATTGTTTTAGATATGACGTAATTTTCACCCTTAAATACTTTTCGCACATAATAATTTAATTATTTTATAGTTTCCTTCATTTTTTAAATATTCGCGTGTAAATACATTTTTCAATTGAAAAAAATGTTTGGAAATATTATTATTTGAACTTTTTTAAATCTGGCAACAGAAGGTAAAAAGCGGTTATTTCAAACTATGAATTAAATCTCTACTCTCATAATGAAATTTTGAATTAAAAATTGGCAAAAAAACTGTAAAAAATTAGAAAATACAGATTTAAAAACACGAATTTAAAAAGGTGAATATTAACTGCACACCACAATCTAGTCAAGTGTTTGCCTGTTAAAAATTGTTAAATTTGCCGTACTACTTTTTAGGTAGATTTCGCATGAAATACTACCTACCTATTACGTTCTCCCCTATGTTGGAATTTCTGAAACATTTTTGCAGATCTACACCGATCATGACCCCTAGAACCCAAAACAACCCTCAGTAAAAAAATTTACCTATCTATCTATTTATCTATCTATCTATGTATGTATATCACTTTCCTCTGGACACGATAACTTCCACAATTCTGCACAAATCTCTTCCAAACTGATACATAAAATCAAGGGGCATAAGTTCGTTAATGGGCAAAATCGGACCAAGGGGATGGAAATAGGGAGGGGTTATTCGGTTTTGTGAAAACCGAAAAAACCCCATAACTTCTTAATTTTTGTACATATCAAATCAGTTTAAAGTTTTTATTACTTCTAATAATGGGGCCAAAAATTTATGTATCACGGATTTTTGATAAAATTAACAAGTTGGAAATTGCTCGTCAAACGTGGCAAATGAGGTGCGTTCGTACTATAACTAGTTTTATAATTATTTTTTGCACCCCATATTGTACTGAATGTATACTTTTTTGCACTTCATAAAGCGCATAGTCTGATACATCATTAAAATGCACTTCCAATAATTTTTTCCTATTCCCCGTAATGTAACGGAACACTTTTGACTGGCCCTGTAATTAAACTATACATCCGATTTTCCTAAAATTTGAAATAGCTCAACAAAACTTTGCAACAATTATATCTTTAAAATTTCAGACCATTCGGAAGGCTGTAATATCATTAAAATGCACTTGCAATAATTTTTCCCATTCCCCGTAATGTAACGGAACACTTTCGACTGTCCCTGTAATTAAACTATACATCCGATTTTCCTAAAATTTGAAATAGCTCAACAAAACTTTGCAACAATTATATCTTTAAAATTTCAGACCATTCGGAAGGCTGTAATATCATTAAAATGCACTTGCAATAATTTTTTCCATTGGCCGTAATGTAAAGAAAAACTTTTGACTGTCCCTGTAATTAAACTATGCATCCGATTTTCCTAAAATTTGAAATGGCTCGACAAAATTTTGCAACAGTTATATCTTTAAAATTTCAGATCATTCGGAAGGCTCTAATATCATTAAAATGCACTTGCAATAATTTTTCCCATTGGCCGTAATGTAAAGAAAAACTTTTGACTGTCCCTGTAATTAAACTATACATCCGATTTTCCTAAAATTTGAAATGGCTCGACAAAATTTTGCAACAGTTATATCTTTAAAATTTCAGATCATTCGGAAGGCTGTAATATCATTAAAATGCACTTGCAATAATTTTTCCCATTGGCCGTAATGTAAAGAAAAACTTTTGACTGTCCCTGTAATTAAACTATACATCCGATTTTCCTAAAATTTGAAATGGCTCGACAAAATTTTGCAACAGTTATATCTTTAAAATTTCAGATCATTCGGAAGGCTCTAATATCATTAAAATGCACTTGCAATAATTTTTCCCATTGGCCGTAATGTAAAGAAAAACTTTTGACTGTCCCTGTAATTAAACTATACATCCGATTTTCATAAAGTTTGAAATGGCTCGACAAAATTTTGCAACAATCATATATTTGAAATTTCAGACCATTCGGTTGGGTAGTTTTTGCTCTGTTACATGCGGACAGACGGACGGACGGACTGAACGACGACTATAGGTGCTACGTATTTATATAATTACGAACGCACCTAAAAATGGGCTCAAGGGGCGCAAAAAATAGGGTTTTGGGGAGAAAAAAATTCATAACTTCGTCAATTCTCAAGATATCAAATCCAATTAATTTTATTATAAATCTCCTTAATATTATCTACAACTTTTATAGTCATAAGTTTTTGATAGGACCAATTCGTACCGCAAAAAATAATTAAAAACGAAAACAAAAAGAGGGGTTGAAGAAGAAAAAAATCCACAACTCCGTCAGTTCACAAATCCCCATGAATTTATCATATATCTTCTTAATATTGTCTACAACATATATATAGACATGTTTTTGATAGGACCAATTCTTACAGCAAAAACACATTAAAAATACATAGCGGTTGAAGAAAAAAATCATCTTATTAAAGGTGTATTCAATTTCTAGCTGCTTATTTTCTTACTCATTTTTAAATTCATTTTTTCTCTCAAACGCATTACAATTGGTAGATTCACATATTCAGAAACTGTATAATGTACCGTAACGATCGATTTTTTGATAGAGGCAGAATATATTTCAAAAAATGATGTCAAAGTGGGCATTTTGAACAGAATTTCCCGAAGCGATTGTGTTAGAAACGAAAAATATTGTCCTACTGAGAATATAATTTTATAAATCAAGTTTTAATTAATTGAACGAAAAGTAAAAACACAGGTCGCTTACAAATCTCTTCAAAAATCACGTCAGCACGTTTCATATTTTTTTCTATTAAAAATAAATCTGAAAATGTGCCAGAAAATTTCGAGTTGTTGGCCATGGAAAAGTATTTTTTTTGAATACCGCCTTAACAGGATTCTGATAAAACCAGCTATTATATAAAAATGAAATAAAAACTCGTCAAAAGCGGCCAGATAAAATTGTCAAAGTGGTTTTATCTCTAATCATGATTTAGTTTTTGTTGGTGAAATTAGTATACTTAATTTCGAAATCTACCTCCACCTGTAGGCCGGGCTGGCAGGGATTTTTTTTTTATTCTATAAAGCTTATTAAACTGAAGTCTTGACCAATTTCAACATTAAATAGCCTTAGAATAATTTTTCAATTTAAAAACTGTCTGCTTTAGAGAGTTTATTATAAATTTATTTATAAAACTACTAATTTTAATGTTTTTCCTGCAATAGTTTTTGCAATATAAGTCAAGAAAGTAAAAAAGGTCTCAATAAATTCAAATACGGCAGCAGCAGCAGTATTAGTTGCTTTTTTATAGAATAGAGAGAAAAGTTTAAAAAAAATCTTTATTGCGTAGTTACAAAAAAAAAAAAAGCGTGCTATTAATAAATGATATCATACACTTTATTCCAAACTTTTAATTAATTGCCCGTCTATTAATACAAGATTTGAAAAGGCTTCCAATTGAACTAAAATTTAACAAGTATACATTTAAACTGAGGAATATTCCACAATCGGGGTGTGTTACAATTTTTTTTAATAATGCTTTAAGAACGATGAAAATAACAGCTATTCTGCCGTTAAAAAACTTCATTAATAAATGCCATTCGAAGAAAATACGTATATTTTAAAAAGACTGTAATAGTTTAAAAATATAATATTAAAATGCAAATTTCTAGTTAACTGAAAAAATAAATGCGTTAAAATTTTGAATTACCAATTATACTATAAAATCACAACAGTACTATTGCCATTTCGAAAGTAAACAAAGATGAAAAGCGCGAAGCAGAAAAAAGAAAAAAAAATCTTTACTAAATGTAAAAGAAAAAGCAAACAGAGAAATGTAAGATTTGTTTTGTATACTAACAACTATTTTGCCATCGTAACTATGTGAGACCAACTTAACCCATAATCATTTTCTTATTAACAACAACAACAAAATAATAATCACTGTTTATTTAAAAACACTCTTCTGATATATTATATCAAAGTGAATCATTCTTTAAATAATAAACATATGATCTTGAAAAGAGAAGTAATTTTTTTTCGGTTTTAGACATAAAATCTTGTTTTTAACTCGCATTACGTAAAACAGAAGAGCCAATCGTTTGCAAGCCATCAAACAACCGGTGAGATGTTTGATATTTTTTCCCTTCATTCTGATATTTGTCTTTGGTGCGGATGGAGGTAGTTCCCTTTTTTTTTCGGCCTATACAAGACACTCTGGATTAATCGCGGTGTCGAAAGATGGCTTTGAGTTCGGAACCTGCTCCAGCAGTAGAAGGATATCAATTTAAATGGATCGTTAAAAATATAAGCTTCGGTTACCTTCGTTCTGGAAAAGTTATATTCGGCCCAGATTTTCAAACTGACTATTTTTCCACCGATTGGTTATTTTTTCTGTATTTTAGCATGGACTCTGCATATTTAAGTGTTTATCTGCAGAGGAGTATCGATGATGGTCCTGAATATATCAGTGTCGAAATAAAAGATATGATATTGCAGAAGGATATAAGTTCAAAAGTTTTGAGGGGCAATGGAATGATATATACATTTGAAAAAGGAAGTAGTTGCCTATTATTCAAAACAACTATTTACCATGAGGAGGTTATAAAAAGTGCAACTGATCCTAATTTGGACATTTTACAAGTAAGTTGCACTTTACATATGGATTCGAGTTCATTTTTAGAAGAAAATATCTTGAAGCTCTCTAATGATATGAAAACTTTATTTGAAAATTCCGATTTGTATGATACGGTACTGCAGTCCTCTGACGGGGAAACTCGTGTTCATCGAGCGATACTGGAAGCTAGAACCAATGGCTTCAAAATTAAAGCGAAGCGTAAGCGAAAGGATGAGGTTTTGTACATTCCTTTCCGTAATACCACAGAATCAGCTGTTAAAGGAGTTTTGCATCATTTATATTGTGGTCAGTTAGATGAAGAGTCAGTATTATCTCAAAATTTTCTAAAAGATGCGGCGAGATATCAAATGGGTATTTATGACTTCGAGTCAAAATTCGCAAGCTGCCGAATGATGAGACAAGCAGTCACTGTACTAAAAGGCCAAAGAAGAACTGTTTGTCTAAGAGTGGACAGAACTAAAGCAGAAAATATTCATGAACGTAAATTTAACCTGTTAGACGCAGAATGGAGTTTTGTATCCCATTTTTTCAATGGCACTGCAGAAGAATATGTTACTATTCGTGTAACTCCAAATCAAAAAATTCATGGAATAGATGTTATAATAAGATTTGTGGTAGCACTGCAAAATTTTTCTGGCACAAATCTGGCATCCAGTGTTGTTTATGGTTTCATTAAAAAAAGTGACAAAAACAGGACATTTTTTCAAACTACACTGAAATTCGAAAAACCAGAGGATGGCTCTTTTTCAATGGTTAGTTTGGTAAGAAACGTTTTGTTTTCCATGGAGATATGGACAGGGCAGTCGTCTTCTTCGTTCCTTGAAACTAGCTACCATTTGAAAGACTGTAATAGCTCGAGGTATCAGCGAAAATATCTGGATATTCTTAAGCTAAGTGAAGATCTCTTGGAGATGTTTGAAAACAGTATTCTCACAGACACTATTATCAGACTGCCAGATGGAGAATTAAAGGCACATAGAGCCATTCTGAGTGCGAGATCTCCGGTTTTTGCAAAATACTTTGAAGTTGACATGACGGAAAAGACAAGTGGAGAGATCATAATCGAAGATATTGGAGTAAACGTTATGAAAATGTTGCTAAACTATATATATGGCGGCATGTTAGTTTCTGGCACTGATGAAGAAATGATCCAATTGGCTTATGCCGCTGATAAATACGAACTGAAAAACCTCAAAGATGGATGTCTACGGTATTTACGGCAACATATCAATAGAGACACTGCTCTAGATATTTACACAGTTTTGGACTTTTTTCAAGAAGAAGAATATAAGATTGAAGTAAAAATGTATATACAGCATGCTTACTTTAACAGCCATGCGATGGCTTTAAGGGAGTTTCGACAGACAAGACCTGCCCTATTCGACGAGATCTTCAACGGCAGGACATTACGGTCTGCTTTCTAAGAAAATATTTCCATTATGCGTAAAATGTAAGTATGAATTTTATTTCATGTAAAAACAACAATTAAGATAATTAACTATAGAGTATGTTCATTTTTAAAATAGCTTATTCAAAACTTTTTTTTTTTTTTTTTTTGTAGCTTCCGCGAAAGTGGCTAAGGGGCTGTGCATATATAACGTTATCATTTTAGGGAGGAGGGGGGGGGGCTCTGGGACATCATATCGTTAGATATATCTAGAGGGAGGGGGTGGTGTCTTTTGATATCGTTGTCAAATTGATACAACCAAAATTTTCTTTTTTATTTGTAACTTGTTCTTTACATCAAAGTAGTATGTTATATTTTTTTAGTCTGTTATCTATTTTAATGGAAATACACAGTTATTAAAATCATTAAATGAGTATAAAATTATTTAATTCCAAAATGTGGAGTACCCCAACGTTTGGTTTTACTATTTCTTCTGTCATATGTTTATGCATATATAATCCACTCTTCAAGAAACCATATGCGAAGTTTGTTTGAAATTATACTGGTGTTTACTAGTAAATAAAAGAGAATAAATGTGTCCACCTATTTTGTTTATATGAAATTCTGTCTGCCCCCCCCCCCCCACGAGGGCAAGTGCAAGAAGACATTATTGCTGATGAATGCATTATGTAACAAAAATATATTATTAAATATTTTTAATTAGTAACTATTTTTTTAAGTGTTGTTTGATATAAAGTTATACTATACATAAAGTGATATTTTATTGACTTCTCTTTATTGGAATCAATGAAGTGTGCGAAAAATAAATATAACCATACTTGTATATATCATCCCAAACAACAACAAAAAAAAATCCTAAACTGAAAAAAAATTTTAGACGTTGGTAACGATATGATAGCGTATGATATTGAAAGGAGGGGGGTTCCAAAATTACCAAAAAGTTAATAACGTTATATAAATACAGCCCCTAAGAAGATTTTCACGAAATTTTGACATCTTGTATAGCATGCTACATGTCTTCAAACATTGTCCAAAAATCCAAATCTTTATGAAATATTTACTTTTATGACTCAGTTATATGAGTGTTATCTTGTCCATAAATTCTTTGGAAAATACGCTTCTATTTACGACTTAATGCCAATAACAATTAAATATTTAATTTTTTGAAAAGTAAAATTTGAAACAGGTTAGTTGTTTAAGTATTTCTTTCAAGATAGTTTGATATATTTTTAAAATAACAAGTTTTAAAGATTTCGCTAGCATTTTAAAGTAATTTAGCCCATTAAATTAAGTCAGAGAAATATTAATGGTTAATTAGAAGCATCATAAAAAGGGTACTTCTTTAAAAATAGGAAATCTATTTTTCTTTATAACCAAAAAAATCTGTTTTTCATCAAATAGAATACATAAAGTAAGAATTAAACTTCTCTTTGTGAAATAACATTTTTTCTAGAGCTAGAATTTTATTATAATAATAGCAAAAGCATCGATTTAAACATATCAGAAAAATATAATACTAATCTGTTATTTCAATTAAATTCATTTTAAATTTATTTCAGATCAATTTAATGGTTTTAATTAACAAAATCAAAAACTTACCTTAAAAAACTGCCTAATTTATTCCAATCATTCTCTTTTATCTGATCAATTAACTTTAATTTCATTGAATAATCTGTTTTTATAATAGTTTGTATATTTATCTAGTTTGTATTATTTAATTGTCTTTTAATGTCATGTTATTTGCTTCAATTATAATACCAATAAAAGTGATTGTTTTTAACATATATAATAAAACTTTTTTTTTTAATTCTAGATTAACTTCACTCTCCAACAATCGGAATTATTTATCTAAATCAATAATTTGACTCAATGTCCAAAAACATGTTTAAGTTTAATTAATTTTTCAATTGTATTAGACTGTTATAACTAATTAAATTAAAATTAGTTATAAAAGATTGTGGGTTGATATAGACAATTAATATGACAATTAATTATTTATACAAATGCATTATGTGTATGCGTAATGTTCAAAATCATATAAAATATATTTTTTATTTTATATAATATATATTTTATTGTTTTACTATTAATAAAACATTAATAATCTATTAATAAAAGTGTTAATATATTATTCACATATTTACACAAAGTGTACTTGTGTATTATGAATACTTGTTAATGAATAAACTATAATGCAAATGTTTAATGTAATATCTATTAACCTAACTATGCATTATATTAACAATGTTTCGAGCCACTTTAATTTCGTTTTACATTAATATTTCCTTATTTTGTTTTAATATATATTTTTCAAAAGTAAACCTGATTTTTGGTATTTCTAGTATGCTATTTATAAGAATAATTTACCTCAGCAAAATGAATATTTCAATTAGCGGGCTTGACTGTAACCTTGCTAATAATATATACAATAATCCCTGGTTTCTTTTACTGTGACTCTCGTAAAAAAAGTAATGAAAAACTCCACATTTAAATCACATCATATGTACATAACATTAAATAAATGTAATTAGATGATGTTAAATTATCGAGAAAAATATAAAATGCGTATGAAGTAATGTTTGGGGAACTATAAAATATTTATTTGTAGGTTACATTTTTCTTATTTTTTTTAATGCCCTCGGTTACTTCTCACTTTCAGAGTTATATTGTGTTTTCCTCTTGTTTTTCAACAAACGCGATATAACGAGGGGCTATGCAAAATATAGTATATGCATACAAAGTTGAAATTCTTCCAAAGCTTGCGCAATTTGTTTAACCAGTGTGGTGAGCAATTTAACCCTTTCAAGAGTGGTGGTATGTTTATGAAATCACTTAATTTTAATTCCCAAATACCATGATGGCACCAGAAATTGGCACAAAAATTTTCAGTTCATCATATGTCTGAAATAAAGCATTTTGTTATTCCTAAATAAAATTGTTAGTAAATCCCGGTGCCAATCCTCCATTTTAACATTTTAGCAATGGGAGTGTTTTTCCCCTGGAAGGGTTAATCTCTAATTTTAATCATATTGAGAAAATTTAATCTAACTTTTCAACATAATTACGTGTCCTTTTGTAAGAATTCAATGTATTCACTTGTTTATCATTTTACATTAGGAGTAAACAGTTGTTGGAAAATTTTAATCTTGAGTGTTTTTACTTTGGTTTTAAGATGATTTTGAGACTTTTACTCTTTCTTTATTTTTTTTATATTTTGGAAAACTTTTTTAGATTCTTAATGCATTTAACTCAGTTTCACCTTTTTTTTTTTTTTCTTTTATGTCCTTTAAAAAAAAAGAAATTTCGTAATGTTTACACTCTTGCACTAAAAACTGAAAATTGTCAGAAGTACAAAACAAGCTTTCAGGGAAAAAAAAGATGCTTTGTAATTTTGTCCAAAAGATTCTTTAATGTACTGTAGCCATTTGACAATATTGTATCGGTGGATCATTTCTTTCTCAAGAAAGAAAGTGGTTACAACAGGCCGCAGTATTCTATAAAAGGGGAAAAAAGAGAGGGAGAGAGAGAGAAGAAGAAGAAGAAGCGAGAATATTAAAAAATTAAGAAGAAAGAAAAAAAATCATGCGTCAAGCATAGATTATGAAACACTTTCCAACACATTCAAACTAATGTAACAAAAATTCACCTTTTAATACGTTGAAATAGGGTGTCTAACTGAACCATTTGGAAAAGCACAACATATTTGAAAACCCAATTTCAGCAATTCCCATCTATAGTCGGAAAGTTATCTGAATTTTTTGAGTACCCGGTTGAAAATTCCCTTTCATTAATATTCGCTAATAAGGAGAATGATACGTGAATTATTTTGTGCAGCCCTATATACGAAGTATAGAATTTATACACAACAATTAAAATGCAAAAAATTAATTAGATTTAAAAGCGTATAGTGTATACCGAAATAGAAAACGCACTTCCATCAATTATTGCTCAAAGACAGTACTGCAACCGATTTCTGTTGTGCCTGTAAATGAACGGTAAATGCTATCAATACCCTATTCTGTAGTAATCATGCTGTGAAATTCAGTGATTTATATCAATTTCAGTAAATTTAAAATAGCATGATGTCATTAAAATACACTGCAAACTATTTTTCCCCATTGACCATAATGTATTGGAATTCTTTTGAGTCCCCCTGTAAATGAACTAACTAGTAAATCTGCAGATCAGGAGCCTCAACGTCAGCTCTACAATTCATTGTGTTTAGCACCCTTTGAGTAATATTAATCTTTCTACAAAAAACGAAATTTAAAGTTTTGAAATTACATAAACATTTATAAAACGAAAAAATATTTCGAAGGTTTCTGACATTAGAAGCGTTAAATTAAACCCCTTGTTATGTAATGGTATTCTGAAAATCTCATGAGCTACTTATTCTGGTAATTTTTAGATAATAAAGTAGATTTCTTCAGGGGGGCTCTGCCCCCTTGAACCCCTTCGTAGTGTAATTTAATTTACATTTGTAATTATCAATTAATTGTGTTAATGTCCTTTAGTAAATTCTACCAATAGACGGAAACGTACATGAATTCTTTTCTACAGCCCTGTATATTACGTGAAGATTTTTACGCGTCGTTTATAACATTTAAATTTAATGCAGACAAAAAACCCTCTTAAAACTGTTCATATCACATTTCCGGGGATTAGTATGCATAGTGTGCACATTATATCCAGTTTCTGCGGAGTCCTGTATATGGTTCTATTTAAATTCTGCAAACATTTGTTAGTATACTAAATGCCATTGGGCTGGGAAATACGTAACTCAAATTAAAAAAAAACACACTGAAGCAATTCGCGCTCATTTTCATTTATACTTACGAATTCATTTGTGTGTCCCTGTACATGGTCTATACAATATTTAAGCACTACTTATTAGGCACAAATTTACTTAACGTTAAAACGCACACCATAATCGAAAATGCTCTTCAGCAATCATCCCTAATAGACGAGAACTGTATCCGAAATTTTTTATGTGACCCTATAAATGAACGATAAATACGATACAAATCATATTCAAGCTTCTTGTAGTCAACCACAGTAATGTAATTTAATTTCATAATGTTTGAATTAGTGCAACACAAATTAACACACTGACGACAGGCAATTTAATTAAATCTGGATTTAAAAACAGTAGAAGCTCCTCCCTCTTCTGAAAGTGTCTCGGAAATTGGTTTCTGAGATATGTTTTTCATGTTTATGCAGCAGTAAATATCTTTCAATGTACGGATGTAATATAGAATGTCTTACAATCTATAAAAAATATGGACAACACAATATAAATGTCTTTTCTGTAAGGTAGAAGTCACTCCCTTAGCCAATGATGTATTCTGAAAAAAAAACGAGAATTCTCGTTTCCCGTCGCTAATGTGTTAAAATAAGCTGTGAAGAGTTTTTTTTTCCCCGTAGACCACATTTTAATCGACCACTTTTGTGTGACCCTGAAAAAAACATATGCTTTGCACCCCATATACTACAAAAATGTTTCAAAAATACATATCAATTTTATTATTTTGTAACAGAGTAACATCATTAAAAAACGCCACAAAAGGATTTTCTTCGAAGATTGTAATATTATGAATACTTTTGAGTTCCTTGTACGCATGCTGTAAGTGCTACACATAACATATTTTATAGTAACCAGGTTCTAGTGCACCTTAATAAAGTATATAAATTTCATTACGTTTAAAATTGTGTAACATTATTAAAATACACCGCAGACGATTTTTCCCAAAGACTATAATGTAACGGAATAGTTTTGAGTGCCCCTGTAATTAAGCTATGAATGCTACACTCTTCATTTTTAATACCAAACATACTTTGGCAAACTTCAATAACGTATATCAATTACATGTAATCCCGACTATATTTACGCGAGTTAGAGCACGTTGAGAAACACGGCAGGCGACAGATAGAAAAACTGAAGTCATAAATACTTTTCATCCATGTTGGAAAGTGTTAAAAAGGATTTACATGCCTTTAACTGTAATTTTTTTTCACTTATAGCATGGTTAAACATTAGTTTAAACATCCTAATCCATGCGATAGCAATAACATATTAAAAGCCCCCCAAAATATGCATATCTGGAGATCTATAAATCTACTGGAAAATAATTCATTATCGTGCCCACTGTTAATTGCATAAATTGCATCGTTTTGGCGCGATAAAATATTTTTTGTGATAGCCTTTTAATTGTACCTGCAACAAAATTAACGTAATTTACTAACTTCATTCATATTTGACGCAATGATAGGCTACGAATAACAGTCGCTAGGCAACGAAGAAAAGGGAAAAAAAAAAGAAATATGTATCATGTAAAACAAGAAAATTAATTTAAAAATTCTTTATATTATTGGAATACATGTATAAATGTCCTCAAAACATTATACACGTAAATAAAAAAATCTGATAGATATATTGATAAAACTTCAATATAATAGGAATGATTTAAAACCCTTATTTGGAATTTTAGTATCCATAATTTGACATTTAAATCCATTAATCAAACGTGCCATTTTCTTTCAACAAATGGAAATTTGAAAATCGTCTGACTTGCCGTAGAAAAGCATTATAAAGAAAAATAAAATCTTCCGTATTTTCCGAACGAATGAACCAAATTTAACCAAAAACTATACAGCTACGTCCGGGTATCTCACGAATATGCCCAATTAATTTCAAGCTGATCGGGTGCTTTTTGCGGCAGTTATCGCGGAACAGACAGACAGACGGACAGACAGACAGACAGACAGACAAACGGAAATCAAAACTTTTCGTGTCTCCACAGTAAGCCTTCACTGACGTTTCGGCAATAATGCTACACACTTCCTATTCAATGCCGAACATGTCATGGTAAACATCATTAACATATATCAATTGCACGAAAATCGGAGTATATGTATGCGAGTTGGAGCGTGGACAGACAGACTGACGGCCAGATAAACCGAATTCATAAACACATTTCAACTAATAAATAAGTAGAATGCTAAATTCATCTTTAAAAAAGTTAAACTTAAAATTACACTATGTGCAAAGTACTTAAAAGATGACAAAAATATTTAAAAAGATGTTAAATTACTTTAATACTTCTTAGTACTTTCAGCTATAAACACAGCCTTCGTTAGAGAATACAAAAATACTGTTATTAACGTCTTATTTTTCAAATTTCATGTAATTGATATCGAAAGAAGTGAAAGTGAAAGTCAATTTTTAGATCCGGAAAACATTGGGAAAATAGAACATGGATTAGGGAGTATTATTTTTCCAATATTTTTCGGATCTAAAAATTGACTTTCACTTTCACTCCTTTCGACACCAACTACGTGAAATTTGAAAATAAGACGTTAGTAACAATATTTTTGTATTCTCTGACGAAGGCTGTGTACTAAGAAGCATTAAAGTAATTTAACATCTTTTTAAATATTTTTTGTCATCTTTTAAGTATTTTGCACA
This sequence comes from Maratus speciosus, assembly GCA_963932465.1. Lineage (NCBI taxonomy): Eukaryota > Metazoa > Arthropoda > Arachnida > Araneae > Salticidae > Maratus > Maratus speciosus. Next base: position 434,613,357 of record OZ010790.1, on the reverse strand, counting down.
TAGTGTAACTTTATGTTTAACTTTTCAACTATGTTGGAAAGTGTTAAAAATAGAACTTCGCGGTGTTATAGATGTTTGGAACTGTCGTTGTGCTGCTAACTTATTTATACCTTGATCCACATCTCGGTCTTGGTTTTACACCGTCTAATTGATCGGTCCGCATAATCACTCGTAAAGACAGAGAAGCAGACAGATTGATAAACAAACACTTTATTTTATTATATGGATAAATAATTATATTTTCTTTAGTGAAGTAACTTCAATAAATATCTAATATCTCAAAAACTTTCTAATTTTTCTGGGTTTTATTTCTTTTTTCAACCTTCTAATTTAAGATTTTTCTGTTTCTAAGATGAAGGGATCCATATCTTCTTGTGTATGTGCGTGGTGGAAACTGATCAGGCAAATTACGCTAACTACTAAAGAGAAAGAAAAATCACACATATTTTCATATCTATATTAACATACGTATTTTGATTCTTTTAATGGCCGGTGGAATGTTAGTAGAAAGCCTACGAAGGAACGTCAACCTCTTCCACCATCTCGTAGGTCACTCTTTTTTTTTATTTTAAGGGAAAGAGGCTCTCACAGGCTTAGGCCAGATAGACCTGTGATACGGAAAAAACCCTTACGTAATTTCGTTAATCCTGAACATATATTCACCCTTATTTTGTGATTTGTATAAGAATTTTACGGTTGAGATGAGCTTAATCTTTGAACTATACTTGAGATTTGCTGACCTAGTCTCCCCTTCAAATGAGGCTTCGCAGGCTAGGTTACTCAGCATTAAACGGCTAAAAGTGTCCAATGTTCTGTCCAATGCTGCTCGGTCATATAGTCGATGAATAGTGTACAGTTCTTTCTTGCACATTTCAAGCCCGATTCATTTTTTTGTTATCCAACTTTTAATATTTTTGCTGATTTTTTTCTTAATTTTTGGAGATGGTTTTGGAGCTGGAGTATTATTGTCGCACTTCTCTGCTAAACGTTGATTTTTTGCACAAGAAACTAAATGTGCAGAATTCCCTTTGGTTTCATGATTTTTGTTTCCTTTTTTGTATATTCTTCATTAACAGATATTTTATTCTGACAATCTTTTATCGATGGGAAAGGATGTTTCAGGATTTCGGAAGCAGTTGGTCGGTCATTAGGATGCCACTGCAACATGGTCAACAGGAAGTCATGGGTAATACATAGATCTTTGTCTGTCACTGCAACTGCAGGTAGAGGCAACCTCATATTTCTGTTAAAATTTTCGAGCTTTAAAGATTCTTTCAGCACAGATTCGATGGTAGTTTTCCATGAGTTGTAATCATACACATCTCCCAAGTGATAAGTTGCCGGATTTTTGATCAATGCGTACAGCGACATCAATGCATAAGTCCATATATCAAAGGATGCACCATCTATTTTTCCGGATGGACTAAAATTTTCGGGAGGTCTATATACGTATGGAGCAACGAGCCTTGTACATGGCATTTTTTTCAAATTAATTCCTGAAAAATCGCATAAAACGGCTGCATCTTCTGCAGTAATTAGCACATTGTCGGATTTTACGTCCAAGTGCACAAATCCTTTACTGTGTAGGTATTGTATTCCTTCGGCCTATTTCCTATTTTGTAACCATCTTCGAATTCTATCTAACCCATCAGGATCTGCAAGAAATTTTGAACTTCTAATCAATTTATCAAAAGAAGTGGGGGTGATATGGCATGATGTAAAGCTTTAAATTTGATTCTTTTAAATCAAACATGTAGTACAGTGGTAAGATGTTTGGATGGCTTAATACTGGTCATATCATTTCTTCCGTCTTCCACGACAGGGTATTCTTCATAATTTTAATTGCAACAACTTAATTTTTAGATGTCACAGCGAACAAAACGTCCCCAAATCCACCACGGTTCAGTGACATAACAAATGTGAATTTTTTTTTCTCCAAATATTTCTTTACAAGATTACGAGAAGCTGTATCACCAGATGTAAACTTGTTTTTGTTTCAAACATTTGTTTACTATGGTAAAAGAAGACGAATCTTCTGATTTCATTATGACATATAGTTAAATACGATCAAGTCAAAATATCTTGATCGGCTATAGAAGATCTTAATAGAGATAATAAATTAATCAAAATTCGCTTTTATAGTAAGTAAACTCAAAACAACTCGTTTTTAATCGCTTTAGCAATTTCTAGACGCTAAAAGTAGCAAAATCTTTTGAGAAAGACAAGAAGTTTTTTCTTATTGTTAACACTTTGATTGTTTAATACGACATTGTTATCTCTTTGTTTGAACATGTTTCCAAGTATCTGGTATTGTTGAATTAATGTAAACAATTAAAAATGCTACATCTAACAATGTTTTGTAAAACATTGTTTGCCTTTGTTTGAACATATTTTTTAAGTATAGTATTGTTGAACTAATTTCGTAAATAAAAATGTTCCTAATAAATGTAACTATACATTTGAATACTTTTGAACATTACACAATGCAACGTCATATTTTAATGCTGCGTTGAATAATAGCCTTCTTGAGATTTGCTGAAGCATATTGGTCATCTGAATTGGTCATCATTACATTGGTCATCTGAATTTCGTTCAGATGACCTCAAACAAACTGAGCTCAAATTCATTCATTCTTATACAATAATGATTACATAATGTTGGCAATATTGACCCAAAATTGTGCTGTTTACATTTTTATGAACATTTACATTTGTTGTGTGAACACATTACATTTTTGCGAATGTTGACAAGACACAGTTCAGGTATTTTTATGTTAGCTGGGCGCAAGTGATGAATCGCCAAATATTGTTCCAGTTGCCATCATTTGCATTGCATTCTTTCTTTTAAAATATCAATTTTTCACACATTTTATTTAAAATACACGATTTTCATTTAAAAACATTACATACATTTAAAATACATAATTTCATTTGGTACTTTTCGGTTAGCCGGGCGCCAGTGTTTATATATATATATATATATATATATATATATATATATATATATATATATATATATAATACATATATGTATATATACATTATTTATATATGCATACCTGTATATATACATATTTATGTATACATAATACTGGCGCCCGGCTAACCGAAAAGTACCCATTTAAAACAGAAAATAAAGAAATAATACCATAAACCTAAACATTTTATTTCAGTATCAAAACATTGTTTGTAATTTACAAGGGATAAAAATAAAAACCCTAATTGCCGATAAAAAATGCTATTGGCGAGATTTACGCTCGGCTAACATAAAAGAGCCACAGTTTATTACCAATATTGCAAACCTAAAGTCAATATTTAACTTTCTGACACATTTCTGTATTAATTTCTTTTCGGAAACGCGTAGGTGTTCTGATTTATAAACCATGTAATCGAATGGCGTTATCCCTTTTTTTTATAAAAGCAATATATTTTTGAGAAAATACTGTCAAAGTTATAGTTTTGAAAATGGAATTTCCGGAAGCGATAGCTCGGGACAGGAGAAAAACCCGAGTCACGTGACAAGAATCTGTTATATCTCGATAAGTAATTTATTTATCAAAAATGAAAAACTCCATTCGATTCCAAATCCCTTCAAAAGTCAGGCTTTTCAATTTTAGGCCTTTACAGTTAAAAATTAGTCAGAAAACGTGTCAGAAAGTTTCGTATTGTTTAGCAGTGTATTTGAGACCTACCTTAACGTATATTTCCAAATATACGTTATATATATTTCCAAATATTCCGTTAACAGAAGTTCATTATCGCTATTAATATTTTTACAAAACATATTGCCTGCCCTCTACACATCCCGAGAGCGATTAAGTCCAGTTCCGGCCCGGCTCGAGTATACAGAAAAAAAAATGCAAGCCTGATCTCGGCCCGGTACGAGTCTACTGAAAAAAATAAGCCCGGGATCAGATACCATGTAACTTCCCGATGCCGATCTCTACGCTGGACATTTTACATTTCTGTATTGGTGTTGTCAAACTGTCTTCGGCTTGTGACGCACATTTATACTTATTCTCGCGAATGTCATATTCATTGAAAATGGCCCATATTTTATCGTCTTCGTTGAAATTTTTATATCGGGCCTGTAGGCCCGCTTAATTTTTTTAACGGCCCGGTCCGGCAGGCCCGTTAAATTTTTTCGCCGGCCCGGCCCGTTTGAAAGTTCGCCGTCATTTTGCCGCCCCGGGCCCGTGCAGACCTCTAAGCAGCAGTTGCATCGTGTCTGCACCAGGGCTAAATTATTTCAGCGGACTCGGTCTGGGACAGTATCAGATTTCTTACATTTTCTTTCAACATATTGCGCCAACATGGTTGGCCGATACTGATGCTATTCTGCAAACGGGCTGGGAGAGAGCCTGGAAATTCCGGTCCATGCAGACGTCTAATAGACTTGTCGATGAGTAATAAAATTAAAGATAGATGTCTCTTAAATATATTTGGAGATTATTGATTATTAATCTTGAAATCATTCTGGTTTTTAGTCTTTATGTTCGCGAAAACAATTCTGTTTATTAGTCATTTAAAAAAATATAAATTCAGTAAATCATTATTTTCATGTCTATGTCTAATTTTTTTTTTCCTTTTCAGATATAGCGGATTAAACGTAAAATGCTTTTGTAAACAGGTGTGGAGTTTTCACATGCTTTCTGTGCCTCAATTTGAAACCCTCCATAATCGTCTGGTCCGTAGTTCCATAGTTGTTGTTTTTTTTTTTTTTTTTCAAGATGTTTAACTGTTGGTGGTGTATGTAAATTATGATTTATAGTTATACCTACTTCACATTTATTCTTAAAGCGATAAAGCTCAATTTTTATTTATTTATTGATATATATATATATATTTATTTATGTGTTGAGATATTAAAGTGAGTGAATCAAAATCCCATTTCTCTTTAGTGTATGCACGTTTTAAAAATATCTTTAAAAATGACCGAATTATAGCAATTTTATCACTTCTACAACCTTACAACATTTTTACTCCGTTATACAACCTACTTTTTATAATTGGATGTAATGTGAATCACATTTAAGTTATAAGACACTTTTGACTCTTGGTCAAAAAAAAAAAAAAAAAATATTTACGATCTATTTTTAAATGAAAATAATTGGCTTGTTTGTTAGAAAACGTTTTTCGCCTTTTCTAAAAAATTTCATTTTTTAAGTTATGTCCATTTTACAAATAAGCGTGCGATGTGTAAAATATATATAAGTTTCTTGATCTGATTTTTTTATTTATTTGTTCAAGTGTTTTTTTTTCAAATTGTCCGCAACTGTCTATGTTCCTAATTATATAGCTTTGTGTAGATGTTTAACCACTGACTGTGTAAGTAAATTTGAATTTATTATTCTACAAATGTAGTTATAAACAGTTAAACCTGTGAAAACAGAAACTAAATATAACGCAATCTTACCCTAAATAGAAAACAGTCCCGGTAGAAGAAATACAATACCACTGTACCTGCTAAGATGGAAAACGGTTTAAAACGGAATTTTTTTCCGGTTGCCTGCAAGTTTGTTTTCATAGATTTTACTATAATCTTATGCATTCAAATATCTCCCTGCTTTCCTTCAATTGTATAGTGATCTAGTCCATAGTTATATATTTTTGTGAGCATGTTTTGTTATTAATGGCAAAAATGAGTTTCGAGCTATTATTCTACATATAGTTGCGTTGAAATTATAAACTTCTAACTGACCATATCGACTAAAATGAGATAAAATACTTAGCCTTGTCTATAATTAGAGTTGACATACAACGCATCCTAATGAGTATTTCAAGTGTTAGCAAATTTGACAAGGCTCTAACGAGGAAGCTCTCCATAAGCTCAAGCTCAAAAAAATTTTGCAAAAAATAGGAATGATCTTTTTTTGTGGGTATACACATTTATGGAAAATTTTCTGCTGAATTTCAGTTAAACGACAGTAAAAAATAATCAAAATTTCGCTATTTGATGATTTATCGCTGGTCGGAGGCACAATGAAACATAAAAAGTATCACTGATCATGAAAAATTGTCATGTTACTTGATCATTGATCTTCCATTTCAGGGGTTGGGTCACATGTGCCCAAGCAATTTTGTACTGTGTACGCTGACCATTTTTTAAATAAGTTTAACTCAAACAAATGCTTTTTTAGAACTTTAGTTTTGACGAATATATAACTTTTTGATTTATGGAAAGTTAACTATCTTATTATATAATTTGCAAAACAAATATATATATGTATATATATATTATATAAGCTGTTTAAAAAGTTTGGAAGCTCAAAATTATTTTTAAAACATATGTAAAATTTACCTCGACCGTGAAGTTTCTGAACTTTCAAAACACATAGAACAGAGTGTTAAACAAAGATATGGGTGAAATCGGAAATAACAAATTATGTACCAAAGAAAATTCATTTATTTAACCCGATTTAAAATATTTCAAATTAATTTTCTTACAAAAGTATAGAGAACTGAATATATCAAACGTAAAACGAAACTAAATCTAAACAAGGTAGATGCTGAGAGAAGATCATACACTCTTGAATAACAAAAAATGACCCAAAAAGGGGGGGGGGGTAAAAACCAGATTTGTGTTGTAAAAATACATTGTAATACAGGAAAAAATGTTCTTTTATGAACTTTAAATTTCCATTCTGCATGCTACATAATATTCACTTTAGAATCTATCTCACTCTACACGCTGAACCAGCTTAAATAAGTTTAACTTTCAATAACTACATTTTTTATCATTTGAGTTTTATCAAATAAAAAAGTATTTTTTAACCAATTGCCAAGAAGGGTTATACGTTTGACGCGTAGGTCTCTATCGATTCGTCTTAACCGTCCGATGGTTATACGCTAGTTTTGTTTTTATAAATTCAAAATGGCGGCCGTAGAATACAAAATGACGGTAGAGACGAAAAATATTTACGCACCCTATTGAGTGGCAAATCATTGGATAGGTCTTTCAAAATGAAGACAATGTTTCATTGACTATTTTACAGTCAGAAGCTCCGTTTAAATATTACACAACCTGGAAGTTGTGTAGGTAGGATCTCTAGCTTTACTGCAACTCTAACCTTCATAGACATCTATAGGCCTCATCAAAGCAGTGTTTATAGATAGGAACTAACAATTAAACACAACTTAAAAGTCATCAATACAAGTAAATAAAAAAAATAGGTAAGTAATATAAAAAATAATTTCACATGGAGGAGAAATAATTAATTCGTTCGCTCTTTTACGCAGTCGGGTTTTTTGATTTTTTTAATTTAATTTTTACTTGTGTTCAATTTTACAACTTTTTTTACGCAGGTAAGAACAAAACTTAAACTGTTGACATTATTTTTTAATCTCAAAAACTTAAAAAAGGGTTAAAACTACCCAACCGTGAAACGTTTAAGAAACCTTGAAATGAAAAAAATATTTATTTAATCTAATTTAAATAACCTTTTTGAATTTATTTTGCTGTTAAAATACATAGGATTGGATATACCCTCTCCCCCCCACGTAAACTGAATATGATTTTAAACGTGAAGAAGAGGAGAGTCATAAATAAGGAAGAAAAAATATACAACTACAAGCTTTGTTGTATATAAATACACATTAGTATTTCTTTTAGATTCATTAACAGATCTTAATACTAGTTCAAAAATTTGTTGCATGTTTTTTGTTTATATCATGCACGATTTTTTACCAAATTTAACGCCAGTGCCAGAAAATTTGACAAAATATAGTAGAAATAATATGGTGTAATTGGAATGTAAATATATTAAATATTTGATGAAATATGAGCAGTTGAATGAAATATTTTTTATCTGCGCATGCGCGCACGATAAAAAAAATTTTTTTTTCATGATTTGATAGTCAACTCTATGGAGCAACTTATAAAAAATTCCAGTTAAATATCGTGAAAATTCAGAAAGATATCGGCAGTATAGTCAGTCAGCGAATTTTTAGTTGCCCTCTAAAAGCTGCTGAATGATAAGGGATTTTCCACAAATTGTCATTTTTTATTATCTGGCTTTCAGCAAAGCAGTTTGCGCTTAAAGAATGTCGACGAGTAGATTTAGAAGAAATGCTTAGATTTTGATACTTCTTTTTAGGTAGATTTCGTATGAAATACTACCAATTGGCGTCGTTCTTATGTTGGAATTTCTGAAAATTTTTTGCAGATCTACATCGATCATGACCCCTAGAACCCACAACCACCATCAGTAAAAAACTTTATATATATATATATATATATATATATATATATGTATATGTATCTATCTATCTATATATATATATATATATATATATATATATATATATATATATATCACTTTCTTCTGGACACGATAACTTCCACAATTCTGCACAAATCTCTTCCAAACTGATACATAAAATCAAGGGGCATAAAATCTCGGTCAGATTCGTGAGTGGGCAAAATCGGACCAAGGGGATGGAAATAGGGAGGGGTTTTGTGAAAACAGAAAAAAACCCATAACTTCTTAATTTTTGTACATATCAAATCAGTTTAAAGTTTTTATTACTTCTAAAAATAGGACCAAAAATTTATGTATCACAGATTTTGGATAAAATTAAAAATGGGCTCAAGGGGCGCAAAAAATAGGGTTTTTGGGAGAAAAAAATTCATAACTTCGTCAATTCTCATGATATCAAATCCAATTAATTTTATTATACATCTCCTTAATATTATCTACATCTTTTGTATTCAGAAGTTTTTGATAGTACCAATTTCTACCGCAAAAAAAAATTAAAAACAAAAACAAAAAAATGGGGGTGAAGAAGAAAAATTTCTATAACTCCGTCAATTCACAAGTTATAAAATTACCATGAATTTATCATATATCTTCTTAATATTGTCTTCAATATTTATATAGACAAGTATTTGATAGGACCAATTCTTACAGCAAAAACAAATTAAAAATACACAGCGGTTGAAGAAAAAAATCATCTTATTAAGAATGTATTCAAATCCAAACTGCTTATTTTCTTACTCATTTTTAAATTAATTTTTGCTCTCAAACGCGTTCAATTGATAGATTCTCTTCTTCAGAAACTATATAATGTATCGTAATGATCGATGTTTTGATAGAGGCAGAATATATTTCAAAAAATGATGTCAAAGTGGGCATTTTGAACAGAATTTCCCGAAGCTATTTTGTTAGAAACGAAAAATATTGCCCTACTGAGAAAATAACTGTTTATTAATCAAGTTTCAATTAATTGAAAGAAAAATAAAAAGACATGTCAATTATAAATCTTTTCAAAAATCACATCAGCAAGTTTCGTATTTTTTCTATTAAAAATTAATCTGAAAATGTGCCAGAAAATTTCGAGTTGTTGAGCATGGAAAAGTATTTTTTTGAATACCGCCTTAACATGATTCTGATAAAACCAGCTATTATATAAAAATGAAATAAAAACTCGTCAAAAGCGGCCAGATAAAACTGTTAAAGTGGATTTATATCTAATCATGATTTAGTTTTTGTTGGTGCAATTAATATACTTAACTTCGAAATCTACCTTCGCCTGTAGGCCGGGCCGGGAGGGATTTTTTTTTTTTCTTGGAATAGGCTTGTTCTCGTGATTTTCCAAGGAAATCTAAAGCATCCATAAAAAATGAAAAGTAAAGAAAGTAAAAATTAAAAACGACAATTTATGGAAAACCCGTTATCATTTAGCTGTTTTTAGAGAGCAACTAAAAATCAGCTCAGCCTATTACCGATATCTTTCTGAATTTTCATGATATTCGACTGGCTTTTTTTATGAGCTGCTCCATAGATCTGACTATGAAATCACGAAAAAAAAAAAAAAAAATTTATCGCGCGCACATGCGCAGGCGCAGATACAAAATATTTCATTCAACTGCTCATAGTTAATCAAATATTTGATATATTTACATTCCAATCACACCATATTATTTTTACTACATTTTGAAATTTTCTGAAACTGGCGTTAAGTTTGGTAAAAATCCTGCATGATATAAACAAAAGCATGCAAAATATTTTTGAACTAAAAAAAAAAAAAAATAGATATATCTTCATGAATTTACGTTCTATTCTTATACAAATGAATGCATATATTGTACATAATCCATATATTTGTAAACTGTAGCGATAGATCATTTCGTGCATTTCATTTTACAGGGTGATCCCGAACATTATCCTCTTTCTTTTTTATCTATTTTTTGTTGGCCCTCTAATTGTCCTGCTGATCAAACCGCCATTGATAAATATGAAGTAGAATATACTCTTCATAATACTGAAATTCCAGAAAAATCCGACAAATATATCCTTAAATATTTGACAAAATGTCTAAAATTGAAAGTGTCCGGCCATTAATGGCCATATAATGTATATCTAAAAAATGTAGTACGAATACAACCTTCGAGCTAACTTCGCTAGCAGGTTTCGACTCTTATAGAAATTTCAATGAGTAGCACAGCACTGTCCCAAAGTTTAGCCCGTGAATTCTAATTCATCCTGTATATTTGACATTCATATTTAGAAATGAGTACGTGTAATAAGCCATAATTTAGCCACCGATTAATTTATTGGCATATATTGCATAAATAAGACTAGTGTGTATATTTTTTGTTAACTAATATGATATATGTATAAAGTGCCCCTTTTTATCATTTCTCAGTTGCTAATTCTAAAACCGTTAAGTTCTGAGGTATAAATCAAATTATGCACATGCAGTATCTAATTTTTTTGTTTAGTGTGATTATGATTTGTGATTTAAAGCTTTAATTGTTATTGTAGTACATTTGTTTATCAAAATGTATTTGTTTCTTGTTTTAAGTTATAATTGTATCATTATTTTTTATCAAAGATTCCATATTAAAACTATTTTTTTTTTTTTTTTTTGGTCAATTATATATGTATGGCATTATTTTATGAAAATAAATTTCTTAAACCACATTTTCAGAATCATTATTTTGTGAGCACCAACTCAATGATTCAATAAATACAGAATATAAAATAATCATTAAGGCTGTTCTCAAATCTAAGAGGGCAACTTTATGACATAAGTTTAAATTTATTTTTGTTCGAAAATGCATGAAACTAGCGGATGTTGTTGTTCAGAAACTATGTCATTCAGCTGTTTTTTCCGGGTTTTTTTTTTTTTTTCAAACGCAATAGATCTTTCGGAAAATAGAGTCAAAGTGGACGTTTTGAACCGAAATTCCGCGCGAATGTAGAATAACCATCAAGAAAGGACGAAAAACCTGTTTGTCACGTGATCAAAATCGCTTATAACTAAGTAGATAATTTATTTATCAAAAAATGGAAACCACAGTTCAATTCAGAGTCGCTTCCATGGTCAGGCTTTCCAATTTTATATCTTTCCGTTAAAAAATGAATGTGTAAATGTGTCAAAATGTTTTGCTCTTGTTGAGCAGAGCATTTGAGAACAGCCTTAAAGTTATTTTAGAATAAGATTAACCTTTTACAGGTTAATTTCAACAACTAAGTACATCGAGTTAAATTTCATTCATATTGGCTTGAATAAATTACTAATTTTAACAGAAAAATGGATCTGTTTTTATGAAAAAAACTATCTGACATAACAGGAAAAATCTACGGAAAAAACGAGCTTTTTTGACAATTTTCACCGTGCACAGTTTAAAAATTCATATGAAATTGAAAAACGATTCAATATTTCTACAATTATGCAGCCGTACTTAAGGTATCTGCCTACAATAAAGTGGCCATTTTGGTGAAATATTTATGTTGTTTTATTTGAAAGAGCAATCTTTGCAATCCCAAATCTGTTTTAATTTTATTCCTACGATTATTAGAACAAGAGTTACGGCCAATTTAATGAACAGGAAGCAATCAGTAAACTAGCGGAAGGGGGAGTAGGAAGGAGAATTTTTAAACAATGTTCCAATGCATTATTTTATTACTTTTGAGGGTTCCGTACTGTCTGTCACAGCCATTTTATTCGTAAATTATGGAACATGGAAGTTTCAAATTGGGGGAAGTAATAAAGACTTTTGACCAATATATTTACAGATTATTAAATATTCACAAATATATTTTGGGAAAATGTAGAGGGGCTAATTAAGTTACTTGAAAAAAAAAGTATTTTCTTTGTGTATCGTGTGAAAGGTTTCATAATGCTGAACTCGAAAACACATTCATTTTAATTTTAGATATTATATTCTTAGAGATATCGTCAAAAACGCAATGCAAAAAATATGCCCCCCACCCCCCCATCTATTTCCGAATCTAATGAAACTAAAATTATGAAAAAATTAGAGGTAGTAGACGTTAATTTAAACCTTGCAGGAAAACTGTAAGGATAACCTTAGGTCACATAGTTTTTGAGAAAATCGCGATTTTTAGTTTACACGCAAATTTAGATATGCGAGTATTCAGAAAAGGCATTGAGGAACGCTGGAGGATCTTAGCAGAAGTATAAAAGCATTGTTGAAATGATTTTCGAAAAAAATAGTCGGTAATTAGCCGAGATATTAACCCTTAAAGACACGGGCGGTTTGGATATACATAGAATGACAGGGGCGGTGTACTCTATGTACCATCGGCTTTTAAAGCCTAGATAACAACTTTTAATGATATATTTTTGTAATGCAAACCCAGCAGCAGCATAAAAGCAGTAAACGTCAAACTGTTAAAAATAGAATAATTTAATTAGAATTAATCACATAATTACTAAGGGATTCGCGACTATTTTGCATTGAGTGGATCACTCAATACGCCTCCCGTATCTTCAAAAAATAATTAAAAACCTACCTGGAAAAACGATGAATTTAGTTTTATGAAATGCCAAATGAAGTTTAAATATGCACTACTTTTATTGTCAGAACCGAATTAAGTTCATCATAAACAGATTAGGATAAGATAAAAAAAAAGAGTTATACAGAATAGGAATATTTGATATAATTTAGGCTTTATATCACCTTGAACTTTAATGGTATAGCCATTCATACTTTTCTAGTATATGCAGCTATACCCAACCCTACGTTGTATAGTTTTTTACAAAGTCTTATTATTCTTTTAGCAACGATTTTTTTAATAATACAGTTAATAATTCATATAATAATTAAACTCTCTGAGTGCGGGTAATACTCGCACTTGACCGTTTATTTTTACATAAAAACACTAATAACCCTTAATTGACACTTCTAGATTAATTGTACAGGTAAGAACAATAAAGGTAAGAAATATTTAAATGCGTTTTCTGGAAAATTAATTCATAAAATGTTTTGAACATATTTCAGTGAAAATTTCTTAGAATGCTTACCATATTATTCACTATGTTCTGAACTAGAATCTAAGCTCTATGTGATAATGTAATTATTTTATAGGTGCTCAAATATACAAAAATGGTAATTTTTATAAAAAATGAGTATTTTTTTAATATTTCAGTTAATTTTGAAGATATTGTAAAACCCGTAGTTCAGTGCACAGGTAAGTGTAACAGTAGTATGTAGTGTAAAGGAAATTGAAATATATTTAGTTGTGCCTGGCATAAGCATCAAATTTTGCTATTTCAAAAACCACTATTTTTTTTTTAAATGTTATGAAGACAGATTTAGAATTTTATGTTTTTTTCATCATTCTGTATTACAATTGAACTAAAGATATGTTTTTTTATTCAATATTGTATTTTTATTTTAAAGCGCTGCGAACTTAGGCAGATACCTTAAAATGATTCGTCTAATTAAAAGAACATACGAAATGCACTTGGTGTTAATTCTCTAAATTCGCATGTTCTCAATTGAGCACATTTGTCTGTAATTCTAAGATTAGCTTGCAATGCGTGCAAAAAACGATTGCATATAGTTTGATTTCCAGTACAGTAGAACCCCGATTATCCTAATCCCGGTTAATCGAAAGACTTTAAAATTCCTTAAAGTCCTTTTTAAATGTGAAAAATTTTATTGTCAACACTATTTTTACCGATGTCAAATGACACCTTTCAACATATTTTGATTTATGATCGCTATTTTATTTGTAAGTTTTAGATGAAAACCTTTCTGAATCATTTTTAATACACTGCAGAGTTGTTTTAATACTTATTAGCTTTAAAAATTAGAAGAAAAATAAGTAATAATCAAAAGTTTGAAATGTGTTATTGGACAGTGGTAGAAATAGTGTTATAAAAGCGTTGCCCAAGCGTTGTTTGGTCCATTGCGTAATTTCGTGCGCTTTATTAGATAGACCCGTATGAAACTTCATTTCTTTTTACAAAATTTGTTGTGATTTTCTTTTGTTTTTCCTCTTTGCATCGTTTCAATGCTGCTTTATCACGCCACCATTTAAATAACAACACATCGGATGCTGTTGCATCTTCTTGTCATTCAATATATCGAGGTGCCGCATCTAAGATCTTAGTAGCTTCACTGTGTGTAATCCTGGCATCAATCTCTTCAGGATCTTATTCTTCAGTATATACATCTCCTCGATTCACCGCAGCAACTATTTCTGCATCTGTCAAATCTTGCTCATCAGTGGCTGGACCAAGCCAGGCGTCAATTTCAACTTCTGGTATTTCTCAGGGGAGCTCCTTGAACATGTCCAAAAACACTTCGGTGTTAGTATCGTCATCATTTCTGCCCACAATTGCAATGACATCAGTTTCTGCAGACTCCTGTGTTTCAAAGACTAGTGATCCAGCATTAGGCCATAACTTACGCCAAGATTTCCATAACGTTTTTCTTTGAATTTCATCCTATGAAGAAGCTACCCAGTAGCCAACTTTCTTCATATCTACAAGTTTCAAATGTTGAACAACTTGTGCTCCATCAGCCAGTCCTTCAAGAAAAATCGTATCAGCCTTTTTCTGCAATGCCTCTTAATGTTCTCAATAACTCCTTGATCCATTGTAATGGATCAAGGAGTCGAGGAGGCAATTCAACCAATGCATTGGTTGAATCAGAGAGAAATTTAAAAAGTGCAATTTTTATAAAACTAATAGCAGGACTATTTTATCCACATGATATTAATTCCTACATTATTATGCATACTTTTGCAGTTGACATTACACACACGCAGCCTCCGACAGATAAAAAATTAAAGTGCGTTTCAATCTTTTTGGGACACTCTGAATATGCTCTATATGGCCAAATGTAACCAGACACTGTCGATTTTAGACGTTTTGTCGAACATCTAGAGAAATACTTAACACATTCTACTGGAAATTCAGGGTCATAAAGAAGATTTTTTTTATCTCATATTTTCCAGCGAAGATTTGATGTCTGAGAGAGACAATTAGGAGTCCGACTACAAATTCCAAAACTCAATAATAGTATTTTCGATCACCCTGTAAAATAAAATGTTCACAATGATCTGTACCTGGAACACATAACTATATACAGGTGGCTATGAAAATAATGGAAACTTATAAATAAATAATGGAAATTTTAACTGCTAGTAATTTTTAACTGTAAACATGATATATAGTTTTCTGTCATTTGAATGTTATTTATTGCACTGAGGAGGGGCTAAAATTTAGCTCGAAACGTTTGCTTTTTAATTGTATTAAATGTATTTATGTAATTTTATTTGTATGTCTGATGAATTGTAATATATTTTTTATTTTTAAATTTCGTTTTTGTTTCCTGGCTAAAGCCAAGATGGCTACCGATGATTCTAGGATTTTTCTAAAACTGAAAATTCTATGATAAAGTACGTTGTTTTACTTCATTTTTCTTGTAATTCCTTCGCCATTCCTTTTTGTATTTTCACATTGTATGTATGATTTTTTGCGTTATTTAACGTTATTACTTTTAAACCGGAAATTTGAATTTCTTAAATTACCTTTTTTTTCTTTTTTTTAATGCATATGTTTCTTAATTTTTATAATCAATAAAATGCGCTTAGACATGTAGTTTTCTCGTATTCAAATTCTGTAACATTACGCTAATTGATATTTACATATCATTATATCATTTTGTGCTTATATTATTGATATTATTAATGTACTACTTTGCTCATGACACTCAGAAGTATTTGCGGAACATAACCCATGATAATAAAAATTATTAAATTATTATTAACTTATAACATATGTTCTATTTTTTTTTAATGTTTCAGTAAGTACAAGTATTTAATAAACTATATTCACTTAGATAGTTGTACACATTTACACTTTATTTATTTATTTTTTTAATTGACACAGTATTATGTAAATAGTACGAAATATAAAAGATAATTTTAAAAAAGTATCAGAAAATAATAGATTAGTAAAAAATATTATTAATTTATTTTATGATACAACTAGCTTAACCTTTTTTAAAAAATATGATTTTGTGAATTTTTATTTTTGTGTTATACTTTGCTCTGTACATATTCAACTAAAATTTAAACTAACTAATATTTAACTAAAAAAAGTCTGCAGTTATGTAACACATGAATTCTATGTTCAGTAATTATTTATCGGTGTCATAAGCAAAATATATTAAGAAGATATAATAATATCAGAAATAATTAAAGAAATCCACATTTCTGAATTAAAACTAATAACGTTAAAATTATATATACAATGTGAAAATATTAAAAAGAAAAAAAAAATGATAATAAGAAAGATTAAGTAAAGACAGCGCACTTCAGGATATTGACAAGGTAAAAAATCTTGTCTTGGTATGGCGCGAACCATCTTTTATTATTATTATTTTTTTTAAATTTATCTTTCGGAAATGAAAAACAATATTTCTTCTGTTCTTCTGCATCTAGATTAAAATAAAACAAAATGGAGTTTTAAAAATAATACATTTTGCAAACATGGGAGTTATATATGTTAAAAAACAAAATAAAAAAAATAATTTATGAAAATAAGAGGAAAATAACTTATTTTGCCTATTAAGTTTGACAAAAAAGGGGGTTTAAAATTGACTTGTCAATAACGAGTGCAGTCACTCGTTTTGACTATTAATTTAGTCGAAAAAAGAGTGAAAACAGCTTATCAAAAAGGAATGAAAATAATCACTCCGCAAAATGATGGATGAAATCCACTCCTATAGGATAAGTGCATTTTCAATACTGGAAAGGAGTGAAAATACACTCAATCGGAGGTAAAATCACTGAATTTTCTTAAGAGAGTAGATGTGCGTCAACTAAATACGGTGTGTGTGTGGTCCAGTTTACTATATAAAATTTATTTTACTACATTTTTTTTAGATTAAATCGTTTTAATTTCATTTAATGCTTTTCGTATCGTTAATCTTTAAAATATGCGTATGTTTCGATATATCGCACCCTTGCATCAAAAGTGCCATAACTCAAAAAACTTCGTTTTTCAAGAAATGTGAAAAACTGTTTTCGGGCTGTATAGGTAATTTTTAGTTGATTTAGTGATGCCATTAAGCAGAACTATGTATGTAATAATACTATTATTATTAAACAAAAACCTAATTTGCAGAACAAATTAAAAAAACAAAATTTATTTCCTAAATTGTTTAAGCCCGAGAAGGGGCAGATATTAAAATATTTCGTTCAATTCGTTCTACATTTAATGTTAAATTTTTGTAACAAATAAGCTAAACCAATTGAACAATGAACATTAAAAAATAAAAATGAAATTCATACAATATAATGCTTTAAACACCTATATACTCCGTTCAAATGAAATCGAAATAAATCTTAGACTTTTTTTTAAGTTTTGTATTTTGCATGTATCTTATCATATTATGTACAATCGTCATAACCATAATGCAAAATCTGCAGTACAAATATTTACAACTTAAAAATGGAAAAAGTCTAAGATTTATTTCAATTTCATTTGAACGGAATCTAAGTATATAGGTGTTTAAAGCATTATATTGTATGAATTTCATTTTTATTTTTTAATGTTCAATTGGTTTAGCTTATTTGTTACAAAAATTTAACATTAAATGTAGAAAAAATTGAATGAAATATCTTAATATCTGCCCCTTCTCGGGCTTAAACAATTTAGGAATAAATTTTGTTTTTTTAATTTGTTCTGCAAATTAGGTTTTTGTTTAATATGTCAAGTTTTTTAATAACTACTGCATTCAGACAAACACATTTCAAAATTAATGGAGGGTATCATCATCAGGCTTTGATTTGTGCGACGACATCGCATCACAATTTGTGATGCAATTTACCTATGTATAATTCAAAATGTTTCACCAGTGCAGTAATGCAAGTTGTTGTAGTTTGGTCAAAAAATTACAATCTGAACTTAAAAAATCTGCTTGAAAATGTCATTTTTTTTCAACTATGACGTCATATTCATCTTCTTTTTAATTCTTAAAAAAAAAAAAACTATTTCAGTTTCTCCAGTTTCATGTTTCACGTGAAAATCATTCAACTAAAAATAGGCAAATTATTATTACGGCTTTTGAATTATTTACAACAATGAAGGAATAATGTTAAATTTTATTAGAAATTGTCCGTTGATTCTCAATGAAAAAAGCGAAATTTGGAATTATTAAGAAAAATATTTGAATAATGTAAGTAAAAATTAGCCCATGTTACTCTCTAGATTATAATCCACCTATATGCAAAGGCATTTTATGATCCGTTTTGATCCTGACATCTGGCAAATGTTTTTACACTTTGAATTTATAATATTATTAGAATTAGCAAAGAATTAAAAATGAGTGGCATCAGGGACAAAAAGGTGGGAAGAAAAAAAATGGAAAAGTTATGATCTCCATAGGCTGTCCTATGTTAAATTAACATTGAGAAGTGACACTGGAAATAAATAAGTACTGCGCTGCCGCACAATACTTAAATATGCATAGTTCTTCTTAGTGATCACTAGATCAACTACAATTTACTTCTCTAGACGGATCAGTGGCCATCTTGAAAAATTAAAAAACGACGTAACTGCTACCTGGTGGCTGGATTTAACTGGCTGCACTAACTGGTACATTAGATGACTGGTAGCATACATTAACATACAAGATGGGACATTTACGGCAAAATCTATTATGGCAACAGTACTAGCGTCACTGCCGACAAGGAGGAAGAATTAGCAAGAATCCGAAATTTACCCATGTTGGAGAAATGTGTTTAAGCCCTATATGTTTTGAATATCTATTCTTTCCTAAAACGAAGCAGAGGCAGACGATGTATTTATGCTTTATTTATTTAGTTCCTTTTTTTTTTTTTGTTAGTTATCGTACCTGTATCGTTCCCTTTTAACTTACAAAATGATAATTAGAGTAATAATTATAAAAGAAAAACCCTAGAAAATTCTGTTAAGAATGCAAATATGTAAGTTTATGAGATTAAATTGTAAAAAATCAAATTCAGGTATTGTGTTAATTTATTCACATCGAATAAAATTTTATTGAGTGTAATGTCAGTACCTCTATTTATTTTTAACTTATAGATTTATATAATTCTAAAATTTTGCCGAAAGAAATTTTTCCTTATCCATAATTTTATTATTATTATTTCTTATATGTTAATATTATAAATATTATTGAAGTGATTGTACGTTATTTACACTAAAAGCAATATTTTTATTTTATCTGTAAGAAAGTGAAAATGCGTAAATTTTAAAAGATTATTGTAACGATTTAATACGTTAAACTTCATAAATTAATAAAACATCGGCTATAAAAATTTTCCTGCCAAATGGGAATAATTATGAAATTTTCTGGGACTTGTAGAGTGCAATATTTCGTATATTTTTATATTACAACACTGCTTTTGATCTATAGCATTGAAGACGAAATTTTTACCTTGTTTTTCGTAGCACTTAAATCATTCACTCATCTTGTAAAAAAAACAAAAAAAACAACAACATATATCCGTGCATTAACATAGAATAGATATTAGATACATAAAATAAAATATCTATTCTATGTGCATGTATCGGTGTAATATTCCATTAAAAACGTAAACATGCAACATTACAAAAAGAAAGATCACAATAAGGTAGATACTCAATAATAAAAATATTACAAGGATGGAGAGTGTCACCCCCATTGTCACTAAAGGCACTACGATCGCAATCGCATTACCATTACGCTCTATGGCAGCGTCCAATCTTGTAGTTAATCTATGATTGGTAGAGGCGTAAAAGCCTAGCCGAATGGCAGCCATAACTCAATAAACCCAATTTTTGGGTTGAGGCACTTTTGAAGCAAGGATTCGATTCTATTGCGATTGCCTTGTAAGTTTTATTTATCAAGATGTTTATACATGCATATGCTTAAAATTATCAAATAAATGGAAAATTTTTCAGTTTATTTTATCAGTTTTAGGGTGTTATGTTGTCTTCTGTTCCAAACAGAATGTAACTTTTCGTTTCTATTTTACTACGAGCCATAATACGAACAGATAAGGAATGCTAGCATATCGAATTACTACAATTGCATTAAAATATACCATTCCTTCAGCCACTTATAGACTAAACTAGTTAGATATGCCAATCATAAAACTTTCTTCTATCTCATACATGTTAATACTTCAAAATTCTCTAGTACAATGCCAAAATTAAATGCCAATCTATGCCCATCATGAGGATTCTAAAGATATGAAATTCCGTGAATTAGTTCTTGTGATAGGACTATCGCAAAAATCGTGTAAATCATGCAAAATTCAGCATACCAGCGCTACTGGTTAGGTGATCTACACCAAAATTTAATCAGCAACAACTTAGTCAACTTCTAACTGAATCTGAAGTTTGAGGAAAATCCGTGCATTAGTTCTTGAGATACAACTATTGCGAAAATCGTGAAAAATGCAGCACAGCAGCTCCACCTGTTGGGCGATTTACACACAAAAGTAAACAACACTAATTTATATTAGGGACTAACTGAATCTGAAGTTTGATAAAAATTCATGCATTAGTGCTTGAGATAAAGCTATTGCGATATTCAAGAATAATGCAGCATAGCAGTGCTACCTATTGGGTGATTTACACCAAAAAGTTATCAGCACCACATTATATCAACGACTAACTGAATATGAAGCTTTCTGAAAACCCGTGCTTTAGTTCTTGAGAAAATCATGAATAATGCAGCATAGCAGCGCCACCTGCTGGGCGATATACACAAAAAAGTAATCAGTGCCAATTTATATTCGGTACTAACTGAATATAAAGTTTTATTAAATTCCATTAATTAGTTCTTGAGATAGAGCGACACAAAATTTGTGTCACACACAGACACACAGACAGACAGACATACTCACAGACAGACATTTTGTAAAAACCATCAAATCGTGTTCAGGACCTTCTAAAACGTGTAAATCCATCGAAAACCCGAAGTCGAAATTTTTAACGAATCCAATACTTTCTTCTTGTAAAGATAGAAGAAAGTAAAAATTAACACTCGAGTTAACTTTGCAATGATGCGCATTCAGAATCTATATATATATATATATATATATATATATATATAAAAGATAACCAAAACATTCAAACAGCAATTTTTGAAAACACAACATGTAATTAGTAAGGTAAACGAACTGAAGAATAAAATAGAAAAATAAAAGCACAGCATTTAATATCAAAGTAAAATGAAAAGGCAAAAGAACAGAGCTATGAAGGAAAGCATCCCATCGTAACATTTTAATCAAGAAAGAAACGATTAAAAATAAAAGGAAAATAATCAAAATAGTAATTTTTGTACTTTTAAATAAAAAGTTAGTTAAAAAAAAACATCTTCCTGCTTTTTTCAGATCGTATACACTTACCACTCCCATTTCCTTTATACCTCAGCAGTGTTTCTTCCCTATAGAAGATTGGATAAGATGGTGAATGTCCGCTAAAACTTACTTTCGGAGTTCAAAATTGCAAATATTAATTACGTCAAAGCCGAAGTGTTTGAAGAAATTTTCTTGTGCTGAGAGAATTTATACAAATATTATGTGGACATTTTCATGCGATTTTTATGCTGACTGTAAAAAAAAAATGATGGCTCTATTTAGAAAATGGATTTTTTTTTAAATGGCAAGCGACATAAATGCATCGTTTGGTGCAATGTAAAGGATGGACTTTTTGGAGGTCTGATTTTGAGACTGGCAACCAGGGGTGTAAAGCGCCAGCGGGCAGTCTCTCACCGCTAAATTTTAGTCGGTATTTTTAGTCATTTTTAAACACTAATGGTATAACATTATTTATTTGATAAAACCAATATCATGTCCATTAACATTATTTTTATGCGTTTTATTTCGTTTTAAATTTGTATGCCTCTAAAAAACACCCTATATTTGGGGAAAAAGCAAATTTTGAGAAACAGGATGATATTTAAGTAATATGAACGTATTATAAAAACATTAGAAATAAAATAATGTAAATTTTCAAATAAACCTGTCTAAATTGAAATTCACTTTCTTTGCCTTATATATTTTCATTTCAAATGTTCTGTTTTACAGTCATTATTTTCAACTATCCCAATCTCCAGTTTTGCATCTTGATTTCCATGATACGGTCGACTCTTCTTAACGTGAATTTCAAAAAGAATTAAAACTTTGTTCGCAGTAGTAGCAGTTTATGTTAGCAATAACTTCATCTTCGTACTCATTTTGTGAGAACAATTCACGTTAAGCGTGTTCAACGAGTTTCGACTGTAAGGGGCATCCCACATTAAGGCGACAAGCGACATGTAGCCGCAACATGTAGCGCGAAAACCGGTCGAAACAAAGAACTAAGTTGTTTCAAACCTGTTTTAAACCAGTTTTTCCAGCGAATTCAAGCGACATGTCTTATGTGTCGCCTTAGTGTGGGATGCCCCTAATAATGCTTTTTCTAGTATTGGAAGAAGTTATTTTTTACTCATTAGTGTTCCATAGCTTTAACCTCTTCGTTTCCGAAGCTAAAATAACACTACAAATACTGATTCATTGGTTTTAAACAAACAAAATAACATCGTAGATGATATAAAAAAGAAATTTTCGGAAATTGATACTTTAGAGGAATAGTAATTTAGGTTCACTGATAGGGATCTAAAATTACGATCTCCTTAAAACATCAATTTAATTATCACAAACCTAAATTCACATAATCACAAATTTAAGGCGTTTAAACAAGTGATGATATACAAATCCTCAAAATATTTAATTGTAAAGGATTTAAGTTAAATAAATATGGGAAAATTTTCTCAACTTCTTGGCCACACTGTCTTGGAGGCATTTTGCAAACTCAGATGAAAATAAAGTTTATTTTATGAGGAAATAAACATAGATGTTGCCATTTATTGGTTTGCTTTAAAAGCAAAAAATATTCAGCTATTAAGAAATGATGAAAAAAATGTAAAAAAAAAAGTCAAATAGTTTAGTTTTTATGAGGAAAAGAATAGAGCTCCACATATGTGAACCCAGGTAGCGAAGAGTTTAAGAGTAGGAAGATCAAATCCATTTGTGTATTTTTTTAGTTGGTATCTGGAAAGCGCTCTTTTTAATAGTCCCTTTTCTTCCGTAGAATTTCCACTAACTAGGAAACAGTTTTGGATTTTTACGAGAGTGGTATCGTTTGAAAGCTTGATGCCAGAATCAAGAAATGTATAGAAACTACACTCCCGAATCCAATAGTTCATCAAATACTCGTAGTGGAAAGTAGCAAAAAGAAAAGAAGAAGAAGAAAATATTTCAAAAAACTACGAATTAGTGGGCATTGAATGCAAATTGCGGGTGCAGTACGATTAGTAACACGAACTAGCTCGTCTCTTGATCCTATGGAATGGAAAAAGTCATGGTGGGAAGTTCCAGGAGTGGATCAAGACAGCGGTTTTACTGTGAGACAATAATGCTCTTGGTCGCTTACACCTGGTGTTGAAAATACTTGTGTTTTCAATACTTTTAGCTAGAAAAACCTTATCATGATTAATTATGACAAAGTGGCTGCCTTCGATAGCTTTTTAAGGAATCCCATGCTGTTTTTCACTACTTTATTTCTCTTCTTTAGAAACAGAAAAGGGCCCATATCTCGTGACCTTTTGATTCTTGGGTATAGTTCCTATACGTTTTTCGATCCTTGTGACAAGAGTTCCCGAATGATATCACTCTCTTCAAAATCCAGAACTGACAGTTGGGGATGTTCTTTAGTAAGTAGTGAGTTTTCCCGACCGAAAATATTTTTGAGGTTTCTTTTCATTATTTTCTGTCCATGGTAAATTTTACACAATATTTCAATTACTCTTCCATCGTACTCATAAATCATTAAAGTCCATGTTTTAGTTAAATAAAAATTTAAGTGTAAAATCGGTAAAAGATTTGTGTCTTCATACAAGTTTCATACTCTGATTTTTCAAGTAATCTAACAATGGATTTAGACGTAAGACGTCTGACTGGTTACTTTACCCCGCTGGTTACCCCTGATATCACACTACGTAAATTATCAAGAAAACCCCCATTCTTCCGGCACACTCTCAACACCAGATAGATTCAACAAGAAAGCATCACTTATTTACGCACTCAGAGTTATATAAAAAAAAAACTGTAAGTCCTCTTTCAAGGGAAACGTTCACAAAGGATCTTTATAAGTCAGAGTAGAGTAGTAAACGTCCATACCACAAGAACTGCCACATACTTCCCCTCTGCAATCATTAATTGATACATTGTGCTCTTCAACTGTAATATGCCTCTGACTGAGAATTTTTCTTTTTGTTTTAAATGATCTGTTAGTACTTGACTATAGTGATTTATAATTTCAAGCATATCCAAAAATATTATTGGATCACCTATCAAGTTCGACGTACTCCTAAAATGGTAATCCACGTAAAATATCACACTGTAAAATAACTTCGATAAAAATGTGCAACATTTTTTTTAACATTTTTTTTTCAAAAATCTTTAAACTATGAATTGAAGATTAAACTTTCTCCATTAAACGTACACAAAATCTAAGAATAACAAGTTTTTTTTTTTTTTTCATGATCAGGAATTCTATTAAAGAAGTTATCTTATATTTTCGTTGCTTTCAATTTTTCTGTACGCAATGGCATGTTTCAGAGTAGGTGACACGAAACACAAAATAATTATTTGCTTTTACTCCTCTCTAATCAATATCAAGACTTTCCTATTCATTGGGTTTTTTTATTTATATTTTTAAAATATTATGGGGAAATCGGCTTCCAACTTATCAGTGCGGAAAACTATCAAATTTTTTTTATAGATTTCGTGTTATTGTTCTTGCAAATAGATCTTTTCTGGGATTTCTAGCATTTAAAAATTGATCTTGTTGCAAAATGTCAATATTGCATGTCTCTTTTTCATTTTGTCCGTATATTTAACAAAAATGGTGGCGTTGGAAATATCAAAATTCAGAAATATAGTAATTTGACTTAAATCACTCTAGTAGCTCAAAAGATATACCGTATTTTATTTTAAAAATACTTTTCGAATTCTTGTTATAATAAATTTGATACAATTTTTTTATTGTTTAAAGTATAAAATAAAACTATTTTTTTTATATTGATATTTATTAAAAAGAAACACTTTTTGTTTTGACTATTCTGAGATCGATCCAAAGCAATTTTAGTGTTTAATTACAACGACTGATCAACTTATTAGATTTTAGTTTAAAACTGTGCAGATTAAAATTGTTCGAATTTTCTTTTTCTTTTTTTATGGCTTATTAGCTCCAATACAATTTTTGCAAAATACGAGTGAATGAACTTCAAATTTTACATTAACCCATTACCCGCTGGTGTTGCGTTCACGCAACGGTCAAAATAAATGCACATTTTTAAATTAATTACATACCCACCACTATTTTTCAACTACAAAATTGGCCTTACTTAATGACACAAAATTTTAAGATCAAATAAAGCGAAAATTACCTTTCACAGTTTCTGGTAGCAAACGACGTTCAGCTAATAAGTTGAAAAATTCAACCTTTTAGTTTTGGCGGTTAATGGGTTAACAAGGGATAAACCCGGGTTGCAGATTATAGATGAAAATCATTTTTTAATTGAAAACTGTAACAGATTTTCTACATTTAATACTATACTTTTTTAGAACACGTACTAACAATACCAAAAATCCTTTTTATATTAAAAACAGCAATTATGTATTCAAATAATTTCAATTTTCTTATTAGCCTCGTGCCAGGCTAAAAATTCGCTAAAAATTATTATTTCATCCAGGTTTTTTTATTCTGATCATTTCAGTTCTTTAAGCGCGTAGTTCGGTTTCGTCTTAAATTTGTGTTTTATTTGTATTTTATTATTGTAGAAGCTTTAATTTCTTTATAGAATAGAAGATGGAAACAAAGATGAGTTATTTATATTAATTTAAATGCAAACGGACTTATCTTTCTGATCATCTGCATAGGATAAAGATAGATTTATTTTTTTTTTAATTACGCTTGCAAATTATTTTAAAAACTACAAAAAATGAATAAGTTGAGAAAGGCTTTTCAAATAAATTGCATTTGAAAGTACATTTTTTGCTCTATTTGCCAATGTAAAAATTGAAAATGTGGAACGTTTATAAGTTTCTAAAATTTCAGTAAAAGGTAAATATAATCGTCTTATTTTACCATCGTAAAAATGACGTCAGCGTTACAGACGGACACGTTTGTCCTTTATAATACAGATAGTTCAATTTTCTATTCGTGAATTATATCTTTTGTGTTCTCAAATCCAAAAGGGCAACTTTCTGACATAAGTTTTAATTTATTTTTGTTCGAAAATACATGAAACTAGCTGGTGTTGTTGTTCAGAAACTATGTAATTGAGCTGTTTTTTCCATTTTTTTGTAAACGCAATAGATTTTTCAGAAAATAGTGCCAAAGTGGGCGTTTTGAACGGAATTACCGTGCGAAAGTAGAATAACCACTCAAAAGCGGGCGAAAAACGTGTTTGTCACGTGATCAAAATCGCATATAACTCAATATGGATCAAAAAATGGAAAACAGTTCAATTTCCAATCGCTTCCATGTCCAGGCTTTCCAATTTTATATCTTTCCGTTAAAAAATGAATTTGTAAATGTGTCAAAACGTTTTGCGCTTGTTGAGCAGAGCAGTTAAGAACAGCCTTAAAAATATATTTGATAAGAAAATGTTCGTAATAAATAAAAGCTTGCACTAGAATTAAAAATATGATATTCATTTGGACTCACAGATCTAACAATAAAACTCAGTTTTTTAAGAATTCGAGTCAAATTTGAAAGCTATTACGTTCTTAAAGCTTGTATTAGAATAAGAAATGAGATAGTCATTTGGACTCACAGATTTAACAATAAAACTGAGTTTTTTTTAAGAATTCGGGTCAAATTTGAAAGTTATTACGTTCTTGTAAAATAATATAGGTATTATAATGACCTTTTTTTTAATAACATGCTTTTTATTACACTTCAGTAACATATACTTAAATAGTGTAGCGATTCGAACATTTTACAAAGTTTAGCAAAACCCACCATTTCAAACGACACAAGTAGAAAAACAGGCAGGGACTGAGTAAATAACGTGAAAACATTTTTCAATTAACATACTAAAAGTACGTTAAAAAGTATAATGTTCATTGAAATTTATTTCAAATAAATAAATAACTGACCACGAATGTATTTTAATTAAAAGCAATAGTTCCTTACAAAAATAATATATTCGAATTCAGTATGCAGCACTGTAAAATCTATATTTTAAGGCTGTTCTCAAATCGAAAAGGGCAACTTTCTGACATAAGTTTTAATTTATTTTTGTTTGAAAATGCATGGAACTAGCTAGTGTTGTTGTTCAGAAACTATGTCATTGAGCTGTTTTTTCCCTTTTTTTGCAAACGCAATAGATCTTTCAGAAAACAATGTCAAAGTGGGCGTTTTGAACCGAATTTCTGCGTGAAGAAAGAAAGAGCACTCAAGAGCGGGCGAAAAACGTGTTTGTCTCGTGATCAAAATGGCTTATAACTCAATAGGTAATTGATTGATCAAAAAATGGAAAAAACAGTTCAATTCCTAATTGCTTCCATGGCCAGGCTTTCCGATTTTATACCTTTCAGTTAAAAAATGAATTTGTAAATGTGTCAAAACGTTTTGCGCTTGTTGAGCAGATCAGTTAAGAACAGCCTTAACGTGCAAACGTGTCCGAGCGTAACGCTGATGCCATTTTGACGTTGGCAAGAGCAGACGATTAAATTTCGCTTTTACAGCAATTTTTTTTTTTTTTTTTGTAACTGCTAAACATCGCACATTTTAAAATTTTACACTGTCGAATAAGGGAAAAAGTATACTTTCAAATGCAATTCCTTTGAAAGCTGTATCGTAATTCGTTTGCAAACTATCATCGCAATTAACTCATTTTTGTGATTTTTAAAAATAATTTTCAAGCATGAATTTTTTTAAAATTCATATCTGTCATGGGCAGATGATTATGAACATAAATCAGTTTGCACTTGAAATAATATAAATAGTTCGGCATTTGTTTCTAGCTACATTCCATAACGAAACTAAAACTTCATCCATAAATGAATAAAATAATGAAAAAAAAATTAAGACATGTAATTCAACTACGAGCTTAAAGAAATAAAATTATCAGAATAAAAATTGCTGCTGTAAATGATGATCTTTGATTATTTCTTTGGTTACTCTTGGCACGAGGCCAATACGAAAGTATCGCTTTTAATAAATTTCAGAACTTTATTTGGATACTTTAATGATATTTTTTCATATAAAAATCCTTTTTAGAGTTGTTAGTGGGCAAAATAAATAAATAAATGTAAAAAAATATGTATTAGTTTTCAATAATAATAATAAAAGGGGGGTTGTTCTATAGCCTGTAAAATACTTGAGCATTTTTACGACAATTTACAGTTACACAAAGGAACGATGGACGATCAAAGAAACAAAAAAACTAAAATATTGATTTTTTTTTTTTTTTCATCCGCATTACACAATATTGAAATATACCAGAAACTATAATTTTCATTGAAATACGTTAATTCGAATAACAGATTGAAATATAACCAAATTTTGCGAATTAAATCTGATTTACTATTAAAAAATAAGAGTCAAAAATTTCAAACTGTGTTTTATGCAAAAATGTAAATCTAGTGCGTTCGTAATAATTCTTGGTACAAAAACGATATCGGGAATGACAATGACCCATTTCACAGGATTGTGAGAAAAATAGAAACCTTTATTTAAATAAATTTTCCTCAAAGTAAATAACTAAATGATTAAAATTGAAAATCTTTTGCTGCAAAATTTTCTTTCGCCAAGGCCTTTTCAATTTAAATTATTTACTTGACAATGCAAGATTGTTGATCACAGAAACAAAATATTGTTTCATGGAAGAATGCATAAAATTACATCAAGGAAAAATACTAGTGTGATACCTTGATTTCTAAATCAATTATTTCGAACAAATATGAAATCAAAGTAGGCTTATCATGTTTGTCAACCAGTGCTTGGATTTCTGGACAAGCACATGAGACAATAGCTGGGGCGACAGCTAGAAAGATAAATCAATCATAAATAAAATAATTAATGATTTTTACTGTGAAGTTTTATACAGTCTCAGAATAAAGATATTTCTGGACATTTTCTTTCTTTATTTCTTTGAGTAATAATTTTAACAAATGATGAATGCCATTAAAGATCAAGGCAGGTGTGCGAGTGATTAGTACAGCCATGTTTAGGGGAAGTGTGGCGAATAATGCCGCTACTCAGTCATAGATTCGGAGCTAAAAATGTTAAATTGTAGTCTATTTTTCAATTTGTCAAAAATGATTTTTTTAATGACGTTGTTAGTCTGGCGCAAGTGGAAAATGCATAAATTTATTTTTTTTAAACTCGTGAAGACATTTAGTTATCCAAACTGTAATTTTCGTTTACAGAATTACAAAAGACAAAATTTTAGGTACATTTAGTAAGAAATACTACCTATTACATTCTTCCATACATTGGAATTTCTGATAAAATTTTGCATATCTACGCTAATCGTGACTGCTAGAGCCCAAAATCATCCCCAGTTCAAAATTTTATCTATCTATCTATCTAACTATATATATATCCGGTATATATATATATATATATATATATATATATACCGGATGTCCTGAAAAGGACTGACTGATTTTAAAATTCAATAACTTGCAAACGGGGACAGATATTTAAAAAAATCTTGCGAGAGCGTTATGTATGATGTCAGGAGTTTTTTTACTGTCATTCTCGAATTTAGTTCAAATTACAAACAATAGATGGCGCTGCGAGCAATGTATGCTAAATCCAGGTATCGATTTTAGATACTTCCGGATCCACTCAATACATTTTAATCACCTTGGCATGGGAGAAGAGAAAGACCAAACAATCCAGCTTCAATTTAGCGCCTAATGCTTGCAGCGCCATCTATTGTTTGATATTCGAACTAAATTCGAGAATCACGGTGAAAAAACTCCTGACATCATACATAACCCTCCTGTAAGAATTTTTGTCTGTTTCAGTGCAACCTGCATGGGAGAAGAGAAAGACCAAACAATCCAGCTTCAATTTAGCGCCTAATGCTTGCAGCGCCATCTATTGTTTGATATTCGAACTAAATTCGAGAATCACAGTGAAAAAACTCCTGCAACATAACCCTCCTGTAAGATTATTTGTCTGTTTCAGTGCAACCTACATCTTTATTTACTCTGCGAAGGGATTCATATTTTTATGGCATCTTTAACAATATCTATACCTGAAATAAAAGATTTTGTTATATTATAAACTGAAGATAAATCAAACATTGTTTTATACTTATTAAAGTAATACATACCTCCGACATTTCTGAGTTGTTTTTCTTTTCATTTCAATGCTGTCATTATCATAATCATCATTTTCATATTTTTGTCTGTTTCAGTATAGACTACCATATTCATTTCCTCTTCGGTGGGATATTTATTTTTAAGGCACCTTTTAAAAATATCTATCCTAAAATAAAAAATTTTGTTATATTATTAATGAAGAAAAATAAAACATTGTTTTATACTTATTAAAATAATACATACCTCCGACATTTCTCAGTTGTTTTTCTCTTCATTTCAATACTGTCATTATCATAATCAATATTTTCATATTTTTGTCTGTTTCAGTACAGACTACCATATTCATTTCCTCTTCGGAGGGATATTTGTTTTAAGGAAACTTTTAAAAATATCTATCCTGAAATAAAAGATTTTGTTATATTCTAAATGAAGATAAATAAACATTGTTTTATACTTATTAAAATAATACATACCTCCGACATTTCTAAGTTGTTTTTCTCTTCATTTCAATACTGTCATTATCATAATCATCATTTTCATAATTTTTCTGTTTCAGTGCAGACTACCATCTTCATTTCCTCTTCGGAGGTAAAAATATTTTTAAGGCATCTTTTAAAAATATCTGTACCTGAAATAAAAGATTTTGTGACATTGTAAATGGAGATAAATAAAACACTGTTTTATACTTATTAAAGTAATACATACATCCGACATTTCTCAGTTTGTCTCTTCTTTTCAATACCATCATTATCATCACCCTCATTTCCATATTTTTGTCTGTTTTAGTGCAGGCTACCATATTCATTTCCTCATCAGAGAAATACAAATTTTATGGCATCTTTAAAAATAAAATCGGCTCAAATGAGACGCTCTTTATATATTGCTATAAACTTCACTTTTTATAATTATTAGTCATGACTGACTCAAGACGTGAATCCAAATTATAAAGCAAGCAATGCATATATGACTAAATTTTGAAGGTACTTCACACGTTTTAATTAAAAAGCTGCAGTTTTAACAGCAATAGAATTTTTTTAGTTTCAAACCACAGGAGTGTTTCGAATATTCTTTAATATATAACAGATGATCATTTACAAAAATCGATATAAAAGGAAAACCGAGGTATGCATACCTAAAACATTTTTTAATTGGATGAAATTCCTATAATTAGAAAATCATTCTGTGTCGTAGATGAATTAATTACAGTCTATTTTATATTAAATTAAAAAGTTTTGGTCAGAGCTACAAAGTGCTAACTCGGGCCACACGAATAATTAACTAACAGTTCTGTATACTTATGTATGTATTAATTAATTTAAAAAAAAGCTGGACATTTTCGTTTTCGGCCGAAAATAGTAGGATTACAGAAATTCAGTTTCGGTTTCGATCTTAAAAGACTGTTTCGGTCGATCCTTAAATAAAACATTGTTTTGTACTTACTAAAATAATACATACCTCCGACATTTCACAGTTTTTCTCTTCCTTTCAATGCTATCGTTATCATTATCATTATCATCAACATTTTCATATTTTTGTCTGTCTCAGTGCAGATTACCATCTTCATTTCTCCTTCGGATGGATACATATTTTAAGGCATCTTTAAAAATATATATACCTGAAATAAAAGATTTTGTTATATTATAAATTGGAGATAAATAAAACATTGTTTTATACTTATTAATGTAATACATACCTCCGACATTTCTCATTTTTTCTCTTCCTTTCAATCTTATCCTTACCATCATCACCCTTTTCATATTTTTGTCTGTTTCAATACAGACTACCATCTCAATTGCCTCTTGGGAGGGATACATATTTTTATGGCATCTTTAAAAATATCAATACCTGAAATAAAAGATTTTGTTATGTTATAAACTGAAGGTTAATCAAACATTGTTTTATGTTTATTAAAGTAATTCATACCTCCGTCATGTCTCTTCTTTTCAATGCTATCATTATCATCAATGTCTTTTTCATATTTTTGTCTGATTCAGTGCAGACTACCAACTTCATTTTCTCTTCGGAGGGATACATATTTTATGGCATCTTTTAAAATGTCTATCTATATATTAAATATTTCTAAAAATATTTAAGATTTTGAAATATTTAAGCTATATTTACGATATAAAAGATTTTGTTATATTTTATACTGAAGATAAGTAAATCATTCTTTTATACTTCCTGAAATAATACATACCTCCGACATTTCTCAGTTTGTCTCTTCCTTTCAATGCTATCATTATAATCATCATCATTTTCATATTTTTGTCTATTTCAGTGCAGACTACCATCTTCATTTCCTCTTCGGAGGGATACATATTTTTAAACCATTTTTTTTTAAATATCTATACCTGAAATAAAAAATTTTGTTATATTATAAACTGAAAATAAGTAAAATATTGTTTTACACTTACTAAACTAATATATACCTCCGACATTTCATAGTTTTCTCTTTCTTTCAATGCTATCATTATCATTATCATCAACATTTTCATATTTTTGACTGTTTCAGTGCAGACTACTATCTTCATTTCCTCTTCGGATGGATACATATTTTAAGGTATCTTTTATTAATATCTATACAAAAATAAAAGATTTTGTTATATGAAGATAAATAACACATCGTCTTATACTTATTAAAGGAATACATATATCCGTCATTTTTCAGTTTGTCTCTTTCTTTCAATGCTATCATTATCATCATTATCATTTTCATATTTTTGTCTATTTCAGTGCAGCCTACCATCTTCATTTACTCTGCGGAGAGATACATATTTTTATAGTATCTTTAAAAATATCTATACCTGAAATAAAAGATTTTGCTATATTATAAACTGAATATAAATGAAACATAGTTTTATACTTATTAAAGTAATACATTCTCCGAGCATTTCTCAGTTTGTCTCTTCCTTTCAATGCTATCATTATCCTTTATTTCACATTTTTGTCTGCTTCAGCACGGACTACCATCTTCATTTCCTCTTCGGAGGGATACATATTTCTAAGGCTTTTTTTGAAAATATCTGTACCTGAAATATTTTTTTTAATATATAAAATGAAGATAACTAAAACAATTTTTTATACATTAAAATAATACAAACCTTCGACATTTCTCAGTTGTTTTTATCTGTATTTCAATGCTGTCATTATCATAAACATCATTTTCATATTTTTGTCTGTTTTGAGTGCAGACTACCATTTTCATTTCCTCTTCGGAGGGATACATATTTTTATGGCATCTTTAAAAATATCTGTACCTGAAATAAAATATTTTGTTATATTATAAATTGCAGCGAAATAAACCGTTATTTTCTACCTAATTAAGTAATACATACTTCCAAAATTTCTTAGTTTTTCTCTTTTTTTCAATTCTGTCCTTACCATAATTATCATAATCTTATTTTTGTCTGTTTGATTCAGGGCCTCATCTTCATTTTCTCTTCGGAGAAGTATATATTTTTAAGTCATCTTTTGAAAATTTCTATACCTGAAATAAATTATTTTGTTATATTATAAACTGAAGATAAATAAAACATTGTTTTATACTTATTAAAGTAATACATGCACTATATAATGTGATACAATCAAAAACCCACAGATGATATACGAGACTGAGTCAACAACATTCATTACCAATTATGAAAGATAACTGGTGATAATGGGTTTTCAAAAATTAGTGCTTTGTTGCCAAAACTGATATTGTGGGTCGAAAATTCGACTGGGTTCGTAGATTCGACGTAAAGCAGATGGAAATTATCTGATATCTAAAATGCAAATGGGAATTTATTCAGAACTCTTATAACTCGCGTTCTGCTGAGCGGATTTTTATAGGACTTGAATTGTCAGTTAGGTAATTGTTGGCGAAAGATTTAGTGTATTGTTCTACATTGCTTAGTTACAGAGCTACGAGGGAAAGTTCTATTATTATGTGATCCCGATTACGAAATATTGCCTGTTTTTAAAAGTTCTACTGACCTGACTTTCATAGAAGTTTCACTATTAATTAGATAATTCATGAGAAAAAAATTAAATGTAAAATTGACATTCCGAATCAAAACACTTACATTCTACGTCACAATAGTCAAAAGCTAGTTATTGGAATAAAATGGATTGTTGATATCTCACAACTGCATTGTTAGAAGTTCAATTGTAAAAAAACGTACTTTGTTTATAAAAAACAATTGTTTTGAATGTGGAAAAAAATGCAATGCATTCTTGTCATACATTGTTGGGTAAAAAAGTTGTGTGTATGTGGGAAGGGAGGTGGGGGTCTTATATTTAAGGCCATCGATTTAATTTCAAAAGCAATAATTTAGATAAGGTCAATTAGTGGAAGCATAAATTGGGGTTTGTGGGTATTGGTGGTGGGACGGATATCTTGAAACATTTCTTTGATATTTCAAATGAAAATCAAATTTTCAAAGTAATTGCTTAAGAGGCGCAAAGGCCAACATAGTGAAAAAGATTCTAAGCCGGGACTCGAACCCGGGCCATAAGTATAGCGCACTGACATTCTACCGACTACTAACATTCTACCACTTGGAACGATACACAGCTCGGAAAATTTCTCACTATTATATGTTGGCAAGGCTACAAACGCAGCACAAGATGGAATATTTATCGTGAGCCTCCGACCTGGGGCTAACACGAAAACATAATTAAATCCAGCATCGATAGAAACTATATTAATTCATGGAAATTATTCCTGAGAGAAACATTCGCCTTGGATACAATATTTCAAATGAAAATCAAATTTCAAATTTCAAAGTAATTGCTTAAAAGGCGCAAAGGCCAACATAGTAAAAAAGATTCCAAGCCGGGACTCGAACCCGGGCCATCAGTATAGCGCACTGACGTTCTACCGACTAAACCACTTGGAACGATACACAGCTCGGAAAATTTCTCACTATTATATGTTGTCAAGGCTACAAACGCAACACAAGATGGAATATTTATCGTGAGCCACTGACCTGGTGCTAACACATGAAAATTTGATTTTCATTTGAAATATTGTATCCAAGGCGAATGTTTCTCTCAGGAATAATTTCCACGAATTAATATAGTTTCTATCGATGCTGGATTTAATTATGTTTCGTGTTAGCCCCCAGGTCGGTGGCTCACGATAAATACTCCATCTTGTGCTGCGTTTGTAGCCTTGCCAACATATAATAGTGAGAAATTTTCCTAGCTGTGTATCGTTCCAAGTGGTTTAGTCGGTAGAACGTCAGTGCGCTATACTGATGGCCCGGGTTCGAGTCCCGGCTTGGAATCTTTTTCACTATGTTGGCCTTTGCGCCTCTTAAGCAATTACTTTGAAAATTTGATTTTCATTTGAAATATTGTATCCAAGGCAAATGTTTCTCTCAGGAATAATTTCCATGAATTAATATAGTTTCTATCGATGCTGGATTTAATTATGTTTCGTGTTAGCCCCAGGTCGGTGGCTCACGATAAATACTCCATCTTGTGCTGCGTTTGTAGCCTTGCCAACATATAATAGTGAGAAATTTTCCGAGCTGTGTATCGTTCCAAGTGGTTTAGTCGGTAGAACGTCAGTGCGCTATACTGATGGCCCGGGTTCGAGTCCCGCTTGGAATCTTTTTCACTATGTTGGCCTTTGCGCCTCTTAAGCAATTACTTTGAAAATTTGATTTTCATTTGAAATATTGTATCCAAGGCAAATGTTTCTCTCAGGAATAATTTCCATGAATTAATACAGTTTCTATCGATGCTGGATTTAATTATGTTTCGTGTTAGCCCCAGGTCGGTGGCTCACGATAAATATTCCATCTTGTGCTGCGTTTGTAGCCTTGCCAACATATAATAGTGAGAAATTTCCGGAGCTGTGTATCGTTCCAAGTGGTTTAGTCAGTAGAACGTCAGTGCGCTATACTGATGGCCCGGGTTCGAGTCCTGGCTTGGAATCTTTTTCACTATGTTGGCCTTTGCGCCTCTTAAGCAATTACTTTGAAAATTTGATTTTCATTTGAAATATTGTATCCAAGGCAAATGTTTCTCTCAGGAATAATTTCCATGAATTAATACAGTTTCTATCGATGCTGGATTTAATTATGTTTCGTGTTAGCCCCAGGTCGGTGGCTCACGATAAATATTCCATCTTGTGCTGCGTTTGTAGTCTTGCCAACATATAATAGTGAGAAATTTCCGGAGCTGTGTATCGTTCCAAGTGGTTTAGTCAGTAGAACGTCAGTGCGCTATACTGATGGCCCGGGTTCGAGTCCCGCTTGGAATCTTTTTCACTATGTTGGCCTTTGCGCCTCTTAAGCAATTACTTTGAAAATTTGATTTTCAGTTGAAATATTGTATCCAAGGCAAATGTTTCTCTCAGGAATAATTTCCATGAATTAATACAGTTTCTATCGATGCTGGATTTAATTATGTTTCGTGTTAGCCCCAGGTCGGTGGCTCACGATAAATATTCCATCTTGTGCTGCGTTTGTAGCCTTGCCAACATATAATAGTGAGAAATTTCCGGAGCTGTGTATCGTTCCAAGTGGTTTAGTCAGTAGAACGTCAGTGCGCTATACTGATGGCCCGGGTTCGAGTCCTGGCTTGGAATCTTTTTCACTATGTTGGCCTTTGCGCCTCTTAAGCAATTACTTTGAAAATTTGATTTTCATTTGAAATATTGTATCCAAGGCAAATGTTTCTCTCAGGAATAATTTCCATGAATTAATACAGTTTCTATCGATGCTGGATTTAATTATGTTTCGTGTTAGCCCCAGGTCGGTGGCTCACGATAAATATTCCATCTTGTGCTGCGTTTGTAGTCTTGCCAACATATAATAGTGAGAAATTTCCGGAGCTGTGTATCGTTCCAAGTGCATTAGTCAGTAGAACGTCAGTGCGCTATACTGATGGCCCGGGTTCGAGTCCTGGCTTGGAATCTTTTTCACTATGTTGGCCTTTGCGCCTCTTAAGCAATTACTTTGAAAATTTGATTTTCATTTGAAATATTGTATCCAAGACGAATGTTTCTCTCAGGAATAATTTCCATGAATTAATATTTCTTTGATAGTTCAGAAATCAATCCGACCCGTTGTAAGAATTATTGAACATGGTTCAGCTTGCCTATGATGAAATCGCAAGATGTTTTAAAATGAAGAAAAGCCCCTCGGCCTATTGCGGGAGGAAAAGTTAGCTTTCATATCACTTGTTTTTAAAAATCCAGCTTATTTTACTCAAACTCAAGGAAATAAATTAGTATAGCATAAACATAGAAGATTCAATACCAGTTTTCGTCAATATTGAATATGAAGCAGAATTTCATCAAATTATTCTGCTGTATCCACGTTGTCTTCATTTAGAGCGATTTAAGTTTGGACACCAAATTTGACGCTATCTGGAAGTGTTCGTCATTTTAAAACAACATGGTGGATGAAGCTAATCAATGAACTTGATCGAAGCCTTCGTAAGTTCTGTACGCATGCTCAGTTACATTGAAATCAGTTTATAGATAAGACTGCTGTCGCATAAGAAAAATCAAATTGTTTCAAAATGCCAGACACCTAGAATTTCAAAGACTATTTTTAAGCGATTTTCTAAGATAAAAACAAAAAAAATTCTCTGAAATCCTTGTATCAAACACTTTTTAAGAAGGAAGTTTTTTTAATTTCCAATTTTTTTGTACATCTTTCAGAATTTTATGTTATTTATTTATTTTTTTTTTATGGTCGCCATATTTTGAAACAAGATGCGGTTTTTGGGGTCTCAGGGTCATGATCGGTGAAAATATATTAAAATTTTCCGGAACTGCTTTCCCCCCGGACGTCTGGAATAGTCTTTTTACTTTTTGTAATGAAAGCTACTGAATATAAATACGATTGCTCGACATCGAGTGAACAAGCCGGATCAAGTCATAGTGAGGCCCAAGTAGCGCAGTTATATTTATATGTTTATATTTATTTTGGTGCCGATGCCTGTAAACTCACAATAAAAGTTCTATTTTGCAGGTTGCCTAATTTGGACAAAAACTTTGAATCTGAGCATGCATCTTGTGTCTGTGTCGCTATTTTGATAAATAAAGTTACTCTAAAGTGAACAGATGCCTCTATTTTTCAGGAATTTGTAGCCGAAAACCAGTACCAAGACAAAAAAAAAAAAATATTTTAACTTAACCGGAATAAAGCATATTACGGTTAGAGATCCTATTATAAAGCACATAAGGATCCAATCATGATAAGATTGTTTAAAAACGTATAACATTGAAGTAATTACACAGGAAATCACTTGCTTCTTTCTTTCTCCAATAAATAACTATAAAACTCCATATTCTCAATTTTAAAATAGAATTAAAAATGTCTTACTATAGTAAATTTATTAATATCTGAATGTCGTAAATTCGATGCCTAAATAGCTGGATGTTATTTGCTATGCGAGGTTACTGCATCTAGTGATTTTTTGTTGTTATTGTTGTTAGTGTTTACTAGAATAAAATTAATTGTTGAAATCCCAGAATTGCATTGTTAGATGTTTCATAGTTAAAGAAACAAATTTTATTTGTTATAAAATTTCTTTCGAAAGTTCAAAATACAATAAAGTACAATACATTGTTTCCACAAGTATTTGCGAAAAAGGAGGATCTTGTATTTAACCCTTTCATAGGCAATGTATTTCTGTTGCTAAAATGTTGAAATGATTAATTTACAGAATTTACCAGAAGTCCTAATTACCAGAATTTACAAACAATTTTTTTAAAATAAATAAATGCTTTCCTTGACGTATTTTATAAAACCAAATTTTATTTTAAAATTCTGATGTTTATGTGGAACTTTGGAATAAAAAGTAAGTGGTATATATTATATTCCACCGCCCTTCAAGGAGTAAGAGAATTAAATATATTTCAAAAGTTCAAATTTATACAGGATAATTCAGCGAAAACATAAATTGAAGAAGTTATTATCGGTATTCATGGGAAAAGTTTTTTTTTAAACATTTATTCCATACAGTGTTTCCCTTATAATAAAACTGGATGTTAATTTTGCTCCAAAAAATGAATTAGGATAGCGGTAGCTACTAATTCATGCATAATAATAAATTCATACATAAATCAAACTACTCATGGCTCGGGGCCATCAAGTTACCACTATTTTAGAATAGGCTAATTTGCCTTATTTAATTGCAGAAATATTTCAATGAAATAGACTGAATATTACCCATTGAAAATTGTGACTTTCTGGCAAAAACGTTGTGTCGTCCGTCCGAGCTCTCACTCGCGAAAATATACTCGCATTGCCATGTGATTGATATATGTTTTTGAGGTTTACTGTGGCATGTTCGTTTTGAAAAAGGAAGTGTCTAGCATTTATAGTTCCTTTACAGGGAAACTCAAAGGTATCCCACTACATTATGATATACTGTGAGAAATCGCTTGCGTTTTATTTTAATTTTGTTACACTTTTTGAAGCATAATGAAATTTATATACATTATTGAGCGCGCTATAAAATGGTTACTATAAAATATATTATGTTTAGCACTCACAGTTCGTTCGTTTTCAGAGGCACTCAAAATAATTCCGTTATATTATGGTCTACAGCAGTGATTCCCAACCTGGGGCGTACGTCCCATCGGGGAATAATTTGATATTTTAGGGGGGCAATTCCGCATTTCTCACTCACGCATTCGCTGTCAGCTTATTATTATTATTATTATTATTATTACTATTACTTGGAAAAGTAATGCTGTAGACTAAAAGTAAATAAAATACATTTAAAATTTAAAAAATCAAATAAAAAGAATGTTTTCTGTTGCTAATTTTTTAAAAAGTTCTCAATAAATAGCTTAAAATAAACTCACACCAGATAAATTATACAAACAATTTTTTTTTAATTATTTTTAAAACTTTTCAACTCATATATTTTAAGTTTTCTTGTAATTTTTTTGCTTATTAATGTATTTCGCGATGTTTTTGATTATTTCTTGAACAAACCTTTTTTTGTTTTTGCTATGCCGTATGTCACACGAAGAAACTTTTCACGTGAAACTGTCTTGAACATTTTTAAACTAAAAAATATTTGAAATATCTAAACGAGGTACACTCATGTTTATAAAAACAAGATGATCCAACCCGGCCTTCCCGGGTTGCAGAATGGAGGTGAAAACCTCTTTTTTTGTAGTGAAAACTCTTTAGATTCTTTTCATTATATATATATTTTTTTTATTACGCACTCACAATATCAAAGCATTTTTTTATGTGAAAACAATCAATAATGTGTTCTAATAAAGAGTTCATTTTTTTCCAAAGCGATACCTTCGTACTGACCGCAAGTCCAGAGTTAATAGCCGAAATAACCGTCAAAGATTTCGCTATAAACAGTAGCCTTTTTAATTTGGATAATTTCAGTTTTTAAGCGCTTCGTTCAATTACATATATGTGTTTTATTTATATTATTTTATTTATTCATTAACGAAGTATTAATTTCGTCATAGAATATTAGCCGGGAACAAATACTGAACTGTTTACATTGTTTAAAGTACAAACGGTTTAAATTTCGTAATCATCAGCACGTGATAGTGATAAATAAAAATAGTAGGAGAGCTGTTGAACATTTTTGAGTAGGTATTTGAGGCACCCTGAAAATTTGTGCAACACTTCTTTTGTAATGCCTGAATACAAAATCGAATGTCTGGCTGAAGGATCGTGGCCCAAAAACTGTGCCAGACAAAAAATGGCACTTGACACGTGTCTGGCACAGTTTTTGTGCCGACTAAAGTGTCTGTCATTTTCAAAATATTTTTTCTAAGCATAAATATTATTCTGTCTCAATCTCAGCGTACCTCAAATAGAAAAATGGCACTTGACACGTGTCTGGCACAGTTTTTGGGCCGACTAAAGTGTCTGTCGTTTTCAAAACATTTTTTTCTAAGTATAAATATTATTCTGTCTCAATCTCAGCGTGCCTCAAATACCTTTTTTGGGTAGTCAAAAAAAAATGGCACTTGACACGTGTCTGGCACAGTTTTTGGGCCACGATCCTTCAGCCAGACATTCGATTTTGTATTCAGCCATTACAAAAGAAGTGTTGCACAAATTTTCAGGGTGCCTCAAATACCTTCCCTAAAATGTTTAACAGCTCTTGGACTAAAATAAATCCTGCTTGAAAATTATTTTGAAAATCGTAAAAAATCAGTCAATTGTGATGGTTTCCTAACAAATTGCATTTGAAAGAACACTTTTTCCCCCATTCGACGGTATAAAAATTGAAAATGTGCGATATTTAGAAGTTTGAAAATTGCCGTAAAAACGAAAGCATCATTGATATAGCCAACGTCAAAACGACGTCAACGTTACTCACGAACACGTTTGTCCTTTTGTAATATGGATTATAAATATTAAACAGTATTAGAAAAGGAAAAGGGTAAATATTAAATATCTATTACAGGCCTCTTACACAGTAAATATATGACATGTACAATCGTGGAAAAAAAAGCCCTTACTAACTCTGCAAAAAATTATCGTAGAAGAAAGTTTCTGATACCACACGATTGGTAATAAAGTCTACTTTTAAATGATGTATATAAAATTTGCTTAGGGGACCATCTACATATTAAAACGAACAATAACTTTGTTTTTTTTCAATAGCAGTACACAATTCTAACAGCATAAATGAACTCTACACCCCTTCAATTAGTCTAAAAACAAGCTTTTATGCAATTCGCACGATAAATTTCCGAGAAATTAATTGTTTTAAAACGAGCTTATTTTAGGGGCTATATCCAAATTGAAGTTCGGTACTCGATTATTGTCCGAAAGGGCCCCCTTCTTGATCAAGGCAACTTTAGCGCCACTCAAGCAGTCATTGAAGACTGCTAGATTACAGCATAACATAAGAAATTTCAAAATATCTAGTCACTTTTATCATAGACGGCGCCCTTAAACCATCATTTTGCCATTTTTTAAGCATAATTTGAAAACAATTTAAAAAAAATATGAAATTTTGGATTTCCAGAAAGCAAGACATAATAAATCGAAATCCATAAAAAAAATTTGCAATTCATAATTTTTTTAATATTAATTTCATAATTCATATCATAAAATTATAAAAATTGCAAATTCAAAGTACTTATGTTTGGGTATTTTAGTATTATTGCTACACAAAAAATTAGCACATTAGGAGTATAATTTCAGGAGATATTAATGAAAATATGAATATGTAATTTAGCATTAGAAGCAATAAATTTTGAATGTTTATAACTCAAAAACCTATCATTCAAATGACTTCAAATTTGATGTCGAGGCATAGTTTGAACCGAAGATTTGAAATATATCGTTAAAATTGGGCATTGCCATTGAAAAAAAAATGAAGTTTGTGTTCGTTTCAATATGTAGATGGCCCCCCTAAGCAAATTTTATATACATCATTTAAAAGTAGACTTTATTTCCAATCGTTCGGTACCAGTAACTTTCTTCTATGATAATTTGTTGAGGAGTTAGTAGGGGGGTGTTTACTTTTTTTTCCCCACGACTGCACATTTTAAATTTTGAAATCAGTTATTACATTGCAGTTAATTAATGATAATTGGAAAGAGAAAACAGAGAAATGTCCCCTGATACTGAATAATGGATATTCAAATTGATAGATATGAGAATCTTGAAATGATTCTTGTGTGTTGTGTTATTCTTAAAGAAAATTTAGTGTGTAAAGATTTTTCAGCAACTCATTTTTCAGCAATTCTCCTCATATTTTACTAAAGAGAATTATAAATGGCGTCAATGGAATCAATTTTAATGCTAAATGTGAGAGTCTCTTGAAACATTTTGTGAAGATAAAGTGCAGACCATATAACACTTTTGTGTAGCACTGGGGTAACTTGGAAAGGAACAATAAAATTATTTTGAACATAAAGGTGAAGATGTATTGCCTCATCGTATTTATCGAATTGGGTTAAAAACACATTTGGGACAGAAAATTTACTTCTTTGATAATTTAAGATATGTCAGATTAACAGATTTGTTAAGGCTCTGTTATGTTCCCTGCATGTGAATACAGTTCGATTTTAACTCATAACAGATGTATGTTACAAAGTGCGGGGAAGGGGGGGGGGGGGATTGTGATATTATAGATGCTTCGGTGGACGTGGGGAATAAAAGCTTGAGAACCACTGGCCTACAGGGAAAATTCACTAGCGGATTATTTTACTGATGTTACAGTGTCTTAAAAATAATGAAATTGATATGAATTTCTGAGGCACACACAAAAAATTTCGGATACAGTACTGTGTCCTGAAATATTAACTATTAGGAATAATTGCTGGAGCTGCGTTTTTAAGTTGCTGTAAGCATCTATGTTTGAAACGTTATTTTTCTTTCTTGTTTAACGTTGAACTTAAATATTAAATCACTGTGTTGCTATTGTATTTTTATCGGTACAGTGTTTTTTCCCTCAGTTAAAATTAAAGTCTGTGTACAATTAACTACAATAAAACCTGCAAAAACAGAATCACGGTGGCCAGGAGAAAATTTACATAAATATATGCATTAGGTTACCAAGAATACAATGAACTATAATGTAAGTCATAAAATAAAAACTTCCATAGATCTGACCATTCAAATTATCACTTTGATGATTTTTAATGTATTTTCTGCAGGGGCATGTGAGGACGCTGTTCCGGGGTCCCCTTTTTACCCCCCCCCCCCCCCATGGGAATAATAAGGATTCATTAAAAGGTGCCAAATAGTTAAAATTGGCCAAAAATAATCAAAATTCATATATTTTCTAACATTTTGGAATGGAGTGCGTCCCCCTTCCAGTCTCTGCTTGC
The DNA here is from genome assembly GCA_963932465.1 of Maratus speciosus. Classification (NCBI taxonomy): domain Eukaryota; kingdom Metazoa; phylum Arthropoda; class Arachnida; order Araneae; family Salticidae; genus Maratus; species Maratus speciosus. The sequence continues at coordinate 434,568,940 of OZ010790.1, read as the reverse complement.
CGCATCACCTCCATCCATCCAAAAAAAAACGAACTATACCAGTGGAAAAATAATGATTAAAATTTTATTATAACAACTTAGTATTATTCTATTGTTTTCAAAAGGAATTCTTTACTGATGTTTTTCTCGTAATGAGGCAAGTTAAAATCATTAATTATGACCAACTGGGGGCGTTTTCTTTTAGACATCTTATAACATGCATAGATAAGCATCAAAAGTTTGCAAACAAATACTCCTGTCAACCGATCCATCATTTTTTTTACATTTACTATTATCCTAATAGTATTTTTTCTTAAAGTTGTGACCATCTTTTTGTGATACCCTGTATACAGATGTGAGCAGTACCTCGTACGAAATTTATGCATATATGCAATATGTATGAAGTTTAGTACTAGCCACTTCCGCATTATTTGCAAACAATTTCTATGGATGGATAGAAGTAGGCCCCCAGAATGATACTTGCCTCGGAGCCCTAGATAGCCTAAGTTGGGCCCTGATTTTCTGTATATTGTTTTATAAAAATAACTATGAAGTTTGGGAAATGCTGCTTAATGCTAACCACTATTTAAATCCATTCAGTACACTCAAAAACATCCAATAAATTATAGACGATGAGCGTTAAATATAACCATAATTATTAATGTATCGTTATCGAATGTATAATTCGTTAATAAATAATTGTTATGTTAATCGAATGTATAATTCTTCGGGATTGAACGTTTTTCATAACCGATTTTTTATATGAAAATCATGTTTTTCAAAAAACACAATACAGTCTTTATTTCTGAAATTCCCTTAGAAAAATTCACCTCAAGTTCTTAAAACTTTCCATACTACATGTTGCACCTTCCTTAATCTGAATATTAGAATATCTTTTCCATCTTGAAACTACTGAAATGTATATTTCTGGCTAATTAAATAAACACTCCCGATTTGAACCAAAAGCAGCCGTAATTACACTTCTAATGATTGTACAAAGAAAACTAAACCCATTTTGTATAGTTAATTGTACAGTCTTTCAAATAAAGCAATAATAAAATTGTGATATTTTCGCAAAATTGGTTATTTAAATGTAGTAGAGTGTTGATTTCAGACACTTTTCCTGAAAGGGATTTTTGCAGCTCGTGGTGTGTGTGGGGGGGGGGGCATTATGGAACCCCGGAGGGGAAAAGAATTTGATATGTGAAGTTTTTGAACCATTATCAAATAACAAATCTCAAATCTTCCGGGGAGGACGCGGCAGTAATGGTCTCTGAATTCATCTCTATAAAAGAAAATTCCGTTATATTGTACATATTCTATTTTCACAAGTTTTGCGGCATATTTCACTCCCAGAAACTCATAAAATTCAGATATTCATAAATATCGATTCAGAGTAGGGGAAAGTGTTGTACCTTGAACATATATATGTACAGTCGTGGAAAAAATAAAGTAAACACTCCCTACAACCTCCGCAACAAATTAGCGTAGACGAAAGTTACTGATATCGAACGATTGGAAATAAAGTCTAATATGATGCATATGATTTTAAATGATGCATATAAAATTTGCGTAGGGGGCCATCTACATACTAAAAACCCAAACTTCATTTTTTTTCTATTGCAATACCCAATTTTAACAAGATATTTCAATTTTTCGGTTCAAACTATGCCTAGTTACCAAATTTCAAGACATTTGAATGATAAGTTTTTGAATTATAAACATTCAAAATTTAGTGCTTCTAATGTGAAATTACATTTTCAGATTTTCATTAATATCTCCTGAAATTATACTCCTTATGTTCAAATTTTTTGTGTAGTAATAATACTAAAATGCCCAAACATAAATACGTTGAATTTGAAATTTTTATAATTTTATGATATGAATTATGAATTATCAAATTAAAATTGGAAAAAATTATGAATTGCAACCTGCAATTTTTTAATGGATTTAGATTTATTTAGTCCTACTTTATGGAAATCCAAAATTTCACATTTTTCTTCCAAGTAGCTTTCAAATTGTGCTTAAAAAACGGCAAAAGGGCGGTTTAAGGGGCAGTCTATGATAGAAGTGACTAGATATTTTGAAATTTCTTAGGCTATCCTGTTATCTAGCAGTCTTTAATGACTGTTTGAGTGACGCTTAATCTTTAACTGATGTTACCTGTCTCACAGACCGGTGCTGCTTTTTTCAATTTTCATAGTTTAACTTGCAAATTTCAGTTTATCTACAAGCGCTACGGAAATTTTGTTTCGTTTGAAACTTTAGTACTATCACCAGAGACTTTTGAATAGGTGAATTGAAATTATAACACTCCTGTACAAAAAGTTTAGTACAAAAACACCATCCTATGAGTTAATCGCGACTTTTATTCATCTTTCGATGGAGCGGTCTCACAGACCGGTTCACACTAGTTACGTAACATTTTCTGTGACATCAGTTAAAGGTTAAGATGCATTGATCAAGAAGGGGGCTCTTTCGGTCTACAATCGAGTACCGAACTTCAATTTGGATATAGCCCATAAAATATGCTCGTTTTAAAATAATTAATTTCTCGGAAATTTACCATACGAATTGCATAAAAATTGGTTTTTTATCTAATTGAAGGGTGTAGAGTTCCTTTATGCTATCAGAATTGCATACTGTTATTAGAAAAAACAAAGTTATGGTTCATTTTAATATGTAGATGGCCCCTAAGCAAATTTTATATACATCATTCAAAAGTAGACTTTATTACCAATCGTGTGGTACCAGTAACTTTCTTCTACGCTATTTTTTTGCAGAGTCAGTAAGGGGTGTTTACTTTTTTTTTTCACGACTGTACCTTGCACCTACACAGTTTTTAGCTCTATCTATTGGATTTGTATAAAACTAATCAATATAGTTTTGAGATATACTACTACATGCCACTTTGCAGTTAGTCACTTTGTTCTAGTCAGCGCATGTTACAGACAATTGTTAAATAAATCATTTGATCGTCAAAGAGTACATTTTTTAAAGTTACAACTTTTCATTATATCTCGTTATCAACAGCTAATTGTTTTAAATTCAAAGTTATACATAACGAGTATTTATAGCAGGGACGTAGCTACAAAAATTTTTTCGGGGGTGGGGGGGAGGAGAGTTGAAAATTTTCCCAACTTATAATTCAAAAATTTCCCAACGTGAAACAAGTTGCTCTATTTCCCAACTAAAATGATATGTTCAATGTGTGTTTAACCTTTAACTGATGTCACAGAAAATGTCACGTAACTAGTGTGAACCGGTCTGTGAGACCGCTCCATCGAAAGATGAATAAAAGCCGCGATTAACTCATAGGATGGCGTTTTTGTACTAAACTTTTTGTGCAGGAGTGTTATAATTAAAATTCACCTATTCAAAAGTCTCTGGTGATAGTACTAAAGTTCCAAACGAAACAAAATTTCAGTAGTGTTTGTAGATAAACTGAAATTTGTAAGTTAATTGAAAAAAGCACCGGTCTGTGAGACCGGTAACATCAATTAAAGGTTAATGATAATGATACTTATACGAAAAAAAAAAATATTTCCAAAGGAAAATGCTGAAACTAAAAACATAAAAATTATAATTATTGGTTCATTTACGAAAGTTTTTGTCTTCAATTGTGTACGAGTCCTAATCGTATTTCATATGAAAATAGCCTCATATTTTTTAGATTTTTGAGAAAGGAACAAGGAGGGTTGTCTAAATGTATTAGAGACACTATTGATGGACAACAGTAGAGAAATTTAGGTCTCGTAGATGTATGATATTTTCATAGGACATAGAAACATAATGAGAAATCGAGTCTGGCTGCTTTTTGTATTTCTTTTGAAAGTTGACTGCTTTTTGTATTTCTTTTGAAAGTTTAACTATTCGGTTGAGCAAAAAGTTCTGGGAAATTTTTAATCTAATAGTTACCAGAATTTGTATCGTATATAGGAGTACTAGTGGTATATCTAGGAGTTCGATTTTTCGGCTCCTAAATGCCCATTGAACAATATGATTTGCGTGTGTTGATCAGACATTATTGGAAAAAAGATCAAACGATTCTGAAAGCCGTGGATGAGAATAATAAGTGTGAAGATGCTGGTACGCTGACAAACTTCCAGCAAATCAGGAATCTGGCAGAAAGTTGTGGACTATGATATGATGATCTCGGCTTTGAAGAATAGTCCTTGTTCCTTTTGTTGTTAATTTACGAATAACAACGCAACTTTCACAAATTGCTCAGAACTTTTTGCTCAATCTAGTATTTTACTATTACAGAATTCAGAAAGATAGACAGCAAAACAATATATACATATTTTTTTTTACTTTTTATTTAAAAAAAGATAAAGTGTTTCACAAATTTATAATTTTCCAAATCTACGCTCAAATTTCCCAAATTCACATATATTGAGAGGGGGTGGCCCTCCCCCCATTGCGACGCCTCTGATTCATAGAGCATTGTGAACATGAGTTTCAATTCATATTAAGCCTATCTAGAAAATGGTAAGAAGTCATTATATTTCAAGTCACCAAGTGTTGCACCTTCAACGTAGCAGTAGTGCTGTACAGTGGCGCCAACTTATATGGGCCCGTGGGGCTCGAGCCCACCCAATAATTTGCTCTTCCAGCTTACCCAATTTTCATTATTCTATTTTCGTGCTTATTTATTTTTCAATCACTGGAAAGAAATTATTTCGTTGACATTCGCAAAATTATTTTGCTTGAAAATACGGTAAAGATAGCAATAAGAAACACACAGGAGACTAAAGCACAACCTACCTCCCCCCCCCCCCTTCACCCTAAAAGACGTACAATCAATTTTCTCTAAAAAAATATTTTCGGCATATTCGCGAATTAATTTTTCTACCCAAATGCACTAAATTCACAGTTATATTTCAGAAGTAATTATAAAGAAGTAAAGTTTGTGTGTGTGTTTGTTTGTTTGTATATTTGTAGGAGGTAATCTCTGGAACTACCGAACCGATTTCAAAAGTAATGGCAGCAAATTGATGCTGACAGCCCCTGTTCAAACATAGGCTATACTTTATGTCGTTGGCATAACCCCAAGGGAGTGCAGAAGCAAAAAGCGTTCAAAAAATGCGATTTTTGTGTTACTGAAGGGCCAAGAAATTTGAAATTTGGCATGGTAGTTACCTATAAGATATAAATGCTCTCTAAGAACACTTTCTAAAAAATTCGAAATTTAAAAGGGGTGAAAATGCACAAAAAGCTTTCTAAAAACGCTCTAAATTACGATTTATATGCAATATCAGGAAATATCAAACAGATTTAAAAATTAATGGTTGCAAATTGATGGTGCCAGTCCTTGCTTGAACATAGGCCATATTTTATGTCGGTCACTACCACTTGGGGATTGTAGGAGCAGAAAACGTTCTAAATTGCGATATTTGTGATACTGAAGGCCTTAAAAACTTGAAATTTAGCGTGGTAGTTACTTATAAGAAATCAAAGTCTCTATAAGAGCAGTCGAAAAAAAAAGAAATCGAAATTTAAAAGTGGTGAAAATGCGCGCAAAGCGTTCTAAAAAAGTTCTAAATTGCGATTTCAATGCTATTGTTAAAGTTAGAACTTGAAATTTGGCGTGGTAGATATTTATAAGATATAAATGCACTCTAAAAACGGTTTTTTAAAAATTCCACATTTAAAAGGGGTGAAAATGCGCGAAAAGCGCTCTAAAAACATTTTAATTACGATTTCTCTGGAATCTCAAGAAATACCGAACCGATTTCAAAAATAATGGTTGTGCAGACTGATGGTGACAGTCCCTGCTTTAACATAGGCTATGTTTTATCTGGGTGCCGATAGCACAAAGGAACACTAGCACAAGCAGCGAAACACGTTCTAAAATTGCAAGTATTGTGACACTGAAGGGCCTAGAAAGTTGAAATTTGGCATGGTAGTTATTTACAAGATGTAAATACTCTAGATGTAAGAATAGTTTCTGAGAAATTCGAAATTTAGAAATGTGAAATAAGCAGAAAACGCTCTAAAACGATTTAATTTTGATTACTATGGAGTTCTTAGGGGTAGAATTTGGGATGGAAAATATGTGAAGTATAAGGAGTATTTATACATGAAGTATTTATATATGGAGTATTATTACATGGAGTATTTATACCATGTAAATGCTCCCAAAGAAGTGTTGAAAAAATCAAAATTTAAAAGCTGAAATAAGCGAAAACCGTTCTAAAAATTTTCTAAATTATGATTTCTTTTGAATTGTGAAAGATAGAACCTTAAAATTTCGCATGATAGATACTTATATGATGTAAATGCTCTCTAAGAACAGTTTCTAAAAGATTCGTAATTTAAAAAAGTAAAATGAGCGAAAAACCTTTTAAAAACTTTCTGATTACTATTTATATGGAATCTCAGGAAATACCAAATCAATTTCAAAGTTAATATTTGCAAATTGATGGTTACAATCTTTGTTCCAAGATAGACTATATTTTATGTTAATGCCACTACTACCATTGGGCGGGGATGTAGTGGAGGGTATACGGGGTTATACGCCGTATAGCCTCTGGATTTTTTTTAGGAACACCGTATACCCTCTGTTTCTCAAGAAAGCTATAGTATATATACACTAGGGTATACCCTCTGCCTTGAGCGTATACCCTCTGCTTAGAACGTATACTCTCTGTTTTTTTTTTTTACGACTACACCACTGCCATTGGGGTTGGTTGTAGACCGTTAGACTACAAGCTTTTAATATGGCACGATGGTTACTTTTAAGATGTAAATGCGTGCTAAAAACGGCTTATAAAAAATTCTAAACTTTCAATAAAAACTGAAATGAACGTAAAAGCTTCAAAATACATTCGAAATTATCACTTATTTACAATATGTTTTAGTTCTTCTCATGAATTTAAGTCTCATTTTTGCCTAATGTAGTGTAATAATGGAGTTTAGATAGATTCTCGCTTATTTAGTCATTTTGAATTATCCGCAGCAGTATAATTTCTTCTAATAGAAATAGGCATACAAATGGCATTTTTCAAGTATTGAGCGAGAAAAGCCGCGTGTTTTGCTAGTTTATCATAACTTGAAATATCATCTTTTCCCAAACTTTCAAAGAAAGTCAAATGGCAGTGTCATTTTTACCCTAAAATGGTTTTGAGCGCACCCAATATTTTTCAAAAGTTGGCGCCATTGATGCGATACCTTAAACAGGTCCAAAGTACAACACAATTGCATATTACTACTTTAAAAAGCCAACAAATGAAAGTGTTAGTTCATGAAAGTTTGTCCTTGCGTCATTAATGAAAAGAATCCAAAACTCAACTCTATATGTACCCCACTTGCGTACAGAAAATACGCATAAATGATGACAAGGGTAAAGAATAGATTATTATTGTGGCTATGAAACGTTTTAATAGCATTAGAATAGAATTCATACTTGGGGGAAATGTGTTTTTCAATCAACTGCGAACAAATCACTAGCATTTTGCCAGAACCTTGTCTTATTGTAAGAAACAGAGTAATTCCTTGTGTATTTTCTGATATCATCAGTTTTTGAAAAATAATCTTCGCTTTTTAGGCAACTATTTTTTGTTAGTTTTGCATCGTGATAAAACAAACGTTCATAAAAAATATATAAATGCAATGAAGCAGTTAAAATGCAATAAAGCAGTTAAAATGCAATTGGTATTTATTGTGGTTGGAATTATCACTCCCCCCCTTCTTACTCTAGTTACTCCTTCTCCTTTATTTTATTTAAAAAAAAACTTTTAAATAATTGTCTATGACAAAACTGTTATTAAATATACTTTTAAAATTATTTCAAATACATCATAAAAATGTTTCGTCCATTTTATTTCTAATTTTTATTTTTTTTAAAAATTATGTCATGGTACAACATGGGTGTTCTCGGTTCTAAAATTAATATATTTTTAATTAAAAGAAAACTATGATACGCCTAAAATAAGAGTTCAAGAAAATTAAGAGGGAAGCAGAATGATAAATAATTAGCAAATATCTTTATATATCATTATTTACATATTTTAATTAAATTAAAAATTAAAATGCAAAAATAGGACCGAGGTATATTTCCTTCTACTATAATAAACATTTCTTAACAATATGTGCAAAATGGAAAATGAATTGAGCGGTCAGAATAAAGGTTCCACTTAGTCTTTCAACTGTCTTTCACTTTTGAATATCTTGAATGCAATTATTTCTTCTCCGTCAAATACAATACAAGAGAAAAAAAAAATACTTTAATTTCTATATATTTTTTTCTTTCACTGCAATCATTTATTCGTAGACATGACATCCTGTCTTTGAAACTACATGAATGTACATTTTATTATTTGGGCAAAAGTACAAATAAATTTGTTCTCAGAAACAATATCAGTAATTCTGAGAACTTTTTGCCTTGCTATTGCAGTTTCAGTATCAATTAACTCACTAACCGTGTCTTACAGCCTCTTGCTCCCCAACCCCCCCCCCTTTCCCTCCTGCTTTAAAATAATAATAATAATAAAGCCCTGATTCCCTTGAAACGTTATGTAAACTCTACCTCGATTGTTTAAAATAATTTTTCCCCACTCTGTGCTCTGACCTTGTAAAACAGCATATCGACTTTACAAAATATTTATTGTTATATTGAGTAAAAAAGAAGTTAAAAGACAAAGAAAAAAATCGATCGAAGGGCTTAATTACAAATTTAAATAAATAAGATGGAACACGTCGAAATTCTACGAAAGAAAATATTTATAAAGAAATTGTTAAATTGAATAATAATTACAATAAAAACTAGATTAGAAAAATAATTACAATAAAAAATCAAAATTACACTGGGCAGTTTTAACTCTTAAAATAAAAAAATAAAGATTTTGTTTAAACACACTTTTATAATCATTCATTGTTTATCTTAAAAATCACGCGTAACAACAAAAATCTTAGCTTAGCGGTGAGCTATCGCCCCTTGGACTCGGCCGCCCTGGACGCCAAGTCCAAGGGGCGCCATTTTGAGAGAGGTTTAAACCGAAATTATCCCACATATTTTGACAATAAATAAGAATTGTTGATTTTTTTTTGTGTGTGAGTCTGTGTGTAAATGTTTTCTTTAGTAAGATATTTTGTTATCTCTAAATAATGACGAAAGAAAAAGCTTCTGTAAATGTTTCTAGAGATGGCTTAACATACTTCGTACCTAAGAAAATTATGTACCTGAATTGAGGCGCAAAGTGATTAAACAAGGGGCGCCAAATTGTGATGAGCTTTAAACCGAAATTATTTCACAAACTTTTAAAATAAATAAGAATTGTTGACATTTTCTTTCGTGCATGTGTGAAAGTTTTGAAGAAATTTAGTGAAGGTGGAAGGAATGGGGATATCCATAATTGTCAATTGATGACGTAGGTTTCTAACTTTCCAGCCTCCAGTTTATAAATCAAAAGGCCTGTTGCGGACTTGGCGTTACATTCCTGGTTTCAAAGAGAACATTGCTCATTTATATACTATCTGGCCCTCTAGTCGATTTTTTCAAACGAACCGCGAATGATTAAAACCTTTATTCATATTAAAATGACGGTGGAAAGTTGAACTATAAATTGTAAGACAATCGAAAACCAAGTTGAATGAGCAAAGTCCAGTTGAAATTGAATCTATAGAAACCGAGATAGGAATGCGCCCCCTGCACTGGAAGATGGAGCTAAAATCTGCAAGGAAATCGTAAGCTAAGTTGAATGAATCAATTACCCTTGAAGTCTGGCTTATAGAATCCGAGAAAAGAATGCGCCGTTAATGTTCGATAATGGTGGTAAAGAAGCCCATATTTTGGAAATCATACTTTTCAATGTAAATAAATGGGGAAAACCCTCGTAGAGGAACTCTTAACTTATATCACGGGACTCTTGCCACAAAACACATTAATAGTCTTCGACTAAATTGCTAAAAAGCTTTTAAATTATGTTTTTAGCATTTGGCAACGTTTAATAATTAAGTTGATTGTCTACATGTCATATATTGTCTACATCACTCTGATCCATCGATTTTCGAAAATTAAATGGAGGGGTCGGTCGGAAAGGGGATCTCTTTTTAGTTCGTTTTTTAATGAATGTTCGACACTGTATGGTTCTTTCTCCAAACTTTTGTACTGTCGTAGTCAATTTTTGGAAAAAATTAAGAAAAATTACCGACCCAAAAATAAGAAATCTGAGTCTCATGTGCAACAGGATCTGCCTTGAACTACCCTCACCCCCAAATTTTCTGACTTACACGTGCGATAGATATTTCTAGCCATCTCCGTCACACACACAAAGATTGGTTTTCGCGCTGATTTTTCTTGTTCTTAGCATTCCATAGGGATATTTTCACGTGGGGCTTCTGTGAACCAATGCAAAATGGATTTAGCTGGAAGAAAAACAAGGAAAGACATTATTTTGTCTTTATTGGAAATTCCATTTTCCGTCGAATTGGCAATGAGAAAAACCATAAAATGTGGGCGACCTATCCCCAGATTTTCCCTTCTTAAATCGTATAAAAAACAAAGCAGGACTTTTTAGTCTTCCCACTACGGCCAGTACAAATAGCTGCTTTCGTCGTTTTAAAAGTTAAATATATTTCACATATACTTAAATTCAGCACATGTGTATTAGAGAAAGCTATAGCTATATCTATCTATGTAAGGAATAACTGGGAGATGAAAGGGGATAAAGAATTTGACTCGGGAACCTCTTTGTTAACCGAACTCGTTTATTTCCTTGCTGCATCTTACGATCATCTTCACGAGTTCGATCGGATGTCTCTCGAGCCATTTCCGTCAATTTTGAGACCTACATGGTCGTTGGTTACACGCACCTCGAATGGGCAAAATCTAATCTTTTTCGTTGGCATCTAATATGTTGGGGCTTGTAATATTTTCCAGCAGGGGTCGAAGGTATCAATTCGGAGGACCATTTAGTTTAATGGGTTAATTAGCTCTTGATTGATCTGTGGTCAAGACCCGCACAATTCCCGGGATCTGTGACGTACAAAGCTTTAACCACAACGAAGGAGAATTGTTTAAACGTCAGCATTTTCTATCTTAAGTTACTCTGATAATGGTGATAATGGTCTCTGTATAATGGTGAACGTAATAAATTTTATGCTGGGAAACAAAGTTACAAAGGGTAAAACGGATTTCAGAATGTAAGATTTAAAGTTAGGAAAACAAACTTAAGAATTTTAATTTAAATTTTGAATTTTAAAAGGATTTTAATTCTTATCACTTTCATCTTTATAGTTAGTAAATATCTCTATATATAAATAGGATAATTGTCATACGACAGCACTCGTATTTATAAACCGATATGGATGTGATTGACCATATGTTAAGGATTTATATTAACATCTCGACCAAATTCGTTGGACATCTTGATTGCCATCTTGTTTCAAAATGGCGGCCCCTTAAAGACTTCAAACTAATATATATATATATATATATACAGAAAATTATAAATTCGTTTATTTGATTATTAAGAGTTTATTTCTTGCATAATCGTTATGTCTTGATAGAATATTTAATTATTAAGAGTTTATTTCCTGCATTATCGTTAGGTCTTGATAGAAGGATTCAAGAGCATTTTTTGGTTTTCTTTTTATCTTAAACAAGTTGGAAATTGCTCGTCAAACGTGGCAAATGAGGTGCGTTCGTACTATAACTAGTTTTATAATTATTTTTTGCACCCCATATTGTACTGAATGTATAATTTTTTGCACTTCATAAAGCGCATAGTCTGATACATCATTAAAATGCACTTCCAATATTTTTTTCCCATTCCCCGTAATGTAACGGAACACTTTTGACTGTCCCTGTAATTAAACTATACATCCGATTTTCCTAAAATTTGAAATAGCTCAACAAAATTTTGCAACAATTATATCTTTAAAATTTCAGACCATTCGGAAGGCTGTAATATCATTAAAATGCACTTGCAATAATTTTTCCCATTGGCCGTAATGTAAAGAAAAAGTTTTGACTGTCCCTGTAATTAAACTATGCATCCGATTTTCCTAAAATTTGAAAGGGCTCGACAAAATTTTGCAACAGTTATATCTTTAAAATTTCAGATCATTCGGAAGGCTCTAATATCATTAAAATCCACTTGCAATAATTTTTCCCATTGGCCGTAATGTAAAGAAAAACTTTTGACTGTCCCTGTAATTAAACTATACATCCGATTTTTCTAAAATTTGAAAGGGCTCGACAACATTTTGCAACAGTTATATCTTTAAAATTTCAGATCATTCGGAAGGCTCTCATATCATTAAAATGCACTTGCAATAATTTTTCCCATTGGCCATAATGTAAAGAAAAACTTTTGACTGTCCCTGTAATTAAACTATACATCCGAATTTCCTAAAATTTGAAAGGGCTCGACAAAATTTTGCAACAGTTATATCATTAAAATTTCAGATCATTCGGAAGGCTGTAATATCATTAAAATGCACTTGCAATAATTTTTCCCATTGGCCGTAATGTAAAGAAAAACTTTTGACTGTCCCTGTAATTAAACTATACATCCGATTTTCATAAAATTTGAAATGGCTCGACAAAATTTTGCAACAATCATATATTTGAAATTTCAGACCATTCGGTTGGGTAGTTTTTGCTCTGTTACATGCGGACAGACGGACGGACAGACGGACAGACGGACGGACAGACGGACGGACAGACGGACGGACAGACGGACGGACTGAACGACGACTATAGGTGCTACGTATTTATATAATTACGAACGCACCTAAAAATGGACGAGTAAAGCAATTTGAAATTCTAGGGTAACTGCTATTTTGAAACAGAAGATTTTTTTTTTCCACAATCGAGCATAAGTTATGAGTTTTAGCAAATGCGGTTTTTTTTTTTTTTGAGAATTTATTTTCATTGTTGCTAATCTCATACGCATAAAACAACAGTCATATCCGTGAATGTCCCGCTAAGTTTTTGAAGTTGCCATTCAGATTCAGTATTGATGAAAACTAGAAATCTTTTATAATCGGGTTCCACGCATTTTAGTTTCGTGTGTTTGAGCTGAATCCTTAAAAACAAGGAAGAGTGAAGCTACCTTTTCCCCCCGGTACAAGCCAAAAAGACTTTTTTTTTAGTCTTGAGGAAAAATAATGTGGTTATTTTTTTATTTAGGAGAGGGGGGGAGCAAAATTTCTTCTGCCCCGGGCGCCAAAAAACGTAGTTACGCCACTGTGAATTATAACACGTCAAAGCCAATAAAGTTCTCAATAAAGTTTTTATCGTAAGAGAAATATAGCACCTCTTCCGCTTGCTTTCGTAGCAGGATCCTTCAGCTGCACAGGGTGAAATCGCGTTTATGTTTGTCAGGATGTCGGTTCGCTTTCCTCGCTATGAGTCCGGACTAGACAGCGCCCGTTCCCTTTTGTACCTGGAAGAATAAGCGTCGTTGGCTTTCTCTCTACTAAAACCAACGGGAATCCTTGTTGATTTCCCGAAGAAAAAAAGCTCCTCCTCAGAGCTATGATTCTGAGTCTTAAAACAAAACTAAAATCCCAATTCCATTCAAAAGCTGCTTAGAATCCTCTTGCATTCGCTTATATCACCTCTACTTCTTTCGCAAAGAACAATGGTTGTTTTTTCCAGCCATTCGGAGCTCTAGTGCATGATGTCACTAACAAGGTTCGCTTTCCTAGGATGAAAGAGTGTTTCCTCATCTCATAGTTGAAAAGTTTCGGTTTGCGTTAATGGATTTCACCGGGTGCGTTTCACTTCGGTGAGTTGAAAGAGGGATTTCTGCACCCTTCGCATTGAAGTAGCCTTCACTATAACGTCTATTGGGATGACTGATGCTAACTGATCGAACCTTAAGATTAGCGGCAGTTTCCTGGTCTTAGCCAAAAGTTAGAGCAGAGTTTCTTTATAATTGCTTTCCCTATCCTGTTTTCTGAGCACTATACAGGGGTTTTGATTGAGATATTGTAGATTTCTCAGAGCTCGATCTAGCAAACTGAATACAAAAATAAAGGGTTGAGGGTCGACGAAAACTATTTTGTCGGCTTCTCGTTAGGTTGTGGTTTGAGTTCGAAATGAATTTTTAAGTTTTGTGTCGGATACAACTCCACTCGTGCAGGATTCTACCCTTTGCTTGCATGTCGTCGGAAATAATTTTGTCGCACTCGGATCGAGTTACGTTTCGATGAAATTTTATTTGGCGGGTTCAGGTCAGATTGCATTTCCTCGGATACTATTTTGTCGTGTTCGGATCGGGTTGAGGTTTTAGGGAATTTTTTCTCGGATTCCGTTCTAGATGCGACTGAACATTCTTATCGGATTTCGGTTTGACGTCAGATGGAATTTACAGATTCGAGGCATGTCAATGACAACAGTTTTTTTTTTTTTTTTTTTTTTTTTTTTTGTATTCTGATCGGGTTGCGGTTCGAGGAAATTTTCAGGTTCGGTTCAGATGGAATTCTCGTGTTCCGGTTGGGTTGCCATTCGGCGGAAATAATTTTGCTGTGTTATGATCGGATTGCGTTTCGATGAAAACTTTTCTTTATCGGGTTCGGGTTGACTTCAAATGGAATTTTCCGGTTCGAGTCGGGTACAACCCGATATTTTGAGAAAGAGCTGATCCTTACACTGCATAGACTCATGCAGTGAGCCTGAAAATAACTGGCTGACTGAGAAATAAGTGATTATTTTACAATTAGCGTAACCAATTAGTTATCTAGGCTCTTTGCAATAAGCCTAAAAAATGTCAGGCTGATTGAGAAATAAATGGATATATTCCAATTAGCCTAACGCTCTCTAGGTTCTTTGCATTGAGCCTGAAAAATATCAGGCTGATTGAGAAAAGAGAGAAGATTCTCCAATTCGCCCGGCTTTCAAACAGCCTAGGCTCATTGCAAAGAGCGGATTTCGCAATTATCCTACGACACATATATTAAATTCATTAGTACAGAAATAATATGATTCCATCTTAAATATGACACCATGACATACAATCATTTCTTATCATTGGATATCATTGAATTAATTACATATGATAGGATTTAACAGAATGAAGAAACTTTCATTAATATCTTTTTAAGTTTTGATTCGATTTTTATAAAATTTCAAATGACTCGACAAAATTCTGCAACGACTATATATTCTATTACATTTCAACCGATTCGATTGGGTAGTTTTTTGCGCTGTTATATGTGAATACATGGGGAGAGACGGACGGACCAGACAACGATTATAGGTGCTACGCATTTATATAATTACGAAAGAACCTAAAAAGCTGGAAAACCCAATGGGTAAACAAAATGCTCTCGGGGTTGTCAAGCTGATTGCTAGGGTGTGACGTCAGTTAAAGCTGATCTACAAGCAGATGCACGAAAACGACTTCGCATTCCTATATTCACGAAAAACAAGGCACTCATCTTTTAAAAATATCCATACCTGAAATAAAAGATTTTGTTATATTATAAATTAAAGGTAAATGAAACGTATGTTCCACCTATTAAATCAATAACTACCTCCAATATTTCTCAGTTTTTCTGTTTGTTTCATCGATATCATTACCATCATCATCCCTTCCATATTTACACCATTTTGAATCAAGACCCCATCTTCCTTTCCTCTACGGAGGAATGCATATTTTTAACTCATCTTTTTTAAGTATCCACACCTGAAATAAAATATTTTGTTATACGTATTATAAATTAAAGCTAAGTAAAACATATTTTCTACCTATTAAAGCAATACTACCTCTTATATTTCTCAGTTTTTTCTGTTCCTTTCATCGCTGCCTTGACTATCATCATCCTTTTCATATTTTTGTCAGTTTGATATAAGACCTCATCTTCATTTCCTCTTCGGAGGGATACATATTTTTAAGCGATCTTTTAAAAATATCAATACCTAAGTAAAATATTTATTTATCCTTTTATATATAAAAAAAAGTAATGCTTTGGAAATGAACCAATGAAAATCTGCGTAGATACTGCGAAACGCAGCTGATTGGTCAGTGCTTTCTGACGCTATACCAAGGGAAGGGTCCCGGCTCTGTCGCCAAACATCGCCAAGTTTGTCGCCAACTTGGCGATATATCGCCAAATTTGGAGGCCAAAATTAGTCGTTAAAAGTGAAGCCAATTTGGCGCTATTTCCAGTATTTCTCCAAATTTCCATAGGCTCCCATTGAAATCCAATAGGGTTCATTTACTTGCAGAAAATCAACAAATTGAGATATTTCAATGCAACAAAAACTATTAGCTTAATAGATCTATTTACTTTATTTTTAAGCACAAACACTACTTATTTACAATATTCGTAACACTATATATATATATATTTTTAGTTTGTAATTATTTAAATAAATTATAAATTTTACCTTTTTTTAATGATTTTATATTAAATAATTTTTTTAATTATGAAACTCTGTAAGCTCTAATAATTACCTGCTTGGAGATAAGAAAATAAAATCGTTAGCAGTTGGGGAGGAGCGCGTTTATACCAAGTGGAGTCTAAAAATTGAATGCATAGAAAATGAGGAATCGCGAAATAATTTCTTCTGGAGTTGGCTAGAAAATAGGGTTTGCTTCGCGATACCGAACGGAATCGCGAAGCGTTTACGCGGGGGGTTGATGAGCATAGCGAGCAGGGGGACGGAGCCTTCCTAGTATTATACATTAAAGCTCAATAAAATATTGTTTGCTACCCATTAAAGTTATACATACCTGCGACATTTCTCGATTTTTCTGTTCCTTCCATAGCTGTCATTACCATCATCATGCTTTTCAAATTTGCACCTGTTTCAGTCAAAAATCCTTTCCTCTTCGAGGGGATACATACTTTTAACTCATCTTTAAAACTATCCATAACTGAAATAAAAGGTTTTGTTATATTATAAACTAAAGCTAAACGAAACATGCGTTCTACCTATTAAAGCAATATCTAGCTCCTATATTTCATAGTTTTTCTGTTTCTTTTGTCGTTGTCATTACCATCGTCATCCTTTTCATATTTACACCATTTTATGACCCCATCTTCTTTTCCTCTTTGGAGAAACGCATATTTTTAACTCATCTTTTAAAAGTATCCATATCTGAAATAAAAGATTTTGTTATATTATAAATTAAAGGTAATTGAAACGTATGTTCTACCTATTAAAGCAATACCTACCTCCTATATTTCTCAGGTTTGCTGTTACTTTCATCGCTGTCATTACCATTATCATCATCTTCATATTTACACTATTTTGAATCAAGACCCCATCTTCCTTTCCACTTCGGAGTGATACATATTTTGAACTCATCTTTTCAAAGTATCTATACTTGAAATAAAATATTTTGTTATTCGTATTATAAATTAAAGCTAAGTTAAACATGTTTTCTACCTATTAAAGCAATGCTACCTCTTATATTTCTCAGTTTGTCTCTCCTTTCGTCGCTACATCGACTATCATCATACTTTTCATATTTTTTTCAGTTTGATATAAGACCCCCATCTTCATTTCCTCTTCGGGGGGATACATATTTTTAAGTCATATTTTTAAAATATCCATACCTGAAATAAAAGATTTTGTTATATTATAAATTAAAGGTAAATGAAACGTATGTTCCACCTATTAAATCAATAACTACCTCCAATATTTCTCAGTTTTTCTGTTTGTTTCATCGATGTCATTACCATCATTATCCCTTCCATATTTACACCATTTTGAATCAAGACCCCATCTTCCTTTCCTCTACGGAGGTATGCATATTTTTAACTCATCTTTTTTAAGTATCCATACCTGAAATAAAATATTTTGTTATACGTATTATAAATTAAAGCTAAGTAAAACATATTTTCTACCTATTAAAGCAATACATACTTCCTATATTTCTCAGTTTTTCTGTTCCTTTCATCGCTGATTTGACTATCATCATACTTTTCATATTTTTGTCAGTTTGATACAACATCCCATCTTCATTTCCTCTTCGGAGGGATACATATTTTTAAGTCATCTTTTAAAAATATCAATACCTAAAATAAAAGATTTATTTATTTTATACATTAAAGCTATATAAAATATTTTTGCATACATATGTTACACTTATGACTTAAAAAATATTTATTATAAAATACTTAATGATGACTGACAAAACAAATATTATAAATTAAAGCTAAATGAAGCATGAGTTCTATCTATTAAAGCAATACATACTTCCTATATTTCTCAGTTTTTCTGTTCCTTTCATCGCTGATTTGACTATCATCATCCTTTTCATATTTTTGTCAGTTTGATACAACATCCCATCTTCATTTCCTCTTCGGAGGGATACATATTTTTAAGTCATCTTTTAAAAATATCAATTCCTGAAATAAAAGATTTATTTATTTTATACATTAAAGCTATATAAAATATTTTTGCATACATATGTTACACTTATGACTTAAAAAACATTTATTATAAAATACTTAATGAGGACTGACAAAACAAATATTATAAATTAAAGCTAAATGAAGCATGAGTTCTATCTATTAAAGCAATACATACCTCCTATATTTCTCCGTTTTTCTGTTCCTTTCATCGCTGCTTTGACTATCATCATCCTTTTCATATTTTTGTCAGTTTGATACAACATCCCATCTTCATTTCTTCTTCGAAGGGATACATATTTTTAAGTCATCTTTTAAAAATATCAATACCTGAAATAAAAGATTTATTTATTTTATACATTAAAGTTATATAAATTATTTTTGCATACATATATTACACATATGACTTAAAAAACATTTATTATAAAATACTTAATGATGAGTGACAAAACATATATTATAAATTAAAGCTAAATGAAGCATGAGTTCTATCTATTAAAGCAATACATACCTCCTATATTTCTCAGTTTTTCTGTTCCTTTCATCGCTGCTTTGACTATCATCATCCTTTTCATATTTTTGTCAGTTTGATACAACATCCCATCTTCATTTCCTCTTCGGAGGGATGCATATTTTAAAGTCATCTTTTAAAAATATCAATACCTGAAATAAAAGATTTATTTATTTTATACATTATAGATATATAAAATATTTTTGCATACATATATTACACTTATGACTTAAAAAACGTTTATTATAAAATACTTAATGATGACTGACAAAACATACATTATAAATTAAAGCTAAATGAAGCATGAGTTTCATCTATTAAAGCAATACATACCTGGTATATTTCTCAGTTTTTCTGTTCATTTCATCACTACTTTGACTATCATCATCCTTTTCATATTTTTGTCAGTTTGATACAACATCCCATCTTCATTTCTTCTTCGAAGGGATACATATTTTTAAGTCATATTTTAAAAATATCAATACCTGAAATAAAAGATTTATTTATTTTATACATTAAAGTTATATAAAATATTTTTGCATACATATATTACACATATGACTTTTAAAATAATTATTATAAAATACTTAATGATGACTGACAAAACATATATTATAAATTAAAGCTAAATGAAGCATGAGTTTCATCTATTAAAGCAATACATATCTGGTATATTTCTCAGTTTTTCTGTTCCTTTCATCGCTGCTTTGACTATCATCATCCTTTTCATATTTTTGTCAGTTTGATACAACATCCCATCTTCATTTCCTCTTCGGAGGGATACATATTTTTAAGTCATCTTTTAAAAATATCAATACCTGAAATAAAAGATTTATTTATTTTATACATTATAGATATATAAAATATTTTTGCATACATATATTACACATATGACTTAAAAAACATTTATTATAAAATAATTAATGATGACTGACAAAACATATATTATAAATTAAAGTTAAATGAAGCATGAGTTTCATCTATTAAAGCAATACATACCTGGTATATTTCTCAGTTTTTCTGTTCATTTCATCACTACTTTGACTATCATCATCCTTTTCATATTTTTGTCAGTTTGATACAACATCCCATCTTCATTTCCTCTTCGGAGGGATGCATATTTTTAAGTCATCATTTAAAAATATCAATACCTGAAATAAAAGATTTATTTATTTTATACATTAAAGCTGTATAAAATATTTTTGCATACATATATTACACTTATGACTTAAAAAACGTTTATTATAAAATACTTAATGATGACTGACAAAACATACATTATAAATTAAAGCTAAATGAAGCATGAGTTTCATCTATTAAAGCAATACATACCTGGTATATTTCTCAGTTTTTCTGTTCATTTCATCACTACTTTGACTATCATCATCCTTTTCATATTTTTGTCAGTTTGATACAACATCCCATCTTCATTTCTTCTTTGAAGGGATACATATTTTTAAGTCATATTTTAAAAATATCAATACCTGAAATAAAAGATTTATTTATTTTATACATTAAAGTTATATAAAATATTTTTGCATACATATATTACACATATGACTTTTAAAATAATTATTATAAAATACTTAATGATGACTGACAAAACATATATTATAAATTAAAGCTAAATGAAGCATGAGTTTCATCTATTAAAGCAATACATATCTGGTATATTTCTCAGTTTTTCTGTTCCTTTCATCGCTGCTTTGACTATCATCATCCTTTTCATATTTTTGTCAGTTTGATACAACATCCCATCTTCATTTCCTCTTCGGAGGGATACATATTTTTAAGTCATCTTTTAAAAATATCAATACCTGAAATAAAAGATTTATTTATTTTATACATTATAGATATATAAAATATTTTTGCATACATATATTACACATATGACTTAAAAAACATTTATTATAAAATAATTAATGATGACTGACAAAACATATATTATAAATTAAAGTTAAATGAAGCATGAGTTTCATCTATTAAAGCAATACATACCTGGTATATTTCTCAGTTTTTCTGTTCATTTCATCACTACTTTGACTATCATCATCCTTTTCATATTTTTGTCAGTTTGATACAACATCCCATCTTCATTTCTTCTTCGAAGGGATACATATTTTTAAGTCATATTTTAAAAATATCAATACCTGAAATAAAAGATTTATTTATTTTATACATTAAAGTTATATAAAATATTTTTGCATACATATATTACACATATGACTTTTAAAATAATTATTATAAAATACTTAATGATGACTGACAAAACATATATTATAAATTAAAGCTAAATGAAGCATGAGTTTCATCTATTAAAGCAATACATATCTGGTATATTTCTCAGTTTTTCTGTTCCTTTCATCGCTGCTTTGACTATCATCATCCTTTTCATATTTTTGTCAGTTTGATACAACATCCCATCTTCATTTCCTCTTCGGAGGGATACATATTTTTAAGTCATCTTTTAAAAATATCAATACCTGAAATAAAAGATTTATTTATTTTATACATTATAGATATATAAAATATTTTTGCATACATATATTACACATATGACTTAAAAAACATTTATTATAAAATAATTAATGATGACTGACAAAACATATATTATAAATTAAAGTTAAATGAAGCATGAGTTTCATCTATTAAAGCAATACATACCTGGTATATTTCTCAGTTTTTCTGTTCATTTCATCACTACTTTGACTATCATCATCCTTTTCATATTTTTGTCAGTTTGATACAACATCCCATCTTCATTTCCTCTTCGGAGGGATGCATATTTTTAAGTCATCATTTAAAAATATCAATACCTGAAATAAAAGATTTATTTATTTTATACATTAAAGCTGTATAAAATATTTTTGCATACATATATTACACTTATGACTTAAAAAACGTTTATTATAAAATACTTAATGATGACTGACAAAACATACATTATAAATTAAAGCTAAATGAAGCATGAGTTTCATCTATTAAAGCAATACATACCTGGTATATTTCTCAGTTTTTCTGTTCATTTCATCACTACTTTGACTATCATCATCCTTTTCATATTTTTGTCAGTTTGATACAACATCCCATCTTCATTTCTTCTTTGAAGGGATACATATTTTTAAGTCATATTTTTAAAATATCAATACCTGAAATAAAAGATTTATTTATTTTATACTTTAAAGTTATATAAAATATTTTTGCATACATATATTACACATATGACTTTTAAAATATTTATTATAAAATACTTAATGATGACTGACAAAACATATACTATTATAAATTAAAGCTAAATGGAGCATGAGTTTCATCTATTAAAGCAATACATATCTGGTATATTTCTCAGTTTTTCTGTTCCTTTCATCACTGCTTTGACTATCATCATCCTTTTCATATTTTTGTCAGTTTGATACAACATCCCATCTTCATTTCCTCTTCGGAGGGATACATATTTTTAAGTCATCTTTTAAAAAATATCAATACCTGAAATAAAAGATTTATTTATTTTATACATTAAAGCTATATAAAATATTTTTGCATACATATATTACATTTATGACTTAAAAAACGTTTATTATAAAATACTTAATGATGACTGACAAAACATACATTATAAATTAAAGCTAAATGAAGCATCAGCTCTATCTATTAAAGCAATACATACCTCCTATATTTCTCAGTTTTTCTGTTCCTTTCATCGCTGCTTTGACTATCCTCATCCTTTTCATATTTTTGTCAGTTTGATACAACATCACATCTTCATTTTCTGTTCGAAGAGATACCTATTTTTAAGTCATCTTTTAAAAATATCAATTCCTGAAATAAAAGATTTATTTATTTTATACATTAAAGATATATAAAATAGTTTTGCATTATTACATTTATGACTTAAAAAACGTTTATTATAAAATACTTAATGATGACTGACAAAACATACATTATAAATTAAATCTAAATGAAGCATGAGTTCTATCTATCAAAGCAATACATATCTCCTATACTTCTCAGTTTTTCTGTTCCTTTCATCGCTGCTTTGACTATCATCATCCTTTTCATATTTTTGTCAGTTTGATACAACATCCCATCTTCATTTCCTGTTCGAAGGGATACATATTTTTAACCCCTTGGGGACGAGCGACACGTATACGTGCCGGAAATAGGCCTAAGGATCCTCGTTTATCCTCACCAGTAAAATTTTATTGTAAAAATTTGCCTTATTTAATCCGAGCATTTTCCCGATTTGAATAGGCACAAACTTCTGTTTTTTAAAACCGGTAGCAAAGTAATAAACATTTCGTAAAAGGCTCCCGTCCCGAATGGGTTAAGTCATCTTTTAAAAATATCAATTCCTGAAATAAAAGATTTATTTATTTTATACATTAAAGATATATAAAATATTTTTGCATACATATATTACACTTATGACTTAAAAAACGTTTATTATAAAATAATGATGACTGACAAAACAAATATTATAAATTAAAGCTAAATGAAGCATGAGTTCTATCTATTAAAGCAATACATACCTCCTATATTTCTCAGTTTTTCTGTTCCTTTCATCGCTGCTTTGACTATCATCATCCTTTTCATATTTTTGTCAGTTTGATACAACATCCCATCTTCATTTCCTCTTCGGAGGGATATACATTTTTAAGTCATCTTTTAAAAAATATCAATACCTGAAATAAAAGATTTATTTATTTTATACATTAAAGATATATAAAATATTTTTGCATACATATATTACACATATGACTTAAAAAACGTTTATTATAAATTACTTAATGATGACTGACAAATCATATATTATAAATTAAAGCTAAATGAAGCATGAGTTCTATCTTTTAAAGTAATACATACCACCTATATTTCTCAGTTTTTCTGTTCCTTTAATCGCTGCTTTGACTATCATCAGATTTTTCATATTTTTTTTTATCTGTTTGATACAACATCCCATTTTCATTTCCTCTTCGGAGGATGCATATTTTTAAGTCATCTTTTAAAAATATCAATACCTGAAATAAAAGATTTATTTATTTTATATATTAAAGCTAAATAAAACATTTTTGCATTACATATGTTACACTTATGACTTAAAAAACATTTATTATAGAATACTTAATGATGACTTACAAAACATATATAACATATACAAAATATAAATTAAAGCTAAATGAAGCATGTATTCTACCTGCTGTTTTGATGCTGTTTTGACCAACATCATCCTTTTCATATGTTTGTCTTTTTGAGTCAAGACCCCATCTACATTTCTATTTCAAAGGGATACATATTTTTAGACATTTCTAAAAAAATTCTATTATTAAAATAAAATATTTTTTCATATTGTATACTGTATCTAATTAAAACATTTTTTCATTCCTATTTTAGCAATACTTACCTCCGAAGTTTCTACATTTTCTGTTTCTTATATCGCTATCATTACCATCATTGAATGATCACGAATGTTTTTTATAAGACAATCTTTAGTATCTTTGTGTTTAATATGATATAAAAAATGAAATACATTAATTATTCTAGCACATATTCATAATTAATCCTGGTTTCTTTTTCACATTAATTGGATTTCATTTTCTGTTATTTATATTTTATTAATCACTGAAGATTTGTATTTCTACAAATAAGTCATTTAACATTTACTGTTCTTTTGTAAGTCCGCACAAAGGTACATTATCGCCTATCCTATGAGCGATAATTTAATGAAGTGAGTTTCCAGTTGTGTGATATGTTTTTAAGCTTAAGTAAATTTCAGTATATTATGTGGCGCGTATACATTCTTTAGAAAATATACACGGCCAACCAAAAATGTCGAATTAACTTTTAGGGACAAGAACTGTAAAAAGGCGTTTTCAACTGTGTTGCGCGTTTTTAGCTCTACTAATTTTTACTATATGTGGTGTGAGCAGTATACTAAAATTAACTTCGCATACAGAGCTGCATAAAAGGGTATAAGTGCATTGCCTTCTATAGATGGTAAATGACATAAAAGAGTTTTCACTTGTGTTATACGTTTTTCAGCTGAATTAAATATTAGTATACTATAAAATGTGATATAAACAAAAATCAACTCATGATATACGACACTGCATCAAAAGCATCCATTACAAATTATGGGCGGTAATTGCTGATAATGGATTTTCAAATGTTATGGTTTTGCTGCCAAAACTGATATTGTAGGTCAAAAATTCGATTGGTTTCGAAGACTCGATGTGTAAGTAGATGAAAATTATCTGATTTGTAGTATATAGATAAAATGCAAATGAGATTTCATTCAAAGCGCTCATAACTCACATTCTGTAAAAAGATTTTTCTAGGGCTTACATTGTCTGTTAGGTAATTGTTGGCAGAAGCTTTAATGTGTCGTTATATATTTCTTAGTTATAGAGCTATGAGAGGAAGTTCTATAATTAGGTGAACCCGATTATGAAAGACTGACTTTTTTAAAAGTTCTACTAGCCGGATTTTTATGTGATTTGCTCTGTTAGATAAATTATGCAAAAAAAAAATTTAAATTATCTGTAAAATTAGCATTCTGAATCGAAAAACTTACATTCTACGTAAACGGTGAAAAAAAGCTAATTACTGGAAAAAATTTAATTGTTGAAATCTCACAACTACATTGTTAGAAGTTTCATTGTTAATGAAACTCATTTTGTTTGAGAAAAACAATTGTTTTGAATGTGGAAACTGCAATAAAATGCAATGCATTGTTGTCATACATTGTTGCGAAAAAAGGTATGTGTGTGTGAGAGAGAGAGAAAAGGGTGGGAGGGGGGACAGAGGGGCGTGGCCTTTTATTTAAGATCATCCATTTCATTTCAAAAGCAAAAATTTGTCGAGTCAATAAATCAATTAGTCAAAGCATAAATTGGAGAAAAATTTGTCGGTATTGGTGGTGGGAGGAATGCCATCAAACATTTCTTTTATATTTCAGAAATCAATTCGACCCGTTGGAACAGAATCGTTGAAAATGGTACAGATTACCTATGTTGAAGTCGCAAGATCTTTCAAAATGAAGGATATAGATAGGATTGCTCGACATCGAGTGAACAAGCCTGATCAAGAACAATGTGAAGTCACAGTATTAATGCAATTTGGTGCCGATGCCTGCAAACTCACAATAAAAGTTCTATCATGCAAGTTTGGACAAAAACTTCGAATCTGAGCATGCGTTGTACCTATATTCTGATAAATAAAGTTACTCTAAAGTAAAGAGATGTCCCCAATTTTCAGGAATTTCTAACCGAAAACCGACATCGAAGCAAAACATTTTAGTTCAACCAGAACGATAACCAGAACAAAACATTATATTATAGATCCTATTATAAAGCAGATTACGATCCAATCATGTTGAAATTCTTTTAAAACACATAACGTTAAAATTATTACACATGAAATCATTTATTTATTTATTTCTCTAATAAATAATTATAGAACTCCATATTCTCAGTTTTAAAATAGAAATTGGTGCTTTTCGGTTAGCCGGGCGCCAGTGTTATATATACATACATATATATATTTAAAAGAATATATATATGTACGCATATATATATGCGTATATATATATATGTGTGTGTATATATATACAATATATGTATATATATGTAATAATAAAAAAATTCGCCCTTTTATCTTAGTAAAACTATTCCAAATTCTTAATATTTTTCCTTTTTTAACCTATCTTTAATAATATCTTAATATCTTTTGTTTTTTATTTCATGCATTTAAACCTGCGTATTCGTTTATTATTCTAAAAACCTTAATCCATTCGTCCAATCTTATAAAACCCATTAAATTACTTTTTTCTTTTTATTCTAAAACTAAATTCTTTTTGTTTCGAATGTTTTTAATAGCATTTGTTCGATGATATTCTTTTTCCCACAATTCCTTGTAAGCTTCCCGCGAGCATTTGATTGCGCTTTAATACTGACGCCGAGTATAAAGAGTTCATTATCGACATCAAGCGTTCGTCACTCTTCCCATCGAATCGTAGCCTGTCTCCTGTCCCGTTTCTCCCCCCCCCCTCTGCTGGAGTTGGTTCTCCACTATTAATGTATCCGTCCGTGCTCTGTTTCTTTGAGTATTTATACTGTTGCATCGACGAGGAGCGAAAGAATTTACGTTTTTCCGGTTGTTTAATAAATCCATGCCACTTGGGGTGAATGACTTTAATCTGTAGATCCCAATACTTTTAATATCTTAAGTTTTTATGAAGTGGATCAACGATTATTCAAGAGTTGGTGGACAAGCTACTGGAAATGTTACGACATGTGTTTGTCAAATAAACAACGTTTAAAGTTACGATGACTCTATTAATTATGTCATGGGAAATTCTTTCAATGTTTATGGAGCCTGTCTTCTACTCGACACCCTGACTGCACTCCGATATTCTCATGATAACGGAGGGTTGGCCTTGATTACTATATTAAATTTACTTCGAGATATACGAGTGTTGCCGGAATGTCACAAAAGTCGACAGCAAAATGCAACATGTATAGATGTATATATACATATATGTGTGTATATATAAGACTGGTGCCCTGCTAACAGAAAAGTACCTAGAAATTAAATATATATTTTAATTTATTAAACTTTTTAATATCTGAATGTTGTAAATTTGATGTATAAATTATATGTATGTTATTTGCTATGCGAGGTTGCTGCATCTAGTGATTTCCTGTTGTTGTTGTAGTTATGGTTGTTATTGTTTACTAGAATAAAACTAACTGTTGAAATCCACAATTGTATTGTTAGATGTTTCATTGTTAAAGAACCAAATTTCATTTGTATAAAGTTACTTTCGAAAGTGACAAATGCGAATGTAATACATTGTTTCCACAAGTATTGGTGAAAAAAGGAGGATCAGTTTTCCCCAGAGTTTCAGTTTTCCCCAGATCAGTTTTCCCCAGATTTTGCCCCTTTCAGGGGCAAAATACTTCTATCGATAAATGTTAAAATGGTTGATTAACACCAGGATTTACAAAAAAATATTTTTTTTTTAAATAAGTAAACGGTTTTCTTCCCGTACTTTATAAAAAGGAAATTTTATTTTAAAGTTCTGTTGTCTATGTGGCATTTTGAAATAAAAATTAAGTGGGATATACTATATCCCAACTCCCGTCAAGGGATTAAAAGAATCAAATATATTTCCAAATTTCTAATATATATATATATATATATAATCATTTAGCGAAAACATAAATTGAAGAAGTTATCCATATTCAAGGAGGAAAAGATCTTATCAAGCATTTATTTCATACAGTGTTTTCCCGATAGTAAAAACGGATGTTAATTTTGCTCCATAAAATAATTTAGGATAGCGGTGGATACCTGTGACCCGCAGGCCATCAAGCTACCACTATTTTAGAATAGAAAAGTTTGCCTTATTTAATGGCAGAAACATTTCATTTAAATAGATTGAAGATTACCCGTTGAAAATTGTAACTGCAAGAGACTTTGACAAAAGGTTTTGTCGTCGGTCCTAGCTCTAACATGCGTACATATATTCGGATTGCCATGTAACTGATATGTGTTATTGAGGTTTATCATGGTATAATCGGTATTTAAAATGAAGTTCCATTACATTATGATCTATTGTGAAAAATCGCTTGCGCTGTATTTTAATTTTGTTACAATTTTTAAAACCTAATGAAATTTATATATATTATTAAGGTTCACTACAAGATGGTTACTGTAAAATATATTATGTTTAGCACTTAGAGTTCGTTTACAGTGAAAAGATACGAAGAAATCCACAACGTTCTGCAAATAAAATGACTGCAGAAGAGAACGTGAGTCGCAGAATTATGCAAGTTAT
Source organism: Maratus speciosus (assembly GCA_963932465.1). Lineage (NCBI taxonomy): Eukaryota > Metazoa > Arthropoda > Arachnida > Araneae > Salticidae > Maratus > Maratus speciosus. The sequence continues at coordinate 434,540,294 of OZ010790.1, read as the reverse complement.
TATAAACTAGTGTAAATGCCTGTCCTAGGACGGTGGGTGAAAATTGTGTTTTTCACTTAAAATTCGAAAAACTGATAAAAATAATTGACAATATGGAAGCGTTTAGATGAGCAAAGTTCGGGGCTAGTTTATGTTCTAATAAACACACTATTAGTATTTACAAAACTTCCGGGTAAACCAGGTTTTCCGACTAATATGCCATAACAAAATTAAGATTTCTTAATAAAACAAAAATTTAACAAATATGCAATAAAACTGCGTAATTAAAAAGGTCCGCCCCAGGTGTCGCCCTCTAAGGGGGTGACACCCGATCTTTATTTTCAAATATATATATATATATATATATATATAACCTTATAAGATTTTGGAAAATAGATCCTACGTAAAATATAATTTCTAGAGCATCACACAACAGAGTTATTTTTTTTCTTAAAGAATCTAAAATTTTACACAAAATGGGGTGCCTAAATTAGATATGCACTAGTGAACAAAAAATCCAGAAGAAAATACCAAGGGGAAGCACCAGGGGAAAAAATCGCGAATTTCGTCAAACGATCGCGTAAAAAATAGAGACTTTTGTCAAAGATCAAGCAAAAAGCGTCAATTTTAACAGGCGGTTGCGGGAAAAACACGAATTTCGACAAACGATCGTCGGAAAGAATCGCGAATTTCGTCAAACGGTTGCGGAAAACAAAATTACGAATTTAGTTAAATGATCGCCCCCTTCTCCCCCCCCCCCCCCAAAAAAAAAAAAATCGAGAATTTCGTCAAAGATCGCGCATAAAAGTAGGAAGTTTTCCAGTCGGTTGGAAAAGAAATAGAATCGCGACAAACGATCGTGGAAAAAAATCACGAATTTCTTCGATTGGCTCCGGAAAAATGTTGCGGATTTAATTTCAATACATGGTTTCAGAAAAAAGTCAATTGATCACAGAAGAAAATAGCGAATTTCGGCAAAGAAACGCAGAAGAGAAATTGTAAAATGATCGTGAAAAAAAAATTACAAATTTCATCAAATACTCGCAGAAAAACATTCGCTCGTAGGCATTGCGCAGCCTGAAGCAATTTCGTTGGAAAATGGTCGTTTTATCGGCATTGAAGCAGCTGTACCATCACTGAATGGTGTTAGTGATAACATTTACCTTAAAAATATTTTTATTTTGAGGAGAAATTCCTTTTAGAAAGGAAAAACTCAGTAAAAACGAATGTGATCTGAAAATTCTGGGACGCCTAATGGTTTTAAAATCCATTATAGTTTTATGGTTTTATTTTATATCTTATTTATATTTCATTTAAATGGTATTATTTTGTAGATCAATAGTTCCCAACGTGGGGGCGATTCCAAATTTGTATTAAGCCCATTCTTTGTAATTCTTTTTGTCTTGTTTTGAAAAATAATGTTATAGATAGAGTTGCAAAAAATCGGTTTATTCCCAAAAATTCAGGTTTAATCCCAGTTTTAAGCCGAGTTTTTCCAAGTAGTTGGAACTCTAGTTATAGACTAAAAATAAGGTAATAAGTTCAAAATTAAAAAAGAAAAAAAAATTAAATTTCAAAAAATTAGCAATAAAAAGTTTAAAATAGAATATATAACAGAACAATTATATGAAAAATCTTTTATATAATTCTTAATTTAAAAAGCTGTTAAATAGTTCTTGTTATTATTGTATTTTATAATTTTTCAAATTTTTTTTTATTTTGGACTATTCGTTGAATAAGGCTTCCTATTCGTTCTGCTATATGTCAACATGAAGAAAATTTTATACGTGAAATTACTTAAGGGTGTATCTTAAACTGTCTTGAACGCATTTAATCTACAAAATACGAGGGCATTTCGAAAAGTAAAGATACAATGGCTCGCATTCCTTAAAAAAAACATTTATTTAGAAAACGTACGTTACATCTTATTAACTGGATTACTTATTATTTTTCGACATAATCACCCCCGTTATCCAAACATTTGTTAAGTCGGACACAAGCTTTTGTATCCCACAGTCATAGAAGGTTTTCGCCTGTTGTCGGAACCACATTTCAACTTCATCTTTGATCTCATCATCATCGTGGAATGATTTTCCTCCAAGATGTGACTTCAGGTAACAGGAGACGTCTATTCGCACGAATTGCTTCCTCCGTTCTCTGAAGAAGGGCATCAGAGATCACAGATGGCCGACCTGTTCTTTGTTCGTCATGAACATCGGTCCTACCTTCAGAGAAATGACGACATCATTTCGTTACATTTTGTTGATTCATAATGTTCCCATAACAGAAACAATTTCTTTGTGAATATCCGCTGGTCGCTGACCTCTTGCATGAAGAAAACGTATGACGGAGCGCACTTCGCATTTGGCAGGATTCTGAATCGGCGGAACCATTTTAAACACGACCTACTCCAACCAGAATCAACGTTGAAATGCCGAACGACCGCGAGGAGAAAGCTAACGGTTCAAGGTTAACACCTGTGTTGCCAACTTGCTTGCCAAAACTTTTCTTTTCCTCCGGCGTACGGTGTATCTTTACTTTTCGAAATGCCCTCGTATATGAAATAGCTGAACGAGGTACAGTAATACCCCGACTTACGTCAGCTATTCGCTCAAAGACTAGCGACGTAAGTCGAGGCACATTTAGATGAGCAAAAAAGGATAAGTAATAAAAATTCACCAAAATCTAATGAACATATTCTATTGTGTTTAGGGATTATGTTACATACATTTAACATTAGCAAGAAAAAAAACATGTGCTTGCAATACAAGAATTTGGAATAAATCAATAAGTTTTAACTTACAATTTATTGTTCTTCTAGCTTCCTCGTTCGAGCCTTTGAGCATGTGAAAAAATCTTGCAATGAAGTTTGAACGGACAAATTATTCTTTTTTTCTCTCTCTTAGAAGGTCTTTGTAGCAGCAGAGTGGGTTTTCTAAGTTATTTTCTAATCGTTGCTACACTTTGCTGTTCTGAATTAACAGTTTCAAGAACAGTCATTCCAGCTTCAATAAGGTTTAATCTTTCGCTTAATTTTTCAACTGTCATACATGATCTTCCACATAGACTCAAAATCTTCACCGATTTCTTCGACCGTACTTTGTTTCTTTAACTCGATAAGTTCATTGATTGTTAATTCCAGATCAAAGGAAAAATTTATGGGTTCAACAACGTCTTCAGCATCCATCTCGAAGTTTCCATACAGAATCTCAATTTTCAGGTATTTTCTTAGTCTTTGCGAAGTAAAAGGGGCAGTGTCTTTTTTCAAGCATCTCTTACTGTTTTCTGCTGAACTTCATCCCATGAATCCCCTATGACTATATCTGATACATTAAATTTCTTCCAAAAGTCTTCAAAAAAATTCAAAGTGCGTCTCAAATTAGGATTTTTTTTCCAGGACAGACGACGTAAATGCGGGGTGACGTAAGTCGAGGTGACATAAATCGAGGTACTATTGTACTACAAACCTTATAAAACGCATATAATACCAAATGTACATCAGAAAAGGAAATGGATAAATAAGTTTTTGATTTTGAAAGTGGGGCATTTTGTGAAAAACACCGTCATTAGTTAACTCTAAATCTCATTATAAGTTAACAAAAATAGTACGTTTTAAATCCATTCACAATATATATTTGTTAATTATCGGTATAGATTTCTTCATAGTCCTTTAAGGTATGTGTCCACCCTCAAATCGCTATTTTTACGAAAAATTTCGATTTTTTTTTTTAATTATTTCAAATAAAAGATCAAACATTTAGGATTCCAAAAATGACTTACTTTTGGTTCAGCGATCATTAGAAGCAAAGTTATAGCCCAAAATATAAACCAGAAATGAGCTTTCTGAAACCGGAAGCGACCGTTTAAAGAGCCACAGAAAGATAAACTATACATTTTAATATACAAATATGTAATATATAATATATACACAAATGCATAAACACCTAAAAATATGATGGATTTTAAAATTGTAAATTTTATACATAATTTTGTGTGATATATAAAAATCTTAATTTGCGTTTTTCATTGTGTGCGTTTATGAGAAACATCATTTCTTAAAAAGTTTTTAAGATATGGAAATAAAATTTTGTGACAAGGTTCTGCTTATCTGTTGGTATGTTATGAAGCAAAATATAGCTTGTAACTTTGTATATATTAATTTAAGAGCTATTTTTATTGAAAAATACACCTTTTTTTTCAAAAATCATGTTTTGTATACAAGATTTGGTATATATTAGTAAATTTAAGAGATATTGCAAATATTTTGCTTCATAACACAGGTAAGTGGTTTGCTAATATATTGTTGAAAAAAAAGGTGAAATACATTGAATAGATTTCGTTATAGAAGGTTTGGCATAAACGCATTTTCTTTACTAAAATTTGCCTAAGTATTGCCTAAATTTGAAAAGTTAAGAAAAAATTCTATAAAAAATTTATATGAATTCATAGTTTTAACTAAAAACATGTGTTATATAAAAATTTCATGTTTTTCAAAAAAAAAAAAAAAAAAAAAAAACGCTCCGAAGATACGCACATATCTTAATTTGGTCAAGTATATTTCAAATGCGTTGATTTTCAAAGTGATCATCTAGAAATAACATAAAATGGGCATGACCTATTTTTAAAATCAACGGCTCAAATGATAAATTTCTTATGGCTCTTGTATAGGCCTCATACACAATAAATAAATATATATTAAGAGATATATTGGAAATTTTAAAATCGGTCTACACATCTACAATCGGTGAGTTATAAGGGAAATAAATGCATTTTGTTCTTGTGTAAAATCATATTTATATCTACCCTATATATATAAAATCCTAATGAAACGACTGAATTGAAACGAATTTATGTAACGATTTTATGAAACGACTGATTAAGCAACTGATTATGTTTCACGGCTATTTCTCCTGAAATATGGAACACTTTGTGATGAAATTAACACCAAAAATCCGTATTGATCCACAGATCTCAAAACTGGTATTAGAATTTTTAAATTCGAATTAGTTTTCGAAATAATAATTTTTTTCTAATTTTAAATACTTTTTTCTAATGATGGCAACTCAAATTTTAATCATAACAGATATTTTTTTTTTTCAAATTTCAGAAAAGGTTATAATTTTAAATTAATTTGGCGACCAGTTTGGCCTCCCTTAAATCTCCTTAGAAAAATGCTTTTTTTTTTTTTTTTTTTTTTTTTTCGTTATCATTTTATTTAATAAAAACTGAAACATTTAAAATGAATGGCTTTCGCTGCTTTCTTTCTTTTTTGAGCGAAACGAAAAGAAAAATATTAGGCTCAGATGTCATATACGCACTGCGGTACCTAATTGGCACCAAAATGGCGTTATTTTGCCTGACATGGTAACCCGGCTATTGTTGCTTATTCATTAATAAATGTTTATTGACATTTATTTTCTTTTTATTTAAAAAAAAAAAAAGTTACAAATTGCTTTGTTCTATAGTTATAAATTATTTTATTTATTGTTATTTCATTTTAAAAATAATAGAAAATAATTTAAAACAATAGAAAATAATTTAAAATAAATAATGTAACTGGTAGTAAGTACAGAACTTGTGTGGAAATATAAATTATTTAAAAACAACGTTTGAACACACAATAAAATAAGTTGTTTGATCATACGTATACGTTTCGTGAGTAGGGTTTTCATCGTACATGTAGTTGGGGGGGACATTGTTTTTAAAGTTTTTACACTGAGGATGTGAGTCCATAGTACTCACGAAACGTATACGTATGATCAAATCAACTTATTTTATTGTGTGTTCAAACGTTGTTTTTAAATAATTTAATGTAACTGGTATTCGAAAACGAGGTTTTCGCCAAATTGTCGTAAAAAATACCACGCCAAACCCAGTGCTTATATGACATCTATGTTAAATATTAAGTAATGCAAGAAATCATGACATTTAATTTCAAATTCAAAGCAAATGACCAATATCGCCAAATTATATAGATCGCCAAACCACACGCCAAATTATACAAGTTGACGTAATTTTTATTTTAAATAACGAAAGAACAAATAAATTAGTATAAAAATGAAAATACAAATAAAGCGTCGAAATAAAAATCACTTGATGGCGTAAACACGTGTAACTTCCTTACAGTCAAGTGAATGTGACATTTACAATCAACCATTATTGGCATTTAATCTTATAGTCTGGCGATAGATTTTGGTCAATGGGATAACGAAGTAGTACCGTTTTAATTTACCACTCGAAAAATAAAAAAAATGCTACTTACGAGTTAAAAAAAAATGGTACGTTTCCGTTGAAACATTTGAAAAATGAATGAAAAAACGCAGTCGATAAGTAAAGTGAGCCTTTTAAAACTACAACATTTGGAAACTACAGACTTTTACGAACTATTTTACCGAATCATAAATATATACTTAAAATAAGTGAACAAATAACTATTATACAATAAAGTATAGCAAATAATAGCAAATCACAATGTTTCGCATGGTTTACAATAAAAATCCGGTACTACACTTAGTTATCCCGTCGACCAATTTCGCCAAATTATATAAATCGCCAAACCACTCGCCATATTAACAAATTGACATATTTTTTATTTTAAATAACGAAAGAACAAATAAATTAGTATAACATTAACAAGAATACAAATAAATCGTCGAAATAAACATCGCTTGATGACATAAGCACGTGTAACTTGCTTAAAGTCAAGTGAATGTGACATTTACGATCAACCATTATTGGCATTTAATCTTATAGTTTGGCGATAGATTTTTCGTCGACGGGATAACTAAGTTCCGGGGGAGCAAAAAGTCCGTATAAACTTTAAAAAATTATAAAAACCGAAAAAATAACCGAAATGAAAAACTGCTTGGAGGATTAGCATCTGTAGATCACGGGAATTTTTTTAAGACAGAAATAAAAAATAACTCAAAAAACAGCCGACAGATGTCGCTGGTTCGTGCGATTTTGTTGGAAATATGCAAATGAAACGGTTTTAAGAATTTGCGCTCCTAATCCAGAACTAGTTCACCGTTGTGAGCCGTGTACTTGATCAAGGATGCAGAGTATGAAGGATAAAGCTTTGTTGGTCAAAGTTATTTTACGTGAACAAGTTCTGGATTAGGAGCGGAAGTTCTTATAATCGTTTCATTTGCATATTTCCAACAAAATCGCACGAACCAGCGCCATCTGTCGGCTGTTTTTTGAGTTATTTTTTATTTCTGTCTTTAAAAAAATCCCGTGACCTATAGATGCTAATCCTGCAAACTTTTTCATTTCGGTTATTTTTTCGGTTTTTATGATTTTTGAAAGTTTATAAGGACTTTTTGCTCACCCGGTAGTACCAAAAATCCTTTCAACGATCAGGGTTGAAATAATTGGTGCATTAGCATACATTTTGCATGGTGTCCGTATAACGGAAAAGTACCAAAAAAAAGCTATTGGCGAGATTTGAACCCGGCTAACATAAAAGTACCAAGAATTCTTTGCAATCATGGCAACTTTTATGCAGTTTTATTCGAAAAAATAACTTTGATTCTTTAATCAAAATGGAAACCTTTCTTATGAAAAGCGAAGGAACTGTTGATGATAGTCACATGACTTAGACTATTATTATAGAAATTGTTTTCAATTCTAAAAACAGCGCAAAGAATAATATTTCCTAACGATTACAAATTTATTTACACATGGCAATTAAAAATAGGAAAAAACTTTAAAATTACTATTAAATGAGTGCGTGTTAAAAACAGGAAAATATTGAAAATTATGTCTTGAAAATTGTATTTACACGTGAATATTAAACGAGAAAGGAAACTTTAAAATAATAAATACATTAATATGCGTTTAACCCTTTCAGGGGCAAGGTACTTCTATTCGTAAAATGTTGAAATCAGTGAATGGCACCGGAATTTACAAACAAATTTCGAAATACGAAAATGCTTTTGTTCACTTACTCAATAAAAGAAAAATTTTCATTCCAATATTCTGGTGCCAATGTGGCATTTAAGAATTAAAGTTAAGTGGTCCAAAAATGAATCACCGCCCTTGAGGGGGTTAAAGCAGTAAATTGCAGTAATTGTAGTAAATTGTATTATATCAATCTTTTTATAACGCTGTTAAAAAATACCAGCCGGAAAAGACTCTGTTTACTTAATTCATTTTATTTTAGCTTCGTTTCAAATGTTTAACTGATCTTCTTTAATCAAACACGAAAACAACCTTTGGATGTCTTAACAGCAACTGATTCGGCCTTAAATTTTCGCAATCAAAGGTAAATGAATGGAAACCCGTTTACAGGGAAATCGCAATAGGTTTTTTCATTATAATTCAATCTTCTCTAATCTTTTAAAAACCGATCAAATTAGCGTGATTTTAGATTTTGCGGTGTCTGAACGGGGGTTGGCGAGCGTAGCTTGCAGGGAGCAGAGCTCCCTTGTTATTTATAATGATATCATAGTGTGTGCAAAAATATTTTACTAGTTCTTAATGAGTTATTAAAATCTATTATAAAATGTATAAACACTATTAAATTTAATTCCAAATGTGAGAATCTCTTCAATAAATGTTTTTGAGATAAAAATGCTGACTATACAACAATTTTCTTTTACTCTAATATAAATTGACAAGAAACAACAAATCACTTTATAGCATAGCGAATTCGTATAGTCTCATTACTTTTATAGCGTTATTATGTTAAAAACGTATTCGTGACAGAAAACTTGCATGTTTGGTAAGCTAAAAAAAAAAAAAAAAAATGCGAAATAACTTGTTATTGTTAAAGTTCTTTTAGACTCCCTCCATATGAAATTTATCCACCTTTTAAGTACCTAAAAATATATGTTATAAAGTCGGGGGGGGGGGACATCGTCATTTCATAGATGCTTCTGTGGAGCCTTGGGCATAGCCAATAAAAGGTTTGGAACCACTGTAATAGACATATTGATTAATAATATAAAGTAAATCTGCTTTCATAGTTAAATTTTCATGTATTTTCAAGCAATCGGTTTTTAAAAATATGAATTTTAACCCTGTTAAATACACCGGCAAACGCAGGTCACTCAGCACCTCACGGAGACGATAATTTTTCTATATTAAAAAGTAATTAAACGTCTGTATTTTAACACAATCTTTCTAAAGCATCTCATTAGACCAGATCTACCTCACCAAGAAAATATTTTGAAACCTTCGGACGGGAAGAAATATATTTTTTTAAATAAAATGTGCAAAACTTTCGGCGAAATCGACAAAAACCTGAGTGTTTCGTCGCCGTTTCGCTCGCTTTCGGTACGCATAGACTCTAAAAATCAAATTACGCAGAAAATACTAAATAGCAAATACTTTCAATTCAATGTTTTTTTGCGATTTTTACTTTCTTCTATCTTTACAAGAAGAAAGTATTGGATTCGTGAAAATTTTTGACTTTCGGTTTTCGACGGATTTATACGTTTTAGGGGTAAGAGATTCCGAAAAACATGTTTTTACAAAACGTCTGTCTGTGAGACAAATTTTGTGTGCGCTGTATCTAAAGAACTAATGTACGAAATTTAATAAAAATTTATATTCAGTTAGTCCCTGATATAAATTGGTGCTGATTAGTTTTTGGTGTAAATCGCTTAACAGGTGGCGCTGCTATGTAGCATTTTTCACAATTTCCACAATAGCTCAATCTTCAGAACTAATGCACGAATTTTCATCAAACTTCAGATTCAGTTAGTCCTTGACATGATTTGACCTTTTGTGCATTTTAGTGTAAATCGCTCAACAGGTGACGCTGCTATGCTGCATTTTTGCGATTTCCTCAATAGCTCTATCTCAAGAACTAATGCTTGGATTTTGAACAAATTTAAGATTCAGGTATACCTTGATATGAATTAGTGCTGTTTATGTTTTGGTACAAATTGCTCAACAGGTAATGCTGCTATGCTGCATTTTTTGGAATTTCCACTATAGCTCTATTTCAGAACTAATGTACGAATTTGCATCAAACTTCAGATTCAGGTATACCTTGATATCAATTAGTGCTATTTATGTGATTTATATAGAAGAAAGTTTTGTGATGGCCACAAAATACTAGTTTTATTTAAATGTTTTGGATCTTAAATCTCTTTTTATTCCATTGTATTCTAATACAAAAATAGTTGCTTATACGATACAAATAAATTCTTAATTTCATTTATACGTTTTTTTTTTTAAGGATACTTCCAAATAGATTGGCTTGAGTGTAGAGTATCAAAGAATAATAAAATACTTCTTTTTTTTCTTTTTTTTTTAATTGAAAATTTTATTTTCTTAATATAAAGTTGTTAAAAGTTCTCGCTACGCCACTGTTTACTTTAATTTGATTTTGTAATTGTAATTTTGGTTGTTAGGTTTGTTGTGATTTTGTTTCTTCTTTGGGTTGCTCATGAAACATTCTTAAATCATCTGGTGAAAAATAGGGTCGTAATTTAGAAACATGTACAATAACTGAATTTAGTCCTGTCTCATTAAATTTATCTATTTCATAAGTTACTTCAAAAAGTTTATTTATAATTTTGTATGGTCCTCAGAAATTAGGTTCTAATTTTCTACTGTTAGGATATTTAAATTCTTCATAAATTACCAGAATCTTGTATTTTTAATGGGAATTCAGCAAAATTTCTACCATATAGTCTTTTACTTTTAAGATGAAATTCACAAGTTCGCAACTTTTGCAATTTTGAGCGCCTCTGTTGACAAGAGTATCACACAAATTATTATCCTCTCTGTAAAATCTGAATCAAAATTATTAACACCGCGAAAATTTTTGAGAAGTTATGAAATTTCCATATTCAGGATGTACATTACAGTCATTGTTAACACCCTCATAAAAGTCCTGAGTAGCCATATAATTTTCACTTGTAGATGGTAACTCTACATCACTCTTACATAAATTCAAAGTTTCACTACTATCATCAGTTGTTATTACATTATTATCATTATATAAATTCAAATTCTCATCACAATCACCTGTTACCAAATCATTATTATTTTGTAATTTATTCATACCTACAGTATGAAAATAAAGAGATTTTTCATTATGTATGGATATACCCTTATTTATAATATATTTCCTTGTCTTACAGTACAATTTCTGCAGTCTATAATTAAATTAAATTTAGAACATTCCCTTAAACCCAAAATAGCATAATCCAAATTAGTATTACACACTAAAAAGTTGACATATTTTTAAATTTTACCCACTTTAAGAGAAATACTACATTTTTTATTTATATGTAGTAACCCTTTTGCCTGACCAATAGTAACTGTAGGTATAGTTCAATTTTAGCATTTAATTTTTTAACAAATTTGAGGGACAATATTGCAGTAGTGGATCCAGTGTCCACTATACATGGTAAATTATAACTAGTTGTACAATTAATTGTCAAACATTAGAATAGTAGGTGGTGAATGACTCGGAAGAGTATCAAGAGGATGTTGAATCATTTCTAAATAAACACTCTTGTTCCCAATGGTATGCATTATTTACACCCTTATTTGTACATATTCTACATGATCTAAAAGGGTATGGGTTCTGAAAATAATTATTTTGAAAATTTCTAGACTCTTGATTTTGATATTGTCTCTATGGAACCCAGTTCCTAGGTGCATTATTGGGCCTAGTTGGCTGAGTCCAATGCCTAGATGGCTGAAAATTGGATCTACTTGGCTGAGTCCAAGGCCTAGGTGGCTGAAACTGTTGAAAATTTTGTCTAACTGGTTGTTGATTTATTGTTTGACTTGAAATTTGAGGGGTGGAAACTTCCACAAACTGCTTAACAAGCCGGTACTATTCAGTGGTACTATTTGGAGGGTTTACATTAATATTATTTCTATAGTCAGGTTTTAATCCATCTGTTAACCCTTATATTAGAAGAGTTTCACAAAGATGTCCTCCCAATTCCTATTTTTTGTGAAAATAATTTTCTAAATAATCTAATTTTAATGTTGAGAAATCAGAAAAATTTAGAATATTTAGTTCAATAAATTTTTTTATCAAGATTTTTGAAATCTGTTCGTAACTAGTACAATTTCCACATTCATTGATATAGACTTTTAGTGCTTCACCCTTTAAATACTGTCGAATAGATTTAAATTTCCACTCTACGTCTTTATTTTCCCTATTACACATATCATCATAATTTAGCCAATCCTGAATTTCCATTCCAGTAGTAGGATCAAAATTTTCTAATTTAGGTTCAGCCATTTTATTAGTATTCATTAAAATAAAAGAAGCACTTCTATTCTCTTTTTAAAAAAATCTTGACCTTAACCACATTTAGAAAAAAATCTTAAACTAATAGAGGTTTTTTTTTTTTTTTTTTTTTTTTTTTTTTTTTAATGTATAACAGATAAAGTACTATTTCAGATTTAAGCAATAAATAAAGAAATACCCTTCAAGAATAAAGAATAAATAAACCTCATAACTGAATAATAAATAAATATCAATAAATAAGTAACAATAACAGAAATAATAACATAACAGGTGTAAAAATATTGTGAAAAAGAACTCACTCCAGGCATCTTGTTCTCACAGTCACCAGCACTATAATTTTTATTTACATTGGCGATGTAGACTTCCGGCAATGACCTTTAGTAAAGATCATAAACAAACGTGTTCACCTTAAGCACTTTATAGTCATATCACCTTCATTTGCTGTGATGCGAGAACCTTGTCGACTAAATAATTATACGTGGCATAACGACAGTAGAGGTTGGCAAAAATCATATTTTCCTGGGTTTCCATTTTTAAGCACACAGGCGTGTTGGCCGGCTAGTTAATAAAGACGAACATAGTTGGAATAAATAATGGAGAAACAGTCAACTGAGCTAAACTACAATTTTATTTAGCATTTTCAAGAACAATTTTGTAGGGAAATGCCCCATTCATTCGATGCGAAACATGTTATTAACTGCCCGGTGGTAAGTGAAAATTATGAAGAAAAAAAAAACTTCACTTTAATTTTCGAAGTCGTATAAAGCCTTCCATCTCAACGCTGATCTCCCACATTTACTCTTTCGGTACTCTACATCTTTTTACATACGTAGATACACTCTATTCTACACATTTCTCCACTCTTCTACCACATTTCTTCACCTTCTACCACATTTTTCTCTATCTGGCTGCTGCAATCAGTATTTATACTACCTCGCTCAACGATACAAAATAAGTCATCTGATTCCTTTTCCCCAATCATATTCACTGCTTAAACTGACTATTCACACTTTCGGTCGTATTAATCGCGTGGTAAACGAGTTTCCTACCGCCAAAGATTGTTCCAGAATATTCCATAGTCCTTCACCCAGACACGCAAGGTGTAAACAAACTTTAGTCTCTGCTGTCGAGAGGGCTTCTAAAAATAGCTTCCCCCCCCCCCCCCCCCCGACAGACGAGTTTTAATAAAAAGGAAAATGAATTTATTTCTAGGTAAGTTTTAAATCATTGAAATATTCTAGTTGGCACCTGGATATTTTTTAATAAAAGAATGAGTTTAAAAGAAATAGGTTTTTTAGACGGGATAATTTATGAGTTACAATATTTTAACAATTAAATAAATAAAAAAAGCAATTTAACAAATTACAACAACCATTTGGAAAATGATTTTTTTGAAGACTAAAATTTAAGACATGAAAAATCGCACGTAGTTGATCATACATTACGTACGCCATGAATTAAACATTAATGGTGTTATTACACGTAAAAATTGCAAGCGACAAAAATCGCCTGCGACTCCTCAGATTTTCTGAACCTTACGTATTATCCACCTGAAACTTATGTATTATCCAAGCATTTCATTGGCTGTTCGGGAAAAGTCTTTCCATCGTCAGATTTCCAAGAAATCTGACGACCCATTTTAAATGAAATTTCATTCTTAAACTTCTAAACATCCCACAATATTACTTTTTACACCGTCGTACAGAGAAAAAAAATGTACTTTTAAATGCAATTTGCTTGAAAGCTGTATCTCAATTTGTTTCTGAGTTATTAATTTGTTTTGTAGTTTTTATTACTTTTTTGTCATAGTGGCAACAGAAGCATCCATCTCTGCTGAAAGAAAAGGGGAAAAATACAGATTACTGTATAGACCAATCAAAACACGAATAAAATGCGGATTAAACCAATAAAAAGCTTCAGATATGCTTTTGATTCCCTACCCTGACGAGGACAATAACCATTTTTCCAAATGGTTAATAAAGAATTGAGGGGAATATGACATACCGGGAAAAATCGACAGCCGCCATTTTTGTTTCAGCGCTCAGCCCGAGTATTCAGGGTGTGGTGAATTTTACCCACAGCGATGTCAGCTACCCTTTCCTTATTTATTTTGATTTTGGTCCGTGTAGGAGAAGCGTGGCACAGAGTATAACGTCCTCGCCCCGTTTCTGTTCATAATTTTTATGTCTGAGATCTTTGATAATAATCGAGTAAGTGGATTGTATAAATCGTATGCATATGTTAAATCTGAAAGTATTTTATTATATTCGTTTATTTTTTATTATAGAGATTACATAATATAAATTTAAGATGGAATCTAAATGCTTTGTTTCTGGATGTAAAACATGTTATGCAAGTGACACAAAATAAAGAAAAACGCAGAGAAAAAATAAGCTGAGTTTTTTCCAAGATGTAGAATTAAAAAAAAAATAATAATAATAATATGGCTTAGTTTTAAAAAAGTTAAACCGCATGAAATTGATAAAAAGCAGCTATTTGGGAAAAAAATGTTCTTATTAGATTCTTGGAAGTGAAATTTAAAAATATAATTTGATTACTTAGCTTTTCAGTTAAATCAAAAGATTTTATACTTACAAATCAAAATATTTCATGTTACGTAGATAAAGGGGCAGTTACAAAGTAAAAAGTATAAAAGTATATTTAAAACTAAATACTATTAGTTAGAGGTATTTGTAAAGAATTAAATGTGTACAATTTTATTTATTTCTTATTGTACTTGGACAGGGGGGGGGGGTCCTAAAAATTTAATCTAGATCAAAGAAAGAATGCTTAAAATGTGCTCCTTAGTTTGATAAAACTGTGTTTTTAATTTAAAAAATGATAAAATGTCTGGACCAGTTTGGGTCCAGTGACATCAGCATTATTATTTTATCCATGAACTCAATTTATATAGAGAGTAAAAAGTATTTTGGGGATTCACTCAGAAGAGCAAATGTAAGAATTTTTTTAAAACTCATCCCCGCTCATCTCCCATAAGTGAAATTTTAAATTTTCATTAGATTACTTAACTTTTTAGTTAATGAGGTCTCAGGATTCTTAAAACTGAAAAAAAGGACCATTTTCAACATTTAATATCTTAAAATGTATATGATTTATAAACACAATTTTTATTGGGATGAAAAATAAGTATGTTCTTTCATTTCATGTATTTAAAAAAAATTGCAAGAGGCAAAATTAGTATTTATAGGGGGCTCCAAACTGTCAGGCATTTGTCGAGCAGGAAATTGGTTAACAGCTTACGCGCAGGATTACAAAATAAATTTTGCAATTAGAATGAAATTTTTTGCACATAATTATACTTCAAATTGTAATAATTGTCCTGAATCTAAATAGATTTCTATTTGAAGCATTTTTATATTTTTAATACGAAGTTGTATTTAGTTAATACGAAAATTTGAAGATTTCAATAGTATAATCACCTAAAAAAAATTTTTTTAACAATAAAATTGAAATTTTAGGTTCAGTGTATAGAGACTAGCATGAAAGATATATTTTGAAAATTGCATGAAAAAATATTCAGAAGATTTTTAGATATCCTGCGCGTTATTCCCAAAAACTTCATTTGGAGAAAAAATATTTCAAAGTTTCACAAACGCCGCTTTAGCTATTGAGGGAGTATAATTCTAAAAGCCATAACTGCTGTTCTAATGGAAATTTCAAGGAAGCAACTATATAAAAATATTCAGAAAAGATAGGAGTTTAACATCTAAAAAACTTAAAATTTCGAAGCTTTAAGGGTCTTGCGACCCCTTAAATCAAAAGATTTTATGCATTATGAAGATTACTGAAGTTACACGTTTAATAATGTCTACATAGGGCCAAAAGTTAGAATAAACAGAAATTTCTGAGGGAGGTGGAGATAATTTAAATGATAGATTATTTATTGTTGCTACAGAGTTGCAAATTAAAGACAGAACAAAAGCATTTTTTAAAGCAAAGCCTAAAGATTTTTAAATGTGTATTCTTTAAGGGAGAGAAGGGTTCTGTAATTTAGATGATTTATTATTTCCTGAAAGCCACAAAAAATAATTTTTTTTTTAGTTTTATACATTTTAAATCATTTAAGTATCAATACCATTTAGATCATTAAGTTAATAGGAAAAAGAACACTATTGTTTATTATTCTGAAAAAAGAAAAAGTTTTAAGTATATGTAAGTTTTTAATAACTGTAGAAATTTAAAATTGTCAGTTAAGCTCGTTACTTTTTTCATCTGTAGCACTAGATATGAGGCGGATGCTTTTATGTAGGAAAAATGGAGATTTTTGGGCCATTCATAATTCAGATTGTATTAAGCATATAAAAAATATTAAGTCATTCCTTTTGACTTTTGCAAAAACTAGCTCCTGGGCAATGACTTATTATTTACTCAAGTTTTCTTTCCTAAATAATTAAGATAAAAATTTAATATTAATTGCATAGATATAAAAAATTATGAGTTATTAAATTATACAAAAGTTATCAATATATGTGCCAGATTAAAATTTACTCCAGAAAATTCGAATAATACTTTCAATTTCTAAAAATTATAAGTCCATTCCGTATTTCTTCGCATTACAATAATCCGTGATATTCAATATTTTTAAGTAACTTTTCTTTTGGTTTTGGTCAGAATGACCTCTTATTTAAAAAAGTCTTAAGAAGCAATCGAAACACCAATTATCTTTAAAAATACATGCAAGTTGTAAAGAAAACTGCATATAATGAAACTTCTATTTGTTCGATTATCTTAAAATTAAAAATATACACATTGTAGAAGCGCCGATAGCAGGCTTCATATCCACGGTAGTGTCACCCGTTGGGAAAAAACTGTGAATAAGAGCACGGGCACTGTTACAAGTAAACTGTCTTTTTCACTGTTTGGGTGACAGAAACTTCGTCGATCTTCATTTGTCGTCATTTAAATCCATAACAATCTTATGGATATAATGACTTTTTTATCCGACCACGATTATTTTCAATAAAATATAGTATTGTATGACTATGTTAAGTCTTTATTTAACGCTTCCCTCCCCCCCTATGCCCCTAGCATGCAAAAGATTTTAAAATGGTTATTGTTAATTTCTATAATATAAAAATTCTTCTCCGGTTGTGATTTTCTAATGATAATAAATCAATAGTTAATCATGTAAATTAAGTTCCTAGCATCAAAACTTACGCTTCCCTGCTTCAACACCTCCCCAGCATCATATAGAGTTTCATATGTTTAAAACTATTTAAATAAAATCTGCCCTATTTTCTTCTCACTAATCTCAGTAAATAAATAATAATCTAGTTTACTCCTACCCTCGACCTCCTTTGCTTTCTATTATCATACAGGGTGTCCTAGAAAGGACTGACTGATTTTAAAATTCAATAACTTGCAAACGGTGGCAGATATTTAAAAAATTCTTGCAGGAGGGTGATGCATAAGGTCAAAAGTTTTTTACAGTGATTTTCGATTTTAGTTCGAATTACAAACAATAGATGGCGCTGCGATCAATAGACGCTAAATTCAGGCTCGATTTTTGGTCCTTCGCGACCCACTTAATACATTTCCATCTCCTTTTTCCGCATGGAAGAAGAGATCGACCAAAAAATCGAGCCTGTTTTTAGCGTCTATTGCTTACAGCGTCATCTATTGTTTGTAATTCGAACTAAAATCGAAAATCACTGTAAAAAAACTTTTGAACTTATGCATCACCCTCCTGCAAGAATTTTTTAAATATCTGTCACCGTTTGCAAGTTATTGAATTTTAAAATCAGTCAGTCCTTTTTAGGACACCCGGTATATGGCAGTACCATGGTGTGCTTTAGAACCACATGGCTATTTTCATTTTTCTTCAAAGTTGCATTTTCTGAAACTCTGCTTGAAAAGTTTTTTTTTTTTTTTTTTTTTCCCATCTAAAGTTTCCAAATATATTATACAATATAAACAATTAAGCTATGTTGTAGTTATTTCTTTGAAGGTTCAATATTGGTAATTAAAATGAATGAACATTTACCATCGTTACAAAATAATTTCTGAGGCAAAATGGCTGACAATTGAACGTAATCCCATTTGAAATCGGGACATTTCAAATGGGATTGAATGGGACTGCCTCATTCATCCCTAGAGATGTTGAAAAATTCATTCATTAACTAAATAATATTATATAGGTTGATAAATAATAATTTATGTTAATTATTAGTATTAAACAGTACTCGTATTATATAGTTGTTTATTATTAAAAATTATATTGAATATTAATTATATTGTAATAAAGGTTAAATAATTTATCAAAAGATTTATATTGAAACTTTATCAAAATAGATAAAAATGTTAAAAATAGTATATGGTTATTGATCAAATAAGGGAAATTATATTGAATTTTGAACTTTTGCTTAAATAAATTACCACTCGCACTCCCCTAACATAATTTGAATTGTGCATTATATCTAAGATACATTAAATTAATTAAGTTTATTAATTAATAATTAATTAATTAATATTAATAAGTTGGGAATGAAAATTATTAGCTATGCCGTATTTCAAATTTTTTCACTTTCATTTCATATTCAAAATGCCTCGTAAGTTGAAAAAAGAAACGGATAGATTGTCGAAGTTTGCATTACAAGTTAAAACTGCAGTAAAAGAAGTGACTACCAACGCTGAGATAGAATAGCCATATTATAAGATCATATATTACAAATATAAATATATATAAGTTAAAAATTATAAATTTTAATTAGATAACATTAAATACAGGGAGGAAAATATTTGTGCCCCATCCATCCCTGCTATTATGGGGATGGTTGGTACAGAGAGGAACTTTTTTTTTAATTTTATAACATTTTACTGTATAATAATATTCTAGAATAAATATTGTGCATAGATGTAATCAAATACTCAAGGTATGAAATGTGATATAAGATACTGATAATAACTTTTAAAAAAGTGTTTAAAATAAATATTTTTGTTAAAATGTCCCATTCATCCCCCATCTCCTCTAATATTTTTCTCTCCAGCGACAAAAAAAAAAAAAAAAAAAAAAATAAATAAATAAATCATATAACCCTCTTACCCCGAAAACTTTTCTTCCCCCTTTACCCCTTCCAGAAGGCAGTTTCAAATCTTTAAAACGCTTGATTAAAAAAAAATAATCTGCAATATTCTTTGTTCACTAATAAAAATAAATAAATAATGATCTAAATTACCCCTTAACCTCCTAAATTTACGCTTTCTGACTTTCCCCTTCCTAAGGATAGAAAGAAGTTTAAAAATTTTTAAATATATTAAAAAATCTTCTTTTGTATTTATTGCTCCTATTCGCAATAAATGATCCATCATGTATATTAGGCAAGTCCCACACTAAGGCGACACATAAGACATGTCGCTTGAATTCGTCGGAAAAACTGGTTTAAAACAGGTTTGAAACAACTTCGTTCTTTGTTTCGACCTGTTTTTGCGCTACATGTTGCGGCTTCATGTCGCTTGTCTTCTCAGTGTGGGATGCGCCTAACAGGGGTGTAGTGGAATGTATACGCCGTATACCTTCTGGATTTTCTAACGAAGCCCCGTATACCCTCTGTTTCTCGAATAAAGCTACAGAGTGTACTCTAGCCATGACATTCATGACTTTAGCGTATACCCTCTGACTCTAGCGTATACCTTCTAGTTTTTTTACCACTAAAACATTGGTAAATTATCCCCTATGGACTTTACCCATGTGATGCCAGCCGCAGGTAAGCTGAAGAAAAACATCAATAGGCGTGAAGAGCTTTGTCTTTTTTGGAAGGCTTTTCTCGCAGAAGCGTGGCTGTTGCCATTCGTGGGTAAAGTCCATTCCTGAAATTTCCGCCCTCTTTGTCCTGTCCAGTATACTGATTGTCAAATATTTCAAAATCTCTATTTAAAAAAATTGCCACATTCGTTGCTCACTAATAAAAATCAATTAAAAATCATCTAAATTACCCCCTAATATACCATAATATACCCCCCCCCCCTTTGCTCCCCAAGGATATAAAGGAGTATTAATTTTTTTCAAATCTTTATTTTTACACAAATATATTTTTTTTCTATTTATTAGTCTGTAGTCGCAGTAAATAATCAACTATATAACTTATTCTTTATCCCTGAAATTTCCCCTCTCCCGTATACAGATTGTCAAATATTTAAAAATCTTTATTAAAAAAAAAAATTGCTACATTCGTTGCTCAGTAATAAAAATAAATAAAAGATCATTTAAATTACGCCCTAACATACCATAATTTACGCTCCCCTCTTTACCCCCCCCCCCCCCCCCCCACTACAAAAGATATTTGTATCGACGGGGAAAATGGGAGAAGCATAAATTGCGGTTTATTAGATTTTAAACTTATATGAGTTTAAAATATTTAAGTTATTTTTCTTTTTATGTTAAAAAAATCTTATGTTCTGTTTGTTGCTTTGTAGTGACAATAAATAAATAATCTGTAAAAATATAATCTCCTTACCCTGAAATTTTCGTTTCCCCGTCTTCCCTCTCCCGCGTACAAAATTTCAAAATTCTTTATTTAAAGAAACATTCGTTAAGAATAAAGAAGTATTCGTTGATGTCGTCTAGTAACAATAAATATCTCCTCCCCCCCCAAAAAATTTTCTCCAACTCCCCCCCCCCCCCCCCCCCCATCCTCGCCAATTATCCGCTGTAGCACACTGTTTAAAATCTTTAAAACTTTCATTTAAAAAAAATATTCGAATACTCCTCTCCATATCTCATCCAAGTCCAAGTCAATGCACTGAGAAAAAAAAGTACACTTAATAATACACTTTGTAATTACACTAGAATAGGTTTGGTTTCTGCCACCCAAACAACCCAGTAGCTGAAGCTTGACGTCACATGCCCGAGCTCTTTTACTCTCCTCTCCATACCTGTATCTCCGTGGCTGCAGAGAAAAACTGAATTCATTCCGGTTCCAATTGTGAGTTGCTGGATATTTGATATTGTTTGTTTTTATGCGACGAAGTGATGTTATGAAATGTTTCTTTGCTATTAATCTCAATGGGAAGTTAAAAATTGACTGTCACACTTTTTAGCTATGGGTAATACAGCCAACAAACGTGATCGGGCTTATTCATCTGATAATGAAGGACCCCCAGTTTCAAATAAAGAAGGAAAAGTTGAATTCAGCGCTGGAAATCGCAAAGATAAATTTGTATGTCAAAGTTCTCTGGATGATTATGATGATTTTTCAAATTTATCCCGAGATAAATCAGATGAAATAAAATTATCGTCGGCATCTGATACCTATGAAAAAAGCCTCCCTACTGTTTTTAAATGGGGAGGTGGTGGTAAAGAAGTATATATTAGTGGTTCATTTTCTGATTGGAAGCCAATACCTATGGTTCAGAGTCACGGCGATTTTGCCCTTATATTAGAGGTACCAGAAGGAGATCATCAGTATAAATTTAAAGTGGATGGCCAATGGGTTTTTAATCCTTATGAGCCGACTGTTGACAATGATGTTGGATCGAAAAATAATGTGATCTCTGTGAAAAAGTCAGATTTCCTAGTGTTTGAAGCTCTGGCTGCTGACAGTATTGGATCCGCTTATACTGGCTCACCTCCTGGGTCATATTCACAGGAAGTACCCCAACACAAACCCAACGAGAAAACTGTAGGACCACCAATATTGCCTCCTCATTTGCTACAAGTTATCTTAAACAAAGATGTACCTTTGTCATGTGAGCCTAATCTACTTCCTGAGCCTAACCATGTTATGCTGAATCATTTGTATGCTTTATCTATTAAAGATGGTGTGGTAGTTTTAAGTGCTACTCACCGCTACAAGAAAAAGTATGTTACTACACTACTGTATAAACCAATATAATATATTTCACGGAATTTCATTTCGTATTCCACTTGTAGTGACTCTCAGTATAAACTCAAAATATTTATGCATTAGTTGAAATTTTACAATTTTTCTTTTTATTTCGTGAAAGATTTTCACTTGTGTAAGTGTAACTGCATTTTTTAAACAGCTGAAGATGTATACAATTCTTCTTCTTCTTCTTTTTGTTTTCTTAATGTACACTTAATGTTCTTAGTGTATATGTGGTTTTGGGTTTTACTTTTCCAAACTCTCGGTATTTTTTGTTTATATATTTTATGCAAGATGAACATTTTATTAGTGTTCAAAAATGTATAATCCCTTTTATGTTAAGTATTGTTTGGATGTCTATATATTAATATATATATAATATGATATAGATTATCAAAAGATAAGCAACTGTTTATCCAAATTATTTATTTACTGTTATTGAGTATTATTTTTCATTTTAAAAAATCAACTATGATTAATATAATGAGAAAAATTAAGAAATTTTCTTGTCATGTATAAATTCCAAAATAATATCTCATATAGTAAAAAGTTATAGATCTGAAAGCATTTATTAGAAGTATTCTCTATGAAATTTTTGATAGCTTTTATTAATTTTTGGGGGCACTTAACATATTATTTGTGTCAGAAATCATCTTATTGTTAATTGTGTTTAAAACACTAATTTATTTATGAAATACATAACATCATTAAAAATCGAAATAATTAATGTAAAAGCAAACTAAAATAATATAAAATACTAATTTAGTAGCACATAATTTGTTAAATACCCAACATCAGTTTGGAGACTTCTAGCATTAAAATATGGTTATAATAAGGGGTTTTATGAATATCAGAGTTCATTCTAGGCATTTTTCACAGGGCGAGCCGCCCTGCCTGTCCTCCTTCACAAAATTTGACGCCCCGATGCCCCCACTGTCCGAAAGCCCCACCCCGCGAGCCCTATCACTCGGAAAATCGACCGAGGGAAAAAAGCGTCTTCTTTAAGTTAATTTCATCGCTTATTTCAAGCAAACTCTAAACTATTTGTAAACATTATGTAATGTCCTAGCCCCATTTTGCTCCTAATCTGCTCCTAATCTTTTCACTCCCCCCTTGTGTTCACATTTCTTTTGAAAAGGGGCAGGGCGCATTTACTGAAAAGGGCACTTTTTTGTCAAGAAAAGGGGCACTTTTTGTCAAGCAAAAGAGCACTTTTTGAAAGTCGAATTTTAAAAAGGTACATTCTGTGCCTTCAGCTTTTTCAGTGCAGTATCAAGGTGAACTAGAATTGTACTATATTTACAAGGTTTCCAGCATCATAGAAAATCTGGAAAGTGGGGAATTTAGAAGTAGTCATGGAAAGTCAGGGGATTTTTTAAATGTATAGGAAAAGTAGGGAATTTACATTTTTTCTAAAAAGTCATGGAAACATCTGGGGTAAAAAATGATGCAAAATTCATCAAAATCGCAATCTGTCAAATGATTTTTAAAAAAAATCCAAACATTTCAAAGAGCGATTACAGTAAGTCACTAATTTTGTCAAAGGATTGTGGAAATAAACAACGAATTTCCTTACATGTCTGTTTGGTCACGAAGTTTTTAAAGATTTCGCATCTTTTCGGCAGCTCTTTGACGAATTTTTATTTATTTATTTATTTATTTTCAGCAGTGCTTTTACGAAAATCGTGTCTTTCCCACGGTGTTTTGACGAAAATCGGGTCTTTTCCGTGGCATTTTGAAGAAAATCGCATTTTTCTGCGATTAATTCAAGACTTTCTGAAAAATCCAGTCTGGAAACAGTTAAAAACAAACGCAAAACATTTAAAGTAAACCCGATCTGCAACAAAAAAAAATTAGCATCCGCCCGTCCCGGGTCAGGTTCGGAAAAAAACTGGTCCCGGCCCAAAACAAATCTTTACTGCGTCCCCCCCCCCTCGGCTTGAAAATTTAAAAAATCGTCTGAAGTACTTTAATCAAATAGAACTTGTAAGTACATTTTAAATCAATCTGCCCATTGCAAAAGTATTTTAAAAGAATTTTTTTCTAACTCTAATTATTTTATTCATTTAAGATTGCAACAACCTAAAGCAATAAAACAAAAAGAAAGAAAAAAATGAAAACAACCTATGACAACGCATGTGAATCCTATCGCTTAGTTTACATGAGTCATGTATTTAAAGGCCTTTATCTCTGCACAGTCCAGAGAGAGAGAAGGGGGGGGGGGGGAAATAGGTCACAACGGGAGAAGTTTTTGTTTTCATTAGAAATTAATTTTGAAAGAAAATTACAGAAACGAAACGGTCGGGTGGAATAAAAGTAGAAAAAAAGAATCTTAAAATATCTTCTAATACTTAAGAAATTTATATTTAATCCTGCAAATTACTGGTTCTATAAATGTTAGCATGGTGTTATGGTGAATTTTTTAAACTTGCCACCAAGACTATACTTTTCAAAACTTTTAATGAATTAGAATTAAAATCCTGATTTTTCGTTAAATAAGTATTTACGTCAAAAGCTAATACTTTCTGATACATTCAAGAAATCATTTTAATCTTAGATGCATGGAATTAGCAAGTTCTCTTAGTCAGAAGCTATGAAATCGAATAGCGCTTTTATTTTTTGATAAAAAGAAAAAGTCTTTCAGAAAATATTAATTGGACTCCGTAATTTCTGGACGTGAAAGCTTGGGGAAGGTTATTAGACAGCAATCGCTTATCACACTATATGTAATACAGTAGAACCTCGCTAATTCGAACTAGTTGGGACCGGTGCCTGTTCGAAATACAAAAAATTCGGATTATTCGAAATTCTGATAAAATTAGAAAAGAAAAAGATGCGTGCTAAGCAAAATGTAAGTTATAAGTAGTCAGTAATACAGTAAACATCTTGTAATCTGGTATCCGAAGGGTTCGACATAATTTTTACAATTATTTTCTGAATCATCATCATCCTTTATAGTGTTTACATATTTTTTGTAATAAGTTTAAATAAAATGATTTTTTTTTCCATCGACCGATTGGCGTTTTTGAGAGATACATTGACGAAATTTGCGACTTTTTACTTTTTCGCAACCGATTAATGAAGAACTGAATGTCGAATCTTTTAAGCGACAAACTGACGAAATTAGCATTTTTGGGGGGGGGGGGGGGGGGGGGCACACTTGATTTACTATTCTCGCGATATTTATCAGCAACCGATTAACAAAATTTGCATTTTTTTTAATGACTAATTGATGAATCCCACTATTTTTAACTACAGATTGGTGAAATGAAAATTTTTTTTTCTGAGATCACACTGTGAATGCATCAAAGTTCCGCATTGTTGAGTCGAGAAAAATATTTTTCTGAGAAAAAACAACGTACCTGCAAGCAGAAATAATTATTCATAAAGAACGGAAAGCTAACCTTTTCTTTTCCATACTATTAATATATTAGTCCAGTCATTTGGTAGAAAATAGGGGAAAGTTTTGGTGTAGTTTTGATATTTGGTGCCTTTATGTTTTTTGGGTCGCTGAACACGAATCTGAAGTTTGCCAACAAAATTTATCCCGGGAAACATGTTTTTTTTGGCAAAAAACTGGAAAAAAAAAACGGGATTTTCTTTGTTTTTTTCAAAATAACTTCAAAATTATGCATTTTACGCAAAAGTCCTCAATACATAAATTAAAGAGGATAAAATTTCCTACATTTTAAGTATTAAAAGTTTTTTTCTCTGATCAATGGTTTAGCCGTGACAACGCCGCAAAAATGGGTGTGAAAATAAAAAATTCTGAAAAAACGGGAATTACGGCAGTGCACGGTGAGTGATTTGCCGATTCTAGCTGGCCATAATTATTTTTGGCGTCAATATAGTCGCATCGCCATGAAATTGAAAAATGTTATTGATATTCACTATTGAATGTTAGATATTGTAAAATGTTGCGTGTAGCAGTCATAATTTCGTTACAGGGACAGTCAAAAGTATTTCATTATATTACGGCCTATGGGGAAAAATCGTTTGTGTTTTTGTTTTTTTTTTCAATAATGTTTCATAATTTCAAACACTTTGAAATTTATATACATATCTATGAAGTGCACTACAAGATGATTTCTTATAGAATATGGTATGGGTAGTATTTATCGATCATTTACAGGGACACTAAAAGGAATTATATTACATTACGGTCTATGGAGAAAAATTATTTGTGGTGTATTTTGTTCATTTTGAAAAGGTGTAAACCTTTTCAAAAGTATTTAAATTGATTAAAAGTATTTAAATTGATATATATCTCCGAGGTGCTCTATAAGATGCCCCGGTAGCAGAAAGTTCCTGACGGGTGACGTGCGTCGCAGATTTTTTTTTCCCTTTTGCAGATTTTTTTTTCCCAATGGATCTTTTTCCAACTGTATATTATGTTTAGTTCTTTATTTAGTTATTTATTACTAAAACTTAAGATTATTATTAATAAAAATGAGTAAAATGCTTAAAGACATTAAAAGTAAATGATTAGTTAATTAAAGGTTCATTTGTAACATTTTACCTGCAGATTATTTTCAGTCCCTGAAAGATCTGTCGCAGACGCGTGGAGAATTTTCTGCTATTGGGTAAGATGCTTACTATTGAATATGATGTGCCATTGATCTTTCATATACAGGGGCACACAAAATAAATCAGTTGTATTTTTCTCTGTATGAACAATAATTGATGGAAGTGCATTTTCAGTTGTGGAGCACTTTTTTAATTTTAAAAATTGCATACTATTTAGCGTGTATAAATTCTATAAATCATATATAGGGCTGCACAAGACATCTATATACCCGCTTATTGCCGGAAATTGCTAACGAGAATTTTCAACTGTGCTATGCGTTCACTAACAGTTCTAAATTTTAGCATATTGTGAATTATATGATAAATCTATAGTTCATATACAGGGATGTACAAACTTTTCAGCTACTTTTTCGATTTTGGTTGAAATTGTGTTTTCAAACGTGTTATATGTTTTACAAATTATTACTTAGACATCGTTTTTCACGTTATCAAACTGTGAGGTTTCATTATAGTAGCCCGAATGCATTCAAAAATGTTCCATAATCTGATTGACGCATGATTTTACGTTCTTCTTGATAATTTTAATAATACTTTCTTAACGGTATGGAAGCTAAAGTGATAAAACTATTTTTGTATTATTATAACAAATTCTAAAATTTCTTTTTCTAAAATTTAAGGTACGGGACAAACATTCGACAGCATTAATGAAAATTGATGTGTTGCATATTCTGTTGTATATTCATATTTATTTCTGCACAAACCTTACAAGAAACCTAACAGGAACCTTATGTAAAGATAAGGAATCGTAAGATATCATGATTAATATATCATGAGAAAATACCTACATTATGTTTTGCATTGTATCAAATCTGAATTTGGAGAATTTGTCTTGATTCACTTTGTAACCACTCAGAATTTGCAGCCAGGTAATATATTTTAAATGATTTTGTCCCGATATATCTACATACAACTGGCAATTTTTGTCCAAATTTGGTCATAAATTTAAACATTTCGCTCTTGCAAAACTTCATGATGTGCTCTTCCATTGTAATTTTCCTCCAGAAACAAAATATTTTGAACCAAATTCACATTTTCGTTACATTTTAAATCTTAATGCCGTTGCATAATGGCGCAAAATTTTATTTATGTGACTAACTTAAATTCTGCTGTCTTTGATTTAAAAAAAAAAAGGTACTTGAACTAAAATGTCAAGAAAAAGTCATGCCAGAAGGTATCAAATATTTTTTATTAAAAAAAGATTTATTTTATACTGTTGGTAGTAATAAAAGCACCCACTAATTCTATACGTCTATTTTCTATGCTGTAGATGTCGGTGAAAAGCAGTAAGACCCTCAAGTAAAAGAAAGCGGAAATAATATTTTTTTTGTTTTTTAAATAAATGTACTTACTAATGTACATGTTTATTTATAATTAAATAATGATTCATAATGAGTCGTCCTATTTATTATCAGCAACTTCATTGTAAAATGTAGTCATTCATATAATCTTTAGTATAATTTATAGTCAATGCTTGTGTAAAATGGTCAGTTTTCATGTTAATTCTACGTACAGAGGCGTAATTCCCGTTTTTTCTGAATTTTTTGATTTTCACTTCCATTTTTGCGGCGTTGTCACGGCTAAACCATTGATCAGAGAAAAAAACTTTTAATACATAAAATGTAGGAAATTTTATCTTCTTCAATTTATGCATTGAGGACTTTTATGTAAAATGTATAATTTTGAAGTTATTTGGAAAAAAACAAAGAAAATCCCGTTTTTTCCTGTTTTTTGCCAAAAAAACGTGTTTCCCGGGATAAATTTTGTTGGCAAACTTCAGATTCGTGTTCAGCGACCCACAATACATAAAGGCACCAAATATCAAAACTACACCAAAACTTTCCCCTATTTGTCCTTTTTGAGCACCTAATGCCTGGGCTATATATATCTTTTGCTAATTATCCGATTGCGTTCAAATTTTCAGAGAGTTCAAATAATAATAAATTAGGCCGCTTGCCAAATTTCTATTTAACTATAATAAGTTTTTAGAAAATTAGAACCCTCTAAAAAAAACCTCACTGTTAAGTTTACCCCAATAAAAAGACGACATTTGCAGTTTAGTTGTTCAGATAACAGAAATGCGGCCGTTATCAGCTTGCATCTGATAATGTACTTCTCTATGTTTAAAGAATTTATTATTATTATTTTTTAGTCTGCATCGAAATCATGGTATGTAAATATAATGCAATAAAAGTTAAGCTAGTTGTGCATATTTTCAATTTTGTTGTAAATAAATTTCAATACAAATATTTAAATAAAATAAAACTGAACAAAAATAATATTTTTACTATGAACATATCCGCTAATTTTTTGCATGATTTTTCTTCTTTTTTTCTTGCATCTTCCAATAATTTATTGTTACGATTCGATGAAGGCATTTCTAGATGAATTGTATTTAACAACCACGTGAACTAGTAGGGCGATTTTCAAACTGCAAATGCAGGCGCGTTGGAATATGAGGATACAGAACAGAACGCAGTGTGGAATGTTGAAATCTTGAATACACAATGAATTGGGGTTCGTGCACCTGTTCTAGCTATGCGTGGGGAGGGTCCGATTATCGTCACCTGTCATGACCTGACAAGTGAATCACTTGTTTTTCAAGCATCCAAGTATTATTTTCCATAAAGAGAAGAAAAAATAAGGCATTTTTTTTTCAAGAAATTACGGGATGCAAAGTACGTGTTTTGAGAAATGGGCAGGGCGTATTTTTCACTTATAAAAAGGGCAGGGCGCGTCATTACTTATGCAAAATGGGGCAGGGCACATCGACATTTAAATAAAAAAGGGCAGGGCGCGACGCCCTTCGAAAAACGCATAACGGGAAACACTACTTTCCCCCCCCCCTCCAATCCTCATACAGACACCAACTATTTTCAGTAAAATTCCAGTATCGATGCAGTCATAAATCTTTGTCTCTATACCCTGTTTTTCGGCTACCGTGAAAACTCAGCCGAAATAAGAAATTAAAAAAACAGAAAGGTCCTTTGATGAAATTGGTGTTTTTTCGCGATTCTCTGATGAATTTTTTTTTTTTTTTTTCTTCAAACATTTCTCAAAATTTGCGATATAGTTTATGTCCAAATTTTCGGATTTATGACAGATTCTTTTTAATTTTCGGAAATGACTGCCTTAATTTTTCAGAAAAGAATCACCCCTGCACTGTAAAGTGTCATGGATGGGGTAAAGGGTTAGTAGCCAAGACTTTTTAGGGGGTGGTGTCAGGGTGGAAAAGTTATTAGTTATTTATCATTACATTAATGTGCCCTTTTATGGCAAAGTGCACCCTGCTTGATCCTAGAATGAACTCTGTGAATATAATATATTAGCCTATATACATGGCAGGGTTGGCATGGTTTAAACCAACTGTTTTTTTTTTTTCTAAAAAAAAACAATTGTTTTTTTTTTTTAAAGAAATCTAATGACATTTTTTCTTTTTTCTTTATAATTTGAGTTTTTCAAATTAATGGATATAAATAGTTTCTATTTTAACACTTTATTTTAGCAATAAGCATTAGATGTAGTGGGTCTAGCTAGATGAAGTTCTTTTATGTACAGAATGAAAATTAGTATGTGTTGATGAAAATATCTATTGCTCTAAAGAAAAAGCTTAAAACATGTGAATTTATCAAAGATAAAATAGATTTAAAATATTCAGTATAAAATATTTTCGTTAAAAAAAAATCAGATTATTTAAAGCAATTAATAATATAACACGATGATCTTTAAGATATTGGTCAAGCTGTAAAAGAAAATTTTCTTGATTGGGGAGATTATCTTTAAGAATTAAAATCAAAATATAAAGTCAAATAAGAGAGCATTCAAAAATTGTGTGCTAGTTACAGCATTTTAATAATACCAACCTATTTTTGGTTTGTTTTCTGTTAGGTATCTGCTGAATCTGAGGACCAAAAATGTTGACTTTGAATTGTCACTCAAAAAAACAAAACCCCAAGAAGTATTTGAAATTTATTATTAGTAATCAAAAGATTGTTTATAAAGATTTTCAGGATATCAATGTTTCACTGTGTAGAGCAATTTGTTCTTTGAACATAAGACTGTTACTAATACTGTTTAAATTAAAATATGAATTTTTCAATTTTCTACATAAATTGACTAATTATTTAATTTAAATTATTATCAAATTTAGTTGTACTACTTATATAATCCAACAATGTCTATTTTTATCAGTAAATAAAATATGCATGTATATTTATAAGAAAGGTTGTTTTTAAAAAACCCCGTTTAAACCAAATAAACCTGGGGTTTTTTTTGTTGTTTTTTTTCCCCCGAAAAAAAACCTGGTTTTTTACCAACCCTGTTACATGGTAATATCTGTGAATACAATATATGCATTTCTAAATATTAATACTTCTGAAATTGTCTTTAATATTATGACTGCATAATAACTACTATGCAATTACAATGTAGAAAAAAGGAGAAGTGTTTTATTGCTACAGTTTATATTTTGGGTCATTCCATGGTAATTTACGTTGCATTTAGAACAGTTTACTTCAGTCATTTTAGTAATAATATAACAGCAAAAAACATATAAAAAATGTAATGTTGACATCATTTGTTAATTAAACCTATTCAAAGCTCAATTTAGATGGAAATTACCTTAATTTTAGTGTAATTTCTTGAAATCTGGAAGTTATATTTACTGTAGTAACTGAAATTATTGAAAAAGAAACGTAAGTTACCATAAAAAATGTAATTTTCATCCAAATTGACCTTTGGATGGGTTTAAATAGCAAATCATGTCAACTTTACATTTGAATATTTTTTGGTGTTATATTACAAAAATTACTGCAGTAAATTGTCCTAAATGTATCGTAAGTTACCTTGGAGTGACCCTTTTCCTGGCATGGATTTTAGATTAGTAGTACTGCTAATTAATTTGCAAATAAGCAGGGTTATTTTTTTTTCCTTTTCTTTTTTTTTTTTTTTTTTTTTTTGGCATCTACAGTAATTTAGTTTAAAAAATGTAATATTATTTAAATAATATTATATTTCATTAAGTAATTTTAAGATTGTTGTTTTATTTATAAATTTAAAATATCAGGTACTTCTTAGTTATCCCGTTGACCAAATTACTGTTGCCATTAATTAATTAATTGTAAGATTAAATGCAGCAATGGCCAATAAAATCATTAATTTGATGTTTTATTTGCATTTTTATTAATGTTTTTCTAATTTATTTGTTCTTTCATTATTTAAAATAAAAATTATGTCAATGTGTATAATTTGACGAGTGGTTTGGTGATTTTTATAATTTGACGAAATTGGTCGACAGGATAACTAAGAAGTACCAAATATCCTATCTTGTCATTCTGGCAACTGTATGCTTTTTCACCAGTAATTGTTTACGTCTTTCAAGCAAGTGTGGATTTGAGAGAAACTATTGTACTTCCACAATTATAAAAGAACACTGAAATGCATTAGCATTTTTTTGTTTCTGAATTTTCAGTTTACTATCTAGAGTTTGTCAGTAAAACCACTCTGGGTCACTTTTCTAAAATGAATTGTCAGGGTTTGCATTTTACTAGCAAATCGCTAAAAACTCATGAGTCACTACACAGTTTGTAACATTGAGTCGACAGTTGACTCATAAATTGTAGGTACCTGTTCTCTTTTTCCAAAAATAAAAATAATTTCTTTTCTCTTTAGAAATATATAATGTTATTATCTGCTTTCCTAGATTCTATATATGCATACTAGCAGTTGTGAAAAGCTTTTTTTTTTTTTTTTTTTTTTTTTTTTTTTTTTTTTTTTGCTAAGTTGGAAGTAAAAAAAATTCTAAAATCCAATTGCAGTTTGTAGCTATGCTATATGTATTTTAGTGTTCCTTATAATAATAATATTTATCTATGGTAGCTGTTCCTATTACAGCAGCCACTAACATGTGTGCAACATGTCAGTGGACTAATAAATAATACAGATTTTATTTATTTATTTGTTTGAAATAAATTCATGATTTTTGTGCTTTTACTCATGTTTTATTTTTGATTCACTCATGATTTTATGTTTAGCAAATGAGATTAGCTTGGGAAATTTGAATTAAGTGAAACGTATAAACCACTTTGATTGTCTTTCAAAATTCGGTACTTCATCATATCTTAATTATTAAAAAATCCCTCTCCCACTTCATTTGTTTTGTATAAGAAATTTAAAATTTTGTGTGGTACTTCCCTCCCCCCCCCCCCTCTTATATAGGTCACAAATATGATAAATTGCTAAATAGTGCTTCAATTATCATAATTGACATTGCAATTATTTCTTGCATGGAGATTTAGGCTTTGAATTTGAAATTGGCTTTTTAAAATTTCTAAAAACAAACACTTGGACCCACCATGGCTGAGTGGTTATGTCACCACACTGCTAATTGCTTGAGAGCGTATGTAGGCTGTGAGTTCGATTCCCATAGGCTTACACTTCGTCAATTATATTATATTTAACTGCAAGTTGATTTTTGAACTGCAGCAATTTTATTCTGTAAGAATCATATTCGCCAGATATTTGTAAGTGCATTATACTTTTGTGATTTGTATAACTTTTTATGTTAGCAGTGATGTCCCTAGTCTTTTGAAATCCTGGATCCTTTTTTACAAAGTGGGTCTTCTTTTTAGAAATAAGACATTCAATATGTTTAAAATACAAAATAAGTCTCTTTTAAATTCTTTCAAGAGAAAAATTATGCATCCTGAAGGACCAAACATAATTTTTTTGCTTAAGTGATGCACTATAAGGCAGGCTACACACTGAGGCGACAGAAGGACGATGACGTGCGAAACAAAGAGGAAATCTGTTTTAAACGTGTTTTTTACCAGAAGTCGAGCAACATATGGCATGAGATGCCTCAATGTGCAGCCTTCTTTGATACACTGCTTAGTATCATAGGTCTGATGTCATTGAGATGGCAATTAAATTTGAGTGATGCAGACTGATACAGAAAATTCTGCTACTTGGATTTAGAACTTGGCAGAAATTTGAAAGTTGCCTAAAACTAGCAGTAGAAAAATATATGTTGCATTATTTTTTCAAGAGAAAGGCATTTTGTGTTTTTGTACTGATGAAACGTGTGCAAAAAAATTTTTGAATGAAGTTTGTTTTGGAAATAACTATTAGTGAGTATTTATTTACTTATTTTCTGTTTTTTTTTCTTTTTTCATCGCTATTCTTTAACCATAATGATGTAATCTGCTATTGCTGAAGCAAACAAAGTGTCAAGTTAAGGTCCTACTTAAGTCACGCGAAAAGATCCATTCGCTAATGCTATTCCTATGGAAGAAATTTATAAAGATTCTCAGTCGCATTTCACTTGTTTTAGATTTTTTTTTTTTTTGCAGTGGCTAGCTGAGGTCGATCTGTATGCAGGACGTTTTCTGCTTTTTCAATTTCGTTAACAAGTATTTTTAATCAGGACACTTTCATTTTTAGAACCGGTTCCTAAAATGAAAGCATCCTCCTGAAAAAAATTCACAATGAAAATCGAAAAAGTAAAAAACGGCCTTTTTATAGATTGGCCTCAGCTAACCACTGCAAAAAAAATCATCTAAAATATTGAAATGTGACCGAGATATCTTTATAAATTTCTTCCACAGGAACAGCATTAGCGAACAGGTCTTTTCACGTGACTGAAGTAGGCCGTTAAGCAAGAAATAATTTCTAAGTTAGTGGTCATGATTTTTTTTATGTATGTAAAATTTATGTTAAATGTGACAGATTGTATTGTAATAAGTTTTTAATTGTCCTTTGAAAATGCATGAGACTCAGTCTGATTGACCACAGTTGGAACCCTGTGGCAAAGATTCAATTAGGGAGCCCAAGCTATTTGTCTAACTTAAATTTGTACTCATTTAAAAAGGAAAAACTGTGAAATTGCCTTAAGGACTGGTGTTTTCAGGTTTTTACTGTTTTGGGGCTCTCTTAAAAGTAATACTCTCAAGTATTCTAAGTGGGCCTATTCTATTTGAAGTCACATTTCTATCATTCTTATTTTATGTAAAAATTATTTGAAATTTTCTACAAAATAGTTATTGTATATAGGGGCACAAGAAATATGGAGTAGGCAAAAATATGTAAATAAATGCTATGCCAAATTGATTTAATAGAAATTTCTTCAAATTCCAGAATTTAGTTTTTCTGTCGATTTAAAAAGTTTTCATTAAATCAAAACTTCTTCTTATCCATTGATTCTTCAAGGATAAATTGTTCATATTTTACGATATGTTGAATTTTATAGTGCGTAATTCATTTGTAAAAACATGTTTTTGGATTGTGTCACTTTAGAAGCAAGAATATAGCATATATCAATTGATCTACTGCTTCCATACTATTATTCTTTGGAGATAAATAAGTTAAATTGAATTTAAATCTTTTTATGTAACAATTCAAACTGTGATTATATCCTTTTTTTTGCACTTAAATCGTTACAAAGGAAAAAAAAAAAATAAAAACAGTAGACTCACTAACATTCATTGAATAAGATAATACACAATTGATTTGATATGGTTGGATAAATGACATGATGTATTATCCAATTATCTTATCATATTAGTTATGTGTCATTATTTAGTTCAGTGGGTGTCGGATAATCAGGAGCCTACTATTTAAATTGTATTATTTAGTTATTTTACTAATTATTTGCAACTCACTTTAAACACATGAGTTACGGATAAAAAAAATTCGTAAAAATCGATTCTTTTCAAATACTATCTGCTCCATCTCATACATTTTTGTTGTTTCTTAAGATCCTGTTATTTTAATTTACAGCCACTTTTGCTTCTCTGTGCCACAAAAATCAAGGAAATTAATGCTTTTGATATAAAAATACCTTATTCTTAAAGAATTTGATGTGCTGAAAATGATTAGGACCATAAAGAAGCTGAATTAGCTTCTTTTTTTTTTTTTTAAATATATGCTTCAATTTCTCTATCGCTCTATATGTTGTATGTGTTACATTAGACTTCTTTGTAAATAAATAAAATCAGAAACAATAAATGCAGATGGTTCTATCATAAAAAATAACTATAATTATGATACAATTGAAATTATACAGTGT
Organism: Maratus speciosus; assembly: GCA_963932465.1. Lineage (NCBI taxonomy): Eukaryota > Metazoa > Arthropoda > Arachnida > Araneae > Salticidae > Maratus > Maratus speciosus. The sequence continues at coordinate 434,504,596 of OZ010790.1, read as the reverse complement.
GTAATACTTTTTTTTAAATATTTGTATTAGCTATGGGATATGTACAGTCATAAAAAAACATATTTTTTAATTGCAAATTTGTCATAGAGATGAACGAAGATAGCAATTTAATTGGGAATTGTGGATTCTTCCACTCTATTTATTTATTTATTTATTTTATAAGCTTAGGTGCCATCTCCATATTGAAATTGCCATAAACTTTGAAATTATCAATATGAATATCCAATTTTGACATCATATTTTATTTGGAAAATTTAAGTTTTTAAAGTATAACTCAAACACTACTTGCCGGAATAAGCTGTAATTTTAGATTTTCATATTTGAATCTTCTAGAAATCGACTTTTGTTTAAAAATTCATATGTTATACAGTAGCCTCCCGCTTAACCAGCCTAAACGGGACCGAGGGTTAGCCGGTTAAGAGAAAAACCGGTTAAAGCGGAGAAGTGAAAAAAATTTAAATAAGTATGTGTGTAATGTAATTAATTAAACCCATACCATGCATTTAGTTTTTCTGTTTGTGTGGTTTTCAAAAAGTACACATTTTCTACATTTTTTTTTAAATGAATACTAGTTATAATTAATTGTATTGAAAGAAAAATTATCACTGATAACAAATAATGAAAAATATTTCACGCAAACTAAATTGTTGAAAATCGTGTCACACAGCTTTATAAGAAGTTGAAATTGTTCTGCACTACGTATATTTAAGTTAATCAACCATAAAGAAATCAGTGAGCTTCTGTTGAAGGCAAGATGCCCGACATTTTGCAGTATAATCTCTCCATCTCTTTAACATCATGTTTAACCGAGGAAGCTGTTAGTCGCTGCTCAACATAGCTTAGCGCCAACTGTAATGCTTTTACCCCTTCCGTATGAGGAATTTTAGTAGTGTCAACTGAAACTGGATCGTCTTCGTATTAAATAACATCAGTCACAGTCCTAATTATATCCTCGTCAAATAATGTTTCATGATTGAGATCTTTATCAGACTCAAACAACTCTTATACATCTTCTACGGTGATTTGTTCGTATTCCTCAAGCTTTTTAAATGTTTTTATAAAACAGTTTGCATAAAGATCAGACATTATAGAGTTCCGAGTGTGAGGAGATTGCACTTTTGACCATTAAAAACACAAAATCTCAAATTTTCCTGGGGGGCATCTCAATGTTCCTGGGGGGGAGTGCCACACCCTGAATTCAACACTGGTGAAGGCCAACGTGTATCCATTTAGAACAGACGTTCTCCTTTCTGAATTTTGCCTCGTTCCCCTCGGGATTGCACTTCAACTCGAAAGCACATGCTGAGTTCCTGAGGCCGTCATCACTGAATTTTGTCTGGTATTGGGAGAAAAAATAGGCCGGTTAAAGCAGAGTTCCGGTTAAGAGGTAGGCTACTGTAATTCATATTTTTGTCAAATATTGATTTCAAATAATAATATTTTTTCAAAAAATCTGAACTTTGCACATCTCTATCTCCAAAATAAGAGGCAATGAAGTTGTTTCACGGCAGTAATTGTGTTCAGTGACTGAATTTCATACTGAAGTACACGCTTTCACTTCAGAAGCAATTTTATAGTATGCACAGTGTTATTAATTTGAAAGCACATTTTATTAATAATCTGACTTTTAGTATAGTATGTTTTTTTTATTTTAACTATGGATCTCAAGTGTATTTTGATACAGTAGAATCCTGTTTATTATCCAGACTAAATTAGACAAGAGATTATATCATAGAGAATTAAAACTCAGACTGTAATTTGTAGACAATAATAATTTAAGATTCATCATGTACTTTGTATCTTCTAACATTCCTTTTTTTCATAATCAATTAATAATATTATAATAATCATTCTCATTAATAATAATAGAAAATGTCAGGGGCGTGCTTATAGGGGAGGGGATGAGATCCGGTGACTGCACAAGGTGCTAAAAACTAAGGGGCACGACAATCTACAATTACTTTGTTTTTGTTACCTGACTGTCAAGAAGGGTTATATGTTTGACGCCTATTTGGGTATGTATGTGGGTATGTAGATTTCTTTATACCCTTGAAACACCTTAACGGCTGGATGGATTTTAATGAATGAGATCTCTATCGATTCATCTTAACTGTCTGATGGTTATAGGCTAGGTTTTGTTTTCATAAATTCAAAATGGTGGTAGAGACAAAAAAATAAATTATACACCATATTGAGTGGCATATCATTGGATAGGTCTTTCAAAATGTGGCGATGTTTCATTGGCTATTTTACAGTCAGAAGCTCCATTTAAATATTACACAACCTGAAAATTGTGTAGGTAGGATCTCTAGCTTAACTGTAACTCTAACCTTCATAGACATCTATAGGCCTCATCAAAACAGTGTTTATAGATATGAACTAACAATTAAACACAACTTAAAAATCGTCAATACAAGTAAATAAAAAAAATAGGTAAGTTATATAAACTAAAAATTTGTCAATAAAAAATTAAATAAAAAAAAATCATAAAACCCAACTGTGTAAAAAGTGAACTAAAAAGGGGGAAACAAGATGACGTAGGAAAATAATAGAGTGTATAATGGAAATCCTTTTTTTTTTTTTACTTAAGTAATTGCAGTCAGAGGTAAACATGTAGGTAGAAGGGGCCGCAGTACATGCCTAAACATGAATCTGATGTCTCCGACTGCAATTACTTAAGTAAAAAAAAGGCTTTCCATTACACACTCTACTATTTTCCTACGTCATCTTGTTTCCCCCTTTTTAGTTTGCTTTTTACACAGTCAGTTTTTTTAAATTTAATTTTTTATTAAAACTTAATAGTTTCTTTAGAAGATATTACTAGTAGGAGTGCTAAGAGATATCTTGTCCATGGTGCCATGTCTAATAAAATCATCCCTGGAAAACATAACAATCATGAAGACGTGTAAACAATTCTCAAACAACTTTTTAATTCTGTTTTTTGTTGTTGTTGTTTTGTTTTGTTTTAAGAATACAAATACAAATTACATTTCAAAACATTTTGTTTAACAATGTCTTTTTTTCTTTGCTTCAAGTATATGAATATTCTAAATATATCTTTCCTTAATTGTTTTCTGACTTCTGTAACTGGATGATCGCCTTTCAAATTGCGATTTTGTAGAAACAAGGTGTGGTAACTTGTAATGTTTTTGTTTGAATATTAGTTTTTCTTCATTTTACGTTTGTGCATTCTTTTATGTTTTCAAATATTACTGTAAACTTTGAGGGGGGCCATTTGTACATATTTTAGGAAGTGTACCTTTTTGGGGTTTGCAGACATGCCAAATGTCTTGATTTTGGTAGATTTTCTGTTGTTTTCCCATACTTCTGCTTTTTGATAAATTTCACCTGATTTTCTGAAAGTTTTGTCCTCTGTAATTGATCAGTGATATTAATCTAATAAACTTTCTAATAATATATAAAGACTCTTAAAAACTTTGTGACAATTACTATGTGCTAATTTTTAATTTGTATTTATAAATATAAATGATGCAAAATCTGTTATTAGTGTGATATTTTTTATCAGAATCAAATCATAATTTTGTATTCAAAGTTGAAGTTATTGAAATTGAAATTATTGAATTTGTGTGTATTATTATTATAATTATCATGCAATATTTATTAAAAATTAAAAAAATAACTTGTTAAAAAGAATGTCTTAGTATACTTTTTTTTAATTTTGAAAACATAAAAAGTCAGATTTATGAAATTTTGATAAAATTTACCACCTTGGGAATTTAATTACACATTCAAGTTTCATGATGCTTTTTAGCAGCCAGACTTGTTCATATATATGTTATCTTTAATTTTAACTTCAAAACTTTAATATGGTAATCCTTTAACATTTCTGAGGGTTACAGTCAAACAATCCTTCGTCTTGAATAACAACCAATTTCACAGATGTGTACAAAGAAAGAAAAAGAAAAGTTAGATTGTATGAAATTGTACTTGAAGTAAAATTTAAAAGAACAACAACAACAAAAAAAATGTTTATTAACTTTTTTGTGACAAGCGTCCTTTACAGAAATTTTAATCTATTATCACCAGTTTTTCAAAATAGAAAATTTAGCTTAATTTAATAATTGCAGAAATGCTTTTATTAAATAAAGCAATACTTTCAATAAAAAATTACTGGTAGGAATAATTAAAAATTTTAAGCATTTTATGTGTCACATATGCAGAATGCTCATCACGAAGGAGTTATCAATGCATATTGCATAAAATGTGTTTATTAGATAGCAGTTAAACAGCAGCAAGTGTTTATAGTTAAAGAGCATTTTTTAAATTTCAGCTGGAAGTAAAGAAATTTAAGTTTTTTCTTTACTTGTAATCAAGGCTCCCAAATGGTCTGTCAACTGAATACCAATAAATTTTAACAGAAAATTTTATGGTAGGTTTGCGCTAGAATTAACTTTCAAAGGTGATTCCGGGGCAGTTTGTAAGAAAAATCTAAAAAGAAAATTTTTCTAAAAAAATATTGGTATTCAGTTGGCGGACCATTTGGGAGCCCTGTGTAAGGCACTGTATTTTCTAGTGTATAAAACATTTTTTTTACTCTTGAAATGCACCTATAAAATGAGGAGCATCTTATACAATAAAGGTGCCTACAGATTTTTTTTTTTTTTTTTTTTTTTTTTGCGTGTGTGTGTATATGTCGTAGGCTAATTGAGAAATCCGGCTCTTTGCAAACAGCCTTAAACTATTGCATTGTTAGTACTTTATTTAAAAATGAAAAAAAGTATAATATTTTTATAATGTAAAGGAAATGCAATATTTTTATTTTTAAATTAGGATTGTTCTCTTTTACGTTCAAGTTTATTCTTGAAAAGAATGTTTTAAATTTTGGGGTGCATCTAATACAAAGGAGTGCCTTATACATTAGAAAATATGGTAATTTCTGACCTTTTAAATCCAAAAACAGGTAAATCTGTTAAACATGATTTTTGCAATGCAGTTTCATCTTAAAGATGTTGTGATTTTTATTCTCTCTCTTTATTATTTCCGTACCTTAGCGATTAAAGCAGCATTTTATTCCTAACAAAATTTTTCCTTTTAAATGAACAGAATAATGATGCTGTTGTCTTATCCCCTGCTTTAAATATCGTAATTGCAAAGATACTCTATCCTGATATGACTATACCAGTGACCTGGAGCCGAAAAATTTTTGATGCTCCGGTTCCAGCTCCACTCCTAAATAAAATACTGTAACTCCGTCAACCGCTCCAACTCGGCTCTGACTTTGTGCTTTTGAGTTGCAGATTTTAATTTACACAGTTAATTTTTTGCTCACAAATTCTTCCTTTACCTTCATTAAAGATCCAACAACATGCATTTTGCTTCTCATCAAGCTTGAAATGCTTGTTCAGGAAATCTGACATCTTTTAGCTTTTACTTTAGAAAAAGAAAGTTTGGTTGAATTTTAAACACAAAAATCTTAAAGTTCTTCTACGCTTTTCAAACAACTAAAATTGTACAACTACACATGTAAACAATAGGCGGCCATATTTGTTTTCAAATAGTGTTGTCACTTAGCTCAAGTACAAGTGAAGTAGTGTTACCATGTCTTTGTGAGAAGTTTTCCATCTCTAATTTTTTTTTTTTTTTTAAACCTAAAAAATGATATAATTAAAATGCTGAATAATGATGCAATTAAAATATTTTAAGTCTGGAAATTTAAAAGACTGAAAAAAAAAAATTAAAAGAATATTTAAAAACTCCAGCTCTGGGTCTCTGCTTAATACAGTATCACTACAATGCCACTGTTGCCACACAATACATAAATTTTTGCAAGTTGACATCTAAAAAATTATGTATAGATATTTTACAAGCAGAAGAGAAACAAATCTTTGACCATACCAAGGTCTGTGAAAGAAAGAGTTGATGAAAAATTCATGTATAAGTAATTTGCACACTCGAAAATTTAAAGTTTTTCTGAATTTTCATGTTAAAAAAATAAAAATAATCAAAGCTTTCAAATGTTTAAACTGCATGTATTGTTAAAGGTTTGCCATATTCAAAACTGCTTTGTTGATTTTATTTTATTTCATTGTGTATCTGCATTAGCCAATTCATTTGAAAAGGCATTATATCAAAGCATTCTTGTAATGTATTTGCAATTTATAAACATGCTTTCATCTTTCTTCTTAATTTTTTTTTTTTTTTTTTTTGAAATAATCATTACTTTCACTGTTTTTATTTCAAGACATATTTTTCATAAATGACCATTCCAATCTAGTATGATTTTTTGTATTTGGTCAAATTTAACCTTATGTTAACTCTTATTATGCCAACTATAAATTCAACTTCAACAGCTATTATGTATGCTTTAGATTCACATTTTAAAACTCAAGTGTAACTGAAGATTTACTGACTTATTTGACAAGAAATTTGTAATTAATTACTGGTATTGATTGAAATTTAAGTGTAATAAAATAAAGTGTGAAAATTAATCCTGAAATATAATTAAATGGGATTCTACTATATTCTTTCAAGTGATATGAAATGATGTGTTTTTAAGTCAGTTTAGTCATTAGATAATGTCACAAATAGAAATGTATATTTTTGTTAGCATTATTTAACTGTGATCTATGTCATAAATAAATATTATAGTTTTAAGTTATATTGTCTGTGAATCCTTTTTCTCAATACGGACATTCTTTCAAAGAAAATTTTCTTTTTATATTAATTTGATACATTTTATTTTTGTCGTAAATTCTATGTACCTCAAACCTCAAAGTACTTCTTTTTTAAATTATTGTTATTAATATATTTTTTTTTAATTTTACTTTTTATTTTATGTAAGTCATCAATACAAGAACTTCATCAAAGGAAAGAAAAAATTAAAAAACCCATACAAAGGTGAGAGAGAAGCACATTTTCAAGATTTGCTGTCTTTTCAGTATAAGTTAATGAGTACAGTAGACTCCCTCAAATCCGCACATCATCACAGATGTAAACAATGAAACTTTCAGTTCAGATGTAGGGACAAAAATAGACTATTTTATTTTTATATCAATTCAGTATGTATTTTAATATGGGATTCTTGTTAATATTACTAAACTTACGCTTTTTCATGAAGGAAGTATAAATTTATTTCTGAAAAAAATCAAGATATTGCTGATATCACTGGTAATCACAATCTTTTTACCAAATATATTTATGTATTAATCAAGCTTTTCTGTTTATTAAGTCTAGCTAAACCTGAAATAAAACTTCCTTATTTTATGGTTTTGGTGTGAATTAGTAGGGGCAATGTTTATGAAATGTGGATTAATCAAATGGTTTATGAGGCAAATTTCATTGAATAACTGAGGGAAAATGTATCTCATCTTTATTATGCAAATTTAATTATACATCAATTTTTACCTGATCTTTACTTTTAATATTTTAATCATTTTTTTAAATTATCTAAATTTTCATTATTTTATTTTTATTACTTTACTTATTTTAATATTTTACTACATTCATTATAATCTCAATTGCATTATTATTTTCAAATTACTGATTTAAAAAATGTAAACAAAGAAATGACCAGAAAACCCCAAAATTCTAAAATTCGCACAACCCCCGATCCCAAGCTGTGCGGATTTGAGCGAGTCTACTGTATTTATGATTGAATTAAAATAATAAAGATTATCAAAATATCGAAAAGTTTTTTTTTTTTTTTTTTTTTTTTTTTTTTTTTTTTTTGTATTCACTTCATCAAATCTGTAGACCTTCTGCTTCTCGATCTTGTGCTGTCATTTGTTATCAAAAATTAAAACAAATTTGAAGCCACACTTGAAATCTGACAGCTTAAGACATGTCACTCAAAATAAAAGTTAGATGGGAGAAATTTCATAATACGTTCAAATGTTTATGACTTAAATTAGGAGTCTCATATCTTATACTATAATGCGAGCAAAAATTGTGTGTGTGTATGTAAATTTTATCTTGAAAATGGCTCTAACGATTTTGATTAAATTTTGCACCCTACCGTTTTCGGGCTCGAAAAGAACAATGGGTTGGGTCTCGTGTTCGAGAAAATTCGATTAGTGGGTCATATTGGGTCAGGGTCAAGCTAATTATATCTAAAGAACGGCTAGATCGATTTTGACTAAATTTTGTATCTAACCATTTTAGGACACGAAAAGACCATTGGGATGGGTCACGTGTTCGAGAAAATTTTATTAGTGCGTCATTTTTGGGTCACTGTGGATCAAGCTATTTTTTATCTAAAAAGCG